>OY728151.1:248652467-249962234 GCA_963277665.1 Viscum album | reverse complement strand
TCAATTGACCATAGTAATAACCAGAATTGACAAATGGACAACTGATGCCACTGTTTTGTGTTGCTCGTTTGTCTTCAACATCTTTAATGTGAAATCGAAAACCATTAGCATCTATAAATTTATAACGACGAGCCGTTATAGATGGACCCTCAGCCAGTTAGATAAATTCTTCAGTTAGCGTGGGGTCCCCTAACTCCCTAAACTTATGAACCTACATAATTCATAGAATTAAATAATGATATATGCAGAAAGAAATTAGTATAATACTTCACTCATAATGAAAATAAATTTATACGTACATAATCCTTGAACCAATCATGAAATGACGCATAATGAGATTGTTGAATTTTCAACTCAGACGCACGATACATCTCTTCTTTTATCTCATTAATGTGTTTTCTGCAAATGATAACACGATGTTTTAAATGATCAACTTATGCAAACAAAACATGTAAAAGTTAAACAATAAAATTGATAAGATACTTACTGCATTAATGGTGCAATTGATGGAGTATTGAAAAAGATATATTGATGCGCTTGTATCCACTCGATGTTGTCCATATCATATGTGGTTCCTTCTCCAACTAGACCATCATGAATCCGAGAGGGATTATCTAATTTTGTTTCAACATCTGTAAGATATTCTGCACAAAAATTAGTACACTCATCCATCAAATAACCATTGGCTATTGATGCCTCCGGACGAGCTCTGTTGCGTACAAATCGTTTCAATGTACTCAAATACCGCTCAATAGGATACATCCACCTGAATTGCATTGGACCAGCATCCATTACTTCATCAGTTAGATGCACTGTCAAGTGGACCATAACATCGAAAAATGAGGGGGGAAATAGTTTCTCAAAGTGACAAAGCATAAGTACAATTTGGTCCTGTAAACTTTTTAAATCACTCATTCGTTGATTTTTTAAACAAAGCTATCTAAAAAAAGTACTCATCTCAATCAACAGCTGAACAACATTGGGGGATAAACAATCAAAAATTATGATTGGAATCAACTGATGAAGTAGTATGTGTTTTTCATGACTTTTCAACCCTTGCAATGTCTTGCTCGTCAGATTCACACACTTTGAAATATTAGAAGAGTAACCATCAGGCACCTTGAGCATCATCAAAATGGAAAGAAATGTCTCTTTCTCCTTTGTAGTCATCGTATACTATGAAGCAGGCATATATGCCTTGTTTCCCTCATCTAACTGTAAATGCAACTATTTCTTTAAACCCATTTCTTCCAAATCACGGCGTGCATTAACATAGTCCTTTGATTTTCCACTGACACCTAAAATGGTCCACAATATGTTATCACAAACATTTTTTCAATGTGCATGACATCCAAATTATGCCTCAGCATTATGGTTTTCCAATACGGAAGACTATAAAAAATACTTTTCTTTTTCCAATTGTGACTGCGCTGCCTACCCGCAGCATGAATATTACGTACCGGAGGAGACACCAAATCCTAAATTTCATATACCATGTGGATGTTTTCTTCCTCAATCTACGATAACATTTCGACTCCTATCATGATCTTTGGTGCTGGGATGAACTCTCTAGAACCATCAAATGCCACTCTGTCCTTTCTGAACCTGTGTTGAGGGGGGAGAAAACGTATGTGACCCATGTATGCCCATTTTTTGGAATTATTAAGCCATACAGATTTTTTACTTTTATTGCAACAAGGGAAAGAAAATTCCCGTTTCGTACTCCAGCCTGATAAATTTGCATAAGCTGGGAAGTCATTGATTGTCCATAATAAAGCAGCCTGCAGTTTGAACATTTAATTTGTTTCACAGTCATAAGTCATCACACCATCGCCCCAAAATTCATTCAACTCATCAATCAATGGCTGAAGGTAAACATCAATCTTATCCCCCGGACTTTTAGCTCCATCAATAAGAGTGGAAAGTAATATAAATTGTTGCTTTATACAAAGCCATGGAGGAAGATTATACGGAACCAACACCACAGGTCATGTGCTATGAGTTGCACCAACCATATACTTGAATGGATTGAAACCATATACTACTAATCCCAATAGGACATTACGAACATCTTTAGAAAAGTCAGGATGTCTCTTATCAAAATCCTTCCATGCATGAGAGTCTTCTGGGTGGTTTAACATATCACTTCCATGAACTCTTTCTGCATGTCATCTCATTAAATTAGAAACTTTAGATGACATAAAAAATCTTTTCAACCTCGGTTTAAGGGGAAAGTAACGCATTTTCTTTACGGAAATCAGTTTTCCTTGTATCGCAATCTAAATTTGATGAGTCTGATTTCCCCTGTTCTCTTTCCACCTGGAAGCACCACAAACCGTACAAATATCCAAATGGGCAGTTTCCTTTCTAAACAACATACAGTTGTTTTCACATGCATTTATGGTCTCATAGGTAAAACATAAGTTCTCTGTCAACTTACGAGCATGTTAATACGACTCGGGAATCTTAGCGTCGACAGGAAGAACCTTTTTCAATAACACCAACAACATGTCGAATGATGTGTCTGACCAATGATTCAAAGTCTTCAAATGCAACAACTCCATGATAAATGACAATTTATTTTAAGAAGTACATCCAGGATATAATTTTGTTTTTTCATCATCAAGTGCTTCATAAAACCTCCTCGAATCATGATCTGTAGCAGAGCGAAGATTTATCTCACCGGTCTCAAGATTTTGGATTTCAATGCCTTCAGGATCCAACCCACGTACCATTTCAGTAAGCATTTCATGCATTGGATCATTCATCCTTGCATCAAAATCTATCTGAACTGCATCTGTATTTTGACAACGAACATATTCTTCTCCATGACGAGTCCAAATCTTATAATTTTTCAGAAATCCATTAAAGAATAGGTGCTCCCTCACAATATCTCATGTGAATTGATATTTGTTAACACATTTTATACATGGAAAACTAATATAGTCACTCTCAAATCCTCTAGTGAAGTCAATAAACTGCATAATGCCATTGAAATATTCTCTAGACGTTCGATTTGGAAGATCAATCCAACTCTTATCCATAATAAGATCTCTATAACAAACATTTACACAAGACTTATTACATTTTCATTTTTCATATAAAATATATTTAAAATAAATACTAATTAATTGTTTGTGAACCATTTATGAAATAATAATGTAAGTGAAATCTCATGTCATACCTGATTGCGCTACAAACCTAGAAGGGAGGGGAGCCGAAGGCGGTGCTTCGAGGGAGAGGAGAGGCAGCGGAGGGGATTCGGAGCCAGAGGCGGTGCGGCGAGGGAGGGGACGGGCGGGTGGCGGCGGCGGGGAGCCGGAGGAGAGGAGGCGGTGAGGTGGCGATGGTGCAGCGAGGGTGGGACGATGAGGGAGGGGATCGAGGACAGGGGGAGATGGAGTGGACGGGCGGCAGTGGCGAGGGGACGAGTAGTGGCCGTGTGGGGAGGGAGGGGACCGAGCGGCGGCGGTGCGGCAAGGGAGAGGACAGTGAGGGAGGGGACGTGCAACGGTGGTGCGGCGAGGGAGGGGATGAAGATGGAGGGGAAGACGGTTGGCGGGGTGAGGGGGGGGTCCGGGGTGCGGGGGGGAGGGCCGAGGGGGCGGAGGGCCGAGGGCAGAGGCTGGAGGGTAGAGGGGTCGGAGGCTGGAGGGGGTGGAGGCCGGAGGCGGGTGGCGGGAGGCCAGAGGGTAGAGGGAGGCTGAAGGGGACGGATAGTAGGGCGGAGGGCAGCCGGAGCTAGAGGGCAGAGGTGGAGGAAGGCCGGAGGAGACGGAGGGCAGGGCGGAGGGCGGCTGGAGGGAAGACGGCGGAGGGCGGAGGCCAACGAGGGCGGAGGGTGGAGGGCGGAGAGGGAGGGCGCGCGGCGACGGGGGAGGGCGGCGAGGGAGGGCGCACGGCGATGGGGGAGGGCGCGCGGTGATGGGGGAGGGCGGAGAGGGAGGGAGCGCGGCAACGTGGGAGGGAACACGGCGAGGCAAGGAGGGAGGAGGAGGGTTCAGGGGGGGGTGTCGAAGCAGCGAGGTGAGGAGGGAGGAGGAGGGTTTGGGGGGGCGCTGAAGCCCCTCTTTTTTTGAAAAAACCTAGCGACCACCATTGGTGGTCTCTATAGGTAAGGGGGCTCCAAATCCCAGTTTTCTAGTAGTGATTACTTCGGTAAATATTTTATTTACCATGGTTAAAAGGTAAATACGGTAAATAAGGGTAAACAAATAATATTATAATAATATTAAATTACCCTAAAACGTGTCCTAACCCTATTGGTTGATACATATCCGACCATGGGAATATTTGGGTCAATTTTGGGACCCCATGGAGCCACTTTTAAGTGATAATGACACTTTATATTAATTAAATTAAAGTAAATACAAAAATGACATAAGCATATATCTTTAAACAAAATAATTTTTACATAGGGTTATATATGTTATATTTTCAACTATAAATATTCATTAGAAATCTAAAAATACTTCATATATAACGGTATTTTATTTATAATTTTTAGACATTGAATAATTAAATTTATTTATGACACAATAATGATGCAGTATTTTCCTTATTAATGAAAGAATCAAATAATTGGTATTATAAATTTTAAAATAAATATAATTTGAAAGTTTTGATGACATCCACAGATTTTATTGGTTAATATGACATGTTAGGATTGCTTAAATGAATTTGGTTCAAATTAATAAAGTTTTTAAGACTTTAACAAAAATCAATTATTAAATAGTGTCAAAATTGACATAAATGAGTTTTTAAAACAAATATTATATTATTAATTGATATTTTATTCCTAAAAATTTAAGGTTTGGCCAAAGGACTTATATAATGATAGGTGTATCATTAATGGATCACTTGGGGGTCGATTGTAAGTATATAGTAAGTTTTTTAACTATATAATATAAAAATACAAAGAGACATGGTAAATGTCAAACTATTTAACTAAGAGTTAAATCAAAAAGATAAAGTTAATATAGTGACACAAACCTATCTAAAACCTATTTTTTGAGTGGTTTTTGACCTATCCCCACCTTAACCTTTAAATAATACACTTTGGATCCATTAGAAACCAAATATGAATTTATTATAAAATAATATTTCTAGCTTTTCCTAAGGTGCCCCTCACCCCTCTTATAAAAGGGAACTACCCCTACTCACTAATTCACACCTTCAAAGCCTTTTTGATCAGCCAAAACCTGCCCTAATATCCTCTCAAATTCCCTCACTTCATTCTAGAGGCTCTCCTTTGGTCATAAATCCAACCTAAGGAGCCCTTTTGATCAAATCAAAAGGAAGAACCTGAAGAAGAGGTAATAATTTCACCACCCTCTTTCAAGTTCTTTTCTTCTTCCACTTCTTCTTTTTTGTTATTTACATTATAAAATAATAACTCCAGTATCATCTATATAATGTGAAGTTATTATAAATATGGTACAACCATCTTCATTATTCTATTCATCCTTTGAATGACATGTCACCATACGTGCGTACGTACGGATTACTGTCTCCACGTCGTGGTGTAATTGTTATTCAATACTTTATTATTTGTATGGGTATAATAATGATGTGTAATTCATGTAAATAATAAATATAACATGATAATTATTATTTATATATGATATACCATCCAATTATATATTATTTTAATATCAAAAGAGTGATATTGTCGCTTGTGCGTGCGTACAGATTACCGTCTCCATGAACGCGATGAGATTCATTCCTCATCGTATCCATTCAAGATTAAATTTCATTTGATAATAAAAAATAATTTTTAGATACATGATATCATTCTGGATATGAATAAGATACATCTCATCCATAAAAAATATGGCTCACATAATAAAGAATATAAAGGAAAATGAATTCGTTAACACCTGAAACGATGATAATACTAAGATATTATTAACAAGTCAATGTTAAAAGATCATATATGATATCATATTTATGTATATAATTATTGTATAATTCAATAACAATTATTTAACCATTATAAAGGAGGTTAACCTACCCTCGACCAAGGAAAAATTACAATTAAGGGGTTTCTTATCTCACTTTAAATTCCGTGAGATTTCCATTGTTCACAACTTATTTATTGCATGTGGTGTGTGTACTGCCCATGATTGTATTCATTGTGTAATATAATTTAATTAATGGATATTTAAATCATCATTGTATGATTCATCTTTCATGGGATGTATGTTTTGTAAGTTACCAAATTGGTAAGGGAATTACAAATTTTAATTTCCACTCATTCAGCTTTACGCATACTTCATTGATTATTTTACTCCAAGATTATGTGTGAAATCACTATTCATTTGATTATGTCATAATTCCCAATCCCCTTTATGTGGATATACTTTTTATACACATAATCACTCCATTTATAAATTCTCAAGTCATCGATATGATCTTGATAAGAGTAATTTTAACTCAATATCCATTTGTTGAGTTAAATTTCCAATTCATTGGTGTTGTTTTTACAAGAATATGTGTGAATGTCCTCCGATTTATTTACACCTAATATCCAATCATATTTAGTGTATTTATGTTTTTCACACATAATTATGTCGTTGATTTATCCTTAACCTAAGGATACGGTCTTTATAAGAGATTTCATCTCAATTTACATTCCATTGAGACTTCTTTGTAGTTATACACCAAATCACTTTTATATGGTGTATATAATGTACTTTGACATAGTATATCATGAATCTCTTTATTCTCATGATATTATAATGTTTTTATTACCTCAATTATTTGTATTCAAGTGTCTCTCTTTTGGTTAGGAATCCTAACTAAAATATCATTTTAAATGTTTTAAAGATTTATTATTCTAAATCTTTCTCATTAATGTCCATGTTTTAAAAATGGTTTTAAGGATTTGTTTATATGGAAATTAAAGTTTTAAAATTAAAATTATTTTTAAAAGTTTCAAAGTGGTATGGGACACTTTGATTCAAAAATCTATTTTAAACGGCTTCTTGATAAACAGTGAGACTTTTAAATGTTTTTGTAAAAAGGGGGATATTTCTCTCAAATAATTTTGATGACTATTTTTCATCTATGTAAATATCCTTCATTATTCTCGATTGAGGTTAATCTCTTACAATACAATATTCCATATTGTATTGAATGAGTTATGTTTGACTATGGATGTGATATTTTTATACCATTTATGGTTTGTGGATAAAGTATTGACATTTCGTATGCTGGTTTTAATACGAATGTTTATGTTATATTTAAACCTGTTCATATGAGGAATGCATTGGACTTATTAAGTGATGGGTGGAGCTCGTTATAGCTCCCCGATGCATCGGTAGGTCTCATGAGACAAACTAGTGTCTTGGCACAAGGCCTTGACGAAATCTTATTTTTAGTCTTGGCACAAGGCCTTGACTATGTGTTTATGATAGTCTAGAATTATGCATTCTATCATTATGAAAGTGGTTATTGATATTTCATGTGATCATTAGACTAGTAGAATATCTATGTGAATAATTAAATGGCATTATTTGAATTTATCTTTGCCATATTATGCTGAAATTCAAGTTTAAAAGGCTTTTGTTCTAGTCTTATACACTGCCTTAAATGTTTATGCTTATTTATGAAAGTTTCTGCTATAATGTTATCCTTACTAAGCATATGAGCTCACCACTTTCTATATTTTATTTTCACAGGATGCAAATAAGTATATTATAACTGACCTCCAGAGATAGTCTATGGGATCTCAGTGTTTTTTATGGAGAAAATTTTGTTGTAGTTTTCCATTTTATGATGTAATGTAAACCTTATGAATGTATCTAGTACTTCCAAGGCTACTAAACTAATTGGTCTTTCAAGACTTGATCTTTTATGATCATTCCAATGATACGTAATAATGCACCAACTTTGGGCTTCTGGGGTCGGGGCGTTATAGTTGGTATTAGAGGAAGTTTAGTACAAACCTTGGAAACTAGATTTAGATAAACTCTGATTAGAACACATAGACCTAAGATGGACTTTGAGGATTAGTATAGAAGAACTTCCTATAATTTTAGTATTGTAGAGATTTTGTGAATTTTCTAAGCAATACATCCCTGTCTGGATACGAGCAGGTAGAGGCGGCTCTGGAACAGATGTACCTAGGGGTAAAACCCAAAAACAATGCTTTGAACTAGACTCAAACGGGAACTTGTGCACGACAACGGGCCTTGCTGCACTCTTGGTTACGATACTCCCAGGGGATATGCTTAGGATAATTTACATTTTATTTACAAACCAATTTGAAGAATTTTAATATAAGATGAGAATAAATGACCTTGGTTAATCCTAAGGTGTTTCAAATTGAGAATATGGTGTCATGATATTCTCTAAATGATTTTATGGCTACTGTTACTCACACAATGCTTTTTGGTTTTAGTCAATGGCTGGATTCCAAGGAATTCATAGTAACTTTGAGAATGATGTACAAGGTGGGTGCGAGCAACAAAATGGAATGTTGATAGGCGTAAAAGATATCATGTTCATGCCAAATCAGTTTTCCAAAAATATGATCAATAACATATATATTAACTAACTCCCAGACTCAACAAAGAAGAGAAAGGTGATGAATGATAAGAGCTCCAGCAGTGGAGACCATGAAGAAAAGAATCCTCAATTTCCATCATGCAAGAAATGTGGAAGGATACACCCAGGAAAGTGTCTCAATGGAACAAAGAAATGCTTTACGTGTGGGAAAGAAGGACATAAAGTGAAGAATTTCCGAGGAAAAATGAAGACTATTACGGAAGAAAATAAAAATGGTCCCAAGAATCCATTTACAGTCATTTGCTGTAAATGTAGGGGACCTGGCCATTACCCGAGTGAATGCCCTATTCTATAGGATATTTTCTTGGTCAAAGAAGAAGCTATGTGGAAATAAATGGTTGGAGAAATTTTTAAATGTACTAGTACTCTTTGTTGATGGGATTACTTTGGAATAATTTTCTCTTATATTTGTAACCCTGCGGTTTGTCATGTGAAAATGATATTTGAGGAAGACTTATCTTTTCTCTTGTGGATATATTTATAAATAACCATTTGGTTTTATATGATCATTGGGTTTGAGGCAATTACAAGTTATTATATTTTGGGATGAAAATGAAAGGTATGAGATAACATTTGTGGTTAAATTATGTTATGGTTATTTTGAGGAATTTATCTAATTTTGGTAATGTTATAAAATATAGTTTTTGAAAAAGGACAACACGTGGACCGTGTGACAACCCGTCGCGTCGGACAAAGCTGTGGGAATCGAACCCACAACCAAAGTGCGATTGGAATTTATCACCTACCACTGGACTACGTAATATCCCTGGTTAGTGTGACTAATTATTTTTAGTTAAATGATTTTATTGATCAATAATAAGTTTATTTGGGATCTTATGTCTTATCAAATGAATACCCTTAGTATAGGAAAATGATTCGGTGATTAAGTGATAAATGTTATTTTGGAAGATGTTCGCTTTGTTGGGAACACTATATGCCCAAGGAAAATAGAATACTATGGGATTTCATTTGAGGAGTAATGGTGGATTTTTATCTATGTTTTTATTGTGGATTTATAATGATTTGGGTTATTTATGGAAATGATTAACCAATAATAGAGAATATGTGATTAGGTTAATTACTTTTAAGGATGTGACTTTAAGAGTAGTTGATGTCATTTGGAGATACAATTTAACGTGGAAGACTACATAACCAAATTATTCTAAGTTTTGGGTTTCAATATTAGTTTGGATTATATTGAAGGATTTTAAGGACATTTGTTTATTGAACGGTATTTATTTAACTTTGGGGTATTGTTGGTTTAGTTTTATAAATTAAGATTAGTGTTTCCTTCTCTAATGGAATATCCTTTTGGGGGACCATCAGATCTTATACTAACCATTTTGGTTTTGATTAATCTCTAAAGACAAGGTAAATATATATTTTATCCTTTGTGGATCATGTGATTCTATAGAAGTTTATTTTATCTCTTCCAATGTGACCATGTCTTCTTGAATACTCGTCGTTTAAAAAAAATGAGTTTGTGGTAGAAATTTATTAGAGAATGAAAATCTACTTAAAAAGTAATTATATCTCTTTATTTTCTTAGTCAATCTCATAAATTAATTCCTCATATTTATGTAATATAACTTAAAAAAAAAGTTGTTCGTTTACTTTTCCTACTGGGAGACTAAAGACCGTTTGTCTCATCACAAGTTTGTGATTTTCTTGTTGTTAACTTTCTCCTGATCATGTTTTCTATCCCTCTCCATCAGAACTTGACACTTAGTTTATCATCCATATCCATGTTTTCTTACATGGAATCCTGGTATGGGTTATCTTGGGTGACCTTTTTACTTCTCTTTCTTTCTTTTAAAATGATAGTTTTATTAACTCTTTTTTCGATGTGGGACTTTCCATTATATTCCCAAGCCCAATTTTTTTTAAAAAAATTCGAGGATGAAATTATTTGAAGGAGGGGAGAATGTAACACCCCAAGCTTCCACGGTACGCTTCCCTTTAAATAATACAGTAGCGTGTGTTGTACGCAACTTCGAGTTCTAATACACACCACAACCAATCAAACTAGTCGTTATGAATAGTAATACCCACTTTTTGAAATTTTATAATTTTTATCTTTCAAAATGGACATCATTTTTGGATTTGGAATATCGAAATTATCCTAGGGTGAATTTTTGGTATTTTTTAGAAAACATTCAAATTTTGATGAATAGTGAAAAAATACTAAACATTAATTAAAAACAAATTTTTTAATTAAATAATTTATAGTGATAAATTATACTATTGAGAGGTTTTAAAGTATAATTAGAATATATTTTTACCATTTAATCCAATATTGATAATTGGATGTAATTTCACATTTAAACTAGACATAAAAAAGTGTCAATCTTTTGATAGTTATTATTTCTTAAAAAAACACGCTCTTTGTTTTGACAATGAGAATTAATTTTAAATTAATTTCTGTCACTTCTGTGTTTTGAATTTAGAAAAATGGATTCCATATTTATAATCAGGAGATCCAAATTATATAAATAAGTAACTTTTATTTTTAGACATTTTGAATAATTACTTCGGTAAATATTTTATTTACCATGGTTAAAAGGTAAATCCGGTAAATAAGGGTAAACAAATAATATTATAATAATATTAAATTACCTTAAAACGTGTCCTAACCCTATTGGTTGATACATGTCCGACCATGGCCATCTTTGGGTCGATTTTGAGACCTCATGGAGCCACTTGTAAGTGATAATGACACTTTATATTAATTAAATTAAAGTAAATACAAAAATGACATAAGCATATATCTTTTAACAAAAAAAAATTTACATAGGGTTATATATGTTATATTTTTAACTATAAATATTCATTAGAAATATAAAAAGACTTCCTACATAATGGTATTTTATTTATAATTTTTATACATTTAATAATTAAATTTATTTATGACACAATAATGATGCAGTATTTTCCTTATTAATGAAAGAATCAAATAATTGGTATTATAAATGTTAAAATAAATATAATTTGAAAGTTTTGATATCATCCATGAATTTTATTGATTAATATAACATGTTAGTATTGCTTAAATGAATTTTGTTTGAATTAATAAAGTTGTTAAGACTTTAACAAAAATCAATTATTAAATAGTGTCAAAATTGACATAAATGAGTTTTTAAAACAAATATTATATTATTAATTGATATTCTATTCCTAAAAATCTAAGGTTCGACCAAAGAACTTATATAATGATATGTGTATCATTAATGGACCACTTGGGGGTCTCTTGGAAGTATATAGTAAGTTTATTAACTATATAATATAAAAATACAAAGAGACATGGTAAATGTCAAACTATTTAACTAAGAATTAAATCAAAAAGATTAAGTTAATATAGTGACCCAAACCTGTCTAAAACCTATTAGTTGAGTGGTTTTCGACCTATCCCCACCTTAACCTTTAAATAATCTACTTTGGAGCCATTAAAAACCGAATATGAATTTATTATAAAATAATATTTCTAGCTTTTCCTAAGGTTCCCATCACCCCTCTTATAAAAGGGCACTCCCCCTACTCATTAATTCACACCTTCAAAGCATTTTGGATCGGCCAACCCCTGCCCTAATATCCTCTCAACTTCCCTCACTTTATCCTAGATTCCCTCCTTTGGTCAGAAAGCCAACTCAAGGAGCCCTTTTGATCAAATCAAAAGGAAGAACACGAAGAATAAGTAATAATTTCACCACCCTCTTTCAAGTTCTTTTCTTCTTCCACTTCTTCTTTTTTGTTATTTCCATTATAAAATAATAACTCTAGTATCATCTATATACTGTGAAGTTATTATAAATATGGTACAACGATTTTCATTATTCTATTCATCCTTTGAATGACATGTCACCATACGTGCGTACGTACGGATTACCGTCTCCACGTCGTGGTGTAATTGTTATTCAATGTTTTATTATTTGGATGGGTATAATAATGATTTATAATTCATGTAAATAATAAATATAACATGATAATGATTCTGTATGTATGATATATCATCCAATTGTATATTATTTTAATATCAAAAGAGTGATATTGTCGCTCGTGCGTACGTACGGATTACCGTCTCCACGAATGCGATGTGATTCATTCCTCATCGTATCCATTCAAGACTAAATTTCATTTGATAATCAAAAATAATGTTTAGAGACATGATATAATTCTGGATATGAATAAGATACATCTCATCCATAAATAAATATGACTCGCATAACAAAGAATATAAAGGAAAATGAATCCGTTAACACCCGAAACGACGATAATACTGATATATTATTAATAAATCAATGTTAAAAGACCATATATGATATCATATTAATGTATATAATTATTGTATAATTCAATGACAATTATTTCACCATTATACAGGAGGTTAACCTACCCTCGACCAAGGAAAAAGTACAAGTAAGGGGTTTCTTATCTCAATTTAAATTCTGTGAGATTTCCATTGTTCACAGCTTATTTATTGCATGTGGTGTGTGTACTGCCCATGATTGTATTCATTGTGTAATATACTTTAATTTATGGATATTTAAATCATCATTGTATGATTCATCTTTCATGGGATGTATGTTTCGTAAGTTAACAAATTGGTAAGGGAATTACAAATTTCAATTTCCACTCATTCAACTTTACGCATACTTCATTGATTATTTTACTCCAAGATTATGTGTGAAATCACTATTCATTTTTTTATGTCATAATTCTCGCTCCCCTTTATGTGGATATACTTTTTATACACATAATCACTCCATTGATAAATTCTCAAGTCATCGATATGATCTTGATAAGAGTAATTTTAACTCAATATCCATTTGTTGAGTTAAATATCCAATTCATTGGTGTTGTTTTTACAAGAATATGTGTGAATGTCCTCTGATTGATTTACACTGAATATCCAATCATATTGAGTGTATTTATGTTTGTCACACATAATTATTTCGTTGATTTATCCTTAATCTAAAGATACGGTCTTTATAAGAGATTTCATCTCAATTTACATTCCATTGAGACTTCGTTGTTGTTATACACCAAATCACTTTTATATGGTGTATATAATGTACTTTGACATAGTATATCATGAATCTCTTTATTCTCATGATATTATAATGTTTTTATTTCCTCAATTATTTGTATTCAAGTGTCTCTCTTTTGGTTAGAAACCCTAACTAAAATATCATTTTAAATGTTTTAAAGATTTATTATTCCAAGTCTTTCTCATTAATGTCCATGTTTTAAAAATGGTTTTAAGAATTTGTTTATATGGACATTAAAGTTTTAAAATTAAAATTCTTTTTAAAAGTTTCAAAGTGGTATGAGACACTTTGATTCAAAAATATATTTTAAATGGCTTCTTGATAAATAGTAAGACTTTTAAATGTTTTCATAAAAAGGGGGATATTTCTCTCAAATAATTTTGATGACTATTTTTCATCTATGTAGATATCCTTCATTATTCTCGATTGAGGTTAATATGTTACAATACAATCTTCTATATTATATTGAATGAGTTATGTTTGACTGTGGATGTGATATTTTTATACCATTTATGGTTTGTGGATAAAGTATTGACATTTCGTATGCTAGTTTTAATACGAATGTTTATGTTATGTTTAAACCTGTTCATATGAGGAATACATTGGACTTAGTAAGTGACGGATGGATCTCGCTATAGCTCCTCGATGCATTGGTAGGTCTCATGAGACGAACTAGTGTCCTGACACAAGGCTTTGACAAAATCTTATTTGTAATCCTAGCACAAGGCCTTGACTATGTGGTTATGATAGTATGAAATTATGCATTCCATCATTATGAAAATGGTTATTGATATTGAATGTGATCATTAGACTAGTAGAATATCCATGTGAATAATTAAATGACATTATTTGATTTTATCTTTGCCATATTATGCTGAAGTTCAAGTTTAAAAGGCTTTTGTTTTAGTCTTATACACTGTCTTAAATGTTCATGCTTATTTATGAAAGTTTCCGCTATAATGTTATCCTTACTGAGCATCTGAGCTCACTCCTTTCTATGTTTTATTTTCCTAGGATGCAAAGAAGTATATTATGACTGACCTCCGGGGATACTCTATGGGATCTCATTGTTTTCTGTGGAGACAATGTTGTTGTAGTTTTCCATTTTATGATGTAATGTAAACCTTATGAATGTATCTAGTACTTCCAAAGCTACTAAACTAACCGGTCTTTCGAGACTTGATCTTTTATGATCATGCCAATGATCGACTCTGGGCTTCTGGGGTCGGGGCGTTACATTAATACACGCAAATCTTCAGTTTTATTGACCTACATTGCTTGAAAAGGTTATTCCTATATACAATGGGGCATGAGTTTGGCAAAGATTGCTCTGGAAAGGGACACACAAGTGAGTTGATACAGACTATATTTCAGCCTTGTGGTTCCTGTTGATACATTAGGATGCTGAAAATAAGTGCAAGTGTTGGCTTTTGAAGTTTTGAAAAAGAACAAGATCTAGATGAACACTGTATCTATCGTTTTTCACTTTTCAAACTTCGGATTACTGGGAAAATGCAGATTTACTTAGTTTTAACCATACAACATATTTCATTTTACTATGAACGCGTGCATTTTTATTGAATCTTAAAGTTATACATATGCTTTTAAATTCGTATTTCCCCTAATTCTTGGATGATTTTGACTTCTGACATTGAGACATTACAAGTTTAAATGGTGGAATTTGTGAAGTGTTTTGTATGGTTGTAATCTATTGAGGGAAAAAATGAAGGATTTCAGGAAAAAAATAAGTTATTTGATAATTAAGTCTACTTTCTTTTGCAACCATCACCCTTTGCACATAAGCACACATACCAGATGATTTCCATATAACGACATGAGTTTAAAATTTTCAATTCTATTGCGCAATCAGATTTACCATTACATGGTAAGATTGATTTTATTTATAGATTTTGTTATATTTATATCCTTTCTTGTTACAAAACAATGGAATTATTCATAACCATGCTATCCCATGTAACAGGACAAGGGAGAATCATGCTGCCACAACGGGCATGACCATTAATGATTTTTAAGGTTGACTTTGTTTTGTTGTATGGGTGATTGACAAGTTTGAGTTTTTATAATAAGCATAATTAAAGTTAAAATAATAAAAAGTAGACACCCATCTCGGATAAAAGTAGAGTAAAATAAAATAATAAAAAGCAGTGTAAAATAAAATAAAAAACTAAAAAAAGTAGAGTAAAATAAAAAGGAAAAATAGAGTAAAATAAAATAAAAAGGAAAAAGTTGAACGCCCACGTTACCACACCAGTCTCGGGTATCGGTCACAGGGGTACGGAATGGCGGTGGCGACGGCTGTCCTTCCGATTGGCAGTCTCCGGCGCGTAAGCGCTCGTTCATGGCTTCTAAATCTCCGATTATCACCTCATTCTCCTCGTCAATTATTTTCAGTCGCTTCTGTCTTTTCCGTTACTTCCTCCAGCGAAGAGAACTCAGAATTTCAGCCCACTGTCTGGGAAAAGTCGAAGCCGTCTGGGTCGCAGTTCCCGAGGAAGGGCCAGATCCTTGAACTGGTGTGCGAGTCCCTGGCTTTTATGGGCAAGGGGGTCTGCAAGGTGGCGGACTCTGGGTTCGTCGTCATGTGCGATCGTGTACTCCCTGGTGAACACTTCATCGGGCGCATTTCTCGCATGAAGAGTAACCACGCTGAGGTTTTGTCTATGCCATTCTTAATTACCATTCTTATCACTGCTGATGCACCCGGTTGATTCTCACGAGTAATTTTTTTTTTTCTGTTTGGTTTGAGAAAGCCAGGGAATGTATGGTCTCCTTTTTAGGTTAAAAGTGTTCCAATTTTCATTTTTTTCGAGGCCATGTAATCTGTGAAATTTGACGAAACACTGAAGAAACTCTCGTTGCAATGAAATTTTATGACTTGGTAGCTGCTGCTTTTTAACTCAAGTGGCTGGGGTGGGAGCCCGTGAACCACGGTTTATCAACTCAAAAGTGGCGTTGGGAGTTTGAATTTATCAATGTTCTTTAATTTAAAAAAAAAACGCACGAAGAACAAAAGCGAAGCAGCAGAGACAGGAGCAAGAAGATGCGGGAACAGTAAAGAAAAGGTGCGGAAATTAAAAACACAAGTATTTTATGTACTTTGGACCACTTTGATTCTATGTGCACGGCAAGAACTCCATCCATAATCTTTATTATGCAAAAAAAAAAAAAAAAAAAAAAAGACTTCCAAACAGAGATGAGAAAGAAAGCAAACTAGTAGAAGGAACAAGAGAAACTATCCGAGAATGAGGACCTGTCACTCCAGGAACTCGCGATCAATCCGAGCTTGAGGATGGTAACATACTCCTCTTGACCGGACGGATTCACTCACACACACAGGCGAACAAACAGACAAAGGATTACAACCTAGAACCTAATGAAGAAGAACACACTTACAATCCCAAGCTTACACCAAGAATTTGGATGTGATCTCCAGAAGGGATGATCGATACTGCCGGTGTTGGAGTCCTTTGAACGTTGTTGTCGTCCTCCTCCGAGCTTGCAAAGCACGAACTCTTCATTGAAATGATGCTCCGAAGGATTTGGCGCAGTGGAACCGTTGTGCAAAGCTCTGGGATAGCTCAGGGGTACAAAACGATGTGACAATGATGGCCCCTAGGCGAAGCGACGCGGTGGAAGGCGGGTGCTCATCTCCGATGAAGATCGGGACATGCAGACGTTTGTGAACAAATGGAAGGATCATGAATCTCCCCCGCATAACATCTCTGAATGATTTCCCATGACACGTGACAAGCTATGAACGGTCGCCAAGCAAAAGCATGGATCGCGCCCAACGCTAAGAACAATAAAACACAATCGATGAACACAAATCACCGCCCTTGTCAAAGGCTGAGATTTCCCTAAACATTAATGTCACGGATCACGGGAGAACAGGCCGAGGAACCAAAAGGCCACAACAAGGAGAACCCTAAGGTAACAGAGCAACCCAAACGGGAGAAGGTCCACAGGGAGATTGACCCACTGAAATAGAAGCCCAGGAGAATAATAATCCAGCCAAATGATTTGCATAATAAAACAAATGCCAACTGATAGGTGATTTCTTAATATAGAGGAAAGAGTTTCAAAGAAGAGTTTCCTTTGACTTTGATTAATTCTGTAGAAAATCCGTTACAACCCACTGGAGCTTCAGTTGCTCCTCCTGGAAGAATGTTATCTTCCCAGGCCAGGCTACAATCAGCACTACTCATCCAAAGTCACGATCCTCCTCCCCTAGGCACCAACCCCCTTTATTTATAGCCCAAACAGAACTAACAACCAAATAGAACTAACTAGACTAATTATTACAAAACCACCCCTTGATAATTACACCCCAACCCAGGCAGTTACACAAATACATCCCAACACTTTACTCAGTCTGCTTCCTACGCTGGTAAGTATAATGGATAGGTGGCCTTACCCGAACTGGACCACCTCCCTCCTTATCATTTCCTCCCTGAAAATTCACCTTGTCCTTAAGGTGACAACCAGGGAACTATTTTTTAAGTATGTCCGCATCCTCCCAAGTTGCTTCTTCCTCTAGTCTTCTTCACCACTTAACTAACTGAAATCGGGAAATACCTTGTTTCCCCCCTACCAGTATGGCTTCAGGATATTCATCTTCTGCTAAAAATTTCTCTGGAAGCTCTTTCAACAGAACGATTCCCCGCAACTGCTTTTAATTGGGAAACATGAAAAACTGGGTGTACCTTACTAGTTTTGGGTAAACTCAACTGGTAAGCTACTGCCTAATTTTTCCAACCGCAAAAGGTCCAAAATACCGCGCAATCAACTTTTTGCTAAATCTGGCATTGCCCCCAAGTAAACTCGGTCTCAGCTTGACCCAAACAAGGTCATCTACCTCAAACTTCACTTCCCGTCGATGTCGGTTTGCATGCTCTACCATCAGTTGTTGTGCACGCTGTAGATTTATTCGTAATTGTTTTAACGTTTCATCCCTGTCCACTAAAGCGTTTGCCACTGCTTCCACAACTGCTTCCACAACTGCTTCCACAACTGCTTATCTGTGGTGGTTTTCTTCTATATACTGCTTCAAACGGCGTCTGTCCAATAGAAGTATGATATGAAATGTTAAAACTATATTCTGCCCATGACACCCACCTTACCCAATGTCACGACTGATCCGAAGTAAAACACCTGAGATATATCTCCAAGCATCTATTTACAAAATCTGTCCGTTCATCGTTTTGAGGATGATATGATGAACTCATCTTCAAAGTGGTACCTTGTAATTTGAATAACTCTTTCCAAAATAAACTTGTGAATAGAGAGTCTCGATCACTAATTATTGCATTGGGTATCCCATGCAACCGAACCACCTCTTTCATGAATACCTCAACCATCGTTTTAGGTGAATAAGGGCGCTTCAATGGAATAAAATGTACATATTTACTTAGCCTATCGACCACAACAAGCACCACTTCATACCCTTGGGATTTAGGCAATCCAAAAACAAAATCCATCGATACTTCTTCCCATACCAATGCTGGAATAGGTAAAGGTTGTAGTAATCCGCCCGGACTTAAAACCTCATATTTACTTCGTTGACACACGTCACATTCCAAGACATATTTCTGCACTGTATGTGTCATGCCAGTCCAAAATACCCCATTTTCCAGCCTTTTGTAAGTCTTTAAATACCTTAAATGTCCTCCAACAGATGAAGAGTGGTACTGCTGCATTAATCGAGGAATTAAAACAGACTTACGGGATAGTACCAGTCTATTTTTTGTAATACAACCCTTCCCAAAAAGTATAACCAGATTCCACCTTGTCGCCCTGTTGTATAGCTTGAATTACAGTTTGCAACTCCTCATCTTGTAATAATTATGCTCGTATCACATGTATATCTACCCAACTCGGTTCATAAATTGCAACGTGACACAACTTCCCCTCTGGAACAGACCCGAACAAAGCATCAGCAGCGTTGTGCAACTTTTCAGGGTGATATAAAACCTCAAAACTATACCCCATCAATTTTGATTGTCAACATTGTTGGTTTGTTGACATTACCCGCTGGCTCAAGATATGTTTTAAACTCCGGTGGTCAGTAAACACTTTAAATCATCTTCCTAGTAAATATTTTCTCCAATGTTGTATAGACAAAACCAATGCCATCAATTCTTTTTCATAAACCTACCTGGCCAGGTTATTATCAGACAACGCCTTGCTGAAGTATGCCAAGGGACGCCCATCTTGAACTAAAACTGCACCGATTCCCAGCCCGGAAGCATCACATTCTACAGAAAATTCTTTTAAGAAATCCGGTAACCCCAGAACTGGCGCGACTGTCATTCGTTTTTTAAGTTCCTCGAAAGCCATTTGTGCTTCCTTTGTCCACTTAAATTCCACCTTTTTTGTTAACGTCATCAAAGGTCTTGCAATCTTTCTATAATCTCTAATAAATTTCCGATAGTATCCGATAAGACCGAGGAACCCTCTTACTTCCTTAACATTCAACATCTCTCGCCAATCTTCTACAACTCCTAACTTCATAGGATTCATGGAGACACCTTTAACGAAAATTATATGTCCTAAATACTCTACCATCCGCCTCTCGAAAGAGCATTTTTTCCTGCTAGCTTGCAGCGAATTACTTTCCATCTATTGTAATAATTGCTGGAACATAGCTAAATGCTCCTCCCAACCTCTATTATAGAGCAGAATATCATCAAAAAAATACCAAAACTTTCTTAACATTGGTCGAAAAATATTGTTCATAGCAGCTTGGAAAGTTGCCGATGCATTCATCAATCCAAAAGGCATAACTACGTATTCATAATGCCCCTCATGAGTCTTAAATGCTGTTTTACAATTGTCCCCACTCCTCATCCGAACCTGATGAAATCCTGACTTGAGGCCTAATTTAGTAATATAAGTTGCTCCATGCAATTCATCCATCAATTTTTCAATCACCTAAATAGGGTACCTATCAACCACTGTTATATTATTTAAAGCACGAAAGTTAACACACATTCACCACCCTCCATCATTCTTTTTAACCATTATTATTGGGCTCAAATAAGGACCGCGACTATGTCTGATAAATCCTAATTCCAACAGCTCTTGTACCTGATTCTCTATCTCATTTTTCTTGTGATAAGCATGCTTGTAAGACCTGATATTCACAGGTTCAACCCCTACCTTCAACTTAATTGCATGGTCATGCTCCCTCATCGGAGGTAATCTGCTAGGTACATCAAACACAGTGCTGAAACGTACCAAAATTTTCTGCAACTGCTGTTGCTGAACAAAGTCCAACCGTGTATCTTCAGAATCCTTTTCTGACGTTGCCCACTGAATTCCCTGCAACTCATTCTTCCCTTTTCCCAAATATTCATGTAAAGCTCCTGGAATATTCTGCGAGGAACGAACTCCATGCAAAGCCACTTGTTTTTCTTTCCAAACAAATTTCATAGTCATTTCCTTCCAAGAAGTTGTCACATATCTCAGAGTCTCCAGCTAGGAAATTCCCAAAACTAAATCTGGCCCCGTTGTATCAAATATGTAGGCATCTACCCAAAACTTTTCAGTTCCAAGTTCTATTTGTAAAGTCTTACATAACCCATTGGATGCTACATGGTGGCCACCGCCCAATCGGATATAAAACGACCTTGTCTCATCTACTTGGGCAACAAACTGTCTTGTGAGCTTTCTTGAAACGAAATTATGACTTGCCCCGCTGTCAATCAAAACCAGTAAAGGTATCCCTTCCACTTTTCCTTCTATCAACATCGACTTGGTACCTATGTTTTTTTCCATGTCACTTGTTGTGGTTCCCAATTCCAGTTCCCATAAATTCCCTGTTTCCCCTTCCTTTGTGGCTATGTTTTATGTCTCTTTCTCGTCTTCTTTCCGAGGCTCTATGCATTCCCACACCATCAGTTTATACCCTTTTTCAGAACAGCGATGTTTAGGGTTATACTTCTGTCCACAATAATAACTCAATCCTTTGGACTTACGGTTCTCAAATTCCCTCCTGGATAAGTTTCTAATCCCCTGAAATTTAGTTGCAGTTCCTCCTTTCCTTTCTTGCTCACTTAACTCAACATATGACGCTGCCTTAGCAGGACTAGGAATCCATCCTTTGTTTAGTCCTCCAGTAGTTAAATTCCTGCTTCGTGGTTCTGTCGTTTTGATAATTTCCTTGATTAACAGCTCCCGCTCCACATGCCTCGCCAATGTTAACGGCCTTTGTCTTTGACTCATGTTTCATTATAGTACTACTAATTTCTGGTTTTAGACCCCCAATGAACATGCTCATGTACCAGCCTTCAGTCAAATCTGGTATCCGCATTGCTACCCGTTCGAACTCATCAATGTAGGCATCCACTGTCCCTGATTGTCATAGCCCCTTCAGGAAAACCATGAGATCTTCTTCAGCGTTACCATACCGTCCCATTAACTCCACTTTTAACTGTTTCCAAGTTAATTTTGGCTGGATTGATCTTAGCGAAATGATTCAATATTGAACCATTCCCTCCATGCTGTGCTGTGCAAGTGGCACCTTAAGCTCCTCCCGTGTTCGTTGGATCGCGAAGAATAACTCTGCTTGCGTGATCCACGAGACTGGATCCTCTCCAGAAAACAATGGCATCTCCGTCTGCCTTGTCATGGCACGTAAATCTCTCTGCTCAGCTACTCGAAAATCAGGTTCCTCCAGAACTTTCTCGTTCCGACTCCCTCCTTCAATATCAGACTTCAGTTTACCTTTCCCTCCACCAATTCTATTGCCTTGCCTTTGTCGTCTCCCTGTCTTGAACTCTCAAATTGGCTCGGCCTGAGTTAAGTTACTGCTGTGATTAATTCCTGAAGCTGGAGTCCTTGTCGTCGATATTCATCTTCCCGCCGCTGATATGCGTCTTTCAGCCGCTGTATTCTAGCTTCCTGGCATTGCATTCCAGTCTTCAGATCAGCAATGTTGCCTCCAATTGTGTTACTCTGTTTTCCATACATGTGGACATCCAAAAACAAATCGGCTTCCAACTTCTCTCTCTTCTAGAAAATCCCCTCTCTAAAACCACTCTATCCACAGGGAACTAAGCAGCGTTTCCTCTCAATGAAAGCACCAAGATGATGGGTGATTTCTTAATATAGAGGAAAGAATTTCAAAGAAGAGTTACCTTTGATTAATTTTGTAGAAAATCTGTTACAACTGACTCGAGCTTCAGTTGCTGCTCCTGGAAAAATGTTATCTTCCCAGGCCCAGGCTACGGCCAACATTACTCATCCAAAGTCCCGACCCCCCTCCCCTAGGCACCAACCCCCTTTATTTATAGCTCAAACAGAACTAACAACCAAACATAACTAACTAGACTAATTATTACAAAACCACCCCTTCGCACACAGATACATCCCAACACTTTACCCAGGCTGCTTCCTACGCTGGTAAGTATAATGGATAGGTGGCCTTACCCGAACTGGACCATCTCCCTCCCTATCACTAACAATATGCTTGGGAAATCAAAAGCATGCGACGTGGAGCAATTCAAAAGGCAAATACAAATTTAAAACTTATAATTTAATTTGTAATACATGCCAAAAAAATTCACAAATCTCCACCTTATAAACTAAATTATAAAATAAATGGGCGATGTTCTTGCAACTCTACTCTATCCTACCAACTGGTTCAGACAGTTTTCTAACAGAAAACCTTAAGCACAAACATAATCAGCCTAGTCTTTCATTAGCATTTGTCACGGTGACACGTCTGTCTGTACCAGTTTATTTATTGCTATCTACTGCGAAACACATGCTCAGAAAATATAACCTATTTCAAGCAGTAGCATAAACATAGTTTACTGAACCATATACCTGAGTCTCCATTTGAGATAGTCAATGAAATCGCCCAAGGAATCACAAATACCTGCAGATCAACATAAAAATATGGATAGTTAAAAATATATATCTTGAAACTCATATATGAAAAGCTCAAAATGCAAGCAGTAAAGACAGAAGAAACACACAAATTGCAATTAAACAACACACTGACAGGAGATAAGAGTCTCCACCTGAACCCAAACTAGATCTAACGAACCTAGCCCTACACATAGAGAACCCTTTCTTCCAATCGGCAACCCCGATTAATCTCATACAGAGCCACTCCTAGGATCGCAGGAGAAAGACAACAAGAGCTACGCCAAACTCTACTCCAAGGGCATCTGAGAGACTCACAGGACATCAGTACTATCGAAGATGGGGTGTACCACATTGGTCTTGACCATACTATCCTTAAGCTTATTCCCAGAACAATATCTTTTAATGTGGTCGGTTTTACCACACTGATATCACTTAAAATTCTTAAACTGACTTCCATATTTCTTTTCTTTGCTATTATTTTCAGTTTGACCTTTGGCTCCCAACAATTCTGCCTCGGGTTTTATCCCACCAGCCCTCGTCTTCAGACCATGGGTTTGAAGATCCCTAAACAAGGAAACGTCCTTCACTTCTTCTACAGTTATTAACTCCCGATCGTACATTATTGAATCTTTCAAAGAGTCATATGAATCACAAGGGAGGTCAACGTGTTGGATTAGTGTAGCCCGATCCGGTTGGGGCCGAATGCTTGTGGCCCGCAACTGTTGTAGTGCGGACTTCAGAGTCAACTTTACTGTAGCCTTTTGGACTTCCAGCCGACAGCTACTGTAACACTTCTGACTTTGGTGGTCGCCTTTTCACTGTAGTGACGTAGACTTATTGTGCGGTGGGTGGAATAGTGATCGTCTTCCTGTCCATTTGTAGCCTATTTTCGAGTTAGAGTTTGTTACTGAAAAAACTCTGTAATTGTGCTCCTGAATTTTAGTGGATATTCTGCTTCTCTGTGGATGTAGAGATTATTACCGAACCACGTAAATCTTTGTGTCCTTATTCTTTTTTTTTTCTCTTTTACTCTTCTGTTTTTCATCGTTTATGTCGCTGCAACTTCCGACGTTTCCGCAACACAACGAGATAATGGTTTGATCCTCATCTTCCATCTTAACATCTATATTGGCTAAATTAATCAAGACTGTTTCTTTCATCTAAAAGATCCTAGGTGAAGCATTTTAAAATTGTATAGCCTCATCTTCTTATACAATCTACCAAGAAAGGATTTAGTATAAATGTTCCAATTTCAACCATATGATTTTAACAGTAATCTCATAGGCTACTCCATATAAGACCTCATCTCCTAAGGTTAACAACATCATGCAATAGACATTTTCAAGGACATTAGAGGCAACATCAACATAAGTGGTGATAGTTTGTCCATCACTCATTGATTTCTTAGGACTACACTCGCATCACAAATTAAAATTGTTGTCTTTGTCGATTTTTTCGACTTAGAACTTGGCAGGGGACTATTATTAAACTCAATATCAAGCTCTGATACCAATTGTTAGGGAGGGAGCTCGTGAGTCACAATTTATCTACCCAACAGAGGCGTTTGGAGTTTGAATTTAATAGTGTTCTTTAATAAAAAAACAAACGCATGAAGAAAAGAGGCTAAGCAGGGGAGACGGGAGCAAGAAGATGCGGCGAACAATAAAGAACAAGTGCCCAAAATAAAAAACACAAGTATTTTACGCGCTTCTCACGCTGGTCCTACGTGCACGACAAGAACACCACTTAACAATTTTTATTATGCAAAACAAACAACAGACTTATAAACACAGACGAAAAAGAAAGCAAACAAGCAGAGCTGACCAGAGAAACTATCCGAGAATGAGAACCTTGTCACTCCAGGACTCCTGATCAATCCAAGCTCGAGGATGGTTACATACTCATGTAGACCGAATTGATTCACTCACGCACACAGGCGAGCAGACAAAGGATTACAACACAAAATCGAAATAAGAAGAAAAACATGCTTATAACCCCAGACCTACACCAAGAACCTGGATGCTTTCTCCTGAAGGGATGATCGATACTGTGGGCATCAAAGCCCTCTGAACACTGTCGCCTTCCTCCGAGTTTGCAAAGCGCAGACTCTCCATTGGAATGAAGCTCTAAAGGATCTGGCGCAGTGGAACCGTCATACAAAGCTCTGGGATGGTTTTTCCTCCTTCCTCCCAGATTCTCTTTGTTCTTTCTCGAATGCACAAAGCTAGGAAGCCATAAGCTAAGTGAAATGGCAATGGTCACCTTGGGGGTACAAAACGGTGTGGCAATGATGGCCCTTGGGCAGGCCAATGCTCATCTCTGATGAAGATCGGGACACGCGAACGACTGTGAACAAATGGAAGGATCGCGAATCACCACGGCGTAACAACTCTCAATGGCCACTCAAGACACGTGACAAGCTATGAATGGTCGCCTGACAAAGTAATGGATTGTTCCCAACATCGAGAGTGACAAAACACAGTCGAAGAAACACAAATTGCTGCCCTGGCGCTGTTAGATCAGCCTAATCAAATGCTTAGATCGTCCCCAACATAAATGCCGCAGATCGCAGGAGAACAAGTCGAGGAACCAAAAGGCCACAAAAAGGAGAGCCGCAAGGCAACGAAGCAGCCCAAACAAGAGGAAACAACACGGAGAATGACCCACAAAAACCGAAGCTTAGTGGAATAATAAACCCCAAATAATTTGCATAATAAAATAAGTGCGAACAATATGCATGGGAAATCAAAAGCATTCAACGTTGAGCATTTCAACAAGGCAAAGACGAATTTTAAACTTACAATTTAATTTGTAATACATGCCAAAAAAAATCACATCAAGCAACTGACACGGGAAGCATTGACATAATCACGGTTGGGATTGAAAGATAAATTTTATAGGACTGTTATTAGACCGGTTATTCTATATGGTAGTGATTGTTAGCCTTTGATGAAACATTTTGAACAAAAAATAAGGGTTGCAAAAATGAAAATGTTAAGATGAATATGTGGATATACTAAGATGGATAAGATTAGAAATAAACTTGTTCAAGAGAAAATTGGAGTGACTCCGATTGACCAGAAGATGATTGAGACCAGATTAAGATGGTTTGGGCACGTTAGAAGAAGACTTAGAGATGCACCTGTTAATATGGTAAGCTTAATGACAGATTCACTTACTAAAAGAAGCAGAGGTAGACCTAAAAGGACTCTTAAACAAATCATTCAAGATGATTTTGTTCTCATTGGTTTCAATGAAAATATGGTCTTCAATAAAGCTAATTTGCGATATTTGATTCATGTAACCGATCCCATTTAATTGGGTTTAAGGATTGTTTGTTGTTGTAGAAAATAAAAAATGTACAGGTGACTTCCTATGAGCTTTGAATGTGAAAATAGCATAAGAGTTCCTACACCAAGCAATTTCCAATTTTCTGGAAAAATACCAACAGGCTTTTGTTTTCAAAAAATCTTTTATTTACTTATTCGCTTTACAAAAATATTGTTTTCTTTCACATAAACACATTTTCTAATTTATTTTTAAAAAATGAAAAGATAAATCATTTTCATGAATCAAATTAAACTTAAGTTTATCTGGGAACCTGGTGTTTATGGATTGCATCTTGTTGAGATGGACTATCTTCTAAAGTTGGCAGCGTTTCAATTATATCTGCTTCAAAACCCTTATGTTTCTGAATATTTATTTCAAGCATTGATTTCATTGAAATCATATGACATGGTCATATGAATCTCTCGGCATATGGTGTTTTGTTTCCAAGAAAAATACCTAGCGTTGTTACCATTTTTCATTGTTTGAGTGGCAGCAGCAAGCTATAAAAACACAATCTTTAATCTTTTCTCCAATGGGCTGAACCAGCAATTAGTTGATTTTGGATGCCTTGGCAGTTCCACTTATTTTTTGATTAGATTTGCAGGCAATAAAAGTGAAGACCATATCTCCTCACACCGACTCAGTAGAAGCCCCTTGTGAACATGCCTTGCATTGTGGAGGCTGCAAGACCCAGAACTTGTTATATGAGGCCCAGCTTAGGGCTAAAGAGCAGCAAGTTCACGAGCTGGTTGTGAATGTTGGAAAATTTTCTAGAAAAGACTTGGAATTCTCATGTGTCATGAAGCCCATTGTTCCCTGCCGTGTCCAATACAAATATAGGAATAAGGTTAGCATTGTCATTTACAATGCATTATTTGCGTTGAATAGATTGATATAATGGACAAAGGAAACATATATGAGTGGAAAAAGAAACATGGTTTTGGAGGAATACTCCTGTATTTTTTGGTCATGGTTTGGGTTTTTTTCATCATTGATAATATGAAAGCTGAATGGAAAATGATGGTACTTTTTTTTTTAATTTTCAAGCTAATTTTTTCTCAATAGTTCCATGTATCCTAGAGTGCGTATCTTACTAAGTGAATGTAAATAAATTCTCTAACAGAAACCTTGTTGGATTATAAAATCTACCGTTCGGAGGACCGACTCCCTATCATTGTTATGGAAGGCCACTTGTTAAGATTTCTTATTTTGTCCTTCCTGTTTCGGCAGATGGAATTCTCTTTTGGCACTAAAAAATGGGTGCCCGCCCTATTATCTGAGGACAAACAGAAGAAACAAGATGGTACCAGCGGGTATGCATTAGGCTTGCATGCTCCTGGATTCTTTGACAAAGTTCTGAATGTGAACTCGTGCCTTTTACAAAGTGATCCGGCCAATGTGGTATGGTTATCATTGTTTAAACATGTACAGTCAATTGTTTTATGGTACCAGGAACTCGCTACTCTGCATTGTGATGCGTTTCTCCTAATTTATACATCGTTTACCAATCCACGTGGATTGGTTTATATTTAGTTATTCAACACTGATCTCAAATGAAATACACTCTTTAGTGGGTTTGGATGGCGTCATAGACCCATAGGATTACCATCGGTTTTGAAAAAATTCTTTTTTGCCACTTCAATGTGTTGTGTTTTTTCAGAAACAGAACAAAAGCCACTTATTTTTGCTAAGTGCTTATCATAAGTGATAAGTGTGATGAACAATTTTCTTTAAGTGCTGTCAAATGGAGCTTTAACTTATTTGCAGTGTTCTAATTTACTTCTTATTTTTCAGTTGATGCTGGCAGAAAATCTTTATAGGATGACCTTGTTGCTTTTCCAGTAATTTGAATTTCATATATGATTTGTAGGTTCTTCAAACCATTCAAGATCTTTGGAGGAATCCAGAGCTTGGACTCTCCCCTTTTGATGTTCGTCGCCATGCTGGGTTTCTTAAACATTTGGCACTGCGAACTGGAAGGCATCAATTTTTTATTAGCCTCTACATATCCGAGTTTTGCATGATATTTACATCTTCCCCCCCTCCCCCTCCCCCCCTCCCCCCCCTCCCTCTCCCTGTTACATCAACATTTTTCCACAAAATATTGAAATGGCAACTCCTTGGTGCTGCTGGATTGTCTAATTCCAGTACAGCGATTCCCTTAATATCTCTCTTCTATTCATTTTGTGAATCATGTTTATTTTTTTACTGTATTTATGTAACTCAGGAGTTTGTGATTACAAGGTGGGGTGAGAATGGATTGTCTAACTCCTTGATGGGGTTTGGAGGATCATCTCATGATCAATGCAGCGGAAGAAACCCATTAAAGTGCCATGCAGAATGAAGAACATAAAATAAAACAAATGTTCCTTTGCTGCCGCAAACTCCATCTTTGTTGAACTCGTAGGAGCTTGCTTGATGGAGATCATCGAGCGGCAACTTAAGGACTCTTGTCTCCACAGGGATGACACTGGCCACTAGAATCGCAATGAGAGGACCCCCGGACACCAAAGGCGTGCTAGCACCTTCTTCGTGAAGATGAATAGTGAATAAGGAGGAAGAGAGAGCTTTAACTATGGCTTATCGGAATCATGTTCCCTCAACAGGGGGACCCCCTCCCTTTATACAGGCTCCCTTCATTCAATGAAGGGAGTCGAGGGTCGACTGCCACCACATGACAGCCGACATGCGTTACCCATAACACACATATGTTGGGGTTAGTTTGAACGCTTCAAACGATTTGTCATGCAATAAATGAATCAACCCATTGATTTATAACCAAAGGAAACTCTTAGAGACCAAGCACCAACTACTTGTTTAATACCAGAGAACCAACAAAAATGCAAGCATAATAGGAGGAAGATAATTGGGAGAGACCCCGCCCAAGCCTAATGGCCTATCTGCACACAACAACCCACTAACTTCATTCCCACTCGATGCCCTCTTACTCACCACCTTCCTTTATTTATAACCTCCCTCCTTTCCTAACCCCCTAATAATATTTCCCAGAATATTCCCTTAGGGCCCACAGAATATTCCATATATTCCCCCTAACCCACCTATCTCTTCTAACCTCTCCAGGTGGCATATTTGGTATCTATCACCGCCATCGTCCCGAAAAACCACTTTGCCCTCAAGGTGGTGGATCGCGTAGACATACCAAGCGATCTCCCATATCAGTCGTACTCCAGGAAACTGAGGGCAAGGGGTGCTAGTAAGACAGTTATGCCAAGCAATCTTCCATATTCTTCTCTCTGCTCTGGCGCGTCGGGCCGAACCAAGCAACACCGTTGACGGAGGACCGAGCTGCTGCGGTCCTGTATAAAGCGCCTGTGCCTCAGGTACACGTCACACAATCTCCCAAACTCGTTGTTCGCCGTCATGGATCAGATTTGGATAGACGAAGGTGAGAGCGCCTTTCATCGTAATGTCTGCCCGCCGTCCATCGGGAAGGCCCATGGTGTGTTGTTGTGAGTCGGGCCGCAGGTGTGGCTGGTACCACCTTGCGTTTGGGTTATAAAAACTGTATGAACCTCCTTTATGTACCCGAGGACCCCATCCCGACACCGCGGGCGTGACCTATGCAGCTGGTGGTAAAATAACAAGAGCCCCTAGTTGAGCCGGCTCAGTCCGCTGCGGCTCATGCTCCAGCATGATGAATTTTGAAGTGTTCGCCTCCTCATTGGGCGGCTGGTCAATCACACACGGGCTGAAAGTAGCGCCGTCATGATTTTCGGGTAGCCCCATGCTCTAACTTTGTGTTCCGAGGTTGGTAGGCCCCCCCCGGAGTGCGACACAGACAGCTGCGTTACCGTCATTGGGAACTCAGACGTAGTTGCTGGGGGTTCCTTGTCGGACTTTTCAAAATTCTCAAGGATCGCTTCTTTGAGTGCACCCAAGTGAACCAAAGTGCAGACATACCTGACATGCATAGGTGTGCCATTGACACCTTCATATGATCCGGCGTTTGATTGCGCGAGAAATAATCCTCAGCTCTCGAGATCCACGTCGTTGGATGTGTGGCAGAAAATTCTGGTAGAATCTCTTCTTGTAAGTATTGTTCCTGATTTCTGGTCACCCGGGCCAGTGAAGCCCAGAGTTCCTGCATGTGAGTCGCCATACCGCGTCCGAACAACGAGACACCCCCCAGGTATGTGCGTATCCTCCGGGCAAAGATATATAAAAATATTGTTTGTCCCCCCCCCAATACAACAATAAAAACGGGCATACCGCTGTTCCACCCCCTTTTTTTTTCTTTTTGCAGAAAGTCGGACACCTTTTTTTTGTCTTTTTTTTATTCCCACGTTTCCCTCCCAAGGTAGAAAATCGGGACACGTTACCCTGCAATTGCACTCGACGAGCTGCTTCACCCTAGAGAGTGCAACAAGTCGCACGCCCCTTCACACAGAAGTCACCAGGCTGTGCACGTCCCGACAGATGTGTTCCGGTCGAAAGTGCCGCCGCTGAAAGTGAGTTGGCAGTGCGCCTCCTCCCCGGATGCGAGATGGAAGAGAGCGGCTCCTCCGGGTTTGGAAAGCCGAGCGTCCGACGTAGACTGGCGGTGGGTGGGTGCGGCGGGGCGCGTCACGTCGGAAGGCAATGTGCGGTCGATGGGGCGCGCCGCCCTCACTGACGAAGTCTGATAGGGGCACGCCTTTTTTGCGCTAAGATCGGGCAGGTGCGGCTCGTTCGAACGGGTCTGATGGCGGCAGAGTGCGCGCCGATAGACTAGTGCGAGCAAGAACCACGCGACTCTGGTGGGCGGAAAGGAGAAAGCCCGTTGTGCGGGTGCCGCGTCTCGCCGAGCGTAGCAATAGGGTGACGAGATTGCAGGTAGGGGTGTAATCGAGCCGAGCCGAGTATTGCAGTACTCGAGCTCGAGCTCGGTACTTGAACTCGGTGCTCGATCGAGTATTGATTTTCTAGCTCGAGCTCGAGCTCGACTCGGGCTCGATCAAGCACTCGATTAGGCTTGGCTTGGTTCGATTATGATAATTTTTCAGAATTTTAATTACAAAATATAGCTCGAATTCGAGCTTGAACTCGAATTTTTACTCGAGATCGAAAGCTCAAGCTCGAAATTAAATACATATATATTGAATAAAAATAATATATTAAAAAATTAGATGCTCGATTAGGCTTGCGAGCTACTCGATTATGTTATTATAATACTCGAACTCAACTCGATTTAGTACTCGAGTAGCTCGAGCTCGAGCCTGACTCGAAAAAAACCGAGCTAAGTTCGAGTATCTGTCGAGCTGAGCCTGAGTAGCTCGCGAATACTCGAGCTCGTTTACAACCCTAATTGCAGGGTATCCCTCCGTCAGTGCACAACGTTGTGGGTGGAGTGGAGGAGTGGACGACATGTCAGACCAATTGTTAGAGACCAAACACTGATTACTTGTTTAATAACAGAGAACCAACAGAAATGCAAGCAGAATAGGAGGAAGATAATCGAGAGTGACCCTGCCCAAGCCTAATGGCCGATCTGCACACAACAACCCACTAACTTCATTCATACTGGATGCTCTCTCACTCACCATCTTCTTTTATTTATAACCTCCCTCCCTAACCAACTAATAATATCCCCTAGAATATTCCCTTGGGACCCACAAAATATTCTATATATTCCTCCTAACCCACCTTTCTCTTCTAACCTCTCCAGGTGGCATATCTGGTATCTATCAAAAACTGTGCGGGAGATGTGGCAATAGCCATGCACCCATATTGCAATCTCATTGCATGTTATGATAAAGGGATCTCATGCTTTATATGATATCTGAATATCGTAATCTGTGATATACCCATTTTAATGCATTTCCAACAATCTCCCACTTGCTTTAAAATCTCGTAAAGACTTTATGCAAAGCATCCCAACTCATTGTGAATTCATCCGAACTCTTTTGGATACGGTTTATCAAACTCTTCATTTTGGAACACTTTTATCCATAATTTAATCCTTATCCCAAGACCTAACTTTGTGGTTCTACGGGTCTTTGTAGCATTGACAACAAATATAAAATCATGATTTCATAGATATAAGAAAAGTGTGGCCTTTAGCAGAACATCAGTGCCACTCAAGCTACAAAGGGGTGTGCGATCTCTATCAAACATACTTATATCTCTATATGAACATGTCCACCATAATAGTAATGCGAAATGGGTGGGTCGGGGCGGGCTAAGCCCGCGTGGATTTGTTCGCAAAAGTCTGCATATAATGCGAACAAAAAATTTAATGTCCGCCCTGCATTAGCTCGTGGGTTGTCCGTATTTAAATATTAATATACTATTTATAATCATTTAAATATTGTATTTTTTTCTCATTTTTAATGGTAGTTGTGGGGAGAAGTACGGATTGACAATAACTAGAGTTTTAAGGGATGTGATGGAACAATTTTCTATGGGTTAATGGTGGCATGCGACGACACCGATGTGGTGGAGAACTGTTGTGATGCAAAGTAGGTGAGTGATCGGTGAGAGAAGATGAATGATGATGATGGTCGTGTGGTGAGGCGAACAACTGGACTTGTGAATGAACAATGACTTTACAGACAACAACTGGTTTCGAAGAAGGCTATTAGGATTCCCATGAGGTCCTTTTCTATTTTCTTAATAAAAAAATAAAATTAAATAATAACAAAATCAAATCAACCCAAAAAATATTATGATTATAATAACACTTTAGAATTGAAACCATGTGTATGGGAGATGAGTTCCATTTTTCGAGAGGTAGGATGACACACCATGTTTAAAAAAACTAAAATATTAACGAAACAAATATTGTAAACAAAAATATATTTTTTAAATTAGGCCTATGGGTTAGCCCGCACTTGCGCGGGCTTAACCCGCCTTGGCCCGCACCCGCATGGGCTAAACCTGCATTGGCCTGCGCTCTTAACGATCAAAATTTTTAGGTCCGCCCCGCCCCGCATCCGCCCCACACCCACGAAGCCCGCTGGCCGCGGGCCCGTTTTGCATCACTACACCATAAGATGTATCACATGCATCATAAATATATTTATATCTCTATATGAACATGTTCACCACAAGATGTATCATATGCATCGTATGTATACTTATATAATCCTTTTGTCCATGACATCGAGTGACCACTGGACATGGAACATGTCAATCTAGTATAGGTCATCTCATACATTCACGATTCTCTGAAATAATCTGACTTGATTGAATGAATACCTCACATGTCATTTATCCAAATAATTGAGTGTATCACATGTCACTCAACTAAACATGACCATACATTTCCTCAATCTAATTCAATCAAGGGCCCATATGTCTTTAACTCATCATACTAGTCTACAAATCCCGTCCTGGTTGTACTCTAATCGACGACATGATCTACAACACACCCAACCACCCCTTAATTAGCTAAGCCTTAAGGTTTGCATAAGAAAGATATCAAAGTTTGAAGGTTCTCATGCTAGGTATCTTGCTAACCTCAGGTAATAATGTTTCATAATAAGCATATCAATGACCGCATGACATTCCATGTGATATACTTTGGCAAATCAGTCTAGATAATAAGTCTTGATTCACGCTCAAATTTACTCAAGAGATGAAGGTAGAACGGTCCTTGTAGTTTAGCTTGGGTTATCGAATCCTCAAAGACCTAAGAAGTAACCTACAAACACGTACATTTTATGAATTGTTTTTGGTTATGAAGTGGCCAACTTGGGTTGATTTTAGATGGGTTTAAGGTATCACCAACAGATTTAAGTTAATTCAAATTAAGATAATGAGTTGATCCTAGGTTATCGCTTGGTGTGGATTGAATGAATTCCTTTTTTAATGATTTCAATTTCTTATATTTGAGATGAGTTCATTTAAGAAGATCAAACAACATCATCACTTACTGGTTTAATACCTACACCCTTTAATACTAATCACCTATACACTTGAAGGATCAAAGTTTGAGCACTTCAAGGTAAAGGTTCGTATTAACACTTGAAGTGTGTGACCTTAAATTCAACAAGGACGATGGAGTTGAAAAACCATCAAATAAAAATCTCAATTAAAGAAGTGATTAGACATTAAAGGGGTGATAAATAACATCCAATCCAGCCCCTTGCTACTCCCTTGGATCAACCCATACGTGGGTTAGCCCTCCATTGATGCTATGGTTTCAATGGAAGCGGGAAGTAGACTCATGTGGGAAGAATTGAAGAAGTAAAGAAAACAATAAAAAGAAAATGATCACTCCACCGTTGTGTGAATAATTTCACAAGGTTTGGTGTGAATAAATTCACGCCTTGAACCAACGGTATCAAAGTGATATGAAGAAGAACAAAATAAGAGGAGAAGAACTTTTATTAAGAAACTAAAGTGAATTGAACAACTTACATATGAAAGGCAAACTTGAGACAACAAAATCGCAGCATAACATTACAATGAAAGAAAGCTCAAAGATCCTCAACTCCTCCACCACCACTGCCTTAAATAGGCATTTTTGAAGCCTTGGGTCGAGCCTTCAATAGTCCAAGTCTCCTCAATTAATTTTGGTAGGCCATAGGTGGGTGGAAAGTTGAGGGAGAGTTGATTTTTCCACCCTTGACCCGAGGTGGCATCCAGCTTTCATCCACCGAACAGATGCGCTTGGAAGACCTTCTAGATGGCCGAATTAGAGTGGGCCATAGAAGAAGAAAATAGAGCCCTGGATGTCTCCTAACCGCCTGTAAAATTTGGGCCCATTTGGAGTTGTGTATTCGGAGATATGATTAGATTAGTGGGGTGTTTTTCTGGGCCGCAGAATCTGGTCCAGAATTTTATCTCTAACTTGGGCCGCCTAAATAACCACAATGGAGGCCGAATTAGCACTGACTCCTGAAGAATGATTTGTTCCTCTATATGTCTTCTATCATCCCACGAAATTTGGGCTTCATTGGGTTTGTAATGTGAGTCCCACATTCTCATCAGTGGGCTGGTGTCCAATCTGACTTCTCTAGAATTGCTTCCATTCATCTCCAAATATCTCCATCATCCTTTATGAATCCTCCATTGATCCCTGAATGAAACATGTTCATATTGAAGTGTAAATCAGTTTCCCAAAATATAAAATTAAAATATGGACAATTACATTCTTTAAAATCAGATGAATCATTGGGTACTTTAAATGATGTTAAAAAATGTACCACATAATAGTGCATTTTAAGAAGGAATTACAATCATAATATGAAATGATGTTCAAAGTGTAAAATGCACTAAAATGGTGTTTATGATTAATAAAGCACATTAATATTATATATATTAACAGTGAATATTAGCCTCATTTAGTGGCTAATCAAGTCTCGACTTATTATCTCACGAGTCTATTCTTTGTATATCGTAAACAACTCTTTGTATCGATTACAAGATTCTACTCACGCTAATCTTAACATATCATCACAATTCATAATACTTCGTGATGATCATTGATTTGGGACAACTTAAAGTCGTACTTTGAGGGGATATTATCATTCCACTGTTCATGTAATATAAATGCAACAAACATGAATGAATGATAAACGGAGACTAACTTTTTTATAAACTCATGATACATTTTACAACCATTAAATCCAATATCTCATGTATCTTATACCAAGAGATTCAATGATAGGAATAAGGGGGAGAAGCCTGCTGCTAGTCGACCCCGACCTCCCATAGTAAATACTAACGAGAGGAGGGCACATTGGGGTAGTCCTTGAGAGGAGGTTGTTACTAGCTGGGGGGGCATAGTTGTAATATACGTCTTTAATTGTTGGAGTGGGGTATAAGTGTCGGGGAAGGTGGTCCTGCTAGACCATTCGGTTAATAAAGTTCGTTGAGGGTTTTGAGCCTTGGCTTGGAGAGAGTTGCACCTCCCAGGAGTGTAATCGGTGACTCCACATATACATCTATTGGAGTGCGATTTATACGAGCAGGTAAGGATTCCTGCTTGATTCCTCTTGCAAACTCTCTCAATCTCTCTTTCTCGATTCTGGAGCTCGATCATTCAATATGACCCTTATGCTTTTGGTGCGTTAATGGTTTTGCTGATGGATCCGTTACATTCTCGTTTGTAGCCACTCAATAGATCTTTACATCGTCTCTCTCAATGATCTCTTGAACGGGATGATACTTGCGAATGATGTGTTTGGTTCTCAATGTTTGAAACCACCCCAAGTTTAGTGCTGAACTTTTTGATCCAAATTGCTTCCTTCGTAGCATCTGTTGAAACGATGTACTCTGCCTCTGTTGCCGAGTTCGCTATGGTGGCTTGTTTAAAACTGTTCTAACTGATAGCTCCACCGTTTAGGCAAAACACGAAACCAGATTGAGATCTCATATCATCTTTGTCGGATTGGAAATTAACATCAGTGCAACCCTTTACAATGAGCTCACCTTCTTCTCTGAAGACCAAGAACATATCCCCACCTCTTTTTAAGTACTTAAGGATGTTCTTTACAAAAATATAGTGACTCCCCACCGGATTGGATTGGTATCTGCTAGTTATGCTCAAAGCATAAGCGGCATTGGGTCGAGTACACAACATGACATACATGATAAATCCTATGACGGACAGATACAAAATCTTATTCATCATTTCTAACTCTTTAGAAAGATTTTGAAACTTCCCAAGATTCGTGCCATGTAACATTGATAAAGACCTCTTCTTGGAGTTCTCCATGTTAAACAACTTTAACACTTTACTAATACATGTGTTTTGACGCAGTCCAAACATCCTTTTAGATCCATCTCTATAGATCTTCATACCTAGTATATAGGCTGCTTCACCTATGACTTTCATCTAGAAGCATTTTCTCAACCACTTGTTAATTAATATTTGTCACTGGACTCGGTCTTGGTCCGTTCGAACTCCTCTAGCATTTATTGAATACCTGAATAAAATATTTTATTCTCATAAATAAATATTTTATTCACAAACCCGTAAATAAATATTTATTAAATATTCAATAAAATAAATAAATATATTTTATTCACAATTCGGTGAATTAATATATATTTAATTTATGCGATCAACAAAACTTGAACAAAATTATTGCTCGGTCTTTAGAATAATATTTATTCAATTAATTAAATTCAATTAGAATTTAATCGAGATCAACATAAACACTTAGTGTATGACCTTTTAGGATTCTTTCTCATTGGCATTATGCGGACTTGCCTCAGATTAATGTCTAGCAACGGGTCAACACATCCAAGAGAAAAAACTTTGTCACAACGACGAAAACCATATACGAACACTTACTGTGTAATTTAATTCCTTTGTCACAATATTTAATCAAGCAGGTTGCACATCCGTGTCATTAACCTATATACTTGACACGTCTTTCTTTAACTATCTAGAATAAACACGTCGTTACACCATGTCCATGAAATTTAGGGCGATCGTTTTATTCCAATCAAAGGGCCGAGATATCAGCTTTCAGAAAGATAATAGAGACAAATCCTTCCTTGGCTTATCTATTAATGACATGTCAATCGTAACGCACCCAAAGCACCCTATCTCGCCGTGAACATATGCCGTCACGATTTTCGTCAGCAAATCTAAGTGCGCGAGTCATGACATGCATTAATGATAATCTTAAAGTCTAAGAACCATTACACACGCTCGCAGATAGGAATATTCGATGACACCAAAACATGCAGAATTCCTACTGACGGGTTTTTTCTCATAATCTCCCGTCTTGGAGATTATCAAGTGCGAATCTCATGAGAAGAAGTCTCATCTGCTTATGAGTACTCGCACCTGACGGTCTAAATACTACCTGTCCCATCATAGTACGTTATCCAACCTCAAAACTATATTAAGAATATTGTTGTAGCACTTCAAGGTTCTAATCATAGCTGAGATTTGCTACGATCTTATCAATGCGACAAATATTCCAGCACATTATTACATTAAAACCATGCAGAACAATGAATAATATGTAATAAAATGTTTAATTAATATTCAATACATCAAATATACATATAATCAAATTACAAATAGTTGGTCATAGGACACCGACTACAACAAACTCCCACTTGGACTAGAGCCAACTGCCCATGACTTTTAGTCCGCTAAACCTCACATGATAATCGTGTTTCTGCTCAGTATGGCTTTAGTCAAGGGGTCTGCCTCGTTGTCTTTCATGGAAATACTGCTCACTGCAACCTCACCTCTCTGAGAAAAAATCCCTCAAGAGATGAATACTTCCGAAGTATGTGTTTTGTCCGCTGATGTGATCTTGAGTCTTTTGCAAGAGCCACCGCTGCAGTATTATCACAGTAGAGTGTGATAGGATCTTTAGTGCTAGATACCACGTCAAACTCTTGGATGAAGCTGCACATCCATACTGCTTCTTTAACTGCCTCAGAGGTCGCAATATGCTCGGACTCTGCTGTAGAATCTGCAACCACTGCCTGCTTTGAGCTCTTCCAGCTCACAACACCTCCATTCAAAATGAAGATGTATCCTGTTTGTGACTTCATGCCATCATTATCAGTTTGGAAACTATCATCTGTATATCCTCTGATGACTAGTTACTCATTTCCTCCATAAACCAGAAACATATCCTTAGTGCGCCTCAGATACTTAAGGATAATCTTGACTGCCATCCAATGATGGTTACCTGGATCAGCTTGATATCTTCTCACCGCACTTAATGCGTAGATAACATCTAACCTAGTATATAACATAACATACATGAATGACCCAATCGTTGATGCGTATGAAATTCTTGTCATTCTGTTTCTTTCCTCATGTGTCCGAGGACATATTTTTCTGGAAAGATGAAATGCTATGTGACGGTGAGATTGTTCTATACTGAATCTCTTCAGTATCTTGTTAATGTATGTACTTTGGATTAGGCCAAACAACCTCTTGGATATATCATGATGGATCTTGATCCCAAGAATATATGTTGGCTCGTCCAAGTCCTTCGTAGAAAAACATTTATTCAACCACGCCTTAACAGACTAGAAGACTGATATTTCGTTTCCAATGAGTAATATGTCATCAACATATACTATTAAGAAAATGACTGAAATGACTGCACTCTCATTAAACCGTTTGTAGACACAAGGCTCATACTCATTCTTTATGAAACCAAATTCCGCTTTGGCTTCATCAAAACGAATGTTTCATAACCGAGATGTTTGCTTTAATCCATAAATGGTTTTTTGTAATTTGCATATCTTATTGGCATCATTTGGAGTCACAAATCCTTCGAGTTGTGTCATATAGACATCTTCATGAAGGTTCCCATTAAGGAAGACTGTTTTGACATCAATTTGCCAAATCTTATTGTCATGGTAAGCCGTAATGACAGGTAGAATTCTGATGGATTTCAACATTGCAACTGGTGAAAAAGTTTCGTTGTAGTCAATGCCATTGTTTAAAACCTTTTGCAACCAGTCGTGCCTTATAAGTATTAACTTTTCCTTCTATGTCCAGTTTCTTCTTGAATGTCTACTTGCAACCAACGGGCTTTACATCCACTGGAGGATCTACCAAAATCTAGATTTGGTTTTGGTAGATGGAATCTATTTCAGAATTCATGGCTTCTTGCCACTTGACAACATTTATGCCATTTACTGCTTTCTTGTAGGTTAGAGGATCATTATTATCAACTAATAATGAGCCACCATCCTCGATGACTAGAAAATCATAATGTTCTGGTTTTCTAACCTCTTTTGTAGTCCTACGCAATACTTGTCTCCAGAATAGTTTCTTCTTCCACGAGGCTTTGTGGAATCTCTTCTGCGTAGCCTCGACTTCATCGAAGTCTATCTCGCTCCCACCATCTCTTTTAGAGAGTGCTTCCTCTCAAAGAATATGATGTATCTTGCCATTATGACCTTTCTGTCTGAGGGGTTGTATACGTAATATCCCCTTGTTTCATTGGGATATCCTATAAAGGTACACTTTGTGCCTTGGGGTGCAAGTTTGTTACCCGAAGATGCCTTAAAAAGTGATTCGCAACCCCACACATGTAAGTATGACAACACGAGTTTCTTTCCATTCCATAATTGGTATGGTATACCGTCTGCCACTTAAGCTGGCCCTTGGTTTAGTATTTGTGCTGCTATTTGTAACGTGTATCCCAAAAGAATAATGGAACTCATATAACTTATCATTGATCTCACCATGTCCAACAAGGCGCAATTCCTCCTTTCGCTTACACCATTTCACTGAGGCATATAAGGAGTGAGTTGAGATAGTATCCCGAACCTCTGTAAATAATCAATGAAATCTTGATGAAAATATTCTCCACCACGGTCTGAGCGGAGTTTCTTAATCTTCTTACTAAACTGGCTTTCAACTTCATTCTTGTATTCCTTGAATTTATCAAAAGAATCCGACTTGTACCACATTAAGTAAACATATCCATATCTACTAAAATCATCAGTATAAGTTATGAAGTATGAGTACCCACCCCTTGTTTCAACAGGAAATGGTTCATACATATCGGTATGAACTAATTCAAGAAGCCTTTTAGCCCTTTCACCTTTCCCGCTAAACGAGGGTCATTTTACCTTGTAAGTATGCGTGACATACACCAAGTGGTTTTAGTTTAAAAGAATCTAAATATTTATTTTAATGTAGTTTAGTCAAGCGCTTTTCGTTTACATGACCTGACCGGTGATGCCTAAGTTGGGTGTGTGCCATATGAGGTCGTTTCGTTATCAATTACCATTACTTGGTTTATGCAGTCCAACATATAAAGACCGTTATTTAATTGTGTTTTACCATAATAAATGCTATCTTTATAAAATAAACATTTATTTTCAAATTTGAATGTAAAACCATCTGTATCTAGTCTGGATACTGATATAATGTTTTTGATAACTGAAGACACATAATAACAACCCTTTAAAACCAAAATTATTCTGGTTGGCAACGTGAGGTGGTGGTCACCGATAGCTATAACAACAAGTTTAGCTCCGTTGGCTGCTCGTAGATCTACCTCCCATCGGTCAATCTTTCTGAATCTACTTGGTTTCGGTATTTGAATACATATGTGAGCACCCCATGCTGTATATAATACCCAATTTGTAGAAATAGATAAATTGCATTTGATAACAAACGCACCTGGAACTTCTCCTTGCTTCTTTGACTGAATGTAGTTTTTCTTCCAGTGATCCTTCTTACCGCGTGCGAAACAGACAACATCCTGTTCCCTTGCTTACCCCTTGATCTTCTTCTTCTTGGAAGAGCGTGAAGAAGTTTTGGGCTTAAAGCTCTTCACTTGCCCTTTTCGTTTGTTCACCATAAGGACGAAAGACTTTTCGCGCTTCGTATCCTTATCTACTTGGTGAAAGAGAGTAAAAAGATCTGGCAGAGACTTCTCAATGTTTATATTAAAATTTATGAGAAAGCTGAAGAAGCTCTGAGAGAGTGATGTCAGAATAAGATTGGTGCCCAATTTTTTGGGGAGTTTAAACCTTAGAACCTCCAGACGCTCAATGTAGCTAATGAGTTTGACCACGTGAGGCCCAGTTGGGGCACCCTATCCAAGCTTGCTCTGAAAGAGCGCCTTGGATATCTCAAACTGTTCCTGTCTAGCTCTGTCCTGGTAAAGACCACAGAGGTTCTTAAACATGCTATATGCATCCATGTTTTCATGAGACTTCATGAGTCTACTAGATATAGACACAAACATCAAACATTGAACGTCGACCGCATCACTCAAATGTTTTTCGTAGATCATGAACTTTTCATCACTCTGGAAGTTACTGCTAGTGAGGAGGTTGTCTTTCTCCAATATTGATCGTAGGGATAATGTGGATGACGAGCTTGCCATTTTATTCTACAATTAAGAGAGCAGATTATTAGTACGTTTCTTGATTACAAATCATGTGAGAAATAATAAATTAATTTGATTTTATTAATTTTTATTAAATCTCACTATTTTATCAAGTCCCAATAGTCCTCACCATTGAACTTGAAATTTCTATTTGCTATGACATTCTAGTGGCAAAGATTCATATGCCCCTTCGCATAACCCCAACGAGAGTTGGTCAAGCTACTTGAAGGTATTTAGGTAGGCAGACCATTGCCAACTGTGGGGTTGCAACTCCTTGATCCGTTGAGTGAATTCTCCTATCCTGAAATCCTGACTTGAATTTCCACTTGACTCTAAGTTGCATTAAGTCTAGCGAGTGCTACTTCTCTTGATGTAAGATAAGTCAAACCATAACCTTCATAAGAACTCCACATTAAAAGTGTCCCAAGAGGGTTGGTTAAACACTTAGTTTTATGGCTTTCATTTATAATCAATTAATGGAAGGCCAAATCTGATTTAATATTTAATTGAGGGATTTTAATTAATTATGCATAAATTTTTATCTTGTTTTATCCTCAACATGTCGTGTTATTATTAAGTGGATGTTACTTAATTAATTATGATGGATAAAACATTTACGCATAATTCATTCATTTATTTTTTTTCTTTGCAGATTAATTCATTTATTTATGTGATCGTGGGCTTGCATTTATAAAATAAATAAATGCATGGACATAAATAAATAAATAATTAAATGACCCGTTCATGAGCTTTATTTAATGGTTGATTTAATGAGCGGACATTAAATCAACCTTTGTCCACCTGTGTATCACCTGAGTTAGCATCATAATGATTCCGTCTTGAACCGTCTCCACGCTCCTTGGGATACTCCATTAATTACATGTATTTATAACTCGCACACACGTGAGGGGAACCAAATGATCGGTTAAAAGGGGATTACATAAATATCTTTGAATACTCAGGTCATACATAATAATGGAGGGAGGGATGACACGCAGATCATCATATTTAATTTAATAATAAATATTTGCAAATCCATGCAATAAATTAAATTAAAATCTCTAACACATACTCCGGTCTTAGTCAAGCTCATGAACGACCATACATGCAACAAATACGCAAAAGTAACTGACTAGCATTCATTTCTTTATTCATTCTTTATTATTAAGATGAACACGCTTGCATTAATTAATTAATGAATTAATTAATTCTCTTTCATTTTAATGATCATCCGAACTTAATTGAAGATACCGTCATTTATGGTATTTAGGGCAAATAAACGGCAGAGCCAATCAATAAAATAAGGTTTTGATGCTGTAATTTTCAATTTAATGTAATTTTTAATTATGTCCTTTAATTGGAGACTACACAGCGTGTACAAACCATCTACACGTCGTGTATCTCGGTTGCCGTGTATCTAGGATACACGCCCGGGTCTGCGGCATGTACCTCGGCCGGACTACACAGTGTGTACAGACCAACTACATGCCGTGTGTTTCGCTTGTCGTGTGTCCAGGATGCACGCTTGCGGCGTGTACCTCGGCCGGACTACATAGTGTGTACAGACCAACTACATGTCGTGTGTTCTGCTTGCCGTGTGTCCAGGATGCACGCCTAGGTATTTGGCGTGTGTTTCAGACACGAGAATTGATGAACTAAATACCATGTACAATACATACATGACGTGTATATCTTAAATGCCCCAGGTTATCAATCTCACACAGTTTTGACCGTGTATAATGACCACACAGATTGCGTGATTTACACTGCTAACCCATGTAGATTACACGACGTGTACCCCGATACATGCCATGTAATCTGACAACCGTGTGCCAGGTTGGCCGGTCAACACGTGGCGTACACCGCATGTAATTACTGCGCGGCGCGCTGTGTATTCCTCGGTGCATCCAGATGCATTGCACTAGGGTACAAGGCATGTACCTCCGAGTACACGCTGTGTAACCCTGTCTTATCGGCCAAAAATAGGTAGTTTCCCGATGACATCTCCGGTCCTTCTTCATATGTTCTTAAACCTTTAAGAAAATGAAACACTGAACGAATCATGATTAATATGTCAAAACATGTTAATTTAAATCGAATTAAAGAACGAATAACATGAAATGAAAATCTAACCATAATTGCGTATAGATCAACAATCAAATAGGTAGTTTCCGAGTACACGCTGTGTAACCCTGTCTTATCGGCCAAAAATAGGTAGTTTCCCGATGACATCTCCGGTCCTTCTTCATATGTTCTTAAACCTTTAAGAAAATGAAACACTGAACGAATCATGATTAATATGTCAAAACATGTTAATTTAAATCGAATTAAAGAACGAATAACATGAAATGAAAATCTAACCATAATTGCGTATAGATCAACAATCAAATAAATAATTATAAATTTAAATGTGGCTGCTCTAATACTACTTGTTGGTTCCGGGCGCAGCGGAATCGTGCGTTGGTGGGCGATATATTAAAAATTCTTTTAATTATCGTTCGAAACCATGAGCGAGGATCTTGCACGTCAAATTTATAATTTATTTATTTAATATCTGAAGAAATGAATACCTGGACTTTCTTCATTGATGATGTTGATCGTCCGAAAAGACCCTTTCGGATTGTCTTCGTTGCGCTGTGAGGATCCAAGGATAAAATCTCTCTAGCGGCGATCCACACGTGCTTCTATGATCCTCGAGCAACGTTACTCGATCTTCGGATGCTAGAGTGGCGAATCTAATGTCTTGCATTGTTCGTTCTTGATTGCTCGTTCTTCGATCTTGAAGAAATATCTCTTGCGTTTCTCGTTCTTGAGAGAAAGAGGGGAGGAGTTGAGAGAGAATTCGTTGTGCGCAAGATTCTTTATTTTGTTTACACTGATCGATCCTATACACAAGACATAACCGTATATTTATAGAGCTAGAGTTTTGGTTAAAATAATTATTTAATGCACGCCGACCATTAAATAATATAATAACCTTTAATAAACCCCATGCCACATAATAAAATAATAATAATATTATTTTGTGGCTCGCACTAACTTGTGTAATAATAAGTATCATTTAACCGACTTGTTAATTAATATTTGTCTCCGGATTTGGTCTTGATTGGTTCGAACTTTAGCATTTATTGAATACCCGAATAAAATATTTTAGTCTCTTAAATAAATATTTTATTCACAAACCATTAAATAAATATTTATTAAATAGCCAATAAAATAAATAAATTTTATTCACAATCCGGTGAATAAATATTTATTTAATTTATGCGATCAATAAAATTTGAACAAAATTATTCCTCGGTTTTGAGAATAATATTTAGTCCATTAATTAAATTCAAATAGAATTTAATTGAGATTCAACGAAACACTTAGTGTGTGACCCTCTAGGATTCTTTTTTGTTTGCATTAGATGGACTTGCCTAAAGTTCAAGGTTACTGTCTACCAACGGGCCAAAACACCCAAGATAAAGAACTTAACGTTGTAACGACGACCACATACGAATGCTCACTGTGTAATATAACCCATTTGTCACAATATCTCATCAAGCACGTTGCACATCCGTGTCACCAACCTATATGCTTGATCCGTCTTTCTTTGACTATCTGAAATAAACACGTCGTTATATCATGACCATTAAATTTAGGGCGACGGTTCTATTCCAATCAAATGGCTGAGATATCAGTTTCCATTAAGATGGAAGAGACAAATCCTTCATCGACTTATCCATTAATGACATGTCAATCGTGATGCACCCAACGTTTCCTACCTCGCCTCAAACATATGTCGTCATGATTTTTGTCAGCAAATCTAATTGCGCGAGTCATGACATGCATTAATGATAATATTAAAGTCTAAGGATCATTACATATGTTTGCAGATAAGAATATTTGATGACACCAAAACATGCAGAATTTCTATGGCGGGTCTGTTGTAACATCCCAAGTAAGTAATGAATAATAGATATTTTTATCTATGTCTATTAATGAATTAGATAGTGTTTTAGAGGCTTAAAATGAAAATAAATCCAATCTTAAACATGAAATACACTAATATTTTTAAAAGATTGTTTTACTGTCTTTTGATGGCAAACCATTTTTAAATCTATCCTTTGACAATTTTATAAGCTATGTTTGTCAAAATAAACTTATTCTTTATGATTGGGACATCAAAATTTACTTTGTGTGAATTTTTGGTATTTTTCTGACAATGTTCATTTTTTAATGAATAGTGAAAAATACTGCATTTTACATCAAAAATGCTTTTTAATCTAATTTATTTATATGATTAGATTATCTTTTGAATTGGTTTTAAAGTGAAATTAGAATATATTTTTACCATTTAATCCAATGGTAGTCATTAGGATTAATTTCACTTTGGATTTGGGCATAAACTAATGCCAAACTTTTCATAGATATTGTTTCAAAAAAACCCGCTATTTGTTTTGACAATGAGAATTATTTTTTAAATCAATTATTGCAATTTCTGTGTTTGGAATTTGGTAAAATGGATTACATATTTGGAATCAGAAGGTCCAAATTATGTAATCAAGACTCTTTTGTTTTTGGACATTATGAATAGTAATGACGGTAATTAACTTTAATTATCTTGATTAATGAGTAATCGGGTAGTCAAGGATAATAAAATAATATCATAATAAAAAAAATGACACCAACATGTGTCCTAATTTTACTGGTTGTCTCATGGCCGACCATGGGATGTCTTGTGCCAAACTTGGGGACCCCATGGAATCACTTTTGTGGAAAGTGACTTGTTATCTTTTTATTTTTTTTAAAGAAAGTAAATATAACAAGAATGTATCACCTGATTAAAACATTTTTAATTTTGTCTACATAGATGATATTTTAGACTATAAATATTCATTAGAAAACTAAAAAGATTTCCTACATCATAGTATTTTTTTCATAATTTTTAGACTTTAAATAAATTAAATTATTTATGACATCATGATGATGCAGCGATTACCTCATTAATAAAGGATTTAAATAAAATGAAGTGATAATGTAAAATCTATGACCTACACATGTCCAAAACCTATTGGATGAGTGGATTTCGAACCCTTATCACCTTACCCTCGAATTATATCAATGTGGGACCTTTTGAATCCGAAACTCATTTTAAAATAAAGTAACATTTCTTTACTTTCCAAGAGTGCCCCTCCTTTCCTCTTATAAACGGCCCTCTACCTCCTTACCCACACTTCCAAAGCCTTTGGCTCGGCCAACCCCTGCCCATTTTGTCTCTCCACTTCCCTCTCTTACTCCTTGAAGCCTCACTTTGGGTAGAAGTCTTCCCAAGGAAGCCTTTGAGCTCAAACCAAAGGGAGTTACCCGATTTTAAGGTAATGTCTTCACTTGAGTCCTTTTGTTTTATTTTGCTTCTCCAACCCCCTAAACTCTTTTTATTCATTTCTTTTGTAACAATTCCAGTATCTTCAATATACTAGGATGTTGTTATAAGAAGGATTCAAGCTACACTTACACACACCTACATCTAATGGTTAAAGAACATACTGTTTTCGTGGATGATGAATTTATGCCTCTCGAAACGATGATTGTTCAACATTCTTTTAACACCTTCAAAGGTGACCATTAAGATGACACTATATTTATATATGATATATAATATGTTTATGTTTTCCTTAAGCTTCTGTATTTTTCATTTTGGGCATACCTTTATGGTTTCCATTATGGGTAAACGCGATATCTTCATTTAAGGAAGTGCGGACTACCGCCCCCTCAAAGTGATTTGATTCGTTAAAACCATATGTGGGACGTATAAAGGATGACGTTATGATATTATATATGATATTACACTGGAATTATAATATACCTTTATATCATTATGATTCCATTTCATAAAATAGGAAATAGAAATGGAAGCAGCGTTCATGCGTACGTACGACTTACCGTCTCCATGAACGGTGTATTTCATTTCTTACCTCTAAATGTAATATAATATTATAAATGCATGCATGTACTGGATATATATGATATATATGATATCTACATCATGAATACCATTCTGGATATAATGGATACATGAACAACTTGTAATTATAAAGGGTTTATTTTTGACTCAAGTACCAATGATCGTTAAAATGACCGTTATTAACTTAAATAATTACATAGTGTTCATGACATGTCAATAAGTGATATAAAAGGAATAATGAACTTGAAAAATGTTCTTAAACAAGTAGAAATTAACTCAAGTTTATTATTCAGGAGATTAAAGAATGACCGAGTCAAGTCGGATCCGAGGTATGGGACTTCGTCTCAATCTCCTTTCATTGAGGCATATTTTGTTTTATACACAACCTTCTTTTATACGGTGTATAAACCCCCTTTGACTTTTACGTTTATTCAAAAGGAATCTTTTTTATACGAAGCGTTTACTAAACGACAAAAGGGAATGTTTTTGTCGTACGTATGCGGCGACAATGACTTCTCCGCCGCCGTGACCATTATTTGAGTTTCGGCTTCCTCTACAAGCCATACCTTCTTTTTAAAAGAAAAATAAATACCATGTTTTACTTTTCTTTTATTTTGGTATTGAAAATGGTTTTCATAATGTTTTTATTATATCAATGTGTTGTATTGATATCTTGTGATTGAAATGTGGAAATGTTATGTTTCCTTTATGCATGTTTTATGTGATACGATTATGTTATGGTTCTTGGGCATTATTATGAAGACGGGTGGTTCCGTGATAAACTAAGGGTGGGTGAGCCCGATATAGCTCTCCAATGCATTGGGTAACGCGAAGGAGTGAAACGTTAAGGTTTCTCCGAAGAGATTTAGGGAATATACTGTGATGGGTATTCCAAACGTAACCAAAAGGGTTACTCCCTACGTAAGAGTGTTATGAATGCCTCAAGTTACCTTTATGTCTTATGATTTCTATGATTTATTCATGATTTTATGAGGTATGTTAAAGTGCTTATGTTTTATAGGTAAAGTATGATTTCATTCTTATGTATATATGTACCCATGTTTCCTTTCCATATTTTTATATCCCTTACTGAGTTTTTTATGCTCATCCCAAGTTTTTGAAATGTTTTTCACAGGTCAAGGGAAAGGTAGATGATATGATGATAGTGTCAAGGAAGATGATATGATGATAGTGTCAAGGAAGTGTCAAGAAAGAATCAATGTTTTATTTTAAATATGTTTCCATTGATGGGAAAAATGAATACTATCTTTTATGTAACCACTTTGTTTAAATGTGGAATGTAATGCATGTTTTATGATCTAATTCTCTAGAACTCTAAACCTGAAAAGATTTTCAAGGTGTAATCTTGTAATAACTCAAGATTAAGTAATGTTTAAGGCTGGGGTCTTATATCTGTTGTCATAATCTCCCGTTTTGGAGATTATCAAGTGCGAACTTTATGAGAAGAAGACTCATCCGGTTACGAGTACTCGCACCTGACGGTCTAAATACTACGTGTCCCATTATAGTACGTTATCCAACCACAAAATTATATTAAGAATATTATCATACCATTTTAAGATTCTTATCGTAGTGGGGAACTACTATGACCTTATCAATGCGACAAATATTTCGGGGCATTATTACATTAAAGCAATGCAAAACAATGAACAATATGTAATAATATGTTTAATTAATATTCAATACATCGAATATACATGTAATCAAAGTACAAACAGTTGGTCTTAGGATACCAACTCCAACAGACATTACCATATATGTCAGTTTTCTTGCGGAAAGCCCACTTGCACTCTATGGTTCTCACCCCTTTAGGTGCATCCAAGGCACCATGTTCCAAACTTGGTTAGTGTATATGGAGCCCATCTCAAATTCCATGACTTTTAACCATTTCTCAGAATTAGAACTCTCAATGGACTCACGATAGGTTTTAGGTTCATCATCTATGAACATTACTTTATCATTATTTGCCACAAAAACTCCATCCCTTGGCCCCTGATGAATCCTATCAGACCTTTGTGGTTCTTGTGTAACTTGAGTCGGTTCTTCTTCCACAGCTCTTTGTGGAACCTGCTCAACTTCCAGATCAGAAACATTTCTTGTTTATTGGTCTTGAACTTCTCCAAGTTCAACTTTCCTTTGACTGACTCCTCGATTCATATGATCATTCTCAAGGAAAACACCATATCGAGCCACAAACACTTTGTGTCCAGTATGATTATAGAAATAACATCTCATTGTTTTCTTGTGATAACCAACAAATAAGCATTTATTTGACTTATGGCCAAGCTTATCAAAAGCCAATTGTCGTATGAGTGCTTCACAACCCCAAATCCTCATAAATGACAAACCGAAACGTTTCCCGTACCATATCTCCTGTGGTGTCTTCATGATTGTTTTAGATGGAACACGCTTAAGTAGGAATACGATAGTTTTCAGAGCAGATCCTCAGAATGAAATAGGAAGATCACACCGACTCATCATTGATCAAACGATGTTCAACATGGTACGATTCCTCTTCTCAGACACCATTCCACTGTGGTGTTCCGGATGGAGTGAGTTGTGGAACAATTCCATAATCTTTCGGATGATTAGTGAATTTTTGGCTCAAGTATTCACCACCTCGATATGATCGGAGAATCTTAATACTATTGCCCATTTGATTCTATACTTCGTTCTGAAACTCTTTGAAATTTTCAAAAATCTGACTCATGTCTCATGAGTCCAGTATGATTATAGAAATAATATCTCATTGTTTTCTTGTGATAACCAACAAATAAGCATTTATTTGACTTATGGCCAAGCTTATCAAAAGCCAATTGTCGTATGAGTGCTTCACAACTCCAAATCCTCATAAATGACAAACCGAAACGTTTCCCGTACCACATCTCCTGTGGTGTCTTCATGATTGTTTTAGATGGAACACGCTTAAGTAGGAATACAATAGTTTTCAGAGCAGATCCTCAGAATGAAATAGGAAGATCACACCGACTCATCATCGATCAAACCATGTCCAACATGGTACGATTCCTCCTCTCAGACACACCATTCCACTGTGGTGTTCCAGATGGAGTGAGTTGTGGAACAATTCCATAATCTTTCGGATGATTAGTGAATTTTTGGCTCAAGTATTCACCACCTCGATATGATCGGAGAATCTTAATACTATTGCCCATTTGATTCTATACTTCGTTCTGAAACTCATTGAAATTTTCAAAAATCTCACTCATGTCTCATGAGAAACACATAACTATACTGACTAAAGCCACCGGTAAATGTTGTGAAGTATTTAAACCCACCACTTGCTTATGTACTCATTGGTCCACATACATTACGATATATAAGATCCAATAGTCCACCCGCATTCTTATACTTTCTACTAAAAGGTGCTTTGGTCATTTTGCCTAATAAACAAGATTTACAGTTATCAAACGATTCATAATCGAATGTGTTAAATCCCCTTGCACTCTCAGAATTCTAGGAACAGACTGGTTGTATGTATTGTAGTAAAATCAGAATTACAGAATTTGAGAAGAGAAGAGTAGGAGAAGGAAGGAGATGAAGACTCCAGAGAAGCCCCGCTTCACTGGCCCAAGCCACAATGGCCGTTTCCAAGCCTCACGGCCGACTAACAAAATGATTCCTCGATACCCCCTTCTACCTCGTCAACCCCCTTTTTATAATAGCCTCCCTTCCTCTCACGTGGACCTAACGGTTTCTTGTTAGGCTCAACTGTATCCAACTGTATTTATTATAATGACTAATATGCCCCTTCTAGAATATTCCCCTATTTATAACCCTCTTAATCCCTATGTTCAGGTCTGTATCTGAATGATTCCAACAATCCATCTCAATGGAGTCCTTGAATGCGTTTCACATTTATATGTCCAATGTGACAATGCTAAAGGTAAGTGGGGTTAGAATCATCCTTGACCTTATTCTGAATGTTATAGGTAGGATTATCCATATTGAGAATGTATAAACCGTTTACTATATTCCCGATGTCATTAAACATTTCATCCATATATATGGAACAAATCTTGTTTTTAATTATGAATGAAAATCCTATCTTGTTCAAACAAGATACAAAAATCAAATTTTTGTTTATGGATGAAACATAATAACATTTTTCCAATTCCAGAACCAATCCACTAGGTAGACCTAGATCACAAGTGTCGATCTCCAATGCAACAACTCTTGTCTCATTGCCAACACATATATCTATTTTACTCTTCTTCAATTCTTTCCTATTTCTGAATTTGTGTTTATCACCACAAATGTGTGATGCACACTTGGTATCTAATACCCATGAGTCAGAGCTGGGGAAATTGATCTCTATAACTTTCACATTCAAATGCTCATAATGTTTCTCTTTGAGAACACTTCTCAATCTTAGATACCAATGTATAATAGTTTTATAGACCATACCTATAAGAGATCTCAAAATGATAAACATGATGCATGCCATAATCTACAACAAAGACATATCTATGAACGGGTATAATGTTTTATTTCTTTTCATCAATGACTTTTAATGAAAGTGCTCCCACTAAAATGATGACCTCATACATCATTACCTTTAGTAGGTAAAAGTCCATATTTCATCAATTGGGTCCACTATAGTGTTCCTCTCAAAACTTAACTATTTAGGTGGGCCACCATGCTAATCATATCACATATGATTCTTGGATAGTTGAGTGGACAATCCTTTGCCTGAATCCATCACATGGATATAAACTCAATTCTATTCCTCTGGTATCCCATCTCATAGAGTTTCCTAGCTAGGTGTCACAAAAAACTTACATCGGGGTTTGATTACCTAACTCTTAGAGTTATTCATTTCCACCATGCCTTACACAAGAGAATCAACGAACATCTTTAGCATGAACCTACTTGGTTGAATGATTGAGATCTTGACACTTTGTTTTGTAAGAAATCTCACACACATATCCAAATGCATCCTATGCATAAGGTACACAAATTTTTCATGTAAAGGTTTAAAATTATATGAAGCTAGTAATCTCCTAATGAGTAAGCCTGAAGCCACAAATAGTCAATCCCACCCTTCTTGAACAAGACATACACGTTCAGGGAAGTCTGACCCAAAGTCCCTCTATCCAGACATTTTATTTCTTTCCAAACACGCTTCATTAATATGAACATTTCATATTTTATTCAGGCATGGAAATTTCCTATTTACAATGCCTAACACTGATCTTTTATAAACCATTTATAAACTATAAGCAAATAAGCTAAAATATTAAATTTTTACATCTTGGCTTTTATCGTATTTTACGATTGATAAAGGGGCATCATCAGTCGTAAGTCGCGAGCTAAAACGGGGCACTTGCGTATCAAGATTCACTTCTGCGGCAAAAGCAGTGATCCTAACGTACCGAGTAACCCTTATGTATGAAAGTATCATGCAAAGATGGTAGGCCACCGGTCTTACAAACATACCAAAGGAGGAAGAGAGAAGTGTCGGGAGGCGAGGGATTATAGTACCTGCGTAAGGGTCTTGTAGCCTGGTGCGTTAGGGTATAGTACCTGCGTAAGGGTCTCGTTGCCTGGTGCGTAAGGGTCTCGTTGCCTGGTGCGTAAGGGTCACTAGTGCATAAGGGTCACTAGTGCATAAGGGTCACTAGGGCTGTGTAAGGGTCTTGTGGTTTGCGTTAGGGTCACTAGCCTTGTGCGTAGTACCCGCGCAAGTGTACTGCCATGCTTTGCTGGGTTATTATACTACTGGGGTATTATTGTAGTTGGACAATTAAGTCATTTAGGAAGTTTGTGTTGGATTGGTGTTGCCCGATCCGGTTGGGCCGAATGCTTGTGACCCGCAACTGTCGCGGGTCGAGCTCCGTGACGAGCTCGTTGGGGGTTGCAGGGAGCAACACGCCCCTGCTCCGGGGGCCGAAGGCCTCCGGTCCAATTTTTTGGCACTGTAGCAATGCTGACCGACCGACACCGACAGACACTGTAGCGGTGCGGACTTCGGGGTCAACTTTACTGTAGTGCTTTTGACAAAGCCAGCCGCCGTTCACTGTAGCGATGCAGACCACTTTTTTCGAACATTGATCGTCTTCTCCATTGTTTTATAGCCCATTTTCGGGCTAGGGTTTCCATAGAAAAACCTCTGTAATTTGTTGCTCCCGATATAGTGAATTCTGCCTCTCCCGTGGACGTAGAGATTTTTCCCGAACCACGTAAATTGTCGTGTTCTTGCTGCTTTCTTTATTTCGTCTTTTTTTGTTTCTGTCGTTGCGCCTCCCGCCGATTCCGTAACAGTTTGTTAAATAAGTAGCCCCTGGGAGGGGTGGGGCATCAGGATTTTCTAGTAGAAATCTGGTAAGCTAGGGCCTGTGGAGTGGGGACTCCCAGGAAAGAGATTCTTCCCCAGCTATGTGATTTGCAGGGTTGTTCAACAATTCCGTCTTCAATACAGTGTCAATCTAGTTGGTAGATTTGTTCCTTAATAGCCTGGTGCTTTTGTTGAGAGCAGTTAGCTGCCTAAGGACGGTGCCACACGTGCGGAGTTGGGGAGTTTTGTTTTGCGAGCTGATTTATGCCCACGCAGATGGAGACTCGAGTAACAGGAGTTGAATAAGCCATTTCCGAGTTGCAAACCGGATAACAACGCACTGAGAATTTTTTGCAACGTTTAGAAATTCAGGTACGTGAACTCACAAACTCTCTTTCATGAATGGTTCTGAGCCAGTCAAACCGAACGGAGCAAGGCGCAGTTAAAGGCATTGGCGATGTTGAAGAGGAAGGAGGTAGCAGTGCCAGAACATACATGGAAGATCTCGAACAACAGATAAATAATGCGGAAGCTTATACAAAGCGAAACAGCGAACTGCATGGTCTACGCAGCGACATGACTAAATCAGTAGAAATGCCAACGTTATCGGGAGAGGATCCAGTTTCCTGGATAGTACGAGCTGGAATGTACCTCGCAATGTATCGCATCCGGGAGGAGATAAAGGTTCCGCTTGTACAAATGTGTATGGAAAGCATGGTCCAGTATTGAATCATTTCACTGAAATCCGTCAGGCATGACCGTAGCTGGATGCAATTTAAGGTGGAACTCCTAAGGATGTTTAGCAGTGTTGCAGAAGAGAATCCTGTTATATATTTGAAAGGATTGCGGCAGACAGGGGCGGTAGATGAATATATCGATGATTTTGAGCGTGTAGCTATCCAAATACCTAAATTGACAGTGAAATGGTACATAAGGGCAGTTCTGTCTTTTGGATAGGGGAGGTGATTTGTTCCAAGTTCTGTTATACCTGTGGGTAGCAGTTCCAGCCAGGACATAAGTGTCCGAAAAAGGGATTCAAATTAATGGTACGGGAGTGTGTGCAACCATGTAATGAAGAAATTCACACCAAAATAAGAGAAAAATAGAGGTGAGTGAACTCAACCAGGAATTGTGGGAGATGGAAATGCAGGAACTATGGTCAGTATAAATGAGGAGCGGGTAAAGGGATTTAAATCCATGTTAATGCAAGGAAGAATTGATGGCATACCGATATTGGTTTTGATTGATAGTGATGCTTGTCACAATTTTCTTTCTAAACGACTGTTGATGCAAATTCTTGAACAGGTAATTGATACAAAGCCATTCAGTATACGATTGGGAGACGAACACCAGGTTGAATCAAGAGGGATGTGCAAATCTTTGGGTGTGGCTCGGGGAAGTGGAATTTGTTGTAGATGCTTACATATTTGATACAACTGGTCCTGATTTGGTGCTCCGAATTTTGTGGCTGGAGACTCTTGGGTATGTAACTATCCATTGGAGGGAAATGACGCTGACATTTGTGTGGAAGGAGAGGATTGTCACTTTATGAGGGGCCAAACATTAACAGTGTTTACCCGGGGCTCTGCAGACATATTTAGGGGTATAAGACTCCAGGTACAGGGGCTGCAATGGGCAGGAAATGTAGGAGCCGAAAAGGAAACCGAGTTAGCACCAAAACAGTTTGGGAAGTTACAGGAGGTGATAGAACAGTATCAAACATTGTTTGAAACTCCCAAGTGTTTACCGCCACAGCTGAAAACTGATCACTCCATCAGACTGAAGAATGAGGTGGAGCCGGTGAATATCCGACCTTACAAGTTTGCTTACCACTTAAAGAATGAAGTGGAAAATCAGGTACGAGATCTCTTGGCACAAGGGTTTATTTGGCACAGCTCAAGCCCATATTGCAGTCCTATTTTATTGGTGAAGAAGGATGAGGGCTGACGTATGTGTGTTGACTTTTGTGCGCTGAATCGGATGACAATTCCCGACTGGGATTCTATACCCGTCATAGAAGAATTCATGGATGAATTAGGAGGCAAAACATACTTCACCAAGATAAATTTGAAATCAGGGTTCCATCAGCCGCAGATAAGAGAGGAAGACGTTGAGAAAATGACATTTAGATTTCACGAAGGACATTATAGGTATCTTGTAATGCCATTTGGTTTGATGAATGCTCCCGCGATGTTTCAAGTAACAATGAATTATATTTTCCGGCTCATGTTGCGGAAAATATTGTTGGTATTCTTTGATGATATACTTGTTTACAACAACAGTTGGGATTAACACTTGGTGGCATTGCGGCAAGTTTTACAGAGGATGCAAGAAAATACCGTGGTTGCTAACAAAAAAAAATGTATGTTTTGAAGGAAAACGATAGAGTATTGGGGTCATATTCTTTCATGTGAAGGGGTATCTATGGACCCTAAAAAACTGCACGCAGTAAAATCACGGCCTCGACTTCGAAATGTGTGAGTAGTACACGGTTTCTTAGGCCTGACAGGATATTACCAGAAATTTGTTAAGGACTATGGGAAGATAGTGTGACCATTGACATAGCTGACCAAAAAGGATGGGTTTTTGTGGACACCAGAAGCTTCAGAAGCATTTGGAGGACTGAAGCATTGTATGATTTCTACACCACTTCTTGGTAAGCCGGACTTTTCCAAACAGTTTGTTGTTGGGAGCTGTAGGTTGAGAAATGAGAGAGACCGAACCCCCAAGGTGTGCTCTCTAAAGGAGCCCTTGGGGTTAATTTATAATGAATATTAAAGACCACACCGGACCTCAAGTCCGATGCGGGATGCAGACTCCAACACTCCCCCTCAAGCTAGGTGTACCTAGCTTGGACACAGAAAGAAAAAACAAGCCAAACAAATGAAGACAAAACAATCAATAGACTGCAAACACTCCCCCTCAAACTGGACATACCCAGCTTGGTGACAAAACAAGACAAAGCAGAATAAAAGATAAAAGCTGCAAGGATGATGCTCCCCCTCACGATCGCAGCTCCCCCACATGATGATGGATGAATGATGTCACGGGCGCAGCAGAAGAAACCACTCAGACCGACCGGTTGACGGAGCGTCAGGAATGCCGCACTAGTGGTGCCGGTCGATGAAACGCCGGGAAATCCACACTAGCACCGGGAAAACCGCACTTGCGGGGCCGGCGACGGGAGGCGGGGATTCCGCAGAAGTGTTGTGGGAACTTGCGGCGCCAATGGGCCCAGATCCTAGGTGGTCGAGCTGCTGCGCCACGGTGGGTAGATGCCGAAAAAGTGCGGGGCCGGACAATAGAGCATCGGGAAATCCACACTACGGGCCGGTCGATCAGAGCGTCGGGAAATCCGCACTATGGGCCGGTCGTCAGAGCGCCGGGAAATCCGTACTGGCGGGTCGGTCGTCAGAGCGTCGGGAAAATCCGCACTACGGGCCGGTCGTCAGAGCGTCGGGAAATCCGCAATGTCGGGCCGATCGTCAAAGTGCCGAGAAATCCGCTCGGGAGGGCCGGTTGTTAAAGTGCCGAGAAATCCGCAATGGCGGTGTCGGTCGTCGAAGCGCCGGGAAATCCGCAGGAGGGCGGGGATTCCACATGAAGCAGGAGGAGGCCGGTATGGAGGGAGCAGCCTGGACCGGTTCGCCGGGACCGGTTCGCCTGGACCGGTTCGCCGGGAGTACTACACACCCTGTCAGTAAGGGCAACTGGCACCCCGGGGATTTTGAGACCTAGGGGGGTGTTTTCCCCAACATTCCGGTGGGAGGATGAATGACTGACTACCCCCTTTGACCCCACTCTCTTCTCTTGATAGATACTAGTGCCATGAGACACAACGGTTAGTTTCCCCCATATATGCGTGTAGAGGGCTGTAATGGCTTGTGGTTATTCACACATATATATTCTGGATATAGTATCCTATGGATTACTATAGGTGTAACGTGTATAGGCTGTGATGGCTTGAGGATCCTTACTCGGTGTATGGGCTTTAATGGCTTGAGGTATAATACCCGACGTATGATACCCGTTATGCGAGCTGTGGTGGCTCCCGGAAACTACCTGGTTACTTTTGGTTGTGAGGATGGTGTGGTGCTTAGCCCAGGTGTCTGCGGGCAAGCCTTTGGAGAGAGATGCAGAGGACGTATGTCGTTGGGGCAAAGCGGCAAACCAGTGGGGAAGTAGTAGCGGGGTACCCTTGATATTCTTCACTATATGCTATATTCTTGTACGCGTTACTTGGTGAGAGTAGCCATGGTGAGGTTGGGAACTTAGTATACCTGTTTAGGTGATGAGTTGGTTTCACTTGTTGTTCACTGGGCTCTAGCATGCTTTCTTTACTTTTGCACGAGAGGCTTCGGGGAGGATTCGACTGAGTATACTGTTATACTCACCCTACGTATATATAAACTGTTTTTCAGGTCACTTGGAGCAGGTTGGAGATCAGGCTGGTTACTACTAGCTTATGGTTGAAGGAGCTGTTCGGGCTTGTGGTTGCTGCTGTTTTACTTTCTTTTGGGTACTTGCAGTTTTTCCCCTTTTTGTTGTAGTACTTTTGCATGACATTCCATTTGTGTACTTGAGTTTTCTTTTATATTTCAGTTCTGAGTTGGAGTTGGTTGGTGTCTATCTTATCTCTCTCTTCCGCATGTGTTCTCTTAGAGGGTAATGCCTTCCATTTGTGTGTTTATTATACCCTCGGTGCTAGTCGCAAACCCGGGGCCTACTGGAGGCGAGACTCGAGGGTCATTATCTCCCTTCTCGCATTGCTGGCCCAGAAGGGGTACACTTTGTGGGGAGGGGGTCGTGACAGAGTGGTATCAGAGGTCTGGTTGAGGGATAGGATGGAGTTTGGAGTTAGGCACATGTGAGGTTGCATGGGTTGGTAGGGCAACAATGTCATTCATGTTTAGCAAGTGAGGTAAACACTGGAGACCGGCTGAGACATAGGCGTTTAGGGCCCCCTATGATCTGATGTACGGACCTTTAAGTTTACAATGACTACCAAACAAGGTGATACTGGTTGCAGGGTAGAGACCTAGGAAAGAATCATGCATCATTCTTCTTTGTGCCCGTGTTTGAATGGGTAGACCTTGTGATAGGTTAACCTAAAATGAATAAAAGAAAACAATTAATTAATTAATGTTGAGTCTGTCACGACCCGACCATACCCGGGCTCGAGCCGCAACTACCCCAAGCCCGCCTCCATAGGCCAGGGGCTGGCGACCAGCGCCGAAGGCACAACAACTCGGGGAGGCCTTTGCCTAAGCACCTGTACACACACACGCAGCACACTCAATGCAAATGTGCAGAGTAAAAGAAAGAACAAGCAGAGTCAAAAGAACAACTGTTATATGTATAAACCACAGATGTGCATCGACCTCTAAACAGTACAAGTACAAGCTGAAGAGATAAGGGCAAAACACGCGCCCAACCAAAAAAAAAGTGCCACAACCCGGCAACAGGTAAACAAAAAGAAACAGCTGACGGGTCTCCCACCTGGAACCCAGCCACGCCACCGCACGCGGTCCAAGCTCCCGATCTCCTAAGCTCCTCTGAAGTCACGACAAAACTGTCCGTCGTCTGCAAGGGCACACCAAGTGCAGGCAAAGCCCAAGCAGGGGTGAGTACAAAAATACTCAGTAGGATACCCCGAAGGCTCGAGGAAGCAACAAAGGAGGTACCGAAGGGTGAGCAGTAGAGCGAACAGGGAAAAGTAAAGGAGTACAGTAAGAGTCCAGCTCAACCCAACAAGAGAAAGGAGATAGACTCGTCCAGACACTAGGAGCTGGAAACGGTGAGAAAATGAACTTCCCGTCGAGTCTTCTCTACCTATAGCAGGAGAGTAGACTCGTCCAACCACGAGTAGCTAGACATGGAAAGCACGTGGCATACCCCGCGCGTCTTCGCCTCTCCTGGAAGGAGAGTAACCAAACCCAAGAAGTGGGTACCGGAAACAAGGTATATACATATCCTTATGCTCGATCAAGAAGCCCGAACAACGTCGTAAGGGGATCTCCGTCCCGTAGCTCAGCCCAAGAAAAGAGTGGCCAACAGTCCCAGAAATAACCCCATCGATGCTCAGCATCCCATACGTCTGCCCCGAACCGCAAGCCAAGGGGCTCAATCACCGCACCTCGACACAATCCGCTTTGGGCGGCACTGACTCGCCCGCACGGTTTTAGATCGCGTCACAAGGACGTGTCTCGGTGGGGGAAAGCACCCCTTGTACTTGAGAGTTTCGGGTTAAGTCAAACCACACCTCGTCACTGCCCTGCAGTCGAGAGGTCTTCTCAAAGTCAAAGTCGTCACAACACTGACCCGTATAACCAAGTGTCCCGCTCCGGTAATCACGGAGGAAAGCCTCAGACTAGCCTAGTAGAAAGGACTGAGCCTGGAATGCCAACAGGAGTCCCACTGCCCAGCCCTGCTGGAGGGCAATTCATAACCAGATATCGGGTGACCCACTGCCCCGCCCCGCTGGAGGGTAAACACTAATACATCATCAGGCGACCTACTGCCCAGCCCCGCTGGAGGGTAGACCTCAATACATCATCATGCGACCCACTGCCCAGCCCTGCTGGAGGGTAGACCTGAAATAAGTCGACAGACGACCCACTGCCCAGCCTTGCTGGAGGGTAGATCTGGAATAAGTCGACAGGCGACCCACTGCCTAGCCTTGCTGGAGGGTAGACCTGGAACCAGACGACGGGCGACCCACTGCCCAGCCCTGCTGGAGGGTAGACCCTAAGAGGTCGTCGGGTGACCCACTGCCCAGTCTCTGCTGGAGGGTAGACCCTAAGTGCGTCGGGTGACCCACTGCCCAGTCTCTGCTGGAGGGTAGACCCTAGAAGTCGATGAGTAACCCACTGCCCAGCCCTGCTGGAGGGTAAAACTCAGAGCTGCTCGGGCCATCTCTACTGGAGGGTACAACACTGGCCAACCGAACACGGAGTGAGTATCGCGCAACCACCCGACTCCGGAACAAGACCAGGGGAAACCACTCAACCCTGCTGTTCTAAACCATCGAGCACAGAGCCGGGGGAAAAACTCAGCCCCGCTAGCCAACAAACGAGAACCGAGGGACCCTCTACGTCGCGAGGGGTCAAAGGTACGCAAAGCAGAACAAAACACGCAAATGGGGCCCACACGACGTGTGGCTCCAAGGCAATCCCCAACAAAGCACACAAACAGTCTCAGGTACAAACCACACGTACCTTCAAGCGCTCCCGTATACTCCCAGATTATACCTCATCTCCCGCCCTAAGGCTATCGTGCACACGACACCCAACGTCATCGCGAAGGCGTGACGTAACATCTCTAACTTGTCGCCTCAACGACTGGGGTACAACCAACCACATCTCTTTAAACACCAACCTCACTCTCCCAGGAGTGCACGCGATCACACGTCAAGGGTCCGCTACAAACACGGTAGGAGGACCGCCACCGGGGCACCTTTCATATTCCACATTTAATAAGATCGCGTAAAAAGGCTCCGCCCGCCTGAACACATTACATCGTTGTAATCCTCGCGGAAAAACATGCGAGATAGACTACTTACTCGCCCGAAACGGTCAACCGGTGGGAAATGTACTATTCACCGTGGCCAACCCGTGTGGGGCCCACCCCAAAATCTCGAAACTGAACAAACAGAGCACATCAATGCGATCCCCTCGGAAAAACACACGGGATTGAATACTCAATCGCCCAACATGAACACTCGGTGAAAAAGGTACTATTCACCGCAGGCGTGTTGGGTGGGACCTACTCCACGTCCCCAAAAAAGGTCGGGCGAACTGCACCATCGCAATGCTCTCGAAAAAGCACGTCAAAAGCACTATTCACTTGAGTGGAACGAGTATCCGGAGAAAAAGATGCATTCTGGCTTTCCGCGCACGAGCGGTACCACGCGGGACCTGCACCCTGGTCCCGAAGCGCTGCCAACGGATCGCACCATTGCGATCCTCTCGAAAAAGTACACAAGATGGACTAATAACTTGTCCAAAACGCAAACCCGGTGATAAAGCTGAAACAAAACATCGTCAACGCCCAAACGGCCCCCGTGGGGCCCGCACCATCGTGCGGAAATAGGTCGGGCGGATTGCACCATTGCAATCCCCTCGGAAAAACATCCAGAAACGACTGCTCGCACGCCCCGAACGGACGTTCGATGAAAAAGTCGTGAAACGCTGCACGCAGCTCAAAAGATGGCCCGTGGGGTCCGCGCCTCAACTTAAGCTTCAACGCCTGAAACCACCCAGGAAAGCTTTGCCTCGGTGCCAGGGTCCCAACGCCACTGACGGCGCTAAAAACGGACGTCAGACGCGTCCGTGCCGTCCAAAACAAGAATTTCCCGGAAAAACGTCAATTCACTTAAAGACGCGTCGCCCTTCCGGGGCCCGTCGTTTTGGGAATTAAAAATTCCCGAAACAATCTCAAAAGATCCGCCTCTGCGTCAGGTCTGCGCCGCCGCAGACGGCGCGCAAAACGGACGTCCGTAGCGAAAGCTACTGGGGTCAGAAGTTTAAAGGGGGAACCCCCTTGGGCCGGACCGGCCCGGTCCGGCCGGTCCGCCCACAGCTGGCCCGCGGCCCAACCGCGGGTCCGGTTCAGTCCGCCGCGGCCTGTTGGCCGCGGCCCGCCGCCACCGACCGGCTGTCAAGGCCGGTCTCTTTTCCCGCAGCGACCCGCGTTACGCGGCTCGCGGTCGCGCCGCACGGGGCCGCGCGCCTCGCGGCCCCCCTCCCCCTTTGCCCTACGCCGCCCGGGACCCCGCCTCGCCGCCGTCCTCGCCGGCTGCCTACCGGAGCCGCTCTGCCCGGCCACCGCACCACCTCGACACCCCGCCTGAAGTCGCCTCCTCCGCTGAACGCCAAGCCGCTGCCGCGCCAGGGGTCGCCGGACGGCCGGAAAAGCCCCCGAAACTTTGTCGGATCCCTGCGATCACCTCCGGACTCGGAATTTTGATCCGAAAAGTGCGACGGAAACCCCAGATCGAATCCTACGCAACTACGGGCTTCGCTCGATAGGGAAAACAACGATTCGATGCGAATAAAACAATCCAAGGGAGTTGCGGATATGAAAACGAAGAAGAACACGAACCCCTACCTCTTGGGCGATGCCCGTAGCTTCACGGGGAGTCCGCCGTCGTGCCGCGCCTCGCCGGAGCTGCTTCGCCGGAGCTGGAGGAGTAGAGGGGAGGAGTTCCTCCTTGGGAGGGTTTGCGCCAGGGAATGCCAAAGAGGGAGAGGGGAGAGTTAGGGGTTAAATAAATTAATTAACATTTTAATTAATTTAAAACCCCCAAAATAACCCGCATCCGCAACTCTCGACGGGTTTGAGGTTATGCCTCCCCTAGGCCAAACACCACCTCCCGAGCACAACGGCGGTCTCGAAATTTTAATCCGAGACTCCGTTCAAAAGTTATAAAACCGAACGTCCGAGGCCGCCAAATTACGAAAACGCCCCTGAGGCCATTTTTCACAGACGACCCGCGCCCGCGAAACGTATACCCCTCCTAGGGTGAATGGCACGCTCTGAACTCAACTGTGCCCTCGGTTTTTTAATCCGAGCCACCGTTTAAGAGATACTCGAGTTTCACCATTAAACGAATTAATTAATTAATTAATTTATCCGTTTAACGTTCCGAAAGCGGGCGAGAGGTCCAAACATCCCGCGGCGACATACTTTATGTCGTTCCTAGGGTGAACACCCCATTCCGGACCCATCTGTACACTCGGATCTCTGATTCGGATCACCGTTTTGGAGTTATCGCATTTATTTGGCGTTTTCAGTGTGAACGCACTGAAAATTTAATTCCGGCCACTCCTGAGCTCGGAATCGCACGCCGTCTGAAGGCGCTGCTCTGGATTATCATCAAGAATATTCCAAAATCTTTCACAGCTAAAACCGGGTTCTTACAGAGTCTTCCATATTCCAGGTTTAGGAGCTCTAACGGTTGTTCTTTTACAGGTATGGTTCCAGGACGACGTCCTCGTCAGGTTTGCGCAGAAAATGTCCAGCAGACTGTTCCAGCAGATCGCCGCAGGGTAGAGGTTGACGACGACGACATTTGGAGGAAGACACTCCGAGAGTTTCAGCGCCAGAGTCTGCAGAAGTACGAGGGTTCCGTTTCAGATGCAGTCACTGAAGACTGGTTGGAGGAGGTTGAGATAGGCTTCAGTTCGATCCGTGCTCGGAAGGAGCACTGGGTGTCCTTAGCTGTGACGATGCTGCGTGGAGCAGCGAGGCAGTGGTGGTTCTTGTTCCTTGGGGATTGTGAGGAATCAGCGATCTCATGGTAGGAGTTCCGTGACAAGTTTAGAGTCGAGTTTCTTTCTTCGACTGCGAAGGCGTCCAGTCGCCAGGAGCTTCTTACCCTTCGACAGGGGAGCTCAACTGTTCGAGAGTTTGGAATCTGTTTCCGGAACCTTTTACGATATGCTTCAGATCTGTTACCAGATGAGGAGGCTAGGGCGAGGCATTTCGAGGAGGCTTTGTGTCCAGAGATCCAACGCCAGGTCACCCCATTTATGCTGAAGACATATCTTGAGGTGCTGGCGAGGACAAAGGTTGTCGAGAGGACATTGGCCAGGACAGGATCATCACGAGAGGGGGATCATCGTGATCCTTCACGAAGCAAGGCTGTGGTCTGGGGTTCCCGGTTTTCAGGGCAGAAGAGTTTCCGTTCAGTCGGGGGTAGGTCTCAGCCCTTGACATCTCGTTTCTCCAGAGGCAACAACTCTCAGGCCTATGCCAAGGGATCAGGCACTTGTTTTTCTTGTGGTGGTCGTGGCCATCAGCAGCGGGAGTGCCCGACCTTTCAGAGCGGTTATCGTGCACCAGGTGTTACGCTCCAGGTTCCTCCGTTGAGGCAGTTCCTGCTGAGGCATCAGCAGCCAGTTGCACCAGCTTTAGATCAGCAGAGGGTAGATGGGGCAGATAGAGGACATCCCCATGACGCTCCCCGTCCTCAGAGAGCAGAGCGCGACCGTGGTGGTGGTCGTCATCAGGGTCAGAGAGGCCGTGGAGGAGGTCGTGGTCAGCTTCATGCACTAGCGTTGCCAGCTCCAGGCGAGCCAGATGTCGTTCGAGGTACCCTTTGCTTGTTTTCTACCTTGGTGTATGCCTTGTTTGATTCAGGAGCGACACACTCCTTGAGGTAGAGAGGCTTCCAGTGCCCTTGGCGTTGACTACGTCAGTTGGAGGTGATGCGGAATCACCGGGAGACAGAACGACAGAAAAACGAGAAAACGAAAGAAAGAAAAAAGCAACAAAGAACACGACGATTTACGTGGTTCGGGAAAAATCCCTACGTCCACGGGAGAGGCAGATTTTCACTATGATTCGGGAGCACAGAAATTACAGAGGATTTCCAACATTACAAACCCTAGCCCGAAATGGGCTACATATGAAGAAGACGGTCTACTGTTCTGAATAGTAGTCCGCGTTGCTACAGTGATCGGCGGCTCACTTTGTCAAAAGTGCTACAGTGTCTGCCGGCTGGAAGTCAAAAGCGCTACAGTACTGTTGACCCCGAAGTCCGCACCGCTACAGTGCATGTCGGTGTCGGTCGGTCAAGCATTCGGCCCAACCGGATCGGGCAACACCAATCCAACAGGAGGTCGAGCTGACTTGGCACTGGAGCGAGGGACGACGGTCTGTTTCTTGCTGCGCCAAGAAATGAGGTTGTCTGCCAAGAATATGACAAACCCAGAGGTAGATTTCCGAGTGGCATGACAACCAGCATAATCAGCATCGCAAAAGGCCTCAATATGCTGATGAGGATGCTGGGAGTAGCGAAGACCACGGGCAGGATCTCGCTTGATGTACTTGGCGATGCGGATGACAGCATCCCAATGAGAGGTGGGAATGCTCCATAAATTGACTCACTTTGGCAACCGCACAGGAAATGTCGGGTCTAGTCATGGTGAGATAATTGAGTTTGCCCACCAATCGACGGTACCGCTCGAGATGTGGATACACTGCCGAGGAGGCATAAAGAGACCGTTTCCCAGGCTCTAGAGGAGTGTCAACCGCAATGGCCCGAGTCAGCCCAGCATCCTGCAATATATCCGATGCATACTTCCGTTGACAGAGTGAGATGGTGTCCGAAGAATAGGAAATCTCGATGCCTAGGAAGTATGTGAGAGGACCGAGATCCTTAGTGTGGAAGTGCTGGTGAAGATGGGCCTTGAGATGGGTGATACCCACAGAGTCGCTGCCAGTGATGATGATATCATCCACATATACGACCAATAAGATGCGGCCATGGGTGGTCGTCCTGTAGAAGACAGTGTGGTCCTTCATACTGTGAGAAAGCCCAAAGTCGGTGACGGCCGTGCTAAAGCGGCCGAACCAAGCACGGGGAGACTACTTGAGGCCGTAAAGAGAGCGGCGAAGACGGCAGACTCGAGATTCAGCGCCGGAGGCACAAAATCCGGGGGGCTGCTGCAGATAAATTTCTTCCTCAAGGAAGCCATGGAGGAAGACATTCTTGACATCCAATTGATGAAGAGGCCAATGATGATGGGCGACGAGAGAGATGAATAATCGGACATAGGCCATCTTGGCAATCGGTGAGAAGGTATCAAAGTAGTCAATACCGTAAGTCTGTGCGAAGCCTTTGGCCACAAGGCGGGCTTTGAGGCGATGGAGGGTGCCATCGGGATTCAGCCTGACGGTGTAAATCCATTTGCTGCCCACTGCTTGTTTGCCTGCTGGAAGGGGCAAGTCCTCGGGTGGCGGAGCAGGAGCATCAGACGAAGCGGGAGCATCAGTGTCATTGGCCGGGTCGGGGGATACTGTCGATGGACGCCGAGAGTAGACCTGACCAAAATGGGTGTCAACAGGGGTTGACACCGGTGGAGGATGGATGATGAGAGGAAGACAATCATCGATGGCAGGGTCAGGATGAGGAGAAGGAAGGGAGAACAGAGAACTCTCAACAAAAGCAACGTCGACCGAGATGACATACCGCCGTAGGTCGGGGGAGAAACAGCGATATCCGCGCTGAGTGTAGGAGTAGCCTAGAAAGATGCAGCGGAGAGATTTGGGATCGAGTTTGGAGAGACCTGGACGTGTGTCGCGAACATAACAGAGGCATCCAAACACGCGAATGGGAAGGTAGTGAAGAGGGAGGGAGGAGAACAGAGTCTGAAAAGGAGTCTCCCTTTGAGGGATAGAGGAAGGAAGACAGTTTATCAGGTAGGTGGCGGTGAGAATGGCATCGCCCCAAAAATGCAGAGGCACTTGTCGGTGAAAGAGGAGGGCACGAGCAGTCTCCAGAATATGTCTGTGTTTCCGCTCGGCCACGCCATTCTGTTGGGGTGTATCAGGACAGGAGGTCTGATGAAGGATGCTTTTCGTCTGGAGAAACTGCCGAAAGGAAGTGGAGAGATACTCACGCCCATTGTCCGAGCGGAGACATTTGACAGATGTGGAAAATTGGTTCTGAATTTTATTGTAAAAGGTTTGGAAGGTGGAAAACACTTCGGAGCGTTCTCGAAGGAGGTAAAGCCAAGTCATTCGCGAATAATCATCGATGAATATAGTATTTATGTCCCAACTGACTCGAAATGGTACAAGGACCCCAAACATCTGAATGAACCAGATCAAAAGGGTTTGAGGCCCGTGTATCCACCCGAGGAATGTATGTAGTGCGATGATGTTTTGCAAAAGTACATGACTCACAATGAAAAGAAAGACTCCGACTAAATTCTGGAAAAAGCTGATGAATGGTGGATGCCGGCGGGTGTCCCAACCGGGAATGAAGATCCAGTGCTCGAGAAGAGGTAGACGAGCAAGCGATGGGTGTCGGTCCATCGGACATGTAGACCCCGTCCCGAAGTCGGTCTTTACCAAGTTCCCGGTTCGTTGTCTGCTCCTGAAAAACTACACCAGAGGAGGTAAATATGGCAGCACAATTATAATCTTTTGTCAGCTTACTGATGGAAAGAAGATTAAATGGACTGCGGGGCACATGTGCCACAGAGGGTAGGTGAATCGACGGAGTCAGGGACCATGTGTCGAAGCCCGCAATGGGGATAGTGGAGCCATCAGCGACAGTGATGGTTAAGGAACCGACATAAGGGCAGTAAGAGGTCAACATACCAGCATCACCGGTGAGGTGGTCGGAGGCACCTAAGTCCAGCATCCATGCAGGGGAGCGACGGCCGACAAAGGCAGCGGAACGAGCAGAATGGGCCAGAGAATGAGGAAGAGTGGCGACTGCCGACGACGCTTCCTGGACCGCTGTCTGTCCCTGCCGCGGGCGCTGAGATGGACGTCCATGCAGGACCCAACATCGGTCAATCGAGTGGCCAACCTTGCGTCGAAGGGTTAGCGAGCAGCTCGGTTGCCGTGGTGGCAAACTCCGGAGCGAGGCTGCTGAGAAGTGTGAAGATGCAGAGTTGGTCCCGCTGGGTCTGAGCTTTTGCCGGTGTTTGTGGAATGGGCCACAACTCCTGCAATTCATCACGGAGCCTTTTCCATTCCATGAAGTAGGCGGTAAAGGACTGGTCCTGCTGTCGAACATGGGACAATCGCTGAAGGAGATCGGACACCCGAGCCAGGTTGTTGGTCTTAGAATACATGATATTCATGGAGTCCCAAAGCTCTTTGACGGTATTCGCCGTGCGGGTGACATCTTTGACCGATCGTTCCATGGAATTGACCAGCAGAGTGAAGATCTTGCTGTCAGCAAGCTTCCAGGTATGATAGTTGGGGTCAGTCGAAGCCGGGGGAGGATCCTCAAGGTGATGATCGAGGTCCATCCCGGTCAGGGACATCACCACAGTCTTCCGCCAGATGGAGAAATTTGTGGAGTCCAATCGGTCGTGCATAAGGCGGGTAGAAGCGGTGATCATCTGCGGCAGAGGGGAGGAGTCTGCCATGGAAGCGTCGTGTAGTTGGAGAAGACGCAGTGGTGGGTAGTGCCGGAATTAGAGAGACGTGCCGGGAAGCGGGGCATGCTGGGCGCTGGAAGAGCCGGGAGGAGCCCGGTCTGCTTGGATGGAGTCGGTGCGTCTGGAGGGAAGATCCAGGGAGCGGTGACGGGCCGGGAGGGCACGCAGGGGGCCGGGAGGAGCCGCGATGGAGGGTCGCGCCTGGGAGGAGTCGCCGGGAGAAAGGAGGAGGCGCGACGGAGGAGCCTTGCCGGATGAGCGCGTAGCGGGACAGCGAGGGGCGACGGGAGGCGCGATGGGAGGCGTTGCGGGCAGCGGCGGGAGGCGCGGGAGCCGTGGTTGTCGGGACCAACGGGGGCGATGGGAGGTGCGACGGGGAGGCGTCGCGGGAGCGGCGGCGCTTGGGTGGAACCCTAGCGCGAGCGGGACGCGCGAGAGGGAGCGGGACGCCGGGGAGCCGCCTTTGGGAGGAAGGGCCGCCGGGATGGAACCCGAGCACGAGGGCGAGAGCGCCGCTGAGCGAGGGCCATCAGGAAGGAGGGCCGCAGGGGGAAGGAGGGCCGTCGGGAAGGGGGTAGTCGCCGGGAAGGAGATAGCCGGAGGAGAGAGAGAGGCGGGGCCGGGCAGAACCGAGAGTCCGCAGGGGAGGGAGGGTTCGGGATTAATTTCCCTCTGATACCATGTAGGTTGAGAAACCCCTTTACCTTCAAGGTGAGGTGGGGCCCTTCTTTTATAGAATGAGAAGGCGGAATGTACAAAGGAGTATTCCGATGTGGGACTCGGAAATACCCCTAATAATAATAAAAAGAGGGTTTAACACCCTTAAATGGTTGTGTGCTTATAGGATGCCTAGTCTTAGAAGTGGCAGCCCGGAGTCCGAGAGACGTTAGCTGCGGTTGTGTCTTATGCCCATAGTGTGGTTGTGAGTTATAGTATATTCTGTACTTTTTGTGTTTCTATACGCTACTCCACCCTGTCAGTAAGGGCAACTGGCACCACGGGGATTCTGAGCCCTGGGGGGGTGTTTTCCCCAACATTCCGGTGGGAGGATGAATGGGTGACTACCCCCTTTGACCCCTGTTGGAGTCTGTATCCCACATCGGACTTGAGGTCCGGTGTGGTCTTAATTATTTGTTATAAAAGAACCCAATGGCTCCTTTAGAGAGCACACCTTGGGGGTTCGGGTCTCCTATTTTCCCATTCTACATGGTATCAGAGCGAAACTAATCCTGACCCCCCCTCCCATCTATTTTTTTATCCCGTTTAGGGTTCTTAATAATTTTCCCGGTGGGGGGTGGCGGCTCTGCCAAAGGCCATCAAGCCCTAAAACAGCCGCCGCCCTTGGCCGGCCTCTGCGGATTCCTGGTTCATCCCAGCCCGCCTCCTTCCTCCGGCGCTGCTCCCTCCGGCGCCGTTTTCCAGCCGGCCTTCATGTTCTGTCCGACGGAACCCTCTCTCACGGCGCCTCCTTCCCTGCGGCTCTTCCCGGCAGCCCGCGACTCGCGGCTCTCTTCGGCATCGTTCCCTGCGCCCCTCCGCGAAATCCTCCCGCCCGGAGGACCTCTCCCGGCGCCGCTGATCTCCTGCAAGGCAGCCCTCCCTCCGACCGGATTCAACTGCTCCCTCCATGCCGGCCTCCTCCTGCTTCCTGCGGAATCCCCGCCTTCCTACCCGGTGCCTCCTGCGAAATCCCCGCCTCCCTGCCCGGCGCCTCCTGCGGAATCCCCGCATCCCATCGCTGGTGCCTCCTGTGGATTCCCCGACGCTTTGATGATCGACCCTCTCATGCGGATTTCTCGGCTCTTTGACGATCGGCCCGACATTGCGGATTTCCCAGCACTCTGACTGATCGGCCCGTAGTGCGGATTTCCCGACGCTCTGACGACCGACCCGCCGGTGTGGATTTTCTGGCGCTCAGTTGTCCGGCCCCGCACTTTTTCGGCGTTTACCCATCCTTTTTCAGCGGCATCATATCAACATCATCAGGGGGAGCAGCAATGTTGAAGTTTTTTTTTCTTTTATTCTGTTTCATCTTGTTTTGTAATCAAGCTGGGTATGTCTAGCTTGAGAGGGAGTGTTTGCAGCCTGTTGCTTTGTTTTTTATTTGTGTGTCCAAGCTAGGTTCACCTAGCTTGAGGGGGAGTGTTGGAGTCTGTATCCCACATCGGACTTGAGGTCCGGTGTGGTCTTAATTATTTGTTATAAAAGAACCCCAAGGGGTCCTTTAGAGAGCACACCTTGGGGGTTCGGGTCTCCTATTTTCCCATTCTACAATCCCGCTCTCTTCTATTGGTAGATACTAGTGCCATCAGACACAGTGGTTAGTTTTCCCCATATATGTGTGTAGAGGGCTGTAATGGCTTGTGGTTATTCACACATATATTCTGGATATAGTATCCTATGGACTACTATAGGTGTAACGTGTATAGGCTGTGATGGCTTGAGGATCCTTACTCGGTGTATGGGTTGTAATGGCTTGAGGTATAATACCCGACGTATGATACACGTTATGCGAGCTGTGGTGGCTCCCGGAAACTACCTGGTTACTTTTGGTTGTGAGGATGGTGTGGTGCTTAGCCCAGGTGTCTGCGGGCAAGCCTTTGGAGAGAGATGCAGAGGACGTATGTCGTTGGGGCAAAGCGGCAAACCAGTGGGGAAGTAGTAGCGGGGTACCCTTGATATTCTTCACTATATGCTATATTCTTGTACGCGTTACTTGGTGAGAGTAGCCATGATGAGGTTGGGAACTTAGTATACCTGTTTAGGTGATGAGTTGGTTTCACTTGTTGTTCACTGGGCTTTAGCATACTTTCTTTACTTTTGCAAGAGAGGCTTTAGGGAGGATTCTACTGAGTATACTGTTATACTCACCCTACGTATATATAAACTGTTTTTCAGGTCACTTGGAGCAGGTTGGAGATCAGGCCGGTTACTACTAGCTTGTGGTTGGAGCTGTTCGGGCTAGTGGTTGCTGCTGTTTTACTTTCTTTTGGGTACTTGCAGTTTTTCCCTTTTTTGTTGTAGTACTTTGACATTCTATTTGTGTACTTGGGTTTTCTTTTATATTTTAGTTCTGAATTGGAGTTGGTTGGTGTCTATCTTATCTCTCTCTTCCGCATGTGTTCTCTTAGAGGGTAATGCCTCCCATTTGTGTGTTTATTATACCCTCGGTGCTAGTCGCCAACCCGGGGCCTACTGTGTGAGAACCCGGATCTTCGTTCAGGTATGTTTTTCCTTTTCTGGAGTTTTTTTTTGAGAAAAATGATGTTTCTGGAAATTTTTGAAGTACACGCCGTGTACTTTCTGAGTATACGCCGTGTACTCTTTTCCCGCTCGAAGCCGTGTGCTGGCCGTGTCTGGGCCACACACACGGTGTGTAGGGGTGACGTGGAGGCCGATTTTGGCGGAGTATGGAAAGACCTAGTACACGCCGTGTACTTTCTTTTTTTTCACTAAACGCATCGGGGTCGCGCCTGATGGACAGAACTTGCTTCTTCTTCAGGATCTTCGTCCAAGAGCGACCCGTACGGCCGAAAGTCTTCCCCGAGCCCCCGTGCCTCCGTCCGATCTTCGTTCCAACCGTCGTCGATTGCGTTGAGATCGCTTCGGTAAGCTCTCTCTTCTGCTTTAGCCTTGTTCCATGGTTCCTCCTCGTTTTCAAGTTATCGTGGGTTGAGCGTTTTGTGCGTTTTCTTAGATCTATGCCGTTCTGAGGGGAATCAGGCATCGTGGTTCAAGTATATCGTTCCCCTAGCATCAAGGTAGGTGGTTTGTGCCTTTCTGTAGAAAGCCTTTGAGTATTTTTGTGCAATTTCGCCAATTCCCTTGAACAGGAATTGTGCGTTTTTCTATTTTGCCCTTGATTGGTTGCCTGCTTGCTTGATTGCTATACTAGAGGTTTACCTTTGTGAATAGAGTAGTTTTACTGTACTCTGGTTGTTTGCTGTACTTGCTTTGCTTGTTAGGCGTTATGTCAGTTGCCATGCCTAGTTGTAGGATAGTGGAACTGTTGTGTTGTTTTGCTGCTGAGCCTTAGAATGATAGCCAAGTAGTTCTTGAGGTTTATTTGGACGATACACGCGCGCTATGCATGTTTATTTATACACAGGGCTGCGAGAACCTAGTGTAGTGGACCATAGGGAGAATGGACGGAAGAGCTTTTCCAGAGTGTTTTTAATTACGATGCAAGGCCACAGGGGGAATTGACGTTGAGTGCTTCCCCAGAGAGTCTGTAGTTCCTCGACGCGGGCCACAAGGGGAATTGACGTTGCGTGCTTCCCCAGAAAGCATTTAGTACGATACGAGACTATATGGGGAATTGACGGTGAGTGCTTCCCGAAAGAGTCTATTCTTTAGCTGAACCAGAGGGGTGAGACTGTGTGCGCCTACCAGGGGGTTGCTAGTACCTATAGGTTGAACCGTAAGGGTTAGGTTGTGAGAACTATCCAGGGGGTTACCTTGTTTTACTTGTTGATTGTTTTGTACTTGTGTAGTTTATATGCTAGACTGTAAATTGTAGCTGCTGTGTGTTTTTCCTGTTTACTGTTCCTGTACTTGGCATGTATTCATTGACTGTTAGACACAGATCTTTGGGTGGTTGCCTACTGGGACTTTGTCTCACACCCTGTTTGGGCCATGCTTTTGGGCCCAAGCAGACTATGTTGTTGCAGGTATAGATAAAGGCAAGCGTCCTTCTACTTCAGGTTCTTGATTGCACTGGAGCAGGAGAGCATGAGACCGAGCCGAGGCTTGTGATGCTGAGGAGTTGCTCATCTGTTTTCTTTTGCTGTTGCTTTAGTACTTGTGTTCAGTTGTATTGCAGCACGTTGTTGTGTTTGCTGCTTTCCTTAGATATTTGTACCTGCTGCATCATTATCATCATTGCTATATATTTATTCTTCCGCTGTACGGTTCCAGTTATGTATGTTGTTACTGCTTCCACTATTGACTATTGTTTTTATTACCTTATATACCCTACCAAATGAGGGCATAGTTTCTCCAATAACTTACCAAGGCCCTCGTTGCTAGTCGGCAGCCTCTGGCGTTTGGGAAAATGCGCTTGAGGTCATGTGGCGAACTGGGTACGGGGCACCTCTGGGTGGCTTCCGGAACCGGGACGTTACATACTGGAGGCGGGACTCGGGGGTCATTATCTTCCTTCTCACATTGCCGGCCCCGGAGGGGTACACTTTGTGGGGAGGGGGTCGTGACAAATAGGTTGGGGGACTACAGATGTATTCATTGGGCTTTCAGCTGCTGTAGTTGGATTGGGAGACATAGGTCTTGGCTTTGGGGAGCATCTTTAAGGAGTTCTTTTTCCTTCTTCTACTTTCTACATCTTTTTCTGTAAATCTGTAGCAGTTACATTAGTTCTGGAATTAAAATTCCTTTCCTCTTCTTGGATTCCTATTAGACGATATCACCTATATTGCCATTGCGATTTGATACTCTGTTTTCGCACAACTTGGGTTTCTATCATAGTCTACGATATCACCTATATCGTATCTTACGACATAGATCAAAACCACATTTTTTCAGAATATCGTACTTTATGATACGTATTAGTCGTACCCTACGACCAAGCAAAAACAGAAACGCGCATTACGATATCCTATATCGTAAAGCCAGGCAGAGCGATCCAACAATTGACACTCACCCACGTCATATCGTACATTACAATATGGCCTGTTGCAGATTACGATATGCATGTTCTTTACAAAATCAATAAAAGAACATGTTGATAATCGTGACTCTGATACCACTGATGAGTTTTGGAGGATCATATCATGATCAAAGCAGCTAAAGAAACCCATTAAAGTGCCTAATGCATCATCAACAAACCAACACGCAAAATGAAGAACATAAAATAAAACTTGCGTACTTTTACTATTGCAAACTCCATCTTCGTTGAACTCGTAGAAGCTTGTTTGATGGAGATCACCGAGTGACATCCTAAGGTCTTGCCTCTATAGGGATGACACCGACCCCTAGCATCCTTGTTTGCAACGAGAGGATCCCCAAACACCAAAGATGTGCTGGCACCTTCTTCGTGAAGATGAATGGTAAACAGGAAGAGAGAGCTTCGACTATGGCTTATTAGAATCATGTTCCCTCAATAAGGGGATCCCATCCCGTTACATAGGCTCCCTTCATTGAAGGGAGTCGAGGATCTTCCATTGGATGACTGATCGTATCACGATTAACTGTTTTATTTTACCCCTATGCTAATGTATTAAACTGGTTTTGTATTGAAAATTACAAGTATAATAACAAATTTCACTCCATGTTTAATTCAATTATTTTGTGTTTAACACTGTCAAAAAGGAAAATGATACTTGTTTTGATAATTACATTATAGGTGGAGGTGATTTGGAGGACCCATGATGAAGTCCAAGAAAAACAGGCCAATCTGCACATGATCCAAACACACCAATGGACTAAAACGCATAATGCTACGAAACCGTGCATCCAAATGGGCTGAAACTTTGTGGGCTGGTCCAAAATTTAATGAGCTACATTTCATCTGAAGGAACCGAAGCCCAATTCGTCCATTAAGAGGCCCATACAGACTGATCTGTCTAACAAAACGAATCTGCACAGGGTCAACACTTTGCCTCTGTATTTTGGCAATATCTCTTATTATATACCAGATATGGCCGCCAAATTTGACATGGAGGTAGACAAGGTGTCGACCAACAACTCTTTAGTTTTTTCTAAAGTGATTTAAGACTGTCTGACCAACCAAAACTGTGGACCAAACGGATTCTCGAAATTAAGGTGCCGAAAACCACTTCCCACTTTTCCTATAAATTGGCACCTTGGACACCCTATTTTGGAATTTGGTCAGGAGGTAAGGTGCTGCCATTTTGGAGTTCCAAAGGTGTCTTCCCATCATCCTTAGAAGGTCTGAAGGCTATGAGAAGTGCTACTTTAGCATCTTCTTCTTCCTCCCTTTTCATGGATTTCTAAACCCCTTGTGATCACCCGGGGAGGAACGTGATGTAATCCCGCGCTTCATGTTTGTATTATGCTGAATGATCTTTTTAATTCCAGGTTGTACGTCGTTTTTCTTCATCCTCTCTTCTTATTTAATTGAGTTATACACTGGTATGTTATACGCAAACTCAAATGATCATGTTTGGGGGTGCCCTTTCATGTGATGTTTCACACCGTTCATCCCTTTTTCTTCCCTCATTCAATTGCGGTGTTTGTGTGGTTTATATTGGTCAATTGAACTCACATAAGCACTGTCAAGGTCATGTACATTTATGTCATGGTATCACAAAGAAATAACATACAAACCTGAACAACACATCGAGTTTCCGTGTGTTGCCTTGGTGAGTGTCGGTTATGATGTTGAACACAAATCACCCAATCATCGGAGGTGTCCGGTGAATCATTGTGTGTTTTCGACTGAACCCTAGGAGGTATCCTAGCATAAACTCAGTAACATTATGGTAATAGGTGTTACAAACTAGGGATTAAAAGATCTATACCTTTTCTCTTGAACCGATGAAGGATGAGCATCACGAGACTTCCCTGGGTTGATCGCGTTTAATTAATCTTGTTTATTTTTATTTTGTTTTATCGCTTTCATTTTCTATTGTCATCTTTAATCATCAAACCCAAGTATTATAAAACCCCATTTCCCTTTTTTGCTTTCATAATCAGAATCACATTTTGTAATTAATGATCTAAGGCTCCGTCGAGAGACGACCTATGGTTGATGCTATACTACAGAAATTCTAGTCTAAATTAAACAACTAATTTGACGCGTTCGACAACGCGATCAATGACGGTCGATATGCGTTGCCTATAACGCACGCATGTTGGGGTTATGATCGTTTGAACGCTTCAAACGATCTATCATGTGATAAATGAATCAACCCATTGATTCATAATTGAAGGAAACTGTGCGGGAGACGTGGCGGTAGCCATGCACCCATATTGTAATTCCACCCATCATATGTTACGATAGAGGCATCTCATGCCTCATACAATATTTGAATTTCGTAATTTGCGATATGCATCACATGCATATCACGGACTACGACTCAGGGTATATCGTACAATAAGATATATCCATTTTAGTGCATTTCCAACATGTGTTTGGTCTTGGAAAATGTTTCTTGTTTTCATTTTCCAAAAATGTATTGGAAAATGCGTCAAAAAATATTTTGGACGGTAGGAAAAGAAAATATGTGATTTACCTCACATTTTATTTTCTAGGAAATATGACAAAAATGTTTTTTTTTTCAAAATTATCTCATCTTTTTCATCATCTTAATTTTTTTTCCATTCATATAGTCCAATACATTTTTGAAAATTAAAATACAAGTTTTCAAAAACCAAAGAATATGAAAATGTTACCAATTGATAATAGAAAATATTTCGTCATTAATATGCATTGTGACCTCTATGATTTATGTTTTTGTCTCAGAGATCTCGAGACGGGTTTACCGCAAGTTATGGTTAATTTGGTGACCTCAACTTACAATCCAGAGTTGCTGAAGCCCATTGTTGAGAAAATCTCCGCTATTCCTGAAGTGGTTGGTGTGGTCAAATTTTTCTGATCAAAATTTTCTGCAAATATCAAATACTGTTTGTCTTTTCCCAAGAGTTGGTGTTATTTTTATTTAGCAGGGATGTCATTTTAATTGGCTTATTGGGTGTTTCAATTTGCAATTTCATCTGTTTGTCATCATTGATGGCAGTTTGTTGCCGTGCTATAATTCAAGCAGTTAGGCTTCATTTGGCAGCGTTTATTGAAAACTACTTATAACAGTCACCATTTTTGATATGTGCTTTTGCGTAAGTTTTTCTAGATTGTTTATTGAAAAAGTGATTTTCTGCCACTTGGTGATTTACTTCTAGAATATAAATGGAAGTGTTTTTTCAGAAACTGGGCAAACAATACTTATTTTTTTTAACTGCTTATCATAAGTGTTGTCAGTGTCCGTTTGCCAACAGTGTTGAAAACTGCTTATGACACACCTATAACTTATGATAAGTTCTTCTATAAGTGTTTCCAGATTGCTTGTTGAAAAAGTGCTTTTATGCCACTTATCTTATTTAAGCTGTTTTCTCCTGGAATTTAAGCGTTAATGTTTTTTCAGAAACAGAACAAACATTTCTTATTTTTTCAAACTGCTTATGGTAAGTGTTGGAAGGGAAAATAAGAGAAATCGAACCCCCAAGGTGTATCCTCTAAGGGAGCCCTTGGAGTGCTTTTATAACAAATAGTAAAGACCACACCGGACCTCAAGTCCGATGTGGAATGCAGACTCCAACACTCCCCCTCAAGCTAGGTGAACCTAGCTTGGACACATAAAGAAAAAACAAAGCAAGCAACAAGCTGCAAACACTCTCCCCTCAAGCTGGACATACCCAGCTTGATGACAAAACAAGATGAAATAAAATAAAGGAAAAACTGCAAGACTGATGCTCCCCCTCACGATCGCAGCTCCCTCTCAGAATGATGGATGGATGATGTTGAAGGCGCAGCAGAAGAAACCACTCAGACCGACCGGTTGACGGAACGCCAGGAATGCCGCACTAGTGGGGCCGGTCGATGAAACACCGGGAAATCCAAACTAGCACCGGGAAAACCGCACTTGCGGGGCCGGCGACGGGAGGCGGGGATTCCGCAGAATTGTTGCGGGATCTGGCGGCGCCAACGGGCCCAAATCCTAGGTGGTCGAGCTGCTGCGCCAGCGAATGGGCGTGCCGGCGGATAGAGATGCAGCTGCCGGGAGTCGTCGGGAGATGTCGGCGAGGCGGGGATGCCGCAGGAGGTGCCGGAGAGCCGAAACTTGAAGCTGGGCAGCCGCTGGGAGAAACTGGAGCCGGCTGGTTGCCGGAAGAGGAGCGCAGGAGGAGGCCGGCGAGGGAGCAGGAGGCCGGGAGGCGGCGCTGGAAGCCGGAGGAGGCTGCCGGCGTGGAGGGGCCGGCAAGGGTGGAGGCCGATTGCTGGAGGCCGGCTGTCGGAGCCGCCGACAGGAATGGAGGCCGACTGTCGGAGGCGCCGGCAGGAATGGAGACCTGTAGAATAGGGAGCCGTCGGGACCGGTTCTGCCTGGACCGGTTCGCTTGGAGGGATCCGCGGGAGGAGGGAGAAGAAAAAAAAAAGGGATGTTACGCCGGGAGGGACCGTCGGGGAGAACCGCGGAGGGCCGACAACGGGAAGCTGCGGGAGAGACCCGCGGAGGGGACCCGCGGCCGAAGGAGACGCCGGGATGTGGTCGGCCGCGCGGGAGGAGGAAGTCGCCGGGGGTTGCGACACCGCGGGGAGGGTAGGCGTGGAGGGCCGCCGGGTGAAGGGTGCCGCGGGAAGGAGGGAGCCGAACCCCCAAGGTGTATCCTCTAAGGGAGCCCTTGGGGTGCTTTTATAACAAATAGTAAAGACCACAACTCAAGTCCGATGTGGGATGCAGACTCCAACAGTAAGTGACAAGTGTTATAAGCAGTTTCCAGGTGCTGTCAAACAATTGCTAAGCAAGGGTCCATTATATTGCCAGTGGCACATGAAATTCCATTACTTATGATAGCAATTTAATATTTCAGTCGGTATCTCTCAGATTCAGGAATCCAACCATTCATTTTTTTTTAATTTTCGCTCCTTTGACTCATATTTAGCGAACCGAACTAGGCTTTATAAACTGCCAACTTTTGTCTATTTTTGAAAGTAAAAAGCTGGATGAATTCAGGGATGCGGGTGGAGGGGTGTGGATAGAGGTTTTGAATTTTCAAAAATTGTTTTTGGCACCATCTCTTGAAAAGTGTTTTTATGACTCATCAATTATGAGTGTTTCGAATAAAGTTTTGTTTTTAACTTCACATATATTTTTTTAAAAGTGCTGTGAAACAAAATGCCCTTAAATCTCTATTCCTTGAATTGATCATACAAGAAATGGTAAGATCAAATTTGGTCATAACCAAACAAGGCCGGCTCCGCTGAAGTGAACTTGTTATCTGAGGTTTGAGTATATTTATATGATCCTTTTTTTTTTCAGGTATGCATTGTTAACAATGTTAACACTAAAATCGGGAACACCTCTGTTGGGGAAGAGGAGCACATCTTGCATGGAAAGTCTACCATTACGGAGACCCTAAGGGGGACCGCCTTCCGAATTTCAGCCAACTCTTTCTTCCAGACAAATACCCACATGGTACGCACCGTGCAAGTATCAAACATCATATACTGCAACCTCATCGATGGTTTGTGTTTTCCCTTTTATTGAAGGGAAAATGATGGCGAAGGACAATGAAAACAAATTAATTTCAATTTAGAACTTTATATTTTGAAAAGGAATGGTAAATGATATTTAACATTTTTGTCCCTTTTTGTATGAATTCATCATCTTTACTTGTATGTTATTTAATTGTTCAATAAGAATATTTTTGGTATTTTATTATCATGTTTTGCTACAATCTTACTTTGCAGAGGGGATTGACTGCAATCAGACTGTAGGTTTTGACCACTATCATTTTACAATTGTAATGTTATTTTGCATCGCACTCATGTGGGTGAATACAAAGGCTTTAATGCTCTTCAGGCGGAAGCATTGTATGAAGTTGTGGAAAATTTTGCTGGTCTGAGAGGGGATGGCTCAGAAATCGTTTTTGACTTGTTTTGTGGGACCGGGACAATCGGTTTGACCCTTGCAAGGAAGTAAGCCCGTGACTCTCTTCGCCATGGTGCCTAAATCAATTTGAGGTTCGAGCTGTTGGTTCTTGTTGTTTTGGCAGGGTTAAGCATGTGTATGGCTTTGAAGTGGTTGCTGAGGCCATTTCCGATGCTCGTCTGAACGCCGAGTTAAATGGTATCTCTAATGCCACATATTTTGAAGCGGATCTCAACAAAGTCAATAGGCATTTTGGGACTGATCTTCCTAAACCGGATGTCGTCATTTCAGGTGTTCTTCTCGTTCCTTGAATAAAAAAGGATTCAGCTCAACCAGAGGTGTTGTATTCAAGTTCTTGAGAATGTGTGTTAAATATGATTGGTTTGAGGCTGGGTTAATGTTCATGTATGTAGATCCGAGCCGGCCAGGCATGCATTTGGGTTTGATAAGGTTTCTGCTGCAGCTCCGAGCACGTCGAATAGTTTATGTGTCATGTAACCCTGCGACTTGTGCGCGTGACCTTGATTATCTCTGTCACACGGTGGTATGTGTTTTCTTGCTTCATGGGATTCACCATGGCAGCCGCCATATGAGCTAAATGCAAAATTGCCTGTGTGACTTGTAGGTGGATAAAAGCATCAGGGGATGTTATGAGTTGAGGAGGGTGCAGCCGGTGGACATGTTCCCTCATACCCCTCATGTTGAGTGCGTGTGCCTTTTGGAGCTTTGTTGATTGTCGCGGGCCATTTACAGCGGTTGAGGAGGGGAACAAATACAATGGAAATCCACACCTACATGCATTGGGGAGGCTCTAAGCCGAGAATGATTTCCAACAAGCAAGAAACATGTAAACATGATGTTAAACACATGATTCATAAATAAAATCTGTACAAACAGATACGATTAAGATATAGCATAATTTTTTTTTTTATAGGAAGACTCAAAAGTCGCTCGGTCAACAAACAAATATTCGATTGAAAGCTAAACATGCTTAATAAAATCAAACATTTTTTCTTCAATATAACGATGAGACATGAACAACTTGAAAACACCAAGATTCAAAAATAGAAGTGATGCTCATCGTATGCCCGATTGGGTTGAGGATACAACATGTAAGTCCAAACTAAGGAACAAGAAAAATAGGTCGAGATCTCCTGATGAGGTTTAGTCTCACTTTTGTCACTAAAGAATCTCCATGTTTAGGCATTGGTAGTCGTTGTTATCATTGAGGTGAAAGCATTGTCGTTCTCCATCATCATCCTTTAGGTTTGCATGCAGCGAACCAGACTGCACCTGAGCTAGATGAACTCCAAATTCTTTCTTTGCATGTAATGGGGGATCACAACTACACATGAGCTCGATTCAAGCTTTGGTCAAGGACTTATGTCTGTCTTCTCTAGTGAGTCAAACTAGGAAGGGGCCTTGGTGGATTGTCCCCCCCCCTCAAATCAAGGATCACCATCCAAACAAGCCATGCACTAGAATCGAAGAGGCGCACATGAGAAATGATTACATCAGACATCGATCACAAGGCATACCTGAAGGGTCATACTGGAAGGGAAGCATCACACAACAACCAAAGGGGAGAAATCCAAGGATACACGAAAGATTGCAATTGGTTTGGCAAGGGAGTGACCAGGATCCCATTGAGTACACAAAACCTCGAGACATTGGAAGTTACCCAAGGCAGAAACAGAGAACTAGATTGAACCCGTGCTAACGATGTACTGGAACTTAGAAGACATGTAATATTTAAATCAACTGAGCTGCACCTTAGGGGCATGATACTATATATATATATATATAATGCACATATTATACATGCATATGACGCATGTATATAATCATGCATACGATGCATGTAGAATAAATGCATGTGATGCATGTATACAAGCAATGCAAATCGAAAATGCAGGCTTACTGCATTTGTATTTCCCGCATGACAACAAATTCTCCTCGCATGGTTTCGTCCCGATTAATAACTTTATATAATGCTCATTAAACGCGTTCAATGGACTCATTAATGAGACATCAATCAGGAGTGTCATTTAATGACACCTGATGTAATGACCCGGACCCGGCCAACCACCCGAACAGTGTTGAACGGGTCGAGTGTCACTACCTTAGGCGCACCTCTCCGAACGCCAAAGGCTGCTGACTAGCAACGAGGGTCTGTTAGGTATAGTGGGGAGACTATACCCTCTCGGAGGATCATAGTAAGGGTACTGGTCCAAGTATAACAGTAAAGATGCAGCGGAAAGTAAGACCCAGCAGACTCGAACCAGACCCGCATAGCGGAAGCATAATCAATATAGATAAACAGCGGAAACAGTAAATATAACAATAGCAGCGGAAATAAACACAACAGCATGCTAATAACATGTAACTACAACGGAACAGTAAAACATGCATCCAGAGCAGGTCATACACAACTAAATATAAAAGGGCGTCAATGTCTAACCAACAGTACCTACAACAAGTAAACATGCCGATACAAAAAAGTAAACAATACAAAGTAAACCCCAGCTGGGCATGACCTCAAGGTCCATACCATCTCCATGCAACAACTAACGTAGCTCAGCTCCTGAAGCTGGTCTCTTTCCTGCACGTAAATCCATAAAAACTACACGCGTCCTGAAGGGCCCGTGCAGGGTGTGAGACAAATCTCAGTAGGATACCACCCAACGGTGCGTACCAAATATAAGTGTTTAAGCAGCCATGCATTTACAAGGAAAACAGTAAACAGTACAATGCACAATTAAACACGAACTCCACTAGTGCTCAACAGCCACCATGGAGCGTCACCTGCTTCGACCAACACCGGAATCTCTGTCGTGTAACCCGGCACCACGTGCCACCTGACACCTCGTGTCTCAAGTACCGACGTCCCAAAGGCACGCCCAAAAATAGTAACCCGGCACCACGTGCCTCCTGACACCTCGTGTCTCAAGTACCGACGTCCCGAAGGCACCCCCATTCCCTGAAGGCTCCTCACCTCCCCCGTGACTTTCTATGGCAAGCACCCCCAACCAAAATACCTAACCGCAACTACGGGGGTCTCTACCCACACGAGTGGTCAAAACCACCTCATCACGGAGTATCTCTGTGTGCACACTACTCAAAGTCCCGGTGAGCGGTAATCACCCAAAATAGTTCCTAAGCCACCAACACATCTGACACCTCGTGTCCCTGCGACCATGTCGCTCAAGTCCGATGGCATCACCATCCTAGTAACCCGGGCCATGCCCAACCAGACAGTCGTACTGCCTCAAGCCGACGTCCATGACACCCAATCCCGTGGTCAAAACCACCCATCGTAACCCGGGCAAAAGCCCCAACCTGTGACTGGCATCACTCAAACGTAACCGGGCCAAACCCAACACAACCTCAAGGGTCCAGCAGATGCAATTCAGCAATTGCATATATAACATATAAAAGAAAACATAAACCGGCAAAACAAACTAAACAGTTGAATTGCACTCTACCAGGTGCTATCCCATACTAGCACTGAGGTCTTAAATGCCTCAAACAATTAATGGCAGGCAATAATAAATTAAACTAAGCAGTTTATAACATTAACATTTCAGTTAAAACTATTTTGGCGTTCCTCGGCCAAAAATGCCCCGACGAGCAACGACCCCTCACCCGGCCCTGCTCACGCAAACTGGTAACCGGGCATGCCCAAAAGCATCCCAGAGGTCCCATAAGCAATACATTATGAAAAAGTAGATAAAATGAGTCCCGTTCAAAATACCTGAAAACGCGCCGTAGGCCGCGTTACCCAAACAACCGCGAAAACACAAAATGAAGTATGCACCACCTACCCGAGACTCGCACGATGCTACTCCTCTGGTAACACCTGCCAATTCGGTCTAAAATGCGGTAAATCTACAAAAGATTCAATACCGTTCAAACGCCTATAACTCATTCTAGAACGAAAATCAAACAAAACGGCCAAAGAGGAATCGAGACCTTACCGAGGGGGTTCCAACGCACTAATCCGTGATTGAAATGGAGTTCGGACGGACGATCAGGAGGAGAAAAGAGGTTCAGTCGGCCTGGTTCGCGTATCCGGGCGGAGGAGATGAGTTCTGCCTAAAAAACGAGGCTACTGCCCGTTTTAAGCAAAAAAAAAAGAAAGTACACATCGTGTACTTTGGGACTACACGCCGTGTATGGTTCATTTAACTGTTCATAAGACGGAAAGATTCTGCCGACTTACTTTTCGTACCTGCCGACATGAGTACACGGCGTGTACCTAGGGGTACACGGCGTGTACGTGGTTCCTCTTCCCTACCTCGCCGACTTTCCCACACGCCATGTATATTCCTCATACACGGCCAGGCTACACGACGTGTCCAAAGGGAACACGGCGTGTACTTGGTTCTACCCGGCCAACGGCCTACACGCCATTTATGGCCTCACACGGTCGGGGGTATACACGGGGTGTTAAAAACTACACGCCGTGTAGTAAAAAATTTCTACACGGTCACCACACGACATGTACTCGGCGAGCACACGGCCGACCACTCGCCTACACATACACGGCGTGTACTTAAGGTACACAACATGTAGTCTGGAAATTTCCAGAAACTTCCCATTTAATCCAGTTTCCTCAGAAACAAGTCAACAAATTTAAACAAGGTCGGGATTTTGACCCGTTCCAAAAACCCGGGTTCTTATAAACTCCCCACCTTAACGTAGCTCGTCCCCGAGCTACCAAACGAAACCCGTAGATGGCACCGAACACGCCCATCCCAGTTAAACAATCTGGACTACCCCGGTCCCAAGGTTCTGGCTAAATTTCTCAAGGGGCTCCCCACCTTAGGAATTGCCTACTCGGTCTCAACCAAACAAAATTTAAAGAAAACAAGGTTTACTAACCTGTTTTCCGGACGCATAGTCCTCCCGTGACGTATCGTCACCCCTGCACCTCGTTGGTGCTCCTGTGTCGCTACCAACACCCAACGTAACCCGCACCACATCGGTGTCCGCCTCCACGAGGTCCTGGTGCCTAACACCTCAAGTAACTCGCATCCACGATGCCCCGATGCCCACAACACCTCAAGTAAACCGCATCCACGATGCCCCGATGCCCACGACACCTCAAGTAACCCACATCCACGATGCCCCGATGCCCACGACACCTCAAGTAACCCGTATCCACGATGCCCCGATGCCCACGACACCTGATACATATATATATATATATCAAACACCCGATATGGTGCCAATCCCACTGACTAGCATCTAGTCAGTCCAAAAAGATCCTGTGCACCACGTGCACTCAAAACAGACATACCTCTACAGGTCATGCCAAAAAAGAAATATGGAGATCACGGCCACACCGCGGTGTACCTCTAACCGTCATCGGTTCACCAGCCTGCTCAGCCTCTGGCAGCTCCACGGCGTGCACCTGGCCTGAAACACGGCTGCCTGACGCCTGACCTCCTGATGTTGCTCCAGTCTCCGGCCACTGACCCCTCAGCTGTGTCCCACCGTCTCTGTCACGACCTCCACGCACAGCTGAACCTCGACTACCCTCTCCGGGTACCGTACCTGAACCAACTCCAGACGCTACAGTCTGTCCTGGTCCCTGCCTGCCGGCTATCTGAGAAGGCTGCCTGCAAAACCTCTCCAGATGCCCATCCTGTCCACATGCCCGACACTCCTTCGGAGGCCCATCACACTGCGCCCGAACATGCCCCGACTGTCCACACTGGAAGCAAATCACCGAAGAACTACCACGAGGTGGTCTAGCTGAATCCCTGGCCTGACTGCCCTGCTGGAACTCATCCCGCCCTCGCTTCCTGCTGTCCGAACCATCACCTGAAGCCGTCGTCCTGCCCAAGCAAGACTTTTCCCTCTCGTTGCCCTCAGCTATGAGCACCTGGTTCACCGCCTCGGAGAAAGAACCTAGCCGGAAGATATTCACCTGGATCCGAATGGCGTGCTGTAAGCCATCCTCGAAGCGCCTCACCCTAGCTGCGTCGTCGCTCACCATACCCGGTGCGAAATGGGACAACTCTGTGAAGGTAGCTGCGTAGTCCATGACGGACATATCTCCCTGCTGAAGACTCAAGAACTCCTGAGCTCTCTCTGTCCTCAATGTATCTGGGTAGAAGTTCTCAAAGAACCTACCCTCAAAGTCCTTCCAAGTTAGTCCCTCGTGCCTACGAGCCTGTACCTGTACATCCCACCAACGCTTCGTCGGTCCTCTCAGCATGTATGTCACCAGCTTGACCCTCCGCCCTGGAGGTATCTCGAGCTGCTCAAAAATCATCTGCATGCTCTCTATCCAGTTCTCAGCTGCCTGCGGGCCACCCTCACCCTGAAAAAGCGGCAGATGCTGCGACTGGAACTCCCGCGTCAGATACGCCATAGAAGGCTCTGTACCCTGTGCGCCTCCATCAATCCCCTGCAAGACACGTACCAGGATAGCTCGGAGCTGCTCGTCGAGCCACGGGCCGAACGATGCCAAACCCGGCTGCTGTCTTGCCTACACTAGATCCGGAACCTGTTCCTGTCCCTGAGCCTGTACCTGCGGCTCGTGCTCTGCCTGTACTGAAGTCTGACCCTGATCCTGTGGCACTTTATCCTCTCCTGTCTGGCTCTCCATCGAGCTGTGAAAGAGTAACCCACTGAATACCATAAATGGTCAGACATCCCATATATATATAACAATATATTCTACGCAGATAAGGAAAGCAGTAAAAGGCAGCGCATAAAAACTACCCTTACTCCCCGTCACCGCAACCCATGCCCCACAGCATCCCGACCTCATGGCCTCCTTACCCGCCCTCAACAGAGCCAAGGGCCTTGCCTGTCCCGACAACTCACGTTGCCTCAAACCGACGACCAAGTCGCCCAATCCTGACAGTCACACTACCTCACCCATAGTACCTGCCTGCTCTAATAAGAGTCAGACCCAAATATCCTGCAACATGCAATTCTACAAAATATAAAGCATGGCATACACATTTGCACAACTAGCAATTCTATCAGGTGTTTCACCAATTCACATTTTTTTTAGCATATAAAGCATGGCATTTGATATTTCATTCACATAGCATTATCATTTCACAAAGCATACGTGCAATTATGAAATTGAAATACCCTAAAATGTGCCTATCAAAAGCCAAGCAACTCAGCCTTGCCATACCGAGCCAAGGTCCAATTCTCCCTTACCACACCGGGTCAAGGGTCACATATCATAATCAAGAACATCACATATTAAGTGAGCCACCGAGGTGGAAATCACATCAACTGTAATCTGAGCAAAAAAAAAAAAGCAATTCCCACCCACGACAACTAGGTCCATCCCTCGTACATGGGGCTGCAGGCACCCAAGCACAAGCTAAAAACCCAGTCCCTGTAACAACTATCTCCAGTCTACCATATCCCCAAATAGTAAGACCAGCAGAAGAAACGAGAAGCCTCAAACTCATTAGTAGCCAGTAAAAGCGTGGCTACTAAATCCTTGTCAAGAACTCCTCTAATACCACTTTGTAACGACCCGACCCGGCCAGCCACCCGAATAGTGCCGAACGGGTCGGGTGTCACTACCTTATGCGCACCTCCCCGAACACCAAAGGCTACCGACTAGCAGCGAGGGTCTGTTAGGTATAGTGGGGAGGCTATACCATCTCGGAGGATCATAGTAAGGGTACTGGTCCAAGTATAACAGTAAAGATGCAGCGGAAAGTAAGACTCAGCAGACTCGAACCAGACCCGCAGAGCGGAAGCATAATCAATATAGATAAACAGCGGAAGCAGTAAATATAACAACAGCAGTGGAAATAAACACAACAACATGCTAATAACATGTAACTACAACTGAAACAAATAAAACAAGCATCCAGAGCAGGTCATACACAATTGAATATAAAAGGGCGTCAATGGCTAACCAACAGTAACTACAACAAGTAAGCATGCCGATACAGAAAATAAACAATACAAAGTAAACCCCAGCTAGGCATGACCTCAAGGTCCATACCATCTCCATACCACAACTAACGCAGCCTAGCTCCTGAAGCTGGCCTCTTTCTGTACGTAAATCCATAAAATCTACACGTGTCCCGAAGGGCCCGTGCAGGGTGTGAGACAAATCTCGGTAGGATACCACCCAACGGTGCGCACCAAATATAAGTGTTTAAGCAGTCATGCATTTACAAGTAAAGTAGTAAATAGTACAATGCACAATTAAACACGAACTCCACTGGTGCTCAACAGCCACCATGGAGCCGTGACTTGCTTCGGCCAACGCCGGAATCTCTGTCGTGTAACCCGGCACCACGTGCCTCCTGACACCTCGTGTCTCAAGTACCGACGTCCCGAAGGCACGCCCCCTCCCTGAAGGCTCCTCACCTCCCCCGTGGCTTTCTACAGCAAGCACCCCCATCCAAAATACCTAACCGCAACTACGGGGGTCTCTACCCACACGAGTGGTCAAAACCACCTCATCACGGAGTATCTCTGTGTGCACACTACTCAAAGTCCCAGTGAGCGGTAATCACCCAAAATAGTTCCTAAGCCACCAACACATCTGACACCTCATGTCCCTGCGACCATGCCGCTCAAGTCCGATGGCATCGCCATCCTAGTAACCCGGGCCATGCCCAACCAGACAGTCGTACTGCCTCAAGCCGACGTCCATGACACCCAATCCCGTGGTCAAAACCACCCATCGTAACCCGGGAAAAAGCCCCAACCTGTGACTGGCATCACTCAAACGTAACTGGGCTAAACCCAACACAACCTCAAGGGTCCAGCAGATGCAATTCAGCAATTGCATATATAACATATAAAAGAAAACATAAACCGGCAAAACGAACTAAACAGTTGAATTGCACTCTACCAGGTGCTATCCCATACTATCACTGAGGTCTTAAATGCCTCAAACAATTAATGACAGGCAATAATAAATTAAACTAAGCAGTTTATAACATAAATATTTCAGTTAAAACTATTTCGGCGTTCCTCGGCCAAAAATGCCCCGACGAGCAACGACCCCTCACCCAGCCCTGCTCACGCAAACTGGTAACCGGGCATACCCAAAAGCATCCCAGAGGTCCCATAAGCAATACATTATGAAAAAGTAGATAAAACGAGTCCCGCTCAAAATACCCGAAAACGCGCCGTAGGCCGCGTTACCCAAACAACCGCGAAAACACAAAATGAAGTATGCACCACCTACCTGAGACTCGCACGATGCTACTCCTCCGGTAACACCTGCCAATTCGGTCTAAAATGCGGTAAATCTACAAAAGATTCAATACCGTTCAAACGCCTATAACTCATTCTAGAACGAAAATCAAACAAAACGGCCAAAGAGGAATCGAGACCTTACCGAGGGGGTTCCAACGCACTAATCTGTGATTGAAATGGAGTTCAGACGGACGATCGGGAGGAGAAAAGAGGTTCAGCCGGCCTAGTTCGCGTATCCGGGCGGAGGAGATGAGTTCTGCCTAAAAAACGAGGCTACTGCCCGTTTTAAGCAAAAAAAAAAGAAAGTACACATCGTGTACTTTGGGACTACACGCCGTGTATGGTTCATTTAACTGTTCATAAGACGGAAAGATTCTGCCGACTTACTTTTCGTACCTGCCGACATGAGTACACGGCGTGTACCTAGGGGTACACGGCGTGTACATGGTTCCTCTTCCCTACCTCGCCGACTTTCCCACACGCCATGTATATTCCTCATACACGGCCAGGCTACACGGCGTGTGCAAAGGGAACACGACGTGTACTTGGTTCTACCCGGCCAACGACCTACACGCCATTTATGGCCTCACACGGTCGGGGGTATACACGGCGTGTTAAAAACTACACGCCGTGTAGTAAAAAATTTCTACACGGTCACCACACGGCATGTACTCGGCGAGCACACGGCCGACCACTCGCCTACACATACACGGCGTGTACTTAAGGTACACGGCGTGTAGTCTGGAAATTTCCAGAAACTTCCCATTTAATCCAGTTTCCTCAGAAACAAGTCAACAAATTTAAACAGGGTCGGGATTTTGACCCGTTCCAAAAACCCGGGTTCTTATAAACTCCCCACCTTAACGTAGCTCGTCCCCGAGCTACCAAACGAAACCCGTAGATGGCACCGAACACGCCCATCCCAGTTAAACAATCTGGACTACCCCGGTCCCAAGGTTCTGGCTAAATTTCTCAAGGGGCTCCCCACCTTAGGAATTGCCTACTCGGTCTCAACCAAACAAAATTTAAAGCAAACAAGGTTTACTAACCTGTTTTCCGGACGCATAGTCCTCCCGTGACGTATCATCACCCCTGCACCTCGTTGGTGCTCCTGTGTCGCTACCAACGCCCAACGTAACCCGCACCACATCGGTGTCCGCCTCCACGAGGTCCTGGTGCCTAACACCTCAAGTAACTCGCATCCACGATGCCCCGATGCCCACAACACCTCAAGTAAACCGCATCCACGATGCCCCGATGCCCACGACACCTCAAGTAACCCACATCCACGATGCCCCGATGCCCATGAAACCTCAAGTAACCCGCATCCACGATGCCCCAATGCCCACGACACCTGATACATATATATATATCAAACACCCGATATGGTGCCAATCCCACTGACTAGCATCTAGTCAGTCCAAAAAGATCCTGTGCACCACGTGCACTCAAAACAGACATACCTCTACAGGTCATGCCAAAAAAGAAATATGGAGATCACGGCCACACCGCGGTGTACCTCTAACCGTCATCGGTTCACCAGCCTGCTTAGCCTCTGGCAGCTCCACGACGTGCACCTGGCCTAAAACACGGCTGCCTGACGCCTGACCTCCTGATGTTGCTCTAGTCTCCAGCCACTGACCCCTCAGCTGGGTCCCACAGTCTCTGTCACGACCTCCGCGCACAGCTGAACCTCGACTACCCTCTCCGGGTACCGTACCTGAACCAACTCCAGACGCTACAGTCTGTCCTGGTCCCTGCCTGCCGGCTATCTGAGAAGGCTGCCTGCAAAACCTCTCCAGATGCCCGTCCTGTCCACATGCCCGACACTCCTTCAGAGGCCTATCACACTGCGCCCGAACATGCCCCGGCTGTCCACACTGGAAGCAAATCACCGAAGAACTACCACGAGGTGGTCTAGCTGAATCCCTGGCCTGACTGCCCTGCTGGAACTCATCCCGCCCTCGCTTCCTGCTGTCCGAACCATCACCTGAAGCCGTCGTCCTGCCCAAGCAAGACTTTTCCCTCTCGTTTCCCTCAGCTATGAGCACCTGGTTCACCGCCTCGGAGAAAGAACCTAGTCAGGAGATATTCACCTGGATCCGAATGGCGTGCTGTAAGCCATCCTCGAAGCGCCTCACCCTAGCTGCGTCGTCGCTCACCATACCCGGTGCAAAATGGGACAACTCTGTGAAGGTAGCTGCGTAGTCCATGATGGACATATCTCCCTGCTGAAGACTCAAGAACTCCCGAGCTCTCTCTGCCCTCAACGTCTCTGGGTAGAAGTGCTCAAAGAACCTACCCTCAAAGTCCTTCCAAGTTAGTCCCTCGTGCCTACGAGCCTATACCTGTACATCCCACCAACACTTCGTCGGTCCTCTCAGCATGTTTGTCGCCAGCTTGACCCTCCGCCCTGGAGGTATCTCGAGCTGCTCAAAAATCATCTGCATGCTCTCTATCCAGTTCTCAGCTGCCTGCGGGCCACCCTCACCCTGAAAAAGCAGCAGATGCTGCGACTGGAACTCCCGCGTCAGATACGCCATAGAAGGCTCTGTACCCTGCGCGCCTCCATCAATCCCCTGCAAGACACGTACCAGGATAGCTCGGAGCTGCTCGTCGAGCCACGACCCGAATGATGCCAAACCCGGCTGCTGTCTTGCCTACACTGGATCCTGAACCTGTTCCTGTGCCTGAGCCTGTACCTGCAGCTTGTGCTCTGCCTGTACTGAAGTCTGACCCTGATCCTGTGGCACTGTATCCTCTCCTGCCTGGCGCTCCATCGAGCCGTGAAGGAGTAACCCACTGAATACCATAAATGGTCAGACATCCCATATATATATAACAATATATTCTATGCAGATAAGGAAAGCAGTAAAAGGCAGTGCATAAAAACTACCCTTACTCCCCCTCACCGCAACCCATGCCCCACAGCATCCCGAACTCATGGCCTCCTTACCCGCCCTCAACAGAGCCAAGGGCCTTGCCTGTCCCGACAACTCACGTTGCCTCAAACTGGCGACCAAGTCGCCCAATCCTGACAGTCACACTACCTCACCCATAGTACCTGCCTGCTCTAATAAGAGTCAGACCCAAATATCCTACAACATGCAATTCTACAAAAATATAAAGCATGGCATAAACATTTGCACAACTAGCAATTCTATCAGGTGTTTCAGCAATTCACATTTTTTTAGCATATAAAGCATGGAATTTGATATTTCATTCACATAGCATTATCATTTCACAAAGCATACGTGCAATTATGAAATTGAAATACCCTAAAATGTGCCTATCAAAAGCCAAGCAACTCAGCCTTGCCATACCGAGCCAAGGTCCAATTCTCCCTTACCACACCGGGTCAAGGGTCACATATCATAATCCAGAACATCACACATTAAGTGAGCCACCGAGGTGGAAATCACATCAACTGTAATCTGATCAAAAACAAATAGCAATTCCCACCCACGACAACTAGGTCCATCCCTCGTACATGGGGCTACAGGCACCCAAGCACAAGCTAAAAACCCAGTCTCTGTAACAACTATCTCCAGTCTACCATATCCCCAAATAGTAAGACCAGCAGAAGAAACGAGAAGCCTCAAATTCATTAGTAGCCAGTAAAGCGTGGCTACTAAATCCTTGTCAAGAACTCCTCTAATACCACTTTGTAACGACCCGGACCCGGCCAGCCACCCGAATAGTGCCGAACGGGTCGGGTGTCACTACCTTAGGCGCACCTCCCCGAACACCAAAGGCTACCGACAAGCAGCGAGGGTCTGTTAGGTATAGTGGGGAGGCTATACCCTCTCGGAGGATCATAGTAAGGGTACTGGTCCAAGTATAACAGTAAAGATGCAGCGGAAAGTAAGACTCAGCAGACTCGAACCAGACCCGCAAAGCGGAAGCATAATCAATATAGATAAACAGCGGAAGCAGTAAATATAACAACAACAACGGAAATAAACACAACAACATGCTAATAACATGTAACTACAACTGAACAATAAAACATGCATCCAGAGCAGGTCATACACAACTGAATATAAAAGGGCGCCAATGGCTAACCAACAGTAACTACAACAAGTAGGCATGCCGATACAAAAAAGTAAACAATACAAAATAAACCCTAGCTAGGCATGACCTCAAGGTCCATACCATCTCCATGAAACAACTAATGCAGCCTAGCTCCTGAAGCTGGCCTCTTTCCTGCACGTAAATCCATAAAATCTACACGTGTCCCGAAGGGCCCGTGCAGGGTGTGAGAAAAATCTCAGTAGGATACCACCCAACGGTGCGTACCAAATATAAGTGTTTAAGCAGTCATGCATTTACAAGGAAAGTAGTAAACAGTACAATGCACAATTAAACACGAACTCCACTGGTGCTCAACAGCCACCATGGAGCGTCACCTGCTTCGGCCAACGCCGGAATCTCTGTCGTGTAACCCGGCACCACGTGCCTCCTGACACCTCGTGTCTCAAGTACCGACGTCCCGAAGGCACACCCATTCCCTGAAGGCTCCTCACCTCCCCCGTGGATTTCTATGACAAGCACCCCCAACCAAAATACCTAACTGCAACTACGGGGGCCTCTACCCACACGAGTGGTCAAAACCACCTCATCACGAAGTATCTCTGTGTGCACACTACTCAAAGTCCCGGTGAGCGGTAATCACCCAAAATAGTTCCTAAGACACCAACACATCTGACACGTCGTGTCCCTGCGACCATGTCACTCAAGTCCGATGGCATCTCCATCCTAGTAACCCGGGCCATGCCCAACCATATAGTCGTACTGCCTCAAGACGACATCCATGACGCCCAATCCCGTGGTCAAAACCACCCATCGTAACCCGGGAAAAAGCCCCAACCTGTGATCGGCATCACTCAAGCGTAATCGGGCCAAGCCCAACACAACCTCAAGGGTCCAGCAGATGCAATTCAGTAATTGCATATATAACATATAAAAGAAAACATAAACCGGAAAAACAAACTAAACAGTTGAATTGCACTCTACCAGGTGTTGTCCCATACCAGCACTGAGGTCTTAAATGCCTCAAAAAATTAATGACAGGCAATAATAAATTAAACTAAGCAGTTTATAACATTAACATTTTAGTTAAAACCATTTTGGCGTTCCCTGACCAAAAATGCCCCGACGAGCAACGACCCCTCACCCGGCCCTGCTCACGCAAATTGGTAACCGGGCATACCCAAAAGCATCCCAGAGGTCCCATAAGCAATGCAGTATGAAAAAGCAGATAAAACGGGTCCCGCTCAAAATACCCGAAAACGCACCGTAGGCCACGTTACCCAAACAATCGCGAAAACATAAAATGAAGTATGCACCACCTACCTGAGACTCGCACGATGCTACTCCTTCGATAACACCCGCCAATTCGGTCTAAAACGTGGTAAATCTACAAAAGATTCAATACCGTTCAAACGCCTATAACTCATTCTAGAACAAAAATCAAACAAAACGGCCAAAGAGGAATCGAGGCCTTACCGTGGGGGTTCCAACGCACTAATCCGTGATCGAAACGGAATTCGAACGGACAATCGGGAGGAGAAAAGAGGTTCGGCCGGCCTGGTTCGCATATCCGGGCGGAGGAGATGAGTTCTGCCTAAAAAACGAGGCTACTGCCCGTTTTAAGCCAAAAAAAAAAGAAAGTACATGGCGTGTACTTTGGGACTACACGCCGTGTATGGTTCATTTAACTGTTCATAAGACAGAAAGATTCCGCTGACTTACTTTCCGTGCCTGCCGACATGAGTACACAGTGTGTACCTAGGGGTACACGCTGTGTACATGGTTCCTCTTCCCTACCTCACCGACTTGCCCACACGCCATGTATATTCCTCATACACGGCCAGACTACACGGCGTGTCCAAAGGGAACACAACGTGTACCTGGTTCTACCCGGACAACGACCTACACGCCATTTATGGCCTCACACGGTCGGGGGTATACACGGCTTGTTAAAAACTACACGCCGTGTAGTAAGAAATTTCTGCACGGTCACCACACGACATGTACTCGGTGAGCACATGGCCGACCACTCGCCTACACATACATGGTGTGTACTTAAGGTACACGACGTGTAGTCTGGAAATTTCCAGAAACTTCCCATTTAATCCAGTTTCCACGGAAACAAGTCAAAAAATTTAAACAGGGTCGGGATTTTGACCCGTTCCAAAAACCCGGGTTCTTACACCTGACACAACAAATGTGTTTTTCATTCATGAATGAGTATCGGGCTTCGCCTATATAAAGAGGAAAAGATTCTCTTTAGTGGTGTGTGTGGATTATCGCATTCGTTCGATGCTATCGATGATCATTAGTTTCATGCGAGGTTGTTGAAGCTTCCCTCTTCTCGAGTCTCATTCATCTCTCATGAGAAGGTGCTAGCAACCTTTCGAGAGCTTTAGGTGTCCTCTGATAGAGATTGGGATTCAACAGCCGGTGTACCCCCCTCAGAAGCAGGAGATCTCTGTCTGTTGCTCCTCAAGATCTTCCTCAAGCCATCTTTTTGCAACAAGGAAGAAGGTTGGTGTACCGTCGAACTAAGTATGCGTTGTCTTTTTTTTTTGTGTTTTCATTTATCATGCACCCGTTGGTTTGAATCCCACTTTGAAAGGTTATCAGATGATTCCCCAATACCTATTAGTGGTACCAAAACAGAGGATAAAGGGTTAATTGATTCTTGAGAACTCTCATGCATGATTGGAAACAAAGTGCGGCTCTCCGTCCAGGGGCTCCATTATTGATGCAAAGAGTTGCATAGCCCAAGAGTTGGGGAAATAAAGTGCTTTGATAGTCTCATATGGATGTTATGTTGGACGTGTCCATATGAGGGAATGTGATTCCCACCCATCAATGGTATCAGAGCAAACATCCTCGATGATTCATCATGCATCTTTCATTGTAAATGAAAAACACGATATATGCATCATTAATGATTCAACTTTAAATGATTAGTGTTATGTGATAATGTTGTTGTGTGTGTTTATTCTCCAGCAAAGGTACCACATTAAGCTATTAATGTGATCAGAAGGGTGAAATGAAGCAAGAATTACGAGATAATGTGGTTGGTTGTGAGGTGTGGAAAAAACAAAGCATCGTTTTGCTCTTGGCTATATTGAATATCAACATGGAGATAGGAGTAAGGCTTGAAATTATGTTGTATGGAAATGTAATGTCAAGCACTCCATGCATGCGATCTATGAGTTTCCCATATGCGACACATGATCAAAGCATTGGTGCTCGACCTCGACATATAGATGTTAGGTGTTGTGTGAAGTGCGAGTGTTTGAGCTCAGTATACAAATGTTAAGCATGTTGAGTAGCGTGCATATCTGGTGCCATATATGGATGCTCCAGAAGGCAGTAGAGGGAAGCACAACAACATAACATGTGTGTGAGGGGGTGGGGCTAGGTGAGGACAACGCCTCTCTCAAACCTACCCCACATCGAAAAATTCATCAGGAGGGGGCTTGTTTATTAACCGAGATGCGACATCCATCGACTAGTAAAGATTGAATAGAGTTAGTGCTCTCCTATGGCCTTCCATGCTGTTCCGCATGTGAGAGGCTAAGCACCCTCACCTTTCACCTGCGTCGTCTCACCCACTGGTCCCGCACCCACTCACGCCCTCACCGTACCTGACCGACCTACCCTTGAGCTCGGTTGGGTGTCCTTGTGACGACTGACTGCTTGGGAAGGCTAGTTAAGTGCTGGAAATTTTTTAGAGAAATAAAATTAAGAAGTGTTTTCTTTATAAAAAAATGCTTTATTATTTATAAATTAATTATAAACAATAAATGTGATATTTATTAAAATATGTTTAATAAGACTAGAAATAAATGAGATTCATATTTATATTTAATAATTAAATATAATGTTAATTTAATTATTATTTTTTATGTTATTCATGTTTATAAAATATTTTATAGAGTGAGAATAACATAAATAATATAGGCTTAATAAAATTTGTTTTATTAGCTCTTTTCAAATATGAAAAAATTCATATTTTTACTCTTTTTTATGAAAATAGAGTATTTATTTTAATCATGAGAATTCAATTATGAATTAAATTAGATATAAAAGTTATTATGTCTAAGATTATGTATTGTCCATAATGTTTTGCTTAATTATAAAATGTTTATATAAGTTTTTAATTAATGAAAAAGTTTATAAATTATTCTCATGTTTAAATTTATGAAATGTTCATTTATTTAAGTTGTTCCTTACTTTATTCATGTATATAAAATTATTTATATTTTGAATATTGTGTATGCAAAATTTATATGATAAAATGCTTCTAGGAGGCAAAGTCATCTATTAAATGCTAGATACGACTTCATAAAATTTAGTATTCATCTACCTCGACCTCAATTTTTTTTATAGTCACGAGTTTGAGAATAGTTGTTGAATATAGTTTGTGCATATTAGGTAATAAAGATATCATGAATTGAATTATCTCTAGAGTAAAGTATTCCTAGGGAGAGGGATTTGAGATCAAACTACCCATAGGCCTGAAGGCTTTTGCCATGTTAGAAAAGTGAAGGGGTTCAATACTTGTTACTCTAGGCTTACTCATGTGAAGTTTATCAATCTCATGTATCTCTATGGATTTACATAAAAAATTCATATACCTTTTACATATGATGCATTCAGATATGTATAAATATACTTGGATTTTATTTTTGGTTAAATAACAAAAAATTATGAGTTGTATGAAAGGTTACGTATTAATGTGGCATGGACACATTAATTTGGTGGATGAAATAAGGATTCCAAAACTAAATCGTTAGAATATTTCATATTTAAAAGAATAAAACATGAGAAGAAAAAGATTTCATGTGATGCAATAGTGGTGAGACTTTGAACCCCCCCTCAAATATTAAGTGTAATATTCCTTCCAAAGCATCACTTATCAAGACCTTGATCATCCAACTGGGTGAGTTCTATTGGGTAGGTTCTACCAAATCAGGGTGCCTCTTGATTATCTTGTGTAAGGAAAACAAGTAATGGGTGGCACTGGATCATCATTGGGTAAGTTTTTCCAAAGTAGGGCGCCCCTATATTGTCCTTTGTTAGTCTATTATTGGAGTTTATTTTGGGTGACACTTAGCTGGGAAACCCTTAGGAAGGATACCAGAGGAATGAAGTTGAGTTTATCCACTCAACGATCCAAGAATCATAACTGTTACGATTGAGATTTTTCCTTACCTAAGTAACTAAGTGGCGAGAGGAACATGAAATTAGATTCATTGCTTAGTGAAATATGAATCTTGGATCACTAATAGGAATAATGTATGAGCTCATCAATTTTAGTGGGAGCATTTTCATTAAAAGTCCTTAATGTAAAGATATAAAACATGATACTCATCTATATATTCTACTGTAGATAATGAAATCATCAACCAACTTGACCTTGAGATCCATCCTGTGAAAATAAAAGTTAAATGGAAGCAACTTTCTTGATTGGTACAGAAACTTGAGAATCATTCTCAAGCAATATGAAAAATTCTATGTGTTGGATGAGTCTCTTCTAAAGAAACCAACTGGGGAAAATATTTCACAAAAGGAGTTAGATGCCTACGATAAGCATTGAAAGGACCCACTGGAGGTTTCAACACTAATTCTAGTTACCATGGACTCTAAGTTGCAAAAACAACACGAGTCTATGGGTGATTTCAATATAATTGATAACCTAAAGAGGCTTAATCAAGAACAAACAAGGCATGAAAAGTATGAAAATTCAAAGGTTCTTATTCGAAGTAAAATGGAGGAAGGAACTTTATCTTCTAATCATGTTTGAAATATGTTTGGGTATATAAATGATTTAGAAAGTATTGGTTTGCCTACGAAACTTGATCATGTGAAATATTTCATTCTCCAGTCACTACTAGAAAGGTTATGAAAATTCATTGTTAACTACAATATGGGTGATCCAAGATCTAGTACCATGTCGATGGTGCAAAAGAATAAGAAGGGAAAATATTTCAGCAAGAAAAGAGGCTATGAATAGTTCACACTGCTAATGAAGTCTAAATGGAAGCAATGACAATAAAATCATTATGCCCAGATTGGTCATTGAAGAAGAAATTGTCCTGAATATCTGAAAAGTCATAAGAATCCAATTAGAGAGTCTAATCTAGGCATGAATACTATAGAATTCAATTCATAGATTCTGAAAGGTATTTAATATCGACTATATATTTTACAAATGTTTTAAATATACAAGAGTTCAGAAGTATAAGTGAAGAATTGAAGAATAGAGTTTGAAGAGATGGAGCAAGTGGTTGCTGCATTGTTGAATTGGATGAATTCAAATTGGGAGGAATTTTATTTATATGTGTATTTTATTATCTCATAATTTTTTTAATAAATGAGATGTGGTTTTAATATACATATTATTTCTTTAAATTCTACAACATTCTTAAGAATTGGGTTCTATGGATAATGACGTTAAGACTATAAAGAGTTCTAAGTAGACAACATAAATTAAACATTAGATAAAGTAAAGAAATTTGAATATGTTCAAAGAGTTGAACATTAGGAATATGATTCCTAAGTCTCACAAATTACTCAAACTAAGCTTAATTTATAAATTTTTCTCACTATGAGGTTAGTGAGAGTATTTTAACAGATGAACACATAGAAATGTGATAAGAAATTACATATAGATGTAATGGATGCACAAAGGTTAACTTTAATATATTCTTATACACATTACAAAGGGTTTTATAAGTCATACGAATAATAGATTCATGAGATAATGAGTATAGACTTATTACTTGGACTGACCCACCAAAGTATATCTCATGGAATGTTATACAATTATTGATATACTTAGGGATGTATGATCATAATTAATCCCCAACCCCTGAGGTTGGTGAGATACCTAGCATGAGAACCTTCATACTTTGATACCCTACTTATATGAGTCAAAAGTAACTTAGCTAATATAGGGGTGGTTGAGTATGTTGTTGATCATGTCGTCGGTTGGAGCACAACTATGGTGAGTTTTTTCCACTTATATGATGAGTAAATACATATGGCCCTTGATTGAATTAGATTGAGGAAATGCATGGCCATGCTTAGTTAGGTCACATATGATGTTCTTAGCTAGTAAGATGAGAGACATGTGATGTGATCATTTGTTAGATGAATGACATGTGATGTATTCATCAACCCGATTAGTCTATTTCCGAGAATCAAGAAAAGATGAGTTGGCCCATACTAGATTGACATGTTCTATGTCTGGTGGCCACTCGATGTCATGGAGAAATGGATTATATAGGTTTATATACATTTTATATGATACTTCTTGTGGTGGAAATGTTCGTATAGAGATATGAGAATGTTTGATGGAGATCACACCAGACCCCATAGTATTTTGAGTAGCACATATATTTTTATAGAGGCCTCTCTTTGCTTACACCTATAAAATATGGATTTCATATTTGTTTTCAACTCTACTAAGGACCATAGGGTCACATAATTAGGCCCTTCGATATGGATAAAATTTTGAACAAAGTGTTCGTTCAAAATAAAGAGATATTGAGGAAACCGTATCCAAAAGAGTTTGGATGAATTCACAAAAATTTGTGAAGTTTGGAACCAAGTCTCAATGAGATTTTAGTGAAAGTGGGAGATTGTTGGTTGTGCACTAAAATATACATGCATATGAATCATGAACATTGAATACATGTATTATTAGTATGTATATATATATCATATTGATATACAATATATGATACTATATATATATGTAATGGGCATGTTATACATGAATATAATGCATGTATATAATCATGCATATGATGCATGTAAAATATATGCATGTGATGCATATATTCATATAGACTATTGCATATAGTATACATGCATACAATGCATGTATACAAGCAATTAAAAAAAATACAGGCTTTCCACATTAGTATTTCCTGCATGAAAACATATTCTCCCTGCACAATTTCATCCTAATTAACAGCTTTTCATAATGATTATTGAACATGTTCAATGGATTCATAAATGATGCATCAATTAGGTGTGTCATTTGATGACACCCTACACACCTGATGCATTATTCATTCACAAAGGAGCATCATGCCTCACCTATATAAAGAGAATATGATTCTCTTCATTGGTGTGTGTATATTACCGCATTCATTCAATGATACTGATGATAATTAGTTTCATGCAAATTTGTTGAAGCTTCCTCCTTCTCGAGCCTCATTCATCACTAACGAGAAGGTGCTGGAACCCCTTCGAGAGCTTTAGGTGTCCTTTGATAAATATTGGGATCTAGTGGCCGGTGTACCCCCCTTAGAGACATGAGATCTTTTTTTCTTATACCCATAATCTTCCTTAGGCCATCTCCTCACAACAAGGAAGAATAATGTCATTGTACTGTCGAACCAGGTATGCTCTGTTTTTTTGTGTTTTCATATATCATGCATGATGGTTCATTCAGGGATAGATTTTATCTATATTTGGTCTATTATTCATTACCAAAGTATCATTAGATGGCCCCCAATACTTATCAAGACAAATAAGAGGAAAAAAAAGGTAAAGAACAACACAAGTTTACATGGTTCAAACTTAGTCCTAATCTATGGGGGGAACACCACAAATATTTTTAATTAATAAATAGAAAATGATTACAATATAACTCTTAAAGAGTATATCCACATGGATCTAATCATCATGGGTATCCCTCTGCTCGATCAAAGACATCCACTACCTTAACATCCTCTTTCAATGTACAATGCACATTTTCAAAAACTCTGTGAGTTTACTCTAATGTATCATTCTAAAGATACTTACATATTCCTTTTGTCACAAAACCATAAAAAACCCTTACGTATCCCATAGAAAGACTCTTATGTATCCACACAGTTACTCTTACGCAAGTCATTTGTGCCTTCACACTCAAGGCAGCTTCCAATTGCATTGCCGCCACACCATATCTATCCAGAATAAAAAATTAGACTTCCAAAACCACTCATTTATTTAGTCTTAATCACTTAGCTAGAAAATGGGTTTCATATGAATGAACCTAATAATATCCCACTTGAGAATCATTTTTAGGCTTGACCACCAAGTCATCCATCAACATTCACAAACCTATTCCACTCTCAAATCCCTTTGTAGCTGCATGGTTCCACCACCATCCTTCTAGTTATCCCATCCCAATTGAGGTGCAAAATCACCAAAACATATCCCATACTACAACCTTTATCATCATGTCTACCAGATTCCAAACTCCATCCACTATCCATAGATCCAACTGTTTTCCTCCAATAACTTTCAGATGGAGTGATACTTCAACTGAATATGATTTATCCTAGAATGAAACATCGGATTGTTAACCAAGTGGATCACATATTATGAATCATAGAATAGTGTACCAACCTACCGCATTCTTCAGAGATCTTTTAACAACCCCTTTAAGGAGATCAACTCCTTCCCAGTTTCTATTAATGCAACATACTCTGCTTCTGTTGTTGAAAGTGAAACTACCAGATGAAGCTTCAATATCAAAATCACAACATTGTCTCTCAAAGTGAACACATACACCATTATGCTCTTCAAAGTATCTATATATCCCCTAAAATTTGAATCTAAACCCCCCTATAATGATCCATTCATTCTAAAATAGATATATAGACTTTCATAACCTTTGAGATATCAGGGGACCCACTTTACCACTTCCCAGTGTTCTCATTCAGGATTCTCCATAAACTTGCTAACTACTCCCACTACATGTGCAATGCCCAATTGTGTAAAAACCAAAACATATATCAAGATTCTAACTACTAATGCATACAGAACCTTTTCCATGTACTCAAACTATGATTCTATCTATGATTCCTTCTCCTTACTCAACTTGAAATGTCCAGCTAGAGGTGTGGTTACCAACTTCACTTTGTTCCTTCTAAATGTTCCATCACCTTTTAGATATAGTCAGATTGATTCAGGAACAATGTTTTTGAAGTTAAATCCCTTACAATCCACATCCCTATAACGATGAAGCTCCCATCATCAAAAAACTTCCAATAACAATAACGATCAAAATTTCTCTAGAAAAACTCATGTTCTTTCATAAAGGCATTGAACTTATATTCCAATTCCCTAGTGACTGATTCAACCCATAAAGGATCCTATTTAGATTGAACATAAGATTCTGGTTCCGTTTATCTATGAAACCTTCCAACTGCTCCATGTAAATTTATTCATCTAAGTCTCTATAAAGAACACGGTCTTCATATCCAACTGTTCTATATGAAACCTTCTATGGAAACTATGTAGAGCACCATCTGAATAGTTTTGTGTTTAAAAACTAGAGAAAATATCTTAGAAAATCTATACCTTATTATTGAAAACCTTCCACAACAAGACTTTCCTTATACCTCTATCCACCATCCTCTCATTCCTTCAGTTGATAAACCCATTTATTATTAAGTACTTTTCTCCCAGTTGGTCATTCCATTAGCTCCTATGTTCTAGACACATGAAAGGAATATATTTCATCCCTTATCGCTAACTCCTATTATCTTGAGTCTTTTAGACTTGCAACCCCTTCCAGTATCTTAGGTTCTCCATTTTCTATGAGAAGCAAATAATGCAAGTCACTTCTATATTTTTTTACCTGGTACTGAATCCTAGTAGATCTATGCAACAGATCTTTTGGCTCTGCTCCTTTAAAAACTACTACTTTCATAACATCACCTTTTAGATCTCTTCCTTGTGATTTCATAATCCCTGAGTTTTTTTGGTACTTATGGACTTAGAAACACCATTAACACATGTTCCCCTTTTGAAACTTCTTTCAAATAGTCTAATGTCTCAAGAACTAACACACTTCTTTAAATTTTCTAAACATCCATAACTTCTATATTTTAATTTTGTCAAACTTTAACTTATGATGATAATTTGATCTCATCAACAACTTTTTATTGGTTTTGATTTTCACACATGATCACATCATTGAAGATAAAATTTCGATTTCTGAAAACCTTATGAGAGTTGTTATCCCAGAGTCAAAAACCAAAGCCTTCATCGCCTTACCCTACAAAGTAACAAACTTTAGACTTAAATTATGAATTGTACCTTTCCTTAGTTTCAATGTGGATGTAGGTGAATGAACTAAATACTTTGAGATGGTAAATTTCAACCTTCCTTAAGGAAGATTAGGCTTTTGAAAGTTCCTTCCTCAATAGAGGACTCCTTTTTACCAAGTAGGATTCATAGTTCATAGTTTCCAATAAAAAATACTTGGGAAACCAATGTGAATTATAATGATCCCCACCTTCTAAACTAACATATGATTCATCCTCTTCAAGTATTAATTTCATTTTTGAGTACTAGGTATTGTCTTCTCAAACCGTAAGTATTTCTACTAGAAGAACCTCCAAAGCTCTTTTCTTTTGTATTCCCCACTAATATTAGACTTCAAACGTTTTATTTTTCTTTTGGTCTCATTTTATACAATATATATCCATTAAATAAAGGTTCTAAATACCTTATAATTGTGCTTGAGAAAGAACACCCACACCTTATGTTTCGTATCATTGATAAAGGAAATATAGTATAGTAACCCTCAGTGAGAATGAACAGGAGTTTCCCCCTATACATATGTATGAACTAGTTCCAACTTTCAATCCTCGGTCATTTTACCTTCCATTTTGAATGATACTTTTTACTACTTCACAAGGATACATTCTTCACATGTTGTTAACTCCATGCTTACAATCTTCAACATTCCTTTAGCAGATTAAATTTTCACCCCTTTCCCACTTAAGTGACCCAGATGCTCATGCCATAACTTTGCAGAAGATACTTGTCCGACATGCATTTCACCTTCTGAAACTCCCTTTAGGTATAATTTTTTATCCTTTACTACTTTGTCCACCACTATGGAACCGTGTGTAATTCTCCACACTCCATCCACAAACATTGCACAAAAATCCTCATCATCTAACTACCCCATAGAAATAAAGTTCATTCTTAACCCTGGTATGTGTTATACTCCTTGAAAATCCAGTAATATTTTGTTCTTTGTTCGGATGAAAACATCACCCTTGACCACAATCCTGAGGTCCCTGTCATCCACAAGATGTACCTTATTGCATCTTATAGCAGTATAATTTCTCATACTCCCTCTATCAGATGTAGAGTGAAATAAATATCCATAGTCTGTAATCCAAGAATCAAGTGAACCAGAGAGTCTCAGTAGAAGAACACTTGTATCTTTTGATACAAGATTTGTGGATGCACTTCTAGAAGTATATCTTCTGAAATTGACTCTTTTTTCACTACAGTCTTTCTTTAAACGACCTTTCTTCCCATAATTCCAACACATGGGACTACCTTTTGTCGAGCTACTACAACACCAAATTCTTCTTCCTTTTCCCTTTCCATGAATCTTTTTCATAACAAAATGCCCATACCTTCAACACTATATCGGTTTCTTATAGATGCTTGGGTCTAATTTCGATGAATATCCTTATTAAGAATTAGACCCCTAATGTCTATAAACACTTAGTGAGTCTTTCCACTTGATTTACTCACCATGGTAACCATCACATCCCCTAATTCTATGAGTAATGAAAGTAATAAAAATTCCCACTCTAGATCCCTGAAACTCACCTTCATCGATTCCAACTAACTTTAAATAATTTTGAAGTAATTGATGTGACCATTAATTGGATTTCCTTCTAACATTATCATGTAGAATAACCTAAACAATTGGAACACCTTGTTCATTGTTGTTAGCATCTCATACATATCAACTAATACTTTCATTAGTTATAAAGTTTTCTTCACCTCATAGATGTTATAAGACACATTCTAGGATAGTAACATATGGATCATTTCAAGTTATTTCTTATCTAGCCTTTACCATTCTTCCTTCTTCATTACTTTTGGCTTAGTACCAATCAATGTAAGATCAGGATCCTTCCACAATAAACAATCCTCTATTCAAATCTTCCAAAATCTAAAATCTTTTTCATTGAACTTATCCACTTGGACCTGACCCTCCTGCAACATAATTTCTTTCAAAAACTATTAAACTCCCACCAAATTTCAAAACATATAATAGTGTAACAACCCTGAATTTTTAAATGACATTTTCTTCCTAAGAAAATGTGTGTTATATTATATTATACACAACAAAACCATATATCTTTAATAATGATCAATACATAAGTCACCAAAATGGGAAAATATGGATCATTACAATCTATTAGAATCATCTCCCCCATGACCAACACTACAAAAATAAAACAAAATATTTGCAATAAACATCTAAGAAAATGAAAATATATAACCTCGATAAGAATTGTAATGAATATTGAATGAAATAATGAAGCGATAATTATAAAGTATAAATGGAAATGTGACTATTAGGATTTGAGCATTAGTCAATATAACCATTGAAAAATTTGACCGTTGAGAACTATATCCATTTGGTAATAATTCTAATGATATAATTCATGTTTATCAGTATTAATGAAAAAGGATAATTAATGCATAAAGGAGAAGCGATGACCTCAACCAATAGAGCCGTATGAAGCCCATTTGTCTGAACTTGGGAGGGAGGTAGCATCTTTGGGGTCTTCCCTTCACTAATCCCAATTCAGGATTCAAAAAGTGAAGATTGAATGAAGTAGTATATGAGAGAAGTTCAAGTTAGTGTAAATTACCACTCGGTCGATGTTAGTTGAGTCGTCCCATGAATCTATCACCATCGCACATCTTACCCTTAGGTCGTACGCAGGTGTTATAAGGGGTTATGTGTTTAGGCCATAGTTACTTAAAGTTTAATTACTTTGTATAAATAAAATTTTTATTCTATCAATTCCTTTTTAATAATATTTTTTCTTAATAAAATATTTGTTTAATTAAGATGAATTTGATAAATTGATTTTTCACACACAAATTTCACTTTTCAGAAATGACATAATTTTTTTATAATGAACTAAGGTATTATGAATAATATTTATTTTAATTAAATAGTATGTTAAAAACACTCTTATTTAAATATATATGATAAAATAATTTTATTATTTCCTGGGAAAATTTTTTGTGTCAGAAATTTGACCGCGCCTTACAACCGGTTATTTTTTTAATAAATATATATTTTTATATTTAAAAGTTAAAATTACCATATTTATAGAATTATTTTGATAAAATAAACATCATATTTGAAATCAAAATGTCAAAATTAGGTTAGGGTTAATTTATGAGAATTTTCTAAAATACTTTAATTTTTCTTTAAATAGTAAAATTACAGTTTTGTGTTTTCGGTATGATTAATGACTTCATAATTATGTCACAATGATGTAATAATTAATTAACCACAATCCAAGACCTAAAATATTTTATTTTATTAATTTTAAGTATTTTAATGGATTTTAATTAATTTCCAAAACCTATAAGTGACTTTCCAAAGTCTAAAATGGAAACATTGATTTTAAAAACATTACTTTGTGGAAAATTTAATTTTCAATGCCAAAATAAGTAATAAAAAATGATTCTCAGTTCATGTGGGTTAAAATAACTTAAAATGTGACCCAAATATCTAAAACCATGGGGGAAAAACATGGTCAAGCCAATGGTTTTTCTCTTTCCATAACCAAGATTTCTATGTCCTATATTTGGAAATTATTAAACAAATCCACTACTTTTGCTATAAATATCCATACATTTATCCATTTCCTTTCACTCCTAGTAAATAATCCATGAATTTCTTATGGTTTTTCCTTCCAAGGATCCCCCCAAGGTTTCCTCAATCCCCCATGGTCCTAATCCTAAAGATTTTTGAGTAACTCTTCATAGTAAGGGAATTATCCTTCCTTTCTCTTCAATTCAAAAACCTCTTTTTGTATATGTCTTCTAAATGTTATTGTCATTCTATTTTATCACCCTTTTCATCATACCCTTACTACCAAATTATGTCTTATCAATGGAAGAACCTTTCCCACTCTCATTTTACCTTTTTCTAAAACCACGTTTTATACCCATCATGCTGACGAATTTACTTCTCAAAATTTCTCTCTTCTCCACAAGAAATTATCTTTTATTTTATTTGTGTGGATACCCAAATCTTTTTCTTTTCCATGGTTATTTACCTAGATTTGAAAATTATTTATTTTATTTAGGGATTTACACATAAGAACCCACATTTCCTTTTCATGGGATAAAAATGATGTAATTATCACGTCTTTAAGCACTTTTTTACGCCATGATATAATAAGAAACCCATTCTTTATTCTCCACAGGTTATTAATGAAACGATTTATTATGATCTATGTGACTCATATTAATTAATACATATGAAGGGTGTACCCTGATATCTCTTTAATACATTGGGTAAAGAATTTAATCTCTATAGATGACATGTTTTACGATACCTTGGTAAATAAACTTGGTATTTTTTCATTTATAACACCTTGGTGATATGATTATGAATGTATCATTTAATTATTGTAACCAAATTTTTATGTTATTATTCATGTTCTTATTATTATGATATGAATCTTTCTCATGCCTTATCATTATGCCTCATGTTCTTATTGATATGTCTCAAGATCACATGCCATATGTATCTCTTGGTTATTCCCTTATTGTGTCTCATGATCACACCTTTCTTTTGATGTATGTCCCCAGGTAATGAGATGTAGTACATGTAACTTAGGATGAAACCATGAATAATAATTTCAAGTGGATTAGAATAATTTTTTATGTTTTTATGAATTATGTTCCTAATTTCCAAGAAACTAAACTTTAAAAGATCCTCTGTTTTGTTCCATGTAATGAAAAGTTTATGTAATAAAAAGGCGGGATGCCATAGTTGGTATCAAAGGACGTATTAGTTATTTATGGGAATTAGGAATATAAATCCTTAGTATGAAACCAATAAAAAAGTTTGAATATAGGAAAACATCTTGTTATTTTTGTGAAATATTAAGTAAGTTGTTTTCGAGCAAAGAAATCCAAGTATAGATATGAACAAGTGGATGTGGATCTGGAATAAATGTATCTTGGGGTAACACTAAAAAACACTATATTGAGATAGACTCGACCAAGAATTAGTGCATGACAATGGATCTTGTTTCAATCCTGGTTTGATAGTCCTGGGGGATTTGTTTGGTTAATCACAAGATTTTTATGAACCATTATGAAGGATATATAGAAAATGTAATTGTTGTTAAAGAATAACATATTTAAGCATGACATTTTAAGACATAAAATTCCTTTAAAATTACAATATTCTTAAAATAAACATGTTTCTCACTATGGTTTTCTTCTTTTAGAAAAATGATGGGAAATATTAGGAACTGTGTAAATGATGAGTGCAATGGACGATGTGCTGATGACCCTCCAATGGAATCCAAAATGGAAAACTTCATGAGAATAATGAATCAACTATCTCAAGTTATGAATAATAACTTGAATCAAGTGGAGTGTCTAGATTCACCTAGAAGGGAACAACTCTCTATCAAATCCTTCATACATCAACAAACACCTTATTTTAGCGGATCTATCAACCCATTTATTTCTAAATAATGGATAAGATCTATAGAAAATATATCTTCTGTACTCCATTGTTTAGAGAAATAGAAATTCACCCTAGTAGTATACCTCTTAGAAGGAGAAGTTGATCGGTGGTTGACAATGATTAAAAACACAAATCTAAGAAGGTATATTGATGCTATGGAGTAGGAAGAATTCAGAGGAATATTTTTCAATAAATATTTTCCTCATTTGATGCGAATGAAAATGGAGATGGAATTCCTAGAACTAAAGCAAGAGGAAAATGAATCGGTGGGAAGATATGAGATGAAATTTATAATACTTTCTCATTACACCTCTAGTTTCTTTATGGATCCTAAGGGAAATTTTGATAGATTCTTCACTGGACTAAGACCCCATCTATGGAGGAATATAGTAAGTCAAGACTATGAAAGCTATGAGGAGATAGTACAAAGTTATATGAAGGTTGAATTAGAGTTTGGAGAAATGAATTGGTCATATAGGTTGAATGAAAAGAAGAGAGATATAAACCCAAACTCATGGAGTAACTTTGTTCACAGAAGAGGAGGAAAGTAAGTCTAACTTTCCATGTGCATTAAATGTGAGAAGAAGCATTTGGGTAACTACTTGATCGAGAGTAGAAAATGTTACATGTGTGGAAAATATGTCCATATAGCTGGGAACTATTGTGGTGAGGTGAAGGCTCAACTTATCAACACCAATGAAAAAGGGAAGATGGTGTGGGCCCAACATAAATTTCAATGCTTCAAGTGTAGAAAACTTGGGAAGTTTTCCAATCACTTTCCAAATCAGAAGATAATGGAGGTAAATCACCATCAACCTCAGAATAGGCTAATAGAGAAAAATCAGTCATTTTCTATCATGAAGGTTGAAGTAGAGGCTCCAAATGATTTGGTAGAAGGTACTATCATTGTTATCTTAAAGCTAGAAAGTACCTTTTTGATTCTGGTTCTACACATTCCTTTATTTCTTCCAAGTTTGCAAAGAATATAGAATCAATATCAGAGCTTCTATAAGTAGAGTTATCAGTCAAGACTCCTGGAGGGATTATCCAAGCATCAATAGTGTATAGAAACTATAGTATTGACTTTGAAAATAACAATCTTATCACAAATATAGTAGTCATTCCCATGGTGAAATTCAAAAATATACTAGGGATGAACTGACTCTCAAATTATAATGCTAAGATCAACTACAGAAGCAAGGAAATATCAGTAGTCTTGAATGGAAAACCTACATTTATTTTCAAAGGAGAGATATCTTGACCTGAGCTTTGTCTAGAAGCACCTCTCAAAGCCTTATTTATAGAGATTATTGGTGAAGAGGGAGAAGAAAATGAAAGTATAAAGATAGATAATTTACATATCATTTAGGAATACATTAACGTATTTCCTAAGGAGTTACCTAGACCTACCCTAGAAAGAGAGGTAGAGTTATCCATTGAACTCATACCTGGATCCCAACCGATATTGAAGACCCCATATAGAATGGAAAATTTAGAGCTGGAGGAATTAAAGAAACAACTTCAAGATATTTTAGAGAAGGGGTTTATTCGACCAAGTGTGTCTCCTTGGGGAGCACCTGTTCTCTTTGTAAAAAATAAGGATGGATTAATGAAGCTATGCATTGATTATAGTGAACTTAATGGGATCATAATGAAGAATAAGTAACCTATCCCCATGGATTGATGATTTATTTTACTAGCTTATCGGGGCTCAATTATTATCCAAGATTGATCTTCGATTTGGTTATCATCAACTAAGGGTGAAGAAAGAAGATATTCCAAATACTGCCTTCCAATCAAGATATGGGCATTATGAGTTTGTTGTTATAACATTCAGCTTGACTAATTCTCCTACTATATTTATTTATTTAATGAATAAAGTCTTTAAGGACTAACATGATAAATTTTTGGTAGTTTTTATTGATGATATTATGATATATTCCAATAGTCATGAGGAGCATGAGAATCATCTAAGGGTTATATTGAAAACTCTGAGGAAATATAGGCTATTTGGAGAATTCAGAAAATGTGAATTTTGGTTACAACAAGTTGTTTTCTTGGGGAACATTGTTACCAATAAAGTAATATCAGTTGACCCTTCCAAGACTAAGGTTATGGAGGAGTGCCTCATCCTAAAAAATTAACTAATAATAGTAGTTTCTTTGGTCTTGTAAGATATTATAGGAAGTTTATGAATTTTTTTTACAACTTTAAAATTCATCAACCAAGTTAACTTGAAAAGGATATAAGTTCATCTAGAAAAAGGACTGTGAAGAAAGTTTCCAAGAATTGAAGAAGAGATTGGTTACTGCACCTATATTGACTCCAAACTCTATTAGAGAAGGACTTTTTATTTTTAGTGATGCATCTTTGAAAGGGATTGGGTGTATCCTCATACAAAATGAAAAGGTGATTGCTTATACATATTTATAGTTAAAGCCTAATGAGAATAATTATCCTATGCATGAACTGGATCTAGATGCAGTTATTTTTTATATGAAGTTACGGAGGCACTATCTTTATGGGGAGAAATGTGATATATACATAGAACAACAAAGTTTTAAATATAGATTCACACAAAAGAAATTTAACATGAGACAAATGAGATGGTTGTAAATTATTAAATACTATGACTGTTCAATTCATTATCAACCCAAAAGAACAAACAAATTTGCTGATGCATTATACAAGAAAGACCCTATTGTGATGGAAATGATGAGTATTCAAGGATATCTATTGACTAATAACCTAATAAGGTTGTACATGAGAATCATAAGGTAAGGGAAATCATCAATACTATCCCAAATGATTTCTCTACCATAATTACTAGATAAGATCAAGAAAGATCAAGGAGAAGATCCTTTGTTACAAAAGAAGATAAAGGTTATGAAGAATGGGAAGTTTCATGGCTTCAATATTGATCAAGAAGGTGTACTGAAATTTTGTACAAGGCTATGTGTCCCATATATTCCAAAGATAAATAAATAAATGATGGATGAAGATCATAGATCTATATTCTATATACATCCTGGAAGTACTAAAATGTATAAGTACCTTCATGATTATTATTTGTGGGATAATATGAAAATGGAGATTTACGACTACACTATAAGGTGCTTGGTGTGTTAACAAATGAAGGAGGAGAGACAACTTTCTAAAGGGGCATTGTAACCACTACCCATACCAACATGGAATTAGGATAATATCACTATGGACTTTGTCACTGGTCTCTCAAGAACATCTAAATTAAATAATGAGATATGGGTTATAGTGCACCAAATTACCAAGACTACCAATTTTATCGATATTTGGGAAGATTTCTCTCTTGAATAACTTTCCAAGATATTTGTAAAGGAAGCGGTGAGGATGCATTAGGCGCCACTTTCTATCATTTCTGATCATGATCCAATGTTCACATATAAATTCTAGAGAAGTCTTAAACATTATCTGAATATTGAATTGAATTTTAATATGACCTATCACCCCCAAACGGATGGCCAATCTGAAAGGACTATTCAGACACTCAAGGACATGCTGAGAAGATGCTCAAGATCAACACCTCCCATTAGTTGAGTTCTCAAACAACAATATATTTCAATCAAGTATTCTAATGAAACTATATTAATCTCTATAAGAAAAGTGATGTAGAACTTCTACATGTTAGGATGAAGTTGGTGAGAGAAAGCTACTTGGACCTGTTCTTATGCAAGAGATAACAGAAAATGGTTTTTCAATCCAACAACATATAAAAGTTGATCAAAGTTGGAAAAAGAGAAATGCTAAAAATCGTCAAAGGGACTTGTAGTTTGATATTGGTGACAAATTTTCCTTCTGAATATCACCATGGAAGAGAGTCATGCAGTTTGGGAAGAAAGGGAAGCTTAGCCATAGGTACGTTGGCCCCTATGAAATCCTTGATTGTATAGGAGCAGTGGAATATAGGCTAACACTTTCACCAAATCTATCTCAAGTTCATGATGTATTTCATGTATTACTCTTGAGGAAGTACATACTCGAACCCTCACATGTACCAAATCCAAAGGTGGTACAACTGGAACACGACCTCTCTTATAAGGAGAAGTAGGTGGAGATATTGGAATGTAGATACAAGGATCTACGCAATAAGACTACCCACCTTGTCCAAGTGTTGTGGAGGAACCATAAGTTTTAATAGGCAACATGGGAACCAGAGGAAAAAATGAAGTAGAAGTACCCTCACCTTTTCTCAATTGAGAGAACAATTTGAAATTTTAGGGAAGAAATTTCTTAAGTGGGGAGGAATGTAATGACCCAGACTTTTTAAATGATATTTTTTCCTAAGAAAACGTGTGTTATATTATATTACACACAACAAAACCATATATCTTTAATAATGATCAATACATTAGTCACGGAAATGGGAAAATATGGATTGCTATAATCCATTAGAATCATCACCCCCATGGACAACACTATATAAATAAAATAAAATATTAGTAATCAATATATTAGAAAATGAAAATATATAAAGGAATTTTAATGAAATAATGAAGTGATATTTATAAAGAATAAAGGGAAATGTGATCACTGAGATTTGACTGTTAGTCAATATAACCATTGGAAAATTTGACTATTGAGAACTATAACCATTTGGTAATAATTCTCACATTATAATTCATTTTTATAAGCAGTAATGATAAAGGATAATTAATGCAAAAAGGAGACTCGATGACCTCAACTAGTAGAGTCATGTCGTATGAAGCCCATTTTTCTAAACTTGGGAGGGAGGTGGTGTTACCGGGGTTCACCCTTGACTATTCCCAAGATAAGATTCTACAAGTGAAGCTTGAACTAGATCGTCTATAGGATAAGTTCAAGTTAGTTGAAATTACCACTCAATCAATGTTAGCCGAGACACCCCATGAATCTATCACTATCACACACCTTACCCTTAGATCGTACACGAGTGTTATAAGGGGTTACATGTCTAGGATTTAGTTACTTAAAGTTTAATTCCTTTTTATAAATAATTTTTTATTCCATAAATTCCTTTTTAAGAATAGTTTTTCTTAATAAAATACATTATTAATTGAGATGAATTTGATAAATTGTTTTTTCAGACACAAATTTCACTTTTCAGAAAAGATATATATTTTTATAGTAAACTAAGGTATTATGAATAATATTTATTTTAATGAAATAGTATATTAAAAACACTATTATTTAAATATAAATGTTAAAATAATTTTATTATGTCCTTGGAAATTTTTAAGTGTTAGAATTTTGACCGTGCCTTGCAATCTACTATTTCTTTTAATAAATAAGGATTTTTATATTTAAAAGTTAAAATTATCATATATGGAGAATTATTCTGATAAAATAAACATCATATTTGAAATCATCACTTTGAAATTAGGTTAGTGTGAATTTATGATAATTTTCTAAAATACTTTAATTTTTTCGTGAATAGTAAAATTACAGTTTTGGGTTTTTTGGTATGTCTAATGAATTCATAATAATTTTGTAATGATGAAATAATTAATTAACCACAATCCATGAAATAAAATATGTTATTTTATTAATATTAAGTATTTTAAAGGATTTTAATCAATTTCCAAAACCTATAAGTGACTTTCTAAAGTTTAAAATGGAAACTTTGATTTTAAAAGCATTACTTTATGTAAAATTTAATTTTCCATGACAAAAGAAGTAATAAAAAATGATTCATGGTTATTTTGGATAAAAATAACTTAAAATTTGACCCAAATTTCCATAATTATGGAAAAAATCCATGTGTAAGACAATGGTTTTTCTTTTTCAACAACCTAGATTTCAAAGGCCTATATTTGGAAATTATTAAACAAATCCCCCACTTTTACTATAAATAACGACCCTTTTATCCATTTCATTTCACTTACAATCCATTTTCCATGAACATATAGTGATTTTTCCTTCCAAGGACCCCCAAAGGTTTCCTCAAGCCCCCAATGTCCCAATCCTCAATATTTAGGAATAACTCTTCAAGGTAAGGGAATTATCCTTTCTTTCTCTTTAATTTAAGATCCTCTTTTTGTATATGTCTTATAAATGTTATTGTAACTCACTTTTATTACCCTTTTAATCATATAATTATAGACAAATTATGTTTTATCAATGGTATACCCTTTACCCATCTCATATTACCCTTCTCTAAAACCTTGTTTTATACCTATCACGATGCTAAATTTACTTCTCAAAATTTCTATCTTATCCTTAATAAATTATATTTTATTTTATTTGTGTGGATACCCAAATTTCTTTATTTTCCATGTTTATTCATGTAGATGTAAAAATGATTTATTTTTTTCTATGATTTACACATAAGAAACCCACATTTTCTTTTCATTGGCTAAAAATGTCGTAATGATAACATCTTTAAGCACTTTTTACGCCATGATATGATAAGAAACCCATTATTTATTCTCCATGGGTTATTAATGAAATGATTGATTATGATTTATATGGATCACATTAATTATGACATATCAAGGGCACACATTGATAGCACTCCAATGCATTGGGTAAAGAATTTAATCTCTAGAGATGAAATTTTTTACGATACCTATGTGAATAACCTTGGTAATTTTTCATTTATGATACCATGGTGGTAAAATTTGGTGATATTCTTATAAATGTATCATTTAAATTATTTAGCCACATTTCTATGTTATGATTCATGTTATTATTATTATGATATTCCTCTTTCTTATGCCTTATCGTTATGACTCATGTTCTTATTGATATGTATCAAGATCACATGATATATGTCTCTCTTTCTTATTCCCTTAATATGCCTCATGTTTACCCCTTTAATTTGATGTATGTCCCTGGGTTATGATATGAAGTAAACGTAACTTTAGATGAACCCATGAATAAGCCTTTCAAGTGGATTAGAATAATGTTTTATGTTTTTATGCATTATGTTCCCGATTTCAAAGAAAAAAAGCTTGAAAAGATCCCCTATTTTTTTCTATGTAATGAAAAGTTTATGTAATAAAAAGGCGGGATTCCATAAATAGGGATCATGAACTACTTACTATAATTATCCTATATGGTCAAGGGATGAATAATGCTATTGAACCGATCTCAAAATCACATTTTCCAAGGTCTAGCCATCTAAAACACTATAACCAAAGCTCTGATTCCACTTATTGAGTCCATAGAACCTCTGAACATTAGAAGTTATCCTCTATAACTTACTAGGTATAAACAAAAAAATCAAAATGAACCCATCATAATAATTTACCAGAACATAGAAGACACACTATACCTAAGTCACTACACCACAATGCACACTTCTAAATAAACCAAACAAGAACTTATAAAGGAAAAATTAAAGGAAAAACAAATGAAAAGAACTAAAGATCCTTTGGGTTGATTTTGTAAATATTTTTGTATTTTTTTTCAGCATTTTTTCTATGAATGTTTTTTCATTTTAGGAGAAAGTGAGTTTCTTTTTATCAAAACAAGTTTGAGTTACTTCACTTAATAATTCAGATGATGATTTAATAATCCTAAAAATTTCTAACATCATGATTACTAAAATTTCTTATGTTTCAAGCTGAGTTCACTCATGAAGTTTCTAGATAGAGACCATTTATAAAATGTTGAAGTAATAAAATGTTGAAGTTATAGATTGTAGAAATTTTGAGGTTAAGAAGACATGGTGTTAAAACTATATGAAGTTTAATATCTAAAGTTTTTATTGAAAAAAGAATAATCAGATAAATAATTTTTAACTCCATTTGAAGATGAGTTCATCAATCTACATGATAGAGAAATATATGATTTTTTACCAAATGGAAAGAAATACATAAATTCCATAAGATGGAGATATCTTATGATCAATGATGTTTCATCAAAAAGACTCTCAAAAGAACCATCAGATAAAGAAGATCATTTTTATCAGACAAAACTTTGTGAAGCTCAATAGAAAGAGAAAGTCAAAGATTACTGAATAGACTACACTAGATGGATAAAAGTAAAAATCTGTATCGGATGGAGAAAATTAAAAAGTTTTACTAGATGGAGAAATGAAATGTCCTTGGAAAAAGGTTACCAGACAGAGGGGATCCATACAAAGCAACGCCAGATAGAGTATTACTGGACGAAGGATTTATCAAAAAGGTCACAAGATGGAGAAAAGTCAAGCTTATCGGATGGAGATGACTTTATATTTTTACACTATAAACATTATTATGGTGATGATATGTACTTTCAATGATCCAAAATATATCTTATATTTGAGGAAGTTTTTAATAGATTGTTGATGCCATGATTTGAGGAAGCCCTTACAAAGTTTTGTCTCAAAAATGTTTAGAGGATTTGAAGGTGAAAAAAAATTGAGTCGAGCAGGAAATTGAAAATTGGATCCCATGTTTTATCCTTAATTTATGGAGGAAATGTGAGTATATAAAGGGGAGGAGAGGCTCATTGTGAAGTGTTTATGTTGCTGTGTAGATTTAAATTGGTGAAATTTTTGAGAGAGTGAAACATGAGTAGCTAACCAAGAATTCACTTGGTTGAAGAAGAGGAGTACTAGACATAACATACTAGATGGAGGTGCACTAGACATAGGTGCATAAAATAAAGTATCACAAAAAGAGGTGCATCAGATGATGGTGTATTAGATATAAGTGTACCATACATACAAACACTAGATTGAGGTGCACCAAACAGAGGTGTAATGGATGGAGAGGTTCCAAATAGAGAATTTCCAGACAGAATTTATTGTGAACTTTAAAAGTTTTACTATTTAATTATCTCAGAAGAAGAAGAAAAAATTTCAACTGGTGGGAACCATAAATATTTACTTTCATGAGACATAAGGAAATTGATGAGAGTTTGTTATTTTTATTCACTTGCATTATATATTGGATATCTGTGGATTGACGAGAGTCAACACAATAAGGACCATGTACCAAGATTGGGATAAAACCTTGTAAAAACTTGTGTGCATTAATTTATTTACTTATATTTGCATATGTGTAACATCCCAGGTAAATAAAGAATAATAAATTTTCATATTTATTAATATTTATGAATTAAATATTAATTTTACTTTAAAGGGGTTGCTATGTTCGATAGCGTACCCGATACGCAACAAAGAGTTTTTTTTGAAATTGTACGTTGCACGATAGTAATAAAATAATATTATTTTAAATGTTAGTTAACACGTAGCCGTTGTACTGGCGGGAATGGATAGAAATAACTGAAATATGATTATATATGTTTGTTAAATGTTTTTACATTTATCTAATAAATGATAAAGGCTTAAAATACGAAAAGAATTCAATTCTAGGCTTATATACTCTAATTTTCATGAAAGATACACTTATCAATATTTGATGGTGAACCATCATTAAATATAGTTTTGGTCACTCTTATACATTCTATTGGACCAAATAAAACTCTTCTTTAGAATCGGGACATCAAATATTACTTTGTGTAATTTTTTGGTATTTTTCCGATAAAGTTCATTTTTTAATGAACAGTGTAAAATGTTGTATTATAATTCAAAACCCCTTTTTAATCTAATTTATTAAGATGATTAGATAATATTTTGAATTGGTTTTAAGTTAAATTAGAATATGTTTTTATCATTTAATCCAATAGTGGTCATTGGAATTAATTTTACTTTGAAATTGGACTTAAACTGGTGTCAATCTTTTGATACTTATTGTTTCATAAAAACACGCTATTTGTTTTCAGAGCGGGAATTAATTATTAAATTAATTAATGCAACTTATATGTTTTGAATTTTGTAAAATGGACTTCATTTTTGAATTCGTAATATCAAATATGGCTTAGGGTGATGTTTTGTTTTTTTTTTGAAAAACTTCAATTTTTGATGAATAGTGAAACCGCAAAGTGGTGGCTACAAAATTTGATTTTTCGTTTAAATGGGACTTTACCACTTCTGTGTTTTGAATCTCAAAAATCAAATTTAAATGATTTTCATTATTAATTAAGTAAAATTTGGTTCAATGGGATTAAAATAATTTTTTGGTAAATGTTAACTTTTATGTTTTATTAATCACGATTAAAGGTAATTAGTGTAATTTAAGGTAAAAATGATATTATAATAAAATGAAAATATCTTGACACTTGTCCTAACCCTATTGTTTGAGTTATTTCCGACCAATAAAAACCATGGGTCAATTTTTGGTACCCCATGGATCCACTTGGGTATGATAATGACATTTATGCCTTTTATTTAAAGTTAAAGTAAAAATGACACAAACATGAGATGTTTTACTAAATCAATTTTTACATGGGGTAATAGAAGTCATATTTTTTACTATAAATATTCATTAGAAATATAAAAATATTTCCTACATCATGATATTTTTTTTATAATTTTTAGACATTAAATATATTAAATTATTTATGACATCATGATGATGCAGCGATTACCTCATTATTTAACGATTTAAATAAAATGGAAAGATAATGTAAAATATAAGACCTACACATGTCCAAAACCTATTTCATGGGTGGATTTAGAACCCTTATAACCTTATCCTCGAAACACATCAATTTTGGGACCATTAAAATCCGAAAACCATTTGAAAATAAAGTAACATTTCCTTACCTTCCAAGAGTGCCCCTCCTCTCCTCTTATAAAAGGCCCCCACCTCTACCACCTTACCCACACCTCTCAAGCCTTTGGTTCGGCCAATATCTGACCATTTTGTCTCTCCAAATCCCTCTCTTACTCCTTGAAGCCACACTTTGGGCAGAAGTCTTCCCAAGGAAGCCTTTGAGCTCAAACCAAAGGGATTTACCCGATTTTAAGGTAATGTCTTCACTTGAGTCATTTTGTTTTATTTTGCTTCTCTAACCCCCCTAAACTCTTTTTATTCAGTTCTTTTGTAACAACTATAGTATCTTCAATATACTAGGATGTTTTTATAATAAGGATTCGATCTACACTTACACACACCTACGTCTAATGGTTAAAGAACATACTGTTTCCGTGGATGACGAATTTCTGCCTCACGAAATGATGATTGCTCGATATTCTTCTAACACCTTAAAAGGTGTCCATTAAGATGTCACTATATTTATATATGATATATAATATGATTATGTTTTCCTTAAGCTTCTGTATTTTTCATTTTGTGCATACCTTTATGGTTTCCATTATGGGTAAACACGATAATTTCATTTTAGGAAGTGCGGACTACCGCCCCCTCAAAGTGATGTGATTCGTTAATGCCCTATGTGGGACATATAAATGATGAATTTAAAGTTATTATATATGATGTTATATTGGAATTATAATATACCTCTATATCATTATTATTTCTTTCCATTAAAGTATGAGATAGAAATGAAAGTAGCGTTCATGCGTACGTACGGCTTACCGTCTCCATGAACGGTGCATTTCATTTCTTATCCCCAAATGTAATGTACTATTATAAGTACATATTTATACTGGATATATATAATATATGTTACATATAAATGATGAATATAATTATGGAATTAAAATATACATACCTCCTATTTAGTTTTAATTCCATTAATATGACATAGAAATGAAAGTAGCGTTCATGCGTACGTACGACTTACCGTCTCAATGAACGGTGCATTTAATTTCTTACCACTAAATGATTATGTAATATTATAAATACATATATATGCTGGATATATATGATATATATGATATCCAAATCAGGAATGTCATTCTAAATATAAAGAACCTTTGACTACACGAACAACATGTAATTGTAAGAAGTCCACTTTCGACTTAAGAACCAAATATCGAAAAAACAAACATTATTAATTTAAATGATTACATAATATTTATAACAAGATAATAAGTGATATAAAAGTAATAATTAACTTGAAGAATGTTCTTAATCAAGTAAAAATTAACTCAAGTTTATTATTCAAGACGTTAAAGAACGATCGAGTCAAGTCGGACCCGAGGTAAGGGACTTCGTCTCAATCTCCTTTCATTGAGGCATATTTCATTTTATACACAAATATCTTTTATACGGTGTATAAACCCATTTGAATTTTACTTTTATACAAAAGGAATCTTTTTCTATGAAGCGTTTTACTAAACGACAAAAAGGAATGTTTCTTTTAAGGTACGCGGTGACAACGACCTTTTCTGCCACCACGGGTATTATTTGGTCTTTGGCTTCCTCAACAAGCCGTAATGTTTTTAAAATAAAACAAATACCATATAATCTTTTATGTATTTTGGTATTGAAAATGGTTTTGATAAAGGATTCTATTATGTCAATATATTTAAATGATATATTGTGATTGAAATGTGGAAATGTTATCATTCCTTTATATTGGTTTTATGTTTTATGATTTTATATTGGTACTTGGACATTTGATGGGTGGTTACGTGATAAACCATATGACGGGTGGTGCCGTGAATACCAGGACGTGTGGTTACGTTATAACCTCCAATGCATTGGGTATGGGAGTCGGCCGTATGGCTATTCCATTAAGTATGTATGGAAGTTGGCCGTATGGCTATTCCATTAAGTGATATGTGTGGAAGTCGACCGTATGGTTATTCCACATAAGTATGTTTATGTCCCAAGTTACCTTTATATGTTATGTGTTCTTTATATGGGTTTTATGGTAATCCTTTGGTTACAAAAGGGTAAGTAATGATATTTTATTCAGTGAAGAGTTTTTACTACTTCATGAAGGTGAAGGTATTACTTTGATAAAGTATACATGGTTTACGTGATGTTTGAAAAACTAACAGTTTCCATTCTTTGTGTATCCCTTACTGAGCTTTTTATTCTCACCCCAAGTTTTTTTGAAATGTTTTTCACAGGACTTAATGTGGATTAGGGTCAAGGATGGGATCAAGGGAAAGTCAGGCTATCTAAAACATGGAACTAGACATGTTTCTTTTTAAGGGTTTTTTTATTTTATGGAAACATAGTAGAAGTGTCTACTTTGTAATCTTTTGAGATGTAATAGTTATGATCTAATTCTCTAAAACTCTAAACCTAAAAAGATCCTCAATGTGAATTATTCATTTAATTCAATATTAAGTAAGGTTTAAGGATGGGGCCTTATAGTTGGTATCAAAGGTCGGTTTAGACAACTTTATGAGTTAGAAAAGTGTTAAATTATAATATGATTGAAATGATATAGCATTTACAGATTACCATGTTGCTTCACCTAAGATATTTCTATGTTCAGAATGGTTTTCCGCCGAGGAAACAAAGCAGCTATGTTGGGACGACATCAGGAGGAAGACAACCTTCCAAATCAGCAACCTGAGATGGTCGGAATCGGAACTGAACAGTTTGTTGCAGTGATGGCACAGTTGACTCAGGCTATAAATGGTGGTGGTATCCATGCACGAGATCAGCCAAATCAACCGCAGAGGAACATGTCAGTGTTGGAACATTTCATGAGGAAACATCCCCCATCATTCAGAGGATCATCTAACCCCATGCAAGCTGAAGGGCGGATTAAAGCACTGGAGAAGATTTTTGATGTCATGGGGTGTTCAAAACATCAAAAGGTTAGCCTTGCTGTTTACCGTTTTGAAGGTGAAGCTGATCAGTGGTGGTCGATGGTAAAAAATATCAGGGATAGTGATGAGATTGAGGATCTTCACTGGGACGAATTCAAAGGTATGTTTCTTGAGAAGTATTTTTCTAAGGCTATTCGACTTAGGATGGAAAAACAATTCTTGGAATTGAGACAAGAGGAAGACTCAGTGGCTGCCTATGAAGCAAAGTTCACTCGATTGGCAAGGTATGCTCCAAACTTCATACGAGATCTTGATAGTAAAATAAACCGTTTTTACTCAGTGTTAAAGCCAAAGTATCGAAGGGCTTTAGCTTCTCGTGAGTTTAAAAGTTATGAAAAACTTGTTCGATGTGCGGAGAAGGTGGAAATGGAGTTTGCCGATGATCAGGTGTTCTATGAAAAACAACAGAATAAGAGGTCCAGTTGGCAGGCAAAGGGGAAGAATTCACCAAAGAAGCAAGGAGGTAAGAAAACCAAATATCCATCCTGTGAGAAGTGTGGTAAAATGCATCCTGGAGAATGTTTATCCAAGTCTGTTAAGTGCTTTCGGTGTGGTAAGTCTGGTCATATTGCTTGTAACTGTAAGGAAGATGATCAAGCAGGCAATGAAAAGCCAGCGGTAAGATGTTTTAAGTGTAATGAAATGGGTCATTATGCAAATGAGTGTCTAACGAAGAACTCGACTGGGGGAAAGCAACCGGACTACAAGCAGAAAGGGGTGGTGAAATCCTTTGCAACAACTTCAGCAGATGTTGGTCCATCGAATGAAGTAGTATCAAGTACACTGTTTGTTTGTTCAGATTATGCCAATGTGTTGTTTGATTTTGGGTCTACACATTCTTTCATTTTTGAGAAGTTTTCTAGTAAATTGGAAATTCCATCTCAAGATACGAATCCTGAACTTATGGTAAAAACACCCAGAGGTAACGTTGAGACAAAAAGGAATTATAAGAACCTTCCTATCCTTGTGTGTGGAAAGAATCTACCAGCAAAACTTATTGTTTTTCCTCTAGTAGAGTTTGATGTTATTTTGGGCATAGATTGGATTTCTGTTTATCATTCTAAGATTGACTACAGAGCTAAAATGGTTTCTTTTCAGAAAGATTTTCAGTTTGTGTACAAGAATGAACCCTTGATTTTGATAACATATCAGGAAGTTAAGAAACTAATAAAAGATGGAAATGAATGTTACCTTGCACATATTGTTGAAAATAAAGGAACTGTTCAGATTAATGATGTGCCAATGGTAAATGAGTATCTTGATGTTTTTCCTGATGAGTTGCCTGGTATAATTCATGATCGGGAAGTTGAATTTACTGTTGACTTAGTTCCTGATTCTAATCCAATTTCAAAACCACCTTATCGAATGGCTCAAGCTGAACTTTTAGAGTTAAAGAAACAATTGCAGGAGTTATTAGATAAAGGTTTCATTCGACCTAGCACATCACCATGGGGTGCTCCTGTCTTGTTTGTTAAAAAGAAATATGGCTCAATGAGACTTTGCATTCATTATAGAGCCTTGAATAATATTACTGTTAAGAACAATTATCCTTTGCCTCATATCGATGATTTGTTTGATCAGCTCCAGGGAGCTCAGTATTTTTCGAAGATTGACTTGAGGTCAGGGTACCATCAGTTGAAAGTAAAAGAAGCAAACGTTATGAAGACTACATTCTGTACTATATATGGCCGTTATGAATTTGTAGTTATGCCTTTTGGGTTAACTAATGCACCTACTATATTCATGGACCTTATGAATATAATTTTGCATGATTTCTTGGATAAGTTTATGGTTGTTTTCATCGATGATATTTTGGTGTTTTCTAAAAGTAAAGAGGAGCATGAAAGTCATTTAAGGGTTATCTTGCAAACCTTAAAAGAAAAGAAACTATATGGAAAATTCAGCAAGTGCGAGTTTTGGTTACAACAAATTTCTTTCCTGGGTCACATTGTTTCAAAAGATGGAATAACTGTTGATCCTGCTAAAACAAAAGTTATTGAAGAATGGCCAAGACCCACAAATGTAACTGAGATCTGTAGTTTTCTTGGTTTGGCAGGTTACTACCGAAGGTTTGTTGAAAATTTTTCACGGTTATCTAGTCCAATGACTAAGCTAACTCGTAAGGGTGTTAAGTTCATCTGGAAAAAATAATGTGATGATTGTTTTCAGGAGTTGAAAAGAAGATTGGTGAATGCTCCAGTTTTGGCACTTCCTTCCAGGAATGGTGATTTTGTTATATACAGTGATGCTTCATTGAAGGGACTTGGCTGTTTCCTTATGCAGAATGATCATGTAATTGCTTATGCTTCACGTCAGTTGAAAAATCATGAGGTAAATTACCCTACACATGATTTGGAATCAGCTGCTGTTGTTTTTTCTTTAAAAATTTGGAGGCATCATTTTTATAGAGTAAAGTGTGAAATATATACTGATCACAAAAGTTTAAAGTATATATTCACTCAGAAATAATTGAACATTAGACATAGGAGATGGCTGGAATTAATCAAGGATTATGATTGTACAATTCATTACCATCCGGGAAAAGCCAATAAAGTGGCTGATGCTTTGAGTCGAAAAAGTAATGATTCATTAACGATGTTGCGTTTGGAACTTGATCCATTGGTTAAGGATTTAGTGAACTTTGGCATAGAATTTGTTGGTGTAGGATTTCCTTTTGTTTTGTTTCAGGTATCAGTGATATCTTCTCTATCAGACAGAATCAAGCAAGCACAGAAGCAAGACAGTGAGTTGCAGAAAAAGGTAGAGCTGGTAAAGAAAGGTAAGTTGCATGAATTCAACATTGATAGTGATTGTGTTTTGAGATTTGGGAAGAGATTGTGTGTGCCTTCTGATTCACAGTTGAAGAGAGAGTTGTTATGTGAAGCTCATAGTTCTCCATTTTTACTTCATCCTGGTAGTACTAAGATGTACAGAGATCTGCGGGAGTATTACTGGTGGGATGGAATGAAAAGAGATATTGCTGATTTTACTATGAAGTGTTTGACTTGTCAGCAGGTTAAAGCAGAGCGACAGTTACAAAAAGGGATGCTTCAGCCTCTACCAGCGCCAGAGTGGAAATGGGAGAATATATCCATGGACTTTGTTGTGGGATTACCGAAGACATCTCGATGTAATAATGCAATCTGGGTTATTGTTGATCGCTTGACTAAATCTGCTCGTTTCCTTTCCATACGAGATAATTTTTCCCTAGATCAACTTTCCCGTTTGTATCTTAAAGAGATAGTCAGGTTACATGGATTTCCTCTCTCCATTGTATCTGACCGTGATCCCAGGTTTACTTCTAACTTTTGGAAAGGCCTTCAGAAGTCGTTGAGTACTGAATTAAATTTTAGTACAGCTTTTCATCCGCAATCAGATGGGCAGTCAGAACGAACAATTTAGACCTTAGAGGATATGCTATGAGTTTGTTCGATGGATTATCAGTGAAGTTGGGACCAACATCTTTCTTTGGTTGAGTTTTCTTATAAAAATAGTTTTCATTCCAGTATACAGATGGCACCATTTGAGCCATTATATGGGAAGCAGTGTCGAACTCCAACATTTTGGGATGAAGTGGGTGAAAGGAAGCTGATGGGACCATAATTGGTAGAAGAGATGGCAGAAAAAGTTCAGTTGATTCAGAAACACATGAGAACAGCTCAGAGCAGGCAGAAGAGTTATGCGGATAACCGGAGGAAGGATCTATCTTTCGAGGTAGGTGATCATGTTTTTCTCAAGGTTTCTCCATGGAAAAGTGTGATGAGATTTGGTAAGAAAGGAAAGCTGAGTCCAAGGTTCATTGAACCATATGAAATTCTGGAGAGAGTTGGATCAGTTGCATACAGAGTGGCTTTACCTCCGAGTTTATCTCAGGTACACAATGTTTTTCATGTTTCGATGCTGAGAAAGTATATGCCAGATCCATCTAATGTTTTGTGCCCAGAGGTAGTTCAGTTGGAAGAGAATCTCTCTTATGAAGAACAACCAGTCCATATTCTTGACCAAAGAGAGCAAGTATTGCGAAATAAGGTAATTCACCAGGTAAAGGTTTTGTGGAAAAACCAAATGGTTGAAGAGGCAACATGAGAATCTGAAAATGCAACGAGGGATAAATACCCCCACTTATTTTGATAAGTGAATAAAATTGCGAGGATGCAATTCCCAAAAGGGGGAAGGATGTAACATCCCAGGTAAATAAAGAATAATACATTTTCATATTTATTAATATTTACGAATTAAATATTATTTTTACTTTAAAGGGGTTGCTATGTTCGATAGCGTACCTGATACGCAACAAAGAGTTTTTTTGAAATCGTACGTTGCACACTAGTAATAAAATAATATTATTTTAAATGTTAGTTAACATGTAGCCGTTGTACTGGAGGGAATGGATAGAAATAACTAAAATATGATTATATATGTTTGTTAAATATTTTTACATTTATCTAATAAAGGATAAAGGCTTAAAATACGAAAAGAATTCAATTCTAGGCTTATATACTCTAATTTTCACGAAAGATCCACTTATCAACATTTGAGGGAGAACCGTCATTAAATATAATTTTGGTCAATCTTATACATTCTATTGGACCAAATAAAACTCTTCTTTAGAATTGGGACATGAAAATATTTCTTTGTGTAATTTTTTGGTATTTTTCCGATAAAGTTCATTTTTTAATGAATAGTGTAAAATGTTGTATTATAATTCAAAACCTCTTTTTAATATAATTTATTAAGATGATTAGATAATATTTTGAATTGGTTTTAAGTGAAATTATAATATATTTTTACCATTTAATCCAATAGTTTTCATTGTAATTAATTTTACTTTGAAATTGGACTTAAACTGGTGTCAATCTTTTGATACTTATTGTTTCATAAAAACACGCTATTTGTTTTCACAGCGGGAATTAATTATTAAATTAATTAATGAAAATTATATGTTTTTAATTTTGTAAAATGGACTTCATTTTTGAATTCAGAATATCAAATATAGCTTAGGGTGATGTTTTGGTTTTTTCTGAAAAACTTCAATTTTTGATGAATAGTGAAACCGCAAAGTAGTGGTTACAAAATTTGATTTTTCGTTTAAATGGGACTTTACCATTTCTGTGTTTTGAATCTCAAAAATACAATTTAAATGATTTTAATTATTAAGTAAAATTTGGTTCAATGGGATTAAAATTATTTTTTGGTAAATGGTAACTTTTATGTTTTATTAATCGCGATTAAAGGTAATTAGTGTAATTTAAGGTAAAAATGATATTATAATAAAATGAAAATATCTTGACACTTTTCCTAACCCTATTGGTTGAGTTATTTTAGACCAATACAAACCATGGGTCTATTTTTGGTACCCCATGGAGCCACTTGGGTATGATAATGACATTTATGCCTTTTATTTAAAGTTAAAGTAAAAATGACACAAACATGAGATGTTTTACTAAACCAATTTTTACATGGGGTTATAGAATTCATATTTTTTACTATAAATATTAATTAGAAATCTATAAATATTTTCTACATCATGATATTTTTTTATAATTTTTAGACATTAAATATATTAAATTATTTATGACATCATGATGATGCAGCGATTACCTCATTATTTAACGATTTAAATAAAATGGAAAGATAATGTAAAATCTAAGACCTACACATGTCCAAAACCTATTTCATGGGTGGATTTAGAACCCTTATAACCTTATCCTCAAAACTCATCAATGTGGGACCATTAAAATCCGAAAACCATTTGAAAATAAAGTAACATTTCCTTACCTTCCAAGAGTACCCCTCCTCTCCTCTTATAAAAGGCCCCCACCTCTACCACCTTACCCACACCTCTCAAGCCTTTGGTTCGGACAAGCTCTGATCGTTTTGTCTCTCCACATCCCTCTCTTACTCCTTGAATCCACACTTTGGGCAGAAGTATTCCCAAGGAAGCCTTTGAGCTCAAACCAAAGGGAGTTACCCGATTTTAAGGTAATGTCTTCACTTGAGTCGTTTTGTTTTATTTTGCTTCTCCAACCCCACTAAACTCTTTTTATTTAGTTCTTTTGTAACAACTCCAGTATCTTCAATATACTAGGATGTTATTATAAGAAGGATTCGATCTACACTTACACACACCTACGTCTAATGATTAAAGAACATACTGTTTCCGTGGATGGCGAATTTCTGTCTCACAAAACGATGATTGTTCGATATTCTTCAAACACCTTCAAAGGTGGCCATTAATATGTCACTATATTTATATATGATATATAATATGTTTATGTTTTATTTAAGCTTCTGTATTTTTCATTTTGGGCATACCTTTATGGTTTCTATTATGGGTAAACACGATAATTTCATTTTTGGAAGTGCGGACTACCGCCCCCTCAAAGTGATGTGATTCGTTAATGCCATATGTGGGATGTATAAAGGATGGATTTTAAGTTATTATATATGATGTTATACTGGAATTATAATATAACTCTATATCATTATTATTTCTTTTCATTAAAGTATGATATAGAAATGAAAGTAGCGTTCATGCGTACGTACAACTTACCGTCTCTATGAACAGTGCATTTCATTTCTTATCCCCAAATGTAATGTAATATTATAAGTACATATTTATAATGGATATATATAATGTATATTACATATAAATGATGAATATAATTATGTAATTAAAATATACATACATCCTATTTAGTTTTAATTCCATTAATATGACATAGAAATGAAAGTAGCGTTCATGCGTACGTACGACTTACCGTCTCCATGAACGGTGCATTTCATTTCTTACCTCTAAATGATTATGTAATATTATAAATACATATATATGCAGGATATATATGATATATATGATATCCAAATCAGAAATTTCATTCTAGATATAAAGAACCTTTGACTACACGAACAACATGTAATTGTAAGAAGTCCACTTTCGACTTAAGAACCAAATATCGAAAAAATAAAAATTATTAATTTAAATGATTACATAATATTTATAACATGATAATAAGTGATATAAAAGTAATAATTAACTTGAAGAAGGTTCTTAATCAAGTTAAAATTAACTCAAGTTTATTATTCAGGACGTTAAAGAACGATCGAGTCAAGTCGGACCCGAGGTAAGGACCTTCGTCTCAATCTCCTTTCATTGAGGCATATTTCGTTTTATACACAACTATCTTTTATACGGTTTATAAACCCCTTTGAATTTTACTTTTATACAAAAGGAATATTTTTCTACGAAGCGTTTTACTAAACGACAAAAAGGAATGTTTCTTTTAACGTACGCGGTGACAACGACCTTTTCCGCCACCATGAGTATTATTTAGTCTTTGGCTTCCTCAACAAGCCATAATGTTTTTAAAATAAAATAAATACCATATACTCTTTTATGTATTTTGGTATTGAAAATGGTTTTGATAAAGGATTCTATTATGTCAATATATTTAAATGATATATTGTGATTGAAATGTGGAAATGTTATCATTACTTTATATTGGTTTTATGTTTTATGATTTTATATTGGTACTTGGACATTTGAAGGGTGGTTATGTGATAAACCATATAATGGGTGGAGCCGTGAATACCAGGACGGGTGGTTACGTTATAACCTCCAATTAATTGGGTATGGAAGTCGGCCGTATGGCTATTCCATTAAGTATGTATGGAAGTTGGACGTATGGATATTCCATTAAGTGATATGTGTGGAAGTCGACCGTATGGTTATTCCACATAAGTATGTTTATGTCCCAAGTTACCTTTATATGTTATGTGTTCTTTATATGGGTTTTATGGTAATCCTTTGGTTACAAAAGGGTAAGTAATGATATTTTATTCAGTGAAGAGTTTTTACTACTTCATGAAGGTGAAGGTATTACTTTGATAAAGTATACATGGTTTACGTGATGTTTGAAAAACTAACAGTTTCCATTCTTTTTGTATCCCTTACTGATCTTTTTATGCTAACCCCAAGTTTTTTTGAAATGTTTTTCAGAGGACTTAATGTGGATTAGGGTCAAGGATGGGATCAAGGGAAAGTTAGGCTATCTAAAACATGGAACTAGACATGTTTCTTTTTAAGGGTTTTTATTTTATTTTATGGAAACATAGTAGAAGTGTCTACTTTGTAATATTTTGAGATGTAATAGTTATGATCTAATTATCTAAAACTATAAACCTGAAAAGATCCTCAATGTGAATTATTCATTTAATTTAATATTAAGTAAGGTTTAATGTCGGAGCCTTATAGTTGGTATCAAAGGTTGGTTTAGACAACTTTAGGAGTTAGAAAAGTGTTAAATTATAATATGATTGAAATGATATAGCATTTACGGATTACCATGTTTCTTCTCCTAAGATATTTCTATGTTCAGAATGGTTTTCCGCAGAGGAAACAAAGCAGCTATGTTGGGACGACATCAGGAGGAAGACAACCTTCCAAATCAGCAACCTGAGATGGTCGGAATCGGAACTGAACAATTTGTTGCAGTGATGGCACAGTTGAATCAGGCTATAAATGGTGGTGGTATCCATGCACGAGATCAGCCAAATCAACCATAGAGGAACATGTCAGTGGTGGAACATTTTATGAGGCAACATCCCCCATCATTCAGAGGATCATCTGACCCCGTGCAAGCTGAAGGGTGGATTAATGCACTGGAGAAGATTTTTGATGTCATGGGGTGTTCAGAACATCAAAAGGTTAGCCTTGCTGTTTACGGTTTTGAAGGTGAAGTTGATCAGTGGTGGTTGATGGTAAAAAATATCAGGGATAGTGATGAGATTGAGGATCTTCACTGGGACGAATTAAAAGGTATGTTTCTTCAGAAGTATTTTCCTAAGGCTATTCGACTTAGGAAGGAAAATAAATTCTTGGAATTGATGCAAGAGGAAGAATCAGTGGCTGCCTATGAAGCAAAGTTCACTCGATTGGCTAGGTATGCTCCAAACTTCATACGAGATCTTGATAGTAAAATAAACCATTTTTACTCAGGGATAAAGCCAAAGTATCAAAGGGCTTTAGCTTCTCGTGAGTTTAAAAGTTATGAAAAATTTGTTCGATAGCAGAGAAGGTGGAAATGGAGTTTGCCGATGATCAGGTGTTCTATGAAAACAACAGAATAAGAGGTCTAGTTGGCAGGAAAAGGGGAAGAATTCACCAAATAGTCAAGGAGGTAAGAAAACGAAATATCCATCCTGTGAGAAGTGTGGTAAAATGCATCCTGGAGAATGTTTATCCAAGTATGGTAAGTGCTTTCGGTGTGGTAAATCTGGTCATATTGCTTGTAACTGTAAGGAAGATGATCAAGAAGGCAATGAAAAGCCAGCGGTAAGATGTTTTAAGTGTAATGAAATGGGTCATTATGCAAATGAGTGTCTAACGAGGAACTCGACTGGGGGAAAGCAACCAGACTACAAGCAGAAAGGGGTGGTGAAATCCTTTGCAACAACTTCAGAAGATGTTGGGCCATCGAATGAAGTAGTATCAGGTACACTGTTTGTTTGTTCAGATTATGCCAATGTGTTGTTTGATTTAGGGTCTACACATTCTTTCATTTTTGAGAAGTTTTCTAGTAAATTGGAAATTCCATCTCAAGATATGAATCCTGAACTTATGGTAAAAACACCCGGAGGGAACGTTGAGACAAAATGGAATTATAAGAACCTTCCTATCCTTGTGTGTGGAAAGAATCTACCAGCAAACCTTATTGTTTTGCCTCTAGTAGAGTTTGATGTTATTTTGGGCATGAATTGGCTTTCTTTTTATCATGCTAAGATTGACTGCAGAGCTAAAATGGTTTCTTTTCAGAAAGATTTTCAGTTTGTGTACAAGAATGAACCCTTGATTTTGATAACATATCAGGAAGTTGAGAAACTAATAAAAGATGGAAATAAATGTTACCTTGCACATATTGTTGAAAATAAAGGAACTGTTCAGATTAATGATGTGCCAATGGTAAATGAGTATCTTGATGTTTTTCCTGATGAGTTGCCTGGTATTATTCATGACCGGGAAGTTGAATTTACTGTTGACTTAGTTCCTGATTCTAATCCAATTTCAAAACCCCCTTATCGAATGGCTCAAGTTGAACTTTTAGAGTTAACGAAACAATTGCAGGAGTTATTAGATAAAGGTTTCATTCGACTTAGCACATCACCATGGGGTTCTCCTGTCTTGTTTGTTAAAAATAAATATGGCTCAATGAGACTTTGCATTGATTATAGAGCCTTGAATAATATTACTGTTAAGAACAAGTATCCTTTGCCTCATATCGATGATTTGTTTGATCAGATCCAGGGAGCTCAGTATTTTTCGAAGATTGACTTGAGGTCAGGGTACCATCAGTTGAAAGTAAAAGAAGCAGACGTTCCAAATACTGCATTCCATACTAGATATGGCCATTATGAATTTATAGTTATGCCTTTTGGGTTAACTAATGCACCTGCTGTATTCATGGACCTTATGAATAGAATTTTCCATGAGTTCTTGGATAAGTTTGTGGTTTTTTTCATCGATGATATTTTGGTGTTTTCTAAAAGTAAAGAGGAGCATGAAAGTCATTTAAGGGTTATCTTGAAAACCTTAAAAGAAAAGAAACTATATGGAAAATTTAGCAAGTGCGAGTTTTGGTTATAACAAATTTCTTTCGTGGGTCACATTGTTTCAAAAGATGGCATAACTGTTGATCCTGCTAAAACAAAAGTTATTAAAGAATGGCCAAGACCCACAAATGTAACCGAGATCCGTAGTTTTCTTGGTTTGGCAGGTTACTACCGAAGGTTTGTTGATAATTTTTCACGGTTATCTAGTCCAATGACTAAGCTAACTCGTAAGGGTGTTAAGTTCATCTGGACAAAAGAATGTGATGATTGTTTTCAGGAGTTGAAAAGAAGATTGGTGAATGATCCAGTTTTGGCACTTCCTTCCAGGAATGAGGATTTTGTTATATACAGTGATGCTTCATTGAAGGGACTTGGCTGTGTCCTTATGCAGAATGATCAGGTAATTGCTTATGCTTCACGTCATTGAAAACTCATGAGGTAAATTACCCTACACATGATTTGGAATTAGATGTTGTTGTTTTTGCTTTAAAAATTTGGAGGCATCATTTGTATGGAGTAAAGTGTGAAATATATACTGATCACAAAAGTTTAAAGTATATATTCACTCAGAAAGAATTGAACATGAGAGAGAGGAGATGGCTGTAATTAATCAAGGATTATGATGGTAAAATTCATTACCATCCGGGAAAAGCCAATAAAGTGGCTGATGCTTTGAGTCGAAAAAGTAATGCTTCATTAACGATGTTGCGTTTGGAACTTGATCCTTTGGTTAAGGATTTGATGAACTTTGGAATAGAAGTTGTTGGTGTAGGATGTCCTTTTTTTTTTGTTTCAGGTATTAGTGAGATCTTCTCTATCAGACAGAATCAAGCAAACACAGAAGCAAGACAGTGAGTTGCAGAAAAAGGTAGAGCTGGTACAGAAAGGTAAGTTGCATGAATTCAACATTGATAGTGATTGTGTTTTGAGATTTGGGAAGAGATTGTGTGTGCCTTGTGATTCACAGTTGAAGAGAGAGTTGTTATGTTAAGCTCATAGTTCTCCGTTTTTAGTTCATCCTGGTAGTACTAAGATGTACAGAGATATGCGGGAGTATTACTGGTGGGATGGAATGAAAAGAGATATTGCTGATTTTACTATGAAGTGTTTGACTTGTCAGCAGGTTAAAGCAGAGCAGCAGTTACCGAAAGGGATACTTTAGCCTCTACCAGTGCCAGAGTGGGAATGGGAGAATATATCCATGGACTTTGTTGTGGGATTATCGAAGACATCTCCAGATAATAATGCAATCTGGGTTATTGTTGATCTCTTGACTAAATCAGCTCATTTCCTTGCCATACGAGATAATTTTTCCCTAGATCAACTTTCCTGTTTGTATCTTAAAGAGATAGCCAGGTTACATGGATTTACTCTCTCCATTGTATCTGACCGTGATCCCAGGTTTACTTCTAACTTTTGGAAAGGCCTTCAGAAGTCGTTGGGTACTGAATTAAATTTTAGTACATCTTTTCATCCGCAATCAGATGGGCAGTCAGAACGAAAAATTTAGACCTTGGAGGATATGCTACGAGCTTGTTCGATGGATTATCAGTGAAGTTGGGACCAACATCTTTCTTTGGTTGAGTTTTCTTATAATAACAGTTTTCATTCCAGTATGCAGATGGAACCATTTGAGGCATTATATGGGAAGCGGTGTCGAACTCCAACATTTTGGGATGAAGTGGGTGAAAGGAAGCTGATGGGACCATAATTGGTAGAAGAGATGGCAGAAAAAGTTCAGTTGATTCAGAAACACATGAGAACAGCTCAGAGCAGGCAGAAGAGTTATGCGGATAACCGGAGGAAGGATCTATCTTTCGAGTTAGGTGATCATGTTTTTCTCAAGGTTTCTCCATGGAAAAGTGTGATGAGATTTGGTAAGAAAGGAAAGATGAGTCCAAGGTTCATTGGACCATATGAAATTATGGAGAGAGTTGGATCAGTTGCATACAGAGTGGCTTTACCTTCGAGTTTATCTCAGGTACACAATGTTTTTCATGTTTCGATGCTGAGAAAGTATATGCCAGATCCATCTCATGTTTTGTGCCCAGAGGTAGTTCAGTTGGAAGAGAATCTCTCTTATGAAGAACAACCAGTCCAGATTCTTGACCAAAGAGAGCAAGTATTGCGAAATAAGGTAATTCACCAGGTAAAGATTTTGTGGAAAAACCATATGGTTGAAGAGGCAACATGGGAATCTGAAAATGCAATGAGGGATAAATACCTCCGCTTATTTTGATAAGTGAATAAAATTGCGAGGACGCAATTCCCAAAAGGGGGGAAGGATGTAACATCCCAGGTAAATAAAGAATAATACATTTTCATATTTATTAATATTTACGAATTAAATATTATTTTTACTTTAAAGGGGTTGCTATGTTCGATAGCGTACCCGATACGCAATAAAGAGTTTTTTGAAATCGTACGTTGCACACTAGTAATAAAATAATATTATTTTAAATGTTAGTTCACATGTAGTCATTGTACTGGCGGGAATGGACAGAAATAACTCAAATATGATTATATATGTTTGTTAAATATTTTTACATTTATCTAATAAAGGATAAAGGCTTAAAATACGAAAAGAATTCAATTCTAGGCTTATATACTCTAATTTTCACGAAAGATCCACTTATCAACATTTGATGGAGAACCGTCATTAAATATAATTTTGGTCACTCTTATAAATTCTATTGGACCAAATAAAACACTTCTTTAGAATTGGTACCTGAAAATATTTCTTTGTGTAATTTTTTGGTATTTTTCCGATAAAGTTCATTTTTTAATGAATAGTGTAAAATGTTGTATTATAATTCAAAACATCTTTTTAATCTAATTTATTAAGATGATTAGATAATATTTTGAATTGGTTTTAAGTGCAATTAGAATATATTTTTACCATTTAATCCAATAGTGTTCATTGTAATTAATTTTACTTTGAAATTGGACTTAAACTGGTGTCAATCTTTTGATACTTATTGTTTCATAAAAACACGCTATTTGTTTTCACAGCGGGAATTAATTATTAAATTAATTAATGCAAATTATATGTTTTTAATTTTGTAAAATGGACTTAATTTTTGAATTCAGAATATCGAATATATCTTAGGGTGATGTTTTGGTTTTTTTCTGAAAAACTTCAATTTTTGATGAATAGTGAAACAACAAAGTAGTGGTTACAAAATTTGAGTTTTCGTTTAAATGGGACTTTACCACTTCTGTGTTTTGAATCTCAAAAATAAAATTTAAATGATTTTCATTATTAACTAAAATTTGGTTCAATGGGATTAAAATTATTTTTTGGTAAATGGTAACTTTTATGTTTTATTAATCGCGATTAAAGCTAATTAGTGTAATTTAAGGTAAAAATGATATTATAATAAAATTAAAATATCTTGACACTTGTCCTAACCCTATTGGTTGAGTTATTTCCTACCAATACAAACCATGGGTCGATTTTTGGTACCCCATGGAGCCACTTGGGTATGATAATGACATTTATGCCTTTTATTTAAAGTTAAAGTAAAAATGACACAAACATGAGATGTTTTACTAAACCAATTTTTACATGGGGTTATAGAAGTCATATTTTTTACTATAAATATTAATTATAAATCTAAAAATATTTCCTACATCATGATATTTTTTTTATAATTTTTAGACATTAAATATATTAAATTATTTTTGACATCATGATGATGCAGCGATTACCTCATTATTTAACGATTTAAATAAAATGGAAAGATAATGTAAAATATAAGACCTACACATGTCCAAAACCTATTGCATGGGTGGATTTCTAACCCTTATAACCTTATCCTCTAAACACATCAATGTGGGACCATTAAAATCCGAAAACCATTTGAAAATAAAGTAACATTTTCTTACCTTCCAAGAGTGCCCCTCCTCTCCTCTTATAAAAGGCCCCCACCTCTACCACCTTACCCACACCTCTCAAGCCTTTGGTTCGGCCAATATCTGATCATTTTGTCTCTCCACATCCCCCTCTTACTCCTTGAAGCCACAGTTTGGGCAGAAGTCTTCCCAAGGAAGCCTTTGAGCTCAAACCAAAGGGAGTTACCGGATTTTAAGGTAATGTCTTCACTTGAGTCATTTTGTTTTATTTTGCTTCTCCAACCCCCATAAACTCTTTTTATTTAGTTCTTTTGTAACAAATCCAATATATTCCATATACTAGGATGTTGTTATAAGAAGGATTCGAGCTACACTTACACACACCTACGTCTAATGGTTAAAGAACATACTGTTTCCGTGGATGGCGAATTTCTGCCTCACGAAACGATGATTGTTCAATATTCTTCAAACACCTTCAAAGGTGGCCATTAAGATGTCACTATATTTATATATGATATATAATATGTTTATGTTTTCTTTAAGCTTCTGTATTGTTCATTTTGGGCATACCTTTTTGGTTTCCATTATGGGTAAACACGATAATTTCATTTTAGGAAGTGCGGACTACCGCCCCCTCAAAGTGATGTGATTCTTTAATGCCATATATGGGATGTATAAAGGATGGATTTTAAGTTATTATATGTGATGTTATACTGGAATTATAATATACCTCTATATCATTATTATTTCTTTTCATTAAATTATGATATAGAAATGAAAGTAGCGTTCATGCGTACGTACGACTTACCGTCTCTATGAACGGTGCATTTCATTTCTTATCCCCAAATGTAATGTACTATTATAAGTACATATTTATAATGGATATATATAATTTATGTTACATATAAATGATGAATATAATTATGGAATTAAAATATACATACCTCCTATTTAGTTTTAATTCCATTAATATGACATAGAAATGAAAGTAGCGTTCATGCGTACGTACGGCTTACCGTCTCCATGAACGGTGCATTTCATTTCTTACCTCTAAATGATTATGTAATATTATAAATACATATATATGCTGGATATATATCATATATATGATATCCAAATCAGGAATGCCATTCTAGATATAAAGAACCTTTGACTACACGAACAACATGTAATTGTAAGAAGTCCACTTTCGACTTAAGAACCAAATATCGAAAAAATAAAAATTATTAATTTAAATGATTACATAATATTTATAACATGATAATAAGTGATATAAAAGTAATAATTAACTTGAATAAGGTTCTTAATCAAGTTAAAATTAACTCAAGTTTATTATTCAGAACGTTAAAGAACGATCGAGTCAAGTCGGACCCGAGGTAAGGGACTTCGTCTCAATCTCCTTTCATTGAGGAATATTTCGTTTTATAGACAACTATCTTTTATACGGTGTATAAACCCCTTTGAATTTTACTTTTATACAAAAGGAATCTTTTTCTATGAAGCGTTTTACTAAACGACAAAAAGGAATGTTTCTTTTAACGTACGCGGTGACAACGACCTTTTCCGCCACCACGAGTATTATTTGGTCTTTGGCTTCCTCAACAAGCCGTAATGTTTTTAAAATAAAATAAATACCATATACTCTTTTATGTATTTTGTTATTGAAAATGGTTTTGATAAAGGATTATATTATGTCAATATATTTAAATGATATATTGTGATTGAAATGTGGAAATATTATCATTCCTTTATATTGGTTTTATGTTTTATGATTTTATATTGGTACTTGGACATTTGACGGGTGGTTAGGTGATAAACCATATAACGGGTGGTGCTGTGAATACCAAGACGGGTGGTTACGTTATAACCTCCAATTAATTGGGTATGGAAGTCAGCCGTATGGATATTCCATTAAGTATGTATGGAAGTTGGCCGTATGACTATTCCATTAAGTGATATGTGTGGAAGTCGACCGTATGGTTATTCCACATAAGTATGTTTATGTCCCAAGTTACCTTTATATTTTATGTGTTCTTTATATGGGTTTTATGGTAATCCTTTGGTTACAAAAGGGTAAGTAATGATATTTTATTCAGTGAAGAGTTTTTACTAATTCATGAAGGTGAAGGTATTACTTTGATAAAGTATACATGGTTTACGTGATGTTTGAAAAACTAATAGTTTCCATTCTTTGTGTATCCCTTACTGATCTTTTTATGCTCACCCCAAGTTTTTTTGAAATGTTTTTCTGGGGACTTAATATGGATTAGGGTCAAGGATGGGATCAAGGGAAAGTCAGGCTATCTAAAACATGGAACTAGACATGTTTCTTTTTAAGGGTTTTTTTTATTTTATGGAAACATAGTAGAAGTGTCTACTTTGTAATATTTTGAGATGTAATAGTTATGATCTAATTCTCTAAAACTCTAAACCTGAAAAGATCCTCAATGTGAATTATTCATTTAATTCAATATTAAGTAAGGTTTAATGCCGGGGCCTTATAGTTGGTATCAAAGGTTGGTTTAGACAACTTTAGGAGTTAGAAAAGTGTTAAATTATAATATTATTGAAATGATATAGCATTTACGGATTACCATGTTGCTTCTCCTAAGATATTTCTATGTTCAGAATGGTTTTCTACAGAGGTAACAAAGCAGCTATGTTTGGATGACATCAGGAGGAAGACAACCTTCCAAATCAGCAACCTGAGATGGTCGGAATCGGAACTGAACAGTTTGTTGCAGTGATGGCACAGTTGAATCAGGCTATAAATGGTAGTGGTATCCATGCAAGAGATCAGACAAATCAACCGTAGAGGAACATGTCAGTGGTGGAACATTTCATGAGGTAACATCCCCCATCATTCAGAGGATCATCTGACCCCGTGCAAGCTGAAGGGTGGATTAAAGCACTGGAGAAGATTTTTGATGTCATGGGGTGTTCAGAACATCAAAAGGTTAGCCTTACTATTTACCGTTTTGAAGGTGAAGCTGATCAGTGGTGGTCAATGGTAAAAAATATCAGGGATAGTGATGAGATTGAGGATATTCACTGGGACGAATTCAAAGGTATGTTTCTTGAGAAGTATTTTCCTAAGGCTATTCGACTTAGGAAGGAAAAGAAATTCTTGGAATTGAGGCAAGAGGAAGAATCCGTGGCTGCCTATGAAGAAAAGTTCACTCGATTGGCAAGGTATGCTCCAAACTTCATACGAGATCTTGATAGTAAAATAAACCGTTTTTACTCAGGGTTAAAAGTTATGAAAAATTTGTTCGATAGTAGAGAAGGTGGAAATGGAGTTTGCCGATGATCAGGTGTTCTATAAAAAACAACAGAATAAGAGGTCCAGTTGGCAGGAAAAGGGGAAGAATTCACCAAAGAATCAAGGAGGTAAGAAAAAAAATATCCATCCTATGAGAAGTGTGGTAAAATGCATCCTGGAGAATGTTTATCCAAGTCTGGTAAGTGCTTTCGGTGTGGTAAGTCTGGTCATATTGCTTGTAACTCTAAGGAAGATGATCAAGCAGGAAATGAAAAGCCAGCGGTAAGATGTTTTAAGTGTAATGAAATGGGTCATTATGAAAATGAGTGTCTAACTAAGAACTCTACTGGGGGAAAGCAGCCAGACTACAAGCAGAAAGGGGTGGTGAAATCCTTTGCAACAACTTCAGCAGAAGTTGGGCCATCGAATGAAGTAGTATCAGGTACACTGTTTGTTTGTTCAGATTATGCCAATGTGTTGTTTGATTCAGGGTCTACACATTCTTTCATTTTTGAGAAGTTTTCTAGTAAATTGGAAATTCCATCTCAAGATATGAATCCTGAACTTATGGTAAAAACACCCGGAGGGAACGTTGAGACAAAAAGGAATTATAAGAACATTCCTATCCTTGTGTGTGGAAAGAATCTACCAGAAAACCTTATTGTTTTGCCTCTAGTAGAGTTTGATGTTATTTTTGGCATGGATTGGCTTTCTGTTTATCATGCTAAGATTGACTGCAGAGCTAAAATGGTTTTTTTCAGAAAGATTTTCAGTTTGTGTACAAGAATGAACCCTTGATTTTGATAACATATCAGGAAGTTGAGAAACTAATAAAAGATGGAAATGAATGTTACCTTGCACATATTGTTGAAAATAAAGGAACTGTTCAGATTAATGATGTGCCAATGGTAAATGAGTATCTTGATGTTTTTTCTGATGAGTTGCCTGGTATTATTCATGATCGGGAAGTTGAATTTACTATTGACTTAGTTCCTGATTCTGAGCCAATTTCAAAACCCCCTTATCGAATGGATCAAGTGGAACTTTTAGAGTTAAAGAAACAATTGCAGGAGTTATTAGATAAAGGTTTCATTCGACCTAGCACATCACCATGGGGTTCTCCTGTATTGTTTGTTAAAAAGAAATATGGCTCAATGAGACTTTGCATTGATTATAGAGCCTTGAATAATATTACTGTTAAGAACAAGTATCCTTTGACTCATATCGATGATTTGTTTGATCAGCTCCAGGGAGCTCAGTATTTTTCGAAGATTGACTTGAGGTCAGGGTACCATCAGTTGAAAGTAAAAGAAGCAGACATTCCAAAGACTGCATTCCGTACTAGATATGGCCATTATGAATTTTTAGTTATGCCTTTTGGGTTAACTAATGCACCTGCTGTATTCATGGACCTTATAAATAAAATTTTCCATGAGTTCTTGGATAAGTTTGTGGTTGTTTTCATTGATGATATTTTGGTGTTTTCTAAAAGTAAAGAGGAGCATGAAAGTCATTTAAGGGTTATCTTGCAAACCTTAAAAGAAAAGAAACTATATGGAAAATTCAGCAAGTGCGAGTTTTGGTTACAAAAAATTTCTTTCTTGGGTCACATTGTTTCAAAAGATGGCATAACTGTTGATCCTGCTAAAACAAAAGTTATTGAAGAATGGCCAAGACCCACAAATGTAACCGAGATCCGTAGTTTTCTTGGTTTGGCAGGTTACTAACGAAGGTTTGTTGAAAATTTTTCACGGTTATCTAGTCCAATGACTAAGCTAACTCGTAAGGGTGTTAAGTTCATCTGGACAAAAGAATGTGATGATTGTTTTCAGGAGTTGAAAAGAAGATTGGTGAATGCTCCAGTTTTGGCACTTCCTTCCAGGAATGGTGATTTTGTTATATATAGTGATGCTTCATTGAAGGGACTTGGCTGTGTCCTTATGCAGAATGATTAGGTAATTGCTTATGCTTCACGTCAGTTGAAAACTCATGAGGTAAATTACCCTACACCTGATTTGGAATTAGCTGCTGTTGTTTTTGCTTTAAAAATTTGGAGGCATCATTTGTATGGAGTAAAGTGTGAAGTATATACTGATCACAAAAGTTTAAAGTATATATTCACTCAGAAAGAATTGAACATGAGATAGAGGAGATGGCTGGAATTAATCAAGGATTATGATTGTACAATTCATTACCATCCGGGAAAGGCCAATAAAGTGGATGATGCTTTGAGTCGAAAAAGTAATGCTTCATTAATGATGTTGCGTTTGGAACTTGATCCTTTGGTTAAGGATTTGATGAACTTTGGCATAGAAGTTGTTGGTGTAGGATGTCCTTTTTTCTTGTTTCAGGTATCAGTGAGATCTTCTCTATGAGACGGAATCAAGCAAGCATAGAAGCAAGACAGTGAGTTGCAGAAAAAGGTAGATCTGGTACAGAAAGGTAAGTTGCATGAATTCAACATTGATAGTGATTGTGTTTTGAGATTTGGGAAGAGATTGTGTGTGCCTTGTGATTCACAGTTGAAGAGAGAGCTTTTATGTGAAGCTCATAGTTCTCTGTTTTCAGTTCATCCTGGTAGTACTAAGATGTACAGAGATCTGTGGGAGTATTACTAGTGGGATGGAATGAAAAGTGATATTGCTGATTTTACTATGAAGTGTTTGACTTGTCAGCAGGTTAAAGCAGAGCAGTAGTTACCGAAAGGGATGCTTCAGCCTCTACCAGTGCCAGAGTGGAAATGGGAGAATATATCCATGGACTTTGTTGTGGGATTACCGAAGACATCTCGAGGTAATAATGCAATCTGGGTTATTGTTGATCGCTTGACTAAATCTGCTCATTTCCTTGCCATATGAGATAATTTTTCCCTAGATCAACTTTCCCGTTTGTATCTTAAAGAGATAGTCAGGTTACATGGATTTCCTCTCTCCATTGTATCTGACCGTGATCCCAGGTTTACTTCTAACTTTTGGAGAGGCCTTCAGAAGTTGTTGGGTACTGAATTAAATTTTAGTACAGCTTTTCATCCGCAATTAGATGGCCAGTCAGAACGAACAATTTAGACCTTGGAGGATATGCTAAGAGCTTGTTCGATGGATTATCAGTGAAGGTTGGAACAACATCTTTATTTGGTTGAGTTTTCTTATAATAACAGTTTTCATTCCAGTATACAGATGGCACCATTTGAGGCATTATATGGGAAGCGGTGTCGAACTCCAGCATTTTGGGATGAAGTGGGTGAAAGGAAGCTGATGGGACTAGAATTGGTAGAAGAGATGGCAAAAAAAGTTTAGTTGATTCAGAAACACATGAGAACAGCTTAGAGCAGGCAGAAGAGTTATGCGGATAACCAGAGGAAGGATCTATCTTTCAAGGTAGGTGATCATGTTTTTCTCAAGGTTTCTCCATGGAAAAGTGTGATGAGATTTGGTAAGAAAGGAAAGCTGAGTCCAAGGTTCATTGGACCATATGAAATTCTGGAGAGAGTTGGATCAGTTGCATACAGAGTGGCTTTAATTCCGATTTTATCTCAGTTACACAATGTTTTTCATGTTTCGATGCTGAGAAAGTATATACCAGATCCATCTCGTGTTTTGTACCCAGAGGTCGTTCAGTTGGAAGAGAATCTCTCTTATGAAGAACAACCAGTCCAGATTATTGACCGAAGAGAGCAAGTATTGCGAAATAAGGTAATTCACCAGGTAAAGGTTTTGTGGAAAAACCATATGGTTGAAGAGGCAACATGGGAATCTGAAAATGCAATGAGGGATAAATACCCCCACTTATTTTGATAAGTGAATAAAATTGCGAGGACGCAATTCCCAAAAGGGGGGAAGGATGTAACATCCCAAGTAAATAAAGAATAATACATTTTCATATTTATTAATATTTACGAATTAAATATTAATTTTACTTTAAAGGGGTTGCTATGTTCGATAGCGTATCCAATATGCAACAAAGAGTTTTTTTGAAATCGTACGTTGCACACTAGTAATAAAATAATATTATTTTAAATGTTAGTTAACATGTAGCCGTTGTACTGGCGGGAATGGATAGAAATAACTGAAATATGATTATATATGTTAATTAAATGTTTTTACATTTATCTAATAAAGGATAAAGGCTTAAAATACGAAAAGAATTCAATTCTAGGCTTATATACTCTAATTTTCACGAAAGATCCACTTATCAACATTTGATGGCGAACCGTCATTAAATATAATTTTGGTCACCCTTATATATTCTATTGGACCAAATAAAACTCTTCTTTAGAATTGGGACATCAAATATTACTTTGTGTAATTATTTGGTATTTTTCCGATAAAGTTCATTTTTTAATGAATAGTGTAAAATGTTGTATTATAATTCAAAACCTCTTTTTAATATAATTTATTAAGATGATTAGATAATATTTTGAATTGGTTTTAAGTGAAATTAGAATATATTTTTACCATTTAATCCAATAGTGGTCATTGGAATTAATTTTACTTTGAAATTGGACTTAAACTGGTGTCAATCTTTTGATACTTATTGTTTCATAAAAACACGCTATTTGTTTTCACAGCGGGAATTAATTATTAAATTAATTAATGCAAATTATATGTTTTTAATTTTGTAAAATGGACTTCATTTTTGAATTCAGAATATCAAATATAGCTTAGGGTGATGTTTTGGCTTTTTTTCTGAAAAACTTCAATTTTTGATGAATAGTGAAACCGCAAAGTGGTGGTTACAAAATTTGATTTTTCGTTTAAATGGGACTTTACCACTTCTATGTTTTGAATCTCAAAAATCCAATTTAAATGATTTTAATTATTAAGTAAAATGTGGTTCAATGGGATTAAAATGATTTTTTGGTAAATGGTAACTTTTATGTTTTATTAATCGCGATTAAAGCTAATTAGTGTAATTTAAGGTAAAAATGATATTATAATAAAATTAAAATATCTTGACACTTGTCCTAACCCTATTGGTTGAGTTATTTCCGACCAATACAAACCATGGGTCGATTTTTGGTACCCCATGGAGCCACTTGGGTATGATAATGACATTTATGCCTTTTATTTAAAGTTAAAGTAAAAATGACACAAACATGAGATGTTTTACTAAACCAATTTTTACATGGGGTTATAGAAGTCATATTTTTTACTATAAATATTCATTAGAAATCTAAAAATATTTCCTACATCATGATATTTTTTTTATAATTTTTAGACATTAAATATATTAAATTATTTATGACATCATGATGATGCAGCGATTGCCTCATTATTTAACGATTTAAATAAAATGGAAAGATAATGTAAAATATAAGACCTACACATGTCCAAAACCTATTGCATGGGTGGATTTATAACCCTTATAACCTTATCCTCGAAACACATCAATGTGGGACCACTAAAATCCGAAAACCATTTGAAAATAAAGTAACATTTCCTTACCTTCCAAGAGTGCCCCTCCTCTCCTCTTATAAAAGGCCCCCACCTCTACCACCTTACCCACATCTCTCAAGCATTTGGTTCGGCCAAGCTCTGATAATTTTGTCTCTCCACATCCCTCTCTTACTCCTTGAAGCCACACTTTGGGCATAAGTCTTCCCAAGGAAGCCTTTGAGCTCAAACCAAAGAGAGTTACCCGATTTTAAGGTAATGTCTTCACTTGAGTCGTTTTGTTTTATTTTGCTTCTCCAACCCCCATAAACTATTTTTATTCAGTTCTTTTGTAAAAACTCCAGTATATTACATATACTAGGATGTTTTTATAAGAAGGATTCGATCTACACTTACACACACCTACATCTAATGGTTAAAGAACATACTGTTTCTGTGGATGGCGAATTTCTGCCTCACGAAACGATGATTGTTCGATATTCTTCTAACACCTTACAAGGTGGCCATTAAGATATCACTATATTTATATATGATATATAATATGTTTATGTTTTCCTTAAGCCTCTGTATTTTTCATTTTGGGCATACCTTTATGGTTTCCATTATGGGTAAACACGATAATTTCATTTTAGGAAGTGCGGACTACCGCCTCCTCAAAGTGATGTGATTCGTTAATGTCGTATGTGGGACGTATAAAGGATGGATTTAAAGTTATTATATATGATGTTATACTGGAATTATAATATACCTCTATATCATTATTATTTATTTCCATTAAAGTATGAGATATAAATGAAAGTAGCGTTCATGCGTACGTACGGCTTACCCTCTCCATGAACGGTGCATTTCATTTCTTATCCCCAAATATAATGTACTATTACAAGTACATATTTATAATGGATATATATAATGTATGTTACATATAAATGATAAATATAATTATTGAATTAAAATATACATACCTCCTATTTAGTTTTAATTCCTTTAATATGACATAGAAATGAAAGTAGCGTTCATGCGTACGTACGACTTACCGTCTCCATGAACGGTGCATTTCATTTATTACCTCTAAATGATTATGTAATATTATAAATACATATATATGCTGGATATATATGATATATATGATATCCAAATCAGTAATTTCATTCTCGATATAAAGAACCTTTGACTACACGAATAACATGTAATTGTAAGAAGTCTACTTTAGACTTAAGAACCAAATATCGACAAAACAAACATTATTAATTTAAATGATTACATAATATTTATAACATGATAATAAGTGATATAAAAGTAATAATGAACTTGAAGAAGGTTCTTAATCAAGTAAAAATTAACTCAACTTTATTATTCAGGACGTTAAAGAACGATCGAGTCAAGTCGGACCCGAGGTAAGGGACTTCGTCTCAATCTCCTTTCATTGAGGCATATTTCATTTTATACACAACTATCTTTTATACGGTGTATATACCCCCATTTAATTTTACTTTTATACAAAAGGAATATTTTTCTATGAAGCGTTTTACTAAACGACAAAAAGGAATGCTTCTTTTAACGTACGCGGTGACAACGACCTTTTCCGCCACCACAAGTATTATTTGGTCTTTAGATTCCTCAACAAGCCGTAATGTTTTTAAAATAAAATAAATACCATATACTATTTTATGTATTTTGGTATTTAAAATGGTTTTGATAAAGGATTCTATCATGTCAATATATTTAAATGATATATTGTGATTGAAATGTGGAAATGTTATCATTCATTTATATTGGTTTTATGTTTTATGATTTTATATTGGTACTTGGACATTTGACGGGTGGTTACGTGATAAACCATATGACGGGTGGTTCCGTGAATACCAGGATGGGTGGTTACGTTATAACCTCCAATGCATTGGGTATGTAAGTCGTCTGTATGGCTATTCCATTAAGTATGTATGGAAGTTGGCCGTATGGCTATTCCATTAAGTGATATGTGTGGAAGTCGACCATATGGTTATTCCACATAAGTATGTTTATGTCCCAAGTTACCTTTATATGTTATGTGTTCTTTATATGGGTTTTATGGTAATCCTTTGGTTACAAAAGGGTAAGTAATGATATTTTATTCAGTGAAGAGTTTTTACTACTTCATGAAGGTGAAGGTATTACTTTGATAAAGTATACATGGTTTACGTGATGTTTGAAAAACTAACAGTTTCCATTCTTTGTGTATCCCTTACTGAGCTTTTTATGCTGACCCCAAGTTTTTTTGAAATGTTTTTCACAGGACTTAATGTGGATTAGGGTCAAGGATGGGATCAAGGGAAAGTCAGGCTATCTAAAACATGGAACTAGACATGTTTCTTTTTAAGGGGTTTTTTTATTTTATGGAAACATAGTAGAAGTGTCTACTTTGTAATCTTTTGAGATGTAATAGTTATGATCTAATTCTCTAAAACTCTAAACCTGAAAAGATCCCCAATGTGAATTATTCATTTAATTCAATATTAAGTAAGGTTTAAGGCTGGGGCCTTATAGTTGGTATCAAAGGTTGGTTTAGACAACTTTAGGAGTTAGAAAAGTGTTAAATTATAATATGATTGAAATGATATAGCATTTACGGATTACCATGTTGCTTCACCTAAGATATTTCTATGTTCAGAATGGTTTTCCGTAGAGGAAACAACGAATCTATGTTGGGACGACATCAGGAGGAAGACAACCTTCCAAATCAGCAACCTGAGATGGTCGGAATCAGAACTGAACAGTTTGTTGCAGTGATGGCACAGTTGACTCAGGCTATAAATGGTGGTGGTATCCATGCACGGGATTAGCCAAATCAACCGCAGAGGAACATGTCAGTGGTGGAACATTTCATGAGGCAACATCCCCCATCATTCAGAGGATCATCTGACCCCGTGCAAGCTGAAGGGTGGATTAAAGCACTGGAGAAGATTTTTGATGTCATGGGGTGTTCAGAACATCAAAAGGTTAGCCTTGCTGTTTACCGTTTTGAAGGTGAAGCTGATCAGTGGTGGTCGATGGTAAAAAAATATCAGGGATAGTGATGAGATTGAGGATCTTCACTGGGACGAATTCAAAGGTATGTTTCTTGAGAAGTATTTTCCTAAGGCTGTTTGACTTAGGATGGAAAAGCAATTCTTGGAATTGAGGCAAGAGGAAGACTCAGTGGCTGCCTATGAAGCAAAGTTCACTCGATTGGAAAGGTATGCTCCAAACTTCATACGAGATATTGATAGTAAAATAAACCATTTTTACTCAGGGTTAATGCCAAATTATCAAAGGGATTTAGCTTCTCGTGAGTTTAAAAGTTATGAAAAACTTGTTCGATGTGTGGAGAAGGTGGAAATGGAGTTTGCCAATGATCAGGTGTTCTATGAAAAACAACAGAATAAGAGGTCCAGTTGGCAGGCAAAGGGGAAGAATTCACCAAATAAGCAAGGAGGTAAGAAAACCAAATATCCATCCTGTGAGTAGTGTGATAAAACGCATCCTGGAGAATGTTTATCCAAGTCTGGTAAGTGCTTTCGGTGTGGTAAGTCTGATCATATTGCTCGTAACTGTAAGGAAGATGATCAAGCAGGCAATGAAAAGCCAGGGGTAAGATGTTTTAAGTGTAATGAAATGGGTCATTATGCAAATGAGTGTCTAATGAAGAACTCTACTGGGGGAAAGCAGCCAGACTACAAGCAGAAAGGGGTGGTGAAATCCTTTGCAACAACTTCAGCAGATGTTGGGCCATCGAATGAAGTAGTATCAGGTACACTGTTTGTTTGTTCAGATTATGCCAATGTGTTGTTTGATTCAGGGTCTACACATTCTTTCATTTTTGAGAAGTTTTCTAGTAAATTGGAAATTCCATCTCAAGTTATGAATCCCGAACTTATGGTAAAAACACCCAGAGGGAATGTTGAGACAAAAAGGAATTATAAGAACCTTCCTATCCTTGTGTGTAGAAAGAATCTACCAGAAAACCTTATTGTTTTGCCTATAGTAGAGTTTGATGTTATTTTGGGCATGGATTGGCTTTCTGTTTATCATGCTAAGATTGACTGCAGAGCTAAAATGGTTTCTTTTTAGAAAGATTTTCAGTTTGTGTACAAGAATGAACCCTTGATTTTGATAACATATCAGGAAGTTGAGAAACTATTAAAAGATGGAAATGAATGTTACCTTGCACATATTGTTGAAAATAAAGGAACTGTTCAGATTAATGATGTGCCAATGGTAAATGAGTATCTTGATGTTTTTACTGATGAGTTGCCTGGTATTATTCATGATCGGGATGTTGAATTTACTGTTGACTTAGTTCCTGATTCTAAGACAATTTCAAAACCCCCTTATCGAATGGATCAAGTTGAACTTTTAGAGTTAAAGAAACAATTGCAGAAGTTATTAGATAAAGGTTTCATTCGACCTAGCACATCACCATGGGGTGCTCCTGTCTTGTTTGTTAAAAAGAAATATGGCTCAATGAGACTTTGCATTGATTATAGAGCCTTGAATAATATTACTGTTAAGAACAAGTATCCTTTGCCTCATATCGATGATTTGTTTGATCAGCTCCAGGGAGCTCAGTATTTTTCGAAGATTGACTTGAGGTCGGGGTACCATCAGTTGAAAGTAAAAGAAGCAGACATTCTGAAGACTACATTCCATACTAGATATGGACATTATGAATTTGTAGTTATTCCTTTTGGGTTAACTAATGCACCTGCTTTATTCATGGAACTTATGAATAGAATTTTCCATGAGTTCTTGGATAAGTTTGTGGTTGTTTTCATCGATGATATTTTGGTGTTTTCTAAAAGTAAAGAGGAGCATGAAAGTCATTTAAGGGTTATCTTGCAAACCTTAAAAGAAAAGAAACTATATGGAAAATTCAGCAAGTGCGAGTTTTGGTTACAACAAATTTCTTTCCTGGGTCACATTGTTTCAAAAGATGGCATAACTGTTGATCCTGCTTAAACAAAAGTTATTGAAGAATGGACAAGACCCACAAATGTAACCGAGATCCATAGTTTTCTTGGTTTGGCAGGTTACTACCGAAGGTTTTTTGAAAATTTTTCACGGTTATCTAGTCCAATGACTAAGCTAACTCGTAAGGGTGTTAAGTTCATCTGGAAAAAAGAATGTGATGATTGTTTTCAGGAGTTGAAAAGAAGATTGGTGAATGCTCCAGTTTTGGAACTTCCTTCCAGGAATGGTGATTTTGTTATATACAGTGATGCTTCATTGAAGGGACTTGGCTGTGTCCTTATGTAGAATGATCAGGTAATTGCTTATGCTTCATGTCAGTTGAAAACTCATGAGGTAAATTACCCTACACATGATTTGGAATTAGCTGCTGTTGTTTTTGCTTTAAAAATTTGGAGGCATCATTTGTATGGAGTAATTGTGAAATATATACTGATCATAAAAGTTTAAAGTATATATTCACTCATAAATAATTGAACATGAGAGAGAGGAGATGGCTGGAATTAATCAAGGATTATTATTGTTCAATTCATCACAATCCGGGAAAAGCCAATAAAGTGGCTGATGCTTTGAGTCGAAAAAGTAATGCTTCATTAATGATGTTGCGTTTGGAACTTGATCCTTTGGTTGAGGATTTGATGAACTTTGGAATAGAAGTTGTTGGTGTAGGATGTCCTTTTGTTTTATTTCAGGTATCAGTGAGATCTTCTCTATCAGACAGAATCAAGCAAGCACAGAAGCAAGACAGTGAGTTGCAGAAAAAGGTAGAGCTGGTACAAAAAGGTAAGTTGCATGAATTCAACATTGATAGTGATTGTGTTTTGAGATTTGGGAAGAGATTGTGTGTGCCTTGTGATTCACAGTTGAAGAGAGAGTTGTTATGTGAAGCTCATAGTTCTCCTTTTTCAGTTCATCCTGGTAGTACTAAGATGTACAGAGATCTGCGGAAGTATTACTGGTGGGATGGAATGAAAAGAGATATTACTGATTTTATTGTGAAGTGTTTGAATTGTCAGCAGGTTAAAGTAGAGCGGCAGTTACCGAAAGGGATGCTTCAGCCTCTACCAGTGCCAGAGTGGAAACGAGAGAATATATCCATGGACTTGGTTGTGGAATTACCGAAGATATCTCGAGGTAATAATGCAATCTGGGTTATTGTTTATCGCTTGACTAAATCTGCTCATTTCCTTTCCATACGAGATAATTTTTCCCTAGATCAACTTTCCCATTTGTATCTTAAAGAGATAGTCAGCTTACATGGATTTCCTCTCTCCATTGTATCTGACCATGATCCTAGGTTTACTTATAACTTTTGGAAAGGCCTTCAAAAGTCGTTGGGTACTGAATTAAATTTTAGTACAGCTTTTCATCCGCAATCAGATGGGTAGTCAGAACGAACAATTTAGACCTTGGAGGATATGCTACGAGCTTGTTCGATGGATTATCAGTGAAGTTGGGACCAATATCTTTCTTTGGTTGAGTTTTCTTATAATAACAGTTTTCATTCCAGTATACAGATGACACCATTTGAGGCATTATATGGGAAGCGGTGTCGAACTCCAGCATTTTGGGATGAAGTGGGTGAAAGGAAGCTGATGGGACCAGAATTAGTAGAAGAGATGGCAGAAAAAGTTCAGTTGATTCAGAAACACATGAGAACAGCTCAGAGCTGGTAGAAGAGTTATGCGGATAACCGGAGGAAGGATCTATCTTTCGAGGTAGGTGATCATGTTTTTCTCAAGGTTTCTCCGTGGAAAAGTGTGATGAGATTTGGTAAGAAAGGAAAGCTGAGTCCAAGGTTCATTGGACCATATGAAATTCTGGAGAGAGTTGGATCAGTTGCATTCAGAGTGGCTTTACCTCCGATTTTATCTCAGGTACACAATGTTTTTCATGTTTCAATGCTGAGAAAGTATATGCCTGATCCATCGCATGTTTTGTGCCAAGAGGTAGTTCAGTTTGAAGAGAATCACTCTTATGAAGAACAACCAGTCCGGATTCTTGACCTAAGAGAGAAAGTATTGCGAAATAAGGTAATTCACCAGGTAAAGGTTTTGTGGAAAAACCATATGGTTGAAGAGGCAACATGGGAATCTGAAAATGCAATGAGAGATAAATACCCCCACTTATTTTGATAAGTGAATAAAATTGCGAGGACGCAATTTCCAAAAGGGGGGAAGGATGTAACATCCCAGGTAAATAAAGAATAATACATTTTCATATTTATTAATATTTACGAATTAAATATTAATTTTACTTTAAATGGGTTGCTATGTTCGATAGCGTACCCGATACGCAACAAAGAGTTTTTTTGAAATCCTACGTTGCACACTAGTAATAAAATAATATTATTTTAAATGTTAGTTAACATGTAGTCGTTGTACTGGCGGGAATGGATAGAAATAACTGAAATATGATTATATATGTTTGTTAAATGTTTTTACATTTATCTAATAAAGGATAAAGGCTTAAAATATGAAAAGAATTCAATTCTAGGCTTATATACTCTAATTTTCACGAAAGATCCACTTATCAACATTTGATGGAGAACCGTCATTAAATATAATTTTGGTCACTCTTATACATTCTATTGGACCAAATAAAACTCTTCTTTAGAATTGGGACATCAAATATTACTTTGTTTAATTTTTTGGTATTTTTCCGATAAAGTTCATTTTTTAATGAATAGTGTAAAATGTTGTATTATAATTCAAAACCTATTTTTAATCTAATTTATTAAGATGATTAGATAATATTTTGAATTGGTTTTAAGTGCAATTAGAATATATTTTTACCATTTAATCCAATAGTGGTCATTGGAATTAATTTTACTTTGAAATTGGACTTAAACTGGTGTCAATCTTTTGATACTTATTGTTTCATAAAAACACGCTATTTGTTTTCACAGCGGGAATTAATTATTAAATTAATTAATGCAACTTATATTTTTTGAATTTTGTAAAATGGACTTCATTTTTGAATTCAGAATATCAAATATAGCTCAGGGTGATGTTTTGGCTTTTTTCTGAAAAACTTCAATTTTTGATGAATAGTGAAACCGCAAAGTGGTGGTTACAAAATTTGATTTTTCGTTTAAATGGAACTTTACCACTTCTGTGTTTTGAATCTCAAAAATCCAATTTAAATGATTTTCATTATTAAGTGAAATGTGGTTCAATGGGATTAAAATGATTTTTTGGTAAATGGTAACTTTTATGTTTTATTAATCGCGATTAAAGGTAATTAATGTAATTTAAGGTAAAAATGATATTATAATAAAATGAAAATATCTTGACACTTGTCCTAACCATATTGGTTGAGTTATTTCCGACCAATACAAACCATGGGTTGATTTTTGGTACCCCATGGAGCCACTTGGGTATGATAATGACATTTATGCCTTTTATTTAAAGTTAAAGTAAAAATGACACAAACATGAGATGTTTTACTAAACCAATTTTTACATGGGGTTATAGAAGTCATATTTTTTACTATAAATATTTATTAGAAATATAAAAATATTTTCTACATCATGATATTTTTTTTATAATTTTTAGACATTAAATATATTAAATTATTTATGACATCATGATGATGCAGCGATTACCTCATTATTTAACGATTTAAATAAAATGGAAAGATAATGTAAAATCTAAGACCTACACATGTCCAAAACCTATTGCATGGGTGGATTTCTAACCCTTATAACCTTATCCTCAAAACACATCAATGTGGGACCATTAAAATCCGAAAACCATTTGAAAATAAAGTAACATTTCCTTACCTTCCAAGAGTGCCCCTCCTCTCCTCTTATAAAAGGCCCCCACCTCTACCACCTTACCCACACCTCTCAAGTCTTTGGTTCGGCCAAGATCTGATAATTTTGTCTCTACACATCTCTCTCTTACTCCTTGAATCCACATTTTGGGCAGAAGTCTTCCCAATGAAGCCTTTGAGATCAAACCAAAGGGAGTTACCCGATTTTAAGGTAATGTCTTCACTTGAGTCGTTTTGTTTTATTTTGATTCTCCAACCCCCCTAAACTCTTTTTATTCAGTTCTTTTGTAAAAACTACAGTATCTTCCATATACTAGGATGTTGTTATAAGAAGGATTCGAGCTACACTTACACACACCTACATCTAATGGTTAAAGAACATACTGTTTCCGTGGATGGCGAATTTCTGCCTCACGAAACGATGATTGTTTGATATTCTTCTAACACCTTAAAAGGTGGCCATTAAGATGTCACTATATTTATATATGATATATAATATGTTTATGTTTTCCTTAAGCTTCTGTATTTTTCATTTTGGGCATACCTTTATGGTTTCCATTATGGGTAAACACGATAATTTCATTTTAGGAAGTGCGGACTACCGCCCCCTCAAACTGATGTGATTCGTTAATGCCGTATGTGGGACGTATAAAGGATGGATTTAAAGTTATTATATATGATGTTATACTGGAATTATAATATACCTCTATATCATTATTATTTCTTTCCATTAAAGTATGAGATAGAAATGAAAGTAGCGTTCATGCGTACGTACGGCTTACCGTCTCCATGAACGGTGCATTTCATTTCTTATCCACAAATATAATGTACTATTATAAGTACATATTTATAATGGATATATATAATGTATGTTACATATAAATGATGAATATAATTATGGAATTAAAATATACATACCTCCTATTTAGTTTTAATTCCATTAATGTGACATAGAAATGAAAGTAGCGTTCATGCGTACGTACGGCTTACCGTCTCCATGAACGGTGCATTTCATTTCTTACCTCTAAATGATTATGTAATATTATAAATACATATATATGCTGGATATATATGATATATATGATATCCAAATCAGTAATGTCATTCTCGATATAAAGAACCTTTGACTACACGAACAACATGTAATTGTAAGAAGTCCACTTTCGACTTAAGAACCAAATATCAACAAAACAAACATTATTAATTTAAATGATTACAAAATATTTATAACATGATAATAAGTGATATAAAAGTAATATTGAAATTTAAGAAGGTTTTTAATCAAGTAAAAATTAACTCAAGTTTATTATTCAGGACGTTAAAGAACGATCGAGTCAAGTCGGACCCGACGTAAGGGACTTCGTCTCAATCTCTTTTCATTGAGGCATATTTCGTTTTATACACAAATATCTTTTATACGGTGTATAAACCCATTTGAATTTTACTTTTATAAAAAAGGAATCTTTTTCTAGTAAGTGTTTTACTAAATGACAAAAAGGAATGTTTCTTTTAACGTACCCAGTGACAACGACCTTTTCCGCCGCCGCGAGTATTATTTGGTCTTTGGCTTCCTCAACAAGCCGTAATGTTTTTAAAATAAAATAAATACCATATAATCTTTTATGTATTTTGGTATTGAAAATGGTTTTGATAAAGGATTCTATCATGTCAATATATTTAAATGATATATTGAGATTGAAATGTGGAAATGTTATCATTCCTTTATATTGGTTTTATGTTTTATGATTTTATATTGGTACTTGGACATTTGACGGGTGGTTACATGATAAACCATATGACAGGTGGTGCCGTGAATACCAGGACGGGTGGTTACGTTATAACCTCCAATGCATTGGGTATGGAAGTCGGCCGTATGGTTATTCTATTAAGTATGTATGGAAGTTGGCCGTATGGCTATTCCATTAAGTGATATGTGTGGAAGTCGACCATATGGTTATTCCACTTAAGTATGTTTATGTCCCAAGTTAACTTTATATGTTATGTGTTCTTTATATGGGTTTTATGGTAATCCTTTGGTTACAAAAGGGTAAGTAATGATATTTTATTCGGTGAAGAGTTTTTACTACTTCATTAAGGTGAAGGTATTACTTTGATAAAGTATACATGGTTTACGTGATGTTTGAAAAACTAACAGTTTCCATTCTTTGTGTATCCCTTACTGAGCTTTTTATGCTCACCCCAAGTTTTTTTGAAATGTTTTTCACAGGACTTAATGTGGATTAGGTTCAAGGATGGGATCAAGGGAAAGTCAGGCTATCTAAAACATGGAACTAGACATGTTTCTTTTTAAAGGGTTTTTTATTTTATTTTATAGAAACATAGTAGAAGTGTCTAGTTTGTAATATTTTGAGATGTCATAGTTATGATCTAATTCTCTAAAACTCTAAACCTGAAAAGATCCTCAATGTGAATTATTCATTTAATTCAATATTAAGTAAGGTTTAAGGCCGGGGCCTTATAATATGAGTATGGTTGAGTTACACAGTTTAGAGAATCAAAACTTCAACAAGTCACATAGGTTAATTTTAGGAGAAAGGAAATCATAAAAGATCACTAATGATTCAACCCCCCTTATTAGAGTCCCACACATTCCTATTACCTTCAATTGGTATTAAAGTGACATGTTCCCTTTTTTAAGATCCCTATATTATTTATTATGGATTATATTAACTCAGTAAATAGTAGATTTATTTCTACATTTGTTGGTAAAAATTATCATGGATGGAAAATAGAATGACACCCTATCTTCTATCTCTTGGAATATAGGTGATTGATGCAACTACTGCAGGGTTTCTACCTATAGAGAAAGATTATCTCATTTTATTTACTGAAAAAAGGAATCTCTAGGTTGATGGAAAATCTCATAATTATTTTCTTATATTCTTGTATAAAAATGTTTATATGAAGGTGATGGGTCTCAAAACAATAAAGTAAACTTGGGACAAGCTTGAAAGCATCTTTGAGGGAAATTTTATATTAAAGGAAGAAAATATTCAAATATATAGGATCAAGTTTGAAAATATTATTATGGAGAAAGATGAAACTATTAATGACTACTTCACTCGAGTAAATGAAATTCTCAATAAAATTGTAGGATTTAGAGATGTCTTATAAGATCCAATAATTTTCAAAAAAATAATGAGGAAATTTCCAAACTTGTTTGATCTTAAAATCTCTACATTATAAGTTAGAGATAATTTACCCCTTAATGAATTACATAATATGATTGTTGTGTATGAAATGAGGAAATATATAGCATTTAAAAATAAGATTAAGGAGTATATGAATTTTAAATACACGAGGAAACTAAAAATATGAGAGTTGAAACATAGAGAAATTGGTAAAAGCAAATCAGAAGATAAGGAAGATGATTTTGAAGATAATAAGAGGGTTATGTACCTTATCTATAGGAATTACTAGAAATTTAGATAAAGTAAAAATAAAAACTCCCACTTAAATGTTTTTAGTGTGCAGTAATCATATAATTTGTAATAAACCATCTGAAGAATAAAAATAGAGAATATGATAATGATGATTATAATTAAAATACCCAGAGGAAGAAGTCAAGGAAAACTTATAAGGAGGTTAAAAAATACATTAAAAGTAAGAAAAATTTAACCAAAAGAAACAAAAGAAGAATGTTGAGTAAAAGGATAGTTTGTGTCTCTATTGAAATAGTTCATTGGAAGATGAAACACCATATAAGTTTAGAACCTTCATTGATCATGTTGAAAGAATATAAGATACTTCAAATAGTGAAGAAGAAGAGGGAGAAAAAACTTATATGGAATATATTTTGATATCTAAACTTGAGTATTTACTTGACCAAAACACCAAACTAAAAATAGTAGATAGAGTTTTGATGAAGGAAAGTGAAAATAATAATGAAGTAAAAGAAGACTTTCTCAAAAAGGAAGATGTGTATATAAAGTAAATTAAAAACCTCATGATGAAAGTTTCAGAATAAGGTAAAGTTGTGAAATATCTTGATAAAAAAATTTCTAATAAGGAATAATAGCTATATAAGACAATCAAGATGTATCGATGTTGAAACTGGCTTGAATAAATGAATGATAATTTCAACAAATATTTGGAGGTGAAGGATGAAACATCTCAAGCTGTTGGAAGAACTCATCCAAAAAAATTAGGTGAAATATACATCCACTAAACTTAAAATTTCATTTGATTATACTAACCATGAAGGTTTAGGAATCAATAATGGAAGATATTGGGTTGATAAAGGATGTGAGAAACACGTCACATCAAAATAATTTAAAAATAATTTTTGGAATAATTATTCCCCATGCCAAGGAAAATCATATACTATAAATTATGATGAATCTCAACAAAATTATACTTGAAAAAATCCATCCTTCTATAGATGATCAAGGTTTAATGAATATTTTTAGTGTTGTGGGATATTAATACACAAATCATATAATTTTTTTTCACAACATATCACTCCCTTGGAGTAGGCAAGAACTGAGGGGGAGTAGAAGTGGAAGAAAAGGAGGTAACTCTCTAAAGTTACATGAAAAAACAAAAGGAAAGTCATTCAAAGTTAAAAATATCTCAAGAAAAAACCAATTTGACTTATTGGAGGAAATTTGTGGAAGGTGTGACCAAACTGATCACTATGCTAAAGATTGTATGACAATACTTCTATGGAAAATTACTTATAATAGAAAATAAAAAGAAGCTGGAAAAAGGAAAATTGAAGAAAAATATTTTTTTATTGGGATTGATCTAAAATCTGAAAAAAAATAATAAACCATGGATTCTTGATAGTGGTTGTTCCTCACATATGACATGGAATGTAAAAATCTTGAAAAGTATTTAATAACGTGAGGGAGGAGCTATCACATTTAGAAAACACAATTCCTTAAAAATAAAGGGAATTGGTATGATCGAGATTGAGTATCAAAAGTTAATTTATAAGGAAGTTTTATTTGTTGATGGGATTAAACATAACTTAATGAGTGTTAGAAAACTCTGTGATAATGTCAATGAATTTATCTTCAAAAAATATTCATTTATTATCCAATGTTTGAAAGATGGAAAATTTTTCATGAAGGGAGAAAGAATCGACAACAATCTACTCTAAATTTGAGATCCTAGTAATTCACTCTATTTAAGTATTGATGATGAAAACAAACCATGACACTGAAGACTTGGAAATCCTGGCTAGAAAAGTATGAGCATAATTTCAAAGGAAGATTTTGTAATATATTTACCACATCTAAAAAGGAAAATGAAGATATTTTTAAAAAATTTCAAAAAGGAAGGATGGTTAGTGAAAGTCATAAAAAGTTGAAATTCAATCCACAAGACCACTTGATCTCATAAACTCTGATCTATGTAGACTAATGAGAAATCAATCCACAAAGGATGATTTGTGTAATGACCCAAACTTTTTAAATGATAATTGTTTTCTGAAAATTTGTGTTATGCTATATTATTCACAATAAAACTATATCTCATTAATAATGAAGTGAGTATAAATTGAAATGTGACCATCAGGTTTTAACCGTTATATGACCATTGGTCAATTATTACCATTAAAAACAATAATCTTAATAATAATTTTAACTTTATAATTAGTTTTTATAAGTAGAAATGACAAAGGATAATTAATGTAGAAAGGAGAAATGATGAACTCAACCAGTAGAGTCATGTCATATGAAGCCTGTTTTTCAGAGCTTAGGAGGGAGGTAGAATCACTAGGTTTTACTCTTGACTAAGCCTAAGCTGAGATTTAACATGTGAATCTTGAAAGAAATCACCCGTGGGAGAAGTTCAAGTTAGTGGAAATTACCGCTTGTGCGATGTTAGCCGAGCCACCCCATGAATCTATCACCATCACACACCTTACCCTCAAGTCGTATTAGGGTGTTATAAAGGGGATATGTGTCGATACCTTAGTTACTTAAAGTGTAATACTTTTGTATAAATAAAATTATTATTCCATCAATCCTATTTTGAGAATAGTTTTTCTTAAAAATATAATGAATTTGATAAATTGATTTTTTGGACAGAAATTGTACTTTTCAGAAAAGATATAATTATTATAATAGACTAAGTTATTATTAATAATTATTATTTTAATTAAATATTATTATTAAAACACTCCTATTTAAATATAAATGATAAAATATTTTTTTTTCAAGTGTCAGAAATTTCACTATGTAATTTCACTATACATTTTCTATTCGCTATTATTTTTATTAAATAAGGTTTTTTATATTTAAAAGTTAAAATTATCATATTTAGATAATTATTATGATAAAATAAATATCATTTTTTAAATAATCATGTTGAAATTAGGTTAGATTGAATTTATGAGAATTTTCTAAACTACTTCAGTTTTTCATGAATAGAAAAAATACAGTTTTGGGTTTTCGGTATGATTAATGGAATCATAATGATGTAATAAGTAATATAAAATTTTGATCAACTCGTATGGATTAAAATATCATAATATGTGTCCCAAGTTTCCAATACCATGGTCAAATACTATGGGAAATCCCATGGTCTTACATTTACCACTGCCTAGGTGCTTAAAGAAATTAATAAACAAATCCTCCTCTTTTAATACAAATAACCACCCATTTATCCATTTACTTTAAATTACAATTCATCATCTACAAATATAAGATATTTTTACCTCCCAATGAGTCCTCAATTCCCCAAGGTCCTGATCCTCAAGTTTTAGGAGCCACTCTTCAAGATAAGGGGAATCTCAACTTCTATTTTCCATTCAAGTTCCCTTTTTATGTGGTATGTATTTCAAGTTTCAAAACTATGTTATTATGTTCATTTTATTCTATACCTTAATTTATTAAGAGTATTTTATGAATCATAGACCCTTTTCCCTCTCTTTTTAATGTTTTCTAAAACCATGTTTCATACCTGTTATGCTGCCAAATTTTCTTCTCAAAATTTATCTATTTTTCTCAAGAAATTTTATTATTTTATTTTGTGAATACCCAAACCTATTTATTTTCTAGGGGTATTAACCTAGATTTTAAAATTATCTATTTTATTCTATTATTAACATACATGAATCCCTCCTTCCCTTTTTTTGGGTTAATAATGACATAAAGATCTTGCCTTTTAACATTTTTTTTAAAAACACCATGATTTTGATATAAAACATGTTCCTTTTATTCTTCATGGGTTATTTATGAAGTTTTTTATTATGATATATGTGTATAAAATTAATTAATACATATTAAGGGTGAACCCTGATAGTGATCCATGTATTGGGTAAATATTTTAATCTCTAGAGATGACTATTTTTATGATACCTTGGTAATTTTTATGACACCTCAATGAAAAACCTTGGTGATATTTTTATGAATGTATCATATAAATGTTATAGAAACATTCCCATGTTATAATTCAATTTATTATTATTATGATATGCCTCTTTCTCATTCCTTTATGATATTACTCAAGTTCTTATTGATATTTCTCAAGATCACATGTAAACTGTTTCCCTTGATTTCCCTTATTGGGCCTTATGCTCACCATTTCCTTTGATGTATGTCCCTAGGTTATGAGATGAAATAAATTTACTTAGGATAAAACTATTACAACTTCTTTCAATAAATGTATTTGTGCTTTATTAATTTCATTGATGAATTCACTCAAATTACCAGGATAATGTTCATGAAACATAAATTAGAGGCTTCATAATTGTTCAAAAGTTTTATAAGGGAAGTTGATAAGGAGATGGGAGTATATATATTGAAGTCAAGAACAAAAAATGGAAAGAAGTACAAAAGTAACTCTTTTAATTCATACTTGAAGAAACATGGAATTAAAAACCAATATAGAATTCCCTACACTCCTTAATAAAATGGAGTAGTGAAAAGGAAAAACAAAAGTCTAGTTGATATGGGAAGAAGTATGCTTGATGAATATAAACTTTAAAAATTCTTCTAGAGAGAAGTTGTAAGTACAATTGCACATGTTCAAAATAGATATTTTCTTTGACCAAAATATAAAATGACTCCCTATGAAATGTGGTATAAGAAAAAATCTAAAATGAAATATTTCAAGGTTTTTGGAAGTCTTTGTTTAATAAAGATCACAAATTCATATTTTTAAAGTTTGATGAAAAAGTATAAGAATGTGTTTTCATAGGATATTCATCCAAAGGATGAAGATACAAGTGATGAAATAAAAAACTGCATAATTTGATTGATTCCTTTGATGTAAAAGTCATTGAAAACCATTCCACCATAATAAAATTTATTGAAGATGATGATGATGGTGTAACAAGAGATAAAATGATCACTTATAGAGAAGTTAATGAAAAGGAAGATGAATATGAGCCTAAACTTATACAGTTTGATCTTGATCAGTCCAATGATAAAGAAAGTAAGAACAAAAGAAAAACAAAAAAATTTCCAGACTTTACAAAGAAAGTTTAATATGATAATATCATCAGAAATTAGGAAGCTCTAGTTCAGACCAAGTGGAAATTTAGTTTCTAAAACCAACCACAACTTATCTCACAAGTGGAATCGTAATCTATTTTAGAAGAAATTGAGTATAAAAAATGGTTAAATACGATGAACAAAGAATTGAACCAAATTGAGAAAAATAATACCTAAGATCTTGTTCCTCAATTGTAACTAAATAATGTTATAGGAACACAATGGATGTTCAAGACAAGCTCAACAAAAAGCACGACTATTTTTCAAAGGTTATTCACATATGGGGAAGGTGTTGATTTTGAAGAAATTTTTTCCCTTATTATAAGAATTAAGACTATTAGAATGTTTTTGGAAATTGCTGCTCATCAAAATTAAAAAGTATATTAGGTGGATGTTAAGTCAAAATTATTGAATAGAAAAATTAAATAATAAGTTTATATTAAATAACCCAATGGGTTTATACTTTATAATGATAGAACTGTGGTGTGTAAAATGAAGAAATCCTATCTATTGAAATAAGACCCTCATTCCTAGTATTCAAAACTTGATAGTTTCTTGAAGCAGTTGAACTTTTATAAAGGAAAATTCAGTAGCAACTTGTATATGAAAGAGATGAGTAAAAGTAACTAGATTTTCATTATTTATATTGATGACATAATGTTTGCTGGTGATAGGGATAAAACTGGTGAAGAATTTTCTAAACAAATAAAGAGGATCTTTGAGATTCCAATGCTCGGAGAGCTAAATTTATTTCTAAGATTTCAAGTTCAACAAAAATGAAGATACATCTTTCTATCACAGGAAAAGTATCCCAAGGAGATATTACAAAAGTTTGGTATAGAAGATTCAAATAAAGTTTCTAAACCTATTTCTATTGGTATGAAGATGAGTAAAGACAATGATGAACAAAATATAAATTATAAGGACTTTTGAAAGTTGATCAGAAGTTTAATCTATAAAATACTTCAAGATAAAATATTGAATATGTGTTAAATTTGTGTACAAGATATCAGAGGTATCTTAAGGAATCACACATGATGGTAGAAAAAACAATCCTCAAGTATGTTAAATTAACATCAAATTATGGCCTAATTTATAGATGGAGTAATGAATTAAGCTTTCTTGGTTTCACTAATACTGGTTGGGATGGAGATTACAATGATCTAAAATCAAAATTAAGAGTAAATTTATTCTTGGGATAAATTTGTGTGAGATGGAATAGTAAGAAACAAATTTTTATTACTTTGAGTAAAATTAAAGTAGAATATATTTCCACCATGCAGGAATGTATGCAAATGATGTGGATGAAAATTAAATTGGAATATCTGAGGGTGAATGTTGAAAAACCATTAAAGATTATTTGCTATAATAAAAGTTCTATTGATCTATCTAAAAAACCTATGAAACATTATAGATCTATATACATTGATTTTAAATATCATTTCATAAAGGAGAAGGTTTCTAGTGAGGATGTATTGCTTGAGTATATTTCAATAAAATATCAAATGGAAGATGTTTTCACTAAAGAAATTCCGAGTGAACAATTTGAGGACTTAAGGCTAAAACTATATGTTTAGCCTCCACCACTAACTTAATAAAGTTCTTGAGTAAACCTCCATGTTACTTTGGATCCTGTTGAAAAATGGAGAGAATAAGTATAACTATGTACTCTATATCTTATGAATCTAAAGCTAGTGTTATCATAAAAATGGGGAGTAAAAATTCAAGAAGTTATATTTTTATAAGTTGAGATGATTGGTCATAAAATTACTTGTCCCCAAGGGATGAAATTACTTCAAAAAATTTTCTTAATTAGGTAGTGTGGTGTTAGGAAACTCTCTATGAAAAAGGATATGGTTTGATGAAATTTGAGAAAAGTGTTGTTGATAATTTTTTCCAAAAAATCTAAAGGGGTATATTGAAGACCCTTAAGTCTGATTTTGTGAATATTGTTGTAATTTTTTTCAACATTTTTTTTGTGAATGTTTTTATGTTTCAGGTGAAAATGAGTTGTTGATTATCTGAAGAAGTTTGAGTTACTTCACTTACCATGTCAGATGATGATTTACTAATCCTAAAAGTTTTTAATATCATGATTACTAAAAGTTCTCATGGTTAAAGATGAGTTTAGTCATGAAGTTCCTGGATATATACAGTTTGCACAAAGTTGAAGTTATAAAATAATGAAGTTGAAAATTGTAAAAATTTGGAGGTTATGAAGACATAAAGTTGTGACCGAAGTTTAATCTCTAAAGTTGTGATCAAACAAAAAATGATCAGATATAGAATTTGTAACTCCACCAAAAGATGACTTCATCATTCTACCTATCAAAGAAATATGTGAAGTTGTACTAGATGGAAGGAAATATATGAAACCCACCAGATGGATAGAGTTTATGATCAAAAAAATTCCATTAGATAGACTCTCAAAAGATCCATAAGACATAGCAAAACATTTCTATCAAACTTTTTTAAAGCTCACTAGATAGAGAAAGTTAAAGATCACCAAATAGACTATACTAGATAGAGAAAAGTATAAAGTTGTATCTGTCATGAACCAACCTGGGGCAACCCTGAACCGATCACCCGAGCCGGTCCGTGACATGACCCGAAGAGCGTTCCTGATCCCCATGGGCTAGCAAGTAGTGTCAGGCATCAAAACTCAACAAGAGAGAACAATTTTTCCCAATAAAAATAAATAAAGTAGCGGAAAAGTAGAACAACACAAAGTAAATAAATGATCCTGAAAAGAAAGAATGACCAAAAAACACACTAACCTGGTCTCAACCAGAACTCCTCACGAATCTGAGAGTCGCGCACCAGTCCACGATCAACTCTCTCCCACAACGAGCAAGCTCGAGCCAACCTGTAGCTAAAATAAAAATAGAAAAACACTATAGGCATGAGTATTAAAACTCAGTAGGCTTACCCAACAACTATTCCCAATGCACTACCTTTAAATAAAGAATTTATCAATTTCAGGTTTGAACTAAATTATATAAATTATTAGTTTCCACATACACTTTCATTTCTAAAACAAGTATCAGTCCATTGCCCTTTTTAATTTAAAAATAAGTTTAACCTTTGAAAAGAATATGTATATTTCTTTTTAAAACATTTTCTGCGAACCATTTAGAAATCCAAACTTCAGTTATTAGCCAAAAAGGAGAAACCACACATAATACACAACACACACCAAGGGCAATGGAAAAAGTGGCACGCAGGGGCCAGCAACCGAACTAAACCTCTCAATCATCCACCACATACAAATAAAAACTAAAGGAAACATGGGTCGAACCTAGGAGATCGTGAACAATCCAGAACATACTATACATGTGACTCATCCTGAAATCATGATCTAACTCGATGACGTCATAATGCCCTAACGCTCGGTATAGCCCTGCATGGCCTAACTGAGGGGCCCAATCCCCATAGAAGCAATAACTCAGTATTCCCATGCTATGGGGCCACTAGCCAGTGCGTAATCTAAACTAGTGAAACAATCATTCTCAAAAGATTCACTCACTATGCCAGGTTCCCATGTCAACACATTCAATAAAAAGGGGTGCGTCCACAATGTAATTCAATCAATCATGAGGCACAAATATCACACAAAACTCACGCAATAAACGCACACCAAAGATCAACCATGAGTAACTCCAATGTGAGTTTTTCCAAAGTAATTTATTTTATTAAAGTGCCAAACAGGCCTTCACCAACTTAAAAAAAACCTCATTTCTCAAGAAAACCTAAATAACTTGTTCAGAAGAAATCATTTATCTTTAAAACCAGAACTAAATTTAAAATTCTGTGAATTATTTTTAAAGGCCAAATGAGAATTCTTTCACTACTGGGTATCCACTCATCAAGAAAATATTTCAAGTGTCATGTATAAAATAAACGGCTCTTTTTACACCAAATAATCATTTTAAAATTAATTATCTTATATTATTTCTCATTAATTAAAATTAATAAAATATCAAGAAATTAATAAATTCTAAATTTAAAGGTGAGTGAAGTGAGGGACCTACCTCGATTTGCAGTTTGAACACGACGACGCGACACGCCTCGCATAAACGCGCAAGAACGCACAAGCCAAAGATCGTAGTATTGCGATTTTCCTCACCGACACACTGCAACAACCACACAAACAACTAAAAACACATAAACATGGACTTAAAACAACCCCAATGAATAAACAGCACAAAAAGGACTAGTTTGACATGTTTTCAAAACGTAATTTGCAGCACACCAATTAATCACAAAAATATTCTAAATTAGAAATTTAGGCGAAACAATTAACCAAATGAAAATTATCTTTAATATCACATAATTTATTCTAAAAATAAATATACTCAAAACCAAAAGTAATTAATTAATATTAAATGAACTTAAGTCATACAAGAGTTTGAGTACCTCTAAACTTGAAGGGTATAGGTCAGTGCGGAATGTGCCTGATCAGCGGAGTCGTGCGATAATCAGAAAGCAGCGACGCGCACTGGCGGGGGCTGGCCGAATACCAGGTGTGAAGCGGGGGTGCACCAGAGGGTGCAGATGAGCTGGACAGAAAAGGGGCGGCCTGTGGCGGACAACGGGCTATCAAGGCCGGAAAAAAGGAGGGCTGCGACCTGTTACAAGGGAAAGGGGCATGCGGGCGCTGCAGGATAGGGGCGCGGGTCATGCAGCGCTGGTACAAAGAGGTGGACCAGGATACTAGTGAGAGGCGGAGCCACTGCTTGGTTGGTGAGGCTCAGTAGGGAGGGCGCGCTGGAGCGGGGCACTGCAGCAGGTTGGAGGTGCTGGTGGGAGGAGGGAAGAGGAGAGGGTGTTGGGGCGAGCTGGTGCTGTGCGGGCTGGGCGTGTGCTGAAGCAGGTCAGGACGAAGGCGGAGGAGAGGTTTTGTCACAGGGAAGCTGTGCAGAGGCCGTGCGGGTGGCGAGCTGTAGGTGGTGTGGGTCATGCGGGGGTGCCTGCTAAGGTAAGAGGGCAGGAAGGGAGCACGTGGCTGGGATGCTGCAAGGCCGAGGCGGCCTGAGGGAGAGCTAGTGGGCTGGCCAAAGGCTGCAGGGGGTGGCTCGAATGGTGGTTGGGAACAGCTGGGCAGGAGGCGCTGCTGCAGGAGGCACCGGATGGAAGAACAGGGGAGGGGCAAGGCAGGGCGTGCAGGGCAGAGGCACGGGGGCGCTACTCTGAAGGAGGGAGACTGGGTAGTGGGGGAGCTGATGTGGGTCGCTGCAGCAAGGAGAGGAGGCGCACCGGATGGGTAGGGGGAGAGGTAGGAGGCCCGAGCGGGAGTAGGAGAGGGCACCGTGTGGCGGTGCAGTGCGGCGGATAGGAGGGACTGTTGTGTGTAGGAGCAGGAGAGGGTACCATGTGGTGGTGCAATGCGGTGGACAAGAGGGAACTGAGGCGCTCTGGTAGGGTGGCGCGGGACCTGGCCAATAGGGAGGACGACGCTCCGAAGGGGCGTGGTGGCTGGGGAACGAACCAGGGGGGTGAGGTTATACGGGTAAGGCGGACGAAGAATAGGGGGAGGGGGAGCAGCCGCGTGGAAAAACAAAAAGAAATAAGAAAAAAAAGTAAAAGAAAAAGGAAGAAGAAAAAATAAAATGAAAATAAAAAGATAAATAATAATAATATCACTATTAATACTAATAATAATAATATTATTATTATTATTAATAAAAATAATATAAATAACTTTAATAAAAACATAATAATGATAAATAATTCTTTTAATAATAAAATTCCTTTAATAAAAATAAAAATAAAAATAATAATTGTAATAATAACAATTATCTTAATAATAAAATAATAATAACAAAATGAATTCATATCTTTTTAATAGTAATAATATTAACGAAAGGCCACGCCGTTGCATTGGCGAAGCCACACGAGGTCTCCAAAACGTGCTCTGCCTGGGCGCTGAGTGACGTCCACTCAAAAGCACTCGTTTTTTTTTGACAAAACTTAAAAATATTGTTTGGTTTTCAACCCGAACCTCGATTTTTTTTAAAACCAAATAAAATAATAAAATAAAAATAATAAGTAGGTCAGGGTGCGGCAATTCTCCCCACCATAACGCTTCTCGTCCCCAAGAAGCCACAACAAGACCTGGACCCAAGAAGAAACTCCTTAAGTGTCACTCACCCCCAAAAGTTTAAGCACTTCCATTTGATCGATCCAAACGAACACTAAACTCCCATGACACAAAAATTATCCTCAAAACACGAACACATTAAACACCACCAAAACAAAACTCTGATACTGACACAGGGAGGCCTGAACGGAATCCCCACCATAGGAAACAAGCCAACTAAATTCAGTGAGACCCGTTATGGGTCTCCCCACCATATGGACTGATGAGATTTACTGAACTTGAAAACTTTCTATATGAACAAAAAACCCCACCATAACAGTAGGGGAGGGAAGGGCCTAACCAAAAGAGCATCAAAACTATCGTCACCGCTACCTCGATGATGTCACAACCTCAGAAGAAACACAAACCATACCATGCTAAGGATTTAAATTAAACCAAGGACCTTCTTCAACACTGGGGTTCACCTAACTACGTGCGAGCTTTACTCCGGGACCTATGGTTGGAGCTCTGATGATTGAAGCATCTCCTGCCTCGCAGCCAGGCTTCGAAAATTCCGAATCATAACACACGAACCAGAATTTTACCAGAAACACATCCATTAGAACAAAGGTTTCAAAGAGGTTCAACAGCAACCATTCTTACAACTGAAAGAAAAGAAACACCACAAAACGGTACAGGTGATGACTACTACATCCAAGAAACACTATAAAGAGAAAACCCCAAACTGATCTCCAAACACCATCCTACTCATACTGACGGGCTGAGGTGACCTTCAACGAGCCAGGTCCGGCTTCAGCGTACTTCTTGGAAACACCTCAACAGAATCACGGTAAGTGGCCCAGACGTCCACAGGTGTGGCAGGGTTTTGGAGCATTCAGGAACATCGGCCTCTTGTGCCCTCTCTTACCGCACTGGTGACAGATCAAGGCATTGTACTGTGAGGAAGATGACTGAAGGTATGAAGGCCTCTTGATTCCTCTACTAGTTCTGCCACCATCATGTCATTTCCCATTCTTCTTATTGCTATTTTCTGCATTGTTTCCCAAATCCAGAGGAGGATTCGTCACCTCATGTCCTCCTGCTAACTTAGATTCAACGAGGAAAGCTTGTATCACCACATCAGGGAAAGTGATCACATTGAACTCTCTCACCTTTGACTGCAACTCAGGATGTAATCCAAGCTCAAAATGCCGAGCTTTCACAAGATCATTTCCAACATACCCCGGTTCATACGGAGCCAAGTCTAGGAAACGACAAAAGAATTCCAACACCGATTCGACATCTTACTGGAGACCGCACAACTCCATCCTCTTCCTCACCTTTTTCACTTCAGAGAAGTACTGTTGGATGAATGAAGACTTGAAGAACTCCCAAGTGAGATCTTTCTAAGGTTTATTCTGAGACACAGACTTCCTCCATTTCCAGGTTGGACCTTCAAGCATAAAGTTATCCAAATTCACCTTTAACGACTCAGGAAACCCTATGAAACTGAACTTCCTCTCAATCTTCCGTAACCACTCTTCTGCCTCAAGAGGATCTGTCTACCCATAAAAGAGGGGAGGGTTCAACTTCCAAAACTCGAGGACGTAGTCCTTGGGATGATCAACTGGAGGATTTTCTAAGGATGCACCAGCCAAAGTTTCACCTTGGGATTCCATAAAAACTTCGTGGGGGCAAACACTAAGGAACAAGAAAATAAGAAGATGGGTCAAACATGGTCATTGTCATTTCAAATACCAAAATAACACTTTTCACAATGATTTTTTTCAGAAATAAGGAAAACCCAGACGATTCACTAGAGAGAAACTAGTGATGATGGGTGACTCGACCATATGGTTGGCGGCCATATGCCAGTCACACAACCATCACTAAGAGCATTCTAGGGTAAAGTATCCAGCTCCACATGGCTTGCCAGACCATGCAAGCTCAAGGAGGTCACTTTCCTAACTCTCATTTCATTTCCCAATACCAAACAAACCATAAGAATCAAAAGACATCAACAACCCAAACATCCCATGGTAACCCGAGGTTCGGAACGAGCAAGGGTTCATGACGTCCTTCTCGTCCGTATACCTCGAGTCCTGAAAATCATACTCCTTCCACCATGACAACCCCAAATAATAATGGGCGCTCTGAAAAACAAGGTCCACTCAGGAGACGACCTCCTCTGATACCATTTTTTCATGAACCAACCTCGGGTGACCCTGAACCGATCACCCAAGCCGGTCCGCGACATGACCCAAAGGGTGTTCCCGATCCCCACGGGATAGAAACTAATGCCAGGCATCAAAACTCAACAATAGGGAATGGTTTTTCCCAATAAAAATAAATAAAGTTGCGGAAAATTAGAACAACACAAAGTAAATAAATGATCCTGAAAAGAAAGAATGACCAAAAAAACACACTAACTTGGTCTCGACCAAAATTCATCACGACTTCGAGAGTCACGCAACAGTCCATGACCAACTCTCGCCCATGATGAGCATGCTCGATCCAACCTGTAGCAAAACTAAAAACAGGAAAACACTATAGGCGTGAGTATTAAAACTCAGTAGGCGTGCCCAAAAACTTTTTCCAATGCACTACCTTTAAATAAATAATTTATCAATTTCAGGTTTGAACTAAATTATATAAAATATTAGTTTCCACATACACTTTCATTTCTAAAACAAGTATCAGTACATTGCCATTTTTAATTTAAAAACAAGTTTAACGTTTGAAAGGAATAGGTATATTTCTTTTTAAAACATTTTCTGTGAACCATTTAGAAATCCAAACTTCAGTTATTATCCAAAAAGGAGAAAACACACATAATACACAACACACACCAAGGGCAATGGAAAAAGTGGCACACGGGGACCATCAACTGAACTAAACCTCTCAATCGTCCACCACATACAAATAAACACTAAAGGAAACATGGGTCGAACCTATGAGATCGTGAACAATCCAGAACGTACTATACATATGACTCATCCTGAAAGCATGCTCTAACTCGATGACATCATAACGCTCTAATGCTCAGCATAGCCCTGCATGGCCTAACCGAGGGGCCCAATCCCCATAGCAGCAATAAATCAGTATTCTCCTACTATGGGGCCACTAGCCAGTGTGTAATCTAAACTAGTGCAACAATTGTTCTCAGAATATTCACTCACTATGTCAGGTTCCCATGTCAACACATGAAATAAAAAGGGGTGCGTCCACAATGTAAATCAATCAGTCATGAGGCACAAATATCACACGCAACTCACATAATAAACACACACCAACGATCACCCATGATTAACTCCGATGTGAGTTTTTCCAAAATAATTTATTTTATTAAAGTTCCAAACGGTCCTTCACCAACTTTAAAGAAAAACCTCATTTCTCAAGAAAACCCAAATCACTTGTTCAGAAGAAATCATTTACCTTTAAAACCAGAACTACATTTAAAATTCCGTGAATTATGTTTAAAGGCTAAACATGCATTCTTTCACTAATGGGTGTCTGCTCGTCAAGAAAATATTTCAAGTATCGTGTATAAAATAAACGACACTTTTTACACCAAATAATCATTTTAAAATTAATTATCTTATATTATTTCTCATTAATTAAAATTAATAAAATAACAAGAAATTAATAAATTCTGAATTTAAAGGCGATTATAGTGGGGGACCTACCTCGATTTTCAGTTCGAACACGACGACGCGACATGCCTCGCATAAGCGCGCAAGCACGCACAAGCCAAAGATTGTAGTATGGAGATTTTCCTCACCGACATGCTACAACAACCGCACAGACAACTAAAAACACATAAACATGGACTTAAAAAAACCCCAACAAATAAATAGTGCAAAAAGGACTAGTTCGACATTTTTTCAAAACGTAATTCACACCACACCAATTAATCACAAAAATATGTCAAATTAACAATTTAGGCAAAACAATTAACAAAATAAAAATTATCTATATTATCATATAATTTATTATAAAAATAAATATTCTCAAAACCAAAAGTAATTAATTAATATTAAATGAAATTAAGTCATACAAGAGTTTGAGTACCTCTAAACTTGAAGGGGCATAGGTCGGTGCGGAATGCGCCCGATCAGCGGAGTCGTGTGATAATCGGAAAGTAGCGATGGGCATCCATGGGGGCTGGCTGGACAGCGGGTGTGAAGCGGGGGTGCACCAGAGGGTGCAGATGAGCTGGATGGAAAAGGGGCGGCCCGAGGTGGACAACGGGCTGTCAAGGCCAGAAAAAGGAGGGCTGCGACCTATTCCAAGGGAAAGGGGCGTGTGGGCACTACATGACTGGGGTGCGGGTCATTCGGCACTGGTACAAAGAGGTGGAGTAGGCTGCTAGTGAGAGGTGGAGCCACTGCTAGGTTGGTGCAGCTCAGCAGGGAGGGCGTGCTGGAGCGGGGCGTTGCAGCAGGTCAGAGGTGCTGGTGGGAAGTGGGAAAAGGAGAGGGTGATGGGGCGAGCTGGTTCTATGTGGGCTGGGCATGCGCTAAAGCAGGTTAGGAGGAAGGAAGAGGAGAGGTGTTGTCACACGGAATCTAGGCGGAGGCCGTGCGGGTGGTGAGCTGCAGGTGGCGCGGGTCATGCAGGGGTGCCTGCTAAGGGAAAAGGGCAGGAAGGGAGCAGGTGGCTGGGATGCTGCAAGGCCGAGGGGGCCTGAGGGAGAGCTGGTGGGATGACCAAAGGTAGTAGGGGGCGGCTTGACTGGTGGCTGGGAACAGATGGGCAGGAGGCGCTGCTGCAGGAGGCGCCAGACAGAAGAACAGAGGAGGGGCAAGGCAGGGCGTGCAGGGCAGAGGCGCGGGGGCACTGCTCTGAAGGAGGGTGACTGGGTAGTGGGGGAGCTGATGTGGGTCACTATAGCAAGGAGAGGAGGCGCACTAGCTGGGTAGGGGGAGAGGCAGGAGGTCCGAGCGGGAGGAGGAGAGGGCACCGTACAGCGGTGCAGTGCGGTGGACAGGAGGGACTATTGTGTGCGGGAGCAGGAGAGGGCACCGTGCGGTGGTGTAATGCGGTAGACAGGAGGGAACCAGGGTGCTCTAGTAGGGTGGCGCGGGAACTGGCCAATAGGGAGGACGACGCTTCTCTGGGACGCAGTGGTTGGGGAACGAACTAGGTGGGGTGAGGTCTTGCAGGTAAGGCGGAAGAAGAACAGGGGGAGGGGGAGCAGCCGTGTGGAAAAATAAAAAGAAAGAAGAAAAAAAAGAAAAAAAAATGAAGAAGAAAAAATAAAAGGAAAATAAAAAGATAAATAATAATAATATCACTATTAATACTAATAATAATAATATTATTATTAATAAAAATAATATTAATAACTTTAATAAAAACATAATAATGATAAACAATTATTTTAATAATAAAATTCCTTTAATAAAAATAATAATAATAATCATAATTATAATAATAATAATTACCTTAATAATAAAATAATAATAACAAAATGAATTCATATCTTTTTAATAGTAATAATATTAACAAAAGGACACGCCGTTGCATTGGTGAAGTCGCGCGGGGTCTCCAAAACGTGCTCCGCCTGGGTGCTGAGCGATGTCCACTCAAAAGCATGCGTTTTTTTTTGATAAAACTGAAAAATATTGTTTGGTATTCAACCCGAACCTCAACAATTTTTTTTAAAACCAAATAAAATAATAAAATAAAAATAATAAGTAGGTCGGGGTGCGACAGTATCAGATTAAGTAAAGTAAAAAATTATACTGGATAGAGAAATGAAATGTCACCGAACAAAGGCTACTAGACAGAGGGGATCTAGACAAAGCAATGTAGGATCATAAGAGTATGTAAATGGCTACAAGAGGAGGATTGAATTATATTTTTTAAACTAAAACTTAAAATTTTCATAATATCATTATAAAGGTATTTCATAAAAAAATCATGTCCAATATACAAGAAAGTAATCGTATAAAATTTTGTACCAATAATTTATAAAATCAGAGTTTAGGAAAAGTTTATAAAATAAAAAATAAACTTTCCTTAATTCCTACATAGGGGAAATAAACTAATAAATACAAGTAATAACAAAAGTGTATAGAGTAAATTATAAAAAACTTACTAAAACATTATAATAAAAAGTTCTACACTTTAAAATTCAGTGTAAATGGAGTCGTAATCTAACTCAAGATGTTCATGATATATAAAATTATCGTTAGGCCTGTATTCCACACATATAAGTCCTTGATCATTAGATGAAACATAGATTCAATTTACCTATCCTTAGGAACCCTCAATCAACAAGATCAGACAAGTATCCATCTCTCAAAACCCTAAGATCCCTCGATCACAAAGATCGAACATAAAAATTTTACGATCATAGAAGTTATTAAGGCATTTATAATAAGTCCTCACATAGATTCCTTAAGAATAAAAATATCTAAAAATTATAATGAAGAAATCTCAATATAACAATATGTTACAAAATCTTCATAGAAAATTAAGATAGTTGACGATTCTAAAGATTTCTCTTCCTTGAATGAAACTTATATTTATAGGTATTTCTCTAACATTCATATTCTACAAATCCATTTTTTTCTGAATAAACCACTTTTTGGACAAGTGGGAACCTCACATTCAAATTCAAATTCAAACATAGAAAACCATCCCAAAAGCAGAAGCCACAGTTCAAACATATGACAAGACAAGGGAACAACCTCGATCCCATCGAAAAGAAAAAACATCGAACCACAAACCATGAACCACCTTTGAAGATTCAAAATTCAAATTGAAACTTTCAAATAGATAACTAATGCACAGCCTCGAAAAGCAGAACCTCAAACCTTGCGAGCAGCAGGAACCTCGGAAAGCAGAACCTCAAACCTTGCGAGCAGCAGGAACCTTGAACCGTGCAAGCAACAGGAACACCCCTCTCGTTACCACCTCAACACAGAGTAGTGTGAGAGCGGACAAGATATTCACAATGAGGCACAATGAAGCCAGCGCCATCAATCCCACAAAGAATAGCATCATCGAACTAGAACAGTAGAAAATTAGACTCAACGCAATTGGATGACCAAACCAGATGGTGAAACTGCCAATGAGAAAAAACACCGCTAACAAGAAAGAGAACCAAATAAGGGAAAATAGTACTAGGACTGAAACCCTAAAGAACATTGGGGATGAACTCTAAAAAGAAGAATCACGACCGCCTAACTGTATAGCCCAAAACCCTTGCATTACCATCGCTCCAACTCCGACCTGAAGAGGAGAGGTGGAACCCTGGGTCAGAGCGGATTTGGGCAGCCAGGAATGAAAAATAACGAATAAAAGGACCGACTCTGATAGCGTCAGAAACCCTCTACCCACCGCACCCCAAATCCCAAAGCCTCAACGTAAAAACTACCCCAACTCTAACCAGGAGAGGCATAGAGAAACTTACGGCCAGAGCAAGGTACAATTACAGAGGGAATCTACAGCACATAACTTCGCTGGAAGAGAAAAAAAGTGGAGAAATCCCAAAACAGAGAGCATCATAGGAGAGGATAAGGCCAAGAACGGAAGGGTGAATCCAGGAGCTTTGGACGATGATGATAATGAAGGGTAGATTCCGAGAAAGAGCTCGAAAACCCTAGAGGGGAGAAGAAGCCAAGTGCAGAGAGTGCTCTCCGTAGAGAGCGCTCAACATTCACATTCTATATTCTAAGGAGTTGATTGAAAAAACTTTATATGAACTCATTATTCTATTGAAAATGTTCATCACAACTTCATTCTACATTCAAATTGGTAACACCATTACAATAATTTAGTATTTTGTTCAGTAGAATGACGTTTCTTCATATGGTGGAATGGAATTCTTCATTTGATATATTTTATAAAGGTTCATATGGAAATATTGTCTACCTCTGTCCGATGAATGTTTGTCTAGTGGAATTTGTAGAACTTTTTCTAATGAGACTTGGTTATACTTCTTTAGTTGGACTTTATAAATAAATGTCTGATGGAACTGTATCTATCTGATGTAAAAAATTATAGGTTTATCCGGTTAAGGAAGTTCCATTCGATAATAAATGTTTTCTACATTCGATAAAATATTATTCCTATAAAAAAATTATAAGAACTTGGGAATTATGAAAGTTAAAAAAGCATAAAAATTTAAATAAATGGTTTTTGATTTTAAAAAATAAGGTTAGAAAGTGTTGAAAGAAAAATCTTGACTTAACAAGTAGTACTAGATGAAGAAGTTCATATAAATTTCACTAGATGGAGAAAAGTCAAGATTAAAGGATAAATTTTCCTTCATATCTGTACATTATAAACATTATGATGATGTTTGGATGTACTTTCAATGATCATAAGTCTATATAGTATTTGAGAAAGTTTTTAAAAGATTGTTGATGTTTGTATTTGAGGAAGTTCTTATGAAAAATGTTGACTATGATTTGTTCAGAGGATTTTAAGGCGGTCAAAATAAATTTGAGTTGATCAGAAAATTCCGAATTTGAGCCTATGTTTTCTCCCTAATTTGTGGAGGAAGTATGAGTATATAAAGGAGATAAATCTCATGGTGAAGTTCTATTGTTGCTGTGTAGAGTGAAATTTATGAAGTTTCTTAGAGAGTGCTGTGTGAGAAGCCAAACAAGAATTCATTTGGTTGAATAAGAGGAGTAATAGACACAATATAATAGATGGAGGTATATCAGACACATATGCTTCATATGGATTAACATCATACATTGATGGAGGTGAATTAGATAGAAGTGTACCAGAAAAATGTGTACAGACTGAGGTGCACCAGAGAGAGGTTCAAATGGATAGAGAGGTTCCTGATAGATAATTTTTGGATAGATTTTATTATGATACACTTTTAAAGTTTTATTGTTGAATTGGATCTGAATAAGAAGAAAACATTTTAACTAGTGGGAAATGGAAATATTTTATATCAGGAGAGAAAAGTAGCTTGACAGGAGTTGGATCATTTTTATTCACTTACATTATATAGTGGATATCTGTGGATTGATGGGAGTCGACACAATAAGGGCTAGGTAACCACATTAGGACTAGAACTTATAAAAACTTGTGTTCCTTACTTTATTTAATTATCTTTTCATATGATTGAGGTTGAGAGGATCTAAACTTTAACAAGTTATAGAGGTTAATTTCGGGATAAAAGAAATTGTAAAAGATAAAAATTGATTCAACCCACCCTTCTTAGTGTTCTACACATTATTATAACATTAAACAAAATTTTATGTGGTTTGGACTTAGTCCCACTCCATGAGGGGGATTCTAAACATACTTTTATTCAATAAATGGAAGATGATTACAATCAAACTATCAATTCCCCCTAAATAAATGACTCCACCATACAAATATTGAAGAGCTCATCTGATAAAACTAGTACCACCACCTTATAATCCTTAAAGAGAGTATTTCCAAATGGATATGATCATCACATGTATCCCTATGCTCAGTCTAATTCATCCAATTCCATAACTTACTCTTCTAGTGTACATTGTGCACTTTTGGAAACTCCATGAGTTTACTATTATGTATCATTCTGACAACCCTTATATTTTCCATTTACTACAAAACCACTTGGAAAAAACATTATTTGTCCTTAAAAAAGGATTTTACATATCCACATAGTTACTTTTACACAATTCCTTTGAGTCTTCACACTTCTCCCTTTATATTTTTCAAGGTAGCTTTTGATTTCTTGCTTCTAGTCTACCTGCTTTCAGAATTCCCAACTTTACCACTTCCACTCCACCATCTCCATCCGAATTTGGAAATTAGACTTCTAGAATTAGTCATTCCATTAGTTTTAATTAGTTATTCAGAAAATTATTTTCACATGGATAAACCAAATAGATTCTTGCTCCCACTCTTGGTGAGAAAACACACCAAAGTAACACAACATGGGTGCACAATGTAATTAACCAGCTTGTTCTTCCATCCAAACTGACACATGAATTAAACTTTCACTATCCCAAAAAGAATTCATGATCATAAAAGGATAGTGAAAAGCAATAGAGAATCATATATATATACAATGATAATGATTTTAACCTTAAATCTGAGTTAAGAAACAATAAAATTATACTAAAAATCTGGTATGACCCATCAATAGGTCGGACATGCACACTAGAAATACAATAGAAGATATAAAAAAAATATAAGAAGTTAGTAGATATAAATAGATATAAAAAAATCCCTAGGATCATACTCTAAACTCCCTCTCCTATCTAGTATACCTCTACTCACCCCAAGCTCCCTCAACACGATACAACTCTAGAATCACCCAATCTCTGCATAAATATTGTTTTCCACCAATAACTAGAACTGAAATTAATAAATAAATCATTTAAGGGAAACATTCCAAGAATTATAATATAGTAAAGGTAGGTACTATAGAATAATGAAATAAGAAATGTATGTTGAGTGCAATAAAATAAAAAACTAACCTCAAACCCCCTAAGTCAATCAATGCTCCAAGAGTAGTCAAGAGTTGATCTGAGAACTTGAAACTAAGATGATAATGAAGGACCCCAGAACATCCTGAGAGGGGAGGGGTGAATCAGGGTGTCAATTTTTTTTAAAGTTGTGGATATTGTTCCCAAATTGGCAGGAACTTGTTAAATATGTCAAACAAATGAAATAAGGGAGATAACACAACACTTTTACTTGGTTCAACTCAAAGGGAAACGTCCAAGGAGCATACACCGACAGTGTATCGCTTGTACCTAAATCCAATAATATTTACAAGTTTGAGAAATACAAGATTTGGTCACAGTCACTCTATACTAGGCACACTAACTTTATAAGGTTCATGTATAGCTCACTGTGTCCCTTGGATCACTTCCCTCGACTCCCCCTAGCTCACTGCCTTGAGAGAAGACAAACTCAGTTTATCGACTTGATAGCCGCATCAACAGAATTGCATTGAAGTAATTGTCTCTATTCAACATGAGACACTGCTTGCATTGAATTCCAGAAATGATTCACTTGAAAGAACTAAACCACTGAACCAGATATTCAGAATCTTGTTAGAATCATAACCCAACACTTGCACGGAATTCCTCAACTTGTGCGCAAGATTTGGGAATTTTTGCGAAAGATGGATTTCACGAAACCCCTACTTTCCATACAACCCTTATCTTCCGCGAAACTGCACCGAAGGGTTCACTTGATCTTTTCAGACTAAAGAAACACCTTGCACACAAGATTAACTCTCTTACAATATTTCACATGGCTGAGCAACCAGATTTTTGTTGGAAAATTCTTAATTATTCCTTAGGGGTAGCCACATATTTATAGGCCCTTGATGAACCTGTGGACAAGATCCCGATGCATTTTTTTTGTCTGTGTGCATTTATTTCCGACCGTGCAAAACCCCTTTTGAAATCACATTGGGCACGTAAGATTCTTTTGCACAACACCATCTTTCACGCACATTTATGTCTTGTGCACACTTTTTTCCTTTGCCATATTTTGGAAAACTGATCCCAAAAAGAGCCTTGCCTGTAAGTTTCCAAACACCCTCCAATATTGCGTGCAACTTCCTTTAACAAACACACATTTCTCTATTTTCTGATTTTCAGGCCCAAAAAATTGGAAAACACTGAGAAACGACGCCACCTTCAATACTGTTGTATGCTTGAACTGTATTATCCATTTCCTAGAAAATATTCTGAACTTCTAATTAGGATTGAAAACAAACAAATATCATATGCTATTTCCTTCATAGAACCTTTTTGGTTCCAAAAATCTCCCCCTTTGGGTTTGTTGGAAATCTCCAGATAAAGTCAAAAGAGCACCAACCACTATTAAAACATGATACACAAGAATTAACTCATCCAACACTCTAAGTCTACATGAGCAATACTCAGTGTAGAAAACAAGAGAGAAGACATGAATTGTGTTCTCGTGTGTTTAAAAGAAACCTCTAACTATTTACCTTCACTATTCTCTCTATATTAATCCATGATTATATCTATCTTCTCTCATCCAGAGACACCACCTTCTATCCATTTATCCCCCATTGGAAATAAACCCAAAGATGGATAATCATCCATTATAGATCTTAGAACATACTCCCCCTAGATCATATCTCCCCCATAAACCTAAAACACTTCCACAACACAGATTAAAATAGTTAAAACAACCGGGGAGAGGGGAATTTCGTAACCTCATTATGTACTGGGAGGTGTCTGAATACTGAGGTTCAACCGATGTTTCTCAAACACAGCCGCTGACAGTGGCTTGGTCAGGATATCAGCCACTTGCTTATCAGTTCTGACATGATCCAATTTAATCACGTCTTGTTCAAAATTTTCCTTGATAAAGTGATATCTAATTTCAATATGTTTTGTATGAGAATGTTGGTCAGGATTCTTTGTAAAATCAATTTATCTCTTGTTATCACAGTAAATCACCATTGGTTGTTTCACCTCATCACTAATATCTGTCAGTTGCTGCTTTATCCATAGTAGTTGAGTGCATGCCTTTTTAGTAGCCAACATAGTTCTTCCCAACATAGAATACTCCACCACTAGTGGACTTACTGTCAACTACATCTCTAACCCAGTTAGCATTATAAAATGATGATAATTCACTGTCCCTTCCTATAGAAAAATATAAGACACAATTGTGAGTACCTTGAATATAACTCATGATTCTTTTTACTGCTTCCATATGTTCTTTCTTTGGATTACTCTGAAAGCGGGCTGCTAAGCATGTTGAAAAGAAAAATGTTTGACCATGTTACTATCAGGTACAATAAGCTCCCAATGATCCTTCTATACATTGTGGGATCTACAAAGGTCTCATCCTTATACTTTCAAAGTTTGGTTCCAACTGCAATCAGAGTTGACATTGGTTTCGAGTTATGCATATTAAATTTCTTCAACAGATCTCTTGAATACTTTTCCTGAGAAATGAACATGTAATCCTTATTTTGAATCACATGTATCCCCAAGAAATATGTGATCACCCCAATCATAGACATTTCAAATTCCGATTTCATGTGATTGGTGAATTCATCTATCGATTTCTACTTGCTACCACCAAATATAATGTCATCAACATAAACTAGAACCATGAAATGATATTTTGGAGAATTATTCACATAGAGATTGTGATCTACTCCTCTTTTGAATTCCAACTTCTTGAGATAAGAATCCAGCTGAGAGTACCACACCCGTGGTGCCTGTTTCAAGCCATAGAGTGATTTATTTAGTTTTCAAACCTTTGTTTCATCAGTACCAAGAAGAAAACCCACTAGCTATTCAATTTAGACTTCTTCTTCAAGAACACCATTCAAGAATGCTGTCTTGACATCCATTTGATATAATTTATATCCTCTTTAGAGTACCATGGAAAGAAAAATCCTAATTAAATCCAGTCTATCCACTGGAGCAAAGGTTTCTTCAACATCAACACCTTCAATATGGGAATATCCTTTACATACTAGTTGTGCCTTGTTTATAATAACACTTCCATGCTCATAAAACTTGTTCTTTAAGATAAATTTTGTACTAATAACATTATGAACTTCAGGTCTCTTGACTATATCCCATGCCTGATTCTTTTCAATCCAATCTAAATCTTCATTCATAGATTTCACCCAAGATTCATCCTTTACAGCTTATTCAAATGAGGATGGTTCCACAACTAACAGAAATGAAGATTGTGTGTTATTCCTCATCCTTCTTCTTTGTGTGGGTGTACTCCTATCCCCAATTATGTTAGATGGATCGATATCAGCTCTTCAATTTCTCCTATGAGGTTCAGTCGCATTCTCTCCAGCCAAGGTTTCCTCTTCAGATTCTTCTTCTAAGTCAACACCATGATGTGTCTCCTGAGTGTTTTTACACCTTTCTCTATTTATGTATTTGTATTTACTCCATGTTCACTTTTCTCCTTACTTTATATCACATCAATATATGAAATCCTTGAAGCATTTGTAGTTTTCTCTTTAATGATCTTAAAATCACTGATTTCCACAATCCTTCCTAAGTGCTTGTTGAATAACTTGTAGGATTTGATGTTCATTAAGTATCCAAGGAAAATTCCTTCAACTTTATTATCACCATACTTCCCTTGATTTCCTTCTTTGTTTCTGATGAAGCATTTACTTCCAAAAAAACGAAAGTATTTCAAAGAGGGATTCCTTCCATGACACAATTCATATGGTGTATTCATCTCACCCATATAAAGCCCTATTTGATTTTGAATATACATTACTACTTGAACGACCTCTTTCCAGTAATTTCGTGGAATAAGAATCTCAATCAGCATAGTTCTTTCCATGTTGTTCACCTGTCGATTCCTGCACTCAAAAAATCCATGTTTTTGTGGAGTTCTCACAAAAACTACCAAATTTTGTATCCCATGCTTCTCTAGGTAATTTTTAAATTCATTGGATGTGTATTCCCCTCTATTGTGAGGTTGAAACACTTTGATTGTTCGTCTAGTATCATTCACGGCGATTCGATGATATGTTTTCATGTAATCAAGCACTTGTCATTTAATGTGTATAAACATTACACATGCAATTCTACTGTAATCATCTATGAAAAGAACGAAATACCTTTCTCTATGAGCTCTGACAATATTTATTGGGCCACATACGTCTGTATGAATGAGATAAAGAAGATGATATGTCCCTTTCTTATTTATATGATATGAACTACAGACCAGCTTCCCCCGAATGCAAGCATCATAAGACTTTTCACGTTAATGCTTCAGGTTGGGAATGTCTATAAAAATCTTCAATTTTGATATTTTATCCAGGTATTGTTGATTGATGTGCCCCAATATACGATGCCACATGTTATTTTCTTCCTCAATAGTCATATAGCAAATGTTTTCTTTACTATCAACCTGATATAGGTTTCCTTTTATTCTGCATCCCTTCATAAGTGAATTTCCTATCTTTCCCTTGATAGTGCAACCTTTTTGATTAAAAGTAACTATACGTTCTGAGTCACAAATTTGAATCACACTGAGGAGATTATGACATAGGCCATCCACATAAAGGACTTCAATTTTCTTTATCTCTCAATTATCTAGTTCAGTACTTCCACTGCCTTTGATTTTCAGAGATCCATCATTACGAAACCGTACCATTCCATCAACCCTTCTCTTGACATATGTTAATAGGTCTGCATTACCTGTCATATGAGACGAACAACCACTATCTAGAATCCATGTGCTGTTGCTTTTTGTAGTTTTGAGGGCTACCTATGTAAGGTTGGATTTCTCAATTTTCTTCTTTTCTTTCCATGAGACATTAGACTGAGTGTAGGACACTGAAGACCTATTAATTATCTCTTCTGTGTACATGGGTTCTTTATAGTTGAAATCTTCTTCCAGAGGAGAAAACCTATTTGTAAGAGAAACACTATCTTGTTGATGGACTTTGACTTGTCTTGGACTCCGGTATGAGGTGTCCATGTCCCTCATCTACCTACAATCAATGGCCTTATGACCAAAGTTAGAACAACAAAAACAATATCCATAGAAATTTTTTCTTCTAAAAGAATTAGGATATGATTTTTTTCTCCTTCGTTGAACTCCCATCTCTTCTCCATTCAAATAGATTATTTCCTCTTTGAAATAAGACGTGGTATATCCTAGATATCCACAAAACTGACACTTCATAAGAGGAAATTTCTTTTCACTTATGTTTATCCTCATTCCTTCTTTTATGGGATAGTATTTTGACTTCTTCTTATTCCTGGAAGCTTGAGGATATCATTATTTTATTATTTCATATTGAATTGGGGGTTTCTTTTTCATCACTTCAGGTGATTTTTTCACATCACCCACTTTTAGCTTACCTTTATTTTGGTGACCTTTATTTGCAACATTTGAAGATTCAGCCTCACAACTAATTATACTATTTCCCATGTAAGCATGTCTTTGATCATTAAAAATCTTTTCAACTCCATTAGAACCACATTTTTCTCTCTCCAACAGCTCAGCATCTGAGAAACTTTCAAACTGTATTTTATTCCTTGATTATTTTTAAATTGATTCTCTCTCAAGTTTACTCATAAGAGTAACAACTTCCTATTTAATACCCTCAGTAGTCTTGGTCTTTTCTTCTAGTCTGGTGGTGAGTTCATTGATGACCTTTTCCTAATCTTCAATTCTCAGATTTTGATCAACTACATCATTAGTTATTTCAAGTATTTTTGACTGCACTATCACAAATTCTTCCAGTTGTTCAATTTAATCTTTGATCTGATCAACATAATCATATGATTATTCTATAATTGATTTTCACTTATTGAAACTCTTACATTTGATATTAAGATTACGAACATCATCTTTAAGTTGCAACTTGGAATTGAAATTAGTTGTCAACTGATTGTCTCCACCATTATCTTTTGATGGATCTGATTTTTCAATAGTGGCCATTATGGAAGCATGGTTTCCATTTTTAAATTCTGGTTCTTCTTCTTCACAGAATTCATTATCATCATATTACTTTTCACAGATAAAACTATTCTTCGATACTTTGTTTCTAGATTTAAATTCTCCCTTTTTGAAAAAACTTTTTTTAGTCTTCTCAATGTTTTCATCTTCACTATCATCATCATTGATATTTCTTAAGCACTAAGAGTCAATGTGCCCAACTTTTCCACAATAAAAGCAAGCAAGAGGTAACTTCCCTTTGAATTTCTCTTTTACCTTTTGGAACTTCTTGTAAATGAGAGAAAAAATTTATTTTTTCTCATCATATTCACCACTACTATCTTTTGAAATTTTCATTTTATCCATGGCCTTGAACACCATTTCCTTTCTCAATTGAGTCATAGAATCTTCTAGTTTGTCTCTCATTTCATATGCCACCAGGCTACTCAGCAGATCATCCAGAGAAAGTTTGGAAAGATCTCTTTCTTCAAGGACTGACACCTTTGAATTGTACAGGGGTGAAAGTCTTATTAATATTTTCTTTACAATATCAATGTCATTGATTTATTCTCCTAGACCTTTAATTTCTCCAACAACTTTAGTAATTCTATTGAACAAGGAGTCTGCATTATTATCAAGATGAATCCTCAGATCATCAAATCTATTGTGCAGGAATTTTAGTTTTACCTCCTTCACTTTTCTATCTCCTTAATAAATATTTTCAAATTTATCCCAAAAGGACTTTGCTAAGGTGAAACTCATCAACTTTAGATAGATCTGATCATAAAGGACTGCAGTGAGTGCATTCTATGCTTTAGCATCTCTATCAAGAATTTTCCTGTCTGCGTTAGTCATAGACATTCCTGTTGGATCAGTGACTTGTATTCCTTGTACAGTAGAAAATAAGACTTCCATTCCAAGAGATATTAGATGAGATCTCATTTTGTTCTTACAGATCTTAAAATTAATTCCATTAAAGAGGTGGACTCCCCTAACATTGGATGAATTCTTCATAATGGTATAAGAAAGATCAAACACCAGTGAACCTCCCTCTGATACCACCCGAAGGACCCCAAAACACCCTGAGAGGGGAGGGGTGAATCAGGGTGTCAAATTTTTCCTTTTAAAGTTGTGGGTCTTGTTCCCACATTGGTAGGAACTTGTTAAATATGTCAAACAAATGAAAGTAGGGAGATGACACAACACTTTTACTTGGTTCATCGCAAAGGGCTACGTTCAAGGAGCATATTCCAACAATGTGTAGGTCATACCTAAATCCAATAATCTTTACAAGTTTGAGGAATATAATATTTGGTCACAGTCACTCTGTTCCAAGAACACTGCCTTTATAAGGTTCAGGGATAGCTCACTATGTCCCTCAGATCACTTCCCTCAACTCCCCCTAGCTCACTACCTTAAGAGAAGTCAAACTTAGTTTATCGACTTGATGTTCACTTCAATATAATTGCATTGAAGTCATTGTATATGTTCAACACGAGACATTTCTCATATGGAAGTCCAGAAATTATGCACTTGAAAGCATTAAACCACTGAACTAAATATTCATAAGATTGTTAGAAGCATAACGCAAAACTTTCACGCAATTCCTTAACTTGCGCACAAGATTTGGGAATTGTTGCGAAAGATGGATTTCACACAACCCCTACTTTCCACGCAACCCTTATCTTCTACACAACTAAACTGAAGGGTTCACTTGGTCTTTTTAGACTAACATAATACCTTGTGTGCAAGATTAACTCTCTTCTAATCTTTCATGCACAAATCTTTTATGCGGCTGAGTAACCAAATTTTCATTGGAAAATTTTTAAGTCTTCCTTAGGGGTAGCCACATATTTATAGTCCCTTGATGAACCTACGCGCAAGATCCCAACATGTTTTTGTCAGCACAAATAAGTTTATTTCTGAGCGTGCAAAACCCCTTTTGATGTCACATTGGGCGTGTAAGATTCTTTCACACAACACCATATTTCACGTACATTTATGTCTTGTGCGGACTTTTTTCCTTTTCTATATTTTGAAAAACTGATCCCAAAAAAATCCCTACATGCAAGTTTCCATACACCCTCCAATATTGCATGCAACTTCCTTTTCCAAACATACATTTCTCCATTTTCTGATTTTCAGGCCCAAAAAATTGGCAAACACTGGGAAATGACACCACCTTCAATACTATTGTCTACTTGAACTGTAAGATCCCTTTCCTAGAAAAAATTCTGAACTTCCAATGAGGATTGACAACAAACACAAATCATACTCTATTTCCTACATAAAACCATTTTAGTTACAATAGATAATGTAGGAATGATCATAAACATACTTAGTAGACCACCATACACCTTTCCACATGCCAACTTCTCAATTATAAAGCCATTTAAAGCTAGTTTTAAATACAATTCAGAGATATAGTTTTTATATGCTTTATAAAACAAGGATTAAAATATTACACTTACACATTTTCCAAAAAACCACCTTTTATTAAATAAAATAAAAATAAGTTTTGCTAAGAATTTTACCAAATCATTTCAAACTATGGAAAAAAGGGGTTTCAAAACCATATAAAATAATCCAAACCATCATTTATCCTTATTTTTAAAAATTTGATGAAAACTAAATTTTCATAAACAACCATATAAAAATAAATTTCTTAAATACCCTTTCAGAAATAACCAAACCATTTCCATTTTAAAACACAATTTCCAAACCATTTCAAAATCTATTTTGAATGTAAACCAAAGCCATAAAATGGAACAAGTCATAATAGGCACCAACACATCACACATGCCAAAAAGGATAAAAGGAACACTATACGGGAAGGGGATGTAATATAAAAACACACAAAATCCCATATTTCATCCTAAAATAGGATCTAGAATCATGGAAAATGTCTATATATCCTAGTAATAAATACCTGAACTAGAAATAAGAAAGCTAGGATGACACTATTGAACCTATCCACACCTCTATAGTCCCATTGGACTATTCAAAAACAACTACCCCATCTATTTTTAATTACCATGAGAGAAAAATAAATTTTCTAGCTCATAACCCACTACCATCTTGGTATAACTGATAAGGTGTATCCAAGAAACATTCCCTAGGAATCTTACTACTAAAAACTAGTAATTTATCTCATATAGGTCACATACTATGTTCCTAAAAATCCCATGAAAAGTCATATAGAGGTGAGAAAAAATCAATAATCATACAAAAAAATTATAAAGCATTTAAAAGTAACTCATATATCACCTTCTATATCCTCACAAGGAATAACCCTGACCACATCCATGTATAAGAATCATAATGCATACAAAAAGTTTCAAACATCCCCTGGGGAGTTACAAGACACACATGGTACAATAATCACACAGGATCAATGAGGGTATCAAAAACTTTTGAAAATTATTTAAAGTTCCAAACAGGCTGTTGAAAACATAACACTCAGGATACTAAGACACTTTACCCATTTTTTTAAATAATTTTAAATATCATTTCAAAAATCTATTTAAAACCAACCATTTCAAAACATGTTGAAATCCATTTAAAAAAACACCCTATTTATCCAAAAAAATCAGGAAATCAAAGTTTATCCCAAAATCTACAAGGTTTCAAACATCACCCTTCAATTTAATTCATGAACCAAAGGGGGTTAAACCATTTTAAACCATTACATTTCATTCAAAAAAAAATTCTTGAAACCATTTTATGACACTTTAAATTTTAAGTCATTTGAAATCCCAAGTGAAACATTTGAGAAATCACTTTAAAAGCCTAAAAATATTTATAAATTCAAATTCTATTTCAAATCTCATTCAGGAAATATCACAAACACACCTTATGCCCAGTAACACAAAATAAAACTTAGACTATCCCTTAAAATAGTAAAACCTTTCACTTTAAAATAAACCTAATAGAAAACCAACTTTTCTTCTTGTAAATTCAATAACCTTCATTAAAACCATTATTTAATAATTAAAACAAAAATTCAAAACACTAAAAAATCAATAATTTTAAAATTGAAAGATGGGGTATGGGTAAACCTACCTCAAAACAGCCAGAACCAAGCCAAGATGAGATGGAATGTGTTTCCTTTGATGGTGGAATCCTGAATAAGAAAGGAGGAACCACCATGGACCATAAAAAATGAATAAACCATAAAAATTAGATCAACTCCTTGAACTAGGGTTTGTACTAGTTCATTATTATTTTTTGGATGTCCTCCATTAATGAAGACATTTTCTATCTCATAGTGGATTTGTTACACTTGTTTATAGGTAGGTTTTCCCATCCCCTATATTTTAATTTTAAATCCATTGATTTCTTATTGTTTTGAGTTTATGTTTTAATTATTAAATGATAGTTTTAATTAATATTGTTGAATTTACAAGGTGAAAAGTTAGTTTTCTCTTGGGTTTATTTGAAAGAAAAAGGTTTTACTATTTTAAGGGCTAGTCCAAATCTGATTTTGTGTGACTGAGAACACTTATGATATTTCTTGAATGGTCTTTGAAAATATAATTTGAAATCTATAAATATTTTTGGGCTTTAAAAGTAATTTCTTAAAGGTGTCACTTGTAATTTCAAGTGATACATAAAATTCCAAGTGTTATAAAAAGGTTTCAAGAATTTATTTGAATAAAATGTAAGGTTTTCAAATGGTTTGACCCCATTTGGTTTACGAATTAAATTAAATGGTGATGTTTGAAACCTTAGAGGTTTTGGAATAAATGTTGATTCCTAATTTGTTATGGATAAATAGGGTGTGTTTTAAATGGATTTAAATGTGTTTTGAAATGGTTATTTTTGAATAGAAGTTTGAAATGATATTTTAAATGACTTAAAGAAAAGGGTAAAGTGGATCAACATCTTTAGTATCATGTTTTTAATATATCATTTGTATATTTAAGGAATTTTTGAAAGCGTGTGAGAACTTTATTGAGCCCATGTGATTGTTTCACCCTTGTGTCATTTAAACTTTAAGGAATGTTTGAATTTTTTTTTGCATAATATGATGATTATACATTTATGTGATAAGTGCAATTCCTTGTGAGAGTTTATGAGGTGATGTGTGAGTTACTTTTAAATGATTTACACTTGTTTTATACAATTGTTGATTTGTACTCACCTCTATTTTAATTATCATGGTAGTCCTAGAAACATATTAAGTGACATGCATGAGAGAAATACCTAGTGTTTAGTAGTAGGTTAGCTAGGGAATGTTTCATAACTACACCCAATCAGTTATACTGAGAGGGTAGCAGGTCATGAGGTAGAAAATTTCTTTTGTTTTCTTGGTAGTGAAGGAGATCTATGGAAATTATTTAAGGATAGTATGTCATGAATACTGGGGACATGGAAAGGTTTAGTAATGCTATGATAGGTTTCTTATCACCAGTTCAGGTCTTTATTACTAGATACTAGAAATATTTCCCATGATTCTAGATCATACTTTAGGATGGCATAGGGGATTTCATTTGTTCTTCAATTGCACCACCACCCATTGATTTATTATTAAAAATTTGTTACTTTTATCCTTTTTGGCATGTTTATGATGTGTGGGTATCTATTATGATTATTTCCATTTTATGGCATTAGTTCTATTTCAAATTGGATTTTGAAATGGTTTGGAATGTGTGTTTTAAAATGGAAATGGTTTGGTTATTTATTAATTGAGATTTAAGAAATAGTTTTTTATATGTCTATTTATGAAAATTTATTTTTTATGAAATGTTTGAAAAGAGGTATAAATGGTGATTTGGATTATTTTATATGGTTTAAAAACTGTCTTCCTTTAGTTTGAAATGCTTTGGTAAAATGATTAACTTCACTTGTTTTTATTTTATTTAATAAAAGGTGTTTGTTTGGAAAATGTGTAAGTGACATATTGTTATAATTTTTTTATAAATAATGTGAAAAACTATATATTTGAATTTTATTTTAAAATATCTTTAAAATGATTTTATAATTAAGAGTTTGGCATGTAGAAAGGTGGGTGGTAGCCTAATGAGTTTGTTTATGATCATGAATATATTATCCTCTCATTTGTAGGTTCTTAGCTCATCTCTCAAATGATCTTGGAATATTGATTGACTTGGGGTATTTTTGGTTATTTTTATATTTTATTGAATTCAACCTGTGGTGCATATTACATGGTTTTATAGGATCTACCTTTAATTTCTTAGAATACCCAACGTGTGGCTCTTTAAATGAGTCCTTTACTACTTTAAATTATGGTTGTTGGTAGATTGAATTATTTATATGGATATTGGGTGATTATGGAGGTTCAACATGTTGAGGTTTTTTGGGGGATGAGAAAAGGTATTCTGGCTAGATGAGGGAGTTTGGAAAATTAGTTGAGTGATAATTTTATATCTATTTATATCTACTTCTTGTTTATGTTTTGTTTACATTTTCTATTTTATTTCTGGAGAGAATTCTCAACCTATGGCCTCAATGGTACTCATAATTAATACTAGTGGGATGTTATCCTTGAGGTCCTAGGTTTGAGTTTCAGGGTAGGTGATTAAATCACTAGAGGGGTAGGGATAATAACCGCCATTTATTATTTGGTAGGGTCATGTAGGGAGATGAGACTCGTGCCAGTATCTTGGGTCGGGTGGAGACACTCTTTAAGGGTTTTTAAATAATGGGGAGCATTACACATGAGAACCACATAATCTAGGTAATCTATGACTAAGGGAAATGGTAGAGGAGGCAGATAGTTTTGACTAAGGAATATGCCAAAAGATCCAATCCAAAAACAATGATCCATGGAGGCCCAATGGGGAGGTCAACACAGAAACATGAAACCCAACTAGTAAACAACCCAAACAAATATTTAATATCAATAAATTAAAATTAAAATTAATTGAAAAATTAACTTAAAATCATACCATAATCGATGGATATTAAAACCAACTTCATAAAATTAAACATGAAATTTAATTATCGAGATATGTGAATTCAAAATTCACAATTATCCACCTCAAAAATTAAATGCATGATCAAATTTAATATACAACATCAATGAATTTTTTTTCATAAATCCAAACCTTGTAAATTAAATTCCTAAACCCGTGATGTTTCTATACCTCCTAACCAATTGATCAAGGTATCCATACACACAAACAAATCATAAATTCTAGAGTACAATTATTTTCTAGTATCAGTCACACTATTAACCGAACTGTACTTAATGTGTATCAATGTGACACACACCTTCCCACAATTAACTCCTAACACTACACTAAACATTATCAAAACTAACATCAATTATAAACATAAGAATAAGGGAACATACATCCATTTACCTAATTTTCCTCTGAGATCATTCCATTTAGGAATTCCTAGAACCTCTCTCCAATGACTGTATAACAATAGAAAAACTCAACAATATCCACCCCTGAATCAAGATGGAACATCATCTCAAACACATTCAAATAGAATATAACTCAGTAATGAACAGTTAAAAATGTAATTAGTAGTATCAAAAGAAGAAACATAGAATATAATTCAAACATAGAAAACTACAAAAAATGATCCTCCCCCTAAATCCATAAAGGAAATGGATTCAAATGTCTTACACCATTTAATTTAAGTCAAGACATTCCAATTGACCACCACTAGTACTAAGAAGTATTTTTACACATATAACCACTGAATCCAAAATAATGGGATCCAAAAATCTATATAAAGAGATGATGCTGCCTAAACCTATGCCAAATGAGAAGTTACACAAACAACTAGGTACCCTTTATGTCACATAAAACCTCAAGGTATTAATGGTAATATCTTAATAATGAGAATTACCAGTGATTTAAGGAAAATATGCTACTAAATGAAGAAATTCCTTCCTTTATCTAGCCCTATAACGACATCTAGGTACTATCCAACATCATTAAAGAGCTTTTAATAGTACCTTCATGAAGACCAATTATCATCAAACCTTTCCCATGACATTGCTACTCCATACTTCCTAGGCCCAATCACTAAACTCATATCCTTTTATACCCCAAGATAACAACCCCTCTAAGGGCATAAAAAATTATAGAAAAAGAACATAATGATTGCTTAAAAATACAAATAATCAAAAAATATATGTGGCATTAAACATATAACAAGTTTAATAAAGCTATAAATAAAAAAATAAAAGGATACAAATATTTATGTTCTTTGATTAATTGACATACATGAATGGGATATGATCATCACATGATTCACTATGAAAAAAATAATAGAGTACATGAAAATAAAGTTTCATGTGAAAAGAGGAATATAAAAACTATTAGAATAATGGAATTATTTTCACTTTAGGACTCACAGAAAACATCAAGCTGAGGATACAACATGTACATTCAAAATTTGATGGACTCATGCACACACATGAAACTCCACTAAAAAACTAGCATGTAAAAGGATACACAAAATAGACAAAGGAATAATAAAAATAGGTCGGTGAACCCTATCTAGGGATTTATCTCACCCATGTCAATATAAAACCTCTATTCTAAGAGTTTTTAGTAATGAAAAATGGGTGGAGTGGGCTGATATTACATGGGTTTGAGCCCATATAGTTTTTCCACAAAATCCCACTTTTAAAAAGAACATATAATTTCAAACCCACCCCACCCAATATAAGCTTGCGGGTATCCTGTGAGCTTGCTCGTATTTAAAAAAAATTAAATTATTAATTATACTTCTCGCATTTAAAAAAAATTAAAATTATTAGTTAAAATTATTTAAATATTGTATTTTTCTCATTCCCATCAATATTTTTGGGGAGAAAAATGGATCAACCATAGATGGTGTTTTAAGGTTTATGGTGGAGCGTTATTTAGTGGGTTGATAGTGGAATACAGTGACACTGATGTGGTGATTAAACATCGTGAAATAGAGTATACAAGTAATTTATGAGGGGATATGAATAATGATGTCAGTGGTGTGATGTTGTAAATTATGGGCCCCACAAATGAATGATGACTCTCTAAGTGGTGATCAGTTTTAAAAGGGACAACTAGGGTTCTCACGAGGAAGATGAACCTTTCTAAAATTTCAGAACAAATTGACTTTATTCTGTATGTGAAACTAAAAGTATAAGGACTTTCAAAAAATTAAAGACGATAAGAATAGATTCTCAAACCTCAAAAAAAAAAAAGAATATAAAACAATAACAATCCTCCTATCCCACCCATTCTTCATTGAATTGACTAACTAAGGGAGACCTCATAAACATCTGGTATGATGACAATGAAATCACCAATGAACATAAATCAATCCCACATAAAGTGGGTGGAGGGAAATTACACAAAAAACCCCAATAAAAGAAAAACTAAGTAGAAAATAGAAAAATATACCATAGAAAAAACACCCCCTTACTCTTTTTCATCAGATGAATCCAAGTAAGGAGGGAAATTGTTGTCCAGTATAAGAACCATGTTGTTATGTTTTATGAGATATATATTGTAAGAAGAATTACCCAACTTGTACTATGAAAAACACCATTTATAACATCAATAAATTTATATGTAACATAATTATCCAATGTAATAATATTTTCATCCATTATCCAAGAAGGATACTTCTTCTTCATATCCATTGGAATTATTAAAGGAGTTAAGGGGGGTAAGAATGTTATGAAGATACCTTAAAGCATAATCATTAGTGGAATCTGTTATCTCATCATCCTGATTATACTCATGGAAGGTTGGAGAGTCACTTGCATTCCCAAAATCCCCACCTTATGAATTATTCTCATACCCCATCCAAGATATAGAACGAGTAACCATTGTTATCTGTATACCAGAGTAATACTTTATAGTTATTAATTTATTTTTTATTTTGGAAACATTAAGGATATTAATATCAAACTATTGAGAGGTATAAATATCATTTTTATTTCACCTAAAAATATGATTCATTTAGAGGATGAGTATTTTCGATAACCTAAGAATTATTTTCCATCTCAAATGAATAATCATGGACATTAATTTTCAAATATCAAGGATATGTCATGACATCAGCCTCAAGCTCCATAACAAGAGTAGTCTAGTTTTTTGATTTAAGGGGGCTTGCTACTTTAAAAAACTAAAAATTTTCACCATGGAGCCCAAAACTCACTACATCAACACCTACAATAGAGACCGAGTCTTTTTTTGGATGTGGATAATCAACATTAAATAGACTCTACCAGGGGTCCTCAAAATTAGTAGAACCTATAACCATTTTGGACTCAATTTGTAACTAGGATCGTTAATTATCTAATAATAGAGGATCAAAATTATAGTTTTAGCCACCATTAGACCTATGGAAATCTTGGGGAATTGAAGTACCCTTGTGATAAGATAAAAAGTTATGTCCTTGAAACTCACAAGCAAGACAGAAATCAATTCAGTTTTCACATTCAATTGTTTGGATAAATTCATTCCCATCATTGACTCTAAACCAGATGTAATCTGAAAAATGTTGAGTGAAATCCATTTCCACACAACTCATGGTCTAAACTAGGCGTTTTCCAGTTATGTTTCTATAATAAAAATACATAAAACTACCCATGGAATTACCAAATCACATGAGTACAACTTGATTTTGAAAATTAAGAGGCAATCTAGGAAGATTCATCCAAATAGATGCTGAATTGTGCTCTTCCATCAAATGGACCACCAACGACCATATTGTCAACCAAAAATGAAAGGATATGAATGGAATTGATGAGTGAGACCAATCCTTTCTGAAATAATATGGATATTTACAATTAATAATGAAGTGGAAAGAGTTAAGGAGCAAAACCATTAACCAATTTTTTGATCCACAATCAAGATTTACATGTCTATAAAAGTTATCTACATAAGGTTTAAAAAGAACAAATTTATCGGCCAATGTAAAATAATAAATAGAAAATGAATCAACAAGCTCAAGGGTGGAGAATAAAACCATAAAGGCTCTATTAATCAACTAGGGGTCTCATATACTAAGAGAGATATTAGGAATAGGTGAGATATTTTTGACTAGAGTGAAGAGGATTAACTTACTCTCACTAATCTGATCCCCTAAATTTCTGGCCCCTCCCTCCCACTGGAGGAGGGGTATCCATCTCCGAAATCTTGATTTAGATAAATTTATGTTTTTTTAATAAAAAAAAAAATAAAATAATAAAAATAATAAATCACCCCTAAAACATATTATGACTATAATAACTATTTTAGCGTTGAAACCATTTACAAGGGAGATGGGTTCCATTTTTCAAGAGGTGGGATGACATCCCATGTGAATATAGTTAATAATTATCATATAATTATTATAATATCATTTCAAAATAATAAATTTATACCTATTTAAAATTCACCTATGAAAAAATGGCGAATTAGTATGGCCATTTTTGTAAAAAATCATATTCTATGGTTTAATCATGATTTTTTGAATAAAAAAACTAATGTTAAAGAATCATATATTGTATTTTTTTATAAAATTGGGACTGAGAATAAACTCTCACCTACACAGCTTACCTAAATTTATCCAAATCCTCATGGTATCAACCCTCATATGCCTATTCTCTTAATGATAAAAATTTCCCAGCTCACCTCACCTCGAATCTACCCCATATTCATAAATCCCATTGGTTGTAGGCTCATTTTTCATTACTAAGTCCTGGTAGTTATCATCACTGAGTTAAAGGTATATTAATACTTTAGGTTCATATTTCATGATCCAAACTCTAAATAAAATCCAAAAGAACTTTATAACATCTCTTCACATGAACTCGAGGATCACAACTATTAAAGAGCTTGATTTGAGCTCTAAGAATCAAACAAGGATGAACAACCAACTTTTCCACCATTAGTCTCTCTTTATCTCTCCTATGGATAGTTGAACTAGGAAGGGATCTAGATTTATCACATCCCTCAATTATCTCTCTAAGTGAACCATAACTAGAGAACCAAGTATCCCCACCTGGATGATCTGCATAAAAAAACTAAAGAGGCATACTTGAGAAATGATGGTGGAGAAGGAAATTACATTGGGAATTGACCACAAGGTATACATAGAGGGACAAAATAAAAGGGAACATTAAAAAAAATCCCAAGGGTAGAAATTTAGGGATTCATAAAAGGTTTTAATTGGTTGGAATGGGATATATAAGGATTTAAACTCATAATCTTAGTGAGAAAACATACTGAAATAATGTTAGAAAAAATCCCTCAAGTTGAATTTTTATATATTTTAGGTTGTGTTTCTTGAAAAATCATATTGAAAAAGTTATAGAGTAGATAAGACTATGATGTAATCAAGAATTAGTGGATCTAGAGAAGTTTGAATTTTACTTAATAATAATTGTGTAGAAATTTAGAGTAAATAAATGATTATCATTTAAGCCAGGAGGATTCTCATAAAAATAAATTTGTGTGAACTCAATGATGTTCATAAAATTGAGGTGATGACTTTTATATAATCACGAATGGTTGTGTGACATTTGTTTTTTAGATAATTTTTTCCCTATAAATAGGGAACAGATCTTACATTTGTGTAGGAGAAGAATACTTAAAGGAATACCTGGAAAGAAAAGATATTTGTTTTCATGTAAGACTTATGCAGACATATTTCTTGCATGAAGAAATTTATATAGAAAAAAGTTGCATACATAAAGGACATTACACAAACAAGTGTTTGTGAGAACATGATTTATGTGAACATAAGTTGTGATAAAAGGGTTTTATGCAAACCTAATGAAAATTTCCTAGAATTTATGTGATGAAGCAGAATTTATCATTTGGATGAAAAAATATCTTTATAAAACACAAATTATGGTGTAAAAAAGTTGGTTTAGTTTATCTGAATAATAATATGCAGGAACAATGAGTTCACTTTAGTTGAGAGGGAATTGAGTTCTAAAATCATGATTGGTTGTAAACTAGGTGTGACAGTGAGTCTGCTATGGAAATTTTAAAAAAGTGCACTTTATTGAATTTGGTAAATTGAAACATCACCATTGTATTCCCCTTGGATGTATCCTAGTGTGGGTGAACCAAGTAAAAATTGTTGTGTTACTTGCATGATTTCATTTCCACCATCTATTATTATGAGATAAAGAGATAAGAGTGTTTTATGTCACGATGGAATAAGATCAGAATATGGATTATTTTAATCCACTATAACCTAATTTATCCCCACCTCACAGGGAATTCAACTTAGTTTGGGGGAAAAGGTGATATCAGAGTTAGGTTTAATCCAATGGAATTATTCTTTAATTAGAACTCATGGAAATAGTAATTCATTAAAGGATTCCAATCTTTGATGGAAATAATTTTCATCTTTGAAAAAATCAGATGGAACACTATTTATGATCCTCAGGCATGGATGTCCATACAAATTCTATTCATGGAAGTTTGGTCGATATAGATAGTGGATCTTTTTTAAAAGGAGATCATAAATAACTAGATGTTGATTCTAGAGGAATAAATGCATTAAGTGGATCCTTATACAAAAAAATATATATGAAGGTGATGTTGTGTAAAACCTCACACACTATATAGGAAAATTACTTAAAATATATAAATATGACTCAAATATTTTTGAATATATGAAACAGGTTATATGTAACATGTATGAATATTTGATGATTCACTTGAATGAAACAATCAATGCATTATCTGGCTGGGTGAATGAGATTATGGAAAAAATTCTTGGACTTGGATAGATCATAGAAGACATCAAGATTATGAAGGGAATTATTATAATATTTTCACCTTGATTCAATCCAAAATTTTCAGTGATTGTGGTTAAATATACAAAGGAAATTACATTGGATTTTCTTCACATTACTCTTATTGCATATGACATGAGGAACAATGATAACAAGGCCATGGAAAAAGGAGAATCTCATGAAGAGGTATTTGAGGCAATGAATAATCTCTCAATGGAAGATGATTCCAAAGGAGGGGAAGTTAATGAAGCAATGTCATTCCTTTCCTCAAATATGAAAATAAGAAAAGGAAAGTTCAAAGGTAAGCTTACACTTCGTTTCCATATTCATGGAAAGATTAGGAACCTTACTATAAAATGTACAAAGAGATTAAAAGAATAAAATTTCCTTTGAAGACAATGACCTATAAATTTTTAGTTTGTTAAAAATTATCCACCATAATACTTCTATTCACCAAGAAGCACCTGAAAACGTATGTTGACTTCCAATCCATCGATCAAAATCTGATACCGCTCATTTTTCTCAATTTCAAACTGAATAGATTGAATTTACACCATCCACCATCTGTACACTAATCCCAAAAACATTGAATTTTAACAAAAAATCCCTAGTTTGATCACCGAAACACACTCTTCATTCCCGATATGATGCACCAAATGTGGTTTCCACCTCACCACATCCAATTACACGTGAAAACACCAGTTAGTCCTCCTCTGGAACACTTTCTCTAAAAATGTTTGTCCTTAACCACCGAAACATCATCACGTCTCCCAATCACAATTACTTAACTCCAATAGGAATCATAGAATCATCCAAATTCATATAGAAAAGTAAAAACTTGAAAATCGGTGTAATTCCACATTTGGATCCTCAACCAACCAAACCCATAATTTCACTCCACTCACAAGCACTGATGCATTTCCAATCTGAATCACTTCCGAATTCCACCAGACTTCTACTATGTAACTCTAAACAACAAAATACACTATTCACCACATTTGAATTCCAAATAAGGTATTTACCTAAATAATAAATAAAATCAAATCTACATATAAACTGTAATTTTGGTGTTATCTCAACTATCTGCCAATCAGTTTTACATCATCTATAAAACTTCCAATACAAGGGTTATACATCTGCAACCAATAATAATCTCCCCACCACAGGAGCATCCTTATCATCATTTTAATGAATTAAAACACCCAATATATACAACCAATTCTCCATACATTACCGAATATAAGTCTAGACATGATTATCCCACTCTTATCTGAGTGCCAATTTGAAATATAGAACACCACCCATTCTTAACTTAACATTAAAATCATCTGTGATGATCATAAAAATTCTCCCATAATGAGAGACACACTCTCCAATATCCAATAGTGAACTACTCACTATATGGATTCCCTTATATTAATCTTCAGGCATAATGCCTGACCAGTTCCAATATCACATACATGTCACTCCCCTCGATATATGTTTATCCTATCCCAAAAGACCCATATTAAGGAACATGATCGGACCAATCATACCATGATACTCCAATCTATCACTGATGCCTCATCTCACCATAGAGGTACACCTCATATTCTCATCAAGACCTTAGGCCACCAGGCACACAAGTGTTTTATCAAATCCATCAGTCCTTAACCCACACATGGTTTCTCACTGATCCATAAACCCAATAGGCATCGAGCATAACCAGTGCGCACTTTCCCTCATAGATTAAGTATTTTACCAAAAATCTATTCCAACACTAAATCTATTCTTCCTTAGTAGAGTGAACCTCTAAAGAACTCTCTCACAGATCTTACCCCTTATCCGACTTGATCTCATCAGAACCCAATGGGTGTATGCTCCCATACTACCTGATCACATAACTATACTCATGATCCAATGAGTTACACATTATTAGTCCTAGCCTCACACACCTAAAAAAATGACCATGCTTATCTTCATGTCAAATATATCTAGAAAAAATCATCTAGGGTACTTCTATTCCTATAATCCCAAGGCATATCACCCATTCCATGGTCTACTGCACAATCACCCACCACTCAAGCATCATTCCAAAACCACTTGTATAAGGAAATGTCCTTAAACATTACATAATATAGTTATTTCAACTAAATTTAGCTTCTTTAAAATCCTAAACATATTTTAGGTTTATAGTTTTAGAAAGTTAGGGCAGAACTCATAAATATCAAACCACAAGCATACAAAGTGGGTACCACTAAAACAATATCCATTTCTTCCAAAACATAAAACTTTTAAAACAAAACAACAACATGATTTCTTTAACAACTATTCATAAAATTTAAATTGACTTCATTATTTATATTAAAAATCCTTATAACCTGTGAAAAACATTTAAAAACTTGGTATTAGAATAAAATTATTAGTAATGGATATAAAAGGAAGGAAAGAAACCATTAGTCTATGAATACTTATAAACACATGAAATCATTTTCACAAATACATACTTCTCACCCATATATACTTACTTTGTGAAACATGATATTACAATAAAATGTAGATAGTATATATAAAAACATAAAGGTATATTGTTACATTAATTACTTAATATTGTAACCCTCGAGGCTACCTTATGATTTATAACCCCCATGATTACCTTACAATATAACCCTCACATCTACCTTATGGTGTAACCATCACAAATACACTTGGGGTAACCATATGGACAAACTCAAACTTAAAAATACCAAATGAATTTGAGGGAGATATAGGTACCAAAATTTATCATAAATAATTCCCAAGAACCAGAACATAATCATAAAACATGAATATTTTCATAAAAATATTTCTTTTGAATTTTGTAAAATAGAAATTTAAAAGAGGAATTTTAAATGAAAGTACTTTAAAACTATCATATAATTAATGTGAGAATTAATATAATGAAAATAATATGTATATACACTATAAATAAACATAATAATACATAATATAAACAAAAATTCATTACAAAAATATTCTTATTACCATATAATCAATGAAGTAGAAGGTTAACTCAAAAAATGAAAATTGGGTTAAGAATTACTTTACGTCAGGTTCTTTTTACTTAAAACTTGTTTAAAACTCTTGTATAATGGTTAAAATAGTGTTATTAATATTTTAAAGAAACATAATCATGTTTATAACACCTTATATGATCATTTTATAACATCATTCGACCCATTTATTAATAATATTTTGTTATTTCCATTATTTTGGGTGCACGCTTTACATGATTTCCATGGTTGGTTCGTAAAGGATTTTATTATTGAATGGGAGATAAACTCCAAAAGTGTAATGAAATGGTATTAATATATTTACAGAATATTAAATGATGCCATAAATTATTTTGGTTATGTCATTAGTGATATCCGTTTAGATCATTTTGGCGGTTCTTCGATAATCACGAACTAGTTTCGTTATATAACTTAATATTATGTATATATGTTAACTAAAGAACATAAAAGATGTTATATAATAAAATTTAGAATATTTTTGAACCATTAAAATGGTTTTATTAGCACATTTAAAGGAATTAATGGAAATTGAAAACACATCGTCCGTGATGTTGGTAAATCAACACATCACAGATGGTGTTTTTATTTTTCGAATAAGAGGGGGAGGATAAGAAGTAAGTTGATGAATTTTTTTTATAAAAATGATAAAATACAGAATATATAATATTATGGAGATTTAATTCCTCTTAGATAAGGGGATATGAAGATATTATAATAAAATAAAAGGAATTGAAAAGAAAATACAAGAAAATGAAAGAGGATTTTTACCTCTTGATCTCTTCTCCTTGAGATCCTCCTTAAGGCCTTTGGTTTTGGACTTTTGGTGATACCATAAGGTCTTGGAAGTGGGGAAGAGACTTGGGAATGGTATTGGGAGTAATTTAGACTATTATCAAATATTTATATGTGTGAGAGAAAGAGTGGGGGGTGAGAGTGGTATTTATAGTGGAGTAGAGGAGGGATTTTCCATTATTTTAATCATTAGTTTAATATTTTTACTAAAGACTATGAATAATATTGATTCTTGTGGCCAAAATAGTAAATAGAGCATGTGAGTTTGAAACAATGGTGTTTAACTCAATATAACATCATCCATGACTCAATAATTTATGTATTTAGCTTATTTTTTAAATTATCGTATTTCACTATTCACAAAAATTCAAGTACTTTAGAAAAATACCAAAAATTCACCATAACCATTTTTTAAAATTTAGAATCCAAAAGTGAACTCCATTTCATCAAAATAATTTTATAAATATGCAAAATTTAATTTTTAAATAAAATAATAATTTATTTGAAAAATAACAATTTTAAAACTATAACTGATTTTATAACATCTTGAAAATTAATTAAGGTCTCATAAAATTATCTTATAACCATAAAATAATAAAATAATAATTTATGATTACAATTCATAAAAATAAATTTTCATTTAAATTATTAAATTAATCATAAAAGTGTAATTAAATATTTATGACTTACAAAAATACCAACACTTATATAATGATCATATTGTTACTTATAAGATGCCTTTTTATTATACATTTATTGGTGAAGTTACTATTAATTTGGCAGATTTAATATTCATAAAGTCCATATTACTATTCATAAGATCCATATTAGTATTTACAAGGGTAACATTACTATTCATAAGGGTAGGTTACTATTCACCAAAAATTAAGTTTGTCCTATAAAATTACAAATAACTTACTGATCGAAAATGTATATGTCTGTTTTTTGAAATTCAAATCATAGAAGCATCAAAATTATATTTAATATCTAGTTCATAACTATATCCTTAAAACAAAGTGTCATTATGTAGAGACTCAGTGTTTCTTGCATTTCTATTTATTTTTAAATCCTTGGGGTGTTACATTCTCCCCACCTTCTGGAAATTACATCCTCACAATTTTTATTTACTTATTAAACAAGCGAGGGTACCTTTACCTCATAGCATTTTAGATTCCCATGTTGCTTCTTCAACCATGTGGTTTCTCCACAAAACCTTTACCCACCAGATTAACTTATTCAACAATACTTGTTCTCTTCGATCAAGAATCTAAATAGGTTTCTCTTTATAAGAAATGTTTTCTTCCAACTGAACTGATTTTGGGCTCAAAACATTTGATGAATATTGCACATACTTTCTCAGAACACCATATTTATCAATGTTAAATTTAGAAAACATACCATCTTTGACTAATTATACCTTTTTCTGCAACTCACAGTCTTCCTTCTGCGCTTTCCTAATTCTATCTAACAGAGATGATTGTACTGACACCTAAACAAAATAGAGTAATTTCCTATACCAATAAATTCCAATAAAAAATTCATCAAATCATAAATCAAGGGGTCATGTTCCAAAGGTAACATGTTTAATGTAGCATGGTGTTTTCGACTCAAGGAATCCACCACTTTGTTTGCTTTTTGAGGATGGTAATTGATCATGAAATCATAATCCTTTATCAGTTAAATCCATATTCTTTGCCTCATGTTTAATTACTTCTGAGTAAATATATACTTTAAACTTTTATGATCAGCATATATTTCACATTTGGATCCCTATAAATGATGCCTCCATATTTTAAAAGCAAAAACAAAAGCTTCTAATTTCAAATCATGTGTGGGATAATTTATTTCACGAGGTTTCAATTATCTTGAAGCATAAGAAATTACCTGATCATTATGCATCAGAACACATCCAAGTCCCTTCAATAAAGCATCGCTATAGATGAAAAACTCACCATTTCTAGAAGGTAGGACCTAAACTAGAGCATTCACCAATCTCTTCTCCAATTCCTGAAAACAAACATCACATTCTTCTATCTAGATGAATTTAACCCCGTTTTGTTTTAACTTAGTAAGCGGGATAGATAACTATGAAAAGTTTTTAACAAATTGTCGGTAATAACCTGCTAATACAAGAAAACTACAAATATATGTAATATTTTTAGGTCTTTTCCATTCATCAACAACTTTTTTTTGGCAGGATCAACTGTTATTCCATCCTTATTTACAATGGTCCAAAGAAAAGAAATATGTTGCATCCAAAAATCACATATTCTAAACTTTCCGTATAACTTCTTTTCTTTGAGAATTATCAAGAAAATCCTTAATTTTTTTCATTATCCTCATAAATTTTTAAAAAGACCAAAATATCATCAATAAATACAACAAAAAAATTATCCAAATATTCATGAAATATTCTATTCATAAGATTAATGAATACAGTCAGGGAATTTTTCAAACCAAATGGAATAAAAAAACTCATAATTCCCATATCTAGTACAAAAAAATATTTTTGGGATTTCATCCTCCTTCACCTTCAACTGATGGTATCCGGATCTCAAGTCAATCTTGGAAAAATACTGAGCTCCCTAGAGCTGATCAAACAATTCATCATTGTGAGACAAAGGATACTTATTCTTAAAAATAATGTTATTCAAAGCTCTATAATCAATAAAAAGTCTCATGGAACCATCTTTCTTTCTAACAAAAAAAAAAAAAAACAGGATCACCCCATGGTGAAATGATAGGACAAATGAAGTCTTTATCAAGAAACTCATGCAACTGATTTTTCAATTCAAGAAGTTCCACTTGAGCCATTTGATAAGGGGTTTTTGAAATTGTCTTATCATTAGGAACTAATTCAATGGTAAATTCAACTTCACGATCAGGTATAACACTGGGCAACTCATCAGAAAAAACATCAAGATATTCATTTACCACTATCACATCATTAATCTGAATAGTTCCCTTATTTCCAACAATATGAGAAAGATAACTTTAATTTCCATATTTCAATAGTTTCTCAACTTCCTGATATGTTATCAGTTTTATGCATTCATTCTTGTATACAAACTAAAACTCTTTCTAAAAAAAACTTTTTTTTCTCTTCAATCAATCTTTGAATGATAAACAGAAAGTCAATCCATACCTAGAAAAACATGAAACTCTAATAAGGGTAAAACAACAAGGTTTATAGGTAATTTATTTCCACAGACAATAACATGAATATTATTACAATTTCTTTTTGCTGTAATATTTCCCCCTGGTGTTTTAAATATAATATCTGGTCTCATTTTTTGAGGTGAAATTTCTAATTTACCAGAAAATTTATCAAAAATATTGGAATGTGTAGACCTCATATCAAAAAATACATTAGAAAAATATGAGTAAAAAAAGTACCTGATACCACTTCATTTTGTGGTCCTACATCTGCTTATGTAGTTTCAAAGGATCTCACTATACCATTCTACTTATAGTTTGGTTGTTTTCCATTATTCAGATCTTTCTTTGGGTATGTATTAGCATAATGACCCATCTCACCAAATTTAAAACACTTAATAATTTTCTTATTAGGATTAATATTAGGATCATTTTCATTACAATCTTGGGCTATATGTCCAAACTTACCACATTGAACCCCATTTTAGTAAGGCATTCCCTAGGGTGATTTTTACCACACTTTTCAAAAACTGGAAACTAAACTTTCTTGCCATCACATTTCTTTGATTGATTCTTAACCATCACTTTACATTTGGACCTCTTCTTATAGTTGTTATCAAAGCACACATAATCATCAGTAAACTCCATTTCCACCCTCTCATCACATCAAAAAAGTTTCTCATAACTTCTGAATCTATGAGAGGCCAATGCCCTTTGATATATTGGCTTCAATCCTGAGTAAAAGCGATTGATTTTGATATCAATGTCTCGAATAATATTTAGAGCATACATTTATAGTTGGGTGAAGTTTTCTTCATACACGACCTCTGAATATTACTCATTTTTCTTAAATTCAAGGAATTTATTTTCCATCCTAAGTCAAACCACCTTAGGAAAATATTTTCATGGAAAATATTTTTAAATTCATCCCATTATAAGGCATCAATATCTTCACTATCCCTAATATTCTTAACCATTGAACACCACTAATCAGCTTCACCTTTAAAATGAAAAATGGAAAGACTATTTTTTTGATTATATGAACACCCCATGACATTGAATATCTTTTCAAGGGATTTAATCCATCCTTCAACCACTACTAGGTCAGAAGATCCATTGAAAACAGGAGGGTGTTGCCTCATAAAATGTTCCACTATCATCAAGTTCCTTTATGGTAGATCTAGTTTTTCTATTGCATGGATACCACCTCCATTTATTTCTTATGTCATCTGATCCATTACTATCACAAACTGCTCGTTTCCAATCCCTATCATTCCAGGTTGTGGATTCAGAAATATAACAACCTCTTAGTTCCTTCCAACTTCAACTTCCCATATTTATTATGTGGAAAAAAATTATGAAAAAACATATCTTAGATGAAAAAACATGGTAATATTCAAATTATATATCATTTCAACATAAACATAGGGAAATAATCATTTATCTTATTCTATTAACATAATCCTAACCCCTAAAGTTATCTAAACCATGCTCTGATACCAACTATAAGGTCCCGGACTTAAACATTACATAATCTAGTTATTTCAACTAGATTTAACTTCTTTATAATCTCAAATATATTTTTGGTTTATAGTTTTAGAATGTTAGGATATAACTCATACATATCAACCCATAAGCATACAAAGTTGGTACCAATACACTACAACAAAACCGGCCCCTAGCGGCATTTTTTTTTTCATTTGGCGGCGGTTTAAACCGCCGCTATAGGGTGTGGCGGCGGTTTACAAAAACCGCCACGAAATTGGGCATCGACAATCTATTAGCGGCGGTTTTTACTATTTCGCGGCGGTTTAAGAAAAGCGTCGTAGATGCCTCTTTTCACGACGGTTTTTGACCATTTAGCGGTGGTTTTATGCGTAGATGACACTTTTTTTTCGCGGCGGTTTTAACCGCCGCTATATTCTGGCCTTTGATGCGCCTATGTCGCGGCGGTGAAAACCACCGCTAAATTTAAACATAATACATTTAGCGGCGGTTATAACCGCCGCTAAATACTAACCAACAAGGCATTAGCGGCGATTATAACTGCCGCTAAATGCTGACCAGTAAGGCATTAGCGGTGGTTAAAACCGCCGCTAAATGTTGACCTGGAAAAAAAAATAATTCTGCTCCTACCACACCACTGCCCTGAAAAACAAATCAAACCAGAATATTGAACAGGAGACACCATACAAACAAATAACATGGTAGTATTCATTGAAAAATAGGATATGAGCAAATGTTTCATGTTATGGAGTCCAACCTAAGGAAAGGTATGTATCACAATTTGGTGAGTAACCAATCCATGTGACCCCCAAGATGTATATGTGTTTTTAGCTTCTTTAATTTCTTATGTGTTTTAAGAAGGGTTGATTTATATTATATGGATACTAATACTCTATATAATAAATGGTTATGAATTTTGATACAATTTATGTGATCATGCTAACCATGGTGATGTGTAATGATATGTAATTGGTTATGCTCTAAGTTGGCCGATATAACATTCATGGGTGGATTGTGATATGGGTTGAGTTTTTTTAATAATGGATTTGTGTTATGGGATAGAACAAATTATGTTTATATGGGTATAGAATTTGTTCCAAAGATGGATGTTTGAATAGTTATAGAATGTCTGTTATGGTATGGTTTGTTGTGTGTTTTGGGTTGGTTGTTAATGCCTACTATAGAAAATGGGTAACTTGTGAATTGGCATGTGTTTTAGGTTGGACAACACGCTAACCGTGCATGGTGCTTGAGAGAGTATGGTTTATGATCTTGTAGGTTATACATGATTCCTATTGAGGATTTGAGTTATGTCATTGGATATGAGATAAGAGTTTCATGTATACATCCCAAGATGGTCATCATGTTGCAGGTTGGATGGGATGCATCATGATATAGTTGTTATTGACTTCGTTAAAGAAAATAGGTTTGAGTTTTTGAAAATTTCAACAACTTATCTAATGTTTTCCTAAATACCTTATTGGTGGAATTATACTTAACCAAACCAAATGATATTGATTTTTCACAATAGTTATTATCATAAGATAATGTCATTAATATATATGTGCATGTATGTGATCTTTATCCTTCAGGGGAAGTATGGTGTGTCGATTTCTAGTTAGGATTAGTAACCTAGATTTCATAGTTGGATTGGGTATGGGATTTGTGATATGCATGAGAACCCTCGAGTGGGTATATTGACCTATGATTTTCCTCGTGATATTTGAGATGGGTTCATAGATGCTTCTCCATGAGTTGTATCCTATATAGGATGTGAAATGTGAACTAGGGTTGAGAGAGACTAGTAATATTGAGATGTATCTTGGGATATTGGTGATTGGAGTGTTCTAATCAAGTGAAATAGCGATTCTCATTTCCACCTGATGAGGGTTTTCTTCTATGTATGTAATCCAAGAGAGGACTTATCCTAGGTCTATGAGTTCATTAAAAAAATGAAAGTAAGTTTAGACACTTTGTTCTATAGTGATGGTATATAGGTGGATTGTGGTTTGGTATTCAGTTAGTAATATCATTGTATTTGGTATTGTGAATGTAAAAGCATGGGTAGTGCTTGTGTTTTGTTAAGTCTAACATGAATAATTGACATGGTTATTTGGGGGATAAGTTAAGTTAAACTATGATTATTTGGATGTTATTGTAATGATGCATATTAGGTGTTCTAATAGAGTGTATACATGCTTAGATTCATGTTATACTGATAACGGTTAAAGTTAGGTATTGTGGGAGGCTTCCAAGATACACTCTTTCCATGTCAGTAAGAGCGTGAGTTCTTTATCAGCATAATTGGTATGTTGGTTGTATAGTCTAAGATTAGCCTGTCAGGTGGGAATTTCTTCATGCCTGTGTAATGTGTTGTGGCTCATTGGGCCTTGATAGTGATAGTATGAATTGGGCTTACACAGCTAGGATACCCAGGTGCTGCTATGGAGCAACAATGATATGAATGGGACTTACACAGTTGGACTGCCTAGGTACTTCTATGAATCAGTTATGGTATGAATCGAGCTTACACAATAGGGCTACCCGAATGCTGCTATATAGTAGAAATGGTATGAATATGGGTTACATATATGGTATTCTCATTGGATGTGGTACCAATTCAAACACATGCCTAAATGGAATGATGTATACCACACTCGAGAAATCAAGACATAAAATGAAACATCATAAATAAATAAAATGCATAGAAGTAAACATGAGAAATCAAAAAAATGTTAGGACATGGAAATTTTTGGTGGAAACTATGTGCCATATACATGTTACATATACAAACCAACCGTTCTCATACTTGTTCAACACATCAACAACACTACTACTCATCATCTGATGCTGCATCGTCACCCTCTCCACATTCATCTCCACTACCTGCTGCCACCTATAAGAACATTACATTGAAAATTAAATATTGTTGCATATTTATAATTAAACTTAAAACCAATAAAAGTGTGAAAACTAAATGATTTTGATTTTTTTGTGATTTACCTGCTCACTACTAGCCGATGCACTACCATCGGGGGCATATCTGCTCATATGCTGACGTATTTCAAGCAACTCTTTCTGCAAAGCAGATATCTGATCTCCCTGCTGGTGAACTGTGTTTCGTAGAGAAGACATCTCCCTCTGAGTATCTTCAGGTATGAAATGACCAGAACCAGGAGTAGATGTAGCTGAAATCCCTGATGGCCTGCCAAATACCTCAGATGGTACGGGTCCAAAACCCATCCCGCGCACTCTACCAGGATGCTCCTTCCCAAGGACTTTACCAACCGGGTCATCCTGGGAGACTGAGTAGGATTGCTCAGGATTGACATCCCATATTTCTTTAATTTTTACCTATAAATCAAATATCAATATATATTAACACAGTAAAAACTGATAATAAGTTATTATAATAAATAATTGACTTCATACCCCAACTTCTCTGGCAGGTTCATTAACAAAACTTCCATCTGTTTTTTTATGAACATCCAGCCACAGTTCTGTTTGGGATGCTTCATGCCCTAAACTCTGTGACTGCATTAAACAAAGATAAATCAACAATTAAATATGTTAAATAGATAATATTGTCTTATAAATATTTAAACTAATTAAAAGATTACCAATGACATTCGGCTTCTAGAAAAGCTTTTTGAGCCCGCAGTGTGCGGGATGACTTGTTTTGCCCGGTTTGATGCATTCTGTCTTGAGAGATCCTGAAATAAATAAAATTCAATTTAACAGTAATGTATTCAATGTCTATCTCCTCTTCATGTACATGTATAAATGTAAAATGAGGATAATATAATAATATATATTTCAATACCATCCGCTTCTCATCACGATGGCTATCGACAAAAACTTTCCACTGTTCTTTCAGTACCCCACTGGGTAGCTTCTCATACATCTACTGCACGGTCAACGAAGTATCATTGGCATCACACCACAACCTCCATTTGAAATCTTTCCATTTTTTTCCAAGATTTTTCAATGTCCACTTTCGTGCTATCACATCAGCAACGGTAAAGTGGAAGAACATCTGTATACAGAAATTCATTTTGAATATATTAGTAACATGACATTCAATTAAACCATAAAGTAATAAAATTACCTTTATCTGAGAATCAAAAACTTCATTTTTCTAGTTTGGAGGTATATGCCTCCAATCATAATATGAAATAGGTAGGGAAATGAGCTCCGCTGCCAGCTGACCTATAATCTGACCAAGTAAACCTGCGGCGTCATCCGTCGGGACCCCATAAGAATCAAATGGCACCACTATCTTCTCGCCATTCATGTTCCAAACATCAGAACTTTTTAATCGTTTTTCCACGGTTGCATTTTTTTCATCTGCAATTAACAAACAATTACTATAAACAAAATGCAATAAATTAATTTAATTAAAATTTTTACCTATGACTGTGACCCTCCAGAATGTCCGTGATGAACTGGAAGGGGCGTGTCGCTACCCCGCTGCTGAGGCTCCTGTAGGGGGAGGCGATGACTCATCCTCTAATAAGACATCCACTGACGGTGTCAAAGATGGTGCAGGGGGAGATGATGCAGGGATGTAGGCAGCTGCTGCCTCAGATGCCGTGGGGACAGACGGATCGTCATCTGTCGCAGAAGTAGATGAAATGGTGTACCGCTTCTTCATTGGCATTCCTGTCATTTAATCAAATAAAATTAAGTTCAGAATATATATTTCAAAAAATTTATGCAGAAAAAAAATTAAAAATGATAATAGATGCCCAGTACTAACAAACAAAATATATATAACAATGATAATGAATGACTACAGAAATGAAACAAGTGGTTGATGAATGAATACATAATTGTACATACAATCATTTTCCCCTTCAATCATGTCGGTTTCCTGCTCCATTGCTTCATCCACTTCATTCATCCTTGCTAGACTAATATTTTCAATATCATGATGGACAAATAATTCTGCTTCCTGTTGTTGATGAAATTCAATTACAGAGGTCAAATCTTCCACTTCATCACCCATATCATACAAATCTCTTTGTATTACGTGAGTAACTACACTCCACCCTTCATCCAAAACATCATTCAAATAATATACCATTTTTGCCTGCGATGCTAAGATATATGGATCATGCAATTCATGATCACCAACATCCATCAAGTGAGAGAAGTTTATAGAAGTAAATTGTAAGGAATCTCTTTTAACACCACTGATAATATCGACCCATTTTCATTTGAATAAAACAACAGAAAAATGCCCGTGGTAGTTTAATTCAATAATATCATGCAACTTTCCATAGTATTCCACTTCAGCAAATGTAAATATACCACTATTCTGTGTTTTTAAACCCATTTCTCGATCGACTGTACGAAATCTAAAACCATTCACATTATAAGCATCGAACTTTCTAACTTGTTTTATAGGACCTCTAGCAAGAAACTTCAAATCTTCTGACAAGTCTGCTCGAGTATCAGTATTCATGATCTGAAGAATAAAAATATAATTTAATATATTTGCAAATTGTATGTGTCAAACTAATATTCGTATTTATTGCAATATTTATAAACTTACACGTCGTGCAAACCATTCTACCAGCTCTTTATTCACAGCTTTCGTTATATCTTTTTCATTTCGTGTTTGGCCTCTCATTCGTCTCTTTGTTTGTATCCTCAACTCTTCAATAAATGGATCTGCAATTTCACTATTCAGTATCACATATCTATGTGCCTGTAATAACTCCAATTCTGTCAGTGTCGCGTATGAGGTCCTCCCAACTGATCGGCCAATAGCAGGAAATATTTTTGATTTCTGATGCATTTGAGATTGAGTTGATGTGTCGTCAACACATCCAACTCGATTAAATCTTGTCTCAATATCATCCAAATATCTGGAACAAAAGGTGAGACACTCCTCGGCCAAATAGCCTTCAGCAATAGAGCCTTCTGGTTGAGCTTTATTTCTCACGTATGCTTTCAAATGCCTAAGATATCTGTGAAAAATAATAATAATACTATGCATTTATTTAAATTCCAAATATTGTTTACTTAACTGGAAACATATAAATAAAATACCTCTCAATTGGATACATCCATCGATAATGAACGGGGCCTCCTAATTTAGCTTCTTCAACCAAATGCACAGTTAAATGCATCATGACAGTAAAAAACAATGGATGAAAGATCATCTCCATTGCAAAAAGGGTCAATATAAACCTCTCCTGTAGGTTGTCAAGCTGTAAAGGATGTAGAGTTTTCTCACATAATTGCCTGAAAAATGTGCAGAATTACAGTACAACAGCAGTAACTTTTTCAGGTAATAATGTACGCAATGCCAATGGTAGTAACTGTTGTAACAAAACATGTGAATCATGACTTTTCAATCCATATAACTTACGATTCTTCAAATCAACACACCTCGAGATGTTACTAGAATACCCATCAGATACTTTCACATTCTTTAAAATTCGAAGGAACACATCTTTATCCCTATTTTTCATTCAAAAAATGGCAGGAGCATACTTTTCATTCTCATCTGGCCAGAGATCACGTTTTATGTTCATTACTTGTAAGTCTTTGCGAGCATTGAGATGATCCTTCGACTTTCCATGCTCATTAAGTAATGTGAAAATCAAATTATCACATACATTCTTCTCAATATGAATCACATCAAGATTGTGGCGCAAAGAATTAAATTCCCAATACGGAAGTTTGAAGAATATACTTTTTTTCTTCCATTCTTGCGTTCTGATTTCACTTGACGATGCACTTCGCACTCGTTTTCCGCTATCAGTCAAATGATGAACCTTCCCAAATTCTGTTTTAACATTTTCAAGCTATGTCAATATTTCAGAACCAGTTAACAACTTTGGAGGTGGTCTACGATCAATGGAACCATTAAATTTTGATTTGTTCAACCGAAATCTATAAGATGCATCAAGAAATCTTCGATGACACAAGAAGCACCATTTTCTACTGTGAGGTAGCCGTTTGGGCTCGAAATCAAAGTTACAAACAGGACAATACAAACCCGTATAAGTGTTCCAACCAGATAAATTACCAAGCCCAGGGAAGTCACTAATGGTCCACATTAAAGTAGCATGCATTTTGAACATTGTTTTAGAAGAAACATCAAATGTCTCAACACCGTTGCTCCATAACTCCTGCAATTCTTCAATCAAAGGCTGAAGGTATACATCAATATCATTTCCAGGCATTTGTTTTCCAGGAATAATCATCGAAATGATAAAAGATTTTTGTTGCATACACATCCACAGAGGCAGATTATAAGGGATCAAAACAACTGGCCAAATGCTATAACTCGTACTCAAAGTCCCAAATGGGTTGAATCCATCGGCAGCCAATCCCAATCGAACATTCCTAGGATCAGCTGAGAAATCTGGATGTAATGAATCAAATGTCTTCCACGATTGGTAATCTCATGGATGTCTCATTAACCCATCATTGTTATTATCTACAGAATGCCACTTCATGTGTTCGGTGGTTTTTGATGACCTGAATAATCTTTGAAATCGAGGCTTCAAAGGAAAGTAACGCAAAACTTTTGCAGGTGTGTTCCTTTTCTTCTTCTCTATGAAATTTTGTTCAGTCATACTTCCAACATCACCTTTTGACTGCCACATAGAAGAAGAACATTTCTTACAATTCTGTCTACTTGAATCCTCTTCCCAGTAAAGCATACAATCATTGGGACACGCATGTATTTTTGTATAATTCAGACCAAGCTTGTTTACAACTTTTTTCATCTCATAAAATGATTCTGGGATTTTTGCTTCAGGAAATGCATCACGAATCAATTCCAATAACATTGACATTGCCTTATTTGTAATTCCACATAGACATTTGATATGGTACAACTTCAGCAGAAATGAAAGCTTTGAATATTTCAAACACCCACTATACAACTCTTGATTTCCATCGTCAAATAAATCATGAAACGCATTTTCCTCACTGAAGTTTTCCCTTACATTTCACTCCACAGAATCAAGAGGAGGATCCAATGATATGTTACAATCTTGAATAGCTTGTGTTACAGTCTCAAAAACATCACTTGTCACGTTGCAATTTGTACCACCCTCTTCTGGTTGTTCTGATATGTTTTGATGCTCATAGTGGTGTCTTGTAGTGCCAAATTCATCATTTATGAGGTTTTGCATTTCATTTTCCATTGGCGACAAACTTGGGACCTCATTCTGTGGATTAACATCAGTCCTCAATCTTTCTGTATTGTTTGATTCTCCATGCCAAATCCAACACAAATATTGATCAGGGAATTGCTTCAGAATTAAATGTTCATAAACTTCATCTCTCTTCAACCATGTTCTAAATTTACATTTAGGACATGGACATCTTATTCTCCCTTCAACGGATCGATTAGAAATTGAAAAATCTAAAAACTCATTCAAACCCTTAACATATTGAGGTGTGTTCCTCAGTAATGTGATCCAACTTTTATCCATGTATATCACAATGTGCCTACACAAAATATACGATAGTGTAAGATTATAGAAACATAATATAATAAAGATGAACCATTGATCATAAAGTATGCATAATATAATAAATATGGTTCATTGATCACATTTACCACTTCAGACCAACCGAACAAGTCTGGTCCATAAGAGACAGCGTCAACACCTCATTGAGGAGAAATAAGAATATCGGGTTACACACTTATCATAACACTATCTACCCAACTATTTTTTATGGTTTCCAATGGGATATGTTTACAGAACATGAAGCACCTAATTAATTCATTATCCATGATAAGACATGTCGTTATGGACCAAATTTACACGGGAGAGAAGTCACATGGATTTTTGTAAAATAAACCATTGGAATTGAAATTGGTCTATAGGATGGGATTTAATCTATTGAACATATCTATATTATTTGAAAGAGTTGAGGTGTAAATAATATTAAGTGATATCCCAAAGGAACCAACTGCTCAATATAAATTCCAAGAAATTACTCAAATTGTGGATGGATATTCTCACTTTTAGTAATGAATACATGAATAAATGTTGGAGAAATATATAAACCACAAAAATAAATAATCCACAATTACTATGCATGACTTATCCGTCGTTTATGAGAAGCAATCAAAGAATCAAGGAAGAACTAAAAATTACCAAAGTCGAAAGGGGTCGCGGGGGGCGCCGGGGGGTGCGGGGTCGCCGGAGGCCACGGGGGGCGTGGGGGGTGTCAGGGTCAATAAAAAAATTACACCCATGAAAATACAATAGAGAATTCTCACTAAGCATATACCTAGGTATGAAATCCATACTATAAAACCATTCATGGAAAACCCAATACACATAATATGAAATCATACCTTCTTTAAATAAAAAAATAAATATAAAGTGATGGTCAAGGTTTCTATAATGACATGAACTTTATTATAAGTTTCAAGACCCATTTACTAAAACTCATTCCTCCATATTAAATCTTAACATCACATTGGAGGCCTCATTATTGACCTTATAATGCATCCTTGGCTTTGGTCAAATAAGAATAGGTGTAGATGTCAATATATTTTTTAGCTCATAAAATGAATCTTTTTATTTATCATCCCACTAAAAATTCACTCCATTTCAAGTCAATACTATATTTTTAATGAATATGTGAGAAAACTCCAAGATAATGCAAGAATAAGAAACCACATTACCAATGAAAATATGAATCTCAACAATATTAGTATGAATATATTAAGAAATTATAGATTCTACTTTCTCAATATCCCCTAATATCCTAGATTTAGAGAACTCACGACCAAAAAATGTCACCTATTGATTATAGAAATAACATTTCAATATATTGGCATATAAATGATGATATCTCAATGTGTCTAAGAACATAACCAACTATTCTTCATGCTCCTCATAAGATCATGATCATACCGATATATCATTGATAAATATAGTCCCGAATGAAAAAAAAGGATAAAAAATGGTTTATCAAAGTTATAAATACATATGGTTTCTCCATTACCCTAAATAGAATTACCAAAAACACAAAATTACTATATAGTGTTTGAAATTCTATCTTGGACACACCTTTAGCTCAAACCTTTAACCGCTGATAACCTAATCAATGAACAATCTTCAAAATCCATAAAGAATCTCTAAACTGATTGAATAAATCATAAATTCATAGAAAAGGATACCAATTATTAAGAGTAACATGATTTAATTTATAATAGATAATATAAAATCAATAACTCACTCTTGCAATATTGGTAAAAAGAAATGGATAACCCTATGTAGACACACTCAGATTAATAAATCCATTGGATTAAAGATCTCCCAACTAAATATTTATCTATCTAATAAATCACCCAAATAGAACCTCCATGTTTCCCCTAAAAAATCTAAGATCCAACCAACCACTGGATAGCTACACCTCCTTTATAGCTCCACATATGAGACTATGATTCACAACATGTAAAGAAGGAGGAATTTTGTTTACATTTTTGTGTTGTATATAATCTAAATGTTGACCAATATGGGAATATAGGGGATATTAAAGGAAAAAAGTAGGATATCCCTCAAAAATATCATGTACCCCATATAAATGATAAACCAAAAACATTAAATTCATTTTATAAAACATTACCTAAACCCATGGAATTTTCCTAAAACAAAATATAGATATTAAAAATTAAATAAATAATCAATATTTTCCATTAACTGTTTCCAAATATATAAACATTTCCATTTTTATAAAAAAACACCATAAAAACCCTTCTATTTTTAAAAAAGACTAAGGGATCCCTTATAAAATGATTTCAACCATGAGTACTTCTTACCCTTGAGTAGACCAACTACCCAACCATTTCTATAAACCCTACCAAATGAGATGACGCACCAATGGTTAATCTAGATTTATGTCATCCTAGTCTAACCAAATAAGGATCCCACACTAAAGTTTGAATCTTAAATAATGTCTAAGACCTAACCCAAAATCATCACATCAATATTATCAACCATATAAAACTTCATAGAAATCTATAAATTCAACTTTTTATGAAAATAAAATAATAAAAACATATAATGGAAAAATCAGGGGGGTATAAAGAAGTATATCCCAAGTGAATGAGAAAGATCTCATGGGGATCCCCCCACACCTTCCTATAATTTTATTACATCTATATATATAATCTATAATTACTATACAAATATCAAATGGGATCTTGGTACATAATATCTCTTAATTACCTAGGCTGTAATACTATTTTTTTCTTAAACCAACTTTGGGTCACCAATGACCTGGGCACTAGAGTTGGCCCATGACATACCCAAGGCACACTCTTAATATCATTAGTCTAGATACTAGTTCTAAGGAATCATATAGGAACTCATGGGAATTGGTTTTCAAAATAAATAAAATTAAGACTTAAGACTTCCACACAAAAATATAAAATAACCACTCAATGAATCAGAGGTCCATGTTTCCATGGAATGAGACAAAAAAAACAAATATGCAGTACCTAATTAAGCATGATTAATATACAGGGAAACTAGATCAATGGTTAAGAATTAAACTAAAAACAATAATATATATTCGAGGGGTCACCGGTGGTCGAGGGGGGGCACAGGGGGGTGCGGGTTTTGCCGGAGGGCTTCGCCGGAGGGCGCGGGGAGTGCGGGTTTTGCCGGAGGGCTTCGCCGGAGGGCGCGGGGAGTGCGGGGGTCGCCGGAGGGTGCAGGGGGCGCAGTGGTCGCCGAGGCCAGGGGGGATTGGGGAGGGTTTGGGGAACGCGGTCGGGGAGGGGGAAATGGTCGCAGTGTTTCTAAAAAAATTTGGGTTTCGCGGCGGTTTATTAAAAACCGCCGCGAAACCTTCACCGAAAATGTTTAGCGGAGGTTTTTTGAACTGCCGCCACAAAACCGCCGCTAAACCCAGTTTTTTTGTAGTGATAAAATAGTATCCATTTCTTCCAAAACATAAAACTTTTAAAAGAAAACAACAACATGATTTCTTTGAAAAATATTCATAACATTTAACTTTAATTCCTTATTTCTATTAAAAATCCTTATAACCTATGAAAAAAATTTAAAAACTTGTTATGAGCATAAAATGACCAGTAATGGATATAAAAGGAAGGAAAGAAATTCCATGAATACTTATGAACATATGAAATCATTTTCACAAAGACATAATTCTCACCCATATATACTTAATTTGTGAAATATGAGATTCCTATAAAACATAGAGAATATAAATAAAACCATAAAAGTTTATTAGGGAATTAATTACTTAATATTGTAACCCTTTCAGCTACCTTATGATTTTTAACCCTCATGACTACCTTACAATGTAACCCTCAAGGCTACCTTATGGTGTGACCATCACAGTTACACATGGAGTAACCATACAACCGACCTCCATATTACACATAACCAATGAATTTGAGGGAGATAAACTTCCTAAAATTTATCATAAAAAATTCCCAAGAACCATAACATAATCATAAAACATTAATATTTTCATAAAAACATTACTTTTGAATTTTGTAAAATAGAAATTTAAAAGCAGATTTTAAAGGAAAGTACTTTAAAAATATCATATAATTGATGTGAGAATTAATAGAATTAAAGGAATATTTATATACACTATAAATCCACATAATAGTACATGATATAAAAAAATTCATTGCACAAATATTCTTAGTACCATATAATCAATGAAGTAGAAGGTTTACCCAAATAATGGAAATTGGGTTAAAAATTCCCTTTACCTCAGGTTAGTATTACTTAAAACTTGTTTAAACATACTTTATAGTGGTTAAAATAGTGTTATTAATATTTTAAAGAAACATAATCATGTTTATAACACCTTATATGATCATTTTATTACATCGTTCAACCCATTTATTAATAATATTTTGTTATTTCTATTGTTTCGGGTGTGTGCATTACATGATTTCCATGGTGGGTTTGTAAAGGATTTGCTTGATGAATGGAAGAGAAAATATATAAGTGGAATGAAATGGTATTAATATGTTTCTAGAATATTAAATTATGTGATAAATCATTTTGGTTATATCATTAGTGATATCCGTTTAGATCATTTTGGCAGTTCTTCGATAATCACGAATTAGTTTCATTATATAACTTAATATTATGTACATATGTTAACTCCATAGCATAAAAGAGGTTATATAATATAATTTAAAATATGTTTCAACCATTAAAATGGTTTTATGACCAGATTTTATGGAAGTAATGGAAATTTAAAACACATCATCCATGATGTTGGTAAATCAACACATCACAGACGATGTTTTTATTTTTAGAATAAGAAGGGGCGGAGAAGAAGTAAGTTGATGAATTTTTCCATAAGCACGATAAAATACAGAATATATAATATTATTGAGATTTCATGTCTCTTGTATAAGGGTATGGGAAGATATTATATGAAAAGAAAAGGAATTTAAAATAATATACAAGAAAATGAAAGAGGATTTTTACCTCTTGATCTCTTCTCCTTGAGATCCTACTTAAGGCCCTTGGTTTTGGACTTTTGGTGATACCAATAGGTCTTGGACATGGGGAAGAGAATTGGGAAGGTTATTGGGCATAATTTAGAAAATAATAAAATCTTGATAGGTGTGAGAGGAAGAGGTGGGGGGGGGTTGTATTTATAGTGGAGGAGAGGAGGGGTTTTCCATTATTTTAACCGTTAGTTTAATATTTTTGCTCAAGACTATGAATAGTCTTGATTATTGTAACAAAAAAAGTAAAGAGATAAATTGAGTTTGAACCAAGGGTGCTTACCTCAAAAGAAAATCATCCATGACTCAATAATTCATGTATTTAGCTTATTTTTAAATTATCATATTCCACTATTCACAAAAAATTTAAGTATTTCAGAAAAATCCCAAAAATTCACCATAACCATTTTTAACCATGTAGAATACAAAAATGAACTCCATTTTATCAAAATAATTTTATAAATATTAGAAATTTAATTCTTAAATAAAATAATAATTTATTCTAAAAATAAAATTTTTAAAACTATAACTGATTTTATAACACCTTGAAAATTAATCAAGGTCTCATAAAATTATATTATAAACCTAAAAAAAATAAAATAATAATTTATGATTGCACTTAATGAAAATAAATTTTCATTTAAATTATTAAATTAATCATAAAAGTGTAATTAAATATTTATGACTTAGAAAAATACCAACACTTATATAATGATCATATTGTCACTTATAAGATGCCTTTTTATTATACATTCATTGGTGAGGTTACTATTCATTTGGCCAATTTACTATTTATAAGGGTCATATTACTATTATAAAAGGTAATATTACTATTCATAAGGGTAGTTTAATATTAACCAATAATTAATTTTGTCCAATTAGACTCCAAATAACTTACTGATCACAACCGTGTATGTCTGTTTTTCAAAATTCAAATCATAAAAGTGGAAAAATTATTTTTAATGGCAAGTTTATAATTATCTTCTTAAAAAAAGTGTCATTATATAAAGACTCAAAATTTCATGCATTTCAATTTATTTTTAAATCCTTGATGTGTTATAACTTGCATCTACCCACCCTGTGACATCCCGGATCTAGGCCTGAGCCTAGTAGGCCACATGGACTCAAGCACATCTCCATGAATGCCAGAGAATGAAAAATAGCAGTGAGGGCTTAGGGTGTGTTTGTGGGGGATACTATTCCATCATTACCAGAGTGTAACACAATAGATAATGAATAATAGATAAATAACATAAGAAAATATAAACAAAAAATAAATAATAATCAACTAATAATTGGAAACTGAATCATATAAAGAAGAATGATAATGTATGTCATGTTTCTATAAAGCATGAAAACATGGATACAAGTAGTAGGTAGTAGTACTATACATGCTATATAAAAAGAATCCAAAAGGAAAAAATATATCCCAACATCCCAAGATCTATCCCCAATCATCTGTTACCAGCTCCATCCCAAGTCATGCAAGTAGTCACACATCCATAAGAGGATGTTTCCCCTTATCTACACTTGTAAGCATGTAGTCTTACTGGGTATCATAGGCAGGATGGGTAGAGTGTGAGATAAATCTTAGTATCCCACTAACGACAACATATATAAATATCCAACCTATGTATAAAATATGTAAGTGTGCAAATATAATAATTTAAATAAGTAATAACATCTGTAAAAGGGTTGGATTTGGTTCCTAAAAGGAAACCAGGATGACACTACCTACTTTGGCCTGTGCTAGAATAACTATAAACATGTGTCACAGGTTGCAATGAACAATATCACAAGAGTATCAAGGGATTCCATTCCCAATATCATATTAGTAAAAGGGATCCCATTCCTAGTATCACATTTATAAGGTACACCATTCCTAGTATTACATGATAGGGATTCCATTCCCAGTATCACATAATAGGGACACCATTATCATTATCATAGAATAGGGTCACCATGCCCGTATAGTATTAAAAAAGACATCATTCCTGTATATTATCACAAGGGATGTCATGCCAATATAGTATCATAAGGAATGATAATCCCATATAGTATCACATTTATATGAGGGTTTCCATGCCTGTATTGATACGACATGGTCAAGGGTCTTCATTCCCTTTTAGTATAATCAGGGGTCATCATGCCCATTTGATATAAAGCAGGAGGGATGCCATGCCCATTTATATATATATATATCATGTATAAGGGTCATCTTGTCCATTTTCCATATTCAACAAGGGTCTCTATGCCCACACATCCTTAGTAGTAATATCCATTGGCTTTAATACGAGCCAAGGTATAATTCAGAATCCATTTACATTTAATCATGAAAAGGGAATGAGCATTGTCCTATTTAATTATGTGACATGGGATCAACACTCAACTATAATCAATTTAATTAATTATAATCTCCAAGGGAACTACCCAAGCCATGCCACCACATTTATTCCATATCAATATGATATCACCATTTATAAGCAAATCCTAACACACCACTAGGTGTTTTGGGTGTAAAATATTGAAAACAAAAAAGGAATAAGGAAGGAACACCCAAAGGTATGGCTCACTCCAAGGTAGTAGACCATGATATGATCTGGGTTCTAACAAGTCAACCAATTAAAGTTAGTTTCAATTTAATTCAACGCATGGTGAAACCGGCATGAGACACAATGAAACACATTATAAAACATTAATACTTGTGGGATAGTTAATAAACCACCTACCTCATACTCATAAAACTCCCCTATTCTAGTATTTACCCTTTATTTAATCTAGATAAAGAGAAAATGGAAGAATTGATCAACTCCCTAAAAATAGGGCATATGATCCTACACCTCTATAACTCCATAAAGAGGAAGACAAATAGATAACGATGAAAAAATAATATAGTACTCACTAATGGCTTTCCAATGAGACTAATGAATCTTGAAACAGAATTTAGATGGATGAAAGGCATAAAATCCTAGCTGAGGGAGGTTTGGGATGTCATATGGGAGAAAAAAGGGATGCCTTGTATGTTGGAAGAGAAATGAGAGGGTAGGGTTAAACATAAACATCATTAAGAAGAATTTGGGAAATTCACCCAAAATTTTAGCGGCACATAGTTTGACCAAACCATGCGCCAAACATGCGATATAACTCTGATAAAAATTTCAAAGGTCTTTCATGGGCGTACAACCCCTAGGGCATAGTTAGGGAAAACCATGCACCCTGTTTCACCCAACTGTCCTACCCCGTATGGTTAGGGATAACCATGCAGCCTGCCTCGTATGGTTTCTCCTAACCGTGTGATCGGTCTGTTTTCCCCATCGACTGGGGTTTCGGAATCCGAACAATCCCCATACACCCCTTAACCCTTTTAAACTCAAAGGACATCCATATTAGGTTCATAAAAAATAATTATACCAAATTTAAAAAGATTATTATCTCAAACAAGTTCAGGTTTCTAAAGTCTTCCTCCCTTAAAAGAACCCATCCCTGAGTTCACCTTCCAAGGGAATAAAAAATTCATCTAAGAATAATTTCATCCACTGAGCACATGCATCGACCTCTCGATCCCAAGTCTCATTCTTTACTCGGTCATACTTCCACAACACCCATACTAAAGGAAAAAATCGGCCTTAGAGAGCCTTCATGATTTGATCAACGATGCATATAGGATACTCCTCAAAAGAAGCATCAAAATCTACCTCAAAATCCTGGGGATAAAAGGTGCGATATAGGTCAAAATTATATTAGAAAATTTTTAGAACGTGGAAGATTTTGTGAATAGAATGGAAACTTTGTGGTAATAACAAATGATAGGCTATCAGCCCGAATCTCTCCAAAATATCAAATGTTCTGAAAAATCTTGATGATAACTTACCTTATGTCTAAATCTATCTATGCCCAAGTTTGGGTGATACCCTCAAGAATACATGATCCCAAACCTCGAACTCCATAGGTCATCTATGATGATTAGCATAATATTTCTATCTAGACTGAGTGGTAGAAATCCATATACTGATAAACTAAACCTACTCTAAAGTCTCATGAATGAGACAAGGACCTAGTAGTTCTACCTCTTCTACTTATAACTAGCACATGGGTGAATGAAATGAACTACCATACAGAGCCTCATAGAGATCCATCTAAATCATATCTTGAAAACTATTATTACAGGAGAAATTTATGAGAGGGATATGTTTCTCCCAAGAACCATCAAAATCAAGGACATATTCTTAGAGAATGTTCTCTAACACCTGTATAGTCTATTCTGACTGACCATCAATCTGAGGGTGAAAGGCTGTGCTCATAAGAACCTATGTAACCATATCATTCTATAACCTCTCAATGAACCTCAATGTAAAATAATCATCCCTATCTGAAAATGATAGTATGAGGGACCCCATATAGTCAGATAATATCATGAATTTATAATCCTCCTAACAAATCAACTGATAAAGTCTCCCAGATAAGAAGAAAGTGGGATAGTTTCATCAGTCGATCCATGAATTCACTACCTCTAACTGACCTTAGTAAGTTGATGAAAAAATCCATTGAAACATCCTCCCATTTTCATTCCGGGACTAGTAATTGCTGTAGAAATCCATCAGGTCACTGGTGCTCTGCCTTCACCTGCTAGAAGGTGGAACACTTAATGATAAAACCTACTATCTGATGCTTCATACCTATCCACCCATACTATTGGTGCATATCACAATACGTCTTGGAGATACCCAGGTGGAATTCCCATTGAGAAGAATGTGACTCCTATATCAGATCCTCTCTCATATCTATGGGAACCCAAATACGCCCATGTATACACAGGATGTCATCATCATCAATAGACTAATTCAGAGGTGGGTACTCTCCATCCATACTCTTTCATTGGAAAAAGACTTCAGGATCAAAAAATTTCCTCATATTCACCTTCTCCAAAAGTGAAGAGGCCACAGATAGTGATATAGGTATAGGATTTCCATGATTATCCTACACCTCTCTGTACATCTCAGAAAACAAAGCCATAAATTTCCATTCACCACCGGCCTCCTGAACTACCTGTGTCTGAGTCCTCCTACTCAGAGCACCAACAACAACATTTCCCTTCCCAGTCATATATGCTAGCTTAAAGTCAAAGGACTATAGATATTCAACCCATCTTCACTGCCTGAGATTTAAGTATCACTGTTAAAAAATATACTTGAAGATTTTATGGTCCATAAACACCAAAAAAACATTCTTCTAAAAGGTAATGCCTCCAACATTTCAAGTCGTGTACAATAACCACCAACTCAATATTGTGTGTTAGGTAATTTTTCTCATGAGGCCTCAATTTCCATGAATCGTATGCAACAACTCTATCATCCTTCATCATAACTACTCCTATCCTGATAACTAATTTGTCACAATAGACTATATAGCTCCTACCCAATTCTAGAAAAATCAGTATTGATGCTGAAGTCAGTCATCGTTTCAAATATTGAAAGGATTTATCATAGGATTCAGAAAATATAAACTTAAAACTCTTCTTAGTCAAGCCCTTAAGAGGTGATTATAAGAATGATAAGTCCGGTATAAAACAAATGTAGTAACCAGATATCCCCAATAAACTTCATATATCAAAGATGTTATTGGGATGATCTTAAGTAACCACAACTCCCACATTATCTAGGTAAACTAAAACTCTTGTCTCTAAGATAATGTGAACTAAGAAGTGTACCTTATCAATAAAAAAGTAAAATTTATTAAGATTATCATACAAATGGTTCTCTCTCAGTGTATTCAAAACAATATCAAGATGAGTGGCATGATCGCTTTGAGTATGAGAATACACAAAGATTTCATCTATGAAGACCACAAAAAAAGAATCTAGATATAGATGAAAAAACCTATTCATCAAATCCATGAATATGGAAGGCGTGTTCATAAGACCTAAAAGTATCATGAGATACTCATATAATTTATACCAACTATGAAAATACATATGAGGAATATCTAAAGGTACGACTCAAACCTGATGATAGCCTATTCTCAGGTTGATCTTTGAGAATACCCTCTCTCCTCTGAGCTGGTAAAAAATATCATCCATGCGAGGTAAATGATATCGGTTTTCATTGTAAGCTAATTTATTTTTGGTAATCCATGAAAATCCTAAGGGTTCCATCTGCATCCTTGAAAAAAGGGTTAGAGAAACCTAAGGAGAAGTACTTTGCCATATAAAACCCCTTGCTTATAAATCATCTAACTATCTCTTGATCTCCTACAACTCAATAGTATCCATCCTATAAGGAGGAAATGATACTGATGCTGCTCCAAGCACTAGCTAGATAGTAAATTATACCTCTCTCTTAGGAGGTAGTCTTGAAAAGTCATTAGGGAATACATCCCTAAATCGATCACCTATAGGAGGGAACTCAATCTTATGTATTTACTGATCATTCATTTATAGACTAGAAATTTGGGAAGTCACTCTACCTAGATTGAGATGCTCTAGTCCAACTCTACCGACCTAGACATCCCACTCACCCTTGTGAATATAAGTGTCTCCCTATAGTGATGTAAACAACACCCTTTAGCGATAAAAATCCACATAGGCATGATAGGGAACCAACCAGTCCATCCTAAGAATGACATCAAAGCCAGTCATCTCGAGGATGAAGAGGTTCCATAAGAAAGGATGGTTTCCTACCTTAAAAAGATAGTCCTTGCACTAGCGTACACTCTCTGACCGTATACCGAAAGTTGTATCTAGCATCATTGCGCCACATGAGTACTCAACATGAAGTACAAGACACTCCACAATAGGAACAAATATAAATGAATATGATGAACCTATATCTAATAAGGAATATACGATAGTAGAGGCTACTAGAATAGTACCCCAAATAGTATATGACCCAACGTCTTGCTCCTATGGTATAGGATGCACTGAATAAATCTGGCCTAATCCACAACCTTGTGATGCAACTTGACTACCTGGAGTAGTTCCGCTCTGCTGGCTCTATGTATCTGAAGCCTGGATATCACAACCATGACTTCCTCCTCTGCCTATACGACTAGTAGTACTCCAACAACCTGCCTGGTGAGGGGCTACTAAACCTACTCCTAATTGTGGAGCTAGCATGGATCCTCTCCCACTCGAAACAGATGGGAAGGTCCTACAGAATCATTGTGGATTCCCCAATCTATCGTAGCCTCAACACTCGATGGGGCCTCTAGGACAATGGGGCTTATTATGCCAATGCTTCCCACATTGATAACATACCATGTAACTTTCATCATGTGTCACATGGCTAGCGTTTCTCACACACGTAGTCTCAAAGCATCGCTTCCGACCACTAGTAGAACACCACTACAAAACATGCCTTTAATAGATCTAGAATTTATTAGTGCCAAAACAATCACTAATAAAGGGAACCTTTTATCATCACTTTTTTTTAACATTGATAAAAGGTGCCTTTTATCAGTGTTTTTTTTGTATTGATAAAGGTTAACCTTTATCATTACTTTCTTTAGAACTAATAAAAGGTACCCTTTATTGGCGATTTGTTTTTAGCACTGATAAAGGGGACCCTTTATCATCTCTTTATTTTTATCACTAATAAACGTACCAAATAAAATGAAATAATTAAATAAATAAAAAATAAAAATGTGTTCATTAAAAAATATTAAAAATCTTATTAATTAAATAAATATAAAAATGAATAAATTGATTATACTATATATAAATTATAAATACTAATAAATAATATATAATAAATATATATACATTTGTAAAATGAAAATTAAACAAATAAAAATTAAAAATAAGTAAATTAAGAGAAATATTAAACATTTTATTAATTAAATTATTATTGATAATATTAATAAATAGTATATATTAAATATATAGATATATATGAATGTATATAAATATGATTTATATAATAAAAAGTATTGATGTTTAACATTAAATAGTCATATATTTAGTGTAGAATGATTTATAATTAAAAATTAATAGGAATTAAAAATACAGACTAATTGCATAGAGTAATGGACCTAATTGAATGTTGTTTGATTTTTCAATTTAACATATATCAAATGTGTGTTATATTGATTTCACATATATATATGTAATCAATTCATTTTTTTATAACACACACACACACAAATATTTACGTAATTAATGAAATATTATATAGAAACACATACACCTAATATTTATGTAATTTATTCAAATTTTAGTATTCATTTTAGAATTTCATTATAACATGATACATTTAATATATCATGTATTTAATTGGTAAATTTTATTTATTTATTTTTAATTTTATTACGGTTAGGTATTAATTCATTTTTAATATTTTTTTATACAATTAATTTCTAATATTTATTTATATATATTTATTTACTATGTTTTAATATTTTCAATATGTATTCATATTTATTTTAATATATATCCATATTTTTTTAATAATTTATATTTAATTAATAAAACTAATCCATTTTTTCAATATTGTTAAAGTGTACTCATTTTTAATTATTTAATTTCACTCATTTTTAAGATGCACCCACTTAATATTTAATATTCATTAACAATGTTAAAAATATATTTGTAAATAAATATTTATAAATAAATATATTTATAAATAAATATATTTATAAATAAATATATTTATAAATGTGTATTTACTATATTTATACATTTATATATTTATAATTATAAATAAATAAATACTATTTTTAAAAAATTATTTATATAATTATAAATAAACAATTAAGCTGACTGAGGTTGGCCTAGTGATACCATATAAGGCAGCCACTCCCTGGCAACAAAAATACCTTTGGTTTGAGTCCTGCTACACTGAAATTACCTGGGTCATGTGGCATGCAGGTAGTGGGTTGAGCCCGGGATAGGCATGGTGTGGTGCCCACCTATACCTCATTACCCATATAACACATTTTTAGTTGATGTCCGGCTTAGTGGTAAGTACCCCATAATACTACATCGAGGTTAAAAAATGTATTTATATATTTATAAATAAATAATTATATATTTAAATAATTATAAAATTATAATAAATATATTTAAATAATAAATATATTTACTATATTTATATTTATATATATTTATTAAATATATATAGTTATATAAATATATTTACAATTTTTTAAAAATTATAATTATAAACCCTTTATTATTTCTTAAGTAATAAGTGCTGATAAAAGGAATCTTTATTAGCGCTTTTTAATTTGGAGCTGATAGAAGGGATATTTATCATCATTTTTTTGGAAGCACTGATAAAAGTGTCTTGATCTATTTTAGGAACCCTAGATAGTCACAAACCAGTTGTGATATCAGAAGTAATCCATGGAAGCCCACTACTGTCGATGCTCCTCCTCATCAAATCTAAGCTCAAATCAAGTCTCGAATCAAGGTACGAACAATTCCAAGGATCAAATCCAAGGCTCAAATGATTCAAGGGTTGAACGAATCCAAGGATCGAACATTTTCCAGGTTTGGAGATATATTTACTTTCTCTTGGATGATTCAAATCTTCAATCCAAGGTATGTTATTTTATCCTCCTCCTCACTTGTTGATTGTTTGTTTGGATATATCTATTTGCATTTTTTTATCATCATTCTTTCTATCGTCACCCTCTATTTCCATAGGGTCTCCCCTGATAACCACCACCCCTATACCCATGATTTCTGCCACCATGTTTTTCACAATCTTGACAGTTGATGGCACCATACTTGGTGTTATAACGCCTCTTGAGTTGGCACATGAGGCACACACCTTTGGCACGTCTCAGTGCGGTCACACCACCTCACTAGTGGGGAGGCACACCAGGTGTGCCTCACCTTGCCTCACGCCAAGACGCATTGAGGCACATTCCTTTGAAAAAAAGTCCATAATCTAATATAAACTTCTTTCATATTTATTGTGGTTGTGATTGTGGTTGCATTTGTGACTCTGATGAAAATATCTATTTCAAGTGTCATGCAAGTGAAATTAAAAATTATCAACACCTACTATATTCCATTTATCTTTACCATGTACCAAAAGGTATCATTCTAGGTAATAAAAAATCAAGTTTTGACCACACCCATAATAACCATTGACTTATTCAATGATATTTATTTCAAGAAAATTCATTGTTGTGAGGACCGGGACATCACTAGCTATCAGTGTGAATGATTCGAAATCTCATTTTTATTTGTAATTGAAAATCCTAAAAAATAATAATAGATGTTGTTGTGAAAATAAAATAAGTATTTTAAAATTTATTAATTTGTGTTTATTATTATTATAATAATAGTATTGATTTATTAAATAGCATAATTTAATTTAATTAAAACTAATATATACTATTATGAAATTAAATAATGAAATAAAAATATTTTTAAAATAGTAAATATACATTAATAAATTAAAATAATAATAATATGTATTTTATGTTAATAACGTCTATTATTTTTGCAGTGAATATTTAATTGCAATTGGAAAACACATTTTGGTATCCCAAACCTCCCAATCTTCTTTTCAATGAACAATCCCAAAATAAAAAATGACTGATCCTGTCAAAATATGGTCATAAGGGTTATCATCACTCGATGCTTGATTGAATGGAACTCTACCTTCATGAAAACAATTATTAGTAGAAATATTTAAGAGGGGATGATAAGTCTTTATTTAATTAAATGTTTTATCAATATATTTTTATATTTTCTAGTTGATGGAATGAGAGTTTATTTTTCTTATTTATCATATTTGGGTTTCTTATTACTCCTTAATTGAGTATATTATATTTTCATTTGTTTAGGGTATTTGAGAAATACTTGATGGATCATTTTAATATAGATAGTACCAGTCTTAGTTAGAGTATTGAAAGTATTAAAAGTGGGATTTCTCTTATAAATATAGAATTCATAGAGGACCCAAGGATTTATATATCATAACATGTACCTATCTAGACCCCTTGACCACAAAAAAGAATGCGTATGCCCCCCAAATATCACCTTCAATAGAACATGAGTTAATAACTTGTGCCAATGGTTTAATTCTCAAAAATGGGAGGCATTACCCCCTTTAGAGAACACAATGAAGTACAATTTCCATCCTCATCAACTTCATCTACTGAATAATTATTATTGAAAATTGTTACTTGAGACTCATCCCTAATACCTTTTATGTTTCTTGTACTACTATGAGTAGTTTTCATCCCATGTATGACTACTTCTTAGGGTATTTCAAGCAATATAGATACATATCTACAAAAGACGGAGGATGAGTGTCAAACAACAGAATGAAATGATAACTGCTAGGGAGATGGGATGGTGAGGATCACAATTGTATATAAATTTCACCTTTGGATGAATTCAGAGGATAAAACCTACCATAGTTGAATATTTTTTTTCTTAAATTCAATTACCCATTTTCTTCAAAGTATACTGAAATTATTTACAACAATCAAATGTTGGGTTTCCATTATTATAATTATATATAACTTTCACCTTTTATAATGAATATCTTATGTGTATTTATTTATTCATCATAAAAAAATGAAAATTTTATGAACTCAATTGGATGGATATGAATAAAAAATGTATTCACTCTAATAATTTGGAAAAATAGTATGAATATGGAGTTAAATATTTCATCAAGTTTACAATAAATAATGCATATGACTCAAATACTTTGTCCATGTTTACATTGCTATTATTTAAGAAAAAATAGTCTAGAAGAGTTGTAGGAACATTTGATTTGTCACAAAATAGATTAGATCTATAAAATTTGGACTAAACATAGGAAAAAACTCAACATGCACACCGATTTGGATGATACTATAGTTTATGGATCATTTGATATGAATACCTTTGTAAATGATGATGGAGATTGCATTGAAGAAATGATAATGAAAATTGGCGATGACCTTTTTGAGTGTACAAAGTTGTTTGAGAAGTAAAATAGTTGTTCTAATAGATCATTTTATACTAGTTGTACTAAATACACAACATTTTTAGATGTATTGAAGTTATATAATTTGAAAGCTGGAAGAGGATGGAGTGACACCGACTTTATAGAACTACTTGGTCTCCCAAATGATATGATACTATAAGAAAATGAACTTCCATGTTGAAAATATGGTGCTAAATGAATTATATGTTCAATAATAATGATCTATAAAATAATAAATTATTGTCCAAATGATTTCATATTATTTGTCAAGGAACATGAATCACTCCTAAAATTCCCTAAGTGCGGCACAAATTGATATAAGAAAAATGAATCAAGTCCTTAAAAATATGTATGGTATTTTCCTATCATTACATGATTTAGAATACTATATGTATGTTAAGAAACCATGAGAAAATTATCATGTCATGCAGATACAATAATTAAATATGGGAACCTACGTCATCCAGCAGATTCTCCTCAGTGGAAGAAAATTGATTTCGAGTATCCTGAATTTGGAAATAATCCGAGAAACTTTTGTCTTATGTTATCTATATATGGAATAAATAATTTTGGTGCATAGAGTAGTAATCACAATACATGGCCTGTTATGTTGGTAAATTATAACTTTCCACCATGGTTATGCATGATTCTCAAATACATTATGTTGTCTCTACTTATATTTGGATCAAATCAACCCGGTAATGATATTGATGTCTATTTGGATCCATGTATCTAATATATAAAATTGATGTGGGATACATGTGTTACAATGTATGATGCTCATAGAAGTGAATAATTCACATTGAGGTCCATATTATATGGGATGATAAATGACTTCCCCTCTTATGGAAATTTATTAGGCTATAACATTAAAGGAATGTTGGGGCATCCCATTTGTGAAAAATGCACACACTCAGTTCGATTGAAAAATTCCTTGAAGACTGTGTTTTTAGGACATATAATTTATTTACCTCAATGACATAAATACTGATCTTGGATGAAAACATTAAATTGGAATATTGAACGAGGTAAAACACCATCTCCACTAATGGGTGATCAACTGTTCAATTAAAGATATTTACATTGTTCTCGGTAAACCATTTTTGAAAAAACTTATAAAATCAGGTTATAAGAAGAGATTAATTTTCTTTGAATTATCATATTTATATTTTTTCTATTTCATATATTTTCTTGATGTCATTCATGTAGAAAAAAATGTATTTGATAGTGTTATTGGTACATTAATAAATATTCCTAAAAAACAAAAGATTGAATCAAGGATAGGTTAGACATGAATGACATGGGGATAAGGGAAGATTTGGCACTGGTGAAGGCTAAAGGATGGACTTTTCTTCCTCCAGCTATTTAAAATCTATCCAGATAGGAAAAATTATTAATTTTGAATTTTCCTTAGTAGTATAAAAGTTCTAGAGGGGTACTCATAAAATATCTATAATGTCATGTCAATGAATAATTTAAAGTTATAAGGACTAAAATCACACGCCTTCTAGGTTTTGATACAAGATTTGATGCCTGTTGCTTTCCATTGAATTCTACCTCAAAATGTATGACATACATTAACCAGAGTCTACTTTTTTAAATCCACATACAGTAAAGTTATAGACCCGTTGAAGTTTCCAATCAGGAATAAAGAGGTTATAGTCATATTATTTGAATTAGAGATATTCTTCCCACCATCATTCTTTGATATAATGGACCACCTAGTGGTTCACTTGGTTATAGAGGTTCATTTATGTGGTCCTATTCATTATAGATGGATGTACCCCATTAAATGGTATATGAATATCTTGAAAGGGTATGTTAAGAATCAAAGTTATTCAGAAGGATGTATTGTAGAACTATATATTTTTAAAGAATTTTTTGAATTCTGTACTAATTACCTATAAGATGTCGACAACATCAGTCTCCCAAAGTCTCATCATAGTGGATGCCTTATGGGTGACTGGATTTCTATAAGAGGTATTGTTATAAATACCTTGATAGAGAGGGAGCAAGAACAACTTTACATTTTACATAATAGTGAATATATTTATACATATGTTGAAACCCACAAAGAAATTATTAGAGATTTGGATTCATCAAGGGATAAAGGATGGATATAAAATACACATAATCAACAATTTATATGATGGTTATAAGATCAAATTTATAAGGAGTTATCCGAAAATATGAATTCAATTACTGAATGAATTCTAGGTCTATCCATGGAATAAAATTCAAATGTTATATCTTATATTGGTTTTATAATCAATGGTTATATGTTCTATATAAAAGAACACAATGATTGAAGTACTTTACAAAATAGTGGCGTTTTTATTGCGGCAGAAGTGAGGCACATATTTGGTTCCAAGGATAAAAATCCAATTTATGAAAATATGTCATATTTTGGAATTATCAAACAGATATATGAGTTAGATTATACAACACTTACAGTGCTTATTTTCTATTGAAAATGGGTTGATAATATGAGTGTAGTAAAAGTTGATGAAATGGGATTCATGAAGGTGAATCTCAGCGTGGAAGGGGAAAAAGATGAGCCATTCACAATAGTATCACAATTAATGCAAGTATTTTATATCTTATATTTGGAAAACAAGAATTGATCGATTTTCCTACTGGAAAATGAAACAAATATCAGATTATATGAAAATTAAATAGAGGATAACCCTTTCATTGGGAGATCACAATCAGTTCATGCTAGTCTCAATGTAGACAATATCTTGTAAATTAGAGGGGATAAAAAATATGAGATTTAGATTCTCAATAGAGGAACCAAATCCCCAAAAACTTAAAAAAATAGAGTTCAATGAGAAGGTACAAGTGTTTTTAATATACTATGATTTTAATCATAATATTATATATCCTTTACTATATTAACATAATCTAAATTAAATGTTTGACTACTCATACAGACAATGTATTTTGTACATGATGATGTTTCTAATCCCATGGAAGAATAGACTACAACAAAGGAAAACCTTTGTGAATATGTAACAGTAATGTTATGATATACTTTATATATTTTAATAAAAAATTATACATTGAAACATTGTTTTAATTTTAATCATTCCTTGAAAGTTTTATTTATTTTAGAATATTTCTGTCTATATTTCATTCCTTTCTACACCAAAACTTCCACAAAATTATTCTCCCTCAAAACCTTTTCATGCTTGTAGTGTTGGAATTTATCACTTTCCTTTAAGTTCTTTACACTAACTTTGTAAAAAGATAAAAAATGCTATCCCTTCTCAATCAAAGAGGTAATCTTATTGTTCTCATAGTAAAATAATTATACATATAAATAATGTATTGTTTCATATTTATGTTTAATTTATTTTTTTAGTACTAATTACATAAGATTTTTTTCTTATATAGGTGGATTCTTTTGTTTGAGTTGGGGTGGTTTGTTTAAATCTTCTCAAGCTCATGAGAGATTGGACTTCTGGGATGTAACTGAGATAATTACAACATGGAAATGGGTCAAGAATGCATACAACCATAATTAAAAGGATAATTACTACTAATCATTTCATTAATTTTTTTATTATTTTATATATTATTTTTAAGTTAATTTCTTTATCATTTTTATCTAATACTTATTTAGTTTTTTCACAGTTCTTTTAGAAAGTCATATTTTTACAGTTTGTTTATTTTAGAAGATTTTTGTCCATCTTTTATGACTTTTTGCACCAAAACTTCCCTAAACTTCTTCTCTCTCAAAACCCTTTCACCCCTACAGTGTTATAATTTATCACTTTCCTTAAATTTACCTCCACTACCTTTGTAGGAAGAGTAATAACGTTGCCTCTTCTCAATCATAGAGGTAATCTTGATGTTTTCATAATAAAATCATTTTCCATATAATTAATTTATTATTTTATATTTATTTTTAATTAATTTCTCTTTAGTATTACTCACATAATAATTTTGTTCTTATACTGGTGGATTATTTTATTCAAGTTGGGGTGGTTTGTTCGAAGCTGCTCATGATTGTGAGAGATTGGACTTATAGCCTACAAATAAGATAATTAAAATAAGGAAATGGGTCAAGAATGTATACAACCATCATGAAAAGGTGAATTCACACTAATTATTTAATTAACTTTGTAATTATTTTATCTACTATTTCTAAGTTAATTTCCTTTTTATTTTTATCTAATACTTATTTAGTTTTTTTCATAGATCTTTTGGGAAGTCATATTTTACTTTCAACTATCTGCAACAAGCCACAAAAGTGATAATATGTTCCTTTTTCCAATGTTACCATGCTTTCCATTAGATTTATTTATCGAACTTCCAACACAATAGTTCAATGATCAATATGCAACATTGGAAGCTCGACAAAGAAAGTTAATGAGAATCATGGTAACATTGGTAGTTGGGATTATTTTAAGACTTTGAGATTTTTAGGAATCATGCACACCTCAATATAACACACAATGTGACTAGTATGATTCTAAGTGTTTCTTTTTATTTAAAATTGACATTAATTTTAGTAAAAAAAGACCAATGACATACTCAAAAGTGAGAAACACATTTGGATGATTTTGATACTTTATAAAAATTATCTATAAGTCATTTGTGATGTGTAGGAATCAACCAAACGTCAATCTAATGCATGGGTGCTTAGTATGACTCAAAGTATCCGTTATTAGTTTAAAATTAATATTTTAGATCAAAATGTTTCACTCACTAAAAAATGGTAAAAAAATACTTGGATTGTCTTGATAATTTAGGAAAACGATTCATAAATCATTTTTGATGTGTCAAAATCAATCTTACATCAAAACGATACACAATGTGACCATTACGAATCAAAGTGCATGTTTACGATTTAAAATGAAAATTTATTTAAAAAGAGAAATGACGTACTCAAAATTAAGAAAAAAATTCAGATTGCTTTGATACTTTATGAAAAAAATAATTTTTTCATTTGGGATATATAGGAATCATCTGAACCTAAATATGACACATGGTGTAATCAACATGACTCCAAGTGCATATTTTTATTTAAAATTGACATTAATTTTAGTAAAAAAGACAAATAACATACTCAAAACCAAGAAAAAAATTCATATTGTTTTTTTTACTTTTTTAAAACTATATATAAGTAATTTTTTATGTTTATAAATCAACTTTACCTCAATCCGATGCATGGTGTGCCCGGTATGACTCAAAGTGTTCATTATTAGTTTAAAATTGACATTTTAGTTCAAAATGTGTCACTCATTTAAAACCATTCAAACTCACTCAAATTATATTAATAATTTATGAAAATTATTCATAAGTAATTTATGACATGTAGGAATTAGTCTCATGTAAAACCGACCAGTATGACTCAAAGTGCATGTTTTCAGTTTAAAATGACATTTTAGTAAAAAAGAAAAGTGACGTACTCAAAACCAAGAAAAAACATTTAGATTGTTTTTATACTCTATTAAAATGATCCATAAGTCATTTGGTTTATGTAGGAATCATTCAACCTCAATCCGAGGCACGATGTGACTGGTATGACACTAAACGTGTCTTTTTATTTAAAATTAACATTAATTTTAGTAAAAAAAACAACTAAAATACTCAAAACCAAGAAAAAACATTAATATTGTTTTGATAATTTAGTAAAATGATCCATAACTCATTTTTTATGTGTAGGAATTATACAAACATCAATACGATGCATGATGTTGTCAGTATGACTCAAAGATTCTGTTATCAATTTAAAATTGACATTTCAGTTCAAAATGTGTCACTCATTGAAAACCAAGAAAACAAACTCATATTGTCCTGATAATTTAGGAAAATGATTCATAATTCATTTGTGATTTTTAGGAATTAGTCACATGTCAAATTGATACATGATGTGACTGGTATGACTAAAAGTGTGTGTTTTCAGTTTAAAATGACATTTTAGTAAAAAAGATAAGCGATGTACTCAAAACTGATAAAATGAATTCAAATTGTTTTGATACTTCATGAAAATGACCCATAAGTCATTTTATATGTTTATGAATCATACACACCTAAATACAATGCACTATGTGACCGGTATGACTTCAAGTTCATCTTTTTATTTAAAATTAACATTAATTTTAGTAAAAAAGATAACTGACATACTCAAAACCAAGAAAATTCATTCATATTATTTTTATACTTTAGAAAAATTATCCATAAGTAATTTGGGACATGTAGGAATCAAATGAACCTCAAAATGATGCACGATGTGACCAGTATAACTCTAAGTGTGTCTTTTTTTTAAATTGACATTAATTTTAGTAAAAAAGAAAACTAACATACTCAAAACAAAACAAAAACATTTCATTTTTTTATACTTTAGGAAAATGATGAATAATTTATTTGTGAAAAATAGGAATTATTCAAAACTAAATCTGATACACAATGTCTCCAATATGACTCAAAGTGTCCATTATTAGTTTAAAATTGACATTTTAGTTCAAAAAGTGTCAATCATTGAAAACCAAGAAAATGATCTCGTATTTTATTGATAATTTAGGAAAATGATTAATAAGTCATTTTTGATGTTTAGAAATTAGTCTCAAATCAAACCAAAACATGATGTGATCGGTATAGCTCAAATTTTGTGTTTCTAGTTTAAAATGACATTTTATTAAAAGAACAAGTGACCTACTCAAAACCGAGAAAAACATTCATATTATTCTGATAATTTAGGAAAATGATCTATAAATCATTTGGGATATGTAGGAATTAGTTGAACCTCAATCTGATGTATGCTGTGACCTCTATGACTCCAAGTGTTTCTTTATATTATATACATGTTTTTTAGTTTAAAACATGCATCAAATCACTAAAATCATGAAAAAGAAACTAGATTGTTTCCTCATCATTCTATCAACTATTACTTAATTAATTTCTATATCATTTTTATATTATACTTATTTAGGTAATTTTCATAGAGATAATGCTTGAAGTTGAACAAGAAATGGCGTGATGTGAAAAAATCAACCAAAACTCAATCTGAAACACAATGTTCTTGGTATGAATCAAAGTTTAGTTTAAAATCAACACTTTCTATTAATTTATTTATTTATATTATTATTAAAATAATAATTTTTTTATACAGGTGTGTTCTTTTTCTTGAGTAGGGGTGGTTTGTTCGGGAATAGCATGAATTGGGGTTAGGATCAAAAGACAAAGAAACATTGATATTTTTTAATATATGTAATAATTTATACCTATGTAATTGTATAAACCAATGTTTGAAATGTCTATAATATAATGTTTTTTTCATGTATTTGTGTTGTAAATTTTATTTCATTTAAATTCTCTATTGGTAGTTGATTCAACTAATTTCTGGTGGTGTTTCTGGTGCTTCAGTTTGGTGTTACAACACACTGCATTGGTTTTGCAGTGTGCTATCACAACACACTGTAGTATGCCCCTTTATCAGTGCTTCTATAAGCACTGATAAAAGTACCCTTTATCATTGTTTATTAATGTTGTCCTTTATCAGTGATTTTTTAGCACTGATAAAGGACACCTTTATTAATGTTTTTTAGAGATTTTAAAAGCTTAGGGATTTTAATCTCACTCTAGTAGTCAGCACTTCTTTAGAACAGATAAAGGCTATTTTGAGCACTGTTAAAGGCCTATTTTACAGTAGTTGAACCACTAATCTGTCTGGGTTTTGAACTGCCCTATCTCATTCCATATGCTTCCCTCAGGTTTTTCTTAGTGATAAGGGCATGTTTTACTATTTTAAATATGGCAGTCAATCGAAAAAAATTCACCTGAGAATAAATAGGATTCCTTGGGCCATCCTCAAATTGTCTTTCTTTCACTGGATCGTCATCAGTATAGATAGGCGTAAAGCATTGAAGTTTTTTAAAATGAGATAAATAGTCCATGAATGTCATTGAACCTTACTGCAGGTTCATGAAATCCATGGAATGATCTGCCCTCAAGGTTTAAGGGAAGAAATAATCAAATAATCTCAAATATAAATCCCTTCACATCACTTTTCGATACTAACCATTCTGATTTAGAATATCCCACTAGTGTTTGGAAGACCCTCGAAGCATGTAAGTAGAGATTTTCAATTTCCTCTCAGGAGGTGTCTCTAGATGCTCAAATATAGAAATAACATTATTAAGCCATAAATCTACAGCTGTGGTCTCCCATCCCCCAAAAATGTGGGCAGATGTTACTGCTGGAACTCTCGATTCAACTCTCCCATGGAAGGGGCAGAGCGCAAAGCTCAGTATAAGGTTTGCATAAGCCATGGGAAATCTCCTCAAATATAGTCATCATAACCCATGTTGAGAACTAAAAGAGGTTCCACATGAGGAACCACTATAGGTATAATTAGGGGATCAGGTCCCACAACCTATGGGGCATAGTTGTCACCACCCTCCTGATATACGATTAGAGGATCTCGTAGTGGAATTTATCTACAATTTACAAATACATTCTTCAAATTAAGTTAAATAATGAAAATAATCCATCGATATAGAAATAAAATATGTAAAAAGATTTTATACATAATAGTTTTACCCATCTACCAGCTCAAAGAGTTAGGTTTGGGTGATAAAAACATTTATATAGAACAACAGAGATGCTACCTACTTCCCACTACCAAGGCTGGGACTAGGTTAAGCCCTATGTTTTTCAATTTAAATTTGATTTTAAATTCATATTTACATTTCAATTTAAGTGGTTGGAATATATGGTTCACAAATTATGATCCATAAGGTCCCATACACCTTATGAACTGAAATGTGGAATCCATTCAATCCATACCATAACACGTTCCAGTCCATGCAACCAATGGTCTATGACTCAATGTGTCATAGTTGACTTCTTAGGGTGTCTATTATATCCTATACAGGAAAACACCATTAGGTTATGTCAGGCACTCTAAGTACCAACTATGTATTTCCTAATTCTATACATGAATCATTAGCCAATAACAATTCATAGGCAATACAACCCACACAATGATCTTATATGGCATGGAATATGCATGGCATGTAAATTTCTTAAAAGGTGCCTAATATAATTCATGCTCAATGTTTCCTTTCCCTCATCTCATTGGTCCAAGGATAAATGATAGACCTCTAATATATCAATAGTAATATCATAATTCAAGTGAATCACCCAATGGTGGAATCAAATTAGTTGTAATATGTATAATACATAAAAAAAATCCATTCGAGGTAATTTGGATTTTATCTATACATGGGTTAGATTTTCTTAGGAAATCTTGTTACCAAACCCCAATTCCTTCATAATATCCAAATTATTATCTCAAAAAAATAATGCAAGAAAATAAATATGCACTGGTACCACTTTGTGACATCTTGGACTCAGGTACTATTCAGAGGTGCCCTGATCTCAATGGGCCACATGGACTCAAGCACATCTCCTTGAATGCCAAAGGCTCTTAATTAGCAGTAGGGTCCTTAGGTGTGTTCATGGGGAGACCATACCCTCATTACCAAATACAAAAAAAAAGTAATAACAGATAAATAACGGAAGAAAATATAAACAAACAAGCAATAATAATCAATTGATAACTGGAAACTGAATCATATACAAAAGGATAATAATTTATGTCATGTGTCTGACTGACTGAAAATTAATATTTTTATTTTCCAAACACTTTTGAGGAAAAAGTGAGAAACCCACAAACACTTTTGAGGAAAAGTGGTAAAACATACATGACTCACAATAAACTTCAAACACCATTGAAAATGGCCAACCAAAAAACTCATTCAACATACAAAATCAACCACACCATCATTCAAATTGACAATATTCACAGTAGGATCCAGAATCACCCAAGAGAAGGATAAGGAATCAACACAAATCAAAAAGCACAAACCTCAGAAAAGCATGAACAAACCTCAGAACCAGCCTCCTAGAACGCCACTGATACGACCATCGACACCATCCCAAATCCACCAACCTGCCAGTGAACTCCATTCGTAGGTCACCCAAACCCTCCAGTGACATGAGATGGTCCTCCAAGAAGAACACATCCATAGAAGGCCAACATAGAATCCAGGTCGAGTAAGACCATGCTGTACTGAAACCGCGTCCTACTCTGCAGAGAACCACAAACCAACCTCAAATGTCAATGACAACCCCTTGTGAGATAGATGCAACACCCACAAACCTGCGATTCACAGCTCCTCTAATGCTTAGACAACCACCCGAATTCCAACTAGCTAGAATACTAGCAATCCAAGATCATTTTAGATGAACCCCCACGATCCATGAGACTCCCACCACCACTGCATCCGTTGAGGAACCAATCCACGCAAAGCAAGGGAGATGGGGAGGGAAGGACTAAACCAACGAAATCCACACCACAATCCAATAGATCTGTAACTTTTAAATCCATCAAAACAAATTGCAATACCATTGAAATAAAACCTGCAAAAGATCCATAGAAACATCAAAATCCAAAACCAGAAACATCCCTCCCCCCTCCGAGCCACTTAGAAGATGACACCAAGCCACACTGGATGACAAAGCCAGAAGCACTCCAGAGTCAACACTGAGCCATGCCGATGCCAGGCTGAGTCAACGCCAGGCCGAGTCAACGCTGAGCCACACCGACACCAGGCTGAGCTCACACTGGAGATAACACTGAGTTAAGAGACAAAGCCAATATCCAGAGCCGATGCCAAGCGATGCTGACCCAAGACGATCCATGGGAGATGACACCAATCCACATTGAGACATGTCGGAGGAGGGAAGGAGGTGGCTCCGAAGAAAAACCCTAGCCTTGCGTAGAGAATGGTAGCCGCCGCTCAGAGGCCTCCCTTATGTCATGTGTCTATAAAGCATGAAAACATGGATACAAGTATCATGTAATTTTAATATACATGCTATACAAAAAGAATCCAAAAATGGAAAAATCTATCCCAACATCCCAAGCTCTAGCCCAATCATCTTCTTCCATATCCATCCTAAGTCATGAAAGTTGTCACACATCCGTAAGAGGACATTTCTCCTTATCTACAACTGTAAGCATGTAGTCTTCCCAGGTACCATAGGAAGACCGAATATGGTGTGAGATAAATATTAGTAGGCCACCACCAATGGAATCTATAAATATTCAGTCTATGTATACAATATGGCAGTGTGTAGATATAACAATGTAAAGCAGTAATTACATTTGTAAAAGGGTCGACTTTGGCTCCTAAAAGGAAACCAGGCTGACACTACTCACTTCTTCCCATTCCAGAATAACTCTAAACATGTATCACAGGTCACAATGATCAGTATCACAAGAGTAGTAAGGGATGATATGCCCAATATCACAGAAGTAAGGGGGACTCCATGCCTAGTATCACATTTATAAGGTACTCCATGCCCAATATCACAGAATATGGATTCCATGCCCAATATCACAGAATATGGATTCCATGCCCAATATCACATAATATATATGCTATGCCTTGTATCATAGAATAGATTTTCTATGCCAATATAATATCAAAAAGGACGTCATGCCCATATAGTATCACAAGGGACTTCATTCCCTATAGTATCACAAGGGACGTCATGCCCGTATATTATCTCATTTATATGAGGGTTTCCATGCCCGTATTGATACAAAATGTTCAAGGGTCATCATGCCCATTTAGTATAATTATTAAGGTTCATTATTCCCATTTTATATAAAGTAGGAGGGATTCTATGTCCACACACACACACACATCATGCATAAGGGTCATTATGCCCATTTACCATATTCAAAAGAGTCTCCATGACTACACATCCTTAGCAATAATATTCATTGGATTTAATAGGATCTAAGGAATAATTCATAATTTATATACATTTAATAATGATAAGTTAATGACCATTTTCCCATTTAATTAGGTGATATGGGCTTACCACCCACCTCTAATCAATTCAATTCATTATAATTTTCAAAGGAACTAGCCATTACAAACCACTACATTTATATATTATCAATATGATATCACCATTTATAAGCAAATACAAACACACCATTAGATGTTTTGGGTGTAAAAGATTTAAATCCAAAAATACATAAGGAAGGAACACCCAAAGGGATGGATCACTCCAAGGTAGTGGACCTTGATATGATTTGGATTCTAAAAAGTCAACCAATTCAAGGAAGATTCAATTTATGAGAATTCATGGTGAAACCGATGTGTGGAATAATGAAACATATTATAAAACATCAAACTTAATATATAGTTAACAGATGGTCTACCTCATACTAATATAACTCTCCTTTTCTAGTATCAACCCTTGATTTAGTCTATATTGAGAGAAAATGAAAGAATGGATCAACACCCTAAAAATAGGGAATATGAGACTACATATTGATAATTATATCATGAAGAATACAAATAGATAAGGGCAAAAAAGTAATAGAGTACACACCAATGGATATCCAATGAGATCAATGGTGCTAGAATTGTACTTCAGATGGATAAAAGGAATCAAAGCCTAGATGGGGGAGGTTTGGGAGCTCATATGAGAGGAATACGAGACCCACTTTATGTTTTAAGAGAAATGAGAGGTTAGTATTTAACATACAAAAAATTAAGTGCAATTTGGTAAATTCACCCTAAATTTTAGAGGCACAGGGTTTAGCCGCACCGTTGGCCAAACCATGTGCCAACTATGTAATATGCCTGTACGAAAAATTGCAGAGGTCTTGTATGGGTGTGCAGCCCATGGCACATGTTTAGGGAAAACTGTGCACCTTGATTGACCCCACTTTCTAGCCCCACATTATTATGGATAACCATGTGGACTTCCCCACATGATTTCTCCTAACCATGCATCCAGTCTGTTTTCCCCACCATCTAGGGTTCTGGGCTCCGAACAAGCCTTAGAAAACCTTGTAACCTTTCTAACCTCAAAGGGAATCCATATTAGGCTCATAAAAAAGAATTATATTGAATTTAAATGGATATGTACCTCAAATAAAGTTTCGGTTCTTACACAACCTTATACTATGCCACTCAAAAAACACAACCAAAACTAATAAGGCTAGGCTTGTAGCCGATACTACCTTCCAAACCCAACTTCGATACCAAAATCACTCCAATTTATTTAAATTAAATAATATCAAGGAATACCACATGCCTTTCATCTACCTTATCAAGGATATACAACTCTCTAAGGCAACTTGTGCCCATCTCAAACTATCTCCCAGAAATACCTATCCTTCATCGAACCATAAATCGACATCTAATGCCTAAACTGATCCACCAAGGGTTAATAATAACCCCTTATACTTAGGGATGGTATAACCATAATTAGAGAACATCCCACAATGGGATCCACATGAGCTATCATTAGAAAATTTATCATGAGTAAAAACCATGGCCTTGTTGAGTATATTTCCACCAAAAAGTAATATATAAAAACATTATATAAGTTATTGGTGATGGTTTAAATAACTAAACCTCCGATCTTTAGTAAAATCAATGACACAGAAGAATAATAATTTCATGTGAATCCCATGTGCGATATATGATGCATGTATTCATGACTCTTTCTACTATGGTTCAATATCCAAAACCATAAATAATTATCTCAATAAATGCATCATACATTAATAAATATCTTAACCATAATAATGAAAATCAAGATCATAAATTCTATAAACCTAGTAAATCATACTTCCCACTAGAAAGGTGTTAATGAATCACCAGTTTGAGGTTTAACAGAAGATTTAACACATTATTATTCCCTATCAACTATATCCCAAATAGTAAAATAAATTAAAATATACTCTTATACCACATTGTAATTCCCTAGATGAAATCACTCAGAAATATCATAGCCGGTATGTCACATGACATTTGGCATATTGCCCCGTACACTAGAGGCTATCGAAATACGATGAGGTCCTAAATCATATGTTTGGGGAGACTATTACCTTGACCCCACAACTATCAGTAATAATAAAAATAACCAAAAATCACCCATAAAAAACCATTAGAGTATGAAAAATCAATGAAGCACATCCATGTTATAACAAATGTAAATATAGTCTTACAATCATACATCCCAACTGATATCACACTAAGATAATCACATATAAAAAATAAATACAAGATATAAAAGTAAAATTTGGTTATACTACCATCCTCAATCCTTACCTCATCCAATCTACACATATCTTTATGCTGCACCAGCCTGATTCATTTCATAACTAGTGCTCAAACCTGTACAACAGGAATATGTTCTGTACACACACTAGAGTTCCCATGTAGGGTGTGAGAAATATATCTTAGTAGGTTCTCACCAAGTTCCCCTAATATACACCATTATATACATGTGTATGCATGAGGAAAATAAATGATATAAAACAACTACACACAATCATGCATATTGGGTCATCATGTTCTAACTAGGCCACCATGATGCCCCAACCATACCCGCTCCACCCTATTCTAGAGAACAATCACCTCATGCCATAGATCCCAACCCATACCTAAAGACTTTGGGTAGGGTTAACTATAATTTCTCAACTCATACCTGAAGATGCAGGGTAAGGTGTATTACCAAGTCTCAATATCTACCCACTCACTTAGGGTATTCTCCCATGATCAAATCCTCAACCAACCCCTTTCATCTAGGGGAGGTCACAAATTAGTTCCCAAAATATTCCCTCTTACCCAAGGGAGGTCATAGATAAAGTTCCAAAACCATCCCCTTTTATCTATGGGAGGTCTCACATCAATTTACTAAACAATCCCCTATCATCAAAGGGAGGTTGAATCTCAAGTTCCCAAACCATCCTCTTTCATCTAGGGAAGGTCACACATCAAGTTTCCAAAACACCACTTTCATCCAAGGGAGTTATCACATCAATTTCCCAAAAAATCCCCTCTCATCCAAGGGAGTTAACCCATAAAAAACCTAACCACTACTTTCTCCCTAAATTTAGGGTATTTCCAACACCTTCTCACTCAAGGTAAGAAAATAATCCAATTACATCATCTACATACATATAGTTATGAACAAACACACACATAATAATAAACATGGAAACACAACTATCCTGCATGCTCACCATGATTCTCACATTGGGAACCAAACTCTCAAATAGACCCTCATACCACTAGAGCACTACGTATCTCACTATCCATGTATTATACTCTCATAAATACAATCTTAGGAACATAATAAAAACATTTCAAAACTCTCATCAAGTTTATCCCCTCATAACTCATTAGACTTACCTAAACCTTGTCCTAAGAGGTCATTCCCATCTTATTCCAATTCCCATATATTCATGTAGACATGCACAATCATTCATAAATAAGAATATGATTTTATATTAAAGAGACCATATACCACCAATATGGAATTAATATCCCTGATAATCTATTCTCATCCCCATATAAGTCCGTTCTCACCTTTTTACAATATCTTATCAACCCCAAATCCCCTATCTCAACCCATCACATAAAAATAATTAATTATAAAAAATTATAATTAATTATAAAATTTAAACTAAAGTGGCACAATTTTCTAAAAAATCACTAAGAAATAATGCACAAATAAAACTATTTAAAACCTCGCGTGTCTATCCTCCTGAGATATTCTCTAGCTATGATAAAAAAAATCCCCATCATCTCAGAATTATTTTATCATGCTCCAATGGAATCAACATCAAACCTTATCCCGAAGACTCTAAAGTCAAAAGTTAACAAATTATAAGAAGAATAAAAGAGAAACAGAGGTAGTAAATCACCTTATATATCTATAAAAGATGCATAATAATTATACCTAACCAAGTGGAATCAATTAGAAAAAGAAAAATGGAATGATCTGATCGAAATAGAACTCTGTGTACCCCTTTTACCTCTAAATCATGTAAGGGACTAACCTAGAAATGATTAATTTGACCCTATTTTTAGAAACTAGAAAAGGACCCTATCCTGGTGAGATGCGCTCACTAAAAACCCCTCACGACATGGTCCCTTGGGTCACGACATGCCACACCTCCCTCAAGAAGAACCAACAATATTGTGACCCAAGCCTTCATGTCATTCCTTTCTCTCTAATGACATGACCTTCACCCTTTACATGTGGTCTTCGTGTTCTATTACATGAAACCTCCTTGAAAAAAGGCTGCATGGTATTAACCAAGGGTCATAACATGACTATCCTTTATAAAATTTTGATAATAAAATACATAAGGATTTACTCTTATGTATACTCATGACGTGGCACCCTTAACCACAACCTGACCTTTATATGTAATAGTATTAAATTTTTCACATTTAAATATGTATGAGTCATCAACACAACATGAAACTCGCCAACCATGAAATGGATTAATATATAAAGGTCTTTTTTAACAAAAAATCCCACACAAAAACCACCATGTTGTGACACCCACTGGTCATGGAATGACCTATTTCCTTCATTTTATGGCGTCTACTTGGGTTATGGAGTGATCCTTAATCATCCCCTCATCACAGTGTGATTGTAACGCCCCGAACCCAGCTACCCAGAGTCGGTGCATTACTTCATAACATTGGCATGATCATAAAAGATCAAGTCTCGAAAGACCGATTAGTTTAGTAGCCTTGGAAACACTAGATACATTCATAAGTCTTACATTACATCATAAAGTGAAAAACTAATAACAAAGTCTTCATAGTCCACACTCATATCCTCTTCTGACTATCCCTGCAGGTCATTTATAAAATACTTCTTCACATCCTGGAAAATATTAAAACATTGAAAGGGGTGAGCTCAGATGCTCAGTAAGGATAATAATAATGCGGAAGCATTCATAAATAAACATTAACATTTAAGGCAATGTATAACTAAAACAAAAGCCTTATTAAACTTGAACTTCAACATAATATGGCAAAAGTAAAATGACATAATACCATTTACTTATTCACATGGATATTCTACTGGTCGAATAATCACAAGCAATATCAATAACCACTTTCATAATGATGGAATGCATAATGCCAGACTATCATAACCTCGTAGCCAAGGCCTCGTGCCAAGACCACAAATTAGATTTTGTCAAGGCCTCGTGCCAAGACACTAGTTTGTCTCATGAGACCTGCCGATGCATCGAGGAGCTATAGCGGGCTCCACCCGTCACTTATTAAGTCCAATGCATTCCTCATATGAATAGGTTTAAACATATCATAAACCATAACACAATCGTATCACATAAAACATGCATAAAGGAAACATAACATTTCCACATTTCAATCACAAGATATCAATACAACACATTGATATAATAAAAACGCTTTCAAAACAATTTTCAATACCAAAATAAAAGAAAGTTAAAACTTTGTATGTATTTTTCATTAAAAAAAATGATGGCTTGTAGAGGAAGCCGAAACTCAAATAATGGTCACGGCGGCGGAGAAGTCGTTGTCGCCGCATAAGTACGGAAATAAAAACATTCCCTTTTTGTCATTTAGTAAAACGCTTCGTATAAAAAAGATTCCTTTTGAATAAACATAAAATTCAAAGGGCTTTATACACCGTATAAAAGAAAGTTGTGTATAAAATAAAATATGCCTCAATGAAAGGAGATTGAGACGAAGTCCTTAATAGATCATTTTAAAATAAAATATATCTATTATGTGTATTCACTACAGGTACACATAAAGAACGTAAAAATAAAAAATAGGACATAATAATATCATGATATAATTTGAAAGTAGGAGATTAACCCAAAGAATGGAAGTTGGGTTAAGAAGTTCCCTTACCTTGCGTTCTGTCCTGACTCGACCGTTCTTTAACCTCCTGAATAATAAACTAGAGTTAATTTCTATTTACTTAAGAACCTTTTTCATGTTCATTATTCCATTTATATCACTTATTACCATGTTATGAACATTATTTAATTACTTAAATTAATAACGGTCGTTTTTTCGATCTTTGGTACTTGAGTCAACAATAAACTTTTTATAACTACAAGTTGTTCATGTGGTGAAATATCCATTATATCCAGAATTATATTAATTATGTAGATATCATATATATCATATATATCCAGTATATACATTCATTCATAATATTACATAACATTTAGAGGTAAGAAATGAAATGCACCGTTCATGGAGACGGTAAGCCGTACGTACGCATGAACGCTACATTCATTTCTATTTCGTATTTAATGGAATGAAATCATAATTATATAAAGGTATAATATAGTTCTAGTATAATATATTATATAATATCATTTACTCCATCCTTTATACATCCCACATATGGCATTAACGATTCACATCACTTTGAGGGGGCGGTAGTCCGCACTTCCTAAAATGAAATTATCGCGTTTTACCCATAATGGAAATCGTAAAGTATGCCATAAATGAGAAATACAGAAGCATAAGTAAAACATAAACATATTATATATCATATATAAAAATAGTGACATCTTAATGGCCACCTTTGGAGGTGTTATATGAGTGTTGAACAATAATCGTTTCGTGAGGCAGAAATTCTCCATCCACAGAAACTGTATGTTCTTTAACCATTAGATGTAGGTGTGTGTAAGTGTAGCTTGAATCCTTATTATAACAACATCCTAGTATATTGAGGATACTGGTGTTGTTACAAAAGAAATGAATAAAAAGAGTTTAGGGGGTTGGATAAGAAAAATAAAACAAAACAACATTAGAGAAGACATTACCTCAAAATCGGGTAACTCTTTTTGATTTGAGCCAAAGGCTTCCTTGGGAAGAGTTATGCCCAAAGTGAGGCTTATAGGAGTAAGAGAGGGAAGTTGGGAGAGTATTTGGGTAGAGGTTGGCCGAGCCAAATGGCTTGAAAGTGTAAATGAGGTGGGAGAGGTGGGGGCCTTTTATAAGTGGAGAGGAGGGGCACTTTTGGAAAGATTGAAATGTTACATTATTTCACAATGCTTTTCGGATTCTAAAGGTCCCACACTTATATAATTCTAGGATAAGGTGATAAGGTTTCTAAATATCCTCATCCAATAGGCTTTGGACAAGTGTAAGCTTTGGATTTTGCATTATCTTCTCATTTTATTTAAATCGTTAAATAATGAGGTCATCGCTGCATCATAATGTTGTCATAAATAATTTAATTTATTTAATGTCTAAAAATTATAAAAAAAATACTATGATGTAGGAAATCTTTTTAGATTTCTAATGAATATTTATAGTCAAAATGTGGACTTGTGTAACCCCACTTAAAAACTGTTTTAGTAAAATAACTCATGTTTGTGTCAATTTAATTTTAACATTAAATAAATATATATTAATGTCATTTTCCAACTAAAGTGTCTCCATGGGGTCCCCAAGTTGACCCATGGGTTGTCTTGGTCGGCCATGACTCATCCAATAGGAGTAGGATAAGTGTCATGCTCATCTCATATTATTATAACATTATTTGTACCTTAAACTACACTAATTACCTCTAATCGCGATTAAGAACTTAAAAGTTACTATTCACCAAAAAATTATTTTAATCTCATTGAACCACATTTTACTTCTTAATGACAACCATGTATGTCGGATTTTTGAAAATCAAATCACAGAAGTGGTAATATTTCATTTAAACGAAAAATCAGTTATTTAACTACCACTTAGTGGTTTCACTATTTATCAAAAATTGAAGTTTTTCAGAACAATGCCAAAATTTCACCCTAAGCTATAATTGATATTCCGAATTCAAAAATGATGTCTATTTTATGAAATTCCAAACATATAATTTTCATTAATTAATTTTATAATTAATTCCCGCTATCACAACAAATAGCGTGTTTTTAAGAAACAATTTATATCAAAAGATTGACAATTGTTTATGTCCAATTTCAAAGTGAAATTAATTTTAATGACCACCATTGGATAAAATGGTAAAAATATATTCTAATTATACTTTAAAACCACTCAATAGTATAATTTATCACTATAAATTATTTTGATTAAAAAAGTTGTTTTTAAGTATTTTTCACAATTCATAAAAAATTAGAAGTTCTCAGAAAAATACAAAAAATTCAACATAGGCTAATTTCGATATTACGAATACAAAAATGAATTCCATTTTGAAATAGAAAATTTCTATAATTTTAAAAAGTGCTTATTACTATTCATAACGGCTACTTTGATTAGTCGTGGTGTTTTAGAACTCGAAGTTGCGTACAATGCAAGCTATTGCATTATTGAAAGAGAGGCGTATAGTGGAAGCTCGGGGTGTTAAATTCTCCCCTCCTTCAATAAATTGCGTCCTCGCAATTTGAAATTTTTCTTGGAAAATAAAAGGTTGAAAATAGAAAATACCTTTGAGGAAAGCCCACATCGGAAATAAGATTAATAAAATTTAGCCTTAATAAGAGGGAAAGGGAAATGAAAAAGTCACCACCCCATTATGATCTCGATTAGGAGAACATTGGTGGCAATTAGAGACATATAATTGGAGGAAAAACGTAAATATTTGTAGGGAGAGATTGGGGTCATCAATCACAATCAACTGTCAAATTGAGGGCCTCAAAGCCTTCAATCTATGTTGATTTAAAATATCATCAGTTCAACAAGACATAAGGTATTAGGATAACACATTTTTTTGTTTTAATATCCCTTTACTAAAGTTTAAGAATTAATTTATTCATTGAATAAGAGATAGGTATATATATATTTATGCTTGACAATTAGAGTTTCAACCTTCAACTCATCTTTCACTCAAAAAGATAATAGAACTCAAAAATATTATACTTATCCTAATTGTATAAGGTTCCAAATGTTAACACATACCATTTAGATTAGTAAAATTATTTTGTAATAACCAGGGACTTCCTGTAGGCTAGTGGTAGGAAATAAAGGCATGTCGCACTATGATTGTGGGTTCGATTCCTGCAGCTTTGTCCGACGCGATGGGTTATGCCCAACCTTGCAGGTTGTCCTTTTTCCTAAAACTATAGTATTATAATATTCCAAAAATAATCTTCATAAATGCTTTAACCTTAAACAATACTATCCATGGTTCAACTTAATCCATTCCAACCTTAATAGTTATCCAAAATACCTCCGTCCAGACTTTCTCTAAAGGGTCGTTAAATTCCAAAATCAATTGTAACCTCAGATTCCCCAAACAAAGTAAAGTTTCTCTTATTGTCACATACTAAAAATATGATTACCTTCATCATATTAAATCCTTAATGAAAACAACATGTACTGCAGTACAATCCTTATATATCACATTATTCTTATAACCATAATCTAGTTCTTGAGTCCAAAAACACAAATACAATAATTATTCCGCTTCAATTGTAGTCACAGCATAAGATTGGCCTTGATCCCTTGGCCTTTTCTGAGGTAAGTTTCCTTGACGCTTAGGAAATTCATTTGCATAATGACCCATTTCTCTACAATTGTAGCATTCAACTTTGACAGCCTCTTTCTTTCCCTTGCAATCACGAGCCTGGTGACCCTTTTCTCTACATTTATAACAAACTCCCATTCCTTTTAGGCACGTACCAGGGTGATTCTTCCCACAATTATCACATAAGGGAAAATCCTTCTTTCCATTTTTCCCTTTATCTGTCTCTTGTTCCACCGTTCTCTTCTTCTCTTGCTTTACTTTGTTGTCATAAGACTTAGAGAATTCCTTTTCTGTCTTGATAGCACACGAGACAATATCTTCGTATGATGAGAAGGATTGTGATACTAAAGCTCGACGGAGAAATGGTTTTAACCCATCAAAGAAACGATCAATCTTACTTCTTGGGTTACGTATATAATCGGCAGCATGCCTCGCTAACCTTGTAAAGTTAGCCTCATACTTTGCGACATTCTCATCCTCCTTCTGCCTCAAACTCAGAAACTGGCTTTCCATATCTGCTCGATGGTCACGGGGAAAGTATTTTTCTAAGAAAAGATTTTTGAACTCCCTCCATTCCATATTCGATACTTCATCATCTTCCTTTCTGTTTTGAATCAGCGACCACCACTGATCGGCATATCCAGTGAGGCGGTAAACTGCCATGACAACCTTCTCCCTTTCACTACTCCCCAAGGCATGGAATATTTTCTCTAAGGAATTTATCCATTGCTCAGCTACTATAGGATTTGTACTCCCATTGAAGGTTGGTGGTTGTTTCCTCATGAAGCGGTCTAACATTGATCCTCCACGTTGCGGATCAGGGTGCTCCATACGAGTAAGGTTATTATTCATAACCTGAGTAAGTTGTCCCAGTATGGTGATTAGCTGATCGGCACCAGTTGAATCACCAGCCCCACTATAATTATCTTGAGCAGGAGGGAAATCCCTACATGGAGTGCGTGCATTGATACGGTTTCCGTTTCTTCCACTAGGTGCCATTTCTAAACAATGGCATAAACTAGATTAGTTTATGAATCAAAATACATAATTCCATACTTTTAAAACACTTTACATAAATTGAGCTATTTATGGATATAATCCATAATCATAAAAATGTTTTCTTTGAGGAAGTATATACTCATAAACCCTTCATAATGATTTTTAATGAAAATGAGAGTTATCCTAAGCATATCCCCCGGGAGTGTCATAACCAAGAGTGCAGCAAGGCCCGTTGTCGTGCACCAGTTCCCGTTCGAGTCTAGCTCAAAGCAGTGTTTTCGGGTTTTACCCCTAGGTACATCTGTGCCAGAGCCGCCTCTACCTGCTCGTATCCAGACAGGGATGTATTGCTCGGAAAACTCACAACATCTCTACAATACCAAAATTCTAGGAAGTTCTTCTATACTAATCCTCAAAGTCTATCTTCGGGATATGTGCTCTAATCAGAGTTTATCTAAATCTAGCTTCCAAGGTTAGTACTAAACTGCCTCTGATACCAACTGTAACGCCCCGACCCCAGCTACCCAGAGTCGGTGCATTACTTCATAACATTGGCATGATCATAAAAGATCAAGTCTCGAAAGACCGATTAGTTTAGTAGCCTTGGAAACACTAGATACATTCATAAGTCTTACATTACATCATAAAGTGAAAAACTAATAACAAAGTCTTCATAGTCCACACTCATATCCTCTTCTGACTATCCCTGCAGGTCATTCATAAAATACTTCTTCACCTCCTGGAAAATATTAAAACATTGAAAGGGGTGAGCTCAGATGCTCAGTAAGGATAATAATAATGCGGAAGCTTTCATAAATAAACATTAACATTTAAGGCAATGTATAACTAAAACAAAAGCCTTATTAAACTTGAACTTCAACATAATATGGCAAGAGTAAAATGAGATAATGCCATTTACTTATTCACATGGATATTCTACTGGTCGAATAATCACATGCAATATCAATAACCACTTTCATAATGATGGAATGCATAATTCCAGACTATCATAACCTCGTAGCCAAGGCCTCGTGCCAAGACCACAAATTAGATTTTGTCAAGGCCTCATGCCAAGACACTATTTTGTCTCATGAGACCTGCCGATGCATCGAGGAGCTATAGCGGGCTCCACCCGTCACTTATTAAGTCCAATGCATTCCTCATATGAATAGGTTTAAACATATCATAAACCATAACACAATCGTATCACATAAAACATGCATAAAGGAAACATAACATTTCCACATTTCAATCACAAGATATCAATACAACACATTGATATAATAAAAACGCTTTCAAAACAATTTTCAATACCAAAATAAAAGAAAGTTAAAACTTTGTATTTATTTTTCATTAAAAAAAATGATGGCTTGTAGAGGAAGCCGAAACTCAAATAATGGTCACGGCGGCGGAGAAGTCGTTGTCGCCGCATAAGTACGGAAAGAAAAACATTCCCTTTTTGTCGTTTAGTAAAACGCTTCGTATAAAAAAGATTCCTTTTGAATAAACATAAAAGTCAAAGGGCTTTATACACCGTATAAAAGAAAGTTGTGTATAAAATAAAATATGCCTCAATGAAAGGAGATTGAGACGAAGTCCTTAATAGATCATTTTAAAATAAAATATATCTATTATGTGTATTCACTACAGGTAGACATAAAGAATGTAAAAATACAAAATAGGACATAATAATATCATGACATAATTTGAAAGTAGGAGATTAACCCAAAGAATGGAAGTTGGGTTAAGAAGTTCCCTTACCTTGCGTTCTGTCCTGACTCGACCGTTCTTTAACCTCCTGAATAATAAACTAGAGTTAATTTATATTTACTTAAGAACCTTTTTCATGTTCATTATTCCATTTATATCACTTATTACCATGTTATGAACATTATTTAATTATTTAAATTAATAACGGTCGTTTTGTCGATCTTTGGTACTTGAGTCAACAATAAACTTTTTATAATTACAAGTTGTTCATGTGGTGAAATATCCATTATATCCAGAATTATATTAATGATGTAGATATCATATATATCATATATATCCAGTATATACATTCATTCATAATATTACGTAACATTTAGAGGTAAGAAATGAAATGCACCGTTCATGGAGACGGTAAGCCGTACGTACACATGAACGCTACATTCATTTCTATTTCGTATTTAATGGAATGAAATCATAATTATATAAAGGTATAATATAGTTCCAGTATAATATCATATATAATATCATTTACTCCATCCTTTATACATCCCACATATGGCATTAACGATTCACATCACTTTGAGGGGGCGGTAGTCCGCACTTCCTAAAATGAAATTATTGCGTTTTACCCATAATGGAAATCGTAAAGTATTCCATAAATGAGAAATACAGAAGCATAAGTAAAACATAAACATATTATATATTATATATAAAAATAGTGACATCTTAATGGCCACCTTTGGAGGTGTTATATGAGTGTTGAACAATCATCGTTTCGTGAGGCAGAAATTCGCCATCCACAGAAACTGTATGTTCTTTAACCATTAGATGTAGGTGTGTGTAAGTGTAGCTCGAATCCTTCTTATAAAAACATCCTAGTATATTGAGGATACTGGTGTTGTTACAAAAGAAATGAATAAAAAGAGTTTAGGGGGTTGGATAAGAAAAATAAAACAAAACAACATTAGAGAAGACATTACCTCAAAATCGGGTAACTCTTTTTGATTTGAGCCAAAGGCTTCCTTGGGAAGAGTTCTGCCCAAAGTGAGGATTCTAGGAGTAAGAGAGGGAATTTGGGAGAGTATTTGGCCAGAGGTTGGCCGAGCCAAATGGCTTGAAAGTGTAAATGAGGTGGGAGAGGTGGGGGCCTTTTATAAGTGGAGAGGAGGGGCACTTTTGGAAAGATTGAAATGTTACATTATTTCACAATTCTTTTCGGATTATAAAGGTCCCACACTTATATAATTAGAGGATAAGGTGATAAGGTTTCTAAATATCCTCATCCAATAGGCTTTGGACAAGTGTAAGCCTTGGATTTTGCATTATCTTCTCATTTTATTTAAATCGTTAAATAATGAGGTCATCGCTGCATCATAATGTTGTCATAAATAATTTAATTTATTTAATGTATAAAAATTATAAAACAAATACTATGATGTAGGAAATCTTTTTAGCTTTCTAATTAATATTTATAGTCAAAATTTGGACTTGTGTAACCCCACTTTAAAACTGTTTTAGTAAAATAACTCATGTTTGTGTCAATTTAATTTTAACATTAAATAAATATATATTATTGTTATTTTCCAACTAAAGTGGCTCCATGGGGTCCCCAAGTTGACCCATGGGTTGTCTTGGTCGGCCATGACTCATCCAATAGGAGTAGGACAAGTTTCATGCTCATCTCATATTATTATAACATTATTTGTACCTTAAACTACACTAATTACCTCTAATCACGATTAAGAACTTAAAAGTTACTATTCACCAAAAAATTATTTTAATCTCATTGAACCACATTTTACTTCTTAATGACAACCATGTATGTCGGATTTTTGAAAATCAAATCACAGAAGTGCTAATATTTCATTTAAACGAAAAATCAGTTATTTAACTACCACTTAGTGGTTTCACTATTCATCAAAAATTGAAGTTTTTCAGAACAATGCCAAAATTTCACCCTAAGCTATAATTGATATTCCGAATTCAAAAATGATGTCTATTTTATGAAATTCCAAACATATAATTTGCATTAATTAATTTTATAATTAATTCCCGCTGTCACAACAAATAGCGTGTTTTTAAGAAACAATTTATATCAAAAGATTGACAATTGTTTATGTCCAATTTCAAAGTGAAATTAATTCTAATGACCACCATTGGATAAAATGGTAAAAATATATTCTAATTATACTTTAAAACCACTCAATAGTATAATTTATCACTATAAATTATTTTGATTAAAAAAGTTGTTTTTAAGTATTTTTCACAATTCATAAAAAATTAGAAGTTCTCAGAAAAATACCAAAAATTCAACATAGGCTAATTTCGATATTACGAATACAAAAATGAAGTCCATTTTGAAATATAAAATATCTATAATTTTAAAAAGTGGTTATTACTATTCATAACGGCTACTTTGATTAGTCGTGGTGTTTTAGAACTCGAAATTGCGTACAATGCAAGCTATTGCATTATTGAAAGAGAGGCGTATCGTGGAAGCTCGGGGTGTTACAGTGATCCTCATACATTAAAGTGTGATGAGACACTTGTAGAAAAAATATCAGCAATGGGGCCACCCCGACCCTGATCCAGAACAAAAAATTCAAATATCCTTTTAAAATAATAACCCTTGAATTTGTGACTCATTACACTTATGCTCTATCTAGAAAAGTAGGTGTTAGATACCTGTCGCACTATGATTTCTCATGTAGAGATTTTTAACTTCATATATCTCTAAGACTTTATATTAAAGGGTTTTATATACTTTATGCATGTGATGAATTTGGGTATGTATAGATATATTTGGATTCTATTTTTAGGTTAGAAACAAAAAATATGAATTTTATAAATAGCTACACATCAATATGGTATTAAAATTTTAATCTGATAAAAATAATGGGATCCAAAACTAAATCATTTGAAGCATGCATACATTTAGAAATAAAACATTATATGGTAAATATTTAATGTAATGTAATAACTATGAATTTAATATACATAGTATTTTTACTAAAATATTGAAACCAAGAAAACCTCTAAAATACATAGTGTGTGATTTTTTCCAAAGAAAAAACATGTTAAGACCTTGACTATACAACTAGGTAGATCATGAAAAAGAAAGTTCTTGTGGATTATATTTGGTAAGACCCGTCAGATATAGGTGAACCTAATAGAATTTAGTTTCCATATTCAATTATAATATTTGGACTACAATTTTTTGGGAAAACCTATGATATAGGATACTAGAGAAATAAAGTTGAGTTTTTTCATATGATGGATTTAGACAAAGAGTTGTCTACTCAACTATCCAATAGTCATTGGTGATATAATTAACATGATGAATTACCAAAATAACTATGTGGTGATAGTAACACCAAAATGGACACATTACTTAAATAAATATATATCTTGGCCCAATAAAGGTAATGATGTAAAAGGTAATTATTTTAGTGGGAGTAATTTAATTAAAACTCCTTAATAAATTGGCATATAACATGATACTCACACCCATGTATATCTTTATTATAGATTTTGGTATGCATCATGATCATCATTTTGAGATCTCTTATAGTAATGAACTATAATAAAATTATATATTAGCATATAAATATGTGAGTGTTATCAATGATAATTATTCTAATAACTTGGATGTGAATGTATTAGAAATAAATTTCTCAAATTTTGACTCATGGGTATCAGATACTGGGAATATATAAAAAATTTATGTAGATAAATACAGACTTAGAAATATAAGAGAATTTATAAAAGGATAAGTATATCTACGAGTTGAAAATGGGTCAAGAGTTACTACATTTTAGATCATCACTTATGTTCTAAGTCAATTTAATAGAGTAGTACTAGAATTGGAAAGAAATTATTATGTTCTAGAAAAAAATACAAATTTAATTTATATATCATATTGGGATAAGGAATTATTTTCATTTATTATTAAAAAAATAGTTATTATATATATATGAATAATTTTTTATGGTATTGAGAATATAGTAAATGGTTAATATATTATTTACATGGATAATATAATCTATAACATTCAAGATAATAGGGTAAAATTTTATTTTAACACCACATATATTTTTCATTATCACCTTAGACATATAAATGAGAAAAATATCTAAGGATTCCATCAAGATAGATTTTTGGACTCATTCAATTATGAATAATTTGAAAATATAGAATATATTTTATTAGAAAAAATATCTAATTTACCTTTTAGTGGAAAAAGTGATAGGGTTAGGAGATTATTATACCTTATACATAGTTATGTGTGTGGACTAATAAGTAATCAAGAAATTGGTAGGTATGGGAACTTAATCACATTTATTGATGTTTTCAGTTTTTATATTTATATATTTTTATGATACATAAGTTTTAAACCTTTGAAAATTTCAAGGTGTTCAAATTTCATGTATAGAATGAACTAGGAAAGAGTATTAAGATTATTTGATCTGATCAGAGTTGTGAATACTTAATCTAAAAATTCATTGACCATATGAGATATTGTGGAATTTTTTCACATCTCACTCCTCCTAGAACACCATAATGGAATGGTGTATCTAAGAGGAGGAATAATACCTTGTTGGAAATGGTTTGATTGATGATGAGTTGGTTTGAAATTCTTATATCATTTTAGGGATATTCTCTGGAAACTAATAAATTCATACTTAATTGTATTTCATACAGAATATCATACTAAGATACCCAAACCCTTTTCTATTTAGAAATTAAATTTATTTTCTTTAGTGGTAATATTTAATAAATAAACTATTAATATCCACAAATTATATGGTATTCCATGTCATTACAGAAATATTATGAAAAGAAGATTTTATTCTTTAAAATATTTCATTGTTAGGTGGAGAGAACTCTTTCCCTCATATTTTATTAAATATCTTAGATAAATCCTTTTTATCCCTAACAAATCTATTTTTATGCTTTTATTCTTTTAAAACATGTTATAGAATATAATGAATCATAAATCGTGTGTATCAATTCTATCTTCTTATATTTTTCATAAAAATTCTTTGTTAACAAAAAAATTCACTTATCATATAAAAGAAAATAAGATTAAAATACACATCCTTTATATAAATCTATCTAATCATGAAATATTCCTTTTAATTCCAAAAAATCATAATAGCATTGATTACAACTATATTTTAATGAAAACTATAAGATCTACTAATTATTACCTTGATTTTGAACTCATATATATTTATAAAAATTTATAAAATACCCTTAAAAATCAAAGAATTCATTTCTATAACAACAATACTTGATGTGGACTCTCCATAGATTTTCTTAAACCCCTTCAGGTATTCTAGATAATTCCCTCAAATGGAACCAATGTCCCTTCTTTCTAAAACCTTCATTAGGCTTTAATGACTAGAGAAGACAATTTGACTATCCTATATTTTTCTTTTGGTTTAAACTTTTACCATTTTATACTATTAACTTATTTAAAAAGCCTAAACATCCCTTGTAATACTCAAATATCCTTAATAATTGGAAAAAATTTGGTAAAAGTTTATTAAAAATATTTCTATTTTCATATTCTTTTTGATAATGATTGAAAAATTAAGTCAAAAGTCAAATAAAGCCTTAAGACCCAAGTCTATCCAAATTATTTTTATACGCATTTATATTGAGTACATGAGCGGAGAATGAAGTCCCTTCAGTCATATTTCATTCAAAAAACTCCTTTGAAACCTTAATTCAATAATTATTTTATTCTTATAAGCATTTATAGATCCACCTTTTTTTAGAGAAACTAGGTTAAATACCCTGATGGGGGGGGGGTGAATTAGGGTATGACATATTAAAACAATATCTCTTTAAGATCTTGTTTATTCATTAAAAAACACTCTTATATCCCTTTCCTATAACAATTTATGAGTATAAATCAAATCATGCTCAAGAAAAATTTTATTTACCCGGTTCACAATCACTAGGATACATCCAAGGAGAATAAAACTCCAATATTCCAATATACCAAATCCACTAAAGCGCACTGATGTTACAAGGTTGGGAATAGACTCACTATCCCTCCTAGTTTACAACCAATCACAATTTGAAAGCTCATTACTCTCTCAACTAAAGAGTGATCACTGATCCTTCAGAATATTCCTCCATTGATCACTTGAATCAATATTTTTTACACCTCATTTGGTGAATCATTAAGTTCCACTTTTATTCACTTGATGATCAAGGTTTTGACAAGTGTTAGATTTAAAAGGAATCAAACACTTAGTATTTTTAAGGGGTATTAAAATCTCACCATCTTATCCCATGTATTGCATTTACATGTATTCATACTTCTAATGATTTAGTTTCAAATCATTATTACTTTTAATAAACTAATATTTTCAAACCATAATAATGTGTAACCTTTATACAACTCATAACTTGTGATACTAACCCAAATTAAAAGTAAGTTATATTTAAATATATCTAAATGCATCACATGAATAAGGTATATGAATATCTTTCATGTAAATTATTAAAATCATATAAAATCAATGAACCCCTAATATAAAGCACGGTGTGATAGGTAGAAACCCCCATTTTTGTAGAAAGATCCTAAGCTCCCAGGCTAGTGAGAAGTCCAACCCAAAGTTCCACTATCCATGGTTTGATACTCAAGTGAGACCTAATTAAATAATAATTATAACACCTAATATGTTTTAAATATAATTAATCTCTAAATTCATGCCCATAAATCATAAATAATCTAAATTCAAGGTAAAACAAAACTAAATCAACTGTCATACCTAGAATGTAACTCCTTAAATGATAGTATGATAAAAAGAAATTTAAATTTAAATTAAAACTTTTATTAAAGAGGGGGTGAAGGCTCCAAATATAATATTCAGGTAGGTCTAAAATGATGGTGCTCGAGGGAATCCCCTGTATAATTCCCTTATAGTATAGGGGGAGGTAGCTAATGCTAGAATAATTTGTAATAGTTTCTTCTTGATCAAATTTAGAGGCAAGGAGCTCAAATATCATATTTACTTATTTCCAGGTGTGTTAGATCACCACATCTAGGCTAATCAATATTATTTATACCGAGATGAAGTAAACGATGTACCAATGAATGGGATAGTGATTTGATAATAATTTTACCACTAAAACAGAGTTTAATTACACCATAGACAGAGAGATATTGTTGAGTTTTCATAGAGTGATCCCACTAAGCATGGATCAATCTTCTTCTATGAGTGAATTATCCTCCCTATAATATAAAATGTAGGATAATGAAAAAGAACCGTGACTATAATGAATTATAAATCCACATACAATTCCTTGGCTATAAACACATTTTGTATTTAGTTTATGGCCTGAACTTTGTGCATTCTAGTATATCCAATGTCCCTGTGCATATCCACTTCTAATTACCTGGGTCTTGGGGATTTTAAAAGTAGGTTATGGAGGGTAGGATCGAACTCATTCTCTTTGATCAGTGAACCCAGGTCAGTGAACATAGATAGATAATTACCTTTTAGATGGGAAATAGTGATCCAAAACCATGATAACTAGCCTCATTGTGTGCCTCCCAAATGACCCAACAACCTGTGGTAAAAACTGCACTATGAGATCAACTTTTAGAAGAAGATCCATCAATAGTGTGAAACTAAGCAGTCCAGAAATGGTCCAAGGAACCAAGTTGGATATTGACCCCCCATATGTCCTTTATGGAAAATCTAAATGAAACAATTTCACTCCCCTTAAACTAAAACACACATCAATTCATAATATAAATAATATATATTCATGAATAAATCTCATAATAACACTAAATAAATAAACTTTTCATAAATTTATACATGAGATAAAAAATTATGAATAATTCATAAATAAGTAATCATAAAGACTTTATAAATAAACATGATTTTTGGGAAATCCATAAATAAATAAATATAAAAACTTTATATTTATTTCTATTATGAAATCCTTCATATTATCATTCTATGTAAAATTTATTAAATATATGATATTTAATTGAAATATAAACATTTTATATTTGATATGAACAATTCATATATTATGTAAACATTTTATATAATCAAAATGTCATATATTTAATATTATTTGAACCTTGATAATTCAAATTATAAAAACTCTTATTATTATAATTCATATAATTTCTCAATAAATAATTTAATTTAAACATTTAAAATTAATAATTATGAACAATTCATAATTTAGTATAAACTCTTATATTTTTCTTTATTTTATAACATATAAACACTTTATAAATTATCTTATAATTTATTTTTAAACACCTTTTATCAAAATTTTAAGTCATTACATATAGATTAATATTATTTAATATTAATAATAAATATTAAAGATATTTATTTAAAAAATGTTTCAAAAAAATTTATTAATTAAATATAAATGCTTAATAATTAATTTATTTATAAACAATTTATAAATTAAATAAATATCCCAAAATGAATTTTTTATATAATTTATAAACAAAGTGTAAATTATAAAAATAAATTCAAAATTAAAAAATGGGAAAATAATTTTTTTTCCTTATATCATATTTTATAATATACTTTATATCAGAAATCATGATAGGTAAAAACTTGTATCACATTTTATGATTGATATTCAATGACCTGTGATACATTAGCTAGACATTATCAACCATATTATATGATATAAATTATTAATCATAAGCTATGATATAGTTTAAAATACATATCTCAATTTATGATAAGCACATAATGGTCTGTAATATCTTCTTCAGTGCTAGAAAATCATATTTTATGAAATCCAAAATATCATAATGACAATACGATACTCTTTTTTGCAACACAAAAATAATGTTATCAATATTATCATTTTTTTATGATTGGCCCATATTGTATGTTATGATATGTTGAAACCGATACATTTACATTGAATTGAATGATATGATATCACATATAATATAGCATTGTAAGAACCCAGATCTTCGTTCAGGTATGTTTTTCCTTTTTTTTCTGGAGTTTTTAAGAAAAATGATTTTTATGGAAATTTTCAAAGTACACGCCGTGTACTTTCTGAGTACACACCGTGTACTCTGATCCGGATCGAAGCCATGTGTTGGCCGTGCCCGGGCCATACACAGGGTGTGTAAGGATGAGGTGGAGGCTGGTTAATTCGAAGTACAGAAAATTGAAGTACACGCCGTGTACTCAAGAAGTACACGCCGTGTACTTTATTTTTTTCATTAAACGGACCGGGGTCGCGGCTAACCCCCAAAATCATCTTCTTCTCCAGATTTCGTCCACCCGTAAGCGACCGTACGACCGAATCTTCTCCGAGCTTTCGCCCCGCCATCCGTTCTCCGATTTTAGCACGGTTGATTGCATTGGAATCACATCGGTGAGTTCTTCCTTCTTCTTTAGCCTTGTTTCTTGATTCCTCCTTGTTTCTATGTTATAGTGGGATTAACGTTTGGTGCGTTTTCTCAGATCTACGTTGTTCTAAGAGGAATCTGTCATCGTGGTTCACGTATATCGAACTCCTCAGATCAAGGTAGGTGGTTTGTGCCTTTCCATAGAAAGTTGATGAATATTATGTGCAAATTCCACCAATACCCTTGAACGGGGTATTGCGTGTTTCCTGTTTTGCCCCTGCAGTTTGCCTGCTTTGCTTGTTTGCTTTAGTGGAGGTTATTGCTTGTGTATAGAGTAATTTATTCTATGCTCATATTACTTTTCCATGCTTGTTTTTCCTGTTGGGAGTTTTTCCAGTTGCCATGCCTAGTTGTAGGATAGAGGAACTGTTGTTTTGTTATTTCTGTTGAGCCGTAGAATTATATCCAAGTAGTTCTTGAGGTTTACTTGGACGATATACACGCACTGAGCATGTTTAGTTATACTCAGGACTGTGAGAACATAGAGTAGTAGACCAAAGGGAGAATTGACGGAAGGGATTCTCCAGAGTGTCTTTAATTACGACATGAGACCACAGGGGTAATTGACGTTGAGTGCTTCCCCAGAGATACTTTAGCATGATATGAGACTATAGGGGGAATTGACGTTGAGTGATTCCCCAGAGAGTCTGCTTAATTATGTAGCTAAACCAGAGGGGTGAGACTGTGTGTGCTTCCCAGAGGGTTGCTAGTACTGATAGGTTGAACCATAGGGGTTAGACTGTGAGAGCTACCCAGAGGGTTACCTATTTATTCTTTTGTTACTGGCTGTTTACTTGTGTACTTTGTTTGATAGAACTGTGGATTGTAGCTGCTTGTGCTTTTCTATTTACTGCTTCTTGTTTTATTACTGCCATGTATTCATTGAATGTTAGGCACAAATATTTGGGTGATTGCCTACTGGGATTTTATCTCACACCCTGTTTGGGCCATGATTTTGTGCCCATGAAGTCTATGTTGCTGCAGGTATAGACAATGGCAAGCGCCCTTCTACTTCAGGATCTTGATTGCACCAGGAGATGGGGAGAATGGGACCGAGCCGTGGCTCACAATGCTGAGGAGCTTACTTTGTTTTCTTTTGCACTTGGTTTCAGTTGTATTTCAGCATGTTTTTGTGTTTTCTGTTTTCCTTAGATACTTGTACCTGATGCATCATTGTCATCATAGTTATATATCTACATTGCTTCCGCTGTTTGGTTTCTGCTGTTACGCATGTTGTTTACTGCTTCTGCTGTTTATTATTGTTTTCTTACCTTTTATACCTTACCGAATGAGGGAATAGTTTCCCCACCGACTCACCAAGGCCCTCGCTGCTAGTCGGAAGCCTTTGGTGTTCGGGGAAACGCGCTTTTGGTCATGTGGCGAACCGGGTACGGGGCAGCATTGGAGGGGCTCCAGACTCGGGACATTACAAAGTGGTATCAGAGGAGTTCTTTTCTCTTGCTTTACTATTTGGAGACTCTATCCAAGGATAGGATGGTTTTAGTACTTGGTATTAAGCTGTGCTCGGGAGTAGCTAACCCGTGTATAGGGAAAGGCCATACTACCTCGTTAATTGCAGTTTTCTGGTTTTGAGTTTTATGGTTGATATGTTTTCACCTAGAGTGATTCACATGACTTGTGTGGTGATTGTTTTAATATTTCGGTTCTATTTCTGTCGCAACCCGATGAGATGAGGGTATGTCGTCTCATGCATCATGTAGGAACTTGTAGAATCACTTTCCATGCATTCTTGCCATGACATCTAGGGTGCATTAGCGATTGCATGCTGTTGTGATAGACTTCGTGTAGATTATGCATGTTGTCATGATAGATGCTTGATAGAATATCTGCTGTTATGTTAGAGAGCTGTTGTTTTCCCTTGTATGTGACTACAAGAGATGCCGAGCTTTGATTCGCGGGGAGTTTGGGCCCTCACGAATCTAAATTTGGCACCTCTTTCCCTTGTTTTAGTGTTTCTGGGAGTCTGAGCAGTTTCTGAGCTACTGCCCAGAAAGACCCAGAATACACGGCGTGTACTTTTTGGATACACGCCGTGTAGTTTTCTGGCCATGTCACTGACCGTGTGGGTAGAACACGGTGTCATGGGAGTAACTTCAGGAACATTTCGTGTACGATTGGTACATGCCGCGTAAGTTTGGAGCCGTGTACCCGGCCGTGTCACTAACAACACGGGCCGAGGAAGCTCGGGTAGAACACGCCGTGTCCTTAGGGAACACGCCGTGTAGTCCTGTCCAGGTACCCGACCGTGTCATGAACAACACGGGCCGATGTTACCTTCTTTTCCACACGCCGTGTTTGTTCGGAACACGCCGTGTAGTCTTGTCCAGGTACTCAGCCATGTCACGAACAACACAGGCCGATGTTACCTTCTTTTCCACACGTCATGTTTGTTCGGAACACGCCGTATAGTCTTGTCCAAGTACCCGGCCATGTCACGAACAACACGAGATGGGGTTACCTTTCCTATGCATGCCGTGTTTGTTCGAAGCACGCCGTGTAAGGTTCATCCGTGTAGACGGCAGTGTGTTTCACAAACACGGGCCACCGAAGCCTTGTCTAGTACATGCCGTGTGTGTTGAGAACATGTCGTGTAGTCTCAGGTTAAGTCGGACCGTGTGGGTTAGCCGTGTAAGGAGACTCGAGAAGGGGAACCGTTTTCAAGTACACACCGTGTGTGGGTGCAACACGCCGTGTAGTTTGAAGTGTACACGACTTGTAGGGTGGGAGTACATGCCCAAGTCAGTGGGTTAAGAAGACACACTGTGTAGTTTTATACACGTCGTGTAGTCGTGTTTCTCAAACTTGTGTGTTTTCTTCCCCTGCTCCTGTTTTGTGCTCTTGTATTCTCTGTCCTTGTTTTCCTGATCTAAGGTGTGCTTTTGATCTTTCAGAACTATGCCTCTGAGACATCCTCCGGTCGTACGTCTATTGTCGGGCAGTGATCAGATGCCAGATAGGGTTGATCAGGGACTTCCTACCGATCCTCCAGTCGGGCCAGCCTTGGCACCGGCTGTTATACCGGTTGCAGGTGCTGATGCGCAGTTCAAGGAAGGTTTCATGAGGATGATTCAGGCCTTCCAGGGAGCTCCACCTCCTGCCACGTCTATGGAAGACTTGACATGGGTCTTTAAGCAACAACATCCTCCCATGCTCACGGGGGAGGGGGGACCTCAGTGTGTAGAGTCATGGATGGAAGCCATGCTGACTATCTTCGAGCATCTGGAGACGCCTCCAGAGAGGCGGGTTAAGCTCACCACCTACATGCTCTGAGACTCCTCCAAGAGGTGGTGAGACGTGATCTCACAAGCGGGTCAACAACAGGTATGACTTGGGAGGAGTTCCAACACGTGTTCTACGACTACTTCTACCCGGAGACCCTGAGGGCCGATCTAGCCCGAGAGTTCATGAGCTTAGAGCAGGGTACTCTATCTGTCATGGAGTATTCCTCTCATTTCACTGATCTGAAACATTTTACACCCCTTTGGGATGGGAGTGGGGTGTTCTTGGAGAGGAAGTTTGAGGATGGACTCATGTGGGAGATCCACTCGCAGGTGAACATCTTCTAGCTGACTTCCATTACTTCCATCGTCAATCAGACATTGATTGTAGAGCGCAATATGAGAGACTCTGGAGATTCAAGCCAGGGCGGTTCTGCTTCCAGAGTTAGCCATCCTCCAGATGACAGTAAGAATAACCATAGGGATCCTATGCGCGGTGATTTGAGGAAGCGATACACATCATCAGGCAACCAGGTGACATACTATCAGTGTGGCCGAACAGGGCACACGAGGCCGCAGTGCCAGAGGGACCCCATGGAGTGCCGATCTTGCGGCAAGATGGGTCGCCTTCAACGTTTCTACCAGGTTTTCTCACCAGCAGCTGGTGACCGGGGTTCTTCCATGACTCATCATTCAGGAGCAGCACCGCCAGTTTCTCACCCGTCGGGGAACTAGAGTTCTTCCGGCCATTCGGGCCGAGGTGGAGGTTGAGGCCGTGGCGGTCAGCCACCAGTTCCTCAGCACTAGCAGGGCGGTTTAGCTCACAGTGGTCATCCAGGGGCATAGGGCCGCGGTACATGCCAGTCTTTCACCATGGAGAAGACTTATCAGGAGCAGGATCCCGAACCTTCTACTGTTCGAGGTATGATTTTAGTAGCCTTAGTTTTATCTTCAGACCTTTTTGATACTGGTTCTACGCATAGCTTTATCTCTGTTGCTATTGTGGAGAGCCTTGGACTCTGTGTCTTTTCTTCTACCGACTCATTGACACTAGACACACCTTTGGGAATGAGGACATCTAGTGTACGCTAGTGTAGAGAGTGCCCTCTCGAGGTTGCAGGGTATCACTTCTTATGGGATATATATGTCTTAGAGATGACAGGCTATGATGTCATCCTTGGCATGGATTGGTTGATTCCCTCTCAGGCAGTTGTTGACTGTTATCACTACATAGTGAGTATCGTTTCAGCAACGGGTGAATCTTTCCTTCATAGAGGCAAATGGGACGTTCGGGCGAGTCGGGCAGGACTTGAGCATCTTGGGCTAGGAGGGGTGATAGCCCAGATTTCTAGTCTTTATCTGGATGATCAGGGGACTCTACAGTTAGACTTTCCTCTAGTGGTTGATCGCTTCATGGACATCTTTCCAGAAGACTTTTCAGGTTTGTCTCCAGAGCGTAAGGTATACTTCTCTATTGAGCTCATACCAGGAGCGGAACCGGTGTCCATTCCTCCCTATAGGATGGACACACCTGAGTTGCAGGAGCTCAAGAAGCAGTTGGAGGAGCTACAGGCTAAGGGTTTCATCTGACCCAGTACTTATCCTTGGGGTTCGCCTATTTTTTTTGCGAAGAAGGTAGATGTTACCCTTCGGCTTTGTGTGGATTATCGGAAGCTGAACCAGTTGACGGTCAAGAACCGATATCCCTTGCCACGGATTGATGACCTTTTCGATCAGCTTTGAGGAGCCCGAGTGTTCTCGAAGATCGAGTTGAGGTCCGGTTATCATCAGTTTCACGTTAGACCATCAGATATACCTCTGACAGCCTTCAGGAGCAGGTATGGTCTATACGAGTATACAGTCATGCCATTCGGTCTCACGAACGCGCCTGCAGTTTTCATGGCACTGATGAACCGAGTGTTCCATCCTTACTTGGACTCCTTTTTCATGGTCTTCGTGGATGATATCTTGGTGTACTCTCACACTCGACACGAGCATGCCACACATCTTGAGATCGTTCTGAGTACACTGAGAGAGCATCAACTTTATGCTAAACTCTTGAAGTGATACTTTTGGATGGATCAGATTCACTTCTTAGGTCATGTCATCTCAGAGGCAGGAGTATCAGTGGACCCAGAGAAAGTGAGAGTTGTAGTTTCCTAGGAGCAGCCGAAGAACGTCTCTGAGGTACGAGGTTTCCTAGGGTTGGATGGATACTACAGACGCTTCATTCAGGACTTTTTGCGCCTTGCAGCACCTTTGACAGGACTGACCAAGAAGGGGGTGAAGTTCTCATGGTCAGATTCTTGCGAGTCATCCTTTCAGGAGTTGAAAGGGAGGTTGACGTCAGCACCAATACTAGTCTTGCCGGAGCTAGGCAAGAGCTACACTGTTTACTGTGATGCTTCAGGTATCAGGCTGGGAGCTGTGCTTATGTAGGGAGATGGAGTCGTTGCATACGGGTCTTGGCAGTTGAGACCACATGAGAGGAACTACCCTACGCACGATTTGGAGTTAGCTGCTATTGTTAATGCCTTGCGCTGTTGGATACACTACCTTCTGGGAGATCACTTTATGGTCTTCACTGACCACAATAGTCTCAAGTATATCTTCACTCAGCATGATTTGAATCTGCGGCAGTGCAGGTGGGTCGAGTATCTTCAGTCTTTTGATTTCGAGCTTGCCTATACGCTGAGAAAAGGCAATGCAGTGGCAGATGTGTTGAGTAGGAGAACTCATATTCAGGAATTTCAGGAGGCCAGCAGTGAGTGGCAGCTGATGGCTCTGTTCTCTGAGATGCATCTAGAGGTGTACGATAGACAGAGGTAGACTTTTCTATCTTCTGTAGCTATTACCTCCACGCTACTTGATCGGGTACAGATGAGGAAACTATCAGACTCAAAAGGCTTAGTCCTGTGGGAGAGTGTGTCAGGAGAGGAACCTCTTCCTGGATGGACAGTGGGCGAGGATGAGATCTTGCGTTTCCAAGGACGCATATGGGTGCCAGCAGACATACGTGAGGAGATGATGAGGGATTTCCATTTCTCTGTTTGGGCAGTTCATCCTGGCATCACCAAGATGTATCGGGACCTTCATCGCCAATACTGATGGCCAGGTCTAAAGAAGGATTTCATTGGTTTTGTCATGAGATGTTCTACTTGTCAGCAAGTGAAAGCAGAGCATCAGCGACCAGCGGGGCTTTTACAGCAGTTACCCATTCCGGAGTGGAAGTGGAACAATGTTGCGATGGACTTCGTGACTGGGTTTCCGAGGTCGCCTCGAGGGAATGATGCTGTTTGGGTTGTCGTTGACAGGATTACGAAGGTTGCTCACTTCTTTCCGATCAAGGAGAACTTCATTGTCGATGATCTGGGACAACTTTACATCAGAGAGATCGTTCGTCTGCATGGAGTTCCGTGCTCTATTATTTCAGACAGAGATGCACGATTTACCTCTCGTTTCTGGAAGGGACTTCAGAAGGCCTTGGGTACACAGGTACTTTTGAGTACAACATACCATCCCCAGACTGATGGCCAGTCCGAGCGCACGATCCAGGTACTTGAGGACATGCTCCGGGATTGCATTCTAGACTTGGCGGTTCTTGGGAGAATCATATTCCTCTGGTGGAGTTCGCCTACAACAACAGTTTCCAGGCGACCATTCAGATGGCACCATACGAGGCTTTGTACGGTAGGCCATTCCGATCACCCTTATGCTGGTTGGAGGCAGGAGAGGCTGCTTTGCTGGGACCTCGTCTCGTTCAGGAGACCTCAAAACATATAGATCTGATTCAGAAGAGGATGACTATGGCACAGTCTCGACAGAAGTCTTATGCCGATCATCAGAGATGACCTATGGAGTTCGAGGTTGGGGATCAGGTGTTCCTGCCTGTCGCACCGAGGCTGGGACACAAGAGGATTCAAAGACAGGGTAAGCTTTCACTGCGGTACGTTGGACTATTTGAGGTCGTGGGGAGAGTGGGACTAGTCGCCTATCGGTTGCAGCTACCTCAAAGGTATCAGTCCATGCACGACGTCTTCCACGTCTCTCAGCTACGACGTTACTTTTCAGACCCATATCACGTATTTCAGCACGAGGAAGTTGAGCTTGAAGCAGATGCATCGTTCGAGGAGCATCCTATCCAGATTGTTGTTCATAGTACGAAGGTTCTCTGCGGGAGGTCTGTTCCTCTGGTATGAGTGCTATGGCAGCATGGGCAAGTACAGGATGAGACATGGGAGAGGGAGACTGATGTACAATCGCAGTGGACAGAGCTATTCGGTGTTTCTCCTTCTCCGCCTCATTAGGGAAATTTGGGGACAGATTTATTTAAGGGGGGAAGTTTGTAAGAACCCGGATCTTCGTTCAGGTATGTTTTTCCTTTTTTCTGGAGTTTTTAAGAAAAATGATTTTTCTGGAAATTTTCAAAGTACACGTAGTGTACTTTCTAAGTACACGCCGTGTACTCTGATCAGGCTCGAAGCCGTGTGCTGGCTGTACTTGGGTCATACACACGGTGTGTAAGGCTGAGGTGGAGGCCGGTTAATTCAGAGTACGGAAAATTGAAGTACACACCGTGTACTCAAGAAGTACACGCCGTGTACTTTCTTTTTTTCATTAAACGGACCAGGGTTGCAGCTAACCCCCAAAATAATTTTCTTCTCTATATTTCATCTGCCCAGAAGCGACCGTATGGCCGAATCTTCTCCGAGCTTCTGCCCCGCCATCTGTTCTCCGATTTGAGGACGGTCGATTATGTTGGAATCACATCAGTGAGTTCTTCCTTCTACTTTAGCCTTGTTTCTTGATTCCTCCTTGTTTCCAAGTTATTGTGGGATGAATGTTTGGTGCGTTTTCTTAGATCTACGTTGTTTTAAGAGGAATCTGTAGTCGTGGTTGACGTATATCGAACTCCTCAGATCGAGATAGGTGGTTTGTGCCTTTCCGTAGAAAGTTGATGAATATTATGTGAAAATTCCACCAATACCCTTGAACGAGGTATTGCATGTTTCCTGTTTTTCCACTGCTATTTGCCTTATTTTCTTGTTTTCTTTAGTGGAGGTTATTTCTTGTGAGTAGAGTAATTTATTTTGTGCTCAGATTACTTTTCCATGCTTTTTTTGCCTGTTGGGAATTTTTCTAGTTGCCATGCCTAGTTGTAGGATAGCGAAACTGTTGTTTTTTTATTGCTATTGAGCCGTAGAATGATAGACAAGTAGTTCTTGAGGTTTACTTGGATGATATACATGCGCTGAGCATGTTTAGTTATACTCAGGATTGTGAGAACCTAGAGTAATAGACCAAAGGGAGAATTGACGAAAGAGCTTCTCCAGAGTGTCTTTAATTACGATACGAGACCACAGGGGGAATTGACGTTGAGTGCTTCCCCAGAGAGTCTGTAGATCCATGACGCAGGGCATAGGGGGAATTGATGTTGAGTGCTTCCCCATAGAGCCTTTAGCACGATACAAGACTATAGGGGGAATTGAAGGTGAGTGCTTCCCCAGAGAGTCTGCTTAATTACGCAGCTGAACCAGAGGGATGAGAATGTGTGTGCTTCCTAGAGGGTTGCTAGTACTGATAGGTTGAACCATAGGGGTTAGACTGTGAGAGCTACCCAGAGGGTTACCTGTTTCTTCTTTTGTTGCTGGCTGTTTACTTGTGTACTTTGTTTGCTAGAACTGTGGATTGTAGCTGCTTGTGCTTTTCTGTTTACTGCTTCTTGTTTTATTACTGCCATGTATTCATTGACTGTTAGACACAAATCTTTGGGTGATTGCCTACTGGGATTGTATCTCACACACTGTTTGGGCCATGCTTTTGGGCCCAATAAGACTATGTTGCTGCAGGTATAGACAAGGGCAAGCGCCCTTCTACTTCAGGATCTTGATTGCACCAGGAGCTGGGGAGCATAGGACCGAGTTGTGGATCGCGATGCTGAGGAGATTACTTTGTTTTCTTTTGCACTTGGTTTCAATTGTATTTCAGCACGTTGTTGTGTTTTCTGTTTTCCTTAGATACTTGTACTTGCTGCATCATTGTCATCATAGTTATATATCTACATTGCTTCCGATTTATGGTTTCTGCTGTTATGCATGTTTTTTATTGCTTCCGCTGTTTATTGTTGTTTTCTTACATTGTATACCTTACCGAATGAGGGCATTGTTTCCCCACCGACTCACCAAGGCCCTCGCTGCTAGTCGGCAGCCTCTGGCGTTCGGGGAAACGTGCTTGAGGTCATGTGGAGAACTGAGTATGGGGCACCATTGGAGGGGCTCCAGACTTGGGACGTTACATGCATGATCCCATTCCTGCTTATGATATCTCATTTCATGTGATATTTCATAGTACAAAATCTATATCATATTTTGTGATTCTGAATATGATATCCTTTTTCTTCATTTTATGCTTGATTTCAAAAGTTAATTAGAGAATGGAATTGATTTGATACCACTATTGGTGGTGAGATCAATTCCCTCATATGAATATGTCCAACATGGCATCCGTATGAACCTATTAGATAACTTCATTACCCCAAATCTTTGGGCTATGTAACTCTTTTCATCAACAATGATTCTCATAGGTTGTGAGCCGCATTTCATCACACATTCATGCATGAGAGATCCTAGGAATCAATCAACTCTTAAAAATTTTCTTTGATGCTACTATTATATTTATTAGGATTGAATAAAACTTATTTAATTAGTGGAATATATTAAAAAACCATAAACTAATATCATTTATTTTCTGAAACTGAAACCATGTGTAATATAAAATGAAGAATATACCATGCACAAAAGATAGTCAAGCCCCATTCATTCAATTAGATACTTGATTAAGATCACTTAGAAGTAGCCAAAGGACACTTTCCCCCTAGGGTATCCATGGGTTGATGAATCACTAAACACTTGGGAAAGATTCTACTTTCAACCATCGTATTCTAGTACGTCAAATATTAAGGAATAAGGAGAGGAGAGCTTTGTGTTGGAATAATTGATATGAGATTCTCTCACCATTCTCATGGATTTAGACCCATTATATAGTCCTTGAGGATGGTCCATGGGCCTTTATAGAATTTACTCAAATGTTATGAAACATTTGAGTAATACCATCAGTTAAAAATGCTGTGTAACCTTCAGTTGTATACAAAAACTTAATAATAAAATGAATTTATTTGATTCTCCCAAATATTTCATCATATAAAACATAAGTAATAAATGACAACTTGAATGATAAATTTTAACATTAAACAACCATAGAATATGATATGATACAACTAAGGGTGGTGTGATATGACACTACGCCAAAATTTGCATTTAGCGGCGATTTTTTTTCGTTTAGTGGTGGTTTAAACTGTCGCTAAATTATTCTGCGACGGTTTCAGAAAACTACTGCTAAATTGTGCATCGAAAATCAATCAGCGGTGGTTTTTTTTCATTTAGCGTCAGTTTAAACCATATCTAAATCGTATTTATTTATTTTTTATTTATTTTTTCAATTTTTTTTCGTAATTAATTAATTAATTATCTAATTTTATTTATTTATTTATTATTTATTATTTATTATTTATATTATTTATTTACTATTTACTATTAATTTATTATTATTAATTTATTTTTATTTATTAATTAATTATTTTCATAATTAATTAATTAATTAATTTTAGTAATTAATTAATTAATTTACTTATTTAATTAATTATTTAATTAATTATTTATTGATTTATTAATTTTCATAATTTATTTATTATTTATTATTAACATGCTCATGCCCATCTCTATGTATAAGCCCATGTCCATGCACATGTCCATGTCCATGCACATGCCAATGCCATATATAGAAATTCTGCGTTGGGTGAAATTTGAACCCCTTACCTCTTGCTTATTATCCAAAGACTTTACCACTCTGGTATGCTCTTCATGTGGTCAATAAATTGAATTTAATATAATTATATATATATATATATATATATATATATATATATTAATTAGAAAAATAAATAATACATAACAAATAGATACACACTAAATAACTATTAATCAACAATGATTAATCAATAATTAATAATTAATAATTATTAATTATTAAGTAATTATTAATATTTAATAATTACTAATTAAAAATTACTAATGAATAAATAAAATATAAATGAATAATAAATAAAGAAATATATAATATGGAAATAAATGATAAATAAAAAATAGTAAATAAAAAATAGTAAATGTTAAATAAAAAATAGTAAATAATAAATAAAAAATAGTAAATAATAAATAGTAATTAATAAATAATAAATAGTAAATAGTAAATAATAAATAGTAAATAATAAATAGTAAATAATAAATAGTTAATAATTAATAATTAATAATAAATAATAATTAAGAATTGATCATTAAGAATTAATAATTAATAATTAATAATTAATATTTAAAAATTTATAAATAATTAATAAATTATTAAGAAATTATTAATAAATAAATAATAATTAATAAATAATGAATAAGGAATAAATAAATAAACAAACAAATAAATAAACAAACAATAAATGAATAATAAACTAATAATAAATTAATATTTAGTAAATTGAAAATAAATTAATAAATAATAAATAATAAATAATAAATAATAATCAATAAAAAATAAAGAATAAATAATAAAGAATAAATAATAATAAATAAATAAATAAATAAATAAATAGATAGATAGATAAATAAATAAATAAATAAATAATAATAGATAATAATAAATAATAAATAATAAATAATCATTAATATTTGATAATTAATAATTAATAATTCTTAATTAATAATTAATAATTAATAATTAATAATTAATAATTAATAATTAGTAATTAATATTTAATAAATAAATAAATAATAATTAATAAATAATTAATAAATAATAAATAATTAATAAATAATTATTAAATAATTATTAAATAATTAATAAAAAATTAATAAATAATTAATAAATAATGAATAAAGAATACTAAATAAATAAATAAATAAATATTAAATGAATAATAAACTAATAATAAATAAATAATTAATAAATAATTAATAAATTAAAAATAAATTAATAATTAATGTGTACATAATAAATAAATAGTAAGTAAATAAATAAATATTAAATAAATAAATAAATAGATAAATAAATTTATCAATAAATAAATTGATAAATAAATAAATAAATAATAAATAATAAATAATAAATAATAGATAAATAAATAATAAATAATAAATAAATAATAATAATAAATAAATAATAATAATAAATAAATAAATAAATAAATAAATAAATAAATAAATAAATAAAAAATAAATAAAAAATAAAAAATAAATAAACAAATAATTAATTAATTAATTAAATCATAAAACGTTAAGAACCTCTAAAAACCCTAAAAATACTAAAATGACCATAAAATCTGATGTGAGGCTCCTTTTTCATTGTCACAACCAGTTAAATTGAAGATCATGAAATGAGATTTGGTATAATATGTGGTACAAGCCGAACAAACACTAGAATCGAAAGTTATAACTGTTTGAATTTTAAAAAATTGGGGTATGCAACTAAAACCTCTATTTCGGAGGCCTTCTGGGCATTTCTAGTGGAAGAAAAAGAGGTATAATACTCAAAGGGTTGTTACCAGACCTAAATGGTGTTGTGCTCATCGCAGGATTTGATTTGACATGTTGTAGAGTCGAAAGAGACACCTAAATTAAATGTTAAGACCGTTTGAAGTTCGAGTTCAATTTTGGACTTTTGAAATTTGAATATTTTTTTCCTTTGATTATCACATGATTTAAATATCACTTGGTTTTATCTCATTTGATAATCTTTGATTTGACTGGTTATGAAGCTGAAATGGACTCCCAGATCAGAAGTTATGGTCATTTGATGTCGATGTTTGTTTTTCAACTTATTGAAGATTTGTTTTCAGTTTAAAAATATTATTAACTAATAATTATAAATAATTATTATATAAAATGTTATAAATAATTAAAATTATAAATAATAAACTATATTTGATTTTAAATAATAAATAATAAATAATAATAAATAAATAAATATTTTTTTAAATTTTTTTCTTCAATTTTGCTGCGGTTTAAACCACTGCTATTTCACGGTGGTTTTTTTTAAAAAACTACAATTAAAAAATTGTAATTTTTTTTGGAAGAAATATTAAAACATTTATAAAAAATATTTTCACAATAATTAGCCATAGTTTTTAAAAACACTGCAAAAAAACCGCCACTAAATTTTTGATCGAAAAACATTTAGCGGCAGTTTTGAAAACCGCCGCTAAAAAATCACCGCTAAAACACTGTTTTCTTGTAGTATGATTTCACTATATCGTATTCAATAACATACCCAACCAAGGCATAAAATATACCCTTTAATTATGAATTTCATACTATATTACATCCCTATATCATCTTATATGATATGTCCAAAATAAATCATTTATATATATAAGGATTTATGGAATATCTCTATCAATTTGTTCAATAGAAAACTTGGTAAATAAAAGATCACATACAATATGAGTGGATAGATATTTTTCATGATACTCAATGACTTTACAATGATGAAAAATTCTTCTCATGGGGAGAAATATAACACCCATATTTTTAATCTTATTCATTTATGTGGATAATGATTTTAGTTTATTTATTGGGGTTCATTTACATAGATATGCGATGAAATTTTATTATTTAATTTTGAGGTGTTACTTTTTCTATCATATAATTATAAGAAGTTAGGGTAAATATGTGACTTAGAAAATTAATTTATGAAAAAATTAATGTGATTTTTATGTTGGAATTATTGAGTTGGAATGTTAATATCATCAATGATGTTGGAATTAAATATTTTTGTGGATTTATTTGGGCTATCATATAATTATGGTGGTAGTACACCGTGAATTTTATTGTGAAGGAAATATAATTTTAAAATAGAATTAGATATGGTTTATTTAGGAGTGAGTAAGATTTTAGCATATGGAATTATGTAATAAAATGATTTACATGGAAATATAGACTATTCTATTATGAACCAGCTGGGATACCCCGGTACCCTAATACCCGATCCGGCTATGACATAGCCCAAATGGTGTTCTCGATCCCCATGGGTTGGCAACTAACTTAAATCATACAAGATCAAGGTGGGAACACATTTTTCACAAAAAAACTGTGTAAGATAAAAGATAAAATTCAACATGCTCAACACTCCAAAAGGAGAAGTACGAGAAACAAACAGGTAAAATAATACCCGAATAGATAGATAAACATCCCAAAGAAAACAACAATGTCAACAAAAAAGTCTCATAAAATCCTATATAAAAAATGGAAAACAACTCCACCAGTCACTATCACCACCCTATGATCCCTAGGATCAAGAATATCCACCAACTCCAAGTGTCACTTTCCCTTTGCTTGGGCCTGGAATAAGAAAGTATATAAATTCCCAAAGGAAAAGTCATGGTGTGAGCTATAAATCCCAGTACGATCTCACCAAGTGTTCCAAAATCAATTATATAATAATTAAAATAATTATGATTTAAATTTAAATAAATAAGGCATTGTATTTCATTCATAGATTTTAAACTAAAACATGCTTTCACATTTAAAATAGATGGAAGATATATCAAAAATTGACTTAAATAAACATTTTATATAAAAAAAATTATATAAAACAATTGGAATGAATAAAAAAGTTCAATAATACATGTATAATAAAGTCACAAATCTTAAAAAAGTGTCATGTATGAAAGACCCAAATTAAGTCAGTTTTTTAGGTGATAGGATACTCACACATATCATAATGATCATGGCACTACTTAGGTGCACACACACAAATACACCCCCATAGGGGAACCCATCTTGGGCAGTCTACACCCTAATAGGGGAACCCATCATGGGAAGTTCTTAATATATATTATAAAACTTTATTGAAATGGAAGAAAGGGAAATGGAGAGTGGGCTCATGATGTGTATATCATATAATATCAACATTATGGAGGTTGAATATGATTCGAAAGTACTAGTGGGAATCCTTGGTGGTAAGGTCAGTCCACTATAAAAAATAACTTATTTCATTAGGAATTTTAGGAGAATCATTGTTTAATGGATTGACATTGGACACACATGAAGGGAAGATAATTTTTTGATTGGTGCATTGGAAAGTAAAGGGGACCCTATCGAGCCTTTATTTATTTATTCTTACACGGGCTACCTCCCGAATGAATGTAAAATATTTGTTAAGGTAGACACCCTTGGTATCCATCACTTCACCCATGATCATATACTTTCTTTTAATCCTTAATTTTAAATAAAAAATTAATTTTCATGCATTCCACAGTTGTTTTAGTAACAATTGTCATTGTTAATCCATTTCTAGGGAGGCAAGTTCCTAGTGTTCTTATCCCAGTTACCACTAACTTCCTAGAATAACATATGCTTCAAATAATAAATCAATCAAACATGGGAAATTCAAAAATTTAAAATCAATTGAAAAAACTACCCATATTTTAGTTTTCAACATTCTTTTCTCATTTCAAAACCAAAATAGATGTTTTTATCAATTCTTGCAATTTCAAATAATTTTTCAATTTAAAACATTTTTATCAAGGTTTAACATCAAATAAATTGATCAAATCAATTTCAAAATCACACCATCATTTTACTTAAACCTACCCCACATTTCAAATCTATTAAAAATGGGGTTTTTCATAAATTCCATGCTATTTAAAATCACACATCAAATCCTTTCAATTCAAGGGTTTTAAATCAATTAGAAACTTATTTCAATTCAATCAAGAAAATTACATTTTCAATCACAAGGAAAAGAAATATAAAATCACCTACCTTTAATCACATGAACAAAGAGAACAAATGAATTGGGATTTCCAATGAATAATTAGGCGGAGGAGACCAAGAAACACAACCTAGAATCAAGATACAAATTTTTTTTAACTCCTTCGAAAACATGATGATCCATCATTCTCTAAGGAGGAGAGAAATAGATATTAGAAGAAACCACATGAGAGGCAATCCAATTATCTAGAGAATATTGAATTAGATAAACAATGCTTAAATCCCCTAAGAAAAGGGGTTTGAGTAGGAAAAATAACCTATTTGGAGCCTTAACAACCAAGAAATTTGAGTTAGGGTCTAATGGGGTGATTACACATATTAAATGGGGGTTTTAATATTTTTTTTAAAAAATTCAGAGTAATTAAAACTTGTGTGGATGGTTTTCTCGGTAGGGCCGCATAGTTAGACAAACCATGTGACCTAATCATGTTCCCTGCTAATAGGGTTCATGGTTTGTTAAACCATGTTCAAACCATGAAAACCCTAACTACCTGAGGTTTCAAAGTTTGGAGGGGATGACCACATGATTTGGAAAAACTGTGTTCCCCCTTCCAATGGATCATATAAGGGCACATAGTTTTCTATGCCAAACCACATGATTTTTTCTAACCATGCATATCCTCTTGGGGATCCATAATTTTAACAATTCTCCCAGAAAGACCCTACAATGAGACCCAATTTATAGGAGATCAAAACAAGGGTCATAAATAAGGTAATAGGATGTTACAAATTTAGTGAGATATTTTTTTACTCATTAAATTGGATTTCTATGGAAAATTTATGATTAATTATACTAATTAGTCTATAAATAGAGAAGTTTATTGACATATTATTCTATTTTATATGTCTAAATATTATTTATTATTGATTATGGAATTTTTTATGGAAGGTTATATTAAATCTAATTAGAGCTCAAAGAACAGACAAAAATAATGGTATATAAAATATTTTATTATATAATTTTTATTTAAATTATCCAAAGTGATAGTGATTTTACAATGCCTCCATATTTTTATTTTTTTGTTTTCATGTTTAAGATTTCAAAAATAGAGTTTCATGACATTTGGAATGGTACGTACAAAAAAGGAACTAATCCATGCCACTTTTTGGGAAATTTCCACTCCAACTCTTCATCTTCTATACATCGAGACTAGTGTATAAAATGAGCATCAGGCTAACTTTCATGAGGGTCATTCAATATAACAGAGATTGTGTACTCTTATAGAGAGGTTCATAGGTTCATTTTATAATGGAATGAGATCATTCCTAACATACTCAGGCTATACAAAATCACTTTTTATATAAGACTATGACACTTGGTTCATTAATTGTGATTCATAGAGGAATATTGATTATAGGTCATTGATTTTAACCTTATTAATATAATCAATAGTTAATTTGTGAAATTATAAAGAAAGCACACCTTGGTAGGTGGCTATGGTATTTTACTATCTTGTGATAGAACTTATATTGATTATAAATGGATATTTAAATAATAATTATATATGAAATATTTTTAGTAAATTTTTAAATGTGGGCCTCAAATAATTATTTGACAACAAGTTTGATTTTTGAGAAAAATGTTGTTTTGATATCCATATAATGTTTTATCTTATTGAGGGAATTTCATAAAATTTGTTGAAATTATTTTTAATGATGTATTTTATAAATGATTTTTAGTAGTATATTATGTTCTTAAATTTCATTTTAAATAAAGTCATTTGTAATGAAATTTTACCTATATTTTTATTTTGAAACTTGTGTGTTTGTGGGTAACTTAGGAAAGGGTATATGATTATTTTTAATAAAAATGTGAAAATATCATTGGTATGGATTTTTTTTGTGATTAGAAAAGTTATGATATGTAAAACCTTAAGATTAGTGTTAGAAATATATGTGATCATATTTATAAAAATTTTAAAAACCTGTAAAACCTCATGTGCTATCATGGTCATTTAATTAAGTAAAACCAAGGGCTCCAAACACATGAAACCCCATTATTTTAGGTCAAGTTATATAAAAACCAAAATTTTATGATTTAATATTTCAATTATTAATATAGAATCATAAAATGGTGAATATTTTGACATGTTATATAGAGAGCTTATGTTTATGGAATAAGAATGTTAGATTTGACTATTATTGCATTATTATTAAACTAAAAGATGGTTCTCAATTTATTATCAACTTATTACCTATCAGAATAAGGATTTTCTTCTTAACAAGTTTTTGAGAAACCTTTTTGTTAAACCTCATATCAGTATTATATTTTTGGATTACCCATTCATGGGATTATATCAGAATTATTATGGGAATATTAATAAGTTTATAATGACCACTTATTTGTTAACTTCGGTGGAAATATACATGTTATTAGATGTGATAAAATAAAAAGGAAGACTTTGTTCATTATCATTGGTGAGAAGTAGATCCACATGGTAGATATGACTAAGAATTTTAGATTTATTCATCAGTATGATGTATTTGGTTAAATTATTGACTTCTTAGTTTATAAAATCTTTATTTATTCCTATATTATAAGTTTAAAATGTTTTAAATAAAAGATATTTTAGATCCAAATTATAATTTTAGTTTATGTATCTGAGTGAAACTTATTCCCTAAAGGTTTAATTTATTTCTAAGCACTCATTTAATGCCTCTAATGATCAGAGGAGAGTGTTTGAGGTCACGTGGTACTTTGAGTCAGGTCTCTAGATTTAGGTAACCGGGTTTGGGTTATAAAATACACATAATAAATCTATATATACTTTCCATATAATACATTATATGTTAATAATATATTAAAAAACAAATAATAATAATAATAATATAGTAAAACCCCCCTTAAAAATACACATGCACTTTTATATGTTATGCAATTCTTCTTTTTAAACCCTAATGTGCCTCATTTTTCTAATATTGTGTATTATCCACCTCTATACCATCTATAATACCTTAAATTAATAATCTCAAATATCATCATTTTAAGCCACTAAATCTATCACAAATCGATCATCAAGTAAGTACTTCATAAACCCTCATTTTATTTATTTTTAGTCTTTTTATGTATTATCATTAGATTTTAAAATTTTAGTTGAAACTTTCAATTCACAGAAAAAATTGGAATACACACTATGTAGTCTATAATATATAGAATTTAGATAATACATGCCTTGAGTCCTATGTACATGTCATGTTTATGTTGTGTAATGTATATTTGAAATCATATGACATGCACCATTTGTATACATCACATACTTAAAAATTTCTCAAGTTTTGCATGACTTGTATAATCCAATGCACTTCCCATAAATAAATATACACACATGGTATGTGATCATATCTACACACCATGTGTTTAATATTTTTAGGAAATATAGTTGTAAATGTATCTTCAAATACATATATTGATCAAAATTATATACTACACACCATGCATTTATAAGAAACATGCAATGTATTTTTTTCAAAATTTAATCATTTTTCTATTTTATTAAAATATATATCCAATCAGGATTAGTAGACCATTGGAAATAAGTTCCAAGATACACCTATACCTTAGGATCCAAAATCATAGAGGCTCAGGGATATAAAGGATGAGGATAAACAATTGAAAACATAGTGGTGGAGTAACCTCTAAAAATGAGATCATACCAAAAAGTCCATCACTATCTACCTCTATACTAGGTGTCTTAGCTGAAACATCTATAGTTCTACCTAGGTAGTCAATGTCAGTATTAAGATACAATATCAAGATAGTTTTTGAACAACTAAGCCTAACTTTTTAAGAGAAGAGTTATACCTATTATTTTCTAGATAAGCTCTAGAAACATACCATCCAAATATGTAATCGATGCTTAAACCCGAACATTCTTGAGAGGTTAGGAATTTTTGTAGAATTGTATTCTTTTCCAAAGAACACATATCTATCAGTACTATTTCAAGTTAATACCTACACTAATTGTGAGATATTCATTGAGTTCAAAACCATATTTGAGTTTTAAAGGCTAGTATACTGAGAATATTCTAGTTACACCAATCCCCACATCTATTTACACCTATATTTTATGGAATTTTGATTCACCATGAGTGTTTTCAGTCATGGGTGTGGTTTCTATCCTTCTATATTAACCCTTCTTGTTGTTATATCCATTTATAGACCTAAGAACCCTATTATTATATCTTTATGATGTGATATTACTGACTTTGATGTTAGATATGATCTTACCTCATAAAACCACACACTTATCACTTCCCACACCTACCACCTCACTAATCATTGTCTCAATAATATTATCTTTCCAAATTATAAGGATGGGGGTGTAGATATTTGTATATATGTGATGATTATCACATGTATTCACCAAGGAGCCTATTACAAACTCTTTTACTCTGCATTTTTCTATTTTTACTTCCTTTCACCAGTCATTATGGTATCTTGAGTGATTAATTTTATGCTTTCAAATTGATATATCATCCAAGGATGTTTAATATATTTTCACCCCTTGAGTAATTGGGAGTACCCCAATAGATAAACTATCTCAAGATTTACTACATGAAGATAGTTTTAAATCAAGGAAATTCCTATATCCTAATGAAATATCCTTCTAATTTGGTGGTGTAGGAGGAAGATCATTATATTTTTAGTGATGTTATCACCCCAATATTAGATAACCCCTTCATCTTCCATGAATTGATCTTCAACTACACCTTTACCAACTTTAAACCATCCATATACCTCTATACCCCATGGTAGAGTGCATCATTATATCATCTAGGTTGGATTTCATGGATAAAAATCTAGAATAAATGTAGGAGATTCTTATATACTTGACATGACTAATTGAGTGGTGGTAACAACACCCATACAAATCTATAATCGATCCAAAACCTTCAGCTCGACTGAGTGCATAACTGGACTATATTCTAGAGAAATGTACATTCACACTCTAAGAGCTATGTGGGACCCACATATAATATATTTTTTATTTCTACATACTTCTTATATAGAACACTAAGGATATCCCAATAGGAACATTGATTAGTGATTCTACACCTACCATAACACACGAGGATACTAAAACTATTTCTTCATAGGCCAAAACCGACTGATGATTAGTCCAAAACCAACTGATGATTAGTCCAAAACCAACATAAGCCAAAATAGTCATCTTATATCGATTAAAAGCAGTTTTTTGTTAAATAAACATGAATAAAAAATTATATTATGTAAGTGTAATTCATAAAAAAGGTTAAATTCTTAAACATTCATAGCCAAGGGTTCTAAGATATTGAAAATATCATGGTAAAATAAAAAATAGAGAGATAATATCACTAAAAAATGATCAATTAAATATTAAAATAAATAAATTATTTTATTAGATAACTAAACCAATAACATAGAAAATATTTAAAGCAATTTAATAATAAGAGGGGAGGATTTTCAATGTAGTTTAATGAATTATATTCACTTAAATTCTTCATACCTTCATCACATTTCATTATAATAAAAAATTAGTAATGATTTTTGTTATATTCAACTTTGAACATAAACAATGATCATCAATTACACTTTAAAATATGTTTTATTTACATATTTTAATGTTTAGCTCAGTTAAGAATGGTTATGGTTATCTAAGCCCATCTAAACCAAAAAATTTAATTATTTAATATTTATTAATTTAATTGAACTGATTAACTGAATTAAAATTAATTTTAATGATTTTAGGATATTTATTTTGGTTATTTTTGGCTAGTTTAATTAATCATTCACACACCTACTCATATGAGGGATAATGAGGAGAGTTTTCCCAATAAATCATGCATTTTTTATAAATAACTAACTCATTTTCAAGTTTTAGTTTTTAAAAATTACCTACCATCCATCAACCTTATAATTTACCTAAAAATACTTAATGGTTTATTAATTTCCTATATAAATTGAAGGATGAAATAAATCAAATACAAGTCTATGGAACCATGTTTGGCCATTTTTTTTGAAAAAATCTCCTAAAAAATATCACGAGTAATATGTATCTATGAAAAAGGGGTACGTTTAATGAAAACTACTCTTAATGAAATAAATAAAGACTAAATTCATGGAAATAAATATAAAATAAAGAATAAAATACATTATATTATTGAACTTATTTTAAAAGAAAAATTAATTACTATGGATTTATACGTGATAGGTATAATTAAGAAAAACCATTATTTCTAATGGAGATTTGGAGAAAATTTTCCTAAGAGTGAAAAAGTTCTAAGTGTTGGTGAATTAAATGATCCTAAATTTTCAATTAAAATATCATCTATTTCATCCTTGATCTTGGTATGTTGAGATTTTTTCAATGAAATTCATGATAATTGATCAAAATTATAGTTTTCAAGAAATAAATCATAAATTAATCATGTTTTAGAGATTGATATAATAAAATTAAGAAAATAAAAAAATTATGAAATATATTTCATGTAATTTTATATTAACACATTGTTTATAGAGTATTACACATGATTATTCCCTAATATGTCATGAACCAACCCACCAGGGTTTGACCCGTGACTACCCCAAGCCTGCCGCCAACAGGCAAGGGGATAACAACCAACATCTAGTAGGCATATCTCACAAATAGGAGGCATTTTACTAATGTATCTACACACACACACATCTCCAAGTCCATGTAATGTTGAAATGTAAAATAAATGAAACCAATGTATGCATACATATATGATCCCACAAATAGAGTATGATCAAAAAGTACTGAAAGTGAAAAAGGGGATAAATACAAGCCCAACCAAAAAATGTAGAGAGTCTAAACTACTCTAAGGATGGGGAATATGATAAAATACAAGAACCTAGAAAAAAACCTCAATCTTCCAAGATCAAGCTATGCTTCACCTATTCCCTTTCCTCCCAGGACACCATCAAATGGGCCACCATTTTCATAAGACATGGAACATGTGGGCAGCTCCCATACATGAGTGAGTATAAAAATATCCCATAGGACACCCTGAAAACACTAAACACAAATAATCAAGAATAGTCATCTCATAAAAATAATTCAGTATTGAATAGAAACAAGGGAAAACCCCAAATATATTTAGGAAGGGCACCACGCCACCATGTGGTCACAACCAACTACCAACCATATGATTCTACTTTAAGTAATGCTCGTTCTAGGAGAATCCACTCCATGAGATATTCCATCACCAAAGACACTCATCCAAGAGGTCAAGATCATTGGGATCTGCCTAAGTAATATCACTGGTCTTAGAAGACCCTGATACTCAGATAAGGGGTTACACCTAAGACTGTTAGGGGACACCACAAACCCAATCTAGACCAACATGCTACACAAGGGATCATATACCAATGATACTGCAAACCCTACTAATAAGACCTATTACATGGAGGATCAATTACCTACTCAAGGAGGTTACACAAATTCCACAAAACCTAAATAGGGTATAAATATTATAGAGGATCACACTCCAATATCATAGAGGGACACCATAAATTATATCTAAGAATTATCTTATATAGGGGGTTACAATCATGGTATGTGGATGTAATAACACACTGTACCCTTGAGGTAATGGACCATGGGAACACATTCAACCAATACTGGTCCATATTGAAGAAAAAATTTTCTACAAACACCCTTAAAGGTGGGTATATGGTTTGTATTGTGGGTATACAACATGTCTACCCAATACCTATCCTACCCATATTGATCTTCCTCATAAAACATGTAAATATATACCTAAAAAATCTATAGGAGTAGTACACAATGTGTAGATATCTTCTAGAACCTTTCCCATGCTGTCTACCCATGCCCGTGTATCACTAGCCATGCCCATATACCAACCCATGTACACCTGGCTATGCCCATGTACACTTGAGAGTGTCCATGTACTTGGCCTTATTATGTCTATATATCCACCAAGATACACACCGAGCTACCAACACGTGTCACACTATGTGTGATAGGGTCACACAACATGTGATATTTAACTCTTGAAAAAACCCTAGCACCACATCTAGGGGGTCCCACATGACGTGTAATGACATATTACACACCCTATAACCCGATATTTTCTAGATCCATCAGGACCTCTTCAACATCATTCTAATGGTAACCATATCCACCCATCTTTTTGGAAAACATAGATCTATGGTCATCTAACCTTCCCATTTCCATAGATTATAGATCCAAACTTTGAATCTTCTTGAGAAATGCCCACTCGTTCCATCTGTTGTTACACTATCAAGACCAGGATGAATAGATACTTTGAAACTATCCTAATCCACCTTTGATTTTACTCTATCATAATCACACCTCAATCATACTCTTGACCATGAACATCACCCATAATATCAATCTATTGTGAATAAAAATAGTTGTGAAATGATTTAATACCATGTATTCATTGAATCATGGTCCAAAGAAAATTTCCCATAATGAATGGGTGGGGGGGGGGGGTAATCCATAAACCATAAAATGCGAGGAACAAACCTTAGCCTTTATTCATTCTTCCTAGATCTATTTCCATATAAATATAATTTTTAAGATGATATAAACACAACGAACAATTTAAATCCATCAATTTAATATAACATCGATGCATGAATCAATTCTATTAATGGGATTGATACGCATTCTATCAAGATAAAATAATGATATAGAAAATAAAAAATCAAAATACTACCTAGAGTTTGGCTCTATCATTGATGAGGAATGGTCTTGTGTTTTCATCATTTGTGATATCCATGAACATCAATGACATAATGATCGTCTACCCTAATCTGATCTGGTGTCATTCCCCAAGATCTCCTCCAACACTCTCCCAAAGGATACTCTCAAATTTGTAGGGCTATGTTGCTAACCCTTCTAATTGGATATAATATTTTTTTTAAAAGAGTATAATATAGGTTGATACATCAATGAAAACTAAACTAAAATAATTAATTTATTCTATTAATTCAAGCCCATGAGATTTTTTTCACAAACACCTCGCACCGAAAAAGGTTATGCCATTCCCATGGTAAAACCCATGTTTTGATCTCAACAGTGCCTTTATAGTTTTCATCCAGTCCCCCATTTAGGATTTATTCTAATTTTTAGAATGAATTTAAGTGCATGATATTTAATATAATTAATACATTTCAAACATTTATTCTGAGCACATCGGGCCTTGGAATATAATTCGATCTCAGCGTATGGTCTAAAAAATATTCAATATAATATAAAAATATAATACATGAAAAATAAGAGTCATTAAATTATCCCCACATTAATTATTTTCATCTTGAAAAGAGAAAAACCTAATATAAAAGATAAGGGTACTGGGCTTGCATCTGGGTCTCTCGCTTCCAAGTGCACTCCTAAAGATCCCATTATACTACCAAACATGCACTAGGGGAATAGATTGCCCATGAAGGATCCTATCCTATTGATCCTTGATCTCTACTGGGTACTCAAAAAAGTTAGCTCCATCATTGATGTATATCTCACCCCAGTCAATAACATGTGATGGGTTATTCACATACCTCATCAATTGCAAAACATAGAAGACATCGTGTACTCGGTCCAAGTGTGGTGATAGAGCCAAGTGGTACGCCACCTTTATAACTATACATAGTATTTGGAAAGGGAAAATTAATTCTATAGAAAGGTTTCCACCCTATAAAATTATCTATAATCCACATTGAGGTGAAACCCCCAGGAATAGATGGTCTCCCTCCTCAAACACCATAGGTCTCCATCATCAGTTCACATAGGATTTTTGATGGATCTTTATAGTCCTCATATCCTCCTAGATGATCTGAACCTTATCTTTGGTATCTCTCTCCAACTCTAGAACCATGAGTGTTGACTCTACAAGATTATTCCAACAAAATTGTGACCTATAGGGTCACCCATACAAGGCCTTGAATGGTGTTATATCAATGGTGGAATAGTATATATTTTTGTATAAAAAATCCACTAAGGGTAGATGATCCTCCCAACTATGACCAAAGTCCAACATGAAAGCCTATAGTATGTAATCCAAGACATGAATGGTCTGCTCAGTCTGGATGTCAGTCTGAGGGTGAAATGTTGTGTTCAAGCACAACTGAGTCACAAAGGCCTCCTACAATCATCTCTATAATCATGATGTAGAGTGAGCATCATAGTCTGAAATGATCATCGAGGAAACTCTATGGATCCAGAAAATATTCTACACATAGATGCATCCCAATCTCTTTACTGAACTCTAGTCTCAAATGTCTAGGAAGTGGAATATCTTGGTAAGTCGGTCTACAGTCACCCAGATGGAATCATGTACCCGATACGTATGTGGTAACCCCATCACGAAGTCCATGTATATCCCATCCCACTTCCACTATGGATCCTCAAGGGTTTGAGATAAACCCACTGAAACCTCAGCCTTCACTTAATTGCAAGTGAGGAATTGAGAGAAAAAATATGCACACAATTCTTCATGATTGGCCACCAAACTGAAGTTGGAGGTCCTGGTACAACTTTTACACACCTATATGTACCACCAAATGGGATGTATGAAATTCCCTCATCACATCCTCTCAAAACTCCAATGGTACCATCATCTATAATCTGAAAAGGATATCATGTCACCACTATTAGAATATCCATCAAGAGCACATCCAGTAGATATTTGAGTATTTAAGGTTTTGTAGTCGGTATCTCCATGTTGAACTTACCCGACACACAGTAAAAGAGGCGGGGGTAACAACTATATATTATAAATATGAAGCACTATCCTTGTCCACTAAGGAAAAATACAATAAGGATAACTACTCTAATGCCTCATCCAATAACTTATAATAATATATCTATTGAGAGCGTATTCCACCATGTTACCCTTCCTAGGAGTATAGAAAATCTCATAGTCATAGTCTTAGAGGAACAATATCCATCACCTATATCTCAAGTTAAGATCCTTTTGAGAGAAGATATACTTGAGACTCTTGTGGTTATAGAATATGACAAACCACTCACCCATCACGTAGTGTCATCAAATATTCAGTGTGAAGAATACCACTGCTATCTTAAGATCTCGGGTCATGTAGTTCTGCTCATGTGGTCACAACTAACATGAACCACAAGAAATCACCACCTGTCTCTACATCAGAACACAACCAAACCCGGTTACTTATGCATCACAAAACACTACATACTCGACAAATTCCTCTATTAATCTCATGATGTGAGTGATCATTAATCTCTGCCTCATATTATAAAAGCATTATTGGCCCCTTTAATTCAATATGAAAGGCTTACCCTTTTAGGTCAAAGTTATCAAGGGTGTTTCCACTTTGGATAAATCAGGTACAAAAATTTGATAGTACCTTTCCAACCCAAGGAAACTCCGCACCTCAGTAATAATCTTGAGTGTATCCCAAGAAAGAACCACCTCAACCATCACTAGGTATACCACTAATCCTTCCTCTAAGATGAAATATCCTAGGACTTAGGCCTCTCAAATCCAAAACTGACACTTTGAGAGATTACCATAAATTTGGTGCTCTAGGAGTGTTTCCAACACTATCCTCAAGTGTCTCACATGCTCTTCCTCATATTCCGATTACATTATGATATTATCAATGAAGACCACCAAGAAATGATCTAACAAATGTTGTAAGATCCAGTTCATGAGTGTAAGGACCCGACCCTAGTTTCCCGGAGCCGGTGCCTTGTTTGATTACGTTGGCATACATACAAGGAATACGAATCTCAAAGTACCGATTAGTTTAGTATTATTGGAAACAAGATTCATACATAAGTTCAATATTACAACTTGAAGAGAAATACAACATGAAAACTCCTTAGACAACACCCATAACTCCTAGGTTATTTCAGCATGTCATTCATAATAAACTTCTTCATGTCCTAAAAAAAATGATATATAAGAAAGGGGTGAGCTCAAATACTCAGTAAGAGTAAGCAATATAGTGGAAGATAGTATAAACATAATACATGGTGCATAATTGAAAACACATGCCTTTAATAATAAACTTGAGCACATTATGGTAGGAAAATGAGATGAGTAAATAATTCCATAATAAAACATAATCATGGGTATTATACTAATCGAATAACCACATGAAATATCAATAGCTGAACTCATAATTATGGAATGCATAATACCGGACATTCTGAAACATTTTTTCAAGGCCTCGGCCAAGACGTCTAATGATTAAGCACTCAGCCAATTCCACATTTATTTGTCTCATGAGACCTACAGATGCATCAAGGGGCTATAGAGGCCCCCACCCATCCCATAATAAGTCCAATTAATTCCTCATATGAGAGGGTATCAACATAAACAACATATACATTCATATTGAAACTATCATATGAAATGTAACTAACTTTCCCCAATCATTAAACATAAAACACTAACCATTCAGAATAATATGGTGAATGGTTTTAGGATAGATCATCCAAAATAAAGTTAGTAATAAAAAATTAAATAAAATATTGTATATGACATCATAAATGATTAACCCCAACAATACATAATAATCAATAAGAGTGTTGAATCAAACGAGAATAATCTTCTAAAATCATTAAGCAATTCTTGAGATAAATACTCTTTTATTTTGAAAAGAAGAGTTCTTTTGGAAAAATATTTGTATAAAACCAGAAGTAAAGTAAGATAGTATTTCAGGATAAAATTAGTGTTTTTAGAAGGATAATGGTTTCCAAAAATAGATTATATCTTGCCCTTGAAAACAGATATGAATTTGAGAAATTCCCTTGTATCAGGCTCATATTTTTGGAAACAATTTTGAGAGATTCTTTTAAAACATGTAACTATCCAGAAAATAGGGAAGGATTCTGGTTGGTGTACATATATAGAATACTCACACAGAATTTATTAGGAGTACATAACAATACATAATAATTTCATCGAGGAAATTAGACAATAAAAGTATCCCGAATGAAAATGGAAGTTCGGGTGGAAAAACCCTTACCTTAACTCCGAACGTGTTCCGCTCTTGTACTTAAGTTCCTAGAATATGAAATTATACTTATTAATAACTTATTTCAGAAAATATTATACATGTATTTAGTTTATCATAATTATGGTTAGTTCATTTATGTCTTTATTGATTAGTTATTGTATTGACTTTCGTCGTTCCAGAGTGTTCGTTTCTCTTATTTTCATATTCGGTTCACTTGTTTTTAAGTAATGAAGTGGAATGGATGTAAATATCCAGAATTGAAATTATATATTATTTATGAACATAAATAGGTGTTATTTTTCATTTATATAACTTGGTTATATGGAATGAGGATGAATTATCATATAGAACTTTAATGATAATTGTTTCAGTTAATTTGTGGGTTTTGATTACAACGAACTCATTTTTCTTTATAACCTAACACCATTTGAACAAAGGAATTACATAATATTAAATAGGTTATATTATATATAATAATATGGTTCAACCATAACAAGAATGGTTTCATGACCAGAATTTAGAATGATAAAAGAAATCGAAAGTCCATTGTCCTTGAATGTGTAAAATTGACACATCTCAGATGGTGTTCTTGCTACTAGTATAAAAGAAGGTAAAAAGGGGGAGATGATGATAACTTATTCCACTATCTTGAAAAAATTACAGTACATATAAGGTACTGGATTCATCACAAAATTTGGATAAAGAGAGGTAATAGAAAAAGAAAACAAATGAACTTGAAAGGCAGACAAAGAATTGAAAAGAGGGATTTACCTCTTGAACCAAACTTCCTTGAGAACATCCTTAAGGGAGAGGTTTTGGTCTTTTAATGAGACCAAAGCTTGCTGGACGTGGGAGAGGAGGTTGGGAGGGTATTTGTACAGAATTTGGAGAAGGCACAAGGCTTGAGAGGAGTGATTGGAAGAGGGGTGAGAGAGGGGATTTCTTAATATAAAACTCATTAGTTTATTATTTCTTCACAAGACAAGTAATAGTAAGTATTCCATGACCAAGAATAGTAATTTTATCATTTTAATTCCAATTAAGGGTGGTTACATCAGCCATGATTCTAGGAATAGTCTATTTAGCTTATAATGTATATATACGGTAAATTACCGTATTTTACTATTCATCAAAAAATCAAGTATTTCAGAAAAATCCCAAAAATTCACCTTAACCATTTTTCAACATGTAGAATCCAAAAATGAAGTCCATTTTTCCAAAATAATTTTCTAAATATTATTGATTTAATATTTAATTAAAATCATAATTTATTATAAAAAACCAGTTTTAAAATATTCATTAACTTATTCTAAAATATAGGAATTTCATACTTTCAACTTGAATATTATTTATATATTATCATAGGTAAGGTTACTATTCATTAGGGTATATCACTATTCATAAGGGTATGTTACTATTCATTAGTGTAGGTTACTATTCACCAAAAATTAAGTTTTTCTTATTGGACTCTAAATAACTTTCTGATCGTGACTGTGTATGTTAGATTTTTGAAATTCACATCACAAAAGTGAAAAACTTATGTTTTAAGGGTCCCATAGCACTTAGTAGTTAATATGGTTATGAAATATCTATAAGAAAGTAATTTCCTTTAAAAAATATAGGCTCGTTACATTCTCCCCTCCTTACAAAAATTTCGCCCTCGAAATTTCATTTACAATCTAGGCCAAGAACAGGTGGGGGTAATTATCCTTCATTGATTCCTCCAGTTCCCAAGTTGCCTCTTCGTACTTATGGTTTCTCCGTAGTACCTTGACCAGCTAAGTAGTCTTGTTGCGTAGAACTTTGTCTCTACGATCCAAAATTTTAACCGGCCGCTCCTTATAGGAAAGATCATCCTCCAACTGTACCACCTCTGAAGAGAGCACATGTGAAGGGTATGGTATGTACTTCCTTAAGAGGGATACATGAAAGACATCATGTACCTTTGACAAGGTTGGTGGAAGTGCTAGTCGATATGCCACATCTCTGACTCGATCAAGGATCTCGAAGGGGACGATATACCTGGGACTTAGCTTTCCTTTCTTCCCAAACTGCATGACCTTCTTCCATAGAGATATGCGTAGAAATACCAGGTCTCCTACTTTGAACTCTAGGTCTCGTCGACGATTATCCGCATAACTCTTCTGTCGACTTTGGGCTGCCTTGATATGATGCTGAATGGTTTTTACCTTCTCCGCCATTTCCTCAACCAATTCAGGTCCTAACAGCTTCCGCTCACTGAATTCATCCCAACATGCCGGTGTTCTACACCTTTTACCATAAAGGGATTCATATGGTGCCATACGGATGCTCAAGTGGAAACTATTGTTGTAGGAGAATTCAACTAGTGGAAGATGTTGGTCCCATCCTCCTTTGAATTCCATAGAACATGCCCTCAACATGTCTTCGAGTGTCTGAATAGTCCGCTTGGATTGGCCATCATTTTGAGGATGATAGGCCGTACTGAAGTTCAGTTCAGTGCTTAAATCATGTTAGAGACTTTTACAGAACTTCAAGGTGAATCTAGGATCACGGTCGGATACAATAGAGAGTGGTACTCTATTCAGCCTTACCACTTCTTTGATGTAAATCCGTGCAAGTTGATCCAATAAGAAGTCCTCTCGAATCTCTATGAAGTGAGCTGTCTTTGTAAGATGATCCACAATGACCCATATAGCATTGTTTCCTCTAGATGTCCTTGGGAGTCCAGTGACAAAGTACATGGTAATGTTCTCCCACTTCCATGATGGTATGAGTAGTGGTTGCATCATCCCCTTATACTTTTTCCTCTCAAACTTCACTTGTTGACATACCAGGCACTTTGACGTATATTCAGAAATCTCTCTTTTCATATTGTCCCACCAAAAGTTCTCTCAGAGATCTCGATACATCTTTGTGCTACCAGGATGTATAGAGAAATTAGAGCTATGAGCATCATCCAATAGTTCTCTCTTTAGCTCAGGAATAGCGGGAACACAAAGCCTCTTCCCAAATTTCAAAATGTCATCTTAATATGAGAAGTCAGTCACCTTCCCATCATTTATTTCTTTAATTTTCTTTTGAAACTACTCATCATCAGACTGAGAGCTTTTTATCCTATCTAGTAAATAAGGTTGGGCAACCATTTGAAAAAGTATTGATGTGATACCTTCCTTAATAATTCCCATATACATCTTTACTAGATCCATGAACATAGGATCCCTTTCAACTCTAATCTTGTTCATAATTCCATGGTCTTTTCTACTCAATGCATCTGCTACCATATTTTCTTTCCCCAGGTGGTAGTGTATTGTGCAATCGTAATCTTTGAGTAGCTCAATCCACCTCCTTTGTCTCATGTTGAGTTCTTTCTGTGAGAATATATACTTCAAACTCTTATGATCTGTATATATCTCACATTTTTCTCCATATAGGTAATGTCTCAAAATCTTCAGAGCAAATATTACTACTACTAACTCAAGATCATGGGTTGGATAGTTTTGTTCATGAATTTTTAGTTGCCTAGATGCATAGGAAATCACTCGATCATTCTACATAAGGACACAACCAAGTCCTTTCTTTGATGCATCACTATAGATAACAAACCCATCATTCCCCGATGGTAGATTCAATATAGGAGAATTGACTAATCTTCTCTTCATTTCTTAAAAACATTCTTCACAATATTTTGTACAAATAAATTTAAACCCTTTACATGTGAGATTCGTTAGCGGGTTAGCCAGTCGGGAAAAATTCTGTACGAAACTCCGATAATAACCTGCTAAGCCAATAAAACTGTGTACCTCAGTTATGTTTGTTGGCATGGGACAATCTTGGATTGTCTTTGTCTTTGCAGGATCAACTAGGATTCCATCCTTAGAGACAATATGGCCACGAAATGAAATCTTCTAAAACCAGAATTCACACTTGCGAAACTTACCATATAATTCATGTCTTCTAAGAGTCTTCAGGATAATGCACAAGATATTTTCATGATCTTCGTAGCTTTTGGAGTATACCAAGATATCATCAATAAATACCACTACAAAATCATCGAGATATTCCTTGAAAACTCTGTTTATTAGATCCATGAAGACAGAGGGTGCATTAGTCAATCCAAATGGAATTACTGTAAACTCGTAATGCCCGTACCTGGTTCGAAACGCTGTTTTCGAAATGTCTTCCTTCTTCACACTCAACTGATGATATCCATATTGAAGGTCAATCTTTGAAAAGTATTGGGCTCCATGCAGTTGTTCAAATAAATCATCAATGTGAGGTAGGGGATAATTGTTATTTATTTTTATAGCATTGATCTCCCTGTAGTCGATACATAACCTCATAGATCCATCTTTCTTCTTAACAAAAAGGACAGGGGCTCCCCATAGAGAAACACTAGGGTGGATAAATCCATTATTACTCAATTCATCTAGTTGTTTCTTTAGTTCCACTAATTCCATAGTGGCCATTCTATAAGGGGTATTCGATATGGGCCTTGAACCAGGAATTAAATCAATGGAAAACTCAATTTCCATCTCTAGAGGATGTCCAGGTAAATCTTCTGGAAAAACATCAATATACTCTTGCACAACAGGTACATATTCTATTTGAACATTATTTTCCTCACCCATAGTTATTTCATTCTATTCCTCCCCAATAATTGAATTTAGTTGAGATACTGTGGGTGGATCTAGATAAGAATCATGTGGTGATGATTCTGCTCTAAAGATAAGGTGTTCTTTATCATCATCATCAAAAATCATAACCTCCTTCTTATTACAATAAATTTTTGCATCATGATCCGAAAGCCAATACATACCGGGGATTATATCGAATTAAATCAAGGGTATAACGATGAGATCAGCAGATAAAGAACATTTTTATGCCCTAATGGGAACAAATTGACAAATTTTTTTAGCAATGATACTTCCCTTAGGATTTTTTACTGAAAACTACCTTGTTAAATCAAATTGGAAATATCTAATTTTCTTAGCAAACTGGGAAGATATGAAATAATGTGATGATGCAGAATCAAATAAAGCATTGGATAATCTTGATGAAATGATCAAAGTACCTACCACCACATCACGTGGAACTTCAAACTCTGCAGTTGTGATCACATATGCTTGTCCTTTCTCGCTTGGCCTCTTCTATTGCATATTTCCTCGACGTTTTGGACAATCATTAGCATAGTGCCCCATCTCCTGAAAATTATAGCATCGAACATCATTGGCTTCCTTCTTTCCTTTGAAATCACTGGCAAGATGGCCTTTCTGACCACATTTGTAGTATACTCCTTTTCCTTTTAATCACACACCGGGGTGTTTACTTTCACAACTATCACATGGTGGAAATTAAACTCTTCCCTTCTTACATGTTTCCTTATTTCCTTTCCCAGGGTTTTCAACAACCCTCTTATTTTCTTTCTTTCCCTTAAAGTCATAAGACTTAGATAAATCTTTTTCGGTCTTGATAGCACATGAAACTATGTACTCATATGATGAAAAATTTTGGGAGACCAGTGCCTGCCGGAGGAATGGATTTAGGCCATCAAAGAATCGATCGATTTTTCTTGGATTTTGTATGTAGTCCACAACATGTCTTGCCATCCTTGTAAAGTTGGCTTTTATACTTGGCAACATTTTCATCCTCCTTTTGCCTCATATTCAAGAATTTCCTCTCCATATCTACTCTTTTTTCATGAGGGAAATATTTTTCTAAGAATATTTCCTTAAAATCCCTCCATTCCATCTCTTCTATTTCTTCCGCCTCCTTTTTGTTTTAGATTAATGACCACCATTGATCTGCATCTTCTGATAGATGATATACTGCCATGACAACCTTCTCTCTTTCATTATATCCCAAATCTAGAAATATCTTCTTGAGGGAACATATCCACTACTCTTCTACAAAAGGGTTTGTAGTCCCATTGAATGATGGAGGCTGTTGTCGCATAAAGAGATCTAGCACAACTCCTCCATGTGGTGGATCTGGATGCTCCATACGGGTAATGTTATTATCCATAACCTGAGTAAGTTTTCCCAATACATTTATGAGTTGCTCAGCACCAGTCACAGCACCAGAGCCAATATCATTATGTTGCATCAGAGGAAAATCCCTACAAGGGACACGTGTGTTCGTGCGGTTTCCATTCCTTCCACTTGGAGACATATCTAGATAATGGCATACACTAGATTAGTTTATGAATCATAATATATAATATTAACTTAACAAAATACTTAGAAACAAATTGAGATCCTACGAATGACTAATCCCATATTCACAAATATGGTTTATTTGAGGAATATTTTACATTTAAATCCTTCATAATGTATTGTAAAGAAAATGTGAATTATCTTAAGCATATCCCCTGGGAGTGTCATAAACAAGAGTACAGCAAAGCCTGTTGTCGTGCACCAGTTCCCGTTCGAGTCTAGCTTAAAGCGATGTTTTCAGGTTTTACCCCTAGATACATCTGTGCTAGAGCCGCCTCTATCTGCTCGTATCCAGACAAGGATGTATTGCTTGAAAGATACACATAATCTATTCCTTACTAAAATACCAGGACGTTATTGTATATATATCCTCAAAGAATAACTTATAAACTCTTCCCTAATTCTACGTTTTCTAAATCTAGTTTCCAAGTATTCTACTAAACTTCCTCTGATACCAACTGTAAGGACCCGACCCCAGTTACCCGGAGCCGGTGCCTTGTTTGATTATGTTGGAATACATACAAGTAATACGAATCCCAGAGGACTAAGTAGTTTAGTATTATTGGAAACAAGATTCATACATAAGTTCAATATTACAACTTGAAGAGAAATACAACATGAAAACTCCTTAGACAACACCAATAACTCCTAGGTTATTTTAGCATGTCATTCATAGTAAAATTCTTCATGTCCTAAAAAAATGATACATAAGAAAGGGGTGAGCTCAAATGCTCAGTAAGAGTAAGCAATATAGCATAAGATAGTATAAACATAAGACATGGTGCATAATTGAAAACACATGCCTTTAATAATAAACGTGAGCACATTACGGCAGGAAAATGAGCTGAGTAAATAATGCCATAATAAAACATAATCATGGGTATTATACTAATCGAATAACCACATGAAATATCAATAGCTTAACTCATAATGATGGAATGCATAATTCCGGATATTCTGAAACATTTTGTCAAGGCCTCGGCCAAGACGTCTAATGATTAAGGCCTCGGCCAAAATCCATATCATATTGGGAAAGGCCTCAGCCAATTCCACATCTATTAGTCTCATGAGACCTACCGATGCATCGAGGGGAAATAGCGGGCCCCACCCATCACATAATAAGTCCAATGCATTCCTCATATGAGCAGAGATCAACATAAAAAACATATACATTCATATTGAAACTATCATATGAAATGTAACTAACTTTCCCCAATCATTAAACATAAAACACTAACCATTCAGAATAATATGGTGAATGGTTTTAGGATAGATCATCCACAATAAAGTTAGTCATAAACCATTAAATAAAATATGGTATATGAAATCATAAATTATTAACCCCAACAATACATAATAATCAACAAGAGTGTCGAATCAAACGAGAATAATCTTCTAAAATCATTAAGCAATTCTTGTGATAAATACTCTTTTATTTTGAAAAGAAGAGTTCTTATGGAAAAATATTTGTATAAAACCAGAAGTAAATTAAGATAGTATTTCATGATAAAATAAGTGTTTTTAGAAGTATAATGGTTTCCAAAAATAGATTATAGATTTCCCTTGAAAATAGATATGAATTTAAGAAATTCCCTTGTATCGGGCTCGTATTTTTGGAAACAGTTTTGAGAGCTTCTTTTAAAACATGTAACTATCCAGAAAATAGGGAAGGATTCTGGTTGGTGTACATATATAGAATACTCCCACAGAATTTATGAGGAGTACATAACAATACATAATAATTTCATCAAGAAAATTAGACAATAAAAGTATCCTGAATGAAAATGGAAGTTCGGGTGGAAAAACCCTTACCTTAACTCCGAACGTGTTCCGCTCTTGTACTTAAGTTCCTGGAATATAAAATTACACTTATTAATAAATTATTTCAGAACCTATTATACATGGATTTAGTTTATCATAATTCTGGTTAGTTCATTTATGTCTTTATTGATTAGTTATTGTATTGAATTTTCGTCGTTCCAGAGTGTTCGTTTCTCTTATTTTCATATTCGGTTCACTTGTTTTTAAGTAATGAAGTGGAATGGATGAAAATATCCAGAATTGAAATTATATATTATTTATGAAAATAAATAGGTGTTATTTTTCATTTATATAACTTGGTTACATGTAACAAGGATGAATTATCATATAGAACTTTAAATATAATTGTTTCGGTTAATTTGTGGGTTTCGATTACAACAAACTCATTTTTCTTTATAACCTAACACCATTTGAACAAAGGGATTATAGAATATTAAATAGTTTATATTATATATAATAATCTGGTTCAACCACAACAATAATGGTTTCATGACCAAAATTTATAATGATAAAAGAAATCGAAAGTCCATCGTCCTTGAATGTGTAAAATTGACACATCTCAGATGGTGTTCTTGCTACTAGTATAAAAGAAGGTAAAAAGGGGGAGATGATGATAACTTATTCCACTATCATGAAAACATTCCAATACATATAAGCTACTGAAGTTATCAAAAAATTTGGATAAATAGAGGTAATAGAAAAATAAAACAAATGAACTTGAAAGGAAAGACAAAGAATTGAAAAGAGGAATTTACCTCTTGAACCAAACTTCCTTGAGAACCTCCTTAAGGGAGATGTTTTGGTCTTTTAATGTGACCAAAGCTTTCTGGAAGTGGGAGAGGAGGTTGGGAGGGTATTTGTCCAGAATTTGGAGAAGGCACAAGGCTTGAGAGGAGTGATTGGAAGAGGGGGTGAGAGGGGTTTTTTTATAGTGGAGGAGAGATGAGATTTCTTAATATAAAACTCATTAGTTTATTATTTTTCACAAGAAAAGTAATAGTAAGTATTCCATGACTAAGAATAGTAATTTTATCATGTGAATTAAGATTAAGGGTGGTGACATCATCCATGATGCTAGGAATAGTCTATTTAGCTTATAATGTATATATACGGTAAATTGTCGTATTTTACTATTCATAAAAAAATCAAGTATTTCAGAAAAATACAAAAACTTCACCCTAACCATTTTTCAACGTGTAGAATCAAAAAATGAATTCCATTTTTCAAAAATAATTTTCTAAATATTATCAATTTAATATTTAATTAAAATCATAATTTATTATCAAAAACCAGTTTTAAAACATTCATTAACTTATTCTAAAATATAGGTATATCGTACTTTCAACTTGAATATTATTTATATATTATCATAGGTAAGGTTACTATTCATTAGGGTATATCACAATTCATAAGGGTATGTTACTATTCATAAGGGTAGGTTACTATTCACCAAAAATTATTTTTTTGTTATTGGACTCTAAATAACTTACTAATCGCGACTGTGTATGTCAGATTTTTGAAATTCACATCACAGAAGTGAAAAAGTTATGTTTTAAGGGTCCCATAGCACTTAGTAGTTAATATGATTATGACATATTTATAAGAAAGTAATTTCCTTTAAAAAATATTGGGTCATTACAATGAGTCCCATGAACAATGCCGGGGATTAATTCACACTAAAGGGAACCACTAAGTACTCATAGTTTCCATAGAGACATATTAATTACATATTTGGTATATCCTTATCCCATACTAGTAGCTGGTGATTGCCTAATATGAGGTCAATCTTTGAGTACCATCATACCTCTCTCAACTGATCAATGAGGTTATCTATCCTCGGTAGTGGATACTAATTATTCATATTCACTTGGTTCAAGCACTGATAATACACACAAAACCACATGCTCCGATCCACCTTTTTTGAGAAAAACACTAGGGCTACCCAGGGGGAAACACTAGGTCTCACAAATCCCTTCTATTTCAGCTCCTCCAACTGCTCCCTCATCTCATAATTATCTATAGGGGAAATTTGATATGTTGGTGAAGATAACGAGGCCATCCAAAGGTATAAGTAAAGGCATAAGTCTAGATCATGATGGGGAGGTAGCCTGACATGTCCTCAGGAAATACATCCTCACACCCCTCCACTTCTGGAGGGAAATGGTATCCCATAACATCAACTACTCCAAGTGTCATGCTAACCAATTGGTGAGTAATCTAATGCACTCTTCTATTCATAATCCTATACTAATCTACCAAGGTTTCCTTTTTTCCCATTAAGGAAAACATCATCCCATCACTATGGACACACCACATCCTCCACATAAAGTAGTTGATCTAGGTATTAAATGTGGATAGCTAGTCCATACTTAAGATGATTTCACAAGGGCTCATTGTTTTTACAAAGATATCCCATAAAAAACTCTCACCTATAAGAATCATATTGCACTATTAGAAAAATTGTGAAATCACTGAGACATTTCCTGTTAGAGCCTCAGACAACAAGGGTAGATGCAAAGGCTCAAATTGAATCTATAAGTATTGAACCAAAGAAGTGGAATTAAAGGAATGACTCACACCTATGTCTATTAACACTAAAAATAAGGTAGAAAAGACACATATAATACATTATATCATCCATGGAGCCTTAGGGTCATAGAACTCCATATACTGCAGTTGGTCTTGTCCCTAACCACTAGCACCCTGATCCTAGCATGGACCAACTAGGGGTGGAATTGGTAATAGGTCAAACCCAAGACCACTTCCTTATAATTTTCCAAACCCTCTACGACATCCACCATCCTATAGAACACTCTGCTTCTGCCTCTACCACAGTGGTCCCTTGACCATATCTCGATCAACTATATGAAAATTCATACAATCCCAATCTAGATGTCCTTGACTATCATAGGAGAAAGAAAACCTATCCCTCAGCTGATTTTATCTATCCTAAGATCCCTAATCTACTGATCTTATGTCCTAAGATCATCCCCTAAAGAATCTAACATGCTTGGATCTCTATGATTGGTGTCAGATAACTGATGTTGAGGTCTTAGCTCCCGGATTCCCACTACCATCACCTACCATTGACACCAAATATTCCAATAATATCTCCACCACTAAGTCTCTATCCAACACTCCAACATAGGTGGGAATATAGAGAGATATCACTGAATCCCTGATCTACTGATGTAATCCCTTCTCAAAGGTCTAGGATTTTAAGAATGGATCCCACACTATATCCATGGAGTATTGTGAGAGATCAGTAAACCTCAATGAGTACTCATCCATGGTAAAAATTCCATGCTATAGATATAGAATATTCTATATGTGAAGTAATCACAATATTGTTGGATAAAACTCCCCCCTAAAGTGACATTTGATGTCTGACCAGGAGAGAGCTACCTCATCATGTGAATGAGTCACTAAAATCCACCATCACCCATCATAACCTTGAAGAAAACTTTCTGTGAGAACCACCATCTAATCTATAGGAATCCTAACAAGGCAGAAAATGTGAGTGACTAGCTCTAGCTAGTCCTCATCCACTTGGGGGTCTGGCTCACCCTGAAACCTAAGAGGTCACTATGTCTAGAAGTTATGAAAAATACTCAACCTGTGTTCATCCTATGCTAGTACTTCTAGTGCTAGATGATGCTCAACAGGTGGTGGTATAGTTGGTAAACCCCCCAAAGGTTCTATATCCAGTAAAAGTCCTTGTACTAAAGCCATGTCACTCGTCGTATCATCCTTGTGATTACACGGATGAATCTTGGATGGCTATATTCACGGAGGCATCCTGGAATAAAAAAGATGTACCATGGTTAAATAGTATATCTAGGGGATAAAAATAAGGACATAAAAACCACAAACCATTCCTATATGATATATGTACCAATGTTTTCTCTACAACCAATGTCTACATGTACCAAGTAGAAAGGTATGCGATCAAAGGCCTAGTGTATGGATACTTCAGCTTCCACACTAACACTAGAGTCCCTAGCTTGAAATAAAAAATTGAAACACTTAAAGCTATCACCCCAAACAAATATCATAGACTCTGGTCCTAAGGTAGAACTAACTCTGTTGATACCACTCTATCATGACTTGACCCATCGAGGTCCGACTATTGACTTCTATAAGCCCACCTCCAATAGGCTAGGGGTGGAGACCGAAACCAAGTAGGAATATCCCACAAATGTGAGGCATTAGATTAATGTACCTATACACACAGACACATATCAAAGCCCATACAATGTTGAAATATAAATCAAATGAAACCAATGAATGAATACATCCAAAATCCCACAAATAGAGTATGCCAATAAAGTACTAAAAGTGAAAAATGTTCCAAATACAATACCAACCAAAAAATGTAGATAGTCCAACCCGCTCCAAGGGAAAGAACTATGATTAAATGAAAGCACCCAAAAAAACCTCAATATGTCAAGATCAATCTATGATCCACCTACTCCCTATCCTCCCAGGGAACTATTAAATGGGATGTCGTCTGTATATAACATGACACGTGTAGGAAGATCCCATGCATGGGTGAGTATAACAATACCCAGTAGGACACCACAAAAACACTAAACTTGAATAATCAAGAATAGTCATCTCATAAATGTAATATAAAAATGAATATAAACAATAGAAAAACCCATATATACTCAAGAAGGACATCGTGCTACTAGGTAGTCACAACCAACTGCTTTCCACAAGATTCTTCTCGAAGCAATGCTCGTTTTGGGAGAATCCACTCTACAAGCTAGGCCATCACTAGAGACACTCATCCAAGAGTTCAAGATCATTGGTCCCCACCCAATAAATCTCACTAGTCTCATAATACCCTAACACTCAGACAGGGGGTCATGCCCAAGATCAATGGGGGACACTACAAATCTAATCTATATCAAACCACCACTTAGGGGTTCACATAATAATGATACCAAGAAACCTAATGATACAACTTGATAGATATAGGATCAATTCCCTACTCAAGGGGGTCACTCCAAATCAAAAAAACCCACCTAGGGTATAAAAATGATATAGAATCACACTCTGGTCTCATGGAGGGACACCACAAACTCTATATGAGACTTATCCTCTAGAGGGGATCACAATCCTGAGACATGGATGTAATAACACATTGTACCATTGAGGGAATGGACCATGAGAATAGACTCAAAAAAGTATGGTCTATAGTGAATAAATTATGGGCTACAAACACCCTTAAAAAGGGTACATGACATGTACTATGGTTACACCACATGTCCAAGAAACCCCTATCCTACCCATGTGATTTTGATTCACACGACTTTTAAATCTCTATACACACAATGTATAGGGGTAGAATATGATATGTAGATATCATCCAACACCTTTCCCATTCCATCTTCCCATACCCATGTACCATTGGTCGTGCCCGTGTACCAACCCATGTACACCTGGTTGTGCCAATGTACACCTGGCCATGCCTGTGTACTTAGCCTACATGTGTCTATATATCCCATGAGATACATGTCAAGCTGCCAATATTTTTCACATGGAGTGTGATAAGGTCACATGATGTGTAATATTTAACTATGGTAGAAACCCTAGCGCCGCAGCCAGGGGGTCCCACATGGTGTGTAACACCAGATTACACACTGTGTAACTCAAGATTTTCCAAATCCATAAATATCTATTCCATTCCATTATCTAGGTTACCATAACCACTGATCTCACTATAAAATGTATATCTAGGGTTGGATGACCTTCCCATCACCAGAGATCATAGATCTAGGCTTTTAAATCTACTTGGGAAACACCCACTCACACTATTCATAGCCACTTCATTGAAACCAAGATGAAGAAATACTAAAAATGCATCCTAATCCACCTTATATCACCCACCATCTTCATCACACCTTGATCATGAACCAAACCCATGGTATCGATCCATTTTGTTGAAGAACATTCACAAAATGATTAAATACCGAGTATTTATCGAACAATGGGCCAAAGAAAATTGTTCATAATGAATGTGAAAATAATAGGGGGATAAATTCATAAGCCATAAAATGCAAGGAATGAAACTTGAACATTTTTATTTGTCCTTGATCCATTTTCATATAAATAGACAGAAAAAGAGAAGATAAACAAAATGAAAAATTTGAATCCATCAATTTAATCTACCATCAATGTGAAAATCAATTATATTCATGGTATTGATATGAGTTCTACCAGGATAAGAGAACATGATGGAAAATCACAAATCAATATCCTACCTGGAGTTTATATTTATCATCGATGAATAACTTTCCTATGTTTTTATTATTGGAGAGATCCATGAACTCCAACGATGCAATGTCCTCAACCCTAATCTAATCTGGTGTCATTCATCAAGATCTCCTCTAATGCTCACCCAAAGGACCCTCTCAAATTTTTATGGTTATGCAGATAACCCTAAAAATTGTCCATAATACTGTTTAAAAATAGGAGAAGATAGGTCACCATGCCAATTAAAAATAAAATAAATAAATAAATAAATTTTATTAATTCAAGTCCATGACAACATTTTTACAAACATCTTGCGCCTAAAAGGGTTATGTTTCACCTAGGGTAAAACTCATTCTATGAACTCAATGGTGCACTTGGATTTCTGATTTGGGGCCCCATTCAGGAGTTATTCAACTTTTCTAAGAAAAATGAATATGTGTGATATTTAATATATTTAATATATTTCAAAAATTTATTTTGGGCACGTTGGGCCTTGGAATCTCACATCATATCAACTCTTAGTCTAAAAAATATTCCATATAATATCCAAAAAATAATACTTGGAAATATGAGTCAATACATAATAGATTAGAGATCAATAGCCAACCTTGTACTATATTCCCTGTTGGTGGTGGAGACCACATCTTGTACCTCATTAAAAACTTACATGATTGGTGGTTGATGCAGAGACTACATGCTATGTAGGTAGCAGTATACATTTTGTGATCCACCTATCCCATCCATCACCATTGGCCAAAGGTAAAATTTCAATGATTTTCCACATGGAAAAATGGAAAAGGTAGTCATTGATTGACGACATGACATGTTATTATGTACACTTTGTTTGGCTATAAAGTGATATAGATATAGGGATTAGGTAGTCCAACCAAGAGGAAAAAAAAGATAAAGATATGCTTAGTTATTTTTCATCAAGTCTTAGTTTATTTTAGTGCAATTTTTTATTTCCAGTTTCTTCTATTCTCTTCTTTTATCTACCACCATACTTATAAAATATCTTTTACCCATGGGAAATGAGTGAGTTTATAACCATTTTCTTTGAGAATCCCATAACTTAGTGCGATTAATAAGTTAAGTGTGTTGGTTATAGAATTATAACATAAATTAATAAGTAACCTTTATTTTTCTCTAAGATTGTTGTTAATTATTCATTATTGGATTTCCATTGAACAAATTTTAAAACTCTTTCATCAAATTCATATTTAAAAATTCTATTTAGGAATGTTGAAGCCAATATTTTTCTGAGTTTAAAATTATATGACCATTATGGTGAGATTTTATTCATTATAAAAGGAAATGAAATAATTAATTATATAATCTAATTAATGTTAAATCAATGATTAATTAATATTATAATTATCATATGATTGAATAACCAGGTTGATCATATGTTTTGTTGATTCCTCATGGAAAAAATATTATTTAATTTAGAAAAGAAAAAGATAAACTCTTTATAATAAATGTTTATTCAATTAAATAACCCCTATATTTTTTTATTGAATAGTTTTATAAAAAATAATTCAATGTTATTCCAATAAAAATCATCAATTAATTTGTAAAAATAACCTGCTAAAACATTTCTAACTACTAATCTTAAAAAAATCTCTCTATGGTATAAATACTTTACTTACACAAGCTACCTAGTTAGTTAGTTTTTTGAGGAATATATAAATTAACATTTGAACACCTTGTGAGAGGTGTGAGACTTCATACCAATATATAACCATTAATATACCCTTAAATTCCACAATACCAAATAAATAATAACAACTGATAAAATAATATAAAATAATTGAAAAATAAGAAAAAAATCCATTATAAATCAATAAACAAGAACAAAATATACACACCATGTCAAGTCAAGTGTGTCATACATAAAATTAACAGGGTTGATAGATAGATAGATCATATAGAAAATAAAATAAAATTGACAAAATAATGGAGTCATTAGGCATCCAAAAAAGGGTATCTACATCACCACTACACCCATGCCCAAACATCATCAAACTTAACGATATATCGTAAGTACCTTTCCTTTACCAAGATCACAAGAAATGAAATCTTCACACACACAAAAACAAACTGTACATGAATATCATGAGTGTAATGACTCAATAGGATGAAATCAACCCTAGAAATATCCCATGATATAATGTGAATGCATGTGAAAATAATTTAATTCCAATTAAATACATGTCACTTAAAAAAAACTTTCAAGATGATCCATTATGTATATACTAAGCCACTATACTACTTGAACCTACCTACTTCGTCCAATGTCAAAATTGTTATATGATCATAAAAAACATCAACTAATAAACTCCACTTACACATAAGCATCACTTGGTGAAGTAAAATGATAATTTTTACCCAATAAATGGATTCAAATAATTATATTAATTTTAAAATGGTGAGTTTCATTTATTGTGTGAATCTTAGAACAATATAAGATCGTTTTTTTGGGAAACATAAATACACTTGTTCTCAATTATAGAAATGGGCATATACTTTCATATTTTAAGATAAACCTAGGGATTTTAATGTGTTCCCATTTTATATATAAAATATAATTTATCTATAAATATAACCTTATTCTCTCATCAAATTAAATGATTAAAAATTATTGGAATAAATTATAAGGTATAGTTCACACATCTATTTCCATTTTGAAATGAAAACTTTCTAGTAATTTCATGAATAAATAATTTATAATTTTCCAAATTTTATTATTTTTATATCCAATAAAATTTATGGATGTTTTTTATATATGATACTATAATTTTCATTAATAAATTATTCTCTGAACATCAATGGTTGGGATTTTAATCATTCACTCCTAACTTAAAAAATTATGAAATGTTCACCATGATCTATAATATTTTTGTTCCATATGTCACTAATGAAAAATATATTTAATTTATAAAAATATGAGTTATAAGAACTACAATGTATATTTTAAAATATTTTAATTTTAGAGGGTTAGGATTGTAACACCTTGGCCCAAAATACCAAAAAAAATAACTGAACTAGGTCTCTATGTAACCTCAGGTGTGCTTCCACATATGTTAAAGGATGTTGACTAGTAGTGAGGACCTGATTCAACTATAGAGAGACCATGTTATTGATGAAACACATAAGGTTATTCCCGAATCTACTGAAATTTTCTCATAACCCATCTATATAACAGACATACCAATAATCTATAGTCATAAAAAAATATCCAAGAGGGTGCCTCATAGTCTAGAATATAAAATTAAACAATATATATGATGCATAGAATATAACCAAGAAACAATAGTGAAATATACATCATAATTCATAATAAATATGGTAAATATATATGAAATATAGTTGAAATAAATATAGATACGATGGCTTCTGGACCGACTCATAATAAATCTACTAGAAAATCATCAACCTCTAATACACCTCCTCTCAAGCCATATATCTAGCTCCATGATGATACCAATACCTACTATGAAATATAAGTTCTACCCATTTACATTAAAACCCACTTATGTAAATAGCTGGGGGTGATTCCAATGACCTAATTGGATCCCCCACTCCCCTATACTCACTAAGTGCTAGTGGTCAAGTGGATGCAAGTGTAATTCCATAGTGAGTGGAACTAAAACCACCTAGAAACATAATTTATGGATACTTATATATATATATATACATATATGTTCCATCATAGAAAGAAGAGCACACGCCTGAAACACCAAACTGATACTATCCACTTAGACCAGGTTCTACCTTCCACTAATCGATGAATATACCCTTATATAATTATGAGGAATATCACATGTTTACTCTCATATCATAATATTTTTAACACTCTAAAAATTTATTTTATAAGAATAATAATATTAATATATTTCTTAACATGCAACACCTAGCTTTAAGCAAATTGTGATATACTATAAAAATATTATTATTTAAATGTGACTATTATAACCTAGACATTAAATTGGAAGGAATTAATTTTAGTAACTACATTATGAAATATATTTACAATTACACTACTCAATAAAAATTTATTTATTAATTATTTGGAAATAAACACTCAATTTTTAGTGAAGTCGTTTTTATGCTTCAAAAATATGTTTTTTTTTTCAAAAATGATTTTTATTGCATTTTGTTCATGGAAATTATAATTAATTTATACCAATTTTAGAAATTATATTTTATAAAATTAAAATAATTTTTTAAATAATAATATCCAAATTAACTTTGGTTTAAATTTTGGTATTTTTATGAAATGACTGATTTTATAGTGAATTGTGGAAAATATTGATTTTTCAAATACTCTCATTTGATTAGATTAAGTAATTTAAAAGTAAAAATATAATTTTTATTTATTATTAAAGTTATATATTATCCATTTTATTTTTAATAATATAATTAATTAAATTTTAATTAGTATTATTCATGATTTTAATAAAAGTTAATTTTTATGCTTAAAAACGCATTTTTATAAAAAACTGTTTTCCATTATATTTTACGCATTTATATTAAAATTGATTTATTCCAATTATATATATTGAATATTTAAAATTAATAACATATTTTGAATCATGAGGTTCAAAATTTTTAAATAATCCCTTTTTATTTTTGGTCATTTTGAATAGTAACTATGGTAAATATTTGTCACTTTCATAAGGGTAAAATAGTTAAAACAGGGTTAAAACTAGGAGATAAGGTCTAAAAATCATCCCAAAACTTTAATTATTTTATTTTATAAGACTAATTAAACCATAAAAATAATAAATTTGAGTATATTCCAATTTGGTTTACTTTTTCCTTGATAATGACTTTTATATTATTTTAAGTAAAGAAAAATACAAAATGTCACTCCATTGCTTTTAAATTTATTTTATATGTTCAAATAGAGATAAAAATAAGTTTTGACTAAATATTAAAGTTAGTTTTGAGAATCATAAAATTATATTTATTATGTTAATTTATTTCAATTTTTTGGTGAATATATAATTACCTTAAACACCTATACAACACCGATACATTTCTTGTGCAAGCATTAAAAAAATAAAGGTAAATTATTTTACAAACATAAAAAGTAATATTTTTTGGATGAATTATATTTTCACATGAATTTTATGGTTAATAATAATTTATAATCTATGTTTAAATAGTTTATATTTAATATCAATTATTATCTTGATATCTTTAAAGTCAAATTAAATGAATAGTGTGAAAAATCACAGTAATAATATTTTATGAAAAATAATATTTTATTAAATTATTCAAAAATTATAATAATATTTCAAGAGGACAATAGGATGATAAATGTTCTAAAATTTCACCCCTTTACTTTTATAATCTAATTATTATCTTATAAGTAAAATTATATCCCTTTAAGATTAAAAAATTTGTTACTGTGGTTAAGGTTAAAAATGTTAATGAAGGGGTTAAACCAAAAGGTAAGGGTTAAAATGATCTAAACACTTGATTAAACCTAATTGGGTTGTTTTATTTTTATCTTACCCATACACCTTATAATATTAGTCATTTTGGATCCATTTTTTCAAGAAAGTAACTTAATAATATTTTAAAACTTTTAAAAATTACGAGTGTGCTACTCACCTCAACGATAAAAGGGCAGCCCTCCCCTATTTTATTTACAGAAACTTGAGATGTATATATAAAAAACCCTACAAAATTATATTTTTAACTACCATATTCATTAATTAGAGGTTGTGGTCTACTTAAAATAACTTTCCAAAGGTCTTTAACAAAGGTTTTAAAGGAGGTCTACCAAAGAAGAGGTAATCGTCTTTATTGACTCTTTTAAGTATATTTATCTTTTAATTCCTATAAATATGTTTTACCAACCATAAAATAATCAATAAATCATAATAAATATACTAATATGTTTTTATTATTATGGTACAACCATTTTCTACCTCTTTTCCATCATATGGAAATAGAAAACATCGCTCATGCATACATACAACTTACCATCTCCACATAATAGTGTAATTCATTTTTCATCACTGTTTTAAATGGATTGTCATGAATATAGAAATAATTAGTATATATTATATTTATGACATAACTATGATTCAGGAAATATAATATATCATTTACTTTCTTATCTTTCTATCTGTTGGAAAATGAAAACGTCACTCGTGCTTATGTGTGGACCACCACCACCACCTCCACAAAGCGATGTGATATATTTTTCATTTTTTATTTATATATATGGTAATAAGGATATATTTAATTAATATATATTATATAATAGTTATTTTATTTACCTTTCTTTCATTCTATCCTTCGAAAAGTGAAAACATCATTCATGCGTACATATGGACTACCATCTTCATGAATGATGTAATTAATTTTTCCATATACACCTTTAAATAATGATTATAAAAATGTATCTAATGAATAAATATGATATTTATAAAATTAATATCATTTTGGAGATAATGAAATTATAACCTATGCACAAGAACCAGAACATCTGTGACAAAACATACAAGAGAAAACTAAGAAATTAACACTTGAAACAATGATAATAATGAAAGATTGTTAATGAACATGTGATAAGATGTTATAACTAGATAATATATGGTATTATAAATATGAATACGGTTATGGTATAAATTAATAAGAAGTTTAAAAAAATTATTCAGGAGTTTAAATCATGTTCAACAAAGTAGAAACATGAATTAAGGGGTTTCTTAACTCAATTTCTATTCATTGGGTCCTACTTCTAATCCATTGACTATGTTATTACATAATTATGTGTAAAATGACCTATTATTGTATTATTTATTTATTTATTTATTTTTTGTGGATTTATGCTTTTCACACATAATCACTTTATTTATTAATTTACACTTCAATGATACGTTCTTTATAAGGGATTTCATCTCAATCTACACTCTATTGAGAAATATTTGGTATTATGATCCTATTTATTTTTATACGTTTCATATACTTACTATTTTATGTATTTAACTTGAATATATATTTATTTATGGTGATTAAAGTTTCAATTCAATTTTATACTTTCAAGGTGTTACAATTTAAAAGTTACCAAAGATATTTAAGTAGATCCCGTATTTTATATTCCTATAAATATTTAACTAGATTCCATATTTACGTAGATTCCGTATTTTATATTCCAATATATATTTAAGTAGATTCCATATTTTATTCCAAAATTTCTTCTCTTTGGAAATTGAATCAAGCAATGAAATTTTTAAAAGAAAATTTTATCTGCTTTCTCTTTTGGATCATGTTTATTTTTCTTTCATGTCCACATTTTTTCAAAATTGTATTACAAAAGTCATTTTTATTAACTCAAATTATTTATTAAGGAAATTTTAAGTTATACTTTAATTTTAAAAATGTTTTAAAGGAATATTTATAATGTTTTTCAAAAGGTCTATTTTTGAATTTCTTTATAGAAAAGTCAAAAGGAATGTTTTTAACGTATATGGAATTAATGGATTTTACTGCCGCCATAACTATTTTATGAAATTTAGATTATTATACACATTTTAAATGGTTTTACCAAGAAAAATCTTTAATTAATGTTTATTTTAATGGTCTGTTTATATATATATTTTTTTTCTAAAGGACATGATTTTATTATAAAACATACATTTTTGATGAACTGACAATCATATTTTATCTCTTATTAATTTTTTGGTAATTAAATTTCTATTGAAACATCCAATTTCTTGTGATCATTTTTAATTGGAAATTAATTTTTTTATTAATTATCTATATTATTTTTATCATGGATATTCTTATTTCCTAAACCGTATACCATTTCTACGTACAATGTTTAACTATGAAAGTTATTTGATTGACTAAGGAAATATTGATATTTCATTTCCTTTACTAAATACATATATTTATTGACAAGGAATACTATTTATGAATTAAATTGATCATTTAATATATGAATAATGTTTTATATATGTAGTGACAGGTGGGGCTCAAAATTATATATCCCATCAATGCATCGATGATTATCATGAGAAAAACTAGCTGACCAAACTTATTAAGTGAGTTTTGGGTTTATACCTACTCAGAGTTTAAACTATCTTAGTGTAAGTGCTTGATGATAAAGATATAATGATGTATGAGATCATGAAATTCAATATTATGTATTTCCTTCATTGATAATCCACTCATTATTATCCACGAGATTACTACATTAATATTATCTATGGAATCATTTTGATGCTCAAGTTATTGATTAAATGAAATAGATTTTTAGTTATCTACCTTTCCATATTGATTATTACTTATTTAATCATGATAGATTCCATTTTAAATAACCCTTATTGATTATATGATCTAACCCTTTACTTATTTTCCTTTCCCCAGGTTATAAATAAAGAATCTTTTAATGAGTTCAAGGATGTAGAGTATTTAATTTTATTATGTTTTTATATTTTATTATTAATGTAAAATGGGAATCATGTTTGTATCTAGTTCTTAATGACTACTAAACTAATTGATCCTTGTCAATAAAATCCCTTGTATCATATGAAAATGTAATAAAGTAGACACCAACTCTAGGTAACTTGAGTTGGTGTTGTTACAGTTGGTAAAATAGAGACACTACTAGAAACATAGCCTATACCCATAGTTTAGAACTGTGGGTATAACCCATAAAACTGTGAGTATAGACTATACCCATAGTTTAGAACTATTTTTATAGTTCACAAAACTATGGGTATATCGTATACCCATGATTTTATGAATTGTGGATGATGGAGTCATCAATATAGAACTATACCCACAATTTTTATAGAAACTATGGGTATAAGCTAGGATAATTTCATAGTTACCAAGTTTTAGTTAAACTGTGGGTATATCTTATCCCAAAAGAAAACATTTTACCCACGATTCATTGAACTAAGGGTATAGATACCAATCCCAACCTGGTAGTAGCAACCCTTCAAGTCCATCCTAAACCTATAAAAAAAATACAAACCACAATACACATTCAATGAAATACATATATTGTATATTTAGAATTTAATCAACTACTTGTATTAATTTTAAAACCATTTACAATACTAGAATAGAATCATACATCCATAAAACCAATCAATTCAATCCATTAAAGAACATCCACATGTATCTTTAATACTAACTCAAAAATGGAGGGGATCAATATCTACCCCATCCCCAACATCCTCATCCTCATCACTATTAGCAACATCACCACCACCACCATCATCAACAACATCATCTGGTGAATCATCATCAATATCATCATCACCTTTATCACCACCACCATCAACTGAACCACCACTAAGACCCTCATTAACATAACTTAGGGAATCATATAAAGAGAGCATTTATTCTATACATGAATCAAAAGAAGCAGCAGTCTCTGATGGAAGTGATTAACTTATAATTGATATAGCTTTTAGGAAGTGTTCGATGACCACTGTACTTCTTTTATGCTTCTGTAAATCTATTTTTTTGGCCTCAACTGCTTTTGAATGATAATTTTACACATCAATGGTTTGAGAGGTTCCTAATGAGGTCCTATACCTAGTGTAGGATATGTTTTTCCCAGGTCTATATTAGACTCTCCCCTAGTGCTCCTCACCCAATACCTGTCACAAATGATCATTTGGCCTGAAGTTTTCATCTTCTTTTATTCACAATGATGCTTTCTGTAAATGAAATTGATTAGTACAATACTAAATTATTTAATAATATGAAAGTGATAAAATAGAATGAATTAAAATTGTAGCTGTTTAAGAAATCCATAAAACGAAGAAGCATATAAATATACATTTCATTAGAAATTTAATACCAGTGTAATAACATAAAAAATACATACTAATTATCATTCTAAATATGGGTATGATATTGATTCCTCTTTTATGTTCATTTTGGTCCAATTCTATTTGGGTTATGTTATTTGGTTATTCAGTCACTTGGTAATTTTGATCATTTGGTTATTTGGTTCATTGTTTGGTTAGGTTGTTTGGCCATTTGGTCATTTGTCCATTTGACCATTTAAAAATTTGTCCATTTAGGCCAATTATTCCATTTAATGCAATTAGAAAAATAAGGAAAATTAGGCTAATTAGGTCAATTATTCCAGTTAGACCATTTAGGCTAATTTTGGACAATTTAGGCCAATTAGGACATTTATTTGGACAATTTAGGACAATTAAGACATTTAGGAAAATGTAGGTCAATTTAGGTCTATTTAGGCTAATTAGGCCAATTTAGTCCATTTAGGCCAGTTTAGGCCATTTAGGCCACTTTAGGCCATTTAGGCCAGTTTAAGCTATTTAGTCCATTTAAGCCATTTATTCCATTTAGGCCATAGTCCAATTAGTCCAATTAGACCAATTAGAAAAATTTAGGTCAATTTAGGTCAATTTAGGCCAATTGGCTATTGTACCATTGATTCATTAGGATTTTGGGTTGTTCGGTCATTGGGCCATTAGCTCGTTAGGACATTAGAAAATTTGTCATTAGGCTATTAGTCAATTAGTCCATTAGGAAAATTTACCAATTGGCTAATTGTCTAGGCCATTAGGCTGTTAGGCCAATTGGCCATTAGGTTATTAGGCCATTTTTCAATTAGTCCATTAGGCCATTTAGGCCATTCATTATATCATTAAGCCATTAGTCCAATATTCCATTAGGATAATAGTCTATTAGGACAATATTCCATTAGGCCATTAGGCCAATTGTTCATTTGTCCAATTGGCCAATTTTTCCATTTAGTCCAATTAGGCCAATTAATAAAATTAGAACAATTAGGATAATTAGGAAAATTAGTCTATTTAGGATAATTAGGCCATTTTGGACATTTAGTACAATTTTTCCATTTATACCAATTAGTACATTTAAGTCAATTTTGTCCAATTTGGACAATTAAGCCATTTATTTGGCCAATTTAAGAAAAATAGTCCATTTAGGCCAATTTAGGCCAATTAGGCCATCTATTTGGCCAATTTATGCTATTTAGGCCAATTAGTTCAATTATTCCAATTTAGTCCATTTAGGATAATTTAGGAAATTTAGGTCATTTAGGATATTTAGACCTTTTAGGCCATTTAGTCAATTTAGGCCATTTAGTCCATTTAATTCATTTAGGTCAATTTAGGCCCATTAGTCCAATTAAGCCAATTTAGGCCAATTTTCCATTTGACTATTATGTTATTGGGCCATTATTCCATTAGGATGTTATTCCATTAGTCCATTATTCCATTAGTCCAATTTTCCATTAGGATATTATGCCATTAGGCCATTAGGCCGTTAGGACATTTTTCCACTTGTCCGTTTGACTATTAAGATGTTAGGACAATTGGAAAATTGGCCATTAGTCCATTTTTCCATTTTAAAATTTGTCTGTTAGGTCATTAGGCCATTTATTTGACCAATTTTGGCTAATTAGGCCATTTTGGCCAATTTAGGACAATTTAGGACAATTAGGACAATTAGGTCAATTTAGGCCAATTTAGGATATTTAGTCTATTTAGGAAATTTATATCCTTTATTCCATTTAGACCATTTATTCTATTTAGTACAATTTAGACTAATTAGACCAGTTTTGCCAATTTAGGCCAATTCAGGCCAATTGGCTATTAGACCGTTATATCGTTAGACCATTATAACATTAGGACATTAGGCCAATTGAAAAATTTTCTAGATAGTTATACCATTAGTCCAATTATCCATTAGGCCATTAGGCCAATTGACCATTAGTTCATTAGGTCAATTAGACCATTTATTTGGCCAATTTAGGAAAATTAGTCCATTTAGGACAATTTAGGAAAATTAGGACATTTATTTGTCCAATTTAGTCCAAATGGGTTATTTAGGCCAATTTAGGACAATTTAGGATAATTAGGTCAATTTAGGAAATTTAGGACAATTTAGTCCATTTAGACCATTTAGGTTATTTAGGCTATTTAGACCGATTTAGGCCAATTTAGGCAATTTAGGCCATTTAGGCAATTTAGGCCATTTAGGCCATTTAGGCAATTTAGGCCATTTTGGCCAATTTAGTACAATTAGGCTAATTTGTGCCAATATGGATAATTCTCCATTAGGCCAGTTAGGCCATTAGTCCAATTGTCCAATTGGCCATTCGACCATTCAGCCATTTGGCCATTTGGCCATTTATCCATTAGGCCATTAGGACATTATTCAATTAGTGCATTATGTCATTTGACCATTAGGACACTTGTCCAATTGGCCATTAGGCCATTAGGGAAATTATCCAATTATTCCATTAGACCAATTAGTCTATTAAGACATTAGGTCAACTGGCCATTTGTTCATTAGGAAAATAGGCCAATTAGTCCATTAGACCATTACTCCAATTGGACATTAGGCCATTAGTACATTTAGGTTATTTGGACATTATGACATTTGACCATCTATAAGTTTTAAAGGGGAATTTATAGTCTTATATTAAATTAATTAGAATACAAATTTTCAATACAATTAATTAGAATTAAATTTTCTATGAAAGCCATTAAAGATTAAGAATACCTTAAAACCACCGCTCTTCCAATATGTGATAATTTATTGATATTGTGTTTTTGGATAGTTGGGGAATATTGGCACAAACTTTAATGGATTTACTCATCCAACCATGATATAACTCATGCTTATATGATTACCATTACTCCCCAAGATTGATCAACCTTGCAACCTTAGTAGCTTCACCATAAGAAAAGTTAAACCAATGCTATAAGGAACATATTAATTCTTATAAATACAAAAATAATATAGATATAAATTTTTACAAATTTTCTTACCCATATCTTCACCCATGCTTTGTCCTTGATTTCATTAATGATATTCCTCTATGAGACTGGTTACATTATAATGACATCATTGTACTTGGCTAAAGTTTCCATGAAACTTCTACACTGCCTAACATTTTTACCTATCATCTGATTATCTTCATTATAATTCACCATTATTTGTGTTTGAAAATTCTAGGCTTCATGCATACAGGCGTGATGATGTCACCTACTAGAAGATCCCACTGAATAAGATCAAAGGAAAAAAAATACTTAATCCATAGTATATCATGAAAAAAATGAGGTGATATAATTTGACCCACTTATAATAAAAAACCTAATGCATGTTGCTCATTAGGCTTTGATGGATCTGTGTATTATCTTGAATCAGTAGCCTATGAAGGATGTGCCTATTCTAATACATACACTAGGTGATCTTCATGAACTAGAGTGGAAGATGAAGTAAAAGAATCATCAAATGATATATGGATAGTAGAAAATAGAGACAATATAGATATAATAGGATATGAGTAATAGGTTTGGGGATACATCAAAGGATATGGAAATTGTAAAGGTGGGAACATACCTAGAGGAAGTATATTGGAAGAAGAGGATAAATGAGATGATGATGGAGGAATGGGTGGGATCATACTTTGAGGCTAAAGTGGAGGATGGAAAGGTGTGGTAGATGGGGTGTCTGCTGGTGGTTCAGGGTGAGAATGAGTATGATGGGTGCTCTATCTAGATCTAGAATCACCCATGCTCAGAACCATACTAGTAGGTAGAGTAAAAGTTAAATTTGGTTTACCTGTATGCCCCTAATTTCTTTTACAAAGAATAAGAACATAGAATTAAATGTAATGTAGAAGAAAAATATTACAATTATTATAATCACTAAGGGAACTATTTAAGGAAACCTAAGATCAGGCATATATCGGTCATTATCAAATAATAACTTCCTTAAAACTTCTTTAATATTTTTCATAATCTCTATAAGAATGAAATTTACATTTTTTAGAAACAATTTTTAAAAATCATGCATAAAAATTAGAAGTCAAAGAAGTCATAAGAAATTTCATAACATGTTTTAGCAGCTATAATTTAAAACAAAATTATACATTTTTTAAAAACCCATTTTAAACCCAGTTTTTTGGAATTAAAATAAATATAATTAAATGAAATGAAAACAAAAAATACTAAAAAAACATATCATTCCAAACTAAAACTATATTAAAGTAATTATAGTAGTAAAAACCTAAGAAACCCACATTAAGGTAAATTTAATGAACTGTGAACATATATGGTTTCTTCTAGATACCACCCACCACTACTTAAGGTTCAACATCAAATATCACAATGTAACAATTTGAGTCATGAAATGAAATATTTTGGTCAACAATAATGGGGGCATCAATGGTGTTAATTTCATCTCAACCATCATGAAAAATATGTCATGGTTACAGGGTAATCAGGTCTCAGATGATCTTTCACATAAAAAAATTGTTTTTCCATTGATGCCAAAATATATGGTTCATTGGTAACTAGGAATTGACTCATGTTAATAAATCTAAATCTAAAGTCATCAATAAATATACCATGTTATGTCATTGAATCAAACCATTTACATTTCATCATAGTGACTTGACTATGAGATTAATAATCCAATAACAATATTTTCTCAAAAAGTCCATATTAAGACACATTTTCATTTTGAGGCGTACTATCTAATTCACCATCATTACAGTCTGTTTTATCATTCAACATAACTCTATTATGCTATTTTCTAATTTTCACCCCTCGAACAGTTGTAACAAATTATACCCATTGGTTTTTAAATATTTTCATTCACGAACCAAAGAATTGAGACCAAAATCCACTACTCTTACATCATGAGAGATGGAATCAATAGGTAAACTCAATACCTAAAATATATTTCAATAATAAAATTAAATGAATATATATATTTTAAGTTAATTAATGTAATAGTCATACTGTTTATTTCAACCAATAAATAATCTCTTTTCTACGAAAATCCTCTCTCTTTATAAGAGGAAAAGATTAATGAACCCTACTTATAATTTGTTTATGTTACCTACATAAAATGATAATAAAATTTTAAGGTATATGTAAAATTTCATAGTATGAGGTAACATATAAATTTTCAAATTAATTACTTGATATAGTCATCAAACAAACCACAGTTAAACAAGATTATTTGATGTGCCATGTCCCTCTCTTTAAGGCTCAATGTAGCCAATTTATATAACCTCGGAATTCCTACTATTTAGGGAAGATATGGAAATGAGGGATCAATTTCCCCATAATTCTCATCTTTATTTATCATTGGATGTTTATGTCTTATGCTCACATAATAAAAATACATTTAAACAAATCTAAACATTATCGAGCTGGATAACCTCTCACAATGGAACGTTCAGGATGATTGTTGTTTTAGATATAATATTTCATTATAAATATATTTCTTTTAGTAGGATACATCTATATAAATTCAAAGGGTCCCCCAAGAATTGTTTCATCTAGAATATGAACCATTAAATATAGTATGCAAGTGAAACATGATTGAAGATTTTTTTTTCCGACTCACAAAAAATTAATGGTGCCTCTTACTATTTTTATCAAGAAATACCTAGATAAAATTTTATCTCATGTTCTATAAAAAATGGAACAAGAAAATCACTATCAGCCTTATATTATTGGATTTAAAATTCTAGATTTATATTGGGATCAATTCATGAAGAAGGATGTGATAATCATGAGTTTTTAGGGTTTTTTGTTTCAAATCCCTTATATTGACTTGTTTTGATATGTTGCTGGAATAGACATCAAAAACCTTTATATTATACAATAATTACAATAATTGTTTTTTATATAAAGGTTTAATCACATAATAAGAACAAGGAACTTTCCATTTGTTTTCACCAAAACACATAAGATATATTTTTGGTTGAATACCCCAATCTAACAAGCCCTGGTGAGATTTTAAGTCATATTCAGTCTTCCCCTTGATATTTAGAAGAATTAAAAGTAACATTTTACATATATTTTTCTCAATGTGCATTAAGTCTAAACAATGACATAATAAATTGGTAGATCAATATAGAAACTCAAAAAATATACTTTTCTTTTTCCAAATGTAAGTGGATTCAGTTTAAAAAGTCTTCATCTTTTTAGATTTGATATGACATTTACCTAATGAAAAAAATGAAATCTTTCAATTCATTAAGCACATTAGTTCCTGACATACGTTGAGGTGGATGTTCTACATCAATAGTATTATCAAGTCTCTAATGATTCTTCCAGTATTGATGATCCATTGGAAATAATCTTTGATGTGCCATGAAACTAAAACTATTATGATATTTAAGACTTATCAATCATGTATTATTCATAAAAATAGAACATGATAGTTTTACCTACATTCTCCAACTATACATCATTACATAAGTAGGGAAATCATTTATAGTTCATAGAAGGGAAACATGCATATGAAATATATTTTTAAAGAAGCATTGAATGTGCACACACCCATATATCAAAGATGCTTCAAATTTCTTATTAAAGGTTAGAAGTAGACATCAATATCATTGTAGGATTAGAAGGTCCATATATTATTATACCCAAGAAAGTGAAATTTTTTCATACACATCCACAAAGGAAGATTATAAATGTGAATAAAAACTGGCAACATGTTATGAGCAATAATCATCTGACCAAATGGATTAAAACCATCATAGGATAGACCAAACCTAACATTATGCACCTTAGATGCAACATTGGGATGTTGTGAATCAAATTCTCACCATGATAATCCATCTTCAGGATGAACTAACTCATAATTACCTTTAATTATTTTAGCATTATGCCGTCACATATTGGTTGATATTTATATAGACATGAATAGATTTTAAAGATTGGGAATCAATGGAAAGTGCCACATGACCTTATGTGGCACATGAGATGGTGTCCTATCTACCTTTGACTTCCATCAAGATCCACAAAATTATTTATTATCAATAAGGTCTATTGTTCTCTCCCATTATAAACAGAAATATTTTAGAAAAACATGAATTTTATTAGTAGAAAATCTGAGCCACATAATTAAATTTTATTCCCTATAATTATTTAAGGGAATATCTACACCACCAGGAAGAAATTACTTCAAAAAGGTATGAATATAATCAATGGAGGTATTAGAAATTCCATACATGTTTTTTCATCACTACCAAAAAACTGGGCAAGGCATGCGCCTGCCTTTATCAGCGCTAATGGAAAAGCACTGATAAAGGGGTGGGCCTTTATCAGCGCTAAAAAAGCGCTGATAAAGGGATTATTTATCAGCACTTTTATTAGTGATGATAAATGTAACATTTATCAGCGCTTTTCTTAGCGCTGATAATATTTATTGTATACATTAAATAAAAAACACATGTTATAAACTATATATATATATTAAATAATTATAAGATTAATACTAAATATATTTATTAGATTTATTAATTCAATATATATTTATTAGTTTTATTAATTCATTATATATTTATTAGATTTATTAATTCATTATATTTAATATATATTTATTATATTTCTTTATATTTAATGTATTTGTTTTATTTATAAATATATAATGTGTTCTGATATATATGTATAAGTGAAATTATTGAATATATATGTGTTTTCCAGTGAATTGGGATCGATCAATATCACACATGCGCACGTCTATATATATGTGTTTTTCAATGAATTGGGGTCAATGAATCATACATGCGTATATATATGTGCATATTGAATAATGTTCATTTATAGATTATAATTCATTATGTTACCCATATAATATATATATATATATATTAATTAAATGTACACTTAAAATTAAATTATATTTTAAAAATAAATATATATTTTATTATATTTTCAATGATATATATATAAATATACCTTTAAACAATTTTATAAGAATAAATAGAGATATATATATTTAGAGTTAAATAAATATATAATAATATAAATAAATTCTTAAATTGATACATTTATCAGCGCTTTTATTAGCGCTGATAAACTACGTATTTATCAACGCTAAACAAGCGCTGATAAAGAGTGTCTTTATCAGCGCTAAAATTAAAAGCGCTGATAAAGTTCGGCCTTTATCAGCGCTAAAAAAGAACTGATAATGGTGGTATTTATCAACACTTATCATTTTAGCATTGATAAATACACCCTTTATCGGCGCTTTTTACTAGAGCTGATAAAGGGTCACGTGGGATTGATAAAAACCCTCGGGTCCTCTTCCTCCTCCCTGCACCCTGTCAAGCTCTCACGGAAGCCCTCCTCTGCGCTGCTGCCGCCTCCTCCGCCTCATTCTCCTCCTCCTCTGGTCACCGCCTCCTCCTCCTCCGGCCACCGCCTCCTCCTCCTCCTCTGCGCCTACTCCTCCTCCTCCTCCTCCTCCACCGTAGCCTCGTCCTCCTCCTCCTCCACCAGCGCCTCCTCCTCCTCCTCCTCCTCCACCTACTCCACGGCCTCATCCTCCTACTCCTCCATCGGAGCCTCCTACTCCTCCTCCTCCTTCGCCTACTCCGCTGCCTCCTCTCCACCGCGGGTCCTCTACCACGACCTCCTCCTCCTCCTCCTCCGCTGCTTCCGAGCTGCTTCTGCTGCCTCCACCCTACCTCTGCGCTGCCTCCGCTACCTCCGGTGCCTCCACTGTTGACGCCTCATTCTCCTCCGCCACCGGGTCCTCCTCCTTAAGATGATTAAAATTGAATTTGCATGAATTAATTATGTTTGCATTGTGGTGACCCCTTGCATCCTATCCCAAATTATGAATATTTGATAGCCATTATCTTTTTCCTCCTAACATTTAAATAGAATCCATTGTATGAATACTTGGATGTTAGAAGATTTTTTTGGATGTGAACAATTTACAATTGGTGTGGATATAGGGTGGATGATGAAAACCTTGGAAAACCTCAATGTTGACTCAAAAAAATTGTAGGTAGGAAGTTCCTTACCCCTTGGTTTGTCCTTTACACATGATACTGTGAGGATTATTTATGATGGAATATAATTACACCATTATTGATTATGATTGCATGTGGGTGTATTTATAACGAGATACCTACATTTATTTTTGGATTTTTTGAGTGTTGTTATTGTGGGTAATTGTTATGTTTGGATTGTGATCACATGATGTTATGTGTTATATTATATACTCATGATAATATGACATTACAACTTGAATGATTCACCTCGTATGTGTGTTAGCATGAATGGTGTTTATATGTTGTACATCAAAGAAGTGGACCATCATGAAATTAATATCCCTTAGTTGGGTACTACACTTGATATGTGATGATGAAGACAGAGAAACTAAGCATAGGGTAGAGGTACAACATATCCATGGTGTCGTGTCATGGGTGTGCTTGAGGTACCCAGTATTTTCTAGGTCCCATTCACTATGAGATGCATAATTTTTTTCAATAACCACATGGATCTATCTCATACATAGAAAGAGGGTAAGAAGGTCACTGATTTCCTTGCTACTTAGGCCTCTCTAGGTAACATTTGTACCATATTTAACATCATAGGATCCCTCCCCCAAGCTTATTAGTTTAGTTAAAGAAGATTCCCTTGGGATAAACTAATTTATACCTCCTTTGACTATTTTTATCCTTTTCCCCTTCTTGAAATAAAATATATCAACATTGGATGTGTTGAAATAAAGTTCATGACTGAGTTATTTAAGCTATAACCTAGGGTTTGTTGTGCCCCCCCCCCCTCCACTACTCCCTCTTCTCCCCACCTCATCCATGCCTTCCCTCCTCCCTCATCTCCCTCTCCTCTAACTAAACATCCTCCCCTTCCTCCACCCATACTCACTTCCCTCCTAGTACCATGATTTGAACTAAGGGTAGGTGCCTTCCCCCATCCAAACACATAGCTTATGGATCGTGGCCTATTGCAGCTAAGCACTAGACCCAAACTCTAACTCCACCATCTCCTTCTCCCTCTTCTTTTCCACCACCATTGGAAGATTCCATCTCATTGGGTTTTGATTTTCCTTTTGCATCCCACCACTCACAAGATGTGGTTCCACATACCAATGTCCATCCCTATTTTAACTTTGAGGAAATGCAACACTATATGTGCTTGGACCATTTTCAATCCAAGTCAATTTTCACCAACAAATCCATGGATTTGGTCGTAATACACAAGGTCCTCATCGAAAAGGATGTTATGGTAGCCCTTCGCATCAATGAAACACTCCCAAATTATTGATGTTCCTGAGGAGATATTTTAGGAGCTCTTTTTAGAGTTCCTTACAACTTTCAAGATAGAATTAATCTGTATCACCTTCAAACTAGGTGGTAGGGATTGGGATTTGACACTAGGTGAGTTCAGAGTTATCTTGGGGTTTATTCTTCTGACTTTGCTACATCCACTACCTATGTTGCTTTGTGTCTTGATCTGAACAAGACAAATACACTAAAGAGTTGGGTGTTGATCACTCATGAGACCACAAGCATCCATGATCCTCTCACATCCAAGAACACCCAGATGAAGGGTTATTATCCGAGGATTAGTCATTGTGCCTTAGCTCATGCCTGGATAGCATGGGGAGACTCCCACATAACCATCACATAGACTAAGGTGGCCATTATGGACACTTCCATGGGTTCCCTTGTGGAAAACATATACTGCTTCTTACTTATGCATTTGGTCCCATGTGTTTCAATCAACATTCTACACTTTTAATTTTGATGCACATGTTAGGCTACCTATTGGCCTTACCCATGAGGTATTTCCTTGTACGAACACCCTATAGAGACCGCCCTATGAGATTGATCCACAAGTTGCACTGATTATCCTACTTCATCACAAAAGGTATGGTTAGCCCATGTCTATAGTGGTGAACCCCACTAACACACTATAAAAAACTCCCAAGAACCACCTCTCATCAGGGGTGATCGAAGAGAGGAAGAGATTGGATGAATCCCAAGAACCACCCAAGATTTTTTATTAATGAGCACACCCCCTAACATTTTTGAAGTATCTTGTTTTTTATCTAAATTATACTCATATTCCTTCTCCCCTAACCTATATACTCATCATATGGATTTCAAATAGGATGAATATAAATAAATAATGGATGAATGCCAATCGGTTGACAAAAGAGTATGAAGAAGGCGTGAAAGAGTTTATCAAGTTTGCAAAAGATTATGCATGTGAGTCTTCTCAAATCCTTTGTCTGTGTTTACGCTGTTGTTATTCAAAACAAATTAGTCCAGAGGAGTTGGAAGAACACTTGATCTGTCACAGAATAGATCAGAGTTATACATGTTGGAATAAACATGGGGAAACAACGAATGTAGGTAGTGACTGGGATGACACTATGTTTTATGGATCATCTGATATGATTACAAACATGAACAATGAAGATGACCGTATGGAGGATGTGATTACAAATGTGAATGATGATGAAGATCGTATTGAGGAAATGACAAGGACCGTCGAAGATGAACTTTTTGATTTCCCAAAATTGTTTGAGAAGTTAAAAGGTTGTGAAAATACGCCATTGTATGCTGGTTGTACTAAATATACAGCATTGTCAGCCATACTTAAGATGTATAATTTGAAATCAGACAATGGGTGGAGTGACGACAGTTTTAAAAAACTACTTGCCCTCATGAATGACATGCTCCCAGAAGACAATGAGCTCCCGAGCCAAACATACGATGCCAAAAAAATGCTACGCTCTATGGGTATAATCTCTGAAATAATACACACCTGCCCGAATGACTGTATACTATTTCGCAAGGAACAAAAATCACTTAAAGAATGCCCAAAGTGTGGTGCTTCTCGATACAAGAAAGATGAATCCAGTCCTACTAAATTTGTATGGTACTTTCCAATCATTCCAAGGTTTAGATGCCTATATGGAAGTGAGGAGACTGTAGAACAATTAACATGTCATGCAGATACAAGAATTAAAGATGGGATACTACGTCACCCGACAGACTCTCCTCAGTGGAAGAGAATCGACCATGAGTATCCTGAATTTGGAAACGAGTCGAGAAACCTTCGTCTTGCGTTATCTTCAGATGGAGTGAATCCTTTTGGTTTTCAAAGCAACAGTCACAGTACATAGCTAGTTATGTTGATAAATTATAACTTACCACCGTGGTTATGCATGAAATGAAAATACATCATGTCATCTATGCTTATATCAGGACCAAAACAACCGAGTAATGATATTGATGTTTATTTATCTCCATTGATCGAAGATTTGAAATTATTGTGGGATTCAGGTGTTACATTGTATGATGCTTACAGAAAGGAAGATTTCACTTTGAGTGTAAAGACCCGTAAAATTCAAGGGAAATTTTTTCTTAATTTTCTTTATAATTTTACAAGAGCGCGGTTTCAGACGGCACCTGATTCCGAGGCCCGGAGTGCCCGGAATCATTTTCCGAAGTTTGGCTCGGGTACGTTCAGTGAACGAACGAGCGGGTTTTCCTAACTTTTGATCCGGTGCTCAGAATTGAAATCCGAGGGCACCGTTGAACTCGCAGCGCCGATATTCGCTTAAAGAGACCTTTTCGGGAGTTGCGTTTGTTGCGGGTTGAAAGTTAGTTTTGGGGATTAAAAGATAAGTAAAATAAAATTGTGTGTGAATTTTATTTTATTCGAGGTGGTTAGACTCTCTCATGGGAAGTTGTTGGTGGGTCCCACAACCACCCAACTTCCCATGTGTGGTTATGAGGGAGGTGGGGCCCACACGAACCCCCACCTTTTCAAGTTCCCTAACTCCCCTCTCTCCCTCTTAATGGCTTGACATCTTAACTTCTATTTAATTATACAACTCATGTATATTAAATAAGTGAGTTAATTTTGGAGTTATCCATTTTGAATTTCAAACCTTTGAAATTCTTTGTTAAGTTTTTGATTAAATTAAGCTCTTCTCTCTTTTTGTTGGGTTAGAACGCTTTGGCCACCTTGAGAGCTTTTGAGAGCTTCTTCTTCATCTTCAAGCTCTGACGAAGAACACGATGAACGCTCAAGCTCCGACGAAGAACGACGCCTCTCTTCTTCGTCCTCCGTGTCAACGAGAGGGAACGCCGCTTCCTCCTCGGACCTTCTTCGTCGGCATACGAAGATTCACCAACGACATATCTCTTCGGGCATATCTCTTCGTCAACGGATTTGACGAACGACGACCGCGACGCCCGACCACCGCGACGTTGTCTTCCGCGGGACGTTGTCAAATCTTCGATCTTTTACCCGAGGTAGGGGTTGTTGAATATTGTTAATTTATTCCATTTCTTGCTCGTGGATCGCATGTCTACGTGAGGCTTTTGAATATTTTATATAAGTGTTTTGTTTAACGTGAGGGGGGCGGACCGCATGAACACGGCCTAACCCCCCTTCATCGTTCATGTTGTTAAGTCTTGCGGGTGGAAGCAAGGTGGCGTGGTGCCGTCGCACCACGCGGATAATTGTACGTTTAACTTACGCGATGCCGTCGCGCGCGCACCATGGAAGAAACAACAAGAACACGACGCCGTCGCGCCGCGTTGAATGAATATCAAAGCACGGCGAAGGGGCGCGGTGCCGTCGCACCGCGCCGGATGACGAACGCCGCGGCCGGTTCCGGGCCGCGGCGGAAGAAAAGACCGGCGGCCGGGCCGCCGGCATCGGAAGCCGAAGGGGGGGACCGGAATTTCCGGTCCCGTTAGAGAAAACCGGCCGGCCAGATGGCCGGCCGGATACCTTTTAAACCGGGGGAATTAATCCCCCGGCCAACCCCCCAAAACCCCCTCTTTATGAGGGGGGGTGTTTTTTTTAAGGGAAGGGGGCAGCCGGCCACCCCTCCCCGGTTCCGCTCAAATCAGGCCCCCCACGTGTGGGGGGCGTTTTAAAAAAAATTGGGCGCGGCACAAAGGCCGCGCCGCCTCTTCCAGGAAGCGGGGCTTAGCCCCCGCGTGCGGCTCCTCGCGGCACCCCGAGCCGCCGCGGCACCGTGCGCCGCCGCGCCGCCCAGGGGGGGGGGGGGGTCGGGCCGGGTCGGCCCGGACCCGGACCCCCCGTTTCGAACCAGAATCGGTTTTTGGGCCATAACTTGAGCCTCGGACCTCCGATCGACGAACCGTCAGAGGCAACGCGATACTTGGATCGAGACGGTCGTTTCGGTATATCGCACTCAAGGTTTCGGGTTACGTTGAGTTCGGCCGGGTTGGTTCATTCACGAAACCAACCGGGCTTTCGGAGCGGAAATACTCATATCTTGAGCTACGAACGTCCGATTGAGGCGCCGTCAGTCGCGTTGTGTTCCTCTTAGTGAGACAGATCTTTTGGCATACTCCGCCCGAGGTTTGGACGCAGGTGGAGTCTGGTCGGGTTGGTTTTGCCTTAAAAACCAACCGGGCCCCGGAGACGAAAATGCCAATAACTCTCAGACCGGGCGTCCGATCGACGCGCCGTCTGTTGCGTTGAGTTCCTATTGTCGATACGGAACTTTTTGGATACATCAACTCCGGTCTTCGTGACAGTTGATGTATCAGCCTCTCGGCTCGTGGAGCGGACCCTCCGAACGAGCTCGCTGTGTGCGGGAACCCTAGTGCTGGCTGCGACTGACTGCTACTACTACTGCTACGATAGCTGCTGTGACTGCGACGACGACAGTACAAAGATCCTGTGCGGTTTCGACGACGACGACTACAGCACTCAGCGATCCTACGTGGAACAGTGCTACCGAACCTGTGTGAGCTGAATCTTCTTTTTACCTTGAGCGGTGGAGCGCTTGGGTGTAGCGGCGGACCCGTGGTACTTGACAGTGGTGGTGCGCTTGGATGCAGCAGCAGACCCTTGGCGGTGGAGCGCTTGGTTGTAGCGGCGGACCCGCGATACTCTACGGAGTGTGTGCGCTTGGTTGTAGCGACAGACCCGTGACGGTGGAGACGTACGTGCGGAGTACGGAGACCGTGTAGATGACTGAGACCTGACGACTGCTTGACCGAATCGACTTGGAGTGAGTCGACTAGCCCAGTGGACGGAGCGCCCAGTAGTTGGCAGCAGACCCACGGTGGACGGAGCGCCTGGTAGTTGGCGGCAAACCCGCGGTACTCGACAGGAGGAGTACCTCAGTAGGCTATCTGGGTGAGCGCCTGGTATTTGGCAGCAGACCCTCAGCGGACGGAGCGCCCGGTAGTTGGAAGCAGACCCGCGGTACTCGACAGGAGGAGTACTTCAGCAGTCTTAGGTTAGTGAGCAGTACCTCGGAGTCGTGACAGGACCACTGTACACTTCAGAGTTGGGGCTCTTCAATATTTACGGTTTCGATAATGAAAATCCTGGTTTGAGCTGAGTCAATGATCTTTGTGATTCCTCATGATTGAGATGGGTCGCTTGATAACTTAGGTATATGTATGGGCATATACCTGGGTAATGATAATCTGTTGATTTCATAAACTTGTACTGTTATCCTGTGTGGATTTACTGTTTACTCTTCTTTGTGTATTGGGTTGTTCTTGGGATCGGTGTTGGAGCCGAACAGAAATTGGTGACATAGGTATATGTATGGGCATATACCTAATCAATACTGGATGTTACTTCGTGATTGTATCCTTCATGTGGTTTATCCTTTGTGGATTTCGGGAGACCTTCGAGGGTCTCGGGGTCCCTACTGAGTATCTTATACTCACCCCTGCACGGGATATGCCCGCACATCGTTGTGTTGGTTGCAGACGACGGACAGCGCTGACTGCGGTTGAGGCTTACGGAGTAGGTCGGTACCCGGAGGAGGACCACTGAGCGGGACGTGCTCGGAGCGGACAGTTGGACCCGAGGAGTTGTGGAGATATCTGTACCTACCCTTTAGGTAGGATCCGTGGTGGACGATCCAGGAGCTGAGCCATCTGTACCTACCCTTCAGGTAGGAATCGAGGAGGACGTTCCAGGAGCCGCTTGTACTTTCAGTTGCTGTTTTCCCTTTCGAGTTGTACTTTACTTTCAGTTTGGGTTTGTATTCTGGCCCATTTACTTTTCAGCACATTCTTTTGTACTTAGTGTTTTGCTTCCGCTTGTGCTCTGTGGTTCTTTTTGTTTACTTCTATAAAGGCAATGCCTTCTCAGTTATCGGGATTTACGCCTTGGTGCTAGTCGCCAGCCCCTGGCCTATGGAAGGCGGGCTTGGGGTAGTCACGGCACGGGCCCCGAGGGCGGGTCGTGACAAATTGGTATCAGAGGAGTTAGGTTCTACCGCGAACTCTGATCTTTTCTATGTGAAGCAATAATGTTTAGCGTATTGAGTGTGGTTATCAGTCCAGGGAGTCCAGTGTTGGTGCGGCGGCCGACGTATCCGTACACCAGGACCCTGACTTCTGATTTCCGACTTAATGCACGAAAACATTGATTGCGTGTGTGTTTCAAAGTTTTCTTTGTGATTTCTTTGTGTCAGCTCACCAGGTATACTGTTTGACCGTGGTGCACCTGTCTCCTTTCAGGATGGCCCCACGACGGCAGCCAGCTAGGGTTCCGAGAGTTGAGCGTGACGATAGCCCACCAAGCGACGAGGCCTCGGTACAGGGCCCTTTTCCAGTAGTGGCACCGGCGGTAGCTTTACCCGCCGAGCCCCCGATGCTTCCAGCAGCAGCCGCTGACGATGCACGTCGCCTCAGCGCACTGCATGAGTTTTAGCGCCAGCGACCGCCCAGGTTTCGCGGGGAGACGGATCCCCAGGCAGCAGAGGATTGGCTGGAGGCAGTGGTTCGAGTGTTTAGGCTAGTGAGGACACCAGCAGACCTCATGGTGATCCTCGCTGCGAGCCTACTACACGCAGCAGCAGGACGATGGTGGAGCTTGATGCTCCAGGTGCACGATGAGGCATCTCCACTTTGGACGGACTTTGAGAGCATCTTCCGCTCGGAGTTCGTCCCAGCCACCCTTCGTGCGGTGCGTATCCAGGAGCTTCTACAGCTGCGGCAGGGCAGCATGACGGTCGCTCAGTACGCGGCGAGGTTCACCGACCTTTCTCGGTACTCGACAGACATGGTACGGGACCCCTTCTTCCGGGCCCGGACCTTCGAGCAGGGTTTGAGACACGAGATCAGGGCATCGCTGATCTCCCTCAGCATACCGACTCAGACAGGAGTACTGGAGAGGGCCCTTCTGATTGAGAGCTTCCTTGCTGAGTCTACACCAGCACAGAGACCCACCGTGGGGCGGCACGTAGCGGAGTCTTCGGTAGCAGGTAGCCGACAGATGACTCAGGGTTCCAGGAAGACCAGACCTACCAGTGGCCGACTGCACGACACAGGCTCAGTTGTGCGGGGAAGTCGGGGTGGAGTCAGAGCCAGGCGTGCCGAGAGTGGGCAGTGTTACTCCTGTGGCGGGATTGGTCACATGGCTCGTGACTGTCCGACCCGCCATGCTGATGATCAGCAGTTAAGTGAAGAACCTCCCAGGCAGAGGCAGAGGTTCGACCGTGGCGGTCCGCAGGGAGGAGGCGGACGAGGCAGAGGAGCTGGACGAGCAGCCGGTGGTGGGCGACGCTTTGAGGCTCTTCCACCACCACCACCAGGAGGTCCACCCCGACCGCAGGGGAGAGCTCAGCTTCAGGCAGCCGAGGCCTTCCATCATGGAGCTCTGGGAGCCGATGGACAGGAGCAGAACTAGTGGATAACATCCTTTGTACTTCTGGTTCCTTGTTGCTTTTGTGTAGCGTCTTGTATTATGAGCTGCAATAATAAAAGACGCATACCTTTGTGATATTTTCGTTCCTGTCCTCTTTCGTGATGTTACTAAGAGGTTCCAGATTTGGCTGTTGACTTGACCCTCACTTGTGAGACATCTACTGGAGGAGACCCAGTTACCACACACTGATGCCGACAGTGTGACTCAACCCTTGGAGGCGAGAGTAACGGTTGAATCTCTTAGTAGTAGCGTCGAGGCCTTACGACGTCATCCTTGGTATGGATTAGTATCATCCATGTTAGGATTGACTGTTTTAGGCAAAGAATGTGGTTCATCCAGGGGATGAGACCAGATTTCTCTTTTCGGCAAAGAAGAAATCTTGCAGATCTTGTGGGACCTGTGATGGTCCAGGCCACGACAGAGAAAGTCCAGGTCATCCAGGAGCGGATGAGGACAGCTCAGAGCCGGCAGAAGTCATACGCTGACAGTAGGCGGAGGCCACTGGAGTTCGAGGATGGCAACCACGTCTTCTTGCGGGTCTCACCTCGTCGGGGTATTCGGAGATTTGGCCGAGGCGGCAAGTTATCTTCGCGCTTCATCAGACCCTTCCAGGTCCTCAGCAAGGTTGGCGAGGTGGCTTATCGCCTGGCTCTACCACCTCAGTTGCACCGGGTGCACGACGTCTTCCACGTATCCCAGCTGAGGAGATACGTGCACGACCCGACGCACATCATTGACCAAGGGGAGCTTGACGTTGACGATTGGGCGACTTTTACGGAGGTCCCGGTGGAGATAGAGGATCGACAGGAGCGGGTCCTGCGTGGGCGATCGATTCCTCTTGTGCGCATCAGATGGCAGCACGGGGATCTCCAGGAGAGCACATGGGAGCGGGAGGCTCAGATGCGTGCTCAGTACCCTCATTTGTTTCCCTAGTTTTTGATGTATCTTTACGGGGACGTAAAGCCCTGAGGTGGGAGTAATGTAAAGACCCGTAAAATTCAAGGGAAATTTTTTCTTAATTTTCTTTATAATTTTACAAGAGCGCGGTTTCAGACGGCACCTGATTCCGAGGCCCGGAGTGCCCGGAATCATTTTCCGAAGTTTGGCTCGGGTACGTTCAGTGAACGAACGAGCGGGTTTTCCTAACTTTTGATCCGGTGCTCGGAATTGAAATCCGAGGGCACCGTTGAACTCGCAGCGCCGATATTCGCTTAAAGAGACCTTTTCGGGAGTTGCGTTTGTTGCGGGTTGAAAGTTAGTTTTGGGGATTAAAAGATAAGTAAAATAAAATTGTGTGTGAATTTTATTTTATTCGAGGTGGTTAGACTCTCTCATGGGAAGTTGTTGGTGGGGCCCACAACCACCCAACTTCCCATGTGTGGTTATGAGGGAGGTGGGGCCCACACGAACCCCCACCTTTTCAAGTTCCCTAACTCCCCTCTCTCCCTCTTAATGGCTTGACATCTTAACTTCTATTTAATTATACAACTCATGTATATTAAATAAGTGAGTTAATTTTGGAGTTATCCATTTTGAATTTCAAACCTTTGAAATTCTTTGTTAAGTTTTTGATTAAATTAAGCTCTTCTCTCTTTTTGTTGGGTTAGAACGCTTTGGCCACCTTGAGAGCTTTTGAGAGCTTCTTCTTCATCTTCAAGCTCTGACGAAGAACACGAAGAACGCTAAAGCTCCGACGAAGAACGACGCCTCTCTTCTTCGTCCTCCGTGTCAATGAGAGGGAACGCCGCTTCCTCCTCGGACCTTCTTCGTCGGCATACGAAGATTCGCCAACGACAAATCTCTTCGGGCATATCTCTTCGTCAACGGATTTGATGAACGACGACCGCAACGCCCGACCACCGCGACGTTGTCTTCCGCGGGACGTTGTCAAATCTTCGATCTTTTACCCGAGGTAGGGGTTGTTGAATATTGTTAATTTCTTCCATTTCTTGCTCGTGGATCGCATGTCTACGTGAGGCTTTTGAATATTTTATATAAGTGTTTTGTTTAACGTGAGGGGGGCGGACCGCATGAACACGGCCTAACCCCCCTTCATCGTTCATGTTGTTAAGTCTTGCGGGCGGAAGCAAGGTGGCGTGGTGCCGTCGCACCACGCGGATAATTGTACGTTTAACTTACGCGATGCCGTCGCGCGCGCACCATGGAAGAAACAACAAGAACGCGACGCCGTCGCGCCGCGTTGAATGAATATCAAAGCACGGCGAAGGGGCGCGGTGCCGTCGCACCGCGCCGGATGACGAACGCCGCGGCCGGTTCCGGGCCGCGGCGGGACGAGGAGACCGCGGCCGGTTCCGGGCCGCGGCGGAAGAAAAGACCGGCGGCCGGGCCGCCGGCATCGGAAGCTGAAGGGGGGGACCGGAATTTCCTGTCCCGTTAGAGAAAACCGGCCGGCCAGCTGGCCGGCCGGATACCTTTTAAACCGGGGGAATTAATCCCCCGGCCAACCCCCCAAAACCCCCTCTTTATGAGGGGGGGCGTTTTTTTTAAGGGAAGGGGGCAGCCGACCACCCCTCCCCGGTTCCGCTCAAATCAGCCCCCCCACATGTGGGGGGCGTTTTAAAAAAAATTGGGCGCGACACAAAGGCCGCGCCACCTCTTCCAGGAAGCGGGGCTTAGCCCCCGTGTGCGGCTCCTCACGGCACCCCGAGCCGCCGCGGCACCCCGCGCCGCCGCGCCGCCCAGGGGGGGGGGGGGGGGTCGGGCCGGGTCGGCCCGGACCCGGACCCCCCGTTTCGAACCAGAATCGGTTTTTGGGCCATAACTTGAGCCTCGGACCTCCGATCGACGAACCGTCAGCGGCAACGCGATCCTTGGATCGAGACGGTCGTTTCGGTATATCGCACTCAAGGTTTCGGGTTACGTTGAGTTCGGCCGGGTTGGTTCGTTCACGAAACCAACCGGGCTTTCGGAGCGGAAACACTCATATCTTGAGCTACGAACGTCCGATTGACGCGCCGTCAGTCGCGTTGTGTTCCTCTTAGTGAGACAGATCTTTTGGCATACTCCGCCCGAGGTTTGGACGTAGGTGGAGTATGTTCGGGTTGGTTTTGCCTTAAAAACCAACCGGGCCCCGGAGACGAAAATGCCAATAACTCTCAGACCGGGCGTCCGATCGACGCGCCGTCTGTTGCGTTGAGTTCCTGTTGTCGATACGGAACTTTTTGGATACATGAACTCCGGTCTTCGTGACAGTTGATGTATCAGCCTCTCGGCTCGTGGAGCGGACCCTCCGAACGAGCTCGCTGTGTGCGGTAACCCTAGTGCTGGCTGCGACTGACTGCTACTACTACTGCTACGACAGCTGCTGTGACTGCGACGACGACAGTACAAAGATCCTGTGCGGTTTCGACGACGACGACAACAGCACTCAGCAATCCTACGTGGAACAGTGCTACCGAACCTGTGTGAGATGAATCTTCTTTTTACCTTGAGCGGTGGAGCGCTTGGGTGTAGCGGCGGACCCGTGGTACTTGACAGTGGTGGTGCGCTTGGATGCAGCAGCAGACCCTTGGCGGTGGAGCGCTTGGTTGTAGCGGCGGACCCGCGATACTCTACGGAGTGTGTGCGCTTGGTTGTAGCGACAGACCCGCGACGGTGGAGACGTACGTGCGGAGTACGGAGACCGTGTAGATGACTGAGACCTGACGACTGCTTGACCGACTCGACTTGGAGTGAGTCGACTAGCCCAGTGGACGGAGCGCCCAGTAGTTGGCAGCAGACCCACGGCGGACGGAGCGCCTGGTAGTTGGCGGCAAACCCGCGGTACTCGACAGGAGGAGTACCTCAGTAGGCTATCTGGGTGAGCGCCCGGTATTTGGCAGCAGACCCTCAGCGGACGGAGCGCCCGGTAGTTGGCAGCAGACCCGCGGTACTCGACAGGAGGAGTACTTCAGCAGTCTTAGGTTAGTGAGCAGTACCTCAGAGTCGTGACAGGACCACTGTACACTTCAGAGTTGGGGCTCTTCAATATTTACGGTTTCGATAATGAAAATCCTGGTTTGAGCTGAGTCAATGATCTTTGTGATTCCTCATGATTGAGATGGGTCGCTTGATAACTTAGGTATATGTATGGGCATATACCTGAGTAATGGTAATCTGTTGATTTCATAAACTTGTACTGTTATCCTGTGTGGATTTACTGTTTACTCTTCTTTGTGGATTGGGTTGTTCTTGGGATCGGTGTTGGAGCCGAACGGAAATTGGTGACATAGGTATATGTATGGGCATATACCTAATCAATACTGGATGTTACTTCGTGATTGTATCCTTCATGTGGTTTATCCTTTGTGGATTTCGGGAGACCTTCGAGGGTCTCGGGGTCCCTACTGAGTATCTTATACTCACCCCTGCACGGGCTATGCCCGCACATCGTTGTGTTGGTTGCAGACGACGGACAGCGCTGACTGCGGTTGAGGCTTACGGAGTAGGTCGGTACCCGGAGGAGGACCACTGAGCGGGACGTGCTCGGAGCGGACAGTTGGACCCGGGGAGTTGTGGAGATATCTGTACCTACCCTTCAGGTAGGATCCGTGGTGGACGATCCAGGAGCTGAGCCATCTGTACCTACCCTTCAGGTAGGAATCGAGGAGGACGTTCCAGGAGCCTCTTTTACTTTCAGTTGCTGTTTTCCCTTTCGAGTTGTACTTTACTTTCAGTTTGGGTTTGTATTCTGGCCCATTTACTTTTCACCACATTCTTTTGTACTTAGTGTTTTGCTTCTGCTTGTGCTCTGTGGTTCTTTTTGTTTACTTCTATAAAGGCAATGCCTTCCCAGTTATCGGGATTTACGCCTTGGTGCTAGTCGCCAGCCCCTGGCCTATGGAAGGCGGGCTTGGGGTAGTCACGGCACGGGCCCCGAGGGCGGGTCGTGACATTGAGAGTCATGTTGTACGGGATGATAAATGACTTACCTCTTTATGGAAATTTGTCAGGATATAGAATTAAAGGAACTCAAGGCTGTCCTATTTGCGAATAAGGTACACAATCAATTAGGTTGAAACATTCATTGAAAACCGTGTTTCTAGGACATCGCAGATTTCTACCGCGACGACATAAGTACCATTCTTGGACGACATCATTCGATGGAAGTTCAGAAGAATGTACAACACCATCTCCACTAACAGGCGATCAATTGTTTGAGAAAGTTAAAAATGTGGACATTACTTTTGGTAAACAGGATTCGAAAGACCTTATGAAAATCGGTTGGAAAAAGAGATCAGTTTTTTTGAATTACAATACTGGAATTGTCTGTATATAAGACATTTTCTTGATGTTATGCATGTAGAAAAAAATGTATTTGATAGTGTTATCAGCACATTGATAATACATCTGGCAAAACAAAAGATGGAATTAAGGCTTGGTTGGACATAGTTGAGATGGGAATACGAGAAGAGTTGGCACCAGTAAAGGGTGAAAAACGAACATTTCTTCCTCCTACTGCTTACACTCTTTCTAGGCAGGAGAGATATCAATTTTGAAACTTCTTGAATGACGTAAAGGTTCCAGAGGGGTATTCTTCAATTATTAGTAACCTCATGTCAATGAGCGACTTGAAGTTAAAAAGTCTGAAATCACATGACTGTCATGTTTTGATGTAAAATCTCATTCCAATTGCTTTATGTTGCATTTTTTCCAAGAATGTACTCCATACATTAACGAAACTGTGCTTCTTCTTCAAAGATATATGTAGCAAAGTTATAGACCCAGTGAAATTGCCAGCTATGGAAAAATAAATTACCGTCATATTATGTGAATTAGAAATGTTCTTCCCACCTTCATTTTTTGATATGATGGTTTATTTGAGGGTCCACTTGGTGAGAGAGATTCGACTATGTGGTCCTGTACATTACAGATGGATGTACCCCATTGAACGGTATATGAAGATTTTGATAGGGTATGTCAAAAATCGAAGTCGGCCAGAGGGTTGTATTGTAGAGTGATATATTGTTGAGGAAGCCGTTGAATTATATAGCGAATACTTGTCTGGTGTGGAAAGCATTGGCTTACCAAAATCTCGTCACATTGGGCGGCTTGAGGGTGAAGGAATTTCTGGAAGAAAGGTTGTCACAATCAATATTACAGATCGGGAGCAGACCCACCTTTATGTTTTGCATAACAGTTTTGACGTTGACCCATATGTTGAAATCCAAAAAGAAATTATTAGGTATTTGAATCCATCTAGGGCTGAAAAATGGATATCAGATACACATAATTGAAAGTTTATAGGATGGTTTTGAGATCATATTTTTAAGAAGTCAGATGTAAATCTAGAGTCAATTTCGGAACGACTTCGATGGCTAGCCGGAGGACCAAGTGTGTATGCATTATCTTACAATGCTTATGTAGTTAATGGTTAAAATTTTATACTAATGAACATGATGAAGACAGTACCATGCAGAATAGTGGGCTTACACTTGTGGATGAAGCGATGCATGTTTCCGGTGCTAAGGACAAAAATCCAATTTATGTGAATATGTCATACTTTGGCATCATCAAACAAATATGGGAGTTGGATTATACGGAATTTCAAGTTCCGATATTTCAATGCAAGTGGGTTGATAACAGGAGTGCTGTTAAAATAGATGATTGGGATTCGTGAAAGTTGATTTCAGTAAGGAAGTGGAGAAAGACGAACCATTTATAATGGCATCACAGGCAGTGCAAGTATTTTATGTTCCAGATCCCGCAAACCGAAACTGGTCAATCATTCTATTATCAACTAAAACAGATGAAGGGTCAGATGAAAATTCAACAGAAGATAACCCTTTCATTGGGACTTCGCAATCATTTCACAGTGGTCCCAATGTAGATGACGTTTTTTATGTCAGATAAGACCACAATGAAGGGATATGGATAGTTGATAGAGGGGTCAAATCCCTTCAGCCTTTAAAAAAAAGAGAGTTCAATAATCAGGTTATTGATTTTTATTGTAATATAGATTGTGTTACATTATGTTATTATCTGTTCGCTGCTACTTTTATGTGATCTAAATTCAATGTTAAACTAGTTCTGCGGATAATGACTTCTTCACCTGCTGATGCACCCAATCCTGAGACATAACACGTCTCTCAACCTGTTGCAGCTGGTCCCACTACTGAGAGACAACATGTCTCTCAACCTGTTGCAGCTGGTCCCACTACTGAGGTACAACAGGTCTCTCAACCTGTTGCAGCTGGTCCCAGTGTCGATGCTAGTGATTCGGAGAAACATAATGATGATGCAGAAACTGAGGAAATGGTAGGCGATGAAACCCCATCGACACAAAAAAAAAACAGATGCGCCGTAGTTTGGCAGTTTTAGCCAAAATCCTTAAGGCAAAAGCAAAAGACATCAAATATGAGGTGGGATGGAATAAACTAGGCCAACATGTAAAGCCCAACAAAGCCATGTTTAGTAGATACATTGGAATCGTCACTCGACAACGCGTGCCGATTGATGTAGAGTCGTGGCACCATGTTGTCATCGGGTTGAAAACATTAATGTGGGAAGAGATTATAGTAACATTACGATATCATCTATTTAATTTATTAAAATAAAATAAAATAAAATACTGAAATATTGACTAACCCTTCATCATCTCTTGTAGAGTGCATTTATAGTATATGTTTCGCACAAAGAATATATTTTAAGACTAACAGGAAGGATTCATAGAGGCTTTCACACCATTTTAATGAAACATCATCTGAAAGATGCTGAAGGGAAAATCAAGCCACACCCGCCTCCTCTTTATGCACACTTGATATCCCAAGGAACGTGGGATGCGTTTTGCAACCGTTGTGCGGAACAGAATTTTCAGGTACATTGTGTTTGGTTACATGTTGTGTAACGTTTATTGTATTCATCACATTGATTGACATGTTTTTATTTATGAAACAACAGCTGAGTGCTGGAAATAAAGAACGGGCAGCAAAACCAGTGTACCCCTACCGTAAAGCAAGGATGGGGTATGATTCAATTGAAAAACAATTGGTACATATTTTAAAAGTACTGTAATAATTTTATGTGACATAAAACAACACTGTAACCATGTTTCTCTATTTATATGTAGATTGATGAAGCAAAATATCAAGTCACTTCCATTCCACGCCATGTTCTATGGAAGGAGGCTCGTGTTAATAAAGAGGGGAAACTGATAGAAGAAAACACACAAAAAGTGTGGGAAACATGTGTAAGTTGACATAATATAAACTTGTTTTGCTTTAAATCACTATTACATAACGATGATTACTTATTTTTCCATATTTTCTATTTGACATAGTCACAAGAATCAATAACACCCGCACCGGATGCAGACATACTTTCAGCGGCCTTAAAACAGCTAGAACAGTATGGCCGCGTCAGAGGTGTGGGTTTTGGGGTGTCACCCCGGGCATATTTTCAGAAAAAAAACAATAGGATGAACAAACTAAAGAATTTCATGTAATGAGAGATAGATTAGCTACCCTTGAAGAACAATTCCAAACTCAGGTAGAGATTCTAAATAGTTTGATGGAGGAGAGGAAAAGAGAACAAACAACTCAAGAACAACCCGCACGAGAAGATCCACCCCCACCAGCTTTGAGGCAAGCCATTCCCCTCAAAGACCTGACTTAACTGAGGTAATGAATGTTCTAATATTCTTTTTTGTGAAATGTGAATCACATAGACACTGATACCTTTCATGTAATGATATTCTACAGGGTGAAAATGACTGTGATTTATATCTGTCAACTCCCACCCATCGCCTTGTAGTGAGGGCTACGGTGTTCAATATGCAGAATGACACGCTACACTCCAGACCACTTCCAACTGGTAATGTCAAAGTTTCGATTAACGTAGCTTATGAGCCGAGCACCGAGATACCCGTGCCAAATGACGATGATGACATTCATACGGTGGAAAAGCTGTTGGAACATTCGTTGCATGGACGTCTAATCTTGTACAAAAACATGTCGACCAGGAGGTATTCATTTCCAATTCATTTTTCAAGCAGAACCTTTAACATTAAATTAGAAAATGGATGAACCGATGAATGTTATTACAGAAGGACAAAATGGAGGAGCTAAAACGAAAGAGCGGCTCCAACATTGGATCAACCAATCGATCAAAACGATCTAATGAGAGCGCGTTCACCCCGCCCGTTCTATATCCACATTTAATATCATTGCAAGCTCATGTGGATACAAAAATGAAAGACGAAAAAAGTCATACAATTGTTTGTGAAAAAGATATGTACAGAGAGGAAACATTAGATTTCGTTAGTGCAGACGCTGTTGCTGAGATCATCACATACGACTAGCTAGGCGCCTTAGTTATAAATTTATACATGAGGTATGTTTTCATGATTTGATTTTACAGAAGCTGATATACTTTGATAATTATGGATAAATACATCTCATATTTTTTATAGGCATATATATGAAAAAAAATTGAATGGATTTTCCCATGAATAAAAATTTGGACTCGTTAGTCCTCACACCATTTCTACACAATGAGAAGAAATAGATTCTGATTTTCAGGCTGAATTAATGTAAAATCTGCTCAGAACGTTTCAAAGCAGAATTACGACTGACAGACTATTTTTAATACCAACGCTACAGGGGTAAAACTCTACATTTTAATAATATCAATTATATTTTCATTTCTATCAGTACTTATTTCTTTTTGTGTTTTTAGGGAACATTGGGTGCTCATTGCAGTCAATTTGGATACTCCAAAGATTTATTTTCTGGATTCACTCCATGGATATCCAACTAACCGACCACACATGATGGCGATTTTCAATTTTTAATACACTAGATCCAACATTTTAGAACTAAATATCTAGTTATATAATTTATATTATCTTTTAATGAGGATTTTTTTTGATAGGGTGGTGTATGAATATCGTTTAAAGGCTGGAATGAATCCAGGGCATAAGGATGACAATGCCCATAAGATCTTCAAATGGAGAAGTATCTGGGTATATATAATTATATTTCACTATCCAAATACATATCAAAACAAATTACTTATTTTTCTCGATGTTTCTGCAGTGTCTGAAACAAACAAACGATAAGGACTGCGGTTATTATGTTTGTAAATTTATGAAAGAGATCATATTTCATGAACAAACTAGCATCCCTGAAGAGGTATTTTTGAAAATAATTACTACTTAATTTAAAATAATTATTAATCCTTTGTGTATTTATATTTTTTCAGTACTACTATGACTGTCGCAAAAAATTCTATTCAGAAGATGATATAAATGTGTTTAGAAACAAATGGGCAGCGTACCTGATGGAAGAATGTAAACAAATAGGATAATGAAGGTGAATTCCTAATACTTATGTTATCTTTATATGGAAATTTATATCTCCTTTTACACTTATTGAGCATCTATGATCTCCCTTTCTTATTTTTTATATCCTTAGATTAGTGAATTCCAACTACTCAGGTTGAAATTGACATAACTTTAGAAAACAACATAAGTGACATATGGAAAACTAAGAAAACACATTCCGATTGTTTTGATACTTTAGGACAATGATCCATGAGTAATTTGTGAAGTGAATGAATTGACCGCACCTCAATCCGATGCACGGTGTGACCGGTATGGCTAATAGTGTCTGATATCAGTTTCAAATTGAGATAAACTTTAGAAAACAGAACTACTGACATACGAAATACTGAGTAAATGCATTCGTATTGTTTTGATACTTTAGGAAAATGATCCGTTAGTCATTTGTGACGTGTACGAATCGACCACACCTCAATTCGACGCACAGTGTGACCAGTATGGCTAAAAGTGTCTGATATCAGTTTCAAATTCAGATAAACTTTAGAAAACAACACAAGTGACATACGAAAAACCGAGAAAACATGTTCGAATTGTTTTGATACTTTAGGACAATTATCCCTGAGTCATTTTTGACGTGTACGAATCGAATGCACCTCAATCCGACGTGCGGTGTGACCGGTATGGCTAAATGTGTCTGATATTAGTTTCAAATTGAGATAAACTTTGGAAAACAACACTACTGACATACGGAATACCAAGAAAATGCATTTGTATTGTTTTGATACTTTAGGACAACGATCCATGAATCATTTTTGACGTGTAAGAATCGACCGCACCTCAATCCAATGCACGGTGTGACCGGTATTGCTAATAGTGTCTGATATCAGTTTCAAATTGAGATAAACTTTAGAAAACAACACTAATGAAATACGGAATACCAAGAAAACACATTCAGATTGTTTTGATACTTTAGAAAAACGATCCATGAGTCATTTGTGATGTGTTCAAATAGACCACACCTCAATCTGACGCACGGTGTGACCGGTATGGCTAAAAGTGTATGATATCAGTTTCAAATTGAGATAAACTTTAGAAAACAACACTACTGACATACGGAATACTGAGAAAATTCACTTGGATTGTTTTGAAACTTTAGGAAAACGATCCATGAGCCATTTGTGACGTATACGAATCAACCTCACCTCAATCCGATGCACGGTGTGACCGGTATGACTAATAGTGTCTGATATCAGTTTCAAATTGAGATAAACTTTAGAAAACAACACTACTGACATACGGAATACCGAGAAAATGCGTTTTGATTGTTTTGATACTTTAGGAAAACGATCTATGAGTCATTTGTGATGTGTACGAATCGACCTTACCTCAATCTGACGCACGGTGTGACCGGTATGGATAAACGTGTCTGATATCAGTTTCAAATTGAGATAAACTTTAGAAAACAACACTTCTGACATACAGAATACAAAGAAAATGCTTTCGGATTGTTATGATACTTTAGGACAATGATCCATGAATCATTTGTGACGTGTACTAATTGGCCACACCTCAATCTGACGCATGGTGTGACCGGTATGGCTAATAGTGTCTGATATCAGTTTCAAATTGAGATAAACTTTAGAAAACAACACTAATGACATACGGAATACCGAGCAAACACATTAAGATTGTTTTGATACTTTATGAAAATTATACATGAGTCATTTTTGATGTGTAAAAATCGACCTCACCTCAATCCGATGCATGGTGTGACCGGTATGGCTAAAAGTATCTAATATCAGTTTCAAATTGAGATAAACTTTAGAAAACAACACTACTAACATACGAAATAGAAAGAAAACGTGTTCGTATTGTTTTGAAACTTTAGGACAATGATCCATGATTCATTTGTGACATGTATGAATCGACCTCACCTCAATCCGATGCACGGTGTGACCGATATGGATAATAGTGTCTGATATCCGTTTCAAATTGAGATAAACTTTAGAAAACAACACTACTGACATACAGAATACCAATAAAACGCATTCATATTGTTTTGATACTTTATAAAAATGATCCATGAATCATTTGTGACGTGTATGAATTGATCGTACCTCAATACAATGCACGGTGTGACCGGTATGGCTAGACGTGTCTGATATCAGTTTCAAATTGAGATAAACTTTAGAAAACAACACTACTGACATACGGAATACCGAGAAAACACATTCGGATTGTTTTGATACTTTAGGAAAATGATCCATGAGTCATTTGTGATGTGTACAAATCAACTACAACTAAATCCGATGCACGGTGTGACCGGTATGGATAATAGTGTGTGATATCAGTTTCAAATTGAGATAAACTTTAGAAAACAACACTACTGACATATGGAATACCGATCAAACACGTTCGGATTGTTTTGATACTTTAGGAAAACGATCCATGAGTCATTTTTGACATGTAAGAATTGAACACACCTCAAATCGACGCACGGTGTGACCGGTATGGCTAATAGTTTCGGATATCAGTTTCAAATTGAGATAAACTTTAGAAAACAACACTACTGACATACAGAATACCAAGAAAACATGTTCGGATTGTTTTTATACTTTAGGGAAATGATCCATTAGTCATTTGTGACATGTAAAAATTGGCCGCACCTTAATCCGACGCACGGTGTGACCGATATGGCTAAAATTGTATAATATCAGTTTCAAATTGTGATAAACTTTGGAAAACAACACTACTGACATATAGAATACTGAGAAAATGCGTTCGGATTCTTTTGATACTTTAGGAAAACAATCCATGAATCATTTGTGACGTGTATGAATTGACCACACCTCAATCCGACGCACGATGTGACCAGTATGGCTAAAAGTGTCTGATATTAGTTTCAAATTGAGATAAACTTTGGAAAAAAACACTACTGACATACAAAATACCAAGAAAACACATTCGGATTGTTTTGGTACTTTAGGACAATGATCCATGAATCATTTGTGACGTGTACAAATCAACCACACCTCAATCCGATGCATGGTGTGACCGGTATGGCTAAAAGTGTCTGATATCAGTTTCAAATTGAGATAAAATTTAGAAAACAACACTAATGACATACGAAATACTGAGCAAACACGTTCGGATTGTTTTGATACTTTAGTAAAACGATCCATGAGTCATTTTTGACGTGCATGAATCGACTGTACCTCAATCCGACACAAGGTGTGACTGGTATGGCTAAAAGTGTCTGATATCAGTTTGAAAATGACATAAACTTTAGAAAACAACACTACTTACCTACGGAATACCGAGCAAGCACGTTCGGATTTTTTTTGAAACATTAGTAAAATGATCTGGGAGTCATTTTTGACTTGTACGAATTGAACACACCTCAATCCGACGCACAGTGTGACCGGTATGACTAATATTGTCTGATATCAGTTTCAAATTGAGATAAACTTTGGAAAACAACACTACTAACATATGGAATACCAAGAAAACACATTCATATTGTTTTGATACTTTAGGAAAATGACCCATTAGTCATTTTTGACGTGTAAGAATCGACCACACCTCAATCCGACGCACGATGTGACCAGTATGGCTAAAAGTATCTGATATCAGTTTCAAATTGAGATAAACTTTGGAAAACAACACTTCTGACATACGGAATACTGAGCAAACACATTCGGATTGTTTTGATACTTTAGGAAAACGATCCATGAATCATTTGTGACGTGTAAGAATCGGTCGAACCTCAATCCGACACACGGTGTGACCGGTATGACTAAAAGTGTCTGATATCAGTTTCAAATTGAGATAAACTTTAGAAAACAACACTAATGACATACAGAATACCGAGAAAACGCGTTCGGATGGTTTTGATACTTTAGTAAAACGATCCATGAGTCATTTTTGACGTGTACGAATTGACCATACCTCAATACGGCACATGGTGTGACTGTTATGGCTAAAAGTGTCTGATATCAGTTTGAAAATGACATAAACTTTAGAAAACAACACTACTGACATACGGAATACTGAGAAAACACATTCGGATTTTTTTTGAAACTTTAGGAAAATGATCCAGGAGTCATTTTTGACGTGTATGAATTGACCGCACCTCAATCCGACGCACGGTGTGACTGGTATGGCTAATAGTGTTTGATATTAGTTTCAAATTGAGATAAACTTTGGAAAACAACACTACTGACATACGGAATATCAAGCAAACACATTCAGATTGTTTTGATACTTTAGGGAAATGATCCATTAGTCATTTTTGACGTGTAAGAATTGACCGCACCTCAATCCGACGCACGGTGTGACCGGTATGGCTAAAAGTGTCTGATATCAGTTTCAAATTGAGATAAACTTTGGAAAACAACACTACTGACATATGAAATACCAAGCAAACACATTCATATTGTTTTGATACTTTCGGAAAATGATCCATGAATCATTTTTGATGTGTAAAAATCGATCGAATCTCAATATGACACACAGTGTGACCGATATGGCTAAAAGTGTCTGATATCAGTTTGAAAATGGCATAAACTTTAGAAAACAACACTACTGAGATACGGAATACCGAGAAAACTCATTCGAATCGTTTTGAAACTTTAGGAAAACAATCCATGAGTCATTTGTGATGTGTAAGAATTAAATATACCTAAATCTGATGCATGGTGTTATCGGTATGGCTAAAAGTGTCTGATATCAGTTTGAAAATGACATAAACTTTATAAAACAACACTACTGACATACGAAATACCGAGCAAACACGTTCAGATTGTTTTGAAACTTTAGGAAAATGATCCATGAGTCATTTGTGATGTGTACGAATAAACCACACCTAAATCCGATGTACGGTGTGACCGGTATGGCTAAAAGTGCCTGATATCAGTTTGAAAATGACATAAACTTTAGAAAACAACACTACTGACATACAGAATACTGAGCAAACACCTTCGGATTGTTTTGAAACTTTAGGACAATGATCCATGATTCATTTGTGACATATACTAATCGACCACACCTCAATCCGATGCACAGTGTGACTGGTAAAGATTTTCATTAGATAAAGAATCAATATTTATTAAATGAGATAAATTAACCAAAAACATATTGATTTTACATTATTCCCTTTCATTGTTATGAGAATGAAAACATTTGAGTTTAAAATTTCATATTTTAGTTTCAAATTTCCATATTAATGTATTCTTTCATATTACTGTTTTAATTTCTTTAATTATTGCATTACTAACATAATATTTGTTTTCTTATATAGGTGAATTTTTTTCCTTGAGTTCAGATGCTTTGTTCGGCAACAAATACCGTCGAGAGCGGATCACGGATATCAAAGGATGAAACATGAATGTTTATAACTGTTATTGAATAATTATAATTTTAACCATGTAAAAAAATGTTTGAAATGTATATAGCAATGTGTTTTTTTGTATTCATGATGTTAAGTAAATGTATATACCATTGTCGGTCAAAATATTGTGTGCGAGTGCTTTGGTGTGTAGGTGTGCATGTGCTACTTTGTGCAGGTATTCTGGTGTGTAGGTGTGCAGGTTCTGTTTTGCAGGTACAGGCGATGGTGCCTTTATCAGCTCTTTTTTGAGCGCTGATAAAGGACACCTTTAACAGTGCTAGAGGAGCGCTGATAAATGGGACCCCCCTTTATCTATGCCGGCATTAAAAACACTTTTCTAGCACTGTTAATGCCGGGTTTTAGCGCTGATAAAGGGCCAAGTTAAAGTAGTGCATGATATGACTGCATTAAAAATTACAACTTTTTCATTTTATACATTCTAATATATATTAGTTCTAGCACCATCCATTATTTTTTTTCACTCTCTCAACATCATCATATTCAATATTTTCCTCATGTGCATCATTTCCTCCTTTCACTGGAATACAATCTCTATCGTGATGATGCACAAATAGAAACCGATAAAATATCAAATTCTTCATACCAATTCTTTCTTTCCATTCATGAGTAGTAGAATATTTTCTTATCTCTCTATTATGATACAAAAAATAATAGCTTTTTAAAATAAAACTTTTTTTATATGGTATATAAATTCTTACCAGCTTAACCAGGGTATTCCAACACAATTATAACATAGACACTATATACGGCCTCCATCTGAAGCATTTTTAAATGAAAAATCTAAAAAAAATATCCAAATTATTTTGAAACTATGTTGAAATTTGAATAGTGTGATACAACCATATTTTATCCATTATATTATAGGAAAAAAATTTATGTTCTAATCAACAATGTAAACCATAATTACAAAATACATTACAACCAATTTCAATATGAAAGTCATCAAAGCATGATAATATCTAGAAAAAACAATAATAATAGAAACAACATATTCTATAAGAGATGCCTACAAATAACAAACTAGAAAAAGTATATAACATGGAATGAGAAACAACTGTTACACAATCCAATTAAATACATATGTATTTATGAAACAATTTTTTTTAAAAGTTCCATGTTTTGAATATGACATTAATCCAATTAAATACACTTGTTTTTATGATAGAAAGAAATTACTCAAGAAAAACAAAAATGTGTCACCCAATATCAAAACCATAAAAAATGGTATAATAATATCATGTAAATTATAAAATAATTGGTATAAATATAAATAATCATAAAATCCTAATATCCTAGAAACTAAGATTTATAAAATAATAAGAATATATCCCTAATGTAATGAAGGAGAGGGAATCCCAAAGTTTTATGATATATGAAATGCAATAAAAAAATTATTAGAAAAAATTACTCATCTCTAATTGAAAAGGATTCATTTCTAATTCCAAATGTAATTATAATCTTAAATAGATTTCATAAAAGGAATAAATTATATAACCACATTACTTGAATAATGGAAATATTATGTTCAATGAAAATAATTATATATTATTTCATTCATTTTGATATAAAAAATAAAATAAACCATTTAAAAACATCATCTAAAGACTCATAAATAAACATCAGAGACATTATTTAAAAATAGGAAAGGGTCACAAAACTATATAACAATTAGTAATAAACATAATGATAAAATTTATAATATTATTTATTTCAATATACCTTCCCATTAAAAATATTTTCTTTAATATATAAAAATGCCTATAAAAACTCCACCTTCATATTTTAAAATGTAATCATTTAACTATTTATTTCACATTAGAAATCAAGTGTAGTCGCATCATAGGAATACACTGAAAAATGACATGCATGGAAGAGAATAACTACTAATAAAATATATCAATGAGACCCTCAAACTTCAGTAACAAAAAATCAACCTACTATAATGAATAAATCAATTTCTATAACCAATGATTCCAAACAAATCATCTCAAAAAACTAATAATAGAAAATATCCAAAGGAAAATCGCGAAAATAACTTCTAATAACCTATATAAATAAAATTTAACAAAAACCATAATTTTTATTACGTAATAAGTGAATGGTTTTAACTCATATTAAATAAATACCCAGAATAATTTATCAAATAGATCACCCCAAAAAATAACAATGATGAACATTTTTTAAAGGATTCTTCTCATACTCCTTTTCAAAGATCATATGGAATCATCATCACCCCGATTGAATTTCACCATGACTTTATAAAATTAAATATAAATATCCACCCCAAAAAGGGGTATATATGTTTGGGAATATTAAAATACATAATAAAAAATACCCAAAGGGAAAATACCCATGTCAACACCCTATATTTATAATAATAAAAAAGTAAAATCATAATAATTATTACTAAAATTAACAAAAAAGTCCGCCATTGGTAGATTAAGTAAAATAACATCTAGTGAACTATCTCATCCACAAGCCTAATATAATGTTACACATGAGCCTAGTTAATTCTAGGAGTGTACACATTATAGATCATAATTCCAATTCATTAAAGTATTATGTTTTCTTTGTTCACTATAAGAATAACACACCAAATAAATATGTATGTATAATATAACATAAATCATCAAAGAATATATGGCCCCTTGAAAAATAAATCCCACCAACTAGTAACAGCACCCCTAATGTCTAATTTACAATAAAAAACACAATATCAGAAATTAAATATATCGACATCAATTTATCAATCAAAAACCCAATATATAAAAATATATAATAACATGTGGAGTAGGAGAGGGAATATTATACATAAAACTAGGTTAGTCTGTTCGCCAACTAATGGTTGGTTTAAACATTATAAAAAAACCTTATATGGTGTCTATAGATATACTAGTACTCCCACCATGAATATAAAATGAAAAATCAAACATCACCCAGAAATATAAAACAAAGGAATACTAAAGGCTCATCAAAATTACAATCATTAAACCAAAATACCAAAAAATAAAACATCACCCACAAAGAACCTTATTTCAAATAACCTAGAAGAATAATGACCTAATTGTATCTTGGTTAGGTTTTCATACATAGATAAAACTTTATAACTAGATTTATGAAAACATATATTTGATAACATAACTGTATAAAATATTTTTAGGTTAATTCTAAGTATAAAATAACATCATAAAAGTTTTGTTAAGGTAAATATCATATGATTTTCCAAGTAATACATCCCTATCTGAATAATATAAGTGGATGTAGTTTTGGAACAAATGTATCCAGGGGTAATAACCCCAAAAGAGTTGGTGGAATATTGCGAGACATCATTCTGGTGCATGGTGAGTGTGAACTTACTATGCACCTGGTTTGACGATCATGGGGGACATGTTTGGGTTAATTCAAATTTTCTTTATAAACCATTTTGATGAATGAGAGAGTATAACCTATAGGAACCTATGATATTCCATAGTAACATGAGGTAAAACTAAAGTGTCATAGGTTGATAAGTCTAAGGTTGATCATAAGTTTAAAGTCATAAATATACCTTTTTAATTTTTGCGTGATTAATGTTTTAGATGATTAAGGGTATTTTTGGAGACATTTATGGGAATAAAACCCTTTCCTCAAAATCCATGTTTTTTTATTTTCTAAAATACACTTTAAGGTTTAGTGGTAACCATACATTTACAAATACAAATAAAAGCAAAAAACCAACATAAAGAAAATCAAATTCATAATACAAGAGCATAAATAACCAAACCACCAAATTCAAGTTTGAAAACACATCGATCACTACACCACCTAACCGCCTCGGGCTGGCCACAATACCTTGATCCACACATTTTAAAACTTAACAACAATCATCACCATAAAATCATCATGTCACAATCGTCCATTACACTGAACATCTTCAATAACTAGAAAGATCACCAAAAGCTCCAGAGAAACCAAAAAACAAACCCCCAAGGAATCTGAGCAATAAACTCTAATGCTAATCAAAACCAAACACCCAACAACATCAACATCATCTAGGAAAAAAATCAATTTCAAAAACACCATAGCGATCCGCAACCCTTAAGAGAGTTATCAGAAAACTTCACATTAAAATGGACTTGGCGTCATCATGGATTGCTAGTGAGAAACCAATGAAGATAGAGTAAAGTAAAACAAACATCCCCAAATCCACCTAAGTAGGAAAAACAATGATCCCATCACCTAGAAACCAATTTCCACTCACAATTACCTCACAAAACCCCCTCAGAGAACACCACACTAGTTCAACTCGGAAAAGGGAATTAAACTTGGGAATTATAGTAGATATGAGTAGATGATGGATTGAATGTGGACCATAATTCACAAAAACATCACCCCCTTTGGGGACCCAAACACCAGTCATCGAAAACCAACAAGCTAAAGCCAACTTACCTACAACTATCATTAGACACAACTTTCCTCTGATAAGAACCACCATTGTTCAGACTGAAGCTGACTTGGACATGCCTCCTGGAGCACTAATGAACAAAAAAATAACACATCCCAAAGCCACCTTGAAACCTCTATAGAAGACTGACTGGGAGAGCAGTGAAGGTACATGAATCCATAGTAGAGATTGAAATAGTAGGGCCACCTCAAAAGAGATATTCCATGATTGGAACCATCAATCCTGATTAACGAATCCACCACTAGGAAAGGAGCATACTGAAAACACACTGAAAAAGTAATGACCTCCAAGAAAGGGAAATACCAACATAGGTTAGTCTACATGAGAGAGAATTGAGGAAGAAGAAAAAGGGAAAACAAGGAGGGAATAAGGAAGGAATGGGGGAAGGGGGAGATGAAGCCCGATAAGTAGCTCGCAGGTCTCTCCCCTCTAGATCACCATGAAGGGGAAAACTCTAGAATAGAAGAGAAAGATGGAGAGGCTGCTCATTGGCTCTTGAAATACAAACCTTTGGTTTAGTATATGTTTCAATGAAAATGTTATTTGAGGAACAATGATTTTATATTTTTGGGGAAAATTTTTAATGTTATTGATATCCTTTAGGGTTAATATGACCACTAATGTAATTATAGTTGATTGGGATAAAATAGTTACTAGATTTTGGGAATATATTTTTATCATATATATAACTATGAGATTGAAAAGTGATTTGGTGACTAATTTATTGTTTTTATTTTTGAATAATTTCACTATATTAGGAATATTATATGATTAAAGTAAAATTAATTTTAGGAATGAAGAGTGAGTTATTTTATATAAGTATACGTGATTTTATTTTGGCATTATAGTGATTAAAGATATTTATGGAAATGATTAGAATATTTTGGGGAGTGATTAGGGTATATAAATTTTAGTATATGACCTTATGAGTAATTGATATTATTTAGACATAATAGTTTGGTTGATATTAAAAAATATATATGTGATAAAATATTTTAGATTTTTGTGTTTTCAATTTTTTGAGATATATTTTGTAGGTTTCTTAAGGTTAAATATTTCTGGAATGGATTAAGTCAAAATTTGGGGGTTATTTTTGTGGTTTTAGAGATTAATTTATTATACTGGATAACTTTTACTAACCATTTTGGGTTTTTTAAATATTTATAGAAATATGGAATTAATTTTCATTCTTTTATAGATCTTATGATTTGTTAAAATTTAATTTTAGTTCTTCTGGCATGAAAAATTCATGTTGAATATCCATTTCTTAGAATGATAGATAAAGTGTAAATTCATCTAAGCACAATTAAAAGATGAAAATTTTCTTATGAAATAGAAAAAAATAAAGTAACTTAATTTTATCATGTTCAATATATTTTTAGTAAAATAATCCTTCAACTTTAGAAAAATTATATTAAAAAAAATGATATCATTTACCTTTATCTTTGATGATTTGATTCTCTTTTCACCCCTCACTGATTTATGTTTTTTATTCATTAAATTTATCATGACTATGTTCTCCATCCCTTGCTATTAGTCCTTGAATTATAGTTTTCTCCTATATGTATATATTTTAGCCTACCACTAATTTCATCTTTATATGGGAAACTGAATATATGATATTTTAGGTAACCTTTATGTTTCTCAATTTTCCTTTTCAAAGGAAGTTTTATTATCCCTCTGTATGATGTGGGTTTTTGATAAAGGTTGAACCTTTGATGACAGAGATAAAACTAAGAGGGTGAAATTTATTTAAGGGGGTAGAATAGAACACCCCAAAAATTTAGTCTAGAATAATAATAAGCTAGATAGATTGCTTAACACACAACATTGAGCTTTAAGAGAATTGTGATATACTATAAAAATATTATTATTTAAATGTGAGCATTATAACCTGTCTATTAAATTAGAGAGTATGAATATTAGTAACCACATTATGAAAGATATGTATAATGGTACTAATCAATAAAAATTTATTGATTAATTCTTAATAAATTGTAAAGACCTTAACCCCAGTAGCCCAAATCCGGTGCCTTACATTAATACATTAGCATAGATATAAGACTCGAATCCCAAAGGACCGATCATTTTAGCATTTTTGGAATCTAGATTACATACATGAACATTACATTACAACTTGAAACGAAAAACAAAAAAGAAAATCTATTAGAAACACCTATAAACTCATAGTTTATCCCTATAAGACATTCATAATATACATATTTTCATCCTAGGGAAAAATAAAACATAAGAAAGGGGTGATCTTAGATGCTCATTAAGGGTAAGTAATATAGTGGAAGTTAATATAAACAATAAGGCATTGTGAATGAATAAAGACACATGACATTATAACATAATATTGAACATGATATGTCAAGAATAAAATATGAATAAATAATTCCATATAAATAATCACATGAGAAAGAATCTTTACCATGAATATTCTACTAGTCGAATATTCACATGGATAATAACTAACTAATAACATAACGAGGGAAAGCATATGTTGGACATCTGAAACATATCGTTAAGGACTTATCCCAGACATTTGAAAATGATTAAGGCCTTAGCCAAAATAATATCTGAAAATGTGTAAGGCCTTAGCAAAGTTCATATATGTTTTTTCTCATGAGACTTACCGATGCATCAAGGGGATATAGGAGGCCCCACCCATCACTTACTAAGTCCAATAAATTCCTCATATGTATAAAATAGATATATTTAATTCAAAGTGTCCCATACCACTTTGAAATATTTGAATCATAATAATAGATGAAAATAATCTGATAAAATCATTAATAAATTCTTGAGTAAAATAATCTTTAAACATTTCAAAGTGTACCATACCACTTTGAAACATTTAAATATTAATCCCTATGAAGGAATAACAATAAATGATTATCATAAGAATAATAAGACTCATGATTTGATATATTAAAGGGTATTAAATACACCAAATGCATGGAATAAGTGGTAAACAAGGTATAAATCTCATATAAGTAAAAGTGAGATGAGAAAAACCCTTTTTTACTTTGGAAAGAATAATTATTTTGGAAAGTCATCTGTATTTTTCATAAAATCATATTTTAAACATGTATATCCCAAAAAAAAGAAAATTTAAGGAAAATTAAATTATATTTAAGGAATAAATGATGTGTAATATATGTGAAAACATGTAAAAAGCGTGTTTAATAATCTTTAGAAATGATCCTTCTTAATTCAGCTTAAGGAAAATCTTAAAGAGTCTTTAAAATAGAAAAAGACATAATTGTTTGTATAAAACCAAAAATTAACCATTATATTTTTTCATGATAAAATTAGTGATTTTAGAAAAATAATGGTGTCTTAAAACAAATTATTTATGGTACAAGAAAATGGGTAAGAAATCAGGAAGTTCCCTTTAATCGGGTTTACTTATTAGGATGAATTGAGAAGAGAACCTTGTAAAACATGTATTTACCATAAAATAAAGATGAAATGGTCTAGATATGTGATTTTGGAACATTTAAATAGAATATATAATAATTATATAAAAATAATGAATAATTAAATTGGTGTAAAGAGGTATAAATCATAACCCGAATGAAAATGGAGGTTCAGAAAGAAACCCTTACCTTATGTCTGAAAGTGTTATACACTTGTACTTAACATCCTAGATAATGAAATTAGATTCATCAATAAATTAATTAAGAACCTTTTATATATTAATTTTATTCATTATATATTTATTAAGTTTATTTATTTACTTTTTTAGAGTTATATATTTTAATTTCATCATTCGAGAGCATCCATTTTCTTTGTTTTCATGATCGGTTCTTTTGTTGATAAGTAATAAAGTTCTTGTAAAATGAGTATAATTATATATAATTGGAATTATATTTTATTAATGAATAATAATAATATTTAATGGTCTTATATATTATTTTTTCCACATATAAGTATGATTCATTATTTATAACTTTAATGATAATTGTTTAGATCATTTTGGCGGTGTTTCGATTGACACAAAATAGTTTTGTCGTATTAATTAATATCATGTATATATATTGGTTATAGAATAATAAAAAACTTTTAATATGTATAATAAAATATTTTTTAACCATAACTATAATTTTATGACCATAATTAAAGGCGTTAATGGAAAATGAAAATACATTGTCCATGATGTTGGTAAATTGACACATCACGGGCGATGTTTTCATTTATAGAATAAAAGAGAGTGAGAAAAGAGTTTTATGATGAATCTTCCATTGAAATTATATAATTATATTACATAAATGATATTTTACTTATAATTTATATTTTTAAAGGGTATTTGAGGGAAGGATAAGAAAATAAAATAAATTAAAAAGAAAATAAAAGAAAAGAAAGAGGATTTTTACCTCTTGAATTATCTTCCTTGAGAACCTCCTTAAGGGGATTGGTTTTGATATTTTGATGATACCAAAGGCTTATATAAATGGTTGAGGTTCTTGGGAAGAGTATTTTGTAGAAATTTGATAAGTCTCAAATCTTTTAAGGTGTGAGGAGAAGAGGTGGTATTTATAGTGGAGGAGAGGGGTGTTTTTTTGAATATTTTATTCATTTGTTTATTATTTTATCTCAAGACTATTAATAGTTTGATAATTATGACAAAATATATTAAAATAATGAATTAGAGTTTTAGATTATGGTCTTACATCATCCACACATCCCCTATGACTCAATAATTCATATATTTAATATTTATTGTAAATTATCATTTTTTACTATTCATAAAAAATTCAAGTATTTTAGAAAAATCCAAAAAATTAAACCTAACCATTTTTTGACATGTATAATTAAAAAATGAAAACCATTTTATGAGAATAATTTTTATAAATATTCTGAATATAATTTTTAATTAAAATCATCATTTACTTGAAAAATGCAAATGTTAAATTTATAAATAATTTTATGACACTCTGAAAAATTAACTAAGGTATCATAAAATTATAATACAATAAAAAGACAAAAAAATATTAATTTATTAATAAATTTTATTTAAATAAATTTTATTTTAAATTATTTTATTAATTATAAAATTGTAATTAAATATTTATGACTTACTAAAATACCAATACTGAATTAAATGTTTTAAAAAATATTTATTTACTTATACTATGATATAATTATATCATATTACCATTTATAATATGCATAAATTTTATTTATACTTTAATAGGTGAGGTTATTGTTATAATGGACACATTACTATTTCCAAAGGTTACATTGTTATTCCAACGGTCACATTCCTATTCATCAAAAATGAAACTTATCAAGAAAATACCAAATATTTAAGAAAAGTAAATTTTGATATTAAAATTTAAAAAATAAGTTTTATTTTGTCAAATATAATTTATAAAAGTTTCAAAATTTATATTTAAAAGAATTTATCCATTAAAGGGAAATAAAACCGTATTTAGAAAAATATAGACTTTTTATGTGTAAAATTGGATTTATTCTTATCTTATGAATCAAAAACAGTTTTGGATGAATATAAAAATATTTTATTGAATATATAATATATAAATTTTATTAATATCTTTAACTAATAGTGATTAATTTAATTTATTAACATAAAATTTCATTTTTGGCATAAATATTTTTATAAAAATACATCCTTTATATTCAATTGGTTTTAATTTCTAATTAATTGGTAACTAATGAATTAATTTATAAACATGTGTAATAAATATTTTCATAATTTACTTAATACCATTCATTATCTCTATTTCTAATATCTATTAGATAATTAAAATAAATAAATAATAATATTTAAATCATTTTTAAGCAGGTAAACTATTGAAGAAGTTAAATTTTAAAAAGAGGCATATTGTAGAATCTTGGGGTGTTAAGTTCTCCCCTCCTAAAATAAATCTCATCCTCGAAATTTGAAATTTTCCTAAATAATCAGAGGTTGATACTTAAAAGATCTTTTACGGGAAACCCACATCGGAGATAGGGTTAATGAAATATCCTCTTAATAGGAGGGAAATGGAAATGCATAGCTCACCACAAAACTAGGAATTCAAGTAAGATAATATTTGTGAGAAGTAAAAATATGGATATGTAAGAATAATATAACCATGAATTTCCAATGGAGAGTGATATAGAACATGGTAATTAGAAAGTTAACCATCACAAAACTATAAATCTTGTGATCGATTAAAAGATCATTGGTTTCTCAAAAATAAAAGTAAATAGTTAATGTTTTTGTTCCAAAATATTTTTCCTAGAGTTGAGAAAATCATTTAATATACAGATAGGAACTTGATAAATAAAATTACTTTATTACTTTACATTTCATAATCATAGTCTCATCCTTTTTTTGTGCTTCGATCTATTTTCATTTTATCTCTAACACCTAGAAATGAATGTTCAAGATGATTTTTTCATGCCTAAAGAACTTTTCATGAATCATATGGTTCTCAAGTAATTCCTTATAACTTTCAAATTTTACTTAACCAAGAAGGTTATCAAATTTTATCAAGGAATAATAATTTCCAAATTTTAAATTGAACTATTCCATAAGTTTTTAATCTTGAGACTCATCTAAAACATGTCTGTCTATATTCAACGACCAAAATTTAGAAGGAAGGTCACTAAATTTCCAAAATTAAATTAACATAATATTCCCAAAATAATATATCTCTTGATCCCATATACAAAATATATGATTACCTTTATCACCTTTAAACCTTTATAAAACATTCATGCTTCCAAGAGTAAAATTCTCAGGTTGTTGAATATATTCCTTAAATCCAAACATCTAATAATCTAAGTAAATATAATATATACCATTAAATTACTAACTAACTTCACGGTCACTAATACTATCCCATGACCATATATTTATTATTATCTCAATATCAATAACATTTTTATGGTTATCTTTCCTAAGTCATGTGTTTGCAAAATGTCAACTTTCCACTGAATCTCTTTTTTTTGGTCCCATTTAACTCACACTTTCAAATCCTTAATAAAAAAGTACTACAGTATAATCCATATATATATAATGATTCTTATAACGAAATAATTATTATAATATACTCAAATAAAATAATTCTTTAATCCAAACACAAGCATATTAATCATTCATCTTCATTTGAGGTAGCAGCATACGCGTGACCATGATTCCTTTGCTTCTTCTGAGTTATATTCCCTTAATGTTTGTGAAATTCATTTGTGTAGTGACCCATATCCTTATATTTTAAGCACTTCACAATATAAAACTATTTCTTACCATTACAATAACCATATTTGTGGCCTTTCTCTCCACACTTGTAGAAAACTCCCATTCCTCTTAAGAAAGTATAAGTGTAAGAACCATGGTTTTTAGAACAGGTCAAAATCCCGACCCTGTTTGAATTTTTTGACTTGCTTCTGAGGAAACTGGAGAAAATGAGAAGTTTCTATAATTCTCTAGACTACATGCTATGTACTTTAAGTACACTCCGTGTATATGTTAAGCGAGTGATCGGCTGTGTGCTCGCCGCGTACATGTCGTGTGATGACTGGTAGAAATATCTTACTACACGACGTGTAGTTTTAGACACACCGTGTAGTCTGACCGTTTGGAGGCCATACATGGCGTGTAGGCCTATTGGCCGGGTAGAATTGTTTAACCAGGTACACACCGTGTTCCTCTTGGACACTCTATGTAGTCTGGCTATGTATGAGGGATATACATGGCATGTGGGTAAGTCGGTGAAGAAGGGAAGAAAAACAAAGTACACGCCGTGTACCCCTAGGTACACGCCATGTACTCATGTCGGTAGGATCTGGAAAGTAAGTCGGAAGAATTCTAGCCGCCAAATGAACATTTAAATGATATAAACAGCATGTAGCCTAAGGTACATGCTGTGTATTTTCTTTTTTTTTTTGCGTTAAAATGGGCAGTAACCTTGTATTGAGGAAGAACACACCTTATGTCGCCCGGTTTCGCAAACCAAGCTAGCTGGAGCTTCAACCTATTCTCGGTTCTTTTCCCAAAGTTGGATTCAATCACAGTTAGATGCATTGGAACCCCCTCGGTAAGGCCTTGATTCCTCTTGAGCCGTTTTGTTTGATTTCTGTTCTAGAACGAGTTATAGGGGTTTGAGCGGTTTTGATTCTTTTATAGATCTACTGCGTTTTAGACCTAATTGGAGGCTGTTACCGGAGGAGTAGTATTGTACGAGTCTCAGGTAGCCGGTGCATACCTCTTTTTGTGTTTTCATGGTCATTTGGGTGGTGCAACCTTCGGAATGTTTTAAGGTATTTTGAGTGGGACCCGTTTTATCTGCTTTTATGTATTGAATTGATTGTTGGACCTATGTGATGCCTTTGGGTATGCCCTATTACCAGTTTTGCTGAGCAGGGATGGGTGAGGGGCCATAGCTCATCAGGGAATTTTGTCCAGGGGATTCCAAAATGGTTATATTAGAATTAGAATGCTTTAAACTGTTGATTTTGGTTTATTGAACTTGATATAATTTTGTTATAGGCATTCAAGACCTCAGTGCTGGTATGGGAAAACACCTTGCATAGTGCAAATCAAATGTTTAGAATATTTTTCCTGTTTATGTTTTCTGTTTAAATATGTTATAGATACAATTTTTGAATTGCATATGCTGGACCCTTTGGGTGGTGTTGGGAATGGCCCAAATATTCTTGAGTGATACTGATCATAGGTTGGGGTTGGCCTGGGTTACTTTGGGTGGTTTTGACCACGGGATTGGGTGTCATGGGCATCGGATTGAGGTAGTATGACTGTTAGGTTGGGCATGGCCCGGGTTACTTGGGTGACGAGGCCATCATACTTGAGCGACATTCTCGTATGGACATGAGGTGTCAGATGTGTGGTAGCATAGGTACTATTTTGGTGATTACCGCTCACCCGGAACTTTGAGTAGTGTGCACACAGAGATACTCCGTGATGAGGTGGTTTTGACCACTCGTGTGGGTAGAGGCCCCCGTAGATGCGGTTTAGGTACTTTTGTTGGGGGTGCTTGTCGTAAAAAGCCACGTGGGAGGTGAGGAGATTTTAGGGGATAACATTGAGGCTATCGGGTTGGGGGAGAGGCTCACCATTATTTGAGGGAAGAAATCACTGTCTCTCTGGTTATGTTATTTGAGGGCAGACATCACTGTCCCTCTGATACTTATTTGAGGACATACATCGATGTTCCTCTGGGTTATTCTTGGGCGTGCCTTCAGGACATCGGTACTTGAGGCATGAGGTGTCAGGATGTACAAGGTGTCGGGTTACTATTCTTGGGTGTGCCTTCGGGATGTTGGTACTTGAGACATGTGGTGTCAGGGGGCACATGGTGCCGAGTTACATGACAGATATTCCGGCGTTGGCCAAAGTAGGTGACACTCCATGGTGGCTGCTGAGAACCAGTGGAGTTTGTGTTTATTTGTGCATTGTTCTGTTCACTACTTTTCTTATAAATTCATGCCTACTTAAACACTTATATTAGGTATGCACAGTTTTGTGGTATCCTACTGAGATTTTTCTCAAACCCTACATGGGCCTGTCGGGACACGTGCAGAATTTATGGATTTATGTGCAGGAAAGAGGCCATCTTCAAGAAGCTGGGCTGCGTTAGTTATTGCATAGAGATGGTATGGACTTTGAGGTCTTACCTAGCTGGAGTTACTCTGTTTTGTTTTCTTTTCTGTATCATCATGCTTACTTGTTGTAGATACAATTTATTAGTCATTGTAACTTTTTATATTCAGATATGTATGACCTGATTTGGATGCATGTTTGTTGCTCAGTAGTAGTTACATGTAATCAACATGCTGTTGTGTTTATTTTTGCTGCGGTTGTTGTAATTATTGCTTCTGCTGTTTATTGATATTGAATGTGCTTCTACTCTGCGGGTCTGGTTTGAGTCTACTGAGTCATTTATTCCACTGCATCTTTACTTTTATACTTGGACCAGTACCATTATTGTTATCCTCTGAGAGGGTATAACCTCCCCAATATACCTACCAGACCCTCGCTGCTAGTCGGAAGACTTTGGCGTTCAGGGAGGTGTGCCTAAGGTAGTAGCACCTGACCCGTTTAGCACTGTTCGGGTGGCTGTTCGGGTCTGGGTCATTACAATCAGGGTGCTTCTTCCCATAATTATCACATGTGGGAAAATACTTATTTCTATTATTTCCATTATCAAACTTTTTTATAGATGTACTCTTGTTATCATGCTTCCCTTCAAATCCATAATACATTGAAAAATCTTTCTCATTATTTTTAGAACATGATATTATCTCCACATATGATAAGAACATTTAAGAGACTAGTTCCCTTCAAAATACTGGCTTAAACCCATCAAAGAAATGATCATTCTTACTCTTTGGATTATGTGAATTGATGTGGTTCTCATTACTTCCACTAGGATTCATTTCTAAACAATGTAATACACTAGATGAGATCATAACCTTATGAAACATAATGTATAATCCAAAAACTAGTGAAATACTTAACATAAATTGTATAATTTATGTGTATCTAATCTCATAATCATAAACATGGTTTATTTAGAGACATATTTAATTTTTAATCATTCATAATGGTTTATAAAGAAAATTTTAATTATCCTAAGAATATACCCCAGGAGTGTCAAACCAAGTGCACAGTAAGACCTTTTGTTATGTACCAGGTCACTCCGAGTCAGGCCCGTGACACCTTGTCAGAGTTGTTACCCCTAGGTACATCTGTTCCAAAAACACATCCACTTATAGTATCTAGACATGGATGTATTTCTTGGAATACCCATATAATCTCTACATTACCAAAATTCTAATATGTTCTTCTATGTTTATCCTAAAATTCTATCTTAGGGTTATATTACCTTTTCTAAATCTAGTTTCCAAGGTTTCTACTAAAGTCCTCTAATACCAATTGTAAAGACCCCAACCCAAGTATCCTAGAGTCAGTGACTTACATTAATACATTGGAATATATACAGGACTCAAATCACAAAGTACTGATCAATTTAGTAGTTTTGGAATCCATATTACATACATTAACTTTACATTACAACTTGAAATGAAAACAAACATAGCAAATCCACTGGAAATACCCATAAACTCATATTTTATCCCTACAATTCATTCATAATATACATATTTGTGTCTTGGGGAAAAATAAAACATAATAAAGTGGTGATATTAGATGCTCAGTAAGGGTAAGTAATACAAAAAAAGCTAATATAAACAATAAGGAATGGTGAATGACTAAAAACACATGCCATTAAAACATAATATTGAACATGATATGACAAGAATAAAAGTTGAATAAATAATTCCATATAAATAATCACATGAGAAAGAAGCTTAACCATGGATATTCTACTAGTCAAATATTAACATGGATAATCAACTACTAATATCATAATGAGGGAATTCATATGATGGAAATATAAAACACACCATTGAGTAATTGGATAATACATCTGAAAATGATTAAGATCCTATCCAAAACCATATCTAAAAATGGGTAAGGCCTCATCCAAATTCATATATGTTTTGTCTCATGAGACCCACCGATGAATCGAGCGGCTATTGCGGGACCTGCCCACCACTTACTAAGTCCAATTCATTACTCATATATCTAAAAAATATATATTTAAATTAAAGTGTCCCATAAACATTTGAAATATTTTAATCATAATCATATATGAAAATACACTGATAAAATCATTGATAAATTCTTAAGGAAAATAATGATTGAACATTTCAAAGTTCCCCATACCACTTTAAAACATTTAAATATTAATACCTATAAAGAAATAAATTAATATCATAAGAATAATAAGACTCATGATTTTATATATGAAAGGGTAGTACATACACCATATGCATAGAAGAAGTGGTGAATAAGGCATAAATCTCACAGAAGTAAAAGTGAGATGAAAAAACCCCCTTTTAATTTAGAAAGAAGAGTTTTTTTGGAAAGTCATTTTTATTTTTCATAAAATCAGACTGTAAAAATTTATATCCTAGAAAAATAAAATTTAAGTACAATAAAATTATATTTGAGGCATAAATGATATCCAATGGAAGTGAAAACATGTAAAAGGAGTGTTTAAGAATCTTTATAAACGAGCCTTCTTAATACGGTTTAAGGAAAATATTAAAGTGTATTTAAAATAAAAAAAGGAATAAATGTTTATATAAAAAAAATAAACGAACCTTGATAATTTTTCATGATAAAATGAGTGATTTTATAAAAATAATGGTTGCTTAAAACAGATTATGGATGGTACTTGAAAATGGGTAAGAAATCAGGAAGTTCCCTTTAATCGGGTTTTCTTATTGGGAAGAATTGAGAAGGGAACCTTCTAAAACATGTAATTCCCATAAAATAAATATTAAATGATCTAGATAAATGAGTTTTGAATATTTAAATATAATATATAATAATTATATAAAAATAATGAAGAATTAAATTGGTGTAAATAGGGAGAAAGAATAACCCGAATGAAAATGGAGGTTTGGGGAGAAACCCTTACCTTATGTTTGAAAGTGTTCTACACTTGTAGTTAAAGCCCTAGATAATGAAATTAGATTAATAAATAAATTAATTAATAATATTTTATACATTAATTTGATTAATTATAGTTTTATTAATTTCATTTATGTCCTTTTGGAGAGTTATAGAGTTTAATTTCATCGTTTGAGAGTGTTCGTTTTCTTGGTTTTCATGATGAGTTCATTTGTTTATAAGTAATGAAGTTCATGTAAAAGGAGTATAATTATATAGAATTGGAAATATATGTTATTAATGAACATATATAAGTTTTAATTTTCTTATATTTTTTTTCCAGATATAAGGATGATTCATTATATAGAACTTAAATGATAACCATTTAGATCATTTTGGCGGTGTTTCAAGCAACACAAAATAATTTTATCTTATTAATTAATATCATGTATATATAATAGTTCTAGAATACTAAATAACTTTTAATATGTATAATAAAATATTTTTTAACCATAATTATGGTTTTATTACCAGCCTTGAAGGCATTAATGGAAAATAAAAATGCATCGTCCACGACGTCTATAAATTAACACATCACAGGCGAAGTTTTCATTTATAGAATAAAAGAGAGAGATAAAGAATATTGATGATGGATATTACATTAACATGATATAATTAATATATATAAATTATACTAGAGTTATCATGTCTCTTTGGATAGTGTATTTGAGGGAAGGATAAAAAAATAAAAATAAAATTGAAAAAAAAGAAAGGGGATTTTTTCCTCTTGAATTATCCTCCTAGAGAACATCCTTAAGAGGATTGGTTTTATTCTTTTGATGAGACCAAAGGATTCTGTACATGAGGTAGGAGCTTAGGAAGAGTATTGAGAATAAATTTGACATGTCTCAAATCTTGGAAAGTGCGAGGAGAAGAGGTGGTGAGGGGAAATATTTATAGTGGAGGAGAGAGGTGTTTTTTGAAAATTTTATTCATTTGTTTATTATTTTGGTTTGATAATATGAATAGTTTGAGAATTATCATCAAATATATTAACATAATAAAGTATTGTTCAATATTATGGTCTTAAATTAGTCATACATCACCTATGACTCAATAATTCAGGTATTTAACATTTATCGTAAATTATCGTATTTTACCATTCACTAAAAATTCAAGTATTTTTGAAAAATAAAAAAAATTCACCTTAACAAATTTTCAACATGTATAATTAAAAAATAAACACTATTTTATGAAAATAATTTAATAATATGAGAAATTTAATTTTTTAGGAAAATCATCATTTACTTTAAAAATATAGATTTTAAATTTATAACAGATTTTATGAAACTCTAAAAAATTAACTAAGGTCTCATAAAATTATCCTAAAATAATAAGACATCAAAAATATTAATTTATGAATAAATTTATGAAAGTAATTTTTTTAAATAATTTTATTAATTATAAAATTGTAATTAAATATTTATGACTTATAAAAATATTAACACTTAATTAATAATAGTTTAAAATATTAATTTACTTATAATATATCATATTACTATTTATAATATGTCTAAATTGTATTTATACTTTAATAGGTTAGGTTATTGTTATAATGACCATATTATTATTCCTAAAGGTAACATTTTTATTCCAACAGTCACATTACTATTCATCAAAAATGTTACTTATCAGAAAAGTGAAAAATATTTAACCAAAGTAAATTTTGACATTAAAATTTCAAAAATAATGTTTATTTTATAAAATATAATTTATAAAAGTTTCATAATTTATATTTAAAACGAGTTCTCCATTAAAAGGTGACAAAACCATGTTTAGAAAAATATATCCTTTTTATGTGTAAAATTGGATTTATTCTTATCTTATGCTTATAAAAATGTTATTTATGAATTTAAAAATATTTTATTGAATATATAATATATAAAATTTCATTACTATCTTTAAATAATAGTGATTAATTTAATTTATTAAAATAAATTTTCATTATGGGCATAAAAATTGTTTTTATAAAAAGACATCCTTTATATTTAATTGGTTTTAGATTTTGAGAGGATGAAGAGATTGGGTAAACTGGGGAGATGATCCTTGGGAGACTCTAATGGTGCCTAGGGTTTTTGTCAGTGCTGTTCACTGGCCTTTTGCAATTCACTGGCCTCCGGGTGACGAATTTGGTTTTTGTGGTGGCTGTTTGTGGCACCGATCTTGGATTCATGGTTTTCTGGATATTTGTAGGTCCGTGTGACATTCGTTGGATCTTGAGGCATCTAGAGAGTGTTCCATTTGGTGTTGATTCAGCTTCCTGTGATGAAATATTGATGCAGTTCTTCCAGCAGTGATGTCGATACTGCATTTTTTAGGGTTTGCATGGGTTGGAGGTGAGGAAAACGTCCAGAAGGTAGAGGTCCTGGGTATGTCTAGTTCTGGTCTTGTTTTGGGAGTCTATGGATCAAGCTAATACACCTATGGGTGCTTGACCAGATCTAGAAAATAGGAAGGTGAGACCCTAGGTTGATACATTTATGACAGTTGGTTCAGATAAGGACTCGGTCCTTGTAGATGATTATCTAAAAAATTTCTCCATTTTCAAGGGATATACAGTTGATATTCATCAGAAAGGTAACATTACTCATGTTAGAGCTAATCCTAGTGCTATTTTAGAGCAAATGAGGATTGGAGAATTCTCCATTATTGGCCGGCTTGTATTGCCAAAGGGCTCTACACAATGGAAAGTGAGTGATCTCTCCACCAAAATATCTAATATTTGAGGGGATGGAGGGTTGCGATTCATATCATTGGGTCGTGGATTCTTCTATTTTATCTTTTATTCAGTGGAATTTAAGATGAAGGCATAGAGTTTTGGGTCCCTTTTGCTGAAGCTGGAATTCTTCCCTATCTACGAATGGGACCATTCTTTCAACCATTTGGAGGTTGGCCGTTCTACAATACAGGTGTGGGTTAAAGTTTTTGACCTGAATTGGATCCTCTGGAACCCTAGGATCCTCTATGATATTGCAATGTCCATTGGGGTACCAATTAAATTAGATAAAGAAACTAAAATTTCCATATGTGGGCATTGTGCTAGATTTTTTTGTCAAAGTGGACTTGGCATTAGTTTTAGTTGACCATGTTTTCCTTTCCACTGAGGATGAGAAAATTGAATTGAGTATTGAATATGAAAAAGTACCACGTTTCTATGTGAATTGTAAGACTATCAGTCATGAGGTGATGAATTTTAGGAAGATGGGTGGGACTCATGGATCCAAGGAAAGAGTAGTGAAGTTTGGTTCTCCAGTTATTGTTAGGGGTGATGGAAATACCCAACACAATAGTGGTGTATTTAGATAGGCTAATGCGACTTCTATCGGTCATAGAGCTACTTTATTCACCGGAGAAGAGAGAATAGCCACTAATGTCGATTGTGAAAGTGGGTAGCATATAAGAACCTGAGTTGAAATTATGGAGGGCCAGGAGGATGAGCTTGTTGCTGAGGATGCTTTGGTATTGGTAGCTCCAGATGAATTCTATAACATAATACATGGTGACGTTGGGACCTCTACCGGTAATGCAACTGGTAGAATTTAGGAAACTTCATTGGACAACCAATCTCTTGATGAGAATATTATTCAGGAATCTGCTGACCAGGACCTACAATAAGAACATCTAGTGGTGGAAAAAGGTCACAAGGGTAAGAAACCATTCATTGATGATGATGGATTTCATATGGTATTGAATCGAAATACAAGGTATGATCCTCAAGTCTTTCCCTCTGAACAAAGTACTTTGAATCATATATCCAGGGTGGATCATTCTACTGTGTATGGGTGCATTAATATTGAAATGGAGAAGATAATTTCCAGTATGGATGTTCATGTGGATGACAAAGATTTTAGTCCTCGAAAGGATATGCTCTTTGGTATGGCTCAGGTGATATAGGAGGCATTACCATTTATTGATGGCGTGCACCCCAGCTCTCAGAATGGAACTATCCTCCAGTCTTATTTGATCTCATGAAAAATGCATATGCATCTTTTTGAAAATCATCAGATGAGAATTATTTTCATGCATGTAAGGAGAAAATGAGTGTCACTTTCCCAAAAGTTCAAGAAGGTGGGTGGCCGCTTAGAGGCATTGAGAAAGAAGCATCCAATTGGTTCTTTTTAAATTTAGAAGTCACTTTTTTCCATGATGGAGCCAATAGTGTTTGGTTGTAATGATTATTTAGTTGTCCAGAAGCTACTTGCAATCAATTTTGAGGATGGACTTCACTTGAATTTAGTGATGAATTTATGAGACTTTTCTTGGAAATATAAAATCTTGGAGGATGATTCTGATTTGTCAATTGATTCATCATCTGATGAGGATGATTTACCAAAGACATAGAGGGGAGGTAGTGATCTTGTGTTTTTGTGGGCATTTGGTTCTATGTTTGTCGCTACCCACTATTTTAATTTTCATTTTCTTAATAAATTTTTAGTCATGGGTTTCCTACCCATGGATGAGCCTTTTGAGTATATTCAATAGGTTTTCACTTCTAATTAATTTAAAACCAATGAATTAATTTTATAAACATGTGTAATATATATTTTCATAATTTACTTAATCTCAGTCATTCCCTCCATTCCCAATTTCTTGGAGATACGTAAAATAATTAAATAATAATATTTAAATCATTTTTTAAGCTGGTAAGATATAGAAGAAGTTAAATTTAAAATGATTCATACTGGAAAATCTTGGGGTGTTACTGAAATAATCACTCAATTTTTAGTGAATTAATATTTATACTTTAAAAATACATTTTCTTCAAAAAAAAATTTTTATTACATTTTGTTTAGGGAAATTATAATTAATTTATGAAATTTTAGAAATTTTATTTTGTAAAATTAAAATAATTTTTAAAATCATAATATCAAAATTAACTTAGGGTGAAATTTTGGTATTTTTCTGAAATTATTTATTTTTTAGTGAATAGTTAAAAATATTGATTTTTCAAACTCTCATTTATTTGCATTAAATTATGTAATTTAAAAGTACCATTATATTTTGGATATGGTTTTAATTTTTAATATGAACATTTTTTTTTGAAAAATCTAATTAATTAAATTTTTATCTACAATATTCATGATTTTGATATAAGTTAACATTTACACTTAAAAACACATTTGTCTAAAAAACTATTTTCACTAAATTTTACTCATTTATATTAAAATTGATTTTTGACACTTATAGAGATTGAATATTAAAAAATGGATTCCATATTTTGACTCAATAGGTTCAAATTTGTTAAATGGGTCTCTTTTATTTTTGATTATTATGAATAGTAACCATGATAAATATTTGTCACCTCAGTAAAGGTAAAATGGGTAAAACCGAGTTAAAACTTTGAGATAAACTCTAAAAATCAACCCAAAACTTACCCTTATATTAGTGTATTAGATTAATTTGAACATATACATCCTAAATTTAAATATATTTCATTTTCTACCATTTTTCCTTAATAATAAAATTTATATTATTTTAAGTGTAGAAAAATAAAAAATGTTACTCTATTTCTTTTGAATTTGTTTTATATGTTCACATAGTGATAAAAATAGGTTGTGAAAAAATATTAAAGTTTATTTTGAGAATAATGAAATTATATTTATGATGTTAATTAATTTTTTTTTTTGAATATATAATTACTTTAAACTCTTATACATGCTGATACAGTTCTTGTGAAGCTAGTATAACAATCAAAAGTAAATGATTTTAAAAACATCAAAAGTAATATTTTTTGGATAAATTACAGTATAAAATAAATTTTATGGAAAATATTAATGTAGAATTTATGGTTAAAGAGTTTATATTAAAATTAATTTGTTATCTTGATATCATTAAAGTCAAATTAAATGAATAGTTTTAAAAATGATAGTAATGATATTTTATGAAAAATAATATTTTATTAAATTATTTAAAAATCATAAAAATATTTCAATAGGAAAAGTAGGATTATAAATGGTCTAAAATATATTACATTGTACATTTATGACCCAATTTTTATCTTTTAAGAGAAATTATATCCCTTTAAGATTGAAAAAGTTGCTATCATGGTTAAGGTTACAAATGGTTAATGAAGGAGTTAAATCAAAAGATAAGGGTTAAAATGACCTAAAAACATTATTAAAACTAATTTTTGGTTTTATTTATATGTTAAACATATAAAATTATAATATTAGTCATTTATGATTCATTTTTTTGATAAATTGACTTAATGATATTTTAAAACTTTGACAAATTACAATTGTGCCACTCACCTCAATTATAAAAGGACACCCTCCCCTTTCTTAATTACACCAACTTTAGCTATAAATCTCAACCAAACACTATAAAATTATCTTCAAAAATACCATACACATGAATTATAGGTTTCTTCTTAAAATTACATTCCAAGGGTCCTTTATAAAGTATCTAAAGGAGGTTTACTGAAGAAGAGATAATTATCTTTACAAACTATTTCACAATTATTTATTCTTATAATTCCTCTAAATTTACTATAACCATACTAAAATAATAAATTAGTTACAAAAAAATATACTTATATGTTATTATTATTATTATAGGAAAACCATTTTACACCTATTTTCCATCCTATCGAAAGCAAAAACATCGCTTGTACGTACGTACGACTTACTATCTCTATGTAGTGGTGTAATTCGTTTTTCATCAACACTTTAATTATATGGTTAAAAAGATGGAGATAATGAGTATTTATGATATTTAGGACATAATTATGTTTCTATAAATATAATATATAATTTACCTTCTTATCTTTCCATCCATTGGAAAATGATAACGTCGCTCGTGCATACGTGTGAACTACCACATCCATGAAGTGATGTGATTAATTTTTCATTTCTGCTTTATATGGATGTTAATGAGGATATATTTAATGAATATATATGATATATATGATATAATAATGATTATTTAAATTTTATTTATTATTTAACTTTATTTATTTCAATCCATTGGAAAGTGAAAACAATGTTCATGCGTATGTATGACCTACTATCCCCATGATTTGTGTAATTCATTTTTCTATATACACCTTTCAAGAATGATTATAAAAATGTATATAATGAATAAATATTATATTTATAAAATTAATATAATTCTTTATATAATTAAACTATATCCTATTCACAAGAACTGGAACAACCGTGATGAAGCATACATGAGAAGACTAAGCAGTTAACATTCTAAATAATAATAATAATGAAATATTGTTAATGAATGAGTGATAAGATGTTATAATTGGATCATATATGATATTATAAATATGAATATGGTCACATTATAAATTATTAACAAGTTTAAAACTATTATACATGATTTTAAAGAACATTCAATAAAGTAGAAGCGTGAGGTAAGGGATTTCTCAACTCAATTTCCATTCATTGAATTATACTTCCACTTAATTGACTATTTTATTCCATAATTATGTATTAAATGACCTATAATTATATTAAGTTGTATTTATACTTGATTTTTTTATTCAAATTTATTAAACACAGTCACTTAATTTATTAATTCTCACTTCAATGATATGATCTTTGCAAGGGATTTAATCTGTATTTCCACTCCATTAATACATATTTGGTATTATGAACTTATTTATTTTTATGTGGTGTATATAATGACCATTTTATAAATTTAACATGAATATATATTCATTCATAAGGATTAAATTTTTAATTCAAGTTTACTCTTTCAAGGGGTTATAATTTAAATGCTACCTGTAACATCCCAGATAAATAAAAAATATTACATTCTAATGTTTATCAATATTTTTTAATAAAATGTTAATAATACTTTAAAGGGAATTCTATGCTCTATGGCGTACCCAATATGCAACAACGAGTTTCTTTGAAATCTTACGTTGCACACTAATAATATAATAATATTATAATAGTTAACGCCTAGCCATTGTAATGGAGAGAATGAACAATAATAACTACAAAATGATTACATATGTTTGTTAAATATTTTTACATTTATCCAATAAATGTTAGAGGCATAAAATCCAAATGAATCCAATTTTAAGAATAAATACTCTAATATTTTTAAAAGATTGTTTTACCGCCTTTTGATAGGGAACCATTTTTAAATATATATTTTGACAATTTTATAAGCTATATTTGTCAAAATAAAATTATTCTTTATGATTGGGACATTGAAATTTACTTTGGATAAATTTCTGGTATTTTTATGATAATGTTCATTTTTTAATGAATAGTGAAAGTGTTGTATTTTAATTCAGAACCTCTTTTTAATCTAATTTATTTATATAGTTATATTATAATTTTAATTGGTTTTAAATTGAAATTAGAATATATTTTTACCATTTAATCCAATGGTGGTCATTGGAATTAATATCACTTTGATATTGGACATAAATGAGTGTCAATCTTTTGATAGATATTGTTTCTTAAAAACACGCTATTTGATTTGACAGCGGGATTTAATTATAAAATTAATTAATGCAACTTCTATGTTATGAATTTGGTAAAATAGACATTATTTTTTGAATTCATAATATCAAATATAGCTTAGGGTGAATATTTGGTATTTTTCTGAAAAACCTTAATTTTTGATGAATAGTGAAACCACAAAGTGGTAGTTACAAAAACTGATTTTTCGTTTAAATGGAACTTTACTACTTCTGTGATTTGAATTTCAAAAATCCAATATAAATGATTTTCATTATTAAGTAAAATGTGGTTCAATGGGATGAAAATAATTTTTCATGAAAAGTAACTTTTAAGTTTTATTAATAACGATTAAAGGTAATTAGTGTGATTTAAGGTAAAAATGATATTATAATAAAATGAAAATATCTTGACACTTGTCCTAACCCTATTGTATGAGTCATGGCATACCAAGACAACCCATGGGTCTATTTTTGGGACCCAATGGAGCCACTTGGGTAAGATAATGACATTAATGCCTTTTATTTAAAGTAAAAGTAAAAATGACACAAACATGTATTGTTTTACTAAAACAATTTTTACATGGGGTTATAAAAGTAAGAATTTTGACTATAAATAGTAATTGGAAAGATAAAAATATTTTATACATCATATTAATTTTTTTATAATTTTTAGATATTAAATAAATTAAATTATTTATGACATCATGATGATGCAGCGATTACCTCATTATTTAACGATTTAAATAAAATGAAAAGATAATGTAAAATCTAAGACCTAAACATGTAAAAAACCTATTGTATGGGTGGATTTAGAACCCTTATCACCTTATCCTCTAAATATATCAATGTGGGACCATTAAAATCCGAAACTCATTTGAAAATAATGTAACCTTTCTTGACTTTCCAAGAGTGCCCCTCCTCTCCTCTTATAAAAGGCCCCCACCTCTACCTCCTTTCCCACACCTCTCAAGCATTTGGCTCAGCCAACCCCTGCCCATTTCATCTCTTCACATCCCTATATTCATCATTGAAGCCTCAACTTGGGCAGAAAGCTCTTCAAGAAACCCTTTTGGTTCAAACCAAAGGGAGTTACTAGATTTAAAGGTAAAGTCTTCTTTAATGTTCTTTTGTTTTATTTTGCTTCTCCAACCCCCTAAAATAATTTTATTCATTTATTTTGTAACAACACCAGTATCTTAAATATACTAGTATGTTTTTATAAGAAGTATTCTAGCTAAACTTCCACACACCTCTGTCTAATGGTTAAAGAACATACTGTTTCTGTGGATGCCGAATTTCTGCCTCACGAAACGATGATTGTTCAATATTATTTTAACAACTTAAAATGTGTCCATTATGATGTCACTATATTTATATATGATATATAATATGTTTATGTTTTCCTTAATCTTCTGTATTTTTCATTTATGGCATACCTTTATTGTTTCCATTATGGGTAAACGCGATATCTTCATTTTAGGAAGTGCGGACTACCGCCCCCTCAAAGTGATTTGATTCGTTAATGCCATATGTGGGACGTATAAAGGATAAGGTTAATGATATTATATATTATAATACACTGGAATTATAATATACCTTTATATAATTATTATTTCATTCCATTAAATTATGAAATAGAAATGAAAGTAGCGTTCATGCGTACGTACGGCTTACCGTTTCCATGAACGGTGCATTTCATTTCTTACCTCTAAATGATTATCTAATATTATAAATTCATGTATATACTGGATATATATATGGTATATATGGTATCTACACCATTAATATCATTCTTGAGATAATGTATATTTGACTACATGAACAACTAGTAAATATAAGAAGTTCACTTTTGACTCAAGTACCAAGTATCGACAAAATGACCGTTATTAACTTAAATGATTACATAATGTGCATAACATGGTAATAAGTGATATAAAAGGAATAATGAACTTGAAAAATGTTCTTAAGAAAGTATAAATTAACTCATGTTTATTATTCAGAAGATTAAAGAACGATCGAGTCAAGTTGGACACAAGGTAAGGTATCCTACCTCTCTCTTTCTTTCCAAGTACTCTCTTTTATGTCATTTATTTTATGATCCATGTTATTATGTTGGAGGATGTTCTTTTATAATAATTTTTATGTACTTTTTATGTTCATGTGATGAGAGACACTATTTTATCTCATCAATCCATTTTTGGAAGTTTTATGTGGTGCCGTTAGGCTGTCGAATTTTCATAAGGGGATTTTCATCTCACTTTTTATTCCCATGAGATTCATGCTACATTTGCCACTATTTCCTTTTGTGTGGTGTATTTACTGTACATTATTATAATATTTGTATAATATAATCTCATTTATGGGTATTTACATCTTCATTTTATGACCCTTCTTTCATGGGGTGTACGTTTCGAAAGTTGCCCAAATCGGTAAGGGAACCTTTCACACTCCTCTTTTTAAAAGACTTATTTTGTTATGTCTTTTAATTTACATATTTTTATTTTGGGATATGTTCTAATATATCCTTATTGATGTAAATTTTATGCTCAAGTAATGGGATACCATTTTCTCTCTCATCAACTAATTTTATAAATTTTAAAGTGACGCCATTAGGCTCTCGAATTTTACCAAGGGATCTTCTTAACCCAATTTCGATTTCTTTGGGTTCAACATGTAGTTTTTGAATATGTCATCATATGAATATGTGTGAATGACCTTTGATTGTTTTAAAATTAATATCCACTAATATTGGGTGTATTTATATTTGTCACACATAATTATGAGATTAATTTATCCTTAATTTAAGGATACCTTCTTTATAAGGGATTTTATCTCATTTTACATTTCTATTGAGACTTCATTGTTGTTATGCACCAATTCACTCTTATATGGTGTATATACTATCCTTTGGAATATTATATCACGAATACCTTTATTCTCATGATATTATAAAGTTCTGATTAAATGTTATTCCTCAATTATTGTATTCAAGTGTATCTCATTTTGTTAAAGACCCTTTAACTAAAATATCATTTTAAATGTTTTAAAGATTTATTCTTATAAATATTTCTCATTAATATCCATGTTTTAAAAATGGTTTCAAGGATTTATTTATATGTATATTAATGGTTTAAAATTTTAAAATCTTCAAAGTGTTGTGGGACACTTTGATTCAAAAATCTCTTTATTAAATGGTTTTGAAAATGGTTTTTTAGAATGGATTAATTATTTCAATATCTTAAAATGTTATATTATTATTGCAATGTGGGAATGTTATCTTTAATTTATGATTAAGTTATGTGCTATGTTTATTTTATGGTTCTTGGGCATTGTTTATGAAGACAGGTGGTTCCGTAATAAACTAAGGGTGGGTGAGCCTGATATAGCTCTCCAATGCATTGGGTAACGCGAAGGGGTTAAACGTTAAGGTTTCTCCGAAGAGATTTAGGGAATATACTATGATGGGTATTCCAAACATAACCAAGAGGGTTACTCCCTACGTAAGAATATTATGAATGCCTCAAGTTACCTTTATGTCTTATGATTTATATGATTTATTCATGATTTCATGAGGTATGTTAAAGTGCTTATGTTTTATGAGTAAAGTAGGATTTCATTGATTCTCATGTATACATGTACTAATGTTTCCTTTCTGTATCTTTATATCCCTTACTGAGCTTTTTATGCTCATCCCAAGATTTTGAAATGTTTTTCACAGGTCAAGGGAAAGGTACATGATGTGATGATAGTGTCGAGGAAGTGTCAAGAAAGAATCCATGATTTATTTTAAATATGTTTCCTTTTATGGAAAAAAATGAATACTGTCTTGTTGTAGCCACCTTGTTTAAATTTGGAATGTAATGAATGGTTTTATGACCTAATTCTATAAAACTCTAAACCTGAAAAGATACTCAATGTGTATTCTAGAAATAACTCAAGATTAAGTAATTTTTAAGGATGGGAACTTATAGTTGGTATCAGAGGTCGGTTTAGATAACTTTAGAGGTTAGGGTATTCTTTAAGCATAAGTGACAAGTTGTGTTTAACCACAATGGTTAGTATATTAGATGAAGTCATTGTTGTTTTTTGAAGGTTGGAATGAGTTTGAGATAACTTGGATAAGTATATCTTGGTGTTTATCTTCCCCTTTAGTACATGATGATTTTGTTGATATACTCACACTGAATTTTTTTTTTGTTTTAGTAAATGGATGGATCTAGCAGAAACCAAAGTGACAATGGGTATGAAGAAAACTATGGTGGTTCTCTGATTAAGGGACTGGATGAAATAGGGGATTCAATGAGGAATCTCGTGGTTATTCCAAACCAACTATCAAGAAGTCATTATTAACCACTTGAACTTTGGTGAGTTCTCTAATACATCGTGTATGAGAGAACCAACTTGATTTGGAAGTTCAGGTAATAATTATAAAGGTAACCATTATGGTTTATATGATCCTTACTTTGAGGTAATTATGGGTTACTACATGATATGATGGAATACGAAAGGCATGAGATAAACTTGAGGTTAAAATATGTTATGGTTATTTTTGATGAATTTATCTCTTTTTGAGGAATGTTATAAAATTATATAGTTTTGGAAAAAGGACATCACGCAGACCCTGTGACAACCCGTCGTGTCAGACGAAGCTGCGAGAATCGAACCCACAACTAAAGTGCAACTGGTATTTATTGCCTACCACTGGACTACGTGAAGTCCCTATTTAGTTTGACTAATTCTTTATAGTTAGATGATTTTATGAATCAAGAATAAGTTTATTTTGGGTTATCTATGGAAATGATTATCCTATCATGGAGAATATGTGATTAGGCTAATTACTTTTCAATGTGAGACTTTAAGAGTAACTGGTGTTATTTGGAGATAAATGTTAAGATTTACTTTGGAAGACAATGTGATTAAATCCTTCAGAGATTTGGGTTTCAATCATAGTTTGGATTACTTTGAAGAATTTTATGGATAGCTGTTTATTGAATGGTCTTTGTTGAACTTTTGGTATTGTAGGACAAATTTTGGAGATTAGGAGTAGTTTTTCTTTTTTGTAAAAAAAATATCCTTTTTGGGTATTATCTGATCTCGTACTAAACTTTTTGGTTTGGTTTGGTTTTGGTTGATATCTAAAGACATCAGAAATATATAGTTCTCTTTTGTGGATTAGGTGATTGTCAAGAAGTTGATTATAGTACTCTTAATGCGAACAAGTCTTCCTAAATACTCGTCTTTTGGAGAAAATATGAGTTTGATTAAGGAAATCTAGTAAAAGATGAAAGTCTATGTGACAAGTAAGTATGTTTCATTATGATTTAGTTAAGCTCAAAAATAAATTCCTCAATTAAGAGTAACTTAAAACAAAAATGTTGTATGTTAACTTTTCCTACTGGGGAATCGAATACCGTTTAACCCATCACAAACTTGTTATTTTCTTGTGGTTAACTTTCTCTTAGACATGTTTACTATCACTCTCCATAAGAACATGTGTAATAACCCGAGATTTTATAAGATATATTCTTTTTAATTTCTTTCATATCTTTTGTTGTATGATACACCAAGATTATCTTGCACTATACGCAACACCGTATTAGCTTGCAGTATACGCAACATTATTCTTGGATCGTGTTACACACAATTTCAAGTTTGTTTGATAGTTGTTATTCTACGCAACATTGAGTGTGTATGTATATATATATATATATTCAATGTATAAATGAAATATGTTTGGATTCTGTTATACGAAACAACAGAAGAGTCTTGCACAACACGCAATCGCGACCTTCCTTGATAGCGTGTGTTGTACGCAATACCGGGTTTTACTAAACAATGATATATTATTATAATATTATTATAAACTAGCCATTATGAATAGTATTAACTAAATTTTGAATTTTATAACATTATTATTCATCTTACACATTTTCTAGAACATGGTATAAGAACAAAATAAATTTTTTGGGTAAAATAATTATTTTTCAAAAAATGCAGTTTTGCCGCCTTTTGATGGCGCACCCACTTTAAATCTAATTTTTTAAATGTTTATAAGTTCAATTTTAAAAAATAAAATTATTCTTTGGAATAAGGATATAAAATTTTACCTTGGATAAAATTTTCATGTTATTCTGATAACTTTCATATTTTAAAGAATAGTAAAAACACGCTATATTTTAATTGAAAACAAATTTTTTCATCGTAATAATTTATGTGGTTAAATTATAATATTGAATGGTCTTAAAGTATAAATAGAATATATTTTTACCATTTAATATAATGTATGTCATTATAATTGATTTTACCTTGAATTCATAGGTTAAATCAATTCAATCTTTTGTAATGTTTTAAACAAAAATCCGTTTTCTTTCGACAACAAGATTAATTTTAATTTAATTTCTGCAACTTCTGTGTATTGAATTTGGAAAAATGGATTCCATATTTGGAATCACTGGGTCCAAATTATATTAATAGAGTACTTTTTATTTTTGGGCATTATGAATAGTAACTACGGTAAATTGTATTTACCATAGTTAAAGGTAAATCGGATAATTAAGGGTAAATATAAGATTATAAAATTACCCTAACACCTGCCAAAATCTTATTGGATGACTAAAATTCGACCCATATCACCTAAGTGTCGGATTAGAATCATTTAATGGACTTTTTTCCATGAAAATAACTTAATTATTATTAAAACCAAAGAAAGTGACAACATGTCACTCTCTTAAATCTTATAAGTATATTAATTTTAATTTAGTGATAAACTTCATGAAACTTACAAAATTAATAGTCTCCAGAAATATAATGAAATTATCTTCATCATATGAATTTATTTATAATTTTTAGGGATTAAATAATTATCATTAATTGTGACACAATAGTGATGCAGAAATTGTTTATCTAGTGAAAAATCAAGAATATAGTTTTTATTAAACTAATAGTGATCATAAAAGGCACAAAACCCTGACCAAAAATTATTGGTCATGTAAATTTAAACAATAACCATCCAATGGTCGAATATTTGACCATTTGGAGCCTTATAAAAGCGATTATGACACTTATATTATTTTATTTTAAATGATGCCAAAGTTGTCACCTTCATAATTTAATAAATATAACAATTTAAATATTGTGATTTTAAGATGATAAATTCGATTAAAAGTGTTATTTTGAAAGTTAATAGATTTATATTCATCATAGGATTTTAGTTTTAATTTTTATGCAACAAATAAGTATATTAAATAATTATACAAAAATGATGTAGTAATTATTTTATTAAGAGATAAACCAAATAAATGGTTTTAAAAATAATAAAATAAATATTATATGAACTATTTTATGTGATCAACTAATTTTATAGATACATATGATCTTTTATGAATCTATTAAAGATGTTATTTAGAACATATCTTCTGTATATATTTTATTTAAATAAATGAATAGTGTCAAAATTGACACTATTATTATTTTATAAAAATAACATATTATAAAATTGTTTAAAAATCACAAAAATATTTACCAATTATAAATTTAAATTTATATGGTAAAAAATGTTATAAAGTATCCAATTATGTACAATTCACAACAAATAAGTAATTATTTGTTATAATTTAAAATTTAGAATGTTAATACCATAAATAAAATTAAATTGATTAAATAAGGATAAATCAAGTTGATAATGTTTAAAATAAATTCCTAACATGTCTAAATTTTATTGGTTGATGAGATTAAAACCCTATATCATCTAATATTCTAATATGAGTCATTTTTGGAAGTTTTTAAGTGGGGTTAGATTTATTATAAATTAATATTTTTAAGATTTCCAAAGGTGCCCCTCTCCTCCCTTATAAAAGGGCACCTCCTCCCTCTCTTCCAAACACCACTTTGAGCCTTCAAGCTTATCCAAAACCTGGCCATTTAACTTCACAACTTCCCTAGAAACATCCTAGAGGTCCTGGTATTCTTCAAAGACCAATTTTAGTGCCCTAAGAGGAGGTCTCAAAGAGGCGCTTCAAAGAAGAGGTAATGTCCGTTACCGATTATTTCAACTTTATTTCTTATTACACTTCTTCTAATTTAGTTGTTTCATTATGAAGTAATAACATAATTATAACTCGTATACTGATATGTTATTATAAGTATAAAACAACCCTATTTCACCATCTATCCATCCTACGGAAAACGAAATCATCACGCGTGCGTACGTACGGAATACCGTCTCCACGCCGTGGTGAAATATGTTTTTCCACCAACAACTTACATGGATGGGTATAATGGTGTAAATAATAACTATATATGGTTATTATAACATCATAAGGATTCTGATATATTATACCATCCACTCCAATTCTATTCAATAATTATGGGAACGATATCATCGCTCGTGCGTACGTACGGACTACCGTCTCCACGACGCGATGAGATTCATTCTCCATGTTAACCATACATGAGTGATAATAAAGTTTATATAATGAATAATAATGAAATATATGAAATAATAATGCTACTGGATTTATGTATATATATATCTATGTCATCTATTTAGTTTCATTCAATTCAATAAGGAAACAAAAACAACGTTCATGCGTACGTACGGCCTACCGTCTCCAAGAACGGTGTATTTCATTCCGTTTATCGATCTATAATATATATATATGTATATGATAAATATATATTATATATAAATCATTTTTTACATTCTGTAATTATGTAAATCATGATATAAGTATTAATATCAAGAACGACAAGTCCAAACACATACAATAAATGAAATGATTTTACCCAAAACGCTGCTTTAACATGGAATTTACAAAAGAACGAGTAATATAAAGTCATAAGTGAAACATATATGATATCAAAACAATGAATATGATTCTATAATAAGTCAATGATATTATTTAAATCATTATACAGGAGGTTCAGATACGTACAAATCATATCAGACCTAAGGTAAGGGATATTTTTGCAAATCTTATTTTTATCCGAGATTGCTTATTCGTAAGTATTTACTGGGGTTATTTCTATCATCCATGTCCATGTTTTATAAAAGTGTTTTCCTATATTTTTAAAGTCCTTTTTACCCATTTTGACTTTTACTACATGGTATGTAAGGAATATTTCTTTTGTTTACCATACGAGGTACTTTTTGACTTTTCCGATAGAAGTACGAGAAGAATGTTTTTTTAACTTATACGACACGAACGGATTTTTACGGTTTTATAAAGCCTTATTTTCATGAAGCTTCCTCAAAAAGATTCCATGAATATTTTCAACAAAATCCTTTTCTTTTAAAATTTCATGACATTTTGTGAAAAGAAAATGATTTTGAAGAAGAAAGGATATTTTCCTCAAGAATTCATTTCAAGTGTTTTATCAAAACCATTTTTCCACCTAAGATGACATTATTTCATATGTGTATGTTTCAAGTATAATTTCCCTATGATTTACACGTTTTCATTTTTATTATTATGAAATGATATCCATTTTTTTTATATGGATTATGTGATGATGGGATGATGTTTATGAAACCCATTTTATTCTTTGGGTTATGATGAATGTTTTTAGTTTATTTTGTGGCACAAGTAAGAATGATTTCAATATGTAATGGGTGGGACCTATATATCCCTCCAATGCATTGGGTAAAGATTTATATCTCATGAGATAGACATGGCTGGAACTGCATGTTAAACTAGTTCAGTAATACAGGACTGGAACGAGGAGTGAACTCGATTCAGAAAGGGACTTTGTCCACTAAGATGGTCTTGGCAGCAATGCCTTGGCTAATATGGAAGTCATACTATGTGCTTAATGGTTTCCACAATTACATGTTTTATTCCCATGCTATTTTATCATTCTTAATGTTTCTTTATGATCTATGCCTTACATACTTCCATGTTTTATGTCATTCCTCAAGCTTTTGATGTTTAAACATTATGTTCATGTTTTTAAGTTCAAATGTATATGGTATGTTTTATTTTATCCATTATTACCCTTACTGAGCATTTGAGCTCACCCTTTTTATGTTTTCTTTTCCCCAGGATATAAAGAAAGGTTTTAGGTAAAAAAAGGGGAAGATCTTTATGGGAGATGTTGAAGATCTTTCACCACGATTAGAAGATTACGTTCCAAGTTTCCAAAGACACTAAACTATTACGGTCCTTGTGTGTCTGTTTTTGTTATGTATTAAGTATTCTGCAAAAGTAATGTAATGTCCATGTACGTTAAGCTTCGGGTATCTACAGTTGGTATCAGAGGAAAGGTTTAGTTAACCTTTGGAAACTAGGATGCGAAAACATTAGTGAGATCCCTAGAGATATTTCTAAGGTATGTCTAGGGATGTCCCTAAGGATAAGTATACGTATAAGATATAGTCCTAGAACTATAGTAACGATCTTAGAATTTAACCTAAGATGTTAGATATTGAGGGTACTCCCCCTTTACTATGTTGTTTTCCTTAGCATGATTTTTTCCTCTCACACTATTCTTTTTGGGTTTTAGAAAATGGCTGGAAATAGGAAGATTCACGATAATGGTGTATATGACGGACAATGGAATGATATTCTTCATGAGCAACCAAATGAAAAGGGATTTGGAAGTCCAGACATCATTATTATACCTAATCAGAAATCTCATAATATGATCAATAATCTCAACTTTGGTAAGTTTCCCGACTCAGATAATAAGAGAAAGATGGAGTTTCATGATGATCATAGAGGAAAGAAAGTTCAATTTCCCTCATGTAAATCATGTGGGAAGAGGCATCGAGGAGATTGTTTGAAAGGAACTAGAAGATGCTTTGGGTGTGGAAAAGAAGGACACAAAGCCAGTAAGTGAAAAGGAAAAGGTTTAGTTTACAGAATGGACAAGGATAATGGTATTTCTACGATATCAACAATGATTAGATGATTTAAATGTGGAATGTATATGCATTATGCAAACCAATGCCCTAATGGAAAATCTCATGAAGAGAATCAGCATGGTCATATGAGTAGTATTTATGTGGATGATGATGAAGAGACTACAAATGAAATATGAGATGAAAGAAATGATGAAGCTCAATCAGTGGTTTAAGAAGGTAGTGGAATGATTACATGTTTATCAAGTGTAATGTTGTATAAGTAATCTCATGGTACTATGGAATAAAGAGACATCTAAGGATTGTTACACTGTTGTCTTTCCTTAAGTTTTGAAAGTGTATGATGAATGGTACTAGTAACCATGAAAGGTTATTCAGATATTTTTGGAAAGTAGATGATATGTGCATAATGAAGGGATAAGGATAAAATTAAATGTTTGATAGTATTCATGATCTCATGATTGATATAAGGAGAATGTTATATCATGGTTTGAGTATATAGAATTTTTGGATTTTGGTATGTGGGAAGAGTTAACTTTTGGCAGCATTCACATTTTCACTAAGCTTTAATGGGTATTCATTTTTCAAGAGATTACATGATTAAGGTATTCACATGATTGGAATGTGACCAACAAGATATATGGGGGATAAATGATGGTTGGTTGATGACATTTCAAGTAATTATTTTCTTTATACTATGAGCTTGGACCGAAGTATTTTAGATAAAGATTGGAATAGATTATGTTGGACATAAGTTAGTATTGTTTAAGGATATAACTTTTTTAGATATTATTGATGGGATGTTATAGTAATGTAGTTTTAGAAAAAAGACAACCTGCAGGACAGGCGACAACCCATCGCGTCGGACAAGGCTGTTGGAATCGAACGCACAACCGAAGTGCGACTGGCCTTTATCACCTACCACTGGCCTACAGGAAGTCCCTATTTAGTAGAAACTAGTTTTATTATATTAAGCAGTATGATATATGAATTATAATTCCATTTTAGGAACCATATATGATTAATCTCACTATAGATCGACTTATGTATATTTGATAAATTTTGCTAACCTTTTGTTTGAGACAGATGGAATGACCCGTCATTCTATCACATGATCTGCTAACACTTCACGAATAACAAATTCAACTTCATTTCTTTAAGATATGAAGTGGAAATTGTTCAAGGCACGAACAACAGTGAGATTGTACCAAAATAAAGTAAGTATTTATTCTAATTCAAATTCTTCAACTTTAGGGAAATGATATTGAAAACCAAAAATGTTGTCCTAGTGCCCTTATATTGAATGAATCATATGGTACCTTAGATCATCACAAATCTATGGCTTTGTGATTAATAGATTTTTCATAGCCATTTCCTCTACCACTCTCCATCAGAACCTGATGGTTAGATTTCTCTTCCATATACATATCTTCACCTATATTCTCCTATGTGGAAACCCGGTGATTAGTTTATTTGGGTAACCATTACGTTTCATACTTTAGTTTTTAAAGATAAGTTTTGGTATTCCTTTTTATGATGTGGGTTTCAATTAAAGAAACTTTCAAGTAGAAAACCATTTATAACCCCGACGAATTTTGAGGGCGAAATTCATTTTAAGGGGGGTAGAATGTAATAACCCGAGATTTTATAAAATATATTCTTTTTAATTAATTTCATATCTTCTGTTGTACGATACACCAACATTATCTTGCACTATACGCAACACCGTATTAGCTTGCAGAATACACAACATTATTCTTGGATCGTGTTACACACAATTTCAAGTTTGTTTGATAGTTGTTATTCTACGCAACATTGAGTGTGTATGTATATATATATATATATATTCAATGTATAAATGAAATATGGTTGGATTCTGTTATACGAAACAACGGAAGAGTCTTGCACAACACGCAACCCTGACTTGGCTTGCATTACACACAATCACGACCTTCCTTGATAGCGTGTGTTGTACGCAATACCGGGTTTTACTAAACAACGATATATTATTATAATATTATTATGAACTAGCCGTTATGAATATTATTAACTAAATTTTGAATTTTATAACATTATTATTCATCTTACACATTTTCTAGAACATGGTATAAGAACAAAATAAATTTTTCGGGTAAAATAAGTATTTTTCAAAAATTGCAGTTTTGCCGCCTTTTGATAGTGCACCCACTTAAAATCTAGTTTTTTAAATGTTTATAAGTTCAATTTTACAAAATAAAATTATTCTTTGGAATAAGGATATAAAATTTTACCTTGGATAAAAATTTCATGTTATTCTGATAACTTTCATATTTTAATGAATAGTAAAAACATGCTATATTTTAATTAAAAACAACTTTTTTCATCATAATAATTTATGTGGTTAAATTATAATATTTAATGGTCTTAAAGTATAAATAGAATATATTTTTACCATTTAATATAATTTATGTCATTATCATTTATTTTACCTTGAATTCGTAGGTTAAATCAATTCAATCTTTTGTAATGTTTTAAACAAAAATCCGTTTTCTTTCGACAACGGGATTAATTTTAATTTAATTTCTACAACTTATGTGTATTGAATTTCAAAAAATGGATTCCATATTTGGAATCAGTGGGTCCAAATTATATTAATAGAGTACTTTTTATTTTTGGTCATTATGAATAGTAACTACGGTAAATTTTATTTACCATAGTTAAAGGTAAATCGGGTAATTAAGGGTAAATATAAGATTATAAAATTATCCTAACACCTGAAAAAATCTTATTGGATGACTAAAAGTCGACTCATATCACCTAAGGGTCAGATTAGAATCATTTAATGTACTTTTTTCCATGAAAATAACTTAATTATTATTAAAACCAAAGAAAGTGACAACATGTCACTCTCTTAAATCTTATAAGTATATTAATTTTAATTTAGTGATAAACTTTATGAAACTTCTAACATGAATATTATACAGAAATATAATGAAATTATCTACATCATATGAATTTATTTATAATTTTTAGGGATCAAATAATTATCATTAATTGTGACACAATAGTGATGCAGAAATTGATTATCTAGTGAAAAATCAAGAATATAGTTTTTATTAAACTAATAGTGATCATAAAAGGCACAAACCCCTAAAAAAACTTTTGGTCATGTAAATTTAAAAAATAACCATCCAATGGTCGAATATTTGACCATTTAAAGCCTTATAAAAGCGATTATGACACTTATATTATTTTATTTTAAATGATGCCAAAGTTGTCACCTTCATAATTTAATAAATATAACAATTTAAATATTGTGATTTTAAGATGATAAATTAGAGTAAAAGTATTATTTTGAAAGGAAATATATTTATATTCATCATAGGATTTTGTTTTTAATCTTTATGCAACAAATAAGTATATTAAATAATTATACAAAAATGATGTAGTAATTATTTTATTAAGAGATAAACCAAATAAATGGTTTTAAAAATAATAAAATAAATATTATATAAACTATTTAATGTGCTCCACTAATTTTTCTAGATACATATGAACTTTTATGAATCTATTAAAGCTTTTAGTTTGAACATATCTTCTGTATATATTTTATTTAAATAAATGAATAGTGTCAAAATTGACACTATTATTATTTTATAAAAATAACATATTATAAAATTGTTTAAAAATCACAAAAATATTTACGAATTTTAAATTTAAATTTATATGGTATAAAGTTTTATAAAGTATCCAATTATGTACAATTCATAACAAATAAGTAATTATTTTTTATAATTTAATATTTAGAATGTTATTACCACAAATAAAATTAAATTGATTAAATAAGGATAAATCAAGTTGATAATGCTTTAAATAAATTCCTAACATGTCTAAATTTTATTGGATGATGATATTACAACCCTATCTCATCTAATATTCAAATATGAGTCTTTTTTGGAATTTTTTTAAGCGGGGTTAGATTTATTATAAATTAATATTTTTAAGATTTCCAAAGGTGCCCCTCTACTCCCTTATAAAAGGGCACCTCCTCCCTCTCTTCCACACACCACTTTGAGCCTTCAAGCTCGGAAAAACCCTTCCCATTTCACTTCCCCACTTACCTAGAAACATCCTAGAGTTCTTGGTTATCTTCAAAGACCAATTTTAGTTCCCTAAGAGGAGGTCTCAAAGAGGCGCTTCAAAGAAGAGGTAATGTCCGTTACCGATTCTTTCAACTTTATTTCTTCTTCCACTTCTTCTTCTTTAGTTGTTTCATTATGAAGTAATAAAATCATTATAACTCATATAATGATATGTTATTATAAGTATGAAACAGCCCTATTTCACCATCTATCCATCCTACGGAAAATGAAATCATCACGCATGCGTACGTACAGAATATCATCTCCACGCCGTGGTGAAATCTGTTTTTCCACCAACACCTTACATGGATGGGTATAATGGTGTAAATAATAACTATATATGGTTATTATAACATCATACAGATACTGATATATTATACCATTCACTCCAATTCTATTCAATAATTATGGGAACGATATCATCGCTCGTGCGTACGTACGGACTACCGTCTCCACAACGCGATGAGATTCATTATCCATGTTAACCATACATGAGTGATCATAAAGTTTATATAATGAATAATAATGAAATATATGAAATAATAATTCTACTGGATATATGTATATATATATATGTATGTCATCTATTTAGTTTCATTCAATTCAATAAGGAAACGAAAACAGTGTTCATGCGTACGTACGGCCTACCGTCTCCATGAATGATGTATTTCGTTCCGTTTATCGATCTATAATATATATATATATATGTATATGATGAATATATATTATATATAAATCATGTTTTACATTATTTAATTATGTAAATCAGGATATAAGTATTAATATCAAGAACGACAAGTTGAAACACATACGATAAATGAAATGATTTTACCCAAAACGCTGCTTTAACATGGAATTTACAAAAGAACGGGTAATATAAAGTCATAAGTGAAACATATATGATATCACAACAATGAATATGATTCTGTAATAAGTCAATGACATTATTTAAATCATTATACAGGAGGTTAGGATACGTATGAACCATATCGGACCTAAGGTAAGGGATATTTTTGCAAATCTCATTTTTATCCGAGATTGCTTATTCGTAAGTATTTACTGGGGTTATTTCTATAATCCATGTCCATGTTTTATAAAATGTTTTCTTGTATGTTTAAAGTCCTTTTTACCCATTTTTTACTTTTACTACATGGTATGTAAGGAATCTTTCTTTTTTTTACCATACGAGGTAATTTTTTACTTTTCCGACAAAAGTACGAGAAGAATGTTTTTTTAACTTATACGACACAAACATATTTTTACGGTTTTATAAAGCCTTATTTTAATGAAGCTTCCTCCAAAATATTTCATGACTATTTTCAACAAAATCCTTTTCTTTTAAAATTTCATGACATTTTGTGAAAAGAAAATGATTTTGAAGAAGAAAGGATATTTTCCTCAAGAATTCATTTCAAGTGTTTTATCAAAACCATTTTTCCACCTAAGATGACATTATTTCATATGTGTATGTTTCAAGTATAATGTACCTATGATTTACATGGTTTCACTTTTCTTATTACGAAATTATTTTCATTTATTTTATATGGATTATGTGATGATGGGATGATGTTTATGAAACCCATTTTATTCTTTGGGTTATGATGAATGTTTTTAGTTTATTTTGTGGCACAAGTAAGAATGATTTCAATATGAGATGGGTGGGACATATATCTACCTCCAATGCATAGGGTAAAGATTTATATCTCATGAGATAGACATGGCTGGAATGACAAGTTAAACCGGTTTAGTAATACAGGACTGGAACGAAGAGTGAACTCGATTCAGAAATGGTCTTTGTCCACTAAGATGGTATTGGAAGCAATGCCTTGGCTAATATGGAAATCATATCATGTGCTTAATGGTTTCCATAATTAAATGTTTTATTCCCATGCTATTTTATCATTCTTAATGTTTCTTTATAATCTATGCCTTACGTACTTCCATGTTTTATGTCATTCCTCAAGCTTTTGATGTTTAAACATTATGTTCATGTTTTTAAGTTCAAATGTATATGGTATGTTTTATTTTATCCATTCTTACCCTTACTGAGCATTTGAGCTCACACTTTTTATTTTTTCTTTTCCCCATGATATAAAGAAAGGTTTTAGGTAAAAAAAGGGGGAAGATATTTATGGGAGATGTTGAAGATCTTTCACCATGATTAGAAGATTATGTTCCAAGTTTCCAAAGACACTAAACTATTACGGTCCTTGTGTGTCTGTTTTTGTTATGTATTAAGTATTCCGCAAAAGTAATGTAATGTCCATGTACGTCAAGCTTCGGGTCTCTACAACATGACCCTTTGTTTTTTCCTCCATATCCATATTTTCATACTTGGAATCCTAGTATGGGTTAACTTGGGTGACCTTTGTACTTATCTCCCATTCTTTTTAAGTGATAGTTTTACTGACTCTTGTTCCGATGTGGGACTTTCAATGGAGTTTCCAAGCCCAATTTTGAAATTGCGAGGACGCAATTCCCAAAAGGGGGGAAGGATGTAACATCCTAGGTAAATAAATAATATTACATTCTAATGTGTATCAATATTTTTGAATAAAAGTTTAATACTACTTTAAAGGTAATTCTATGCTCAATGGCGTACCCAATATGCAACAACGAGTTTCTTTGAAATCTTACGTTGCACACAAATAATATAATAATATTATAATAGTTAATGCCTAGACGTTGTAATGGAGGGAAAGAATAGAAATAACTACAAAATGATTACATATGTTTGTTAATTATTTTTACATTTATCTAATAAATGTTAGAGGCTTAAAATCCAAATGAATCCAATTTTAAGAATAAATACTCTAATATTTTTATAAGATTGTTTTACCGCCTTTTGATGGCGAACCATTTTTAAATCTATCTTTTGACAATTTTATAAGCTATATTTTTCAAAATAAACTTATTATTTATGATTGCGACATTGAAATTTACTTTAGATAAATTTCTGGTATTTTTCTGATAATGTTCATTTTTTAATGAATAGTGAAAAATGTGGCATTTTAATTCAAAACCTCTTTTTAATATAATTTATTTATATAGTTAGATTATATTTTTAATTGGTTTTAAAGTGAAATTAAAATATATTTTTACCATTTAATCCAATGGTGGTCATTGGAATTAATATCACTTTGATATTGGATATAAACGAGTGTCAATCTTTTGAGAGATATTGTTTCTTAAAAACACGCTATTTGATTTGACAGTAGGATTTAATTATAAAATTAATTAATGAAACTTCTATGTTATGAATTTGGTAAAATAGACATCATTTTTGAATTCGGAATATCAAATATATCTTAGGGTGAATTTTTGGTATTTTTTTAAAAAACCTTAATTTTTGATGAATAATGAAACCACACTGGTAGTTACAAAAACTGATTTTTTGTTTAAATGGAACTTTACCACTTCTGTGATTTGAATTTCAAAAATACAATATAAATTATTTTCATTATTAAGTAAAATTTGGTTCAATGGGATGAAAATAATTTTCGATGAAAAGTAACTTTTAAGTTTTATTAATCACGATTAAAGGTAATTAGTGTGATTGAAGGTAAAAATGATATTATAATAAAATGAAAATATCTTGAAACTTTTCATAACCCTATAGGATGAGTCATGGAAGACCAATAAAACCCATGGGTCGATTTTTGGGACCCCAGGGAGCCACTTGGGTAAGATAATGACATTAATGCCTTTTATTTAAAGTAAAAGTAAAAATGACACAAACATGTATTATTTTACTAAAAAAATTTTTACATGGGGTTATACAAGTAATATGTTTGACTATAAATAGTCATTGGAAATATAAAAAGATTTCCTACATCATAGTATTTTTCTTATAATTTTTAGACATTAAATAAATTAAATTATTTATGAAATCATGATGATGCAACGATTACCTCATTATTTAACGATTCAAATAAAATGAAACGATAATGTAAAATCTAAGAACTAAACATGTCAAAAACCTATTGTATGGGATGATTTAGAACCCTTATCACCTTATCCTAAAAATATATCAATGTGGGACCTTTAAAATCCGAAACTCATTTGAAAATAATGTAACCTTTCTTGACTTTCCAAGAGTGCCCCTCCTCTCCTCTTATAAAAGGCCCCCACCTCTACCTCCTTACCCACACCTCTCAAGCCTTTGTCTCAGCCAAACCCTGCACATTTCATCTCTAAACATCTATCTATTCATCATTGAAGCCTCACCTTGGGCAGAAAGATCTTAAAAGAACCCTTTTGTTTCAAACCAAAGGGAGTTACCCGATTTGAAGGTAAAGTCTTCTTTAATGTTCTTTTGTTTTATTTTGCTTCTCCAACCCCATAAAATATTTTTATTCATTTATTTTGTAACAAAACAAGTATATTAAATATACTAGTATGTTTTTATAAGAATTATTCGAGCTAAAATTCCACACACCTCCGTCTAATGGTTAAAGAATATACTGTTTTTGTGGATGGCGAATTTCTGCCTCACGAAACAATGATTGTTCAATATTCTTTTAACACCTTCAAATGTGGACATTATGATGTCACTATATTTATATATGATATATAATATTTTTATGTTTTCCTTAAGCTTCTGTATTTTTCATTTATGGCATACCTTTATGGTTTCCATTATGGGTAAACGCGATATCTTCATTTTAGGAAGTACGGACTACCGCCCCCTCGAAGTGATTTGATTTGTTAATTCCATATGTGGGACGTATAAAGGATAAAGTTAATGATATTATATATGATACTATACTGGAATTATAATATACATTTATATCATTATTATTTCATTCCATTGAAGTATGAAATAGAAATGAAAGTAGCGTTCATGCGTACGTACGGCTTACCGTCTCCATGAACGGTGTATTTCATTTCTTACCTATAAATGATTATGTAATATTATAAATGAATGTATATACTGGATATATATATGGTATATATGATATATAAATCATGAATATCATTCTTGAGATAATGGATATTTTACCAAATGAACAACTAGTAAATATAAGAAGTTCACTTTTGAATCAAGTACCAAGTATCGACAAAACGACTGTTATTAACTTAAATGATTACATAATGTGCATAACATGATAAAAAGTGATATAAAAGGAATAATGAACTTTAAAAATGTTCTTAAGCAATTATAAATTAACTCAAGTTTATTATTCAAGAGATTAAAGAACGATCGAGTCAAGTCGGACACGAGGTAAGGGATCCTACCTCTCTCTTTCTTTCCAAGTACTCTATTTTATGTCATTTATTTTATTCTCCATGTTCTTATGTTGGAGGATGTTATTTTATAATCTTATTGATTTAATTTTTATGTTAATGTGATGAGAGACCCTATTTTATCTCATCAATCCATTTTTGGAAGTTTTATGTGGCTCCGTTAGGCTGCCGAATTTTCATAAGGGGATTTTCATGTCACTTTTTATTCCCGTGAGATTCATGCTACATTTTCCACTATTTCATTCTGTGTGGTGTATGTACTGCCCATTATTATACTATTTTTATAATATAATCTCATTTATGTGTATTTAAATCTTCATTTTATGACCCTTCTTTCATGGGGTGTACGTTTCGAAAGTTGCCCAAATCGGTAAGGGAACCATTCACACTCCTCTTTTTAAAAGACTTATTTTGTTATATCTTTTAATTTAAATCTTTTTTATGTTGGTATATGTTATAATATATCCTTATTGATGTAAATTTTATGTCCAAGATATGGGATACCATTTTATCTCTCATCAACTAATTTTATGAATTTTAAAGTGACGTCGTTAGGCTGTCGAATTTTACCAAGGGAACTTGTTAACCCAATTTCGATTTCTTTGGGTTCAACATGTAGTTATTGAATATGTCATCCTATGAATATGTTTGAATTAACTTTGATTGTTTTAAACTTAATATCCACTAATATTGGGTGTATTTATATTTTTCACACATAATTATGAGATTGATTTATCTTTAATTTAAGGATACCTTCTTTATAAGGGATTTTATCTCATTTTACATTTCTATTGAGACTTCATTTTTGTTTTGCACCAATTAACTCTTATATGGTGTATATACTGTACTTTGGAATATTATATCATGAATACCTTTATTCTCATGATATTATAAAGTTCTGATTAAATGTTATTCCTCAATTATTGTATTCAAGTGTATCTCATTTTGTTAAATAACATTTAACTAAAATATCATTTTAAATGTTTTAAAGATTTATTCTTATAAATATTTCTCATTAATATCCATGTTTTCAAAATGGTTTCAAGGATTTATTTATATGGATATTAATGTTTTAAAATGTTAAAAGCTTCAAAGTGGTATGGGACACTTTGATTCAAAAATCTCTTTATTAAATGGTTTTGAAAATGGTTTTTTTAGAATGGATTCATTATTTCAATATATTAAAATGTTATATTATTATTGAAATGTGGGAATGTTATCTTTAATTTATGCTTAAGTTGTGTGCTATGTTTATGTTATGGTTCTTGGGCATTGTTTATGAAGACGGGTGGTTCCGTGATAAACTAAGGGCGGGTGAGCTTGATATAGCTCTCCAATGCATTGGGTAACGCGAAGGGGTTAAACATTAAGGTTTCTCCGAAGATATTTAGGGAATATACTGTGATCGGTATTCAAAACGTAACCAAGAGGGTTACTCCCTACGTAAGAATCTTATGAATGCATCAAGTTACCTTTATGTCTTATGATTTCTATGATTTATTCATGATTTCATGAGGTATGTTAAAGTGCTTATGTTTTATGAGTAAAGTAGGATTTCATTGATTCTCATGTATACATGTACTAATGTTTCCTTTCTGTATCTTTATATCCCTTACTGAGCTTTTTATGATCATCCCAAGATTTTGAAATGTTTTTCACAGGTCAAGGGAAAGGTACATGATGTGATGATAGTGTCGAGGAAGTGTCAAGAAAGAATCCATGATTTATTTTAAATATGTTTCCTTTGATGGAAAAAATAAATATTTTGTTGTTGTAACCACCTTGTTTAAATGTGGAATGTAATGAATGGTTTTATGACCTAATTCTCTAAAACTCTAAACCTGAAAGGATCCTCAACGTTTATTCTAGAAATAACTCAAGATTAAGTAATGTTTAAGGCTGGGGCCTTATACTACCAAATAGGTAAGTATTTATTTTTTAAAATCATTTTTAGGATTGATATTTTTTATTGAATGAATATTATAATATATCCTTCATAAAATCCATATATTTTCTTATACATTGGATATTTAAGTAAATTATATATTTTTCCAACTTTTCCTCACTTTTTCACTTGAATAAAGAAAATAAATTTTTAAAATAAAATATGATCTTATTTCTCATTTTGATTGGGTATTTTTTTCCATGTCCATATTTTTTCAAAGTTATTTTAAAAAAGTTATTTTTATTTACTCAAATTATTTATTAATTAAATTTTAAGTAATCCTTTAATTTTTATAATTATTTAAAGGAATATTTCAAATGTTTTTCAAAAAGGTAATTTTTGAATTTCTTTATAAAAAAGTCAAAAGGAATGTTTTTTAACGTATACAAAATTAATGGACTTTCCCACGACCATAACCATTTTACATAATTTAGCTTCTTCTATAATTTTTCAATGGGTTTATAAATAAAATTTTGTAATTAAATTTTATTTTAATGGGTTTATTCTATCTTATTTATTTCTTCAAATGACATGATATTATTACAAAACATATATTTTTGATGAAATGATAATTATCTTTTATCGCTTATTAATTTTGTGGTCATTAAAACTCTTTTGAAACATTCAATTTCTTTTGATCATTTTTCATTATACGTTACATTTATCTTAAATATCCATATTCTTTATATCATGGACATACTTATTTCTTAAATTGTATACCATTTCTATATATATTTTTTACTATGAAATTTATTTGATTGACTGGGGAAATCTTGATATTATGTATCCTTTTTTCAATAATGATATTTGTTTATAAGACATATTGTTTATGAATTAAATTGACCATTAAATATATAGGGAATTCATTGAACATGCAGTGATGAGTGGGTCCCAAAATTATATATCCCCTCGATGCATCGATATGTCTCATGAGACAAACCAGCTGTCCAAACTTATTAAATGGTTTTTTGTGTATACCAACCCATAATTTAAACTATCTTGGCATAAGGCCTTGAAGGTGAAATATCATGATATCTGAGATCATGAAATCTAATATTATGTATTTCCTTCATTGAGAATTTAGTTATTATTATCCATGAGATTACTGCATTGATATTATCCATGGATGCATTTCAGGATCAAGTTATTGATTAAATGACATGTGTTTTTAGTTATCTACAATTCCAGATTGATTATTCCTTATTTACTCATGATAATTTCTACTATATATAACCTTTATTGAGAATCTGAGATTAAACTTTATTTGTTTTCATTTCCATAGGTTATGAATAATTAATCTTTGAATGAGTTCAAAGATGTTGAATATAAACTTTAATTACCTTTTTATATTTTATCACCAATGTAAAATTGGAATCGTGTTTGTATATAGTTCTTCAAGAGTAAAAAACTAATCGATCCTTGGTGATATGATCCCTTGTATCTTATTCCAATGTAATAAAGTAGACACTAGATCTGGGTTAATTGAGTTGGGGTTATTATAATATGTTATCATCAAGAGGTCTTAGCTATATATATAGGGATATCTCATCAGAGTCCCACCATACCCATCGGTCATCCAACTAACCATCAATAACCATAACTCAAAATATCATAGGAAATAATAATGACATCAAGAATTAAAACGATGGTAAATCAAAGAGATTTCAACCATTAATAAATTTTTTGAAATGAAAATGAAAACTAAAAAGGTCAGTCAAAGTGGTCTTAAAGAAACAAAAAACATCTAAAAAACAATCCCAAAATAAAACAGAAAAGGAATAGATACCAACCACAAGAAATAAAAATCCCATTTTTCATATACCTACACATATAATATCATCATTTATTTTTAAGGATATCCTCTAAAATACACAAATATCACCTCAAGATCTATCTCAAACATCGTAAGTCATCATAGAGGAAGACTCCTACTACATGATTGCATAGATCCATGACTGTACATTGATTACTTATATTTTATAACAACACCATCATCAACAAGTGTATATAATGACATGGTATTTCCATAGGTGGATACCTGGAGAAATAATTCCATCTCACCATAGTATAAAAATATATATATCTCCCAAAAATCATCTAATATCTTACAAAGAGTCTATTATGATGCCACTCTATGTCCAAATTCCTATGGGGAAGAGTACAAATAGAGTGATTATAAATCCCAAATGGTCAAATAAATCAATATTCATTGCCTATATAAAAGAAAAATCATCGAGTATTCACTTGATCATAATACCTCAGGTTGTACTAGACATGAACTACCAATATTGGTTATATTATAATCTTATAGGTTATCATAGAAATCACCTTCATGTTTGAGATCTAATGCTAAATAAAACCCTAATTTGTAGGATATGTGCCCATACTCTCTATTTAACACTATCAAAAGGAATCTCCATGAAGTAGGGAAACCTACTCTACTCCTTTCCCATAGTCTTAGTCCCTATTTAGGATCATTATAGCAAGGGGGATAATTCACATAAATTTATCCTTAATCATTAATCAAAATGTTATTGGGAATATATATTATCTCAAACACTGATTTCAACCATTAATCCACTCCTATAAGGAATTGAGGATGCCAACCACTCATTAAGAGTGTCAATAACTACCCCAAGTCTAATAGTAAACTACATCACCATATCTCCAATCCATTACAAATTCACAGCAATACATGATAACATGTCAAACATGACCTCTTATTAAGTATCAGATGGATAACTCAACCTAGATAAGAGAAGCAAGTTATTCATGATCTCTATACTTGAACACATTCCAAGGGTACATATAAGTACCCCATATAAATTTACCTACAAAGAAGTCCACTAGACACCCTAACCTAGTCAAACCCACCAATTAACCAAGCGAGGGTTTCATATAGGGATCCTATACTATCATAGATCACCATGAAACAAAACATTACAGAAAAGAAAACCATAATCAATATAGACTACAAAAGCACAAATAATTTGTAAAATAATTCATCTCCCTCATGTAGTCAATAATATGAAGATAATTATCATAAAAATACCTATTAAATTTACTATAAATAAGGTTCAAATACCAATTTTATGAATTAGTTAAAGGGAACCTCATGAAGATTTACACATTCAAAGAATTAGGAAAAACCCCAATAAGAAAATATTTGGAAACCCATTATCTTTGTTTTGAAATTCCATTATGAAAAATTTATTTTAAATAACCCATTTTCCCTTTAAACTTTTATTTTAAAATCAAACCACCTTTAACATTTCATTTTTTAAAGGTTTAATTATTTATTTCAAAAATACCAATTCAAAACCAAATCACACCACCAAATGATCTACAAGACATGCCACAAACATTCATTCAACTAAGGTACCACCAATAAACCATTTAACAAGCAACACATTCCTTGTTGACTAATAAAATGATTTGATCCTATCCCATTTTTTGTGTGATGTAATGTCATGAAAACATGCCAACAATAATAAAAACCACCTGAACATAACTAACCTAAGTGATTAAAATAATTAATTTGTAAAATCTATCCAACTCATTCACTTATCCATTTATATAATCCAAGCTTATGTCAACCTCTATCACACCAATGATCACATACCTCATCAATAAACACACATAAATATATCAAAAAATAGTTTATAACAAAATTACATAATTAGTCTAAATCTAGTAAAAACTCATTAGGCTATGATATTATATTGAAACTATAATAAATAAATAATAGTCCACTCTCAACATGAACATGATCCTATAACATAAAAAAATCCCAAAATTATAATGCCCAATTTACCATTAATTTATTATAATTTTATCAAAATTTTAAATCAATATAACATGTGGAATACATTAAGTTAAATTATTTGAAATGATGAGAATCCACCATTCTCAATATTCCTCTACAGGCCGCACATGAACGCCTCATCATATCAATGTGATTACACCATTATCCAGTAGAATAAATTTCCAATACCTAACCTATTTATCATAAATCAAATAAAATGGAGGAAGAAAAGAAAATGAGGAGGAAGGATAATGATTGCCTTTTATTTGAAAAAAAACCTCCCAAATTGACTAAATTCAATGGGGGAAAATGAGGGGAGAAGGAAGAGAAAAATATAGAACCCCCTCCTTCCAGTCATATATACACAGGAACTCTTGATGGGGGTTTTTGAAATAAAACCCCTAGAGAATTTCAAAATTCCCCTCTGAAAAACGTCCGAGGCTTACTAAGTACTTTTTAGCCTACCATCAGGTACCAGATAGATCACTAGGTACCTGGTGGAAAACCAATAGTCACTCAGTGACTTAACTAGTGGGAAATGCCCACCGGTTATTCCATCATGTACCTGGTTCTACTGGACTAGGCACCTGATGACTACTACAACCACCTCCCTTCTCCTTTTAATTTATCATTAGTCAAGAATTCACTTTAAGTATTTCTCTATTATATTTACACCTATAAAACATCTAATTATACATTTGAAATATATTTCAAACACTATTCCTTCAATCTGAATCCAATATTTAATATTTACCCTATCACTAAATCAATGTATGTATGGTTTTCCTTCTATTCCATCAACACACAAAGGAGAGTGTTATTATAAAATCCAAACCATACTAATTCTCATCCTCAATAATTCTTTCCCAATATTTTTCCATAATTCATGACTAATATTTATCACAAATTAACCCTCAGATAACTATGTTTTATCCTAAAATGGTCATTATGATTCTACTACATGAATCTAAATACTGATCATACCATCCACTGAAATCTATGAGACCTTCTGATTGAGATTAAAATCAATATATCTATAATATTCATTAATTTATTGATAATTTTATACCCTACACTCTACATAAACACTTATAAAATTTAATTTTGATCACCCAAAAACCTCCCTCATACCCAATTCTATTTTCAGATTGAGACAATTCAAAAATACACCCATAAATCACAAAATACTAACTACCATCCAATATATGTCCATATGATTCCCAAAATATAAGAACTAATTTAAAAAAATCCCTATTTAGCTAATTATGATCTCCACCATAGGGATAACCTATCAGAAACGTATCCCAAGTAGTTTAATCCATGAAACCATCAATTACCATATGCAAATATCTAATTCTTACTTAAATATAATATCTATTTATCCTAAATTTCATGGATCTTTATAATATAACATAGTAAAAAATCCAAAACACACAATTTAAAATGTCTAAGTCACTCCTGATGAAATCATTGAAATCCAAGAAAACTCAGTTATACCTCACTATTTTATTTTGAAAACCTAGTAAAATCCATTTCCTAAACACCAAAATTAATCAAAGTTTTCTTAAAAAACCCCATGTCATATAAGGGTTTTTATTAAAAATAAAAAATTCTAAAATTTGTGAAATTTTTGGCCTTTTCCTTGAAAATAAATTTCATTTTTAAAACCTTATTTGAAATCTAATTTCAAAATAAATCTCCTTAAAATTCACAAAATCCAAAAATCCTTAATTTTTCAAACCCATTGGTCATTTTTTTGAAAAATCACTTTACACACACCTCGTGTCACAACAAAATATTTATTTTGAAACTAATATTTTCTTAAAAATCCAATCACCCAACCCTTATTTACCTATAGTGGTTGAACAAGACTAGTCAATCAACCACATAAAAAATAAAACCCTTCTAATGTATATTAATCTATTCTGGACTTATAATCTACTTGTGAAAACATTTAATAGTTAATTTATTTATTTAAATTAATAATAAAACCTATTATGGTTGAATGTAAAACAACTCTGCCTTTGGGTGAATGTATAATTCCATAAGAATGTCATTATCATAACACATGATCAATGAAACTATGTCACAACTAGTACCTACAACACCACTAAAGTCTTATCTATCATTTAATAGGATTCTTGGAACAACACATGACTCATACATAGAGTGCCTATTCCCAAAAAAGTAAATAACTTAACAACTTGGGTTTTAAATGAAGTTATTCTAGTCATTCATGCTCATGATCTATCTCCAAAGTCCCAATATACTATCTTAATATCTAAATGATGTTGTTCCAACTAAAAACATAATCTCAGATAATTCATAACATCTGAACCTAATCTACCAAAATAGTAACTAAACTGGGTCTCTATATAATCTTGAATGTGCCTCCTTGTATGATAGAGTTTGTTTATTAGCAATGAGGTCCTAAAATAATAATAGTGATAATATCCCATAGAATAAGATAAAATTGGTAATTCTTAAATATTCTAAAGCTTTATCTTGGATTTTCCATGTAAAAAACATACTATCACATCGCGGCCTAATTCATTAAGAATAGTAACTAGGTCGAGGGAAATTGGAACCTAAGGCACTCCTTCCCATATGACAGAGGATGCCAAATTTTAGTGGGGGACTAGATTAGTACGGTGGGAAAACAATATCCCCATATCATAGTGTGCAATAAAAGATAAATAAACTAAACATCATCCATAATAATGAACACCCATCAGAGTATGTGGAAGTAATAAATAAGATCAATAATAATATATATAATGTAGAGGATATGGTCATACAGAAAACAATCTCCCACTAGGTCGATTATATAAATGAATAAAAGACCAAATTAAAATAAATGAGTCTCTACTATAATCCTAGAGCCTCACCTCAATCCCGCTCTCCTCATGCCACTTAAGTTTCTATATCTTGATCAAGAAACACTAAGAATCAACCCAACATGTACCTATAACCAAGTTATAGGTATAATAGGGAACCAAAGTGACATGGCCACTCATGTGGGGAGTGATTAAGAATCAGTAGGTCACCACCATGCATACCCTTAACTGACTAGTAAATGTACCATAAAAATATGATATAATTAGAATATAAATAAAACACAATGATGAAATGTAAATAAACAAACATTGTTGACCCTTGGTTTATCCCATGAAACCCTAATCAACCCAAACTTGCTTCAGACAATGCCAGACTGTCACTAAGCATGCCACTTAATCATGCCAATCAATATAATTACCCAAGGTCTGAATCAACCAAGTTTAAATATGATAAACACCCAAGGGATGTAGCACCCTAGTATAAATGAGATAAAGACCCGAGGGTTGAACCACCTTAGTATACAAAAGATAAAAACTAGGAGATGAGTCACCCAGTATATAGAAGATAAAAACCTAACTATTGAACCACCTAGTATATATAAAATAGACACTCAGGTGATAACCCACACAGTATATGGGAAATAAACACCCAGGGGTTGACCCACATAGTATGCTCAATCAATTAACAACTCCCAATTAGGGAATTCTGTAGTACCCAAATCTGCACAGGGGGTTGTATCCCCTTCCTAAGGATATAAGGAGCAAGTAAAATGCATCCCAAGCTATGTGAGGGGTCCCATACCCTATGAAAAAAATCAAATATCCATCAAACTGGGGTTTATGCCCCATATCTGGAACCATTACACACCCATGGGACCACATCCACTACCCAGAACCAGGAAACATGCCTCGATTACCCAGGGGTCATATCCCACCTTGATTCCTAAACCCATTATCATGGGAATCATATGCATATCATAGGTGTATAATGTCCCTTCCCTTTCATTACATGTTTATATCTCATCAAGTATGTCCATCTACTAAAACCAAACCTGCATAAACATGGTCATCCTCTCAAGTGCATGACTTTCAATCATTATAGTAGTAATATGATCAAAACATTGATTCAGATTCTAATATATAACCTATAATCATCACTACCCATTTTCCATAAAAACCCTCTTAGTAAGGTCACATCTCATTAGGGTAGTCACTGGGCCACTCTAGGTCACACCATAAACAAGGAAACCTTACTAGGGCCCCTCTATCTCATACTCTACTCTCATACAAACACCCATCTCTCAAGGGTAATACATCCTTAGAGTCGAAAAGTCCCATCGTGTCCTTATAGGCCTCCCAATAAATTCCTATAAGGGAGGTGGCCTTAATCTCATTCCCTTTTCAAGTCATTATAGGTAAATTAGAGCACACAACTATCCATATATCTTCTAAGGGTCTACCCACCTAGTAAATCACTATCTTAATGGAGGTGGAACACTAGCCCTAAAATTATCTTAGCAGCTCAAAGGCTTTAAGGAACCTCAATGTCTTCAAATGTCAAACTCCTAGCCTATCCATCTCAAATCATCAATCACCTCCACTGGGATTTATATAAGGGAACCTACCACTATAGATGTTAAATATGATTCATTTAATTTAAATAATATTCTTTAGTTACCAAGTGTCTCAAGGTAGATGAAGAAAACACATTCCTCTACCATCAGTTGCTAAGGAAATCAATTAAGTTCCCAAGTACCTTCATGGACTTAGCCCTCTGTTAAATTTATTTGGGAACTTAATTATAAATAAAACATTTCATTTAACAAATATCATCTCCCATAGTGGTGAGACCACATATCACATGTTAAGAATAAATAAATAAATTTAATTACCATTTGAAATGTACAATAAACCATATACCTTTAGTGAAGTAAACTCCAATTTAAATCTATACCCTGATAGCTCTACTGAGGCTCATCTATGCCTCACATAACGTCCTTGGAATTAGGCATCTCTATCACACTCAAAACACAACCAAAATAATATAGGAGCTATATGATATAATTATAGTATCATCACAAGACAAATACCTCCCCCAAATCAATGGGATACGACATGAAGAAATCATTACATGATATCCTCTCATTCAGATGCATGAACTCCCCATCAAACTTAGGTGATGTCACCATTCCATGGTGAAATCTATATTAAAACCTTGTAATCATTGATTAAATCTACTAAAAATCACCCTAAGGCAAGGGGGGTCAAAGAGGAAGTAGGGGGTTTGGTCGGCTAAGCATCATGCAAGAGAGAGGAGGATAAATGAGTGGGGATGCCCTCGTAAACTCATAGAGGAAAAATATTAATTCACATATTTTAATAATAAAATTATATGATCTTTTCTTGAACAACCAACAAGATTCCTTAGAAAAAATCCAAATATAAGGTTCACCAAACACCAATACTTTATACACTAATCATCATTATCACTAAAGTATCAAGACGAAACTCTATAGTTCCTATCTATGTTCAGACATCCAAGAGTTATCATCTAATTAACCCTCAAACCAATAGAACTCCCAATCATATGACTCAGCTCACAATGGATAGTTTTGAGTCATGGTGCTCCCCACCATCAAAATCACTGATCAAAATAAAACACTAACACTATGATGATGTTCCCAGTGCAGTTTCTATTATACTATACCCAAAATACATGAAAAAAAGTCAAAAGATGATACTGCTCCTCGCTTCCAAATTCAAAATTAAAATGGATGAGTCTCTATCACCTGAGAACCGATAAGAATATTCCATATTTTCTATGAAAATCCATGAATAATCCTCATGTTGTACCCATTTTATCTGATATGATGTACCAGATGTGGTTTCTAACACACTGCATCCAATTACATACAACAATAATAGTCTGGTCTCCTTTGGATGAATTTTCTAAAAAATTCTCAATCTCTCATACCAACACACTATCAAATCACTTGATCATGATGCCTTAAAACATAGGGGAATCCCATGATCATCCAAAACTAAATTCTAGACCTAAATCCTAGTGTAATTCAATGGTTGTATCCCCAACCAACCAAATTTTCCATTATACTATACCAAGAGCACTGATGCACCAATGATTTAAAGCACCCTAAATTCATCTCAAGTTTATCCTAAGCCTGATTCCCACATACATACTTGATCCAACATCACATCTGAAACTCCACATTAGGCAATCACTAGGGAATCTAGATAAATTCAAATCTATCTACCCATTTTTATCCATACCTCCCAACAACTCTTTAGACATAGGGGTTATAATCCCAAGACTGATACAACACCTCCTCCACAAGAGTACATACATTTTAAAGAATTTTTTTCTTCTATTAATCCACAACCATTTCATCCTAGGAAAAACTTTCCTTCAATCAACTCTTGGATCAACTATTACACCACACTCGATCCATTTCCTAAATATCCCTAACCAAAAGGGGAACTTCTCATTTCATACAAACCCTCAGAAAACTAAGACCATGCACATTCAATTAAATTCATAAGTAATAAACTCACACATGGATTCTGAATAATTAAAAATTGAATTTTACTATGAATATACAATGCATGTTACCACACTCTCATAAAAAATCAATGGGTGTACAATCTCATACCATCCGATCTCTCAACCCAACTCATATTAAATGAGTCACATATCATTACACCTAGGCTCATGTTCTTATCCAACTGACCATTCTCTACAACATATAAATCCCATCAAGATAGAATCACCCTCAGTGATCCTCTCAAAATTCAGAATCTCACATATTTCATGGTCTATATCATGATCACATACAATACAAGTTTAATTATAGAACCACCAGTATCTATCCATTCCTTGCTGTTGTGCCTCTTAGAAATGCATCCAAAACACATAGGGTTAGGCATCACACTGATCCTGCCCTAGAATTCAAAACTTGATACCCAAGAACTACCACTCAAGGTACTCATGATTACAAATACCAAGGTATATTTATGCCTATACCACATATAGAAGAACCTCCTATGCACTTATCTCAAGGAAAGACACCGACCCATTATTTCCATGTTCACAACTTATAAGGAAAAATATACCGGTATCCCATACGTAGAATCACCTCATGTTCATGGATATCATAGCCCAAAGAATATACCCATGCTTCCCGCCTCTAAGGAATTCATCTCATATAAGTCAAAACTCATATAATCAGCCTCTCAGACAGTATCCCACTCCTATCTCACATATCATCCCAATAGCTCATGTGATAACTTACCCATACTGGGTCTCAAAAATACACATTAGGAATCACACAGAAAAATCAACAGCCCACTCCTAGGTCACCCACCATCTTTGATAATATGCACATCAGACTACACCCTGGAGGATTTAGTCATATTCACACACACAAACATAAAGGAATAATCCCATGGTCACCCATATTGAATACCCATATCTATACTACTCTAATTAAGTAGAATTACACCAAGAACCTATATGGGAAAACACCATATAGACTGTTGTTTACACATTAAATAACCGAACCCTTTTTTATGTCCAGATTCATCATCAGGGAATCAAATTCATGTACCAAACTATTTGGCTCACCGGACACATCCCTTACACTAGGGAATTGCATAACCATCAATACCATTCATCCCATCATAGTTCAACATGAAATTTTATCATAATAAGAACATATACCATGATATAACTGAGGAGAATGTCATTCCAATTTATATGGGAAACACCATATAAGTTGTTATTGAAATTTAAAAAAACTAAACCCTCATCATTAGTGATATCAATCACACACATTCAAGAAAATTTCATATGAATCTTACATTACAAATATGATGCATTCACACTAAACTCTTTCCAATAAGCCAAGATCAAAAAATATAACAACTCACAAATCATAATATTAAAACCCATTCCCATCATGATAGGTAAAAAATAAATCAACCATAACATCCTAAACCAAGAACAAAAATAATATATCCTTAGTAACCCTGAATTCCACCAAAAATGGAGTTAACGATTCCCTAATCTGAGTTCTATCATAAGATTTGAAAAATACCTAATTATCCAGTCTACCATCTCCCTAAATAATGAAATAAAATAAACACTCTAACACATTTATAATACTTGTCACATAAATGACATGATACCAATTTTTCATGTATTGACGCAACTTAATACAAATAATAACCATATATAGGGAAACTAGAACATTTGGAATACCTACCCATATGATAGAGGCTGCTGACTAGTAGTGATGGCCTAGGGTAGTGCCATGGGAGGACTATACCCCCATATGAGTGTGCACAATAATAGATAAGTGAACCAAACATCATAAAAAATAATGAAAAACCATTGCAATATGTATAATTAATAAACACGATCAATAATTTTAGATGAAATATAAAGGATAAATTCATACAAACAATGATCTACCACTAGGATGATCATATACACAAATAAAAGATAGAATGAAAATATAGGAGACTCTAGTAAAATCCCTAAGCCTCACCTCAATCCAAATATCCACATCCCACTCAAGATTCTCTAGCTTAATCAAGAAACATTGAGCCTCAACCCAACCTAAACCTACAACCAATTGAGTGGTTTTCTTGGGTACCAAAGTGCCATGGCTACCTGATCAGGGTGTGAGTAAAAATAAGTTGGGAACCACTAATGTGGTCCCATAAATAACTACTAAATGCAGTGTACAAATGTGATATTCTCAGAATATAAATAAACAAAATGAATAAGTATAAATAAATAACCATCATTGATAATATAGTTTTACCATAGAACCTAGATAAAAAAACCAAATTTGAACAGTTCCAAAGTGTCTCTAAGAACATCACATAATTTTTCTAGCCAATATAAACACATAGGGTCTGAATCACCTTGGTATACATAAGATAAACAATCAGGGTTGACTCACCCTAGTATACATGAGATAAATTCCCAGGTGTGACCCACCCCAATATATAGAATATAAACACTTGGGGGATGACCCACCTAGTATACAAAAGATGAAAACCCAAGGCCTGAAACACTAGGTATATAGAAGATAAATAATTGAGGGTTGACCCACATGATATAAAAAATATAAAACCTAGGGGTTGACCCTCCCGATATACAGGCTCAATGGGATACTCCCAATGAGGAAAATCTATAATACCCATGTCCATTCAGGGGGTCATATCCCCTACATATAGATCCAATAAGTGTGTCCAAGAAATCCCAAGCTATGAGGGGGGGGGGGTCTCATACCTTATATGTGAATTAAAAATTCATCTACCTGAGGGGGGGGGGTCACATCCTCTACTTGGAACCATCACACACCTAGGGAGTCACATACCCTACCTAGAACTAGGTAACATACCTCCATTACCCAAGGGTAATATCCCACCCTAGGAACCTCGACTCATTATCATAAGCATCACATGAATCTTAGAGGGCTTTAATGTCCCTCATGTGTTATTTCATGTGCATGTATCATAGGATTTTTCCATCTTATTAAGATCATCTCACATAAAGAAGTTTGGCCACTCAAGTGAATGCAATGTAATCATCGTAGCGATAATGGGATAAAAAATTAGTTTGTGTTCTAAGGTGACACACAAAATCATTACTAACCATTTACTACATATACCCTCTCACTAAGGTCATGTCTCAATGGGGTTCCCACCAGTTTTCCCTATGTATCACTATAAATGATAACACATTACTGGCATCCCACTACCCCATACTCAACTCTTGGGAAAGCACCCATATCTCAGGAGTAATACATCCCTTGACAATGAAAAGTCTCATCGAGGAATCAATGACCTCCTAGGATATAATTTCCCAAGACCATCAATCTCAAATATGCTTCTAAAAACATAAAATTTACATTTATGGATTTGATATCAATAAATTTGACCATTTTTTTCAGTCCAAAAATTACAACATAAAAAGGGTGAGCTAAGATGCTTAGTAAGGGAAAATAAGGGAGATATCAATGAAAACACAAGCATAACATGAACATAAGGGTATAAAAACTTGATATTAACGTTTTAAAACCATACCCTACATATCAAATATCCTAATATTTAGTAATGGAATAAATTTTGGTAGTTTATAAGACATGAATAATTAAATAATCAAAGAATATAAACCATGAGATCATAATGTAGGCATAAGATATGGAATTGTGGCATACACATAAACATAGAAAATATTATGTCAAGGTTATCCACCAAGAATTTAATAACATATTAGGATTAGGATAACCACCTATGTTCATACTTTAGTATTTAGATAACCTCCCATGTACCCTCTTTCATGCTTGGGATAGCCTCCCGTGTACCTTCTTTTGGGATTGGAATAACATCCCATGTACCCTCTTTTGGGCTTGGGATAACATCCTGTGTACCCTTTGAGATCATATAACATTAACCATTACCCAATTAATTAGTGGGAGATATAGGTCCCACCCATCATATAATGAAAATCATACATATGTGTTCTATAATATCATAAAATTTTCATCACATCAGAACCCATGAAAAGAAATGGGTTTCATAAACATTATTTCATAATATTCATAAAACATACAGAGAAAAAATAAATATGGTATCATTAGATCATATTGCCAATAAATCTTAAGTAAAATAAAAATATTTCATCTTAATGGAAAATTATTTTTAAATATCACTTGGAACATTTCTTTTGGAAGATAACCATTCTATTTTGAAAATACTTCTTTAAAAGAAACTGAAAAATTATAAAGGAAAATATTTTCTGAAAAGAACCTTTTCAAATTGTAAAGGAATATTCAATGAAAATATTATTCATGATTTTAGGAAAATCCACTCATTTCGTATAATTTAAAAAAACATTCCTTCCATACCTTTTTTGTAAAATTCACAAAGTACCTCATTTAGAAAATGACAAAAATATTCCTTTCAAACCATTTTGTAAAAATTAAAACATGGGTAAAAACAATTTTAACAAATTGTAATATAATATTATAAAATATTTTGAATTTTTTTTTAGAAATCATGTACATGGAATATAAATATTCCTCAGTAGAGACTTAAATAAAAACAACCATGAATAATGATGAGATTGTGAAATAAACCCCTTACCACTTTGGTGACTTTTGAATCATAAGACTCATGAAAGAAATAAATTTATATAGACATGTATATCCCATAATTTTCATGATAATAATAATAAAATATATTCACATATAGTATATAAACCACAAAAAAGAAACAAGTAGTGTATAATGCATGTGTCACACATAAATAAAAGTGAGATGAAAATCCTTTACATTGAGTCTAATTCATCCCGTAAGTTCTTTAGATTCATAAATAATAAACTTAGGTTAATTATTTAAATTATTAGGAACATTTTTCAAGTTTAATATTCATTTAATCTCACTTATTACTATTCTATAACAATTACTTAATCATTTATGCTGACATTGAACGTTTTAGAAAAATATGGAACATAAGTCCAAAATGTCTTGGGTAGGTTGAATATGGTCAAAGTGTTCATAATTCAATCATCACAAGAATAATAATCATAAAATATATATCATTTTTATACATCAATTATACTTTTAAATGTAACCATTAAATCTGGTTATGTAAAATAAACTACATTACAATCATGGGGGTGGTATAATGTATGTACGCATGAGTAACATTTCTGTTTTTCAATGATAATTATGGAAAGAAGGTAAGTATTATTTTTTATTTATATAATTATAATAATATTATATATATCATATTAATTCTTTAAATATAATTATATATATCATCCATGTGATGTGGTGATGAAAAATTAATCACATCACTTTGTGGATGTGGTAGTCCACACGTATGCATGAACAACGTTATCACTTTTCAGTACATGGAATGGTAAGAATTTAAATGATATATTATATTTTTTGAATTATAAATATTTAATTAATATTATATATAAACATTAATTTCATCATTATAACCAATTTTAAGAGATGGTGATGGAAAATGAGTTACATTAGTTTGTGAGGCGGTAGTCCGCCATACAAACGAATGATGAATTCCTTTCCCATTTGATGGATGTTAGAGATGGATATAAGTTATTATAATAAAATAATAATATCTCAGTATATGGATGATACTTGTGTTATTATTTTATCATGGTTGAAGAATATTTGAATGGGGTGGAAGAAGAAAAAATACTAAAACATGCAGTTGAAAACTATACCTCTTTTTTGGAAAACCTCATTTTCTTAACACCTTAAGACCTCTAAGATTGGTATTTTTTCCATAAATAAGGCCTATATAATGATCGTATAGATTAAATTATAGTATTTGGTTATGTATTTTACAAAAAAATGGGTTTTGGAGTGTTAAGTAATGAGAATAAGAGGTTCACTTTTATAATAGAGGGGATGGACACTCTTGGATTTTCTCAAAATATTAATTTAATATTTAATTAAAAATATATTATCAATCATTTATTTTTAATATAGGATGATTATGGGTATAAATATTCTCATAAAATAAAAATTAGGTAAGTTTTTACTATTTTTTAATCCTTATTTTTTGGTTTTAATCCCTTGTTAACCCCTTTTAAAATTATCGTGACAACAAGTTTTTTTAATCTTTGAGGGTTATGATAATTAGTATAAATAGAAAAAAGGCCCATAAATGGATAATGGTTGATATTATAAACCATATCATAATTAATTGGATAAATATAATATTTTTAGTAATTTTATATTATTTAATAAAATATTATATATTATAAAATATCAATAATGTCAATTTTTAGAACTATTAATTATTCTGAATTTAATAATATCAAGATAACACATATATTTTGAAAAAATATTTTAAAAAATCCCAAACATTTCATGGTAATTTGTAAAATTATTTTATCACATTAATTATCACAAATTATAATGCTTTTAATATTTCTAATATCATTTATTTGAATTTTTCATTAATTAAATAATTACTACTTTAGTATTGTGAAAGAATTTAAGGTAAATATTTATTCACTAAAAATTAAAAATAAACTACCATGATGAATTTAAATCTTTTAGATTTGAAATTAATATTTTAGTCTAACATATATTCTAAGTAACCTAATTTTGAAAATATTATAGTTATTAAAAGTAAGAGTGCGACATGTTTAACTTTTATTGAAATAAAATATTATAAAGGTCATAAAGTCATCCAAATGGACCTAAAATTCAACATGAAAGAATATTATATTAATATGAACTAAATTTAATCATAAAATAAAATTAATTCAAGTATTAGAGTCATTTTATTAACCTTATCATTTTATTTTTAACTTTAATTACCAAATTTACCCTTTATCGTGGTAACAAAAATTACTAAGGTTTCTATTAATATTGAAAAAAAAATGAAATATTTAATAAATTTGGACCTCTTAATTAAAAATATGGAATCTATTTTTCAAAATTTAGAACACAATTTTTTTAATTTAATTTAAAATCTGACAAGCAAAACACAACGATAAAATGTTTTTTCAAAAAAATATCCTCTTTAAGTATAAAATGTTTTTAAACTAAATTTAAGTATAAAATTAATTTCAAAAACCATAATTGGATCATTATAAATAAAAAGGAACAAATTAAATTTTGAAACTAATCCAAAATATAATTTTACTTTATAAATACTTTAAATGAAATCATAGTTTTCAATAAAAATATGTATTTTCACTATTCATTAAAAAATCAATCGTTTTAGAAAATTTTCAAAAATTAATCCTAATATAATTTTAAAATTATGAATTAAAAAATTAATTTAATTTTTTCATTTAAATTTTCTAATATTTCCAAAAATTAATTATAATATTTACTCATAAAAATTAAGAAAACCCATTTCTGAAGAAAATATATTTTTGACGAATAAAATAACTTTACTAAAAAAATTACGTGATTATTTTTTAAAAATTAATCAATACATTTTTATTGATTAAAAACTTTATATATATTTTATAAAGTTGTTAAACTTTCCAATTTAACAGCTTGGTTATAACAATCATAAAATAATATTTCATAGTTTGATTACACTTAGTGTTGTGCATTTTGTATGCTATCAAACATATTCATTCTTCTTAAATTATTTGGGTATTACATGGTAAAGTCCCAGAAGAGTGGTGGAATTAATTCTATTCCCTTTTCAAGTCACTCTAGGTTGGTCTGAACACCTGATGTATCCATCCATCTACTCAGGGCTTACTTACCTAGTTCGTCACTATCTTGATGGAGTAGGAACACTCACCCCATGATCACATTAGTAGACCAAAGGATTTAAGGTATCTCAAGGTCCTCACCTGGAGAACTTCTAGGATTTCTATCTCAACTTGTCAATCGTCTCTATTAGGAGTTATCTAAGGGAAACTACCACTAGTACTACTACATCTTATTCATTTAATTTAAATAACCCCCGTTAGGGTCCAAGTGCCTCAAGGAATATAGAAATAACCTAGTCCCTAACCATAGATTTTCAAGGAAATCAAGCTAGTTACCAAGTACCCTTGTGGACTTGGCACTTTATTTTTCCTATTTTAGAACTTTATTATAAATAAAAAAAATTATTTAAAAAATGTCATCACCCTCAGTAGTGAGACCACATATAACATTCCTAACATAAATAAATAAATGCGATTAAAATTGGGAATATAAATGGGACTACTTAACATTTTTGAACTCAAATCCTCTTTAAATCCATAGTGCGATAGCTCTACAAATTTTCTTCCATGGCTTGAATCACACCTCAAAAACCAGGCATCTCTATCACACTCAAATTGTAACCAAAATTACATGGGAGGTATATGATGCACACCCAATATCATCCCAAGCCAAATAAATCCACAAAATTGACGAGAAATGATGTGACTAGATCATTATGGGTTGTCTTATCACTAGGATGCATAAAATCCCCATCAATTTTTTGTGATTTCACCATAATCTTGTGAAATTTTCATTAAAAACTTGGAATTGCTAAAGAAATCTGCTAAAAACTAACCTAAAGCAAGGGGATAAAATAGAAAGGCTGGGGTTCAGTTGAATGGGCATCACATGAGAATAATGATTAAATATGGGGATACCCTCTTAAAATCATAGGGGAAAATGAAAATTTTCTACTTTTAATGAGTTTCATAGTTTTTTAAAATAATGAACCAATCATGTGGTTGGCACAGTCCAAGTATATCCCCTTCACATGGTTGGGATGCACAATTTACCAAACCATGTAGTAACCATTAAAATTAAAAATGTCTTGGTTTGAAAAATTTCTCATGTTTTTTCTATAACCATGCAAAAACCATGCTTCATGACTCATATCCAAGCCACTCCCCACAATTAACCTTAGAATCTACATGGTTTTCTCTAAACCATTATCTAATCATGAAAATCCACCACGTGATATAGTAATTAAATTATAACCTCCTCACAGTCATGGTTCTACATGGTTTCCCCTAAACCATCCACACCAAACCATTCACCCTAGATAGAATCTTAAAAAAACTCCCTAAAGGTAACCTGAAGCTCCTAAGACTTTCTTGAGAACCTCTTGAACCTAAAATCATATCCAAAAAAATAACTTGGGACACATGAACTCTCAGATTATCGATCCAAATCATAGTTCTCAAAATGAACCATCTCTCAAATAGAAAATTTAAAATCAATCCAATTTTCAAAACTTGTATAGACATAGAGATTTACACATACCCATAACTAGTATACATAAAACAAGAAACCAATAATGTTTCCTTCAATTTATAATATAAAATTAAATTTTATAGATAATAAATCAAATATATAAAATTATTAATAAAAAAAATACATCATTATATATAATAAATAAAATTGACAACACTATAGATGATACATTTGTAATACAACTGAAATAAATAAAGAGATATAATAACCTTTTATCAAACTCATAATAAATCGCATGTTTAATCATCATCCTCTAATACACTAATTATCCTAATTCATATCACCAAATATAATTTAATAAATTTACCTACTATAAATCATAAGTTCAACCCAAATACATCAAAACACCAAATCATGTATTCAAATTGGGGGCGAGTTTAATGACCTATTATGATTACCCTACTCACTTTGACACATTGAGTTCTATTGATCAAGTGGATTCATGTGCAATTATACGGTGAGTTAAACTCAACCCATCTAAAAATATAACCCATACAAACTCATATAAATTTAGACCCTTGTTTCATCATGGAAGAAAGATTCATGCACCCAAAAGACTCAACTGATACTACCCACTCATGAAAGTCCCCACCAGTCTATAATTAATGAAACATATACCCTCATGTCCCTATAAGGTATACCATACAATAATTATAATATCATAAAATTATATCATCAATAGGTCTCACCTATATCCTCAATACTCACTCTTCATAGTTACACCATCCATCTTACTACCAATAAATAACTAAAAATAATAATTTATTTGGAAATAATGATGGATTTAAGAATAAAAACAATCAAAAATCCAAGCTGGACTAACCATAAATATTAATCATCAAACAATAATAAAAAATAAAAAGGGTGATCAAAGAGGTCTCAAAGTGAAAAATAATATCTAAATAATAATCCCATGATAAAATAAATGAGAAAAAAATTAAATAATATCAAATCAAATGAAATAAAAATCATGGATCTCATTCCCCACCTCATCTTATCTCACTAATATTTTCTAATGCTATCTGCCAAACTAACCATAGATCACATTTGTTTTTATCTTATACATCGAAAGACATCCCATGGGTAGGATACTACTACATGATAATATAACTCTATGGGTATACATAGATCCCTTGGATCTTATATCAATATCATCATCAATAAGTGTTTTTCATAGAAATGATCTAAATATAGGTAGATTCATGGAGAATCCGGACAATCTAAATATAGTATGAAGTTTTCAATATATACCAAGAAAACTCTATCATCTCACACGTGTTTCATCAGTTATAACTCCATGTCTAGATTCCCATGGGGTAGATAAAAACTAGAGATTGTATAAATCTCATATTGGTGAATCGATCATTAGGTTTGATATCTCTAGAAGAAAAATAAAAAAAATCACTCTTTTTTTATGATCCCTAATATTTTTTTAGACATTTCCACCCCTATCTAGGTCATATAACAATCCTTTTAGACATTCTAGACATCAACTCCATGTGAGGTTTTCTATTAAATTAAAACCTACCTCAAAAGCTACATTCCTAGTCACCTTATCTCAAATTGAAAAAAACAACCTCAAAGAAATAGGAAAACATGATTCACTATTATCTCATGATCCTAGTCCCCACCAAGGGAAATAAAATAAATAGTACTAATTCTCACAAATCTATCCTCATCAACCAATCAAAATGATAGTAAGACTATTTACCATCTCGAACACCGAGGTCGGTCATGAGGGAACTCCTATAAGAAGATAAGAAATCCAACCACTCATCAATATTGTCAATCAATTACCTAAGTATAATAATAAAATCCCTAACCATATATCCAATCCATCACAATTACACCCCATGAGATAATAATATAATAAGTATGATCACTCACTAAGTATCACAGGGATCCCCTGATCTAGATCAGAGTAGTTAAGGATTCAATATCCCTATACTCAAACACAACTAAAGGGTACCTATCAATATCTCAAACACATATCCACATCAAAAATTCCACTCGACAAACGTACTTTATATAACTAACCCATAACCCAAGTGGAGTTTTCATATAGGTTTCCTTTTCTATCACGCACTATCATAAAATTGAAGATGACACATAAGAAAACCATTATCAAGGGGGATCACACAAGAATACATGCTTTAGAAAATAGGTCCTCACCCTTACAAGGTAAATTATACCAAACAAATTATTAAAAAAACCCCATTTACTTTAAATAAGTTTCAAATTACTCATTTATAAATCATTCAAAGGGAACCCCATTCTATATTTACAAACTCAAGGACCTTGGCTAAAAACCAGTAAAATTCTCTTTATAAATCCATTAACTTTGTTTTTAAATGCCATTTCAAAACCTCTCATTTAAATAATCTATTTGTCCCTTTAAAGTTCCATTTTAAAATCCAACACCCATTAAATTTTTTTACTGGTTAAACCATTTCATTCAATAAACTCTAACTCATGACACAAAAAAAAATACAAAAGATGAACCACAAGTACTATTTCTACAAAATATTTTTTTTTCATTATTTAATCAACCACTTTTTAGGTAAGTACGAACGTCATACATTGAAGGCCAAAATAACCAACACCCGTAGTCCGAGAACCAAAAATATGAAAATCAACTAATTTTTTTTAAATGGAATTCTTGGTCATCGACCACCAATTGGGGATCCCAAGGTGATAAGACATGTCTTGAGACTTTTGCCTCACACAATAACTAAGGAAATAACACCCAAAGAAAATATCACCTCAACACCCTCATCACCTTTTCCAACCAATAATTCTAGCTCCATCATAGATAAGGATGTTTGAATATACACATCAAATCACCATCACCATCATATCTAGATCAAAATACCCAAAAAATAATATTTGAAATCACCTTTCACAACAACCAATATTGTATAGCTCATGGGACCAACATCCATCAGTATTTATACTGATTAACACATCAATATAAACACCATAAATCATAATGAATAAACCCATGTACCAATAAATGAAATATACAATCCAATTATCAATGAAAAAATCACTATTGAGCATACTAACATTAGAAACAAACACCACATAAGAAATAAAAATCCACCTCAAAAATAATAAATAAATATGATATATTCAAAATTGAGTCCACCAATGTTCTAATTAAATGCTAACTTTAAGAATACCCCAATGTTTACATTTCTAGGTAGCCACCCTACAAGGAGATTGCAATGGAAAGACTATAGGACTGAGTGTCATGAACCAGGTTGGGTCACCATCCGACCTGGTGCCCGAACCGATCTGGGACATGACCCAAAGGGCATTCCCGATCCTCACGGGATGGAACAAGTTCCAGGGTATTGAATGAAAAACTTTGGGATTGAATTACTCGTACTTACCATGTTAAAATACCAAATAAAACCCAAAAACCTGATCTGAAAAATATAAATGAAATCACCTTTAATAAATTCAAAATTTTAAATTTTACAACTAAGAAAAGGCCAAAAGGGAAAATAACACTAAGGGAAACCCAAAAAACTCTCAAACCATCATACAACAAGAGGAACATCATCATCAAGCCACTAGGAAATTTTTTTTCCAACCTGACACATCTTGCTTTAGCCTGAAACAAAGTGATAATAGAGTTTGTATACACCCAAAGGTGTATGCAAGGTGTGATCCAAAGGCCTAGTAGAATACCAAAAAAATAAAAGATTCCATGCTACAACACTCATGAGATAAATTTAATATTCTTATTAAAAATAATACTTTTAAAACTCTTTTAAGAAAAAAAAGTACAAGTTAAAAGTTAAAAAAAATAAAAAATTGAAGAAAAATATTTCACAAATACCATTTTAAAGAGGAATTGAAAATTTAATAAGAACACACACATACACAAGTGGTACTCTGTATGCCAACAGAAGGCACCACGTCATGAATAATAGAGAACTGTGGGTAAATCCTTAAGGTCTATCTAGCTCAAGTGGGGTCCTAGAACCTCGTATCTCAGTGAAAAATCAATCATAAAATATCCATTATCATGCACACAAGCCACTAGTAGGGAGCATACCCATAATCTAGTTCCCCCTATAATCATCATAATCATAGTTCAGTTAGTGTTTTCATTGTCAAACTTGCTATGCGAAACATGGTCCAAACCCCACAAGATCACTAACATACAAGTTATAGTTCGCCCACCTAGGTACTCGGGGTTTTCCCTTGTGCTCAAACAAGTTCTACATTCACATGGTATATCACTTTCACATATCACAAACCAAAAAACACATTACACACAGAAGACATCACTTGCATACCCAAAAACCATTTTAAAATAAACAAACACACACCAAAATACCTTTTCAAAATACATTTGAAGTTACTTAATCATTTCAAGAAAAACCTAGAATACTTTACACCAAATAAAAACACTTGACTGAATGAAAATTACATTTTTTATTATTATATGAAAAAATGGGAGCTTAACCCCCCCAAAACAACAACCTTCAGGTCCGGCAGAAATAGTGAAGCCCAAGAGAATCATTTTCCACAAAAATTTGGCACGCTCGCGGAAGGGACCCTAAACTGTCAAAAACGATAAGCCCCAATCCTAACCGTCCCATGATTGCAAGAGAATCTACAATAAAATTAGTCTCTCTCCAACTATAGTGGATGTTTGGACCCAAAGAGATTTACATATCACACTTACTGATAATATAGGTCAGTTCCCAAGGGGTCTCATGCCTACCTTGGACCATCCTTACTATGGACTCTGAATCAGATTCCACTTCAGCCGCTTGGAAGCCGTGCTCCTGGCAGACTTAGAGCCCAGAAAGCAGTGCTCATGCCTCCGCCCCTAGAGAGATACCTAGACCATAGAAATATTTGAACGCCACCAGAACTGAACCACAAGCATCGCGAAGAACTCCTCCACCGCTCATGAAACCATCTCTAAGGGAACCATCAACATTGATTTTCAGCCCGCTAGAAGGGGGACTCCATCTGACCCACCTGCCCCCCGAACCCCCAAGAAAAAAGGGCCTGTGAAGCAAGTTGCACACAAGGGGTGATTTTTGGTACCCTTTGAGGAGTGAAATCAGCTCATAGATTAAGTATTTAGCCCTTAGAAGCAGAAGCGACGTAGTAGTCCAAGTACCCAACTGAGAACAGTTCCTTGCCTCTCAAATTGTCCAGAAGATAGATGCAAGGATGATATCTCGCACTCTACATTCGATGCTCTTTCTCTTGACATATTGGAGCCAATAGGACATGAGGTCATTGAAGGAGGACTGATGAAGGCTGACCCTTGGCTTTAGGGATCAGAGGGATCAAATCTTAACTGTCCAGTCACTTTGTGCAAACATATGGTCAATAGATTCCCTCCTCGAGTTCAAGCAACAGAAGGAGCACAGGTCAATAGAAATACCCCTCCTCTGGATACACTCATTCGTAGGCAAAGCCTTGTTCTTAATACGTCAAACCAAGAAGACCATTTTGGTGGGGATATATTTACACCATTATTTCATAGCCCAATCATCCGAAGTATCCCCCGCATGTCGGCTCCTCTTAAAATCCCGGATGGTGAAGAAGACCAGATTCGAACCCGTGAAATAGCAATGATCATCCTTCTCAACCATGAAGATGCTATCAAACACCTTATGATGCTCCTCATTAAGGACTGCCATAAGTAACGAGGGGTACCTGCTTGCTTCTTTGAAAGAAATATTGGGGGAAGGGAAGCTTGGGAAAAAGAGCCTTTACCCGGCCCAGTTATCCTTCCAGAAGCCAATATCCCCTCTTCCAATAATCCATCAAGTAGCGTCATCAAGCTCATCGATATGACCGAACATGCACCGAGCCAACCTAGAACGACCTGCTCTTCTTTCTTCTCCATACCTCCAAGGATCACCACATCTGGATTTGAAAAACATGGCCCACAATGATTTTTTGCAGAGGATGTCCTATGCGAGTCACGCTTGAATGCCCTGCATGATTTCAGAAATATCACATAACCCCACGCCACCTTCCTCCACAGGGCATTCCATATGCTCCCAGGACGCCCAATGGCAGCGGCCAAACTGGTTGGCGTCCCACAAGAAAGCATCCAGAGTTCTCTCAATCCTTTCCATGGTCCCATTCGGTGGTTGGATGATCAACATAACATGGAGAGGAATGGAGGTGAGGACACTGTTGATAAGCGTGACACATCCCCATAAGGAAAGAAACTTGCTCTTCCAGTTAAGGATTCTGCCCAGAATGTGGTTCAGAATGTCTTCAAAGAATATTTTCTTGACACGCCCTGGGGAGCGTGGGATGCCCAGATACAACATAGAGAGATGTTTATGGTGGCAGCCCAGGATCTCCTGGATAACCCTGCATCGCCTCCCCTGGCACCTGTTGGAGATGAAGACATGGATCTTCCCTGTATTTATGACTTAACCACTCAAGAAGCCATACACCGAGAAGATACCCATGAGGATAGAAAGGGATTTACACCAAAAATTCGTGAAGAACAGGATGCCATCCGTGAACATCAAGTGAGAAATGGTCTCCCTGCCATTCCTACCAAAGAATGGTACTAGGTTCCCGCTTGCCATACACCTGTGTAGGTTACGGGAGAGGGAATCTTGTGCCAAGATGAAGAGGGAAGGGGATAGAGGGTCACCTTTCTTGACACCCCTCATAGATTTGAAGAAGCCAAAGCACTTCCCATTTAGGGAAATTGACAGTCACGGGGAAGCATAACACCAGAAGCAAAGATCGTAAACCTTTTCCTAGAAACCAAACCTTCGCATCACTCAGATGATGAAGCTCCATTCCATCTTGTCATAAGCTTTGTCCATGTCCACTTGGAGGATGAAATTTGACCCAACCACCCTTCTATTAATGTCATTAACATGTTCACTCGCAATTCTGACCACCCCCTAAAAGCTTCTCCCTTTGATAAACCCATGCTGTTCACCGGAGAATAACCTCAAAATGATCCCACTTATCCGTCTAGCAATCAAGATTGCAAGGATTTTGTAGGATACGTTGCAAATACTGATGAGTCTAAACTGGCCAATAGAAGATGGGTCCTTAACCTTTGGGATGAGAACCATCCTGGAAGCACTCACCGACCTATGGAGCCCACCACCACCGAAAAAGTCATTAATGGCTTCCACCACCTGCTTTCCCACCACGTCCCAAGTAGCCACATAAAACTCTCCAGGGAATCCATCTGACCTGGGTGCACTACCATGGGGCATGTTAAGGACCAAGCCCTTAATCTCCACCTTAGTAGGTATAACCGACAAAAAATCATTATCTAAGTTTCTCACTGAATATGGAATTCCTTACCAGAAAGCCTCTAATTCAGTTGTGATTGGATTACACCCACGCTCCAGATTTTCCCCTTCCAGGAGACTTTCAAAGTGGTCCACAGCAAAGCATCAAGTAGCCCCCACATCCGACATATTGACCACATTGCCCAGATGTAGGTTGAGCTTTGAACTGCTCCTTTCTTTCAGAAAAGTATGATAAAATGCATTGTTTCAGTCCCCTTCTTTAAGACATCTGACACGAGATTGAGATTTGTAGTCCTTTTAAATTTCTAGCAGTTTTTCCACAAGAAAAGTGCATTTATCGTAGAGGAGGAACTTGATCTCATCCCAGTCAGTTTGGAGCTCTTCCTCAAGCCTTCCAATATCCTCCTGGATTCTTTCCACTCCTGACCTGTCAATGGGTTTATGTTCAATCTATTCCAGAAGATCCTTTCTAAGACGTTTGAGATGATTAGAAAGACCATGCCAGGCCTGTCCCCCCATCGACTTCCCACGAGCATCTGACCATCAACATGAAGTCACCCTCCTGATGCCAGTTGCTGGAGCAATGTAATTCCTTGCGATCTAACATGTTTCTATGGAGATCTACAAGAAGCGGCGAATGATCGGATAGAGCTCGAGGAAGATGGGTGACGGTCTTCTGCCCAAAGGATTCAAGGCCTTGGAGGTTCGTAAAGCATCTGTCAAGCTGACACTATATTCGACCGGCTCCCCTACGATTGTTTCACCAGGTAAAGTGGTTAAATTTGAATCAAAGGTCAAAAAGACCCACCGAAGATGTAAAATCACCAAAGTCTTGCATGCCAATATTGAGACCAGAGGAACCCCCATTTTTCTTCGAAGGATCGATGACCGCATTGAAGTACCCTCCCACGAACCATGGAAGGGAGTTTTTCTCGAATGAACCCAGAAAGCACCACAGTTCCATCCTTTTAGAACTATCGTTATTGGTGTAGATAAAGGAGAACAAAAACTCACCAACTGCAAAGAAAATTTTAGTATTGATACACTGATCCATGAGACTAACAAGTTCCACCTTTAACAGCTATTTCCAGAAAATCTAGATAGAAAAATTCACAGATAAACCATGCATGCATGAAGAGAACCCCATCTTTCATGCAACCTGAGGTAGTTTAGCTGTACCCTGATTTGGCTCAAGAATAGAAACACATGCATGTATAAATATTTCTAAAAAGAATTTCAAACCTTCTAAACAGTCTTAAAACCTTTTTTTGAAATATTTCATCAAGAAACACCTAAAAAATAACAATTTCTTTTACTATAAATTCATTCTCAAAAAATAAGAACCAAAACCACTTCAAAACAACTAACTTACCACATAATTGAAAAAAATAACACATTTATAAATATAAACAAACTTATTAAATTTATCTAGATATGTCAAGGCACAAAACCACCTACCTCGCTTGGAGAAACTTCCAGAAAATGTGGTGTAAAATCTATCCGCATCACATTAACACCACTAGGGACCTATCTAGGGCCCTAAAACAAAAACTCAAACCACAAAACTCCTATTAGAACCCTAAAAATCAGATCTCAAACCTTCTGGAAAAGAAAAACTCAAGGAAAAACAAGGGGGAGACTCAACTGGGGGGGGGGGGTATAGAGACCCAAAGCTTGACGTACAAGGACATCACATTACTTTTGAATAATACACAATACATAACAAAAAAAAACATCGAAGGACCGTAATAGTTTAGTGTCTTTGGAAACTCAGAACATAATCTTCTAATCATGGTGAAAGATTTCAAAATCTCCCATAAAGATCTTCCCCTTTTGTTTTCTTACCTAAAACCTTTCTTTATATCCTAGGGAAAAGAAAAAATATTAAGGGTGAGCTCAAATTCTCAATAAGGGTAAGCATGGAGAAAATAAAACAAACTATATACATTTGAACTTGAAAACATGGACCTAATATTTAAACATCAAAATCTTGAGAAATGACATAAAACATGGCAGTATGTAAGGCATAGATCATAAAGAAACATTAATCATGATAAAATAGTATGGGAGTAAAACATTTAATTATGGAAAACCATTAAGCACATGATATTATTTCCATAGTATCCAAGGCACTGCTGCCAATACCATCTTAGTGGACAAATTCCCTTTCTGAATCGAGTTCACTCCTCATTCTAGTCCTGTAACACTGAACTAAATTAACTTTCCGTTCCATCCATGTCTATCTCATGAGATATAAATCTTTACCCAATGCATTTGAGGGAGATATAGGTCCCAAACATCTCATAATGAAATCATTCTTACTTGTGCCACAATATAAACATAAACCATTCATCATAACCCAAAGAATAAAAATGGGTTTCATAAACATTATCCCATCATAACATAATCCATATAAAACAAATGGATATCATTTCATCATAAGAAAAGTGGAACCATGTAAATAATAGAGACAATATACTTGAAACATACACATATGAAATAATGTCATCTTTGATGGAAAATAGTTTTGATAAAACACTTGAAATGAATTCTTGAGGAAAATATCCTTTCTCCTTCAAAATCATTTTCTTTTTAGAAAATGCCATGAAATTTTAAAATAAAAGGATTATGTTAAAAATAGTCATGAAATATTGTATAGTAAGATTATTTAAAATAAGTAGTTATGAAACTGTAAAAAATCTGTTCATGCCGTATAAGTTTTAGAAAAACATTTTCCTCGTACTTTTGTCAGAAAAGTCAAAAAGTACTTCGTATGGTGAACAAAAGAAATATTCCTTCCAAACCTTGTGGTAAAAGTCATAAAAGGGTAAAAATGACTTTTAAAATAAATGGAAGAATACTAAAAATTTTATGAAAACATTTTTAGAAAACATGGACATGGATGATAAACATAACCCCAATAAATACTTACAAATAAACAATCTCGGAAAAGAATGAGATTGGAATAATTATCCCTTACCTTAGGTCTGATATGCTTCGTACTTATCCGAAAATCCTATATAATGATTTAAATAATGTCATTGACTTATTACAGAATCATATTCATTTTTACGATATCATATATGGTTCACTTATGACTTTATATTACCTGTTCTTTTGTAAATTCCATGTTAAAGCAGTGTTTTCGGTAAAGTCGTTTCATTTATCATACGTGTTTGGACTTATTGTCATTGATATTATTACTACTTATATCTTGATTTAATTACTTCCAGAATGTAAATCATGATTTATATATCATATATATTCAGTATATATATACATATAATAAATATATGAATGAAATGAAATACACCGTTAATGGAGACGGTATGCCATACGTATGCATGAATGCTGTTTTCCTTTCTTTATTGACTTGAATGGAATTAAGTAGATGACATACATATATATATATATATACATAAATCCAGTAGAATTATTATGTCATATATTTAATGATTACTTTTTATATATACTTTATAATCATTCTTGAATTGTAACATGGAAAATGAATCTCATCGTGTCGTGGAGACGGTAATCCGTACGTACGCACGAGCGATGATATCGTTCCCATATTTATTGAATGGAGTTTTAGTGGATGATATAATATCTTAGAATCAGTATGATATTATAATAATCATATATAGTTATTATTTACACCATTATACCCATCCAAGTAGGGTTGTGGTGGAAAAAACAGATTACACCACGGCGTGGCGATAGTATTCCATACGTACTCACGCGCGGTGATTTCATTTTCTGTAGGATGGATATAAGGTAAAATGGGGTTGTTTCATATTTATAATAACATATCAGTATATAATTAATACTTATGTTATTACTTTATAATGAAACAACTAAATAAGAGGATGTATAAGAAGAAAGAAACTTGAAGGATTCGGTAGAAGAGATTACCTCTTCCTCGACGCACCTCCTTTAAACTTCTTCTTAGGGAACTAGAGTTGGTCTTTTGAGAAGACCAAAACCTCTATGATATAACTAGAGAGGTTTAGAAGAGTAATTTTTTGGGGTTGTCCGAGCTTCAAGGCTCAAAAGGGTGTGAAGAGGAGAGGGAAGGGGTGCCCTTTTATAAGGGAGGAGAGGGGCACCTTAGAAAAAACTTTAAATATTATTTTATAATAAAATAATATTCGGTTTTTAATATCTCCAAATTTATTTATTTCTAAGATAATGTTGTTATGGGTCTAAATAATCCCAACAAATAGGTTTTAGACAAGTTTAGGTTACTATTTTACCCTTATCATTTAGATTTAACTCTAAGTTAAATAATTTAACTTTTACCGTGTCTTTTTGTTTTCTTACACTATATGGTTAATAAAATTACTATAACAAGCCAAAAGAACCCCAAGTGGTTCATTATTAATATATATATCCGTATCTAATTCATTTGGCGAAACCTTATATCTTTAGGAATAAACTAACAATTAATAATATAATATTTGTTTTACAAACTATTTTATGTCAATTTTGACACTATTTGGTACTTGATTTTTTTGAAAATCATAACATCATGATTAGTTCTAAAAAAGTTAATTAAATAAATAATAACATGTCATATTAAACTATAAAATTAGTGTAATTCATAAAAATTCTAAGATTACATTTATTTGGGTATTTATAACACCAATTATGTTAATATTTCATTAATAAGGTAATTACTGCATCATCATTGTGTCATAAATAAATTAAAATTTTTAATGTCTAAAAATTATAAATAAAATACCATTATGTAGGAAATATTTTTATATTTCTAATGAATATTTATAGTCGAATTTATCTTATGTATAACCCTATATTAAAAATGTTTTGGTTATTAAACTTTGATTTTAACTATTTTAACTCTTCTTTAAATAAAATAATAATAAATGTCCTAATCTAATCCAAGTGGACCTAAAGAGTAATATTTTATCCCTAAGGTTGTTTTTGGTCGAATTACACCTATCCGATAGAATTAAGACATGTGTTAGGGTAATAGTAATATCATTTTAACTCTTAATTACCCCATTTACTTTTAACCGTGGTAAATAAAAGTAAAAAGTTACTATTCACCAAATAATATTTTCATCTCATTGAACCACATTTTACTTACTGATATCAACCGTGTCTCTCGTATTTTTTAAATTCCACTCACAGAAGCTGTAAAATTAACTTTTATGTTAATTTTCAAATTTTCATAGGAGGTGGGTAAAAGACGGTGAAAAGTTCAATAAAATTTTTATATATCTAAAATTATTATAAAATGACTCCAATGAATTACATTGAACTTATATAGGTATTATGTATCAATTTTTACCTAAAATAAATTTAAATAAAATAAATAATTATGTAATTAAAATTTCGGTTTTTAAATAGTAACATAGTGTTTTCACTATTCATCAAAAATTGAAAGTTTTCAAAAAAATACCAAAAATTCACCATAGGATAATTTCTATATTCCGAATCCAAAATTTAAGTCCATTTCGAAAGATAAAATTTCAAAAAGTGGGTATTACTATTCATAATGACTAGTTCATAATAATATTATAGTAATATCTCGTTTAGTGAAACTTGGTATTGCGTACAACACACGCTATCGTGGAAGGTAGCGATTGCGTGTAATGAAAGCCAAGTCAGGGATGTGTGTATTACAAGATCTATTTGGTGTTGCGTATAACATAATCAAAACTTATTTCATTTATACATTAAACAAAATCTATACTTAATGTTGCGTAGAATAATTTCCACAAAACGAAATTGAAATTGTATGTAACACAAGCCAAGAATAGTGTTTCATATACAACAAGCTAATACGGTGTTGCATATAGTACAAGCTAATCTTGGTGTAGTGTATAATAGGAGACATCAAAGAAATTAAAAATAATATATCTCATAAAATCTCGGGGTGTTACATTCTACCCCCCTTAAAATGAATTTCGCCCTCAAAATTCGTCGAGGTTATAAATGGTTTACTACTTGAACGTTTCTTTCATAGAAACCCACATCATAAAAAGGAATACTAAAACTTCATTTTAAAAAGTGAAGTATGAAACGTAACGGTTTCCCGAATTAACTCATCACTAGGTTTCCACATAGGTTAACATAGGTGAAAATATGGATATGGAAGAGAAAATCTAACCATCATGTTTTGATGGAGAGTGGTAGAGAACATGGATATGAAAAATCCAACAATCACAAAGCCATAAATTTGTGTTGATCTAAGGTATCATCTGATTCATCAGATATAAGGGCACTAGGACAACATTTTTGCTTTTCAAGATGATTTCCCTAAAGTTTAAGAATTTGAATTAGAATAAATACTTACTTTATTTGAGTATAATCTCACCGTTGTTCGTGCCTTGAACAATTTGCACTTCATCTCTTAAAGAAATGATGTTGAATTTTTCATTCATGAAGTGTTAGCAGATCATGTGATAGAATGATGGGTCATTCCATATGTCTCAAACAAAAGGTTAACAAAAGTTATCAAATATAAATAAGTCCATATATGGTGAGGTTAATCGTATATGATTCCAAAAATGGACTTATACTTCATCTATCATATTGATTAATAAAACTAGTTTCTATTAACCAGGTACTTCCTGTAGGCCAGTGGTAGGAAATAAAAGCCTATCGCACTTCGGTTGTGGGTTCGATTCCCACAGCCTTGTCTGATGTGACGGGTTGTCACCCATCCTACAGGTTGTCCTTCTCTAAAACTACACTATTATAACATTATAGAAATAATATCTAAAAAGTTCTAGCCTTTAACAATACTATCTGATGTCCAACATAATCCATTCCAGTATTTAGACTTATCCCAAATACATCTGTCCAATCTCATAGTATAAAGAAAACGATTACTGGAAATGTCATCTACTGAGCATGTGAATTCCATCATTTATCATATGATATATCTTGTTGGTCACATTCCAAACATGCAAAGACCTTAATCATGTATTCATTTGAAACATGAATTACCATAGAACCTTAGTGAAAACATAAATGCTGTCAAAATTTAACTCTTTCCACATACCAAAATCTCAAAATTTCTCTATACTCAAACCATGATATCACTTTGTCCTTATATCAGTCATGAGCTCATGAATACTATCAAACAATTCATTATCTCCTTATCCTTTCATTATGCACATATTATATACCTTCCAAAAATATTTGAATAACCTTTCATGGTTACCGTTACCATTCATCATAAACCTTCCATACATTATTATTGATAAACATACAATCATTCCACTGCCTTCTTAAACCATTGACTGAGCTTCAACAATTCTTTCATCTCACATATCATTTGTAGTCTCTTTATCACCATCAACATAAATACTACCCATATGACCATGATGATTCTATTCATGATACTTTCCCTTAGGGAATTGGATTGCACAATGCCCATACATTCCACATTTAAAACATTTAATCGTTTGTTGATGTTGTAGAAATACAATTATCCTTGTCCATGGTGTTAACTGAACCTTTTCATTTTCACTTACGGGCTTTGTGTTCTTATTTTCCACACTCAAAGAATCTTTCAGTTCCTTTGAAACATTCTCCCTGATGCCTATTCCCACATGATTTACATGAGGGAAATTGAACTTTCTTTCCTCTACGATCATCATGAAACTCCATCTTTCTCTTATTAGCTGAGTCGGGAAACTTACCAAAGTTGATATTGTTGATCATATTATGAGATTTTTGGTTAGGCATAATAATGATGTTTGGAATTCCAAATCCCGTTTCATTTGGTTTCTCTTGAATAATATCATTCCATTGTCCATCATATCCTCTGTTATCGTGAATCTTCCTATTTCCAGTTATTTTCTAAAACCCAAAAAGAATATTATGAGAGGCAAAAATCATAATCAAGGGGGAGTACCTTCAATATCTAACATCCTAGGTTTAATTATAATATTGTTACTGTAATTCTAGGACTATAACCTATACTTACACTTAACCTTAGGGACATCCCTATACATACCTTAGAAATATCTCTGGGGACCTCACTAAAGTTCTCGCATCCTAGTTTCCAATGGTTGACTAAACCTAACCTCTGATACCAACTTTAGAGACCCAAATCTTGATTTACAAGGACATTAAATTACTTTTTCATAATACATAATACATAACAAAAACAAACACCGAATGACCGTAATAGTTTAGTGTCTTTGGAAACTTGGAACATAATCTTCTAATCGTGGTGGAAGATCTTCAACATCTCCCATAAATATCTTCCCCTTTTGTTTTCTTACCTAAAAATTTTCTATATATCCGGGGGAAAAGAAAACATATAATGGGTGAGCTCAAATTCTCAGTAAGGGTAGGCATGGAGAAAATAAAACAAACCATATACATTTGAACTTCAAAACATGAACCTAATATTTAAACCTCAAAATCTTGAGCAATGAAATAAAACATGGTAGTACATAAGGAATAGATCATAAAGAAACAATAATCATGATAAAATATCATGGGAGTAAAACATTTAATTGTGGAAAACCATTAAGTACATGATATGATTTCCATAGTAGCCAAGGCATTGCTGCCAAGACCATCTTAGTGGACAAATCCCCTTTCTGAATTGAGTTCACTCCTCGTTCCAGTCCTGTAACACTGAACTGGATTAACTTGTCGTGCCATCCATGTCTATCTCATGAGATATAAATCTTTACCCAATGGATTGGAGGGAGATATAGCTCCCACCCATCTCATAATGAAATCATTCTTACTTGTGCCACAACATAAACATAAACCATTCATCATAACCCAAAGAAGAAAAATGGGTTTCATAAACATCATCCCATCATAACATAATCCATATAAAACAAATGGATATCATTTCATAATAAGAAAAGTGGAACCATGTAAATCATAAATACATTATACTTGAAACATACACATATGAAATAATGTCATCTTGTATGGAAAATGGTTTTGATAAAACACTTGAAATGAATTCTTGAAAAAAATATCCTTTCTTCTTCAAAATCACTTTCTTTTTAAAAAATTCCATGAAATTTTAAAATAAAAATATTTTGTTGAAAATAGTCATGAAATATTGTATAGTAAGCTTCTTTAAAATAAGGAGTTATGAAACTGTAAAAAATCTGTTCATGCTTTATAAGTTTTAAAAAAACTTTCTCGTACTTTTGTCGGAAAAGTCAAAAAGTACTTCGTATGGTAAACAAAAGAAATATTCCTTCCAAACCTTGTGGTAATAGTCATAAAAGGTTAAAAATGACTTTAAACATACATGAAAGAATACTAAACATTTTATGAAAACATTTTTAGAAAACATGGACATGGATGATAAACATAACCCCAATAAATACTTACGAATAAACAATCTCGGATAAGAACGAGATTGGAATAATTATCTCTTACCTTAGGTTTGATATGCTTCGTACGTATCCGAACCTCCTGTATAATGATTTAAATAATTTCATTGACTTATTATAGAATCATATTCATTTTTATGATATCATATATGGTTCACTATTGACTTTATATTACCCATTCTTTTGTAAATTCCATGTTAAAGTAGTGTTTTCGGTAAAATCGTTTCATTTATCGTACGTGTTTGGACTTGTTGTTCTTGATATTATTATTACTTATATATTGATTTACTTACTTCCAGAATGTAAATCATGATTTATATATCATATATATTCAGTATATATATACATATAATAGATAGATGAATGAAATAAAATACACCGTTCATGGAGACGGTAGGTCGTACGTACGCATGAACACTGTTTTCCTTTCCTTATTGACTTGAATGGAATTAAGTAGATGACATACATATATATATACATAAATCCAGTAGAATTATTATGTCATATATTTAATGATTACTTTTTATATAGACTTTATAATCATTCTTTAAATGTTAACATGGAAAATGAATCTCATCGCCTCGTGGAGACGGTAATCCGTACATACGCACGAGCGATGATATCGTTCCCATATTTATTGAATGGAATTGGATTGGATGATATAATATCTTAGAATCAGTATTATGTTATAATAATCATATATAGTTATTCTTTACACCATTATACCCATCCAAGTAGGGTTGTGGTGGAAAAATAGATTACACCACGACGTGGAGACGGTATTCCGTACGTACGCACGCGCAGTGATTTCGTTTTCCATGGGATGGATAGAAGGTGAAATGGGGTTGTTTCATATTTATAATAACATATCAGTATATAAGTAATACTTATGTTATTACTTTATAATGAAACAACTAAAGAATAGGAAGTAGAAGAGGAAAGAAACTTGAAAGATTCAGCAGAAGAGATTACCTCTTCCTCGACGCACCTCCCTTAAACTTCTTCTTAGGGCACTAGAGTTGGTCTTTTGAGAAGACCATAACTTCTATGATATAACTAGATAGGTTTAGAAAATTAATTTTCAGGGGTTGGCCGATCTTCAAGGCTCAAAAGGGTGTGAAGAGAAGAGGGAAGGGGTGCCCTTTTTATAAGGGAGGAAAGGGGCACCTTAGGAAAAACTTAAAATATTATTTTATAATAAAGTCATATTCAGTTTTTAATAGCTCCAAATTGATTTATTTAGAAGATAAGGTGGGTATGGGTTTAAATAATCTCAACCAATAGGTTTTAGACAAGTCTCGGTCACTATTTTATCCTTATCATTTAGATTTAACTCTAAGTTAAATAATTTAACTTTTACCGTGCCTTTTTGTTTTCTTACACTATATGGTTAATAAACTTACTATAACAAGCCAAAAGAACCCCAAGTGGTTAATTATTAATATATATATAATTATCTAAGTCATTTTTCTGAACCTTAGATTTTTAGAAATAAAATAACAATTAATAATATAATATTTTTTTTAAAAACTATTTTATGTCAATTTTGAAACTATTTGGTACTTGATTTTTGTGAAAATAATAACAGCATGATTAGTTATAAAAAAGTAAATTAAATCAATATTAACATGTCATATTAACCTATAAAATTACTTTAATTCAGAAAAAGTCTAAAATTACATTTATTTGGGTATTTGTAACATCAATTATGTTAATATTTCATTAATAAGGTAATTACTACATCATCATTGTGTCAAAAATAAATTAAATTATTTAATGTCTAAAAATTATAAATAAAATACCATTATGTAGGAAATCGTTTTAGATTTCTAATGAATATTTATAGTCTAATTTATCTTATGTATAACCGTATATTAAAAATGTTTTAGTTATTAAAATTTGATTTTAACTATTTTAACTCTTCTTTAAATAAAATAATAATAAATGTCTAAATTTAATCCAAGTAGACCTAAAGGGTAATATTTTATCCATAAGGTTGTTTTTGGTCGAATTAAACCTATCCAATAGAATTAGGACATGTGTTAGGATAATAGTAATATCATTTTTTCCCTTAATTACCATATTTACGTTTAATTATGGTAAATAAAAGTAAACAGTTACTATTCACCAAAAATTATTTTCTTCTCATTGAACCACATTTTAATTATTAATATCAATCGTGTCTCTTGGATTTTTGAAATTCCACTCACAGAAGCGATAAAATTAAGTTTTATGTAAATTTGCAAATTCACCTAGGAGGTGGGTAAAAGACGGTGAAAAGTTCAATAAAATTTTTATATATCTAAAATTATTATAAAATGACTCCAATTAATTACATTGAACTTATATAGGTATTATGTATCAATTTTTACCTAAAATAAATTTAAATAAAATAAATTATTATTTAATTAAAATTTCTGTTTTTAAATAGTAACACAGTGTTTTCACTATTCATCAAAAATTGAAAGATTTCAGAAAAATACCAAAAATTCACCATAGGCTAATTTCGATATTCGGAATCCAAAAATGAAGTCCATTTTGAAAGATAAAATTTCAAAAAGTGGGTATTACTATTCATAATGACTAGTTCATAATAATATTATAGTAATATCTCGTTTAGTGAAACTCGGTATTGCGTACAACACACACTATCGTGGAAGGTCGTGATTGCGTGTAATGCAAGCCAAGTAAGGGATGCGTGTATTTCAAGATCTATTTGGTGTTGTGTATAATATAATCAAAACTTATTTCATTTATACATTAAGAAAAATCTATACTTAATGTTGCATAGAATAATTTCCACAAAATGAACTTGAAATTATGTGTAACACGAGCAAAGAGTAGTGTTTCATATACTGCAAGCTAATATGGTGTTGTATATAGTACAATCTAATCTTGGTTTAGTGTATAATAGAAGATATAAAAGAAATTAAAAATAATATATCTCATAAAATCTCGGGGTGTTACAGGGTGCGCACGGAAGGGGAGCGAGGTGCCAGTGGGAAAGCCGAGACGGTGCCAGCCGACATGGGAGGAGGCATGCCAAACTAAGTTATGACCAGTAGGGAGGTGGACAAAGATCTGGCCAGAATGCTGCAGCGCGATGGCCTGGCCGGGGCAAGGGGTGCGACACGACGGGGCTGGCCGGGGTAGGGGGTGTAGCGCGACGGTGCTGGCTGGGGTAGGGGTGCCATGCGATGGGGCTGACTGGGGTAGGGTGTGTTGCGTGAAGGGGATGTCCGGTGAGCTATCGCACTACGGGCTAGTTGGGGAGTTGTGAGGTGTGACTCTAGGGTTAGGGGATGGGGGTGTGCCGCGATGGGAAAGAAGGGAAGTAGGGGAGAGAATGAGGGGATGAAAAAAAAGAAAGAAAAAAAAAGAATTAAAAGAATCCTAAAAACTAAAAAAAACCAATAATAATAAGAATATTAATAATAATATCCTTAAACTAAAACCATGACAATAATAATATTATTATCATTAAAACACAATTTATTAAATTATTAACACATTTTTCTCATTTTATTTTATTTTTATTCTTCCACACATTTAATTTTATTTCATTATTATTAATTTATTTTATTTGGTTTATTGAAAAATGGCCAGGTCACACGGTGGCCCTAGAGAATCTGCACGTCTTCTAAATTATGCTTCGCTCGTGCATCGCATGCTGACAAGCCCTGAAAAACTAATTTATCAAAAAAAAGAAATTCCAAATTCAACCAGGATTCAGCCTACGCCGCAACAGAGAATTTTGAAGCTAAATAAAATAAAATAAAACTAAAGACATTAGCTTATTTTAATATTAACAATAATTATTATTATTACAATATTAATAACATCTTAATTAATTTTTATATTCTTGACACTAATAATAATAATAATAATAATAATATTCTCAAACAATATTATTATTATTTACATTAAGGTAATTTCTTAAATTTTATTAAAACTTCTTATTTTTATTTTTATCATCATTTTATTTCATGTCATTATTCTATTATTCCATAATGCTTTAATTTATTTTGAAAACTGGTTAGGTCATGTGGTCTCAAAACTATGCCCTGCCCGTGTACCAGATGACGCCATACCAAAAACGTGCACTTTTCTCAAGAAAAATCCAAAATTTTTAAACAATGGTTCACCCAAAACCCAATGGAAAAACACTAGGCCAAAAAATAATAAAATAAAATAAATTGAAAAAATAAGGGTATGACCATTCTCCCCACCATAAAGCTTTCCGTCCCCAGAAAGCCACAACTAAGGCTGAGACCCAAAGTAGAAACGACACACCCCAAAGATTAAAAGGGGATCCCCAAAAAAAGTGAAAGGAGGAAAAAGCATCATTCTCAAAGAAAGTGACTTTAATTAAAACCTTAATAAACCTTTAAAAATTATTTTCACTAAGTTTCACCCACCCCAAATAGTTAGGACACCTCCAGTTGATTAATCATAGAAAGAAACTCTCGACATAGGGAGGCCCGAATGGACTCCCACCATAAAAAATTTATCAACGCCTGAGAAGAGATTGTAAAATTGACACGAGGAGGCCCGAACAGACTCCCCACCATAAGAATAGGGAAATATTGGCTTATTTCTAGAGAGCTTCAGTGAGTCCTCCAATGGGTCTCACAACCGTTGGCACCTACAAAAACACATGAACTCAGAGGCTTCCCAGCATTGACCCAACAACCCACCAAAGGGCGGGGAGGGCAGGGCCCAATCATCGGGCGTTAAAACTACAACCAAAGACAAACCAACATCTCAACATCCCTGGATGAGAACCATTCAACTTTGAGACCATTTCACCCAAATAGAACCCATAAGGACCTCTAAAAGCGATTACATCTGGTGGAACGCAACCCCCAAGACATTAAGGTAACGAGACGACCACACCTCCTCATAGCCATGAAAAACCTCATGCACCCAAAAAGGTCATTTGGAATGGAAAAACTATAGAAAATGATTTAAACTCCCTTCCCATTCAACAACTATGATATAAGTAAAGTCGAGGTCCTATACACCCTTGGGGTGCCTGACCACGCGCCAGCTTCACTCTGAGGCATATGGTTGGAGCCCTGATGTTTGAAGCATCTCTTACCTCACAGTCAAGCATTGAAAACTCCTGAACGGAGCTTCTCTATTTTGTGCTACGTGAAACCATACCATAACTGAGGCAACACCAACTAACAAAACTTACCACAACATCAAACTAATCACTCATGACACATCCACTCTTGCTCTTCAAAAAGAACTCACGATGCAATACATCACCAAACACGACCCTTGCGGTCTATGAAATCACTACAAGAATTTCAAGCATCGGTCAACACTGATAACTCTGAATCACCTATACCCTTCTCTACTAGAATTCCTTTCACTACTTCTATGGGGGAACCTTCAGATGCAACAGTGTCAAACTTCATACCCAATGACTCAGACAACTCAAAGAGACCAAAACTCCTATCAACTCCCCTCACATCTTTCATACTACTGTGAGAGGATCTGCTTAACCGAAAAGGGAAAAAGGGATATTCTTATCACTATCATTAAAAAGGTAGAGTCCCCTATTTAATCAACTGGAGGGTTGTCCAATAGAGAATTACTAGTAGCCGCACTTTAATCGCATACTAATGATTTATGGGGGCATACACCAGTCAAGAAAGAAAACCATGGACCCAATGAAATTGGTCCAATGGTAAAGACATACCACAAGTGAACACTAAACATGTAGAGAGAACCACTGTAAGGGATTCCCAAATCACTTTTTAAAATAAACCACTAACCACACGCTTTCACACCAACTTACAAATAAGAATTCAAACTCAGGATAAAAATCATTCAAAAAGGATTCTAAACTCGAAACACCTCACATCCAACATTTCCAAAATACAAGGACACACCGCACAACCATAGATTATTAAAACACCAAATCATTTTTACTTGAAAACCAGATTTTCATGAATTCAAAACAAAGAGATGAGGAACGATGCAAGAGGAGACTAGTTTCGGCGGGTGACTGGGAAATATGGTTGGCGGCCATAATCCAATCACCTCACCAATATAGAGAGTATTCTAGGACAATGTCCCCACCTACACATGGCTTTCCAAACCTTGTGAGCTCACTAGGACCACCGACCCTACTCCCTTTTAATTTCCTATAATCAAGATTAATCACAAGGACCTACAACTCAGACAAACCTCAACTTATCCTAGTAACTCGAGTCCTACCATGAGGTGTGCTGGCCAGGAACCTTTCTCATAGATAGAACATCAAGTTCCAACACCCTTAACTTCGATCTACCCTAAATATATCCCAAAGGTACATGAACCAAAAGAGAAAACCTCATTTGATACCATTTTTTCATGAACCAGGCTGGGTCGCCATCTGACCCGATGCCTGACCTAATTTAGGACATGGTCTAAAGGGTGTTCCCGATCCCCACAGGCTGGCACAAGTTCCCGAGTATCGAATGAAAATCTTTGAGAATGAATTACCCATATTTACCATGTTAAAATAACAAATAAAACCCAAAAACCAGATCTAAAAAATTTAACCGAAAGCACCTTTAATAAATTAAAATTTTACATTTTACAACTAAAGAAAGGCCAAGAATGACAAAAATGGCAATGGAAACCCAAACGGCTCTCAAAACTTCATGAAACAAGCAGAGAAGCATCCTTAAGCCACTAGAAAAAAATAACTTCCAACCTGACACATCTTCCTTTAGCCCAAAACAAAGAGACAACAGAGTCTGCATACACCCAAAGGTGTATGCAGGGTGTGATCCAAAGGCCCAGTAAGATACCAAAAAATAAAATATTCTATGCCACAACACTCAAGAGATAAATTTAATATGATTATTCAAAAATGTACATTTAAAACGATTTTAAGAAAAACATTTACAAGTTAAAAGTTAAAAAAAGAAACACGTGAAGAAAACTATTTCACAAATACCATTTTAAAGAAGAAGAGAAAATTTACCAAGAACACACACATATATAAGTGGTCCTCCATATGCTGATGGAAGGAACCATATCATGAATAGTAGATCACTGTGGGTAAATCCCCTTATGTCTATATAGCTCAAGTGGGGCTCTAGAACCTCATATGTCGGTGAAAAAGTAATCATACAATATTCGTTCTCATGCACACGAGCCACTAGTAAGGAGAATACCCATAACCTAGTGGTCCCCCATCATCATCATCATCATAGTTTGGTTAGTGTTGTCTTCGTCAAACTTGCTATGTGAAACAGGGGACAAACCCCATGAGATTACTAGCATACTAGTTCTAGTCCACCCACCTAGGTACCTGGGTTTTCCCTTGTGCTCAAACAAATTCCACATTCACATGGTATATCACTTTCACATATCACAGAACAAAAAAACACTACACATGGAAGCCATCACTTTCATACCCAAACACCATTTTAAAATAAACACATGCATAATAAAATACCTTTCCAAAATACATTTGTAGTTACTTAGTCATTTCAAGAAAAACAAATAATACTTTACACCAAATAAAAACACTTGATTCCATGTAGAGATGTCACTTTAAAACCAAATACACAAAGTAACCATATCAAAACATTTTATCCATCATTCAACAATTTGTAGTTCAATTTTAAAAATTCACAACAAGGAAACCCACCCAAGGTGATTCATTTTCCTTTGAAAAACTCTATTTAAATCTACACACACCTTAAAGACCTTAAAAACTCACTTCACACTATCGAAACAACCCTTGGAACACGTTCTATAAATATCACATGAAATCACACATAAAAGCACCACCAATCCCTATATCAAAAATCCAATTTCTACCTTTAGATACACAAAACACTTTAAAATAATCATACACACCACATGACTAAGGTAATAAACCATTTGAATAATTTATACAATAACCACAAATGGTGAAACCAAATTTTACATAAAAACATAGCCAATTTCACATTAAAAAAGTCACTTCAAAACTAAACACACAACATCATCACACTAAAACTTGTATCACACCTAACAACCAACCCATAAAACGTTTTTATAAAACAACGCATCAGTTTTCATGCACGAAACATAGGCTCTTTTTGTTAAAAATTCTATTCCCAAAATTTAAACATATCAAATAACTTAAAAATATAACTCACACCCAATAAAAAGATTGATTAAACACTTCTAGAAATTATGACAACAAAAACAAAAAGAAAAACACACCATTTATAATAGAAAATACAATTTCATCACACACGCATGTTGAAATATTTGTAAAGTGCATTTCTCACATTCGAAACACTCTTAAAACTCTTTTTTGGAAATATTTCATCAAGGCACACATAAAAACATAGCAATTCACTTTACTAGAAATTCATTCTCAATCAATAAGTACCCAAACCACTTCAAAACACCTAACACACCACACAATCAAAACAAAGAACACATTTATAAATTTAAAAAAACTTATTAAATTTATCTAGAGATGTCAAGGCGTTGAACCACTTACCTCTCTTGGAGAAACTCCTAGAAAATGTGGTGTAAACCTCTCCACACCACATTCTCACCACGAGGGACCTAGCGCGAGCCCTAAAACAAAAAATCAAGCCACAATCCTTATATTAGAACACTAAAAATTAGATCTAAAACCTACTAGACAACCAAAACTTAAGATAAAACAATAGGGATACTCAAACGGGGGGGGGGGGATTGCGCACAAAAGGGGAGAGAGGTGCCATTGGGGAAGTTGGGACGGTGCCAGCAGGAATTGGAGGAGGTGTACCAGACTAAGCTGTAGACATCAGGGAGGTTGCTGGAGATCTGGTCGGGTAGCTATAGTGCAACGCGTTAGCTAGGATAGAGGGCGACGGGGCTGGCCAGGGCATGAGGTGCGGTAGGACAGGGTTGGACGGGGCAGGGTGTGCAACACGATGGGGCTGGCCAGTGTAGGGGTGCAGTGCGATGGGGTTGGCCAGGGTAGGGGGTGCGACACAAGAGGGTTGGTCAGGGAGCTGCGACGTGACGGGATGATCAGGGAGCTATGGGGTGCGACACTAGGGTTAGGGGAGGGGGTGTACCACGATAGGAAAAAAGGGAAGGATGGGGAGAGAATGTGGGAAGTAAAGAAAGAGAAAAAAAAGAATAAAAATAAACCTAAAAAAACTATAAAAAAAACAATAATAATAATAATATTAATAATAATATCCTTAAACTAAAACCATAACAATAATATTATTATTATCACTAAAACAAAATTTATTAAATTATTAACACATTTTTACCATTTTTTATTTATACACATTTATTTTAATTTTATTATTATTAATTTATTTTACTTGGTTAGTTGAACAATGTTTGGGTCACACGGCGGCCTTGGCGAAGCTGCATGGCTTCACAATTATGATTTTCCCATGCATCGCATGATGACAAGCCCCAAAGAACTCATTTATTGACAAAAACACCAAATTCAACTGGGATTCAGCCCGCACCTCGACGAATCATTTCAAAGACAAAAAAATATAATAAAATAAAAGACATTAACTTATTTTAATATTAACAATAATATTAATAATAATTTCAATATTAATAACATATTAATTAATTTTTATATTCTTAACACTATTATTATTAGTAATAATATTCTCAAACAATATTATTATTATTTTCATTAAGGAAATTTCTTAAATTTTATTAAAACTTGTTATTTTTATTTTTATAATCATTTTATTTCACGTCATTATTCCATTATTACTTTATTTTTTATTTTATTTTGAAAATTGGGCAGGTCGTATGGTCTCAGAACCGTGCCCTGCCCTTGCGCCCAATAACGCCAAACCAAAAACATACACTTTTTTCAACCAGACTCCAAAAATTTTAAATACTGGTTCACCCAAAACCCAACGAAAAAACACTAGGCTATAAAATAATAAAATAAAATAAATTGAAAAAGTTAGGGTGTGATACCAAGATTTAGTAAAAAAGGAGAAAGAGGAATGAGAGCCTAAATAATGAGTTCTATGAAAGAATAAAACTTGAAAAAATTAAAAAAAATAGACTAAACCAAAAATATTTTAACCAAGAACAAAAAACATCAAAGAATAAAAAGACAGTGAAAAAAACACAATTCACCACCAGTCCAACAATTATTACAGTCCTAAAATACCATAAAACATCATCATGCTTAACCAATAGAGATTCCTACACAATGGGTTTAAAATTAAGGGAATAGGTATATATTGGAGAGAGGATCTTGAATCAAGGAAAACATAAACAAAAAAAATAAAAAAGAGCACCAACAACCCAGTGGGGAAGATAACACCAAACATGAAAACAAACACATCCCAAGACATTGTGAACACCATTGAGTAAGAAAAAAAACCATATACCCAAAACAAATGAGGGGATTATTCTAAAGAAATAAAACTAGGCATGAGTAGATGGGAAAAATAGAAATGAGGAAGAGTGGTAGATCAATAAGGTGGATAAGAGGGAATAAGGATGGGTATTGTGAAGGAACTCCATCACTGCTGGAGAAGTATGCCTGAAACCATGGGAAGGGAGAAATACTGAGATAGAGAGAGAGATGAACTAGTGGAATGATACACTATCGATCACCATTTCTTATTTGACCAAAGTTCCAAAAAATAACTATTTATCAAGTTATATGGTCCTTATTGACTATTAGGTTGATAAAAGACCATCCTATTTATATATAAATAAAAATTCACACAAACATACCAATAATAATAATAATAATAATCATATGAATACAAATAACCCAAGTGATCAAATTATTTAATGCATAAAGGCCGCCTAACTCATTCACACATCCATTTATATAATAAAAGTTTATGTTGTCCATAATCATGCCAATGAGATCCTATGTTATTAATAAAAATCCATGAATCAATCAACAAAAAATTTATAAAAAATTATATAATCACCTTAAAACAGGTAAAAACTCACTTAGCACTAATATGACACCAAAAAATCAAAAAATAGGTGTGGTCCACTCCAAACACACACCCATAGATAATATATACAAAATCCCCAAATTGTAACACCAAATTAACCATTAATTTCATTAAATTTTATCAAAATTAATAAATAAATCCACCTAGTGACATAACTCAAGTCAAACAACATGAAATAGTCAGAATCAATCCTTCATGAGATTCCTCTTCACAGTAAACACATCATATCAATGTGATTTCACCATTATCTAGTGGAATCACTCACCAATACTAAAACTATCTATAAAAAATTATAGACAATAGAGGAAGAAGAATAATAAAGGAAGAAGGAGAAAAATTGACTCAAATTAAATGAACTAAAACATCATGGATCTCCTAGAATTAAAGGGGGAAAATAAATGGAGAAGTAAGATCAAAAGACTGGCACATCCTTCTTCTGGTTGAATATAAATAAGGAGTCCCTAGGGGCTTTTATAATAGAATCCCATGAAAATAAAAAAAAATCCCCTCTAAAAAGTGTTGGGGTCCTACCAAGTACCTTATAACCTTTCATTGGGTACCTGGTGGATTTTCAGGAACTCAGTGGAAGGCCAACATCCACACAATGGACAAACCAATGGGAGAACCCCACTGATTATTTCGTCAAATACCCAGTGTTACTATACTAGGTAATCAGTGGCTACTACAATCACCACCATTATTTTTTTATTTTTAACTCAAATATAAGAATTCAATTAAAGTATTTATTACCTACCATTCTACCTATGAAACATCTATAAAATACCACTCTTTTAATTTGAATCCAAAAAAATTAAAATTCCGCCTATTACCAAATAAAAAAAATACATGGCCTTTATTCTATTCCAAAAACACATAAAGGAGTGGGTTGTTAAATGTATGGGTATATATTCTAGATTTTTAACCTTTATTTAGATCACCAGAGCTATTTTTTAAGAAAAATTATATCTTTCATCATATCTATATGAAATGATTATATTTATATTTTGAAATATAAAATTAAGATAAATACTTTTTTGAAACCTATTAATATATATATAACCATGCCTATATTTCATATTGACAAGATAAATGACTTAATAGATAATTATGTTTTTGTTTAGGCTACATTTTTTCAATAATTCTTAGATAAAGGTTTTATTTTTTGAAATTAATGGTTTTATCTCCTTAAATTAATGATAAATTGGTGTTTTATGACTTGGTATATTTTTTACTATGATATTATACTATTCATGACAAGAAGGATTTAAGATGATTAAGTGTGATTATAAATGGGTTTTAAAGTGTTCTTCATTGTTCAAAATCAATTACTTAGTGGGGGTATCAACTGATATCTAGTGGAACATACTTTAATTATCATCCTCATGATGGATAAATTAAAAAAAAATCAATCAATTTAATTAAATATTTTTAATTTATAAATAAAATGGAATTAGAATAAAGTTATTTTGAATATTATTTAGAAACTTATGGTTGAAATAGTAATGTTAGATCTAAAATATTTTTCAATGATAATAATACTCACTTTAATGAAATTTGAAATATGAGATGAATGATATATCCCAAAATATAATCATAAAAAATTGAGTAAAAAATTTAATGGATTATTTTTTATTCAATTCAATTTATTTGGATAATAAAATAATATTTTATAATCATTTAATAATAAGAAAAGGATAATATTACTTGATCTTAACTCAACACTAGAGAACTGTCCATATTTATATGTGATAGGCCCAAAAGAGAGTAACTACCACTACCACTGAGAGATGTGGTGAATTATTTATAGATCTAAAAACCAACTCTAAATCAAAAAATTTCAATCATTTGTTAGTGTGTATAGATCTCAATGATGATGAAACTATGATAAGTGAAAAGGTGAGAAATAACACACATGGAACAAAGGTGAATACAAGGTTAACTAACTCTTATTATCAAGTGGCTAATACCTAATGTGAAATAATTATGATTCCACTACCCACATTCCCATTTTATTATCAATAAGAACTAGAAAAGGATTAGGAGGATACACTTGATCTAAAAATATAAGAAATAACAATAAGGGTCAGAAAGTTGATCAGTGTCCTTTTCCATGACCTCAAATGCCTTCAGAGTTTTGATTGAATGTTCATCCTTGTATTCCTCCTCAAATATCAACCAAAACTTCTAAGGAACACTTATAAAATGAATAGTAGGATAAATCATAGTTTCTTCACAATTTATCACACATTATAAATCTAAAATCATCATTAAATTATAGGTGGGGAATCACTATGACATAACACTACACATAATTCTTATTTTTTCCATTACCCAAATCCTATTTATGTGGTAATATCTCTCCCACATTTGTCTCAATATGTTTTATAGATTAGATATAACTTCACCTAAAAAATTTATTCATAATTTCTATTATTATTCTCATTGTCAACCATCGATCCATTATGGTGTGTCCTTGCTTGAGATTAAGCATGGTCGACTTAGTTCCCACCTGAAATGGCCAGTCAGTACAACCATTTTCTTCTAATCCATTTCTTATAAGGATTTATCTTTTCTTCAATGGGATCCTCTATTCCCATTTTATCTCATGACCCCCTTGGTTCATCTTAGATTTATATTTGGTCCTCTAGGATGAAAACCTGGGTGCCAAGCCTTCTTTAACATAGGCATTATCATGGTCAGCCACAATTTAAAAAACCACCATTTTGGGTCTCCCTTTAGCATAACATTAGTGTTTTAATAATAAATGCCAGATGAAATGCCTATATTCTCTTGAAAACCTCATAATAAATTTTTTCCATGTTGAGATGCCTTTTTTCTATGGTGTATTATAGAAGTTTATGGATTATTCTAAAGATTCTTAATTCCTTTGATTATTAATCAACTCTAATGATATTCCAACTCATCCATGAGCTTCTTTTTAATAAAAACAACATGAAAAATACCTACATAACCAATAAATTAATTTCCTCAAGATACTAGACATAACATGCCTCTATTTTAAAGGATATCTATAAACCACACCATATGATAAAATGGTGTTTATGAGAGTAACCCAACTCACAATATAAGAACAATGGCATACTGACCATGCCTCAGTTGTGATCAACTCACAACTCCCCTTTTCCAATTCACTCTATGATGGGGATCTGTAAACTCATCAACAAACCCCAACAATCAAGGACATATCAACCTCATAGCAGGGATTCAATCCATCCCTTTATATTTACTAGAAACATGTGAATCAATGTAGGATATCTTTATTAAGATTTATATGCACAGGAGCCTCATCCCAGTTGGTGAGGACTCGACAAGTGCATCAAAGAGACCTGAGTTCAAAACCTGGTGGAGACATATTTCCGGGATGCTGTAGTATTACTGTAGTAGGTACTATAGCAGACACTGTTCGGTACTGTATTAGCTGAAACTATTCATCCGTTTGGGCTTTCGGGCCACCGATTTGGGCCTCGGGTCATTTAAGGCATTCAGGCCACCCATGGCCTTTGGGTTAGTAAGGCTTTTAGGCCACCTCAAGGCCTTCGGTCCACCTCAAGGCCTCTGGGACACCTAAAATTGTGATTAAATGATCAGATAGACTCTACAAGGAGCAGAGTCCAGATGGGGATTTAGAGCAAGAGCATTCACCAGAGCAGAAGCTAAGAGGATTTGTTAGAAAGAGAGGGTATGTCATTGCCATCGGGATTAGCCTATGCTTGCACGAGAAGCCTAGACGAACAACCATACGGAGGTGGATAGTTGATTTCATGATGAAGAAGCTAGGAGGAGAAGTCCTAAGTTAGTATGTATATTTCCTAAGATCTACGGGTCATGTAATCTCTAAGCCTACGGGCCTTATAAGGGTTCCCCATCATCCCTTGAAAGGGGGGTTATCAAAAATCAATATAAAAAGAAGGCCTTAAGTCCATTCAAGTTATTAAGATTCAGATTCAGTTACCAAAAGCTCAAGTTTCTTCTGTAATCATCACATGAAAAAAAACTAGTCTCTCACCCTTTATAAGAAGATATCCTTTTATCTCTATGCCAAAATTGGTGTTTAGTGACGATATTTTTTCATTTAGTAGTGGTTTAAAGTACCCCTAAATTATTCTACAATGGTTTTGGAAAATCGCGGCTAAATCGTGCGTCGTCAATCAATTAGCAGTAGTTTTTCAAAACCGTAAGAGAATGATTTAGCGATGGGTTTTTAATGGTCGTTTTTAATTTTTTTAATTTAATTTTATTTTTTTTAAATTAATAAATTATTAAATTTATTATTTTATTTATTTATTATTTATTTTATTTTTTACTATATATTACCATGAACATGCCCATACACATTCCATATATAGAAATTCTATGTTGGGTGAGATTCAAACCCCTAATATCTTGCTTATTTTTCAAAGACTTTACCACTCTTGTAGGCTCTTAATGTGGTGAATAAATAGAATTTAACATACTTATATATATATATATTAATTGAAAAAATAAATAATACATAATAAATAGATACAAACTAAACAATTAATAATCAATAATTATTAATCAATAATGATTAATCAATAATCAATAATTATTAATTAATAAGTAATTATTAATATTTCACAATTAAAAATTACTAAATAATAAATAAAATATTTTTGAATAATATATATATATATATATATATATTATAGTAATAAATGGTAAATAGTATATAATAAATAATAAATAGTAAATAGTAATTAATAAATAATAAATATATAATAAATAATAAATAATATATAATAAATAGTATATAAAATTAATAAACAATACTTTAATAAGAAATAATAATAAAATAATAGTAAATTAATAATAAAGTAATAGTAAATTAATAATAAAATATTAATAAATTAAAAATAAATTAAAAAAAATGTATACACAATAACTAGATAATAAATAAATAATTAATAATAAATAATTAATAATAAATAATAAATAATAAACAAATAAATAATATATAGATAATAAAATAATAAAATAATAATCTAATAATGAAAAATAAATAAATAACATAAATATGTATACATATTTACAAATGTATATAAATATACAAAAATATTCATAAATTCATATAAAAAATATATAAAATTGATAATAAATTACCAAAAGAGGAGAAAACAAAATAATTGCAACCCCATCAAATCAATGAGAATTTAAATCTATAGAATAATATCATAAACGACATAAAAAGAATATGAAGACACTCATAAACGAAGATGAAATCTCATCAAATTTATATGATATATATTTACTTAAATTTATTTAAATATCTTATATATTAATATTTATTTACATATAAATATAAATATATATCTCTTTATCAATAAACATGTGTATGTATATATATAAAATATTTATATATGTGTATATATATATATTCATATAGTTTTACAGTAAATTCATTTATATTATATATTTAATGATAATTATATATTTATATAACAATACATTTATATATTATTAACATGTATTTATTTACATATATTAGAATATACACATAAATATAAATTTATTTATTGAGACACACATATTTATATATAAAAATTACTTGTATAGGTACATATATATACATATTAATGCAATTTTATAAGGTAAATAAAGTCAACAATTATTTATTTTAAATGAAATTAATAATAAATATATATTTATATATGGTTTATGTGTTTAAAAATACATTTCTATGTAAATATGTATTTATAAAAGTGATTTATTATAAGTAAATATAAGAAAATATGCATATATATAATTATAAATAAAACTAAATTGTTAAAAATGATAAAATTTCAAAACCATAATATCAATATGAATGTAATACCTGGGAATAAATTAATTTCTCATTGAAAATGAGAGAAAATACCCCCTTAAATGAGGCTGAAATTCCATTGAATGTTAAAAAATTGGGATACCCCAACTAAAATTTTTTCTTTGGAGGCCTTCTTTGCCACTTTTGACCTTAAAAAAATAGTTTATGGGGTCCCCCTAGGTTATAACAGTGTAGATATCATTATAGTCTTTGATTTGATATGTGGTAGAGCTCAAACAAACACTCAGATAAAAAGTTATGACCGTTAGAAGTTCGAGTTTGATTTCCAACTTTTCTCGAAACTATAATAAATTTTATTCTTTTAATTTTAATTTTTTTAAATATAACATGGTTTTAGTTCATTTCATAAACTTTGATTTGACTGGTTATGGAGGTAAAATTGACTCTTGAATCAAATGTCATGGTCATTTGATGCTGAAACCTGATTTTCAACTCATTCAAGATTTTTTTTCACTTTAAAATTTTTATTAACTAATAATTATAAATATTTATTAATTGACGAATAATAATTAATTAAAATTATAAATAATAAACTATATACTATAGTAAATAGTAAATAGTAAATAAATAAAAATTTTTAAAAAAATTTCCTTTAATTTAGCAGCGGTTTTGAAAAAACCTCCCCAATTTTCTGGTGGTTTTTTTAAATTACTGCTAAAAACAATTTTTTTTTAAAATTTAAAAATTGTTTTAAAGACATTGAGCGATGGTCTTTAAAAAAAGTACTATTTTTTTTCTAAAAAACATTTAGCTAAGGTTTTGAAAACTACCATGGAAATACCACCACTAAATCAGTTTTTTTCTATAGTGTATATTTTCTCCCTTTATCAATAAATGAAAAGCCATGAAAGTGGAAAAACAACCAAGAAACTTATAGTGATTTTGGGAGAGAATGGACCCCTAAAAACACTCTCAAGTATTGGAAGGAATCCTTCATTAGTGGATTTATCAAGATATTTATGAATTTTTCCTTAGCTGAAATATACTCTAATGAAATATCACCGTACTTGTCACAACCCGTCCCAGTGGGGCCTATGCCATGACTCCCTAAGACCTCCTTTAATAGGCCAGGGGCTGGTGACTAGCACTGAGTAGGAATATCATAAACATGGGAGGAATTTCTTAAGTACCCGTGCACACACACATATATCCAAGCCCTATAAATGCTGAAATGTAGAAAAACCACTAAGGAAAAAGTTCATGCATACCACTAAACCCAAAAAACAGAGTAAAATAGGGAAAGTAAAGCATAGTAATGTAAACTAGGCCAGAATACAAGACCACCAAAAGAAAGAGTCTATAAACTACAAAGTCCAACCAATAAACAAAAGGTACTAGGACTGCTGTCTGTAGCCATTAGAACACGTCGTCTTGTCTAAAATCACGAAGCACCACCTGGTCCTGGCCCTCCTAGGACTCTGTTGAAAAGTCTCCAATATGTACAATACATGACACGTGTGGGAGAATCGCATGCATAGGTGAGTATAAAAATACTCAGTATGACACCCTGAAACCACAAAGAAATACACAAAGCAAAGGTACAATCATCTCTACATAAGTATGTTTCAATGAAACATATAACAAAGATATCTAGATATACTCGAAGCCAGACACGTTGTATAGAGGTAAGTAAAAAACTACCATATAACAACACTAGAGATTCAGTATAAAGATTCCACAAAGAACACATCTGGGAGCATATACTCCTGATTCCGATATCACTGAGGATGTCCATCTGAGAGGTTCTGCTCATTGGAAACCATCATTAGAGAGATAATATGATTGATATGAAGAGAGAATATGATACAATAACTATGGGAGAACCAAATCCATGAGTGGTAAAGATCACGATACACAAATGAGGATCACTACCAGGGCCATGGCGTATACCACGACTCATCCGAATTCACCTGCTAAGTAGAGGACTGATGTATGATAAGATTATTTGTGTCGATAACCTGACTATACATAGGGAAAAATAATGGATTGGGGATCCTACTCTGGGCCACTCTAAGGACACTCCCTAATCTATCCAGAAAGTCCAGCTAAAGGGGGTCATACTTTAGTGGATAGGAAATAATACCAACTGAAATTTAGGGGACCGAGCAAGGGGAGAAAACCCAACTGAATCTTGTCTAAGATATGGTGGAAAAGTAGATCAATCCTTGTAGAAAATAGCACACAATGTATAGAAGGGTTACACATCATGTCCCTTGATTCCAGATACTACCAGTGTTCAACAGCCCGTGTCATCAGAACTTGTCGTGTAGAGGAGGTATACATGGCGTGTAGAATGGCTCAAACACCGTGTATTACTATCTGAGGTCCACCTGTGTACTATGTCTGTGTTCCAATGCATGGTTTCAACCCATATTTTCCTTCCCATGTACCGGTACATGGGGTATCCCGTGTATCCGGTCTATGTCTGGCCGCATGGTGGGGTACACACCATGTAGGCAAGCTGTGTACTCCACCCCATTTCTGTGTAACTCCCAAGATACACACCAAGCATTGGGAAAGGTCCCACATGCCGTGTGATAGGTGTCACACACTATATGATACTTTACTACCTCTAGAAACCCTATCCACCACTGATGGGGCCCCACACGCCATGTAATACCAGATTACACATCATGTAGTGTAGAATTTTCTAGAATCCCTGGTCCACACTCCGATTGTATCCTCTACTTCTCTGACCACCATTTAGGCCATGCCTTGTAGGGAAACTCAAGATACATCCTAGTTTAGTCATTCTATTACCCAAAAAATGTATTTCATCTTCTGATCTGATCGCACAATGGATTAAAAAGGGGTCGTTCTTTGTTTCGCCGAGCAACGTCAAAGAACGCGGATTCAGGGATCTACCATCATCTAAATTGCTATAGGTCTATCTTCACACCTCTAGAATTATATACCAATCCTAGATCTATGATATTGGATTATTGCATCAAGAATCAGGTGTGAAATGATTGATTTATTGGGATATGTCAAGTTGTGGGCCAAGAGAAGAACACCCACAAAGAACACCCACGACGAACAATGAACGAGGGGATACAAGAATAAATCAAAAAATAGGAATGTACATCGATTGATTCATGTCGATCATGGTTTTTTTCCGTTATAATGACAATCAAATTCATTAAAAAATAATCACAAGATCAACTCCCAATAAAAATCCCACAAAAATAAAACCCATCCCACAAGAATGATCGAACCACAGATCAACCTATTTGTTGGTTGGTCCATGTTCATTGTTGAATTACAGAATGGGGAAGGAAATCCAAAATAATTCATCCTACCTTTGATTTGGATCACTCACTAATGAAGTTCAGTCACTGCATCATTGTTGTTGGCCAGATCTGTCAAGAACGACATTTTATGATCTTCGATCTCTGATTCCATCGTCGTTTGCTTAAGAGGTTTCTCCAAAGATATCTCTATAAATTCTCCAGTGTTATTAGGGTTATATATCTAATGCTGATATTTATTTATAAGGATATTTTTTAAGATAATAATTGCTATGTCAATAAAATAATTTATATGTAAATTATTTAATCATTATTACGTCCTTTTTAGGTTTTTCCATAGAAGACCCACACCTATTAAAGTTAAGTCACACTTAGGGAAAAAAATCATTAAAAACACAATGTTGGTATCATATTTCAAATATTAGTTAACATTCATGAATTATTAGAATTTGAAAATAAAACAATTTTATTTAATAATTTTATTTACGGTTACGTTAAAAAGTTATCTTTTACAGCCGACCCACGCTGGCCGATGTTAGGCATCACCTAAGGTAAAGTCACTGCTTTAAAAATAATTGTGCCCTTAGATTTCTAATATGGGAACCCATTTATGATATATTCCACTTTTTTAGGAAAATTTCTCAAAGGATTTATTAAAAACTGAACATTTTTCAATGAATTGTTCCCAGAAAACTAGGCCTCAGAATATCACACAATCTTAGCGCCTAGTCTCATAATTTTCCCAAATAATTTCTAAAAATAAAATTAGAAAAATCCAAGTCATTAAATTTTCCCCACCTTAGGGATTTACATCCCCAAAAATTCAAAAACAATACTACCCAAAAAGATGTGGGTACTGAGTACAGATCTGAGTCTTCCTCTCCCATTTGCTCTCCTAGAGATTCCTATGCTGCCACCAAACATGAACAAAAGGAATCTACTACCCAAGAAGGATACTCTCCTATCGATCCTCAATATTTTGGGTACTCATCAAAAGTAGCGCCATCGTTAATTTCCAGCTTAGCCCAGTCGATGAAATGCGATGTATCATTCATGTACCTCCTCAGCTACAACACATGGAATGAATCGTGTGCCCAATGTAACTTTAGGGGTAGATCTAAGCGATATTCCACATTTCCAAATCTATGCAGTATCTAAAAAGGTCTAATAAAACATGAAGATAACTTGCTTCACAACCAATTCTCCACAACCCTTTAAAGGTGATACTTGAAGTAACACACAGTCTCTTTATTAGAACTCCAAACGTCTCTTCTGTCTATGAACATAAGATTTTTGATGACTCTATGGAGTCTTCATATACTCTTGAATGATCTGCAACTTCTAGGTAGTAGCTTGCACCAACTATGGGCTCATGAGTGCTGACTCTCTTAGGTCAATCCATCATAGTGGTAACCTACAGGGTCACCCATAAAAATCCTTGAATGGTTCCATACCAATGGTGGAATGATAGATTTTGTTGTATGCAAACTCCGCTAGAGGTAGGTGATCCTACCAACTACAGCTGAAGTCCAACATGCAAGCCCGCAACATCTTCTCCAGGACCTGAATGGTCCACTTTGTCTGGCTATCGATTTGTGGGTGAAATGTTGTGCTCAAGTGAAACTGGTTCCCAAATGAATCCTTTAATCCCTTCCACAACTGGGATGTGAAATGAGCATCATGATCTGAAACAATCATTGATGGAACTCTATGGATTCAAATTATCTCATAAACATAGAGGCATCGAAATATCTCTACTAAACTCCACTCTCAGGTATCTAAGAAGTGGGAAAACTTGGTGAGTCGATCAACGATAACCTATATGGAATCATGTCCCCTATACATGCTTGGTAAAATCATTATGAAGTCCATAGATATTTCATTCCACTTCTATTTCGACACCTCAAGGGGTTGAGCTAAACCCGATGGAACCTGGTGCTCAACCTTCACCTACTGGAACGTAAGGCATTGAGAAATGAAATCTACCACTACCTTATTTATCACTATATCTGAAAACCGACATCAGAGGTACTGATACATCTTTGAAACTTCAGGGTGTATCGCTATAGGGGATGCATGAAACTCCTATAGAAACTCCTCCTGTAATGTCACTAGTATTACTATTCATCCTCTGTAAAGAACGATGTGCTCCCCACCTTTGGAATATCCATTAGGGGAATTACCTATATACATATGAGCGCGTAAGGTCTTGCATTTGGTATTCCCAAGCTGTACCTCCCTGATTCACGGTAAGAGTGGAGGGGTGACAAATATTGACTGGAGGTAAGTTATATTATCTCCATCCACAAAGGATAACTGAAATAAGGCCAACTTCTTCAATGACTCATTTAGAAACTATGAACTAGATCTCCTAATAAGAGCATCTTCCACCACATTACCCTTCTTTAGGGTATAGAAAATCTCAAATTCATAGTCCTGGAGGAACTCTATCCATCGCCTCTACTTCAACTTCTGAAATAATTAACCTGGGTTCAACCTTTAAGAACCATCATGACTCTATCAACTACTTGGGAGGCCATCTATCCATGGTAGTAGATACTCTTTCTCCATATTCACTTGGTTTAAGTATAAAAAATCCACACACAACCTTAAGATACTATATTCATTTTTAGAAAATAAAAATGGGACCACCCAGGGTGAAACACTAGGTCTTAATAATACCTTCCTCTAAAAGTCCTATAACTACACCCTTAGCTCAGGAATCTCTTCAAGAGTTATCTGATACATTGGTACTAATATTAGTGTTGTATTGGGGTGTAAAACAATGCAGAAGTCTATCTCCTGATGGTGAGTTAATCCTGGAACATATTTAGGAAATATATCCTCATAATCTGCCACCACTGCTGGGAACTAAAAGATCATAACATCTGTTTCTTCAAGAGTAAGGTCATCCAAATCACGAGTGATCGGCTGTACCCTCCTATGCATGAGTCCATTCTATACTTCCTAGGTTTCCTTTCCTCTGAAAAAGGAAAAATTCATTCCATCACTATAGATATACCAAACCCTTCACCAAAAATAGTCAATCTAGGCTTAGACTGTGGATAACCAATCTATACTAAGAATTATATCACAAGGCTTCAATTTCAACACCAATAGATTCCAACCAAAACTCTCGACTCCAAGGGTTAGTTCTCATTATTGGCATAGATGTGTGATCATTGGGTCTCCTCCAGTAGGTGTATCCATGTATAAGGGTCGATTCAATGGTATAACTAGAATCTCAAGGTATCGTACAAGATTTGTGACAAGAAAATAATGGCTAGTATCTATGTCTATAAATACGAAAACTAAAGTATAAAAGACATGGATCATACCTCGAATCAATCTTGGAGCCTTTGGGTCATACACCTCGATTGTACGCAACTATCCCCACCCCTGTCCTCTAGCTCCCTGAGCTTGGGATGGACTAACTGGGGGTGGTAGATGTAACATGTCAAAATGTCTACCACTTCCTATTTCTCTCCCAAATCCCTTGCCACATTCTTCACCCAGTAAATCTACCTACATCTATTTCTTCCTCTACCTCAATGGCCCATCCACAATATCCCTATTAGTAGCTCGACGGGATGGACCATATCTAGAGAGATGTACCCTACCACCATAAGAATAAAATCACATTTCTCTAGGATAATTGGAACCACCTTGTGAGTCTTGAATGGTAGAATCCATGTTTTGGGTCTTCCTCTTGTGACGTCTCCCACATTTATGTTTGGATTCCCATTACGGAGGTATCTACTACTGCTTGCCTGCTGCTAATTAACAATGAATGTATCTATCTAGCCAAGGAAATATCAACCTAAAAACCTTTCTCTAGCACCCCAGTATAGGTAGGAATGAACATATGGGATACAATGGCTCGAATGTCTCTTCACAGACCTCACTCAAAGGTTTGAGCCCTATAGTGATGATCATGTGTCATATCCATCGAGTACCTAGAGAGGTAAGTATGCCTCAATGAATACTCAGACATCGACATGTCATCCATCCAGATCCATAGAAGCTTTTGTATATATATAAAACTCATCTTATAAGGTGAGAAATCCTATCTGAAAAGGTCATTAATCTCTACCCACGAAAGGTTCACCTCGTCGTAATATTGAGTAACTAAATCCCACCATCACACTACTGAGCCAAAGAGAAGGCTCACATCTAGAACCACCATTTAATTTTCTGGTGTCCTAATTAGAAAAAAAATATCACCACTCCTCATCCACCTGTGTGTTGGGACCACTTTAGATCCTGAGGGGTCTCTACTGCTGAAACTCATGAAGTGCGCTCAACCTATTCTCTTCATCCGCTGGTACTGAAAGTACAATGTGCTACTCTACAGGTGGAGGTATGGATGGTACACCACCTGGAGGAAACCTATGGGGAACTGATCACTATATCGAAGCCTTGTCACTAAGGGGGTTATCCTCATGATAAATATGCTCAATCCTAGCTTGTATACATTGAAAAGACATCTTGTAAGAGAACAAGACATACCACAATCAATGAGTATATTTGGAGAGCTAACTCAGGAAGGATATGGAAACAAAAACACATGCCTCTATGATGTATGTACCCTTATTGTTTCCCTGCAACTAGTGTTATCATGTACCGAGTCTTAAAGAAGTTTATCAGAGTCTTGGTGTATGGATACATCGGCCGCCACACCAACACTTGAGTCCCTTACATGAAATACAAACTCTAAATTCTTAACACCATTGACCCAAACCAATCTCATAGACTCTCATTACTAAGGTATATCCAACCACATCTAATACCACTCTATCACAACCTGTCTCAGTGGGGCCTATTATGTGACTCCCCAAGCCCGCCTCCAATAGGCCAGGGGCTGGTGACTAGCACCAAGTATACATATCACTAACATGGGAGGAATTGCCGAAGTATTTATACACACACACACACACACACACATATATCCAAGAGCTATAAATGTTGAAATGTAAAAAAACCACTAAGGATCAAAATGAATGAATACCAATAAACCCAAACAACAAAGTACAATAGGGAAAGTAAAGTGCAATAAAGTAAACTGGGCCAAAATACAGACCCACCAAAAGGAAGAGTCTATAAACTACAAAGTCTAACCTATAAATAAAAGGTATTGGGACTTTTGTCTATGGCCATAAGAAGACATCAACATCTCTAAACTCATAAATTATCCCCTGGTCCTGGTCCTGGTTCACCTCGAACTCTGTCAAAATGTCTCCTTTCTGCATAGGACATGACATGTGCAGGAAAATCCCATATATGGGTGAGTATAATAATACTCAGTGTAACACACCAATACCACAAAGCAATACACAAAGTAAGGGAATAATCAAATATACACAAGTATGTGTCTACAAAAAAAAAGATATCTAGATATACTTGAACCTAGACCTGTTGTCTAGAGTTTATTTGTAAATACCATATACCCACACTAGAACTAATCCAGGATCACATACTCCTCAGTCCGATTGCACAAAGGAAATCTATAGGAGATGTGCTTCTCATCAAAAACCATCATGAAAGAGATACACTTATATATCTCAAGAGAGAATAGGATACAATCACTCTAGGAGAACCAAATCTATGAGTGGAGAAGATCACGATACACAAATGAGGATCACTACTAGGGCCATGGTGTATACCAAAACTCATCTAGATTCACTTTCTAAGTAGAGGACTGATGTATAGTAGGATTGGTCACATTAATAAACTAACTCTACCTAAGGTACAAGAATGGATAGAGGATCCTCCTCTGAGCCTCTCAGAGGGGACTCCTGACTTTATCCAAAAAGTCCTGCTGAAGGGGTCATACTCCTATGGATAAGAAATGATACAAACTGACCTTTAGGGGAATGAGAAAGGGGAACCAACCAAAAAAAACTTGTCTAAGATATGGTGTAAAAAGAGATAAATCCATGTAGAAAAGAGTACATGGCATGTAGAAGGGTCACACGCCGTGTCCCTTGGCCCCTCGTACTACCCATGTTCAATGACCCATGTCATCCAAACTTGCTATATAGAAGAGGTATACATGATGTATAGAAAGGCTCACATTCCGTTTCCTACTATTTGATGTCCACCCATGTACTTTGGCTATGTGCCAGTACATGGTGTCAACCCGTGTTCGCCTGCCCATGTACTAGTACATGGGGTATCCAGTGTATCCAGTCTTGGTCTAGCAGTGTGGTGGGGTACACACCATGTAGGCAAGTCATGTACTCCACCCCATGTCTATGTAACTCCCAAGATACACACTAATCCTCAAAGAAGGTCCCACATGCTATGTGATAGGTGTCACATGTCATGTGATACTTTACTGCCTCTCCAAACCCTAACCACCGCTGAGGGGTCCCCACACGCAGTGTGATCTCGGATTACATGCTATGTAGTGAAAGATTTTCCAGAATACCTGGTTCACACTCCAGTCATATCCTCCACTACTATGGCCACCATTTTGACCACACCTTTCCAAGAAACTCAATATTCAGCATCATTTGGTCTCACCATCACCCAAACAATGGGCTTCATCTTCCGATCCAGTCACACAACATATTAAAAAGGGGTCATTCTTCGTTCCACTGAAGAATGCTGAAGAAGATGGAATGGGGGGTTCTAACATCATCTGAATCACTCCATGTTTGTATTCGCACCTCCATCATGTCACGCTGATCCTAGATCTGTGATATCAAATCGTTGCACCAAGAATCAGGTGCGTAATGATTGATTGATCGATATATGTCGAGTCATGGTCCAAGCAAAGAATACCCATGAAAAACAATGAATGGGGGGAGAAAAGCATAAATCAAACAAGAGGAACAAACCTAGATTTATTTTTGTGTTGATCATGGTTCATTTACACTATGAAAACAATCAAATTCATCAAAAAATAATCATAAGATCAACTCCTAATAAAAACCCCACAGAAATAAAACCCACCCCATAAGAACGATCGAACCACGAATCAACCTATTCGTTGGTTGGTCCGCATTCATAATTGAATTCCAAAATAGGGAATGAAATCCAAAATATTGCATCCTACCTTTGATTTGGATCACTTGTTGGTGAAGTTTGGTCGCATCATCGCCATCATTGGCAAGATCCGTCAAGAATGGCGTTCGTCGATCATCGATCTGTGATTCTATCGTTATTTTCTTGAGAGGATTCTCCAAAGCTCTACCTAGATATTTTCTAGTGTTCTTATGGTCATGAGTCTAACCTTGATACTTATTCATAAGGATATTTTGAAAGGGAATTTTCGTTGAATCAATAAAATAATTTATCTTTAAATTATTTAATAACGATTAACTCCTTTTAGGGGTTTTCCATAGAAGACCCGCACCGACTAAAGTTAAGTCATACCTAGGGAAAACACCTCATTATGAACTCAAAGGTGGTTTCAAATTTTCAATCCAATTTACCGTTCATGAGTTATTATAATTTTAAAATAAAATAATTTTATTTAATTATTTTATTTACAGTTACATCCAAAAACTATCTTTCATAGTTGACCCATGTCGATCAATGTTACGCCTCATCTAAGGTAAAGAAACTGCTTTAAATACAATGGTTCCCTCAGATTTCTGATCCAAGAACCCATTTAAGATATATTACACTTTTTTTAGGAAAACTGCTTGCATTATTTTTTAAAAACTAAACATTTTTCAATGAATCATTCTCGTCACACCGAACCTCAGAATCGCACACTGTCTCAATGTTTAGTCTTGAAATTTCACCAAATAATTTCTAAAAATAAAATCAGAAAAATTCGAGTCATTATAATACTCCACCTTCTTTTTGATAAAGTGGAACTTGATATCTATATTCTTCAACCTTGAATTTTTCAACAGATTCTTTGAAAATTTGATTTCACTTTGGTTATCACGTGTAATAATTAATTAATACACGGCATCAAACCTCATATATTCAATATATGACTTTATACATATCATTTTAATTATGTATTAGGATTCAAAAATATATTCATCATTGGTTTTAATCGGTGTGATTTTTTTCTCTTAGAGTTCCATGCAATGAATCTTCATCCGATAAAGAATGCACCTCTAGAAGTAGACTTTTGATCTCCCATGACTTCAGTCTAATCAGTATTAAAATAACCATAAAGCTAAACTTATGTGATATTATCATAACTTAAAAAAAATCATTTCCCCTTTGATATAATTCAATATCTCTTTCACCACTACAATATGTGACTCCTTTGGATTCATTTTAAATTGTGCATAATGTTTTTCCACAAATATGATGTTAGGAATATGAAATGAAAAATAATGTATGCTACTAATAATACTCTAAAACTATAGTTTATCCACACTCCTTCCTATTTTATCAAAGTAAAATTGATTTTAATATCTATAGGATTAGATACCTCTCTCAATCCTTCCATACAAAACTTCTTTAACAACTCACGAGCATAATTTACTAGTGAGAGATATATAAAACCTATTATATTTGTCACTTGAAGACCCAAAAATAATGTGATCTCACTTAGAATAGAAATATTAATATTTATCCTAATTTGGGAAAAAAATTATTTAAAAAATTATTTTTTTTGAAAAAAATATGTTATCGACATACCCAATCACTATGGTTGATTTTCTATCATCTCCCATGACATAGAGATTATAGTACACTATGTATTTCTTAAATTGTATACTTCTTAAGTTATTTTATAGATTTGAATACCATTATAGAGATACTTTCTAATCCCATAGATTTCCTTATATTTCACACTTTAGAATCATCACCATCAAGGATAAACCCGTTTAGTTGTTCAATGAAGACCACTTCCTCATATTTCTGATTCAAAAATGAAGACTTCATATACATTTGGAAAACGTTGTAATTAGTTTGATAACATATCATAAGAAATATTAAAATCATTTCATTCATTGATATTATAGCAATAATCTCATCAAAATCAATACCCTCAATTTGTGAGTACCCTTTTAAAACTATATGAGCTTAGTTATATGTTACTCCTTGTTTCTTATTGAGTTTATTCCCAAACACCCACATCATACCAATAACATTCCTTTTTTAGGAAATAGAACTAAAATATAAGTTCCACTCTTCTTAATTTTATTGAAATCTTACTCTATGTATTATATCTAATAATCTTGTTTTAAAGATTCTTTATTTAGCTTCATCTTGATAAAGAAAGATGGTATGGTTGGAATTCCCCAAAATCTTCTAGGTTTAAACATATTCACTACTGTCTATAAGTAATTTATCATATTTTACACAATTTATAAGTATTGAGATATTATTTTAATCTTTCTTAGGGATTTAATCCTTGATATATATTTTATAATTTTTATAATAGTTTTCAAAATCTAATTATGCATTCAGATCACTCTCATTCAACCTAATGTCTGCCCCAAGATATTCATCAATGCTATCAATAATAGGATACATTTTTTTTAAAATTATTTTTATTTTCCAATTGAATTAAATAAAATATCTCAATGTTTTTTCTTAGGATATTTTTGTAACATTGGTAACTCCTTAAACTAGGTGAGTATTTTGGAAATTCCCCTTCATTGGATCTCTAATTGAACTTTCCATAATGCATTCCTTTAATATTGATGTAACAAGGACTTACAAACAATTTAAATCTTCTCAAGAATCTATTATTTCCAAAAAATAACTCTAATCATGTATTGATAAAATCTGGTTTAATTATGAACTAATTAATAATATATATAGACACTATTGTAGATTGTCGCTAAAATAATTTTTAAGTACCATTTTATGATGACATAGTTCTTTCAATGTCCACCAAACTCAATTTATTTTTCTGAGATACTAAATTTTTAGGGTGTGTATGAATAACTATATCCATTACTTATTCCATTATTCTCAAGGTATTCCCCAAAATCATCATTATTTTATTATAATACATTATTGGATTGAAACCTTCTGATAACACATCCCTTTTGATTCTCTGTAATTCTTTAAATTTTTTAAAACTCTTCGGAGCATGTGGCTTACGTGAAATGAAATTACCAAAACTCATGCAAGTAAAATAATTAACAAAATTAATAGATTAATTATCTATATTGGTATACATTAATCTCTTTAGACGATGAAAATTCAAGTGCACTAACTCAAGAGGTTTTTTGTCTTAATTTCCACTAGATTGTGGATCTTATTCACCATTTTAACTTTATGACATGTTTAACAAGTGTTAATAATAAACCAATTCAGATTAAATACATTTCTCAAAGCTTCATTTTTTATTAGCTTATCCATGTTCTTTTCCTCCAAAATATTTGAGTCTCTTATGACATAATTGAATTTATCCATTCTTTCTCATACAATAAAAAACCCTTTCATTGGAAATTTCAAATAGATTATTTCTTGTTCGAAATCCCATCATAAATATTATTTAATCTTTAAAATTCCTTATTACACACCCATAATTATGAATTATTATATTATTAACATTATTAAAATGTTTAGAAATAGTTGAGAGATTGTGTTTCAGCCCATCGAAAAAGAGAACATAATTAAATTTCTTCTAACCAATCTTAGTGAATTCAACACCTTACAAATTTATTGATACAAAATCTCAGAAATTGACAGCACCTCCATCATACCTTTCAATATAATTCATTATTTTCTTATTAATGTTCATATGCAATAATAAACCATAATCTAGTATGTTATTTAATTTTATATCTTTGTAAGAAAATTCAACCACTATTTTATTCTCCCACTTATTCCTCCTCTTAGTAGATTTGGAATTCTCCCTTTTATTTGGATACTATGGTGGAATTATGAAACACTTATTGGTGGTGTGTCCTAGTTGATCACTCATACCAAAACTTTATTTAAGATAATCATAAGTCTTATGTAATTTTACCATCTATTTTAGATATTGTCTCAGCAATCCTATTAAAAATTCATGTTTTCCCCCCTTGATTCCTAGAAACTATTCGATTGAGGTGGTTAAAAATTATTCTTGAAAGCATATTCTTTACATCCATATAATCTGAAAAACAAAAAATTACCTTCAAATCGAAATATCAAAAGGTAATTGATAGATTTTAAAAATATATAATTATTGAGTTTCTCCCAAATTCAAAATCCATTACTTATTCTCAATCATCTCATGATTAGGAGATTTTTTCTTCACCTTAATCTTTCCTTTCTACCAAAACTTGGTTTTATTCTTTTACCATTCCAAATTTCTTTTGAAATTTTCAAAACCATAATTTATTTTAGTAACAAGTGATTTTTCCTTATTAGGTGATGCAAAAACGTTCTTCTTACCTTAATTTTTGCTGTCACCATTTTCATTTCAATATAGGGTGTGCAAAACAATGGTTAATGAAAATAAAAAAATTATGATTTACTTAATATAATTACCCACCTTCTCTGCTGCATTATTCCTTTCACATACTTACTTGAAAGAATTTTGAAACACAAGGTTAGTTCACCTCAAGTAATTTTTAGCGTCAACTAAATTTTCCTCATGAGAGTTTAATTCTTCATTCTTAGTGATGAAATTTATTATGGTGATATCTACTATCTTATCACTTGATTTAATCATTTCATTAATATATTTTATATTTCATGTGAATTGAACATGTATCTCATCAATGTCTTTAGATTTTGATTCATTAAGAGATATTCTAAATGAATCATTATTAGATTTGAGTTATTTGTTTTCTGTTTTATTTTTTCTATTCTCTTTCAGGAATAAAAAAATATACATTGATAATTAGAACTCTTTGGGGTTTTTCTCATCACCTATCTCTTAATCTTTACTATTACCCTTTTACTCTTCTTCACTCGAGGGTTATTTAAGCTAATTTTATTTAGTTATGAAGCTAATTGGATCTTTATCCCTTGAGTCCTCTTTCACTATTTTAATTTCACTATAAAAACATGTGACATAAAATTTAAGAGGAAACTTTTTTATTTATTGTTTTAGAATTTACCATTACTTTGAAATATTTTCCTCCATTTAAATGACTATCCACCTTGTTTCTTATTCTTAATGATCTTTTTAATTGGTCATTATCCTCATTATCTTGCTTATTCTTAAGGAAACCAATTTAAAAGTTTCTAATCTTTCCATAATTGAAACAATTAAATGGGGGTTTAACCTTTTATTTACTCAGGATTCATTACATGAAATTTAAAAATAATGATATGATTTTTTTAAAATCCAAGGCAACGTCTTCATCTCCAGATTTATCCTCTTGATACTTCTTTGGATGAAGTTGTTTCATAACGTGTATAGATTTAAAATCTATCTCCTTTTCAGATTTGAATTTTATACTTAAGGATAACACTCTTCCCACTTCATACGCAATAAAAATATTATTGAGTTTATCAATTGTACACTCATCCAAGTCATAATCATTAAGGGATGAATATTCAGATATTTTTTATAGAAGAATTATCATTAATTTCTTCGTAATAGTGGAATATTTAAGAATTTATACATAAATTTGAATCGAGATTTAAATTTTTATTAACCAAATGAATAATTTATTCCCCATTTCATATTCCTCATACTAATATAGAAAAATTAAAATTTTCATTTTATAACCATTAATCCTTCACCTTCTTATCTTCCTCATGGATATCATGAAGTTTATTTTATATTTTGTTTTATATTTTAATCCCATAAATAATACCAACTACTTCTCTAATAGGGATGGAAGTAATGAATTCAATTCTCTCCCATTAAATTCAATATTCCTCTTTTCAATTATATTGTTGTAAATTCTAAATTTATAAAGATTTACACCATTAATATTGATGTTAGTAATTTATATGGAAGGTGATATAAGATATGAAACCATCTATCTCTCCATTAAAGGATCCCTTACCGTTGAATATAGGGATTCATTTGTTTTTTATGTTGTTCATTGACTCCGTATATCTTATCAATGAATGATATAAATAGTTAAAACAAAAAATATATCCATGGGAATACCTAGAATCACTTAAACAATGATACGATATCAATTAATATGTCACTTTAAATGTTCTCTGATACAAACTGATATTCCTAGGTGAGGTTAAACCACTGCCACCACTAGGGGGTGGTGAATTAGTGTTAGAACTAAGACAAAAAATATCCAATTTTTTTTACCATTATTGAGTATGGATCTCAACGATGATGATACAATTATGAGAGAAAGGGAAAGAATGAACGCATATGAAAAACGGGTGAATACAAGGTTCCCCAACTATTTGTTATCAAATGTATAATACGTGGAATAAAATAGTTGTTATCCCTCTACCCATGTTACTATTTTATTATCAATAAAAACAAGAAAAGGAGTTGGGGATAAACTTATAAAACCAATACAAGAAATAATTAAAAGTGTCAAAAAGTCTATCAATCTCCACTTCTTTGACCTCAAGTGCCTTTGAAAATTAAATTTTGGGTGCACCCTTGTACTTTTACTCAAATATCTACCAAAAAATTCTAGTAAATATTCCTGTAATGAATGGTAGGTTTATATAGAGTTTCATTAAAATAACTCTTGATTTATAAAGAAAAAATCATCATTTACTTATATTCAGGGAATCACCATGACTTGAAGATCCCTATAATACTGTTTGTCCATTACTCAAGTTCTATATAAGTGGATATTTCTCCTCCATACATTATCTCAAGATTATTTATATATCATATATAAATTCAATTTGAAATGTAATTAATCATTAAAATTATGCTCCTTAATGTCCATCAGGCCTCACTTGAACATCGATGTAGTCAACTCAACTCCCAAATGAAATTGTCATTCATGGAGACCATTTTCTTCTAATCTATTTCTCACATAGATTTATTTTTTATACAATATGATCCTCCATATGGATTTTTTCTTGTGCTCCCTATGGGACATCTCAAATTTATCATATGAATTTTCATGGTCATATGTGATTTGTAAAATATCTGTTTTGAGTCTCCCCATGGAACTCTGCTAAATTTTAAGATACAATGCTCACTAAAATGCCTATATTCCCTTAAAATATTCATATATTATTTTTTCCATGTTAAAAAACCTTATGAACATGATGCAATGTAGGTCTTTATGGATCATTCTCAAGATTATTCATTCCTTTGAATAATAATAAACTCAAAATAGCTTCCAACTAATTGAAGAGAATGTTTTTAATAAATAAAATATGAAAAATACCTACATAACCCATGAATTAATTACCTTAATAAACTAGTGATAACATTCCTAAAATGCGAAGGTTATATAAAAATCATAGTATAAGATAGAGTGGTGTTTTTTAGATTACTCCAACTCCTAGTATAATAAAAAATCCATATTGACCATGCCTTAATTGAGATCAAATCAACACCCACTTTTATCAATTCACCTCATGAGGGGATTCTTCAAAATAATTAATAACCCCTAATAATCAAGGATAATTTAACATTTTAAGGTAACTTCAAGAGGGTTCTTGGTTCTTATTTTGATGTTTTACTTCATTTGTTAGTGGCCACATGATTATGAAACATGATATGACTCTATTATTATTAATTTTTGTTTTGGTACAATTAAAATACTCTATATTTCATTATTTATCCTAAAATGAAGATGATTGCACTTTTCTCCTATAGATGTGAGATATTTTTCCAAACCACATTTTTTTATATTGTTTATAATTTATGTGTGTATTGAATAATTTTTGTGAATTTTTTGTGGTGATTAGGTGGTCTCTCATCCTAGTTTTAATGTGAAAACTTTAGATGACGTGATTATCAAATAAACCTTTTTTTATTAATGTTTTATATATTTATACTATATAAGATGAACTGATTGTACATACTTACATCTAGTGAATGTAGTTATTTCTGGGTCTATCCATTGGTTCAAATGGAAAAAGTGTTGATTTTGGGTTCCTCTTTGGGATACTTCCCAAAAAGTGATATTAGAGGGTATGGTTGGTTCTACTTCAGTAAATATATTCAATTTTCTCACCTCTTTATCCTAAAAGTTATTTTTTTTGTTTCTACTGTTATAAAAAAAAAGAACGAATCTAGAGGAAATAAAGGTTCATATCAACAAGTTTTATGGGATGAACTTGGAATTTTGGAAAATGAAATTGGATTATTTTTTGATAAAAAAAGATCTGGATACTTCTTTGTCAGGTGTATATCCATAATAAAATGACAATATTATATGGGAGTAGTTATATGGGAATGATTTATCCTTGGTGATGATGTCACTCCCTAAAAATGTTGCATTCAACATTATAGATAAGAAAAATACTATGGAGTTTATGAAATCATTGAATGAAATGTATGAGAATCCAACAACACTTAACAAAATTTTCATGATGAAAATATTATCCAGTTTAAGTTTAGCAGATGGAAGGACTACAACCAATCATGTGAATGACTTCAATATGATAAGATATAATCTCAAATAAGTGAAGGTAACATTATAAGACAATGTTTGATATTTTCTTCTAATTTCCTCACTTCTAGAGACCTAGGAGACCATGGAGAAAATGGTGAGAAACTCTAGTGAGAAGATAGATCTTGTGTTTGATGAAATTTGAAACTTGATTTTGAATGAGGAGTTAATGAGGAAGGATGTTCAAACTCAATCAGGAAGTTTTTATTATTACCACCATATGGGGATGATCAGTTCAACAGAAGGATTATCAAAAGAAGAATTCCTCAAAGGATAAGTCCCATATAATAATTTGAGGGAAATCAACTAGTCCTGGTTTTACATGTTGGATTTTTGGGAAGAAGGGGTATATTAAGAAATATTATATGAATCAGACAGAGGTTTACACTTTTAGATATATGAAATCAGTAAGTGAAACAAATGGAGGTTCCAATTTGATACTATGTATAATCATTCCATAAGAGTCATTAATTATTGACTAAGGTGTACATTTTCATTCAACTAGTGTGTGTTGGTGAATGGATGATTATGTATTAGGAATATTAGGAAGAATATATCTAGTGGATTATGAATATTTAGACATAGTTGTGAAAAGTGATGTTAATATTTGAATGAAAAATGAAATTTTATTAAGACTAATCATGTTATATATATTCCAGGTCTTTGAAAGAAAATAAAATGAATTAGATATCTTGAGGATGTGGGTTTTAGAATTATTATTTTTTAAATGTTTTTGGAAGACCAACAGAAGTCCATGATGATATATCATGGAGTAAAGAATGTAACCCTATACTTGACCGAATGAAGTGATGGAGTTGTAATGATCAGAACGACATCATCAGATAGTCAGAAAAATTTGTATTGTAGGTTTGGTCACCTCAATGAAAAGAACCTAAAATTTTTATCTATAAAGTGAATACTAAAACTTGATTCTTGGAATATGTGAGAGTTATATGATATGAAAACATAATAGTGTTAAATTAAACTTGGATGGTAGAAATAAAAATAATTTAAAGTTTAAAATTTTTTATTCAAATGTTTTTGGTATAATACCCTTTTCACTCGAATGTAGGATCACTATATTTTGTGACCTTTATTAATGATACTACTTATAACTTCTGGATTTAATTCCTAAAGAATAAATATTATGCATTTCACTAATTTATTCGTTGAAAAGTTTGGTCCAAGAAATTGTGTTAATGAATGTTAAAATGTATCTCGATAGAAAATGGTTAGGAAAAAACCAAACAAAGTTTTTATTTTTTTAAAAGAAATACATTAGGAATGATAAGATTGTTCCAATATCTCCATAATAAAATGGAATATCTCAAATGATGAATGAATCTATGATAGAGAAATCTCATAGTATGAAGCTTCAATCGAGAATATTTAATGGAATTTTGGTAGAGGAATTAAATATAATAGTATATTTAGTGAACATAATTCCATATTCATCTATAAAATAGGAAGTTCCTGAGGAACATTGTTCTGGGAAGAGACCATAGAAAAACCATCTCAAAATATTTATAAATATCACATATGATCATATCAATTATAAAGATAGAGATATGTTGAAGGTGAAGTATAAGTTGTATTTTCTTGTTGAGTATTGTGATGAGAAATTTGGTTATCAATTGTGGGATAATGGTAAGAAAAATGTCATCAAGAACTAAGATATTATTTTCAATGAATATTTTTTGTGGAAATATTGATATTTGGTTAAGAAGAAATTTTAGGATAGATCAAATATTAAAGTTTAGAGTGATTAGACAATTCCTAATGAACAAAATCTTAGTCCAGAAAGTTTTGGGTAAACATCAGAGGTTTACACTCTGATAGCTAGGTTACTAAATAGGGAATGATCAGATAAACTATTAATGAATGGAGAAAAATCAGATAGACCAATACCATATGGATGGCTATTAGATAGAGAGGTTCAAATGGATGAACCTAAGGTTGTGCTGAGGAGATACATTTTTTTAGGAAACTATTTCAAAGGCTTAGAGATGATATGAATTTATTACTTCTAATAAATGACAGAGAACCAAATAGTCCAAGAAAATAAGCTACTCTTAAATACTTGAAATAGTGGGATTCATCCATGGAAGAGGAAATTAATCCCTTATATCTCAATAATACATGGGAGTTAGTTGATCTATTTGAAGAAAAATGAGCTATGTAAAACAAATGAGTTTTTTTAAAAGATGAAGATGATGAAAGTAAGAGGTAAAAAAGTAGGGATAGTGGTTAAGGGATTTTAATAAAATAAGGGGATTGACTTTTCTAATATTTTCCCACCAATGGTTAAGAATACAACCATTCAAATAGTTCTTAGTATTGTTGAATCTAATGATCTATACTTGGATAAGATGAATGTTATAAAATTTTTTATTCATAGTTATTTAGAGGAAGAAATTTACATGGTAAAAACCAATGGTTATAATGTTCATCGAAAGGAGAATTTGTTTTTCAAGTTGAAACAAAGTATTTATGGAATTAATCAAGCTCCATGATAGTGGAATTGAATGTTTGACACATTCATACTTAAGGAAAGTCTCAATTGATGTGATTATGATCATTTCTATTGTAGAAATTAATGTAATGATGGAGAAAATATCATACTGTTGTTGTATGAGGATGATAAGTTGATTGATAGTCTGGAGTTCCATTAGATCAAGGAGCTTAAGAAGAATATGTCAAGAAGGTTTGAAATGATGAACCTTGGACATGTTAATAAGATCTTGGGGATGAGAATTGAAAGAGATAATAATGACTATTATTTGGTTTTATCCCAAAAGTATTACATATGGATGGTCATCAAAATATTTAAAATGATCATTTGTAAACCTATCTCAATCTCTCTAATTTGACACTTCTCAATTTTTAAATCATATACACCATCTATGGAAAAAGAAGTTTGTGACATGGGAAAGGTTCCTTATGCTTTAACTATAGAAAGTTTGATTTATTTAATGTTTTTTACATGACCATATATTTCTTTTTTAGTGAGAGTTGATAACTGTTTCATGTAAAATACTAAAGGAAACATTGGGAAATAGTGAAATGGATCGTATGATTCTTGAAAGGGTTATAGGATACAACTTAGGTTTTAGTAATAATGATTAGTTGAAAGGATTTGTGGATGTAAATTTTTCACAAGACCTGGTCTCATGGAAAATTACAACATTATTTGTATTTAATTTTGGTGGGATAAAGGTCAGTTGGATGTCTCAGTTGAAACCAGTTTTTACTTTATATAAAACATAGGAAGAGTATGTTGCTACTATTGAAGTAGGGATAAAGTTTATATTTTTGATACAATTACTGAAGGAACATAGAAAGGGATTGGATAGAGTAATGTTATATGTGATATTCAATGGGCTATTCATCTTACAAGTAACCCATTGTTTCATGAAATAATGAAACATATTGACCTAAAGTATCAATTTATACAAATTACACTAAAAGATAAAGTGATGGAGTTGTATAATATAGCTAGGAAGTGGAATCCTGCCAATATGTTTACAAATATGATAGTCTAAGAAATTATAGGGAAAATTATTCCCGAGTTGGAATCAACTGATCAGACAGAGATGAGAACATTTCATGCATCAAATAGAAGATGATATTAGGTGTATGGTTGAAGATGGATGAAATCCTCATGTAATTTCCAAGTGGGATATTTCTAGGTTTTTTCTAAAATTATTCACTTTCATCAGATAAAGTTTCTCCTCGAGATGATTAGATGGAGTTCATCAGACTAAGATGACTAATTATAGGTTTTTTCCTATGGTAAGGTTCAAAGGTTCTCTAGAAAATGTTCATTGGAAAGAATTCATTTGGATGGAGTCCATCAAATAGTGGCAATCATACATAGTATATTTGATAGAGTCTATCAAACTGAGTTATCTCAAGTGGCATTCACCAAGGAATGAATTCGCTTCTCAAGGGATATTTTTATGATGAATAGTAATTGGTGGTTTCATTATATTGTTAAATAGTGAATCAATGGTTTACCAGGTCAACTGGTGGTTGACTAAAAATCTTAGAGTTTGATACAACTGGTTGACTAAATAGAGACCTTTATAAATAGTGGTGGTGGCCCAAATATTATGATTATGAATGAATGTCATATAAATATTTTATGTTTCTTAAGCTAAGTAGTGTAAGTTTTTGACTGAATGTTTTTAAGAATTTTTAAAGTAGAGAGGGTGTGAGTGAATGTGTTGTATTTACTTTTTTTCTCATAAAACGTAGATGTTTATAATATTTTCCCATGGATGTAGGATATTTTTCCAAACCTTATAAATATTGTTTTCCATTGGTTTTACTATTTGTGTGTGTTTCTGTATTTGTGAAATTTTTTTGGTGACTAGGTGCGATCTCATCATGGTTCCAATGTAGAAACTTCAAAGTAGGTTTTTATCAAATAACCTACGTCTGGTAACATTGTAGAACTTTCATCTATGTAGGATTAATAAATAGGATGAACATATGTATGGTATATGTTCTTTTTTCTAGGTCCATTCATTAGTTCAAACAGACAGAGTTATACTCTTGGTTCCTCCTTAGGTTTCATCTCGACATAATGTTGTTTATATAAATATTATAGTATATGATTTTGATGTTGAAATCTTTGATATTATTTTATTTAAAAATTGTTTTAGTAATAGTTAGTTCTAACTGAAGGGTAGGATAATATATATTTTTGAACATATTGAACTCAACTTTTAACATGACTAATAACAAATATTTTATGCATAAATTTAGTTAATATTTAATTAATTTATACCTCACATTAAATTATTTTTGGGTTGTTTAATTCATTTTTGAAATCATTGATATTTTTTTTGTGATTTTGGAAATACCTTTTTTTCAACCTTAATTTGGATTTAAGTTAACTTATTGGTCTTTTGATATTTAAATGAAAATGTCAAAATTTAATTTTTTTTGTGAGTTGATAAATTATAGGTAAAGAAGAGGTTGAGAATGTAAATGATTGGCTGAATATGAATTGGAAACATTGAAGTTATTATATGTTATGGAAGATGTTGTCGATTAGAACTTATGAAGTTAGGGAATGATGATGATTATGATTAACCATATTTTCAACATGACTAGTCTATATACATAGACCCCATGAAATTTATAATATATGATAACACTTATCATCATTACCATCAGTATTCATGCATTGAGAATAAGGATTTCACTAAAACAACATGGAGTTGTTTCCCATGTTGTGATTTAAAACAATGATATATTGATATTGGAAGAAGTATCAAGAAAATATAAAGTGTAAGGAGTGTATTATTGTAGCTAATAAGAAATATTATAGGTTTTTACTACATGACACCTTATAATAAAGACATATAATGACCGATCTAAATACTCCATTTCAAAGGTTGAGGAACAATAACATATCAATATCAACGAAAATAGTATATTTATGGTAATAATGGAATATATTTTAATTTCAGTGGATATGACAAGAAATTTCACTCTCCATGATTATTATAATATATTATGATATCCATATTTATAGGATGACATGATACTTAATTGAGAAAACTTGGAATGTCATCTTCTATGAAAACCAATATCATACAGCCAGTGGGATATCACTACTATGATTGGAAGATATCATCACATATGATTGAGAAAGATGTTATTCAAAGTTTAAACTAAGTAAATATCATTATTTTTGACATGGGTAAAGTGTATATTAGTAATATGACACCCAAATATCAATGCCTATGTTTCAATAAACATAAGGTAACATATTTTATGGATTAGGATATCATAATTTTTTTCATGAAATTAAAAAATCACATTCAAGAACATCATATCATAATATAGTTTATATATTGATCAAATAATACCCTCAAATTCCGATAATGAATAATTTAGATGGAAAGAATAAAAATAAAAACTTCCATGGATGGATTGAAGGGGATATGTCAAAGACATGCATAAGAGGAATATGTTTATATGTATTGTATATCCATATTGGGTAACCCCATAAAAAATTATACATATGAAACCCAATCTAAGGAGAGGATTTTTCTTAATATAACCTATCATGTTTCTATTAAAAAATAAAATGATATTTTGGAATAAATAGAAGGATACAGATGTAAAAGTGGAAATAATCCATGAAAACTTGGCACATGTGAATATATCACAAAAGAAGGATTAGCTAGAGTGTTTTCATAGGAGAATAAAATGGAAGTAAAGGACCATAAATACAAAAAATATAGGGGTGGGAGTTTGAAAGTTACCAATTATATAATGAGTCCAAAAGGTGGGAGATGGAGCTTAGAGCTACACCATTAGGGAATATTTAGTTTACTTATTATTTTTTAATTTACTATTAGTGGTTAAGTCAATTTATAGGTATATAAAGGATGTAGTAAGAACAATTAGTACATTTATTTTAATCCCATTTTCTATGATATTCATTCTATTATTATTAATGTCATAAATGTTTGTTCAATGGTTAAATAATCTAAGGGTAATGATGATAGTGAAAAATAGAATCTTAAACCATGCATTATAGAAACTGACATTGAATTCTAAGGGATGAAGATTCCTAAATAATTCAATAGATTATTAATCATAGAAAATAAATAAACCATTACTATTTATATTCACTAATAACCTCATGGTGGATCATGGTCTCAATATTAAGTCCTTAGTTAGATTGAGAGATGAATTTAAGAAATAATTGATGTTTCTAATTACAAATTCATGGTAGTTTAACTAATATCCCTTATGAAAGTCTAACAAGTTATCATAATTTACATATTATACTTTGTATATCTAAATTCAATGACATAATTACCTATTTTACAACTCATACAAATTCTTCATATAATTTCTCATGAAAAAATACAAAAAAAAGTTATAATCCATTTATAAATATCATGCATAACACCCTCATTTATTTTTTGTTTATATTATTTTATTATAAGTAATTAAATGGATTAACTCAATGTTATCCTAGAGGATACAACCTATTTTATCACCAATTAATGTATTTTAAGAATCATGTGTACTTTTAGGGAGTGTGTATCTAACACTACACATACAATCAATCATGAATTTTATAATTGTTTTTTAGGATAGTCATAATAAAATGACAGAATTATATTCATTAAAATTTAAAAATCAAAAAAAAAATTCATACTTTAATTTAAATATCTATATAGATGCATTTTTTTATTTTTTAGTATTTTCGTTTCATGCAATAGACTAACCTGGTTTAACACATAATGTCACATGAATTTTCTCACCACAAGGCCTGAAGAAAATTTCTGATTGCCACAGGATGGTAATAAGCACCAGGGTATCATACTAAGAAACATAGGAATTATTTCACCCTCAAAAGAAATGATATAAGATAAAAAATAGTATATCTCACTATATATCTAGAATACATAAAATGTCAAAACTAACAAAAAAAAGGTAACATCCAATAATTGGATAATAAGGTATACATAAGAAACTAAAAGAACAACAACATGGAACCCAAAGAAACCCATTGACACATCTTATCATGACCATAAGTCACTTCCATTCGAACCCATCAGAAAGGAAACATGATTGAGGAGATTCATCCACTGCATAACACTCTTCCCTTTATGTGTATCCTGAAAAACCGAGGCTATAAATTCCTGAAGGAAAAAGTAGGGCGTGAGCACTAAATCTCAGTAGGATACAACCAAATAATCTATAAAATGTATATTCACATACATAAATTTTAATTTTATAAATAATATTTCTAAAATAACTTAAAAGAAATCATTTTCCACATAAAAACGTTATTTGGTTTTCCATTAAAAAACATTCCATATTCTCATAACAAAGAAATATGACATAAAAAAATATCCACGAGGTATAAGTAGTTTAGTAAAATATTTTTCAAAAATCAATATCCATATAAAGTGGAAAATAAGAATATCAAAATAATATGCATGTAATGTGTTCTCAATATTCAAAAAGGGAAATCAAAACACAAGGGTGTACACAACTAAGACTACTATGACCACTATTTGGCATAATTATGACCAAATCCCAGGAACCTCAGTCCCTTAGAAAGGATACTCCCTAGAAACCATGGAATAAAGGGAAACTCCCCTAGTGATCTCTAAATCCACTAGGAAACCTATTTTTTTATATTTTCATTATACCCCATGGTTTCCAAATGTTCTATTACATTTCTATTCTGTTCAGAAAAAACATGTTTCATAAAACATTTTCCAAGGAAAATCCATTTTATTTCCAAGGCCACATTTTTTTAAACATTTTCTATAGAAATTATACACCATTTCCATGTTTAGAAAAACAATTTCATTTCTAAATCACCTTTAAGGAATTTCATCAAGCACATAATGTGCATAGAATACAGTTTTCAACTAAAACTTAAATTGAAAACCCTTTTCATTATCATCAAAGGTAAATTCTAATTTCAATATAAATTTCATAATTGAAACTAAAGTAAAGAATCAAAATAAAACAATCATTCCAAGGGATATAATATTGGATAGATACACCTACCTCAAGAATGAAGAAAACCTCATTGCCTTCTAAATTGGTAATGGGAAGCAAATATATACATTCCTCATAAGTATAGATCCATAATAAACACACTCAATTATCTATCCAAACTATATATTAGGTAATGATACCCCTTGTAGGGTTATACAATGTGGAGAATATTAGAGATCATAGGTAGATCTCATTAGAGGAGAAGAAAAGAACCCTAAAACATAGATATCTTGAAGAGGTCCATCAAGATTAATGGAAAATCACCATGGGGGAAAGAGGAGAAACTCTTAGAAAATCATGGATTGGATGGTATGGGGTAATGAAAAATTAGTAGAGTATTAGAGGTTAAATTGAGTAACAAAATCAAAGTATATTTCAATTTTAAGAAGTTCAGATCTATCTATACAGTTTATAAGCACAATTTGACAGACTATGTGACAACTATGTGGCATCCACTACCCTTTAAAAAAATATGTTTCATGGTTTCCTGTAAAATTACACTTGATTAAAAAAATCTTGATCAACCTATGTGATATCTCCTATATCAAATCCAAATCAACCACATGGTTTTCCTAGATACTTACATGGTTATAAAAAACATACTCAAACCATGAATAACACCATTAAAAACAAAAAAGTCATAACACCTGGTTACCACATGGTTAGACTATCTGTTCACCTAAACTACGAACCCAAACTATTTTCCCCCAAACTCAAAATTCTCAACCTATGACTCCTGAAAACCTCTCAACCTTTAAAAAAGGTAAATCAATATCAAAATTAAACTTACTTATGACTCTGAGGTCTTTAAAATTATCCCCACAATGTAAAATGTTTTCCCTTAGAAAGGATCAAGTTATCAAACTAGAAAATTTATAAGGTCGTTACGATATCACCAAGGATTAAATCTCCCATGTATAATTGTTTTCCCTACCATATGGTCATCTCACTAAAACCATTGGTATCATTATTCCATGTAACATATTATCCTATCAATCCACTATCCAAACATGCCTTTCAACCTATGAGGTATCTGGATCAAATTTAAACATACTCCCACTCACTTGCATGGGATATGGTTAATACATATTTAGTTGGTAAACATGAAACAAACCATATATATAATTAAAATGATTAGGTATGTCTAATTGATAATCCACCATATTGAGTAGCTCTAAAAACACAAATTGGTTGATATGATGATGTGCTAACTTACCCTACTTTCCCAAGCATATATGTCCCAAATAAGGTGAAATTATAAGGAGAAGTTGATCACCTACCTCAAACTCCATTAGATAATTATGTTCATTGGAATACAATTTCAACTAGCCCAGAACTATTTTGACCCTTTTTGAGATAACCACACCATATTATTCCCCCCTTTTTAAGACTCGATCCTACTAGAGACCATTCAAAAACCCTTTTCTAAGATCATGTATATCCACAAGGATACCCGTGTGATACTTAAAAGTGAGCCTCTTTGATTAAATACCATGGTAGATACTAAACCCAAAATCCATAGAAACCAATCACACATGACTGAAGAAAAATATAAAGAATTAGAATATTTTTCTGGTAAAAAAATCCATATGAAGATTGAAAATCATGAACTAATTCATTTGATAACCCATCAAATTCAACAACCCCTTAAACATACAAATGTTTAAACTCTTCAACCATAACCATATCCTTGGTAGGGAAAATAATAACCGATTTCATGAATTAAAGAATGATTTCTTATTTCACACCTTCTTTACCACTAGGAATCTATAGTAGTAAAATAGAGAGGACCATGGATCCTTTATTCAACTTTCATTATATAATGGATAAGGCAGCACAAAACTAGTAGGTTTTTGGTGTTCCAATTCACCTTTCTAGAAGGAAGGGAATCATGACATAAAGTCTCCAATTGACTAACACACTATGGACCACTAATATTGATGTCTTAAATCATGAAACATCCTGGTAAAACGTGAATTAATAGACCAACAAGACCTATATTCATTATCTATAAATTCATGAATCAAATCAATTAAAAAAACCAACTAACTTTGATTTCAAAATTCAACGACTCCAATTTTTCTATGTATTTATTTGTAATATTTATGGAACTAGCTACTAAGACAGTGTGAGATTTTGAGGAAAGTTGTGCCCATAATTAATTTTTGAAATATATTAAATATATTAATATTAGACACAAATTTTTTTTTGAAAAAGTGGAATAAATATTAAATGGAGTCTCAGATTGGAAATCTAAGGTCATCATTGAGTTCAAAACATGGGTTTTAACCTCGACATGACTTATCCTTGAAGCGCATCAAACGTTCGAGCTGAGTGTCATCACAAGAGAATTATGAAAATAAATAAATTGAATTTTTTATTTAATTTAGTGGCACAACGACCAAATTTATTTCTTTATAAATAAACAATTAAGAAAAAAATCCCAGGGTAAGATGTATAACCCTGTAGGTTTGTGAGAGAGCATTGGAGAAGTTTCCATTGGCGAGCGATGAATGGATCGTGGATAATATATCAGTGTGCGATGGAACTCAAGGATATCATAAAAGAAAATGAAACATAATCATTATTCACCAGAAATTGATCCAAATTGAGGTAGTACATTTATTGTAACCATGGATTTTTACAGCTAAAAATTTAGTGTATTTTGTGTTTGCTGTCAATCCACACTGGGGATGATCAGGGAGTTGTTAAGTAAAGTGGGCTTATGGTGTATTTTAATTGTATTTTCAAAAATATGGTAAAAGCATGAATTTCAGAAATATAATGTTTTTTTGAAGATGTGGAGCTTCGTGAAGGCATCCAATGTAAAAAAAAGTTTGAAGGTTCGTGAATGTGCAATGGCCAGACAGTAATCCTACTCAACCATGAGAAGATTCATGAATAGAAAAATTTCATTAAAGATTTATGAATAAAGGATATTCATGAGCATGAATTAAGAGGTATGTGAAGAGGCCATTGGGATCTTGGGATATTGGTGAAGGGAAATGTTTATAAATAGGTTTCCTCCCATCATTTGAGATATAAATAGAATTTGAGAAAAATGGTGAATCACTTTTAATTATCAAATATTGAGAGATTCATTAATAAAAAACTCTTCAAGATCATAAGAATCATGAAAAGTTTATTTATGTTTTAACTAATGCTAAGGTTTTTTAGAAAATGGAGTTTAAAAAAGATTGGTAGTTTCATGAAGACAAAGATTTCTGTGAAGGCTGGGATCTTTGCAAAGTCTGGGAACTTTAATAAAGTGTGTAGGTTCACGAACAATAATATTTATTTTAAATAAGAAGGGGATTTTTTGAAGGGAAAGAGATTCATGAAAAGTAGTGTTGAACTTATGTTTTTAGAGAATAGTGAATCCATGTGCATCAATTTAGGAATATGGTGCAATAATATTCTCATTCTGATTAGGGAAAAAGACTTTTATTCCCAATCTATTGAAGTTTCCTTCAAGTTGATAAACTAAGTAAGATTTCTACCAAGGTAGTGAGAAAGGGGGAGTCATCAGAAGTGATCCAATGGAGGTTATGATATTTCCCTAAAATTCCTTTAAAGGAAGTGTACATAGCATGAATTGACCATGACTAAATGATTGTAATCCACACTAACTAGTGAAGCTTAGTAGATTCAGGTATAACCAATAAACTATCAATGTATATTCCTTGTACTAACCCTTAGCGGTGAACCAAGTAAAACTACAATGATGAGTTTATATTTATGAATCTGGGTGTTTTATAACTACAATTTCCTAAAAAACAAGTTTAACAGGTTCTTACAAACTTGGGGACAAGATATGAATAATTTAATGGAAAAAGTTGACACCCTGATTCACCCCTTCCCTCTACAGGTGTTCAAGGGTCCTATATGTGGTATCAGAGGGTATATGTTTTGGCTGTTAAATCTATCCTCTATTTTTCCTTTCATGGAGAATTCAATAAATGGTAGGGGATTACCCCTATTTGATGGAAGAAACTTATATATTTGGAAGAATATAATGATATATCATATGTGATCTCTTGGGATAGAATCTCTCTATACCACATTTCAAGGGATTTAGTTCATTGATGTGTCAGGTCTTTATATGGATAAAATTGTTAAGAATATGATTGATGTATATGTCAAAGATAAAAATTCTCTTACTATAGCTCTATCTGATCAAATATATTTGTTTATGATGAGTTTTAGTATAGCCAAGTCCATGTGGGAGAAACTAGAAAATATATACGGAGATAACAAAGTGAAAGAGGCGAAACTCCATGTTTTTTAAAATAAGTTTGATGATATAAAAATGTATCCAGATAAAAATGCAGATGGTTTTTTAACCAAATTACTAAAGTTATTAGACTAATTATAGGAATTGGTAAAGAAATTAAGGATACCTACTTTCTAAATAAAATCTTAAGAATGCTTAAACCTCTATAAAATCTAAAAAGTGTCATCCCTAGAGGAAATGTATCTATCTACAATTTATCTTGATGATTTTTTGATCAGACTAGTGGATTATGAAATGAGAGTCAAACCATAAGATACAACAATTCGAGCAAGAAAAAAAAGACATTCAAATCCACGGAGAAACTTGAAATTTCCAAAGGCAGTGATGACGTGGATGATGAATTTATCTATCTTGTTTCAAGATAATTCAAGAGAGGAAAATGGGTATTTGAAGGAAATATTCCTTTGGATTTTTTTAGAGTGGGAAAGTAGGGAACATTGCTACTCGGTGCTCAAGGAAATTTGATGATGCATAAAGTGAAGGGTTTGAGGAGTCTAAATCAGGATTGAAGAGTAGGAAAAAAGTCATGAATGACCTTATATGAAGACTAAAGGAAGAAGAAAGGATATTTGAGGGACTTGAATAAGAAGTTGTTACTTTAATGAGTAAGATATAGAATGAATCAAAATTGAGTCAAAAAAGGAAGAAATTTTCATTTGGAATATTTTCAGATGCAAAGATGTTGGAAAGGGATAAACGTGGTTATAGAGGAGTAGAAAAATCCCAGAATGATTATAGATCCACATTTATGGGAAAAAGTGGAATTGGTTGTGATATAGAAACATAAAATCCTGGAAATGGGATAAGCCAAAGTAAAGGGAAGAATAAAGTTAGACATATAAAAAAGGAACCTGATGTCCTAACAGAGAAAACTTAGAACCAAATAGAAAAGAGAGATAAAAATAATCCTCAAGTATCTAGAGTGGATCATCAGTAAAATACCTTAAAAAATGAAGGGTACATGTCGAGTAATAGAAGTAAGATGATATTTTATATTACAAAATTTCAATTATGTGGATTTCTGGGCCATACCATGTCTTACTATGAAGTGGAAAATATCTATCTGAATGGGGAAGAACCTAGAAGTCAACAAAGGATAATGATACCATATCCTTAATCATATAGAAGAAATAGTTTCTATGGATATTTTTTCACTTTTCTAACTATGTCCACAAAGATATTCATTAAAAAGAAGAAAGGCAGGAACACCACCTTCATAACTTTGAGACAAGTCAATACCCATCAACCAAGTATAATTACTCTTAAAAATAGGTATTCTACTATGAAAGAATAATAATATGAGTATGATGAACCCATGCATATTTAAAAGAGATTGTAAAGTCCATATTTTTCTTCACTCAATCAGGTTTCTCATGGAAGGAAAATAAGAAGATCAAGAAATATAACCTTGTAGAAATTGATTACAAAGATACAAAGAATAGTAGAACCTAGGTTCTTGATTGAGGATGCTTATCCCACATGATAAGAAATGTATATTTGTTGAGAAATGTTAAGAAAAGGCTCTATGGAATAGTTATATTCATCAATTATGGTGCCTTAAATATCAACGGTAGTGCAAATACATAACATAAAAATGACGAACTAATGAAAACAAAATTTATTTACATGGATGTTTTTCATCACAATCTATTGAGTGTGAGTCAAATTTGTGACACAGGACTAGTTGTGATGTTTAATCAGAAGGGGTGAACTATCAAAGGAAATACAAGTAATTATATCATGAAAGTATATAATAACAATATCAATTTATACTTGGTTTACAATAAAGAAAACACTTGTTTCTTAACTATTGAAGAATAAAACAACTTCTAGCATTAGAGGTTGGGTTACATTAATCAATGGAGCATGGAATATACATACAAGATAAAGATTTTTGTTGACTTTCCCGATCATAATCATGGTAAATAAAATATGTGTGATGATTGCATGTGAGGAAAGATGGTTCAGAGTTCATATAAGCTAAATAAAATAAGGGCATTGAATCTTCTTGATCTCATCCACACAGACGTATGTGGTCCAATAAATGTGGTTAGAACATATAGAAAGCGGTAATTAATTTTTTTATTGATTATTATAGAATAATAGATTGTGTGAAATTTATGCATAATAAATAGAAGGTTCTTGATTTCAGGAAGATTTATCATCAAAGAGATAAGAATGAAACTAGAAACATAATCAAAATTTTATGATCTGACAATGGAAAAAAATTCACATCCATTTAATTTAAAAATTACCTCAAAAAAATGGGATAAATAATGTGGTGTCTTTAGTAAGAAATAATAAAAAAAACGGGGTTATTGAATATAGAAATCGATAGGTGAATAACATGGATAGAACTATGCTAACTTAGATTTGTGTTTTACATCATTATTGGAAAGAGGTTGTTCAAGTAGCAGTGTAAACTCAAAATAAAACAAGGATTTTTATAGGAGAGACCATGAAACCATGTGAGATATGACATGAAAGGAATCCCTATCAAAAGTATTTTTGTGTTTTTGGAAGTAAATGTTTCAACTGAAATAAATAAGGAAATCAAGGAAAGTATGGAGATGTTGTAGATGAGGGAATATTCGTTGGATATTAAATGAATAGTAAATCCTAGAAATGTTACAATTATTTTCTTAGAAATATTATGGATATAAATGGTCTCAATACCATTGAGTATAAAAACATAAATAACTTGAGTATCTCATATGTTGATATGATTGAAGATGAAGAAGAAATTGGAAAAAGGATAGATACAAATATAGATGTAGTGGAGTGCTTAAAAAATTTCCAGGGCTCTCAAAATGATGATGATTTAGAAGAAGAATTAGAAGAGAAAACCATTACTGAATAATCATTTACAGAACCTCACATGATAAATAGAAGAGCATAAGTTGATCAATCCAATATCATTGGTAATTAGACTACACCCACACAGAAAAAGAGATTGAGTAATTAAATACATTATGCTTTCCTATCAATTGGAAAACCAACCTCCTTTTAATAATAAGTGAAGGATGAGTCATGGGTTATGAACATGAATTAAGAACTAGATCATATTGATAAGAACCAGATGTGAGATCTTATTAAGAGACCATAAAATCACAATATTATTAGAATAAAGTGGATCTTCAAAAAAATCAATGATCATGGAAATGTGATCAGAAACAAGGAACACTTGGTCTATAAAGGATATACACACATTGAAGGCATTCATGTTGAAGAAAAATTTTCTCAAGTAGCTTGATTGGTGTCAATTAGGCTCTTCTTTACCATGTAAATTCAAAGAGGGTGTGATGTTTATTATATGGATGTCAAAAAAAAATCTTAAATAGTGTTCTTGAAGAAGTATACATTAAACAACTAGTGGGATTTATAATTAGAAATGATGAAACAAAGGTTTGTAAATTAAATAAGGATCTCTAGGTTATAAAATTGGCACCACAAGCCTGGTATTCTAGACTAGATTCTTATCTAAATAAAATTGAACTTAAAATGGGAGGTTTCAACCATAATATTTATGTGAATAATTATTAGGATGATCAATTTACAGTTCTTGTGTATGTGGACGATACTATTTTTGGTGAAAAAAGTAGGGATTAGTGGAATAATTTGTAAATAACATGAAATAAGAATCTAAAATGTCCATTATTGGTGAAATCACATACTTTTTAGGGCTATAGGTGATTCCAAATAAGGACTATACCTTCATTTATTATAAAAAATATTCAAGATAGATTTTGAATAAATTAAATATGCATGAATCCAAACTAATGTCAACTTAGATTGTGATTGGGACAAAACCTGGAAATCAAAAGGATGAGACATCTGTGGATCACACCCTGTATATAAGGATCATTGGAAGCTTATTATACTTGACTTCAAGATGTCTAGATACCATATTTGAAATATAATTAGTAGCTCACTTCCAAATTAATCAGAAGGAAGATAATTTAGTAAATGTTAAAATAATCCTGAGATATATTCAGGGTGCTCTCAATTTTGGCTTATACTTTGTATAAATAAGGGATAAAGACTTATCAAATTTTTGTATGATAATTGGGTTGGAGATGTGGTGGACCAAAAGTACACAAGTAGTGGTGATTTCTTTACAGGAAACAAATGTGTGGGAAGGTTGATCAAGAAACAAGAAAATACTTCTCTTAGTATGGTTGAATTAGAGTATATCTCTATGAAAAAGGCATGCACTCAGCTATTGTGGATGAAGAGACAAATTATTGATATTGGTGATGATGTGAAACAACCAATGGTGATACCCTATGAAAACAAGATCATGATCAATATCATTAAAATTCTACTTCGACACTCTCAAATTAAATATATTGAATTTAGATATCACTTCATCAAAGAAAAATTTGGACAAGGCCTGATTAAAATGGAGCTCACTGAAACTAATGATCAAGTGGTTGACATTCTTACTAAGGCTTTAACAACACTAATATTTGAGAAACATCAGTTGAACCTCAGTGTTTAGCCACCTCCCATTTCATGAGTAGGTTCTAGTTAGTCCCCTCTCCCCATTTTTGTTAACCATTTTATTTTTTGTGTGGATGTGATACAAGTCTATGGGGGAGATAAGATCCAGGGGATTTTTTTTGGGAAACATATTTAAAAATACAAATTCTTTGGGTTTATTTCCAAATTGGGATATATGTATAATTAAATGATTTGTAAGCTTTGTAGGATTTGTTGGTGGTCTATTGAGGCATGACATTTCAAGGTATGAGATTCTCTTTTTCCACTATTGTTTTCTACACTGATATTTACTCATGTATTCTTAGAGAGATGGATGATATATTTTGGGTATATTAGGTTTTTTATTGAGGATATTCCTTTATTGAATTTATCTATAGACTACAAATATACCTAAAGGGGGAGATTATTGGAACCATTGTTTTTCATAACTAGAAACAAAGTGTGTTTTTTGTTTTTTTCACTACACACTAGGTTTGATTAGGGAGTTAGAAAGGCAAGTAGTATTATGGTATAATTGGATTCAGTATTAAAGGTGGAATTATTTCCCAGTTTTTACCAAATTTTTCATGTTAAAAATCCAATGGAAGGGACAAGATTCACGAAATTGGGGTTTCCAGGATTGGCTGTTCATAAATATGTTAAAGGTGTGGATTTTTTGAATATTAGAGTTTCATGAAGATGCAGATATTCATGAAGGAATATAGTGTCATGAAGGTTTTAATGTTATTCAATGCATTATGGGAATATAGTAATACTACTTGAATATAAGAAGCTTTGAAAATGGGAAAATTTTATTGAAGATTCATGAATAAAAGAGATTTGAGAGAATGAATAATGAGGTTCATGAAATGGTCATTAGGATATTGTGATCTTTGTGATGGGATAAGTCTATAAATAAGATACTACCCCTTATTTGAGAGATAGAGAAAATTTGAGAAAAAGGGTGAATCACTCTAAATTCATAAAGGCTGGGAGCTCCATGAATCAGGAACTCTTCATGAGCATAAGCATCATGAAACGTCTGGTTAAGAATTAAATAATGCTAAGGTTTTTAAAAAAATGGATTTTAATGAAGATTAAGAGTTTCTTGAAAACTTACAGTTCTATGAAGGCTAGGAGCTTCGTGAAGGATGGTAGGTGAAAGTGTATAGGTTCATGAATACTGATATTTCTTTGAAACAAGAAGGGTTTTTTCAAAGGCTAGGAGATTCAAAAATAGTAGTGTTTAAAAACAGTTTTTAGTGAATTTTTATTCTAAGTTCACTAATTCAGGGCTATAGTATAATAATAATATTTTGCTAATTCAGTATAAAGACTTCTATGACCAATAAACTGAAGTGACCTTCAAATTGATAAACTGATTGAGACTTCTCCCAAGGTAGTGAGCATGGGAGAGTTTTTCGATGTGATTTGTGGGAGGTAGTAATATTTTAATAAAATACTTGTAAAGGAAGTGTGACTAGAATAAAGTGACCATGTCTGAATTATTGCAACCCACACTGAATAGTGAAGCTTAGTGGATTCAGGTATGACTGATGCACTATCGCTGTATTCTCCTTGTACTATGCCTTAGTGGTGAACTAAGTAAAACTACTGTGTTTTGTTTCTATTTCTACATCTAGTATTTGATAACCGCACCTTTCCATCAGACTAGTTTAAAAAGTTCCTATAAACGTGGGTATAAGATCCTACCCATTTTAAGAAAAAATTTGACACCCTAATTCACCCATCACCTTTCAGGGTGTTCTAGGGTCTGAAAATGTTGTTTTATTTGGATTTATTCCCATTGATTTATTCCTAAGTCAAACATGAATCAATCGACCAAAGGATTGATTAATGGATCAGTAATATTTTGTGTATGGGTTTATCTATGGGGATTGTTGGGAGGAATTGCTTATTTTATCTTGGATCTTCATTCATCATTCTAATGAAAATAGATTGAGGCAAACTGAACATTGTTGATGTTTATTCTTTTTTTTGGGTTTCTTGGTTTTCTCCCAACATTCTTCATGAATTCATGACCAATGCTTCATTTTATGGGTTGTTTGATAAATAATAATAAATCAATCATTTCCCACCCTTTTCTAGGTGTAACGGTTCGATATTGCAGATTCAGGCTCAATATGATGTGGGGATCATATAACGATGGTAACAATAGTAGATCAGTTTAGATTTAGGGATATCAGTTGTAGTTTTGGAATATGGTGGTTGAAGGGTTTTTCAATGGAGTTATCATGATCATTTTTGATTTCCATAAATTAAATCTCTAGTGCTAGTTGTGCTTTTTTAGCTACAGATCTGTGTTTCCTGATGAGAGTAATGATGGTGGTAGCAGATCCATAAGACACATGAAGCTTCCACAGGATTTGTGAAATCCCACATTATAGATAGTTTAATTTGTAATTACACATTCTGTGGGACCCTCGCTTGTGTGACACTAGGGTTCTGAAGAGAAATACATATCACACAACATGTGACCCATATCACATGGCATGTGACCCTTAACTAGTAGTTTGTCATGTACCTGGTAAGGTACACAAGAAAAATAACAACTAGACATATACAGACATGAACAACTATACATGGACATATCCAGGAGTACATAGGATCGAACATTTCATGTACTTAGGCATAAAAACAAACATGGTCATAAGATGCGATAAATGGTAAGGACCCAATGCTAAAGGGATATACTATATACTATCAGCAAACTCCATTTACTTCTTCAAAGAAGTCTTATATCACTCTTCCTCTTCATCTTGGATGAGTTTCATTAAGTTGTGTCCCTTGATCCTCTCCCTAAAGGTTTAGTATGGAATCACATCCTATATAAAGGATGGTGATCCCTTCAGTGGGACTTTATTCTTGGGTAGAGTTGTTTTAATACTTCCCGGAGGCATATAGTGAGATAATATGTCATAATATTTTCCCAAGTTTGAGTTCTTGGTATTTTCATGAACAACAATACATAGTTTTTGATCCTCTACTTAGTGGGTTATTCTAGATTGAGTTGTGGGTATACAACATGGCCTTGGTTGTGATCCTCATCTGTGTATTTTTATCTTCAGACTTCCAGCATGTACTTCTTATGGAGAGACCCAATGAGAATGACATCTTGAGTAGAATCCATTAGTTCTATTTGAATCTTGAAGTGTATTATCCCATATAATTTCTATGTGGAACCTTTGAGCAGGAACCCAAGGATAATATTATGGTTGTGACTTTACATTGATATTGTGTGTCTTTGTTGAGCATATCTAGTTATTATTGTTATTTATGTTGTAGACACATACCTATGATGAGTTGAATATTATTATTGATGTTATATTCTTAGTGATTTAGGGGTTTCATAATAAGTATTGTTATACTCCCCCATGCATGGTATTTTCCCACACATGTCGTGTCTTATATAGATGACTGACCTTTTGATGGAGTCCTAAAGGAACCAAGACTAGACAAAGCTTAGGGATTTAGAAATACCGAGGTGTGTTCCTATAGTTACCATGACAAAATTTCCCTTATATAATTTTAGGTTGGACTTGTTTTTAGTTTCCTTGTAGTGGGATTGAATTTGGACATTTTTTCCAAGTACTTGTTTCCATACTCTGATGGTGGTATTTTAGATGTATGCATGCATGGTTATTAGTTTTTTTTACATTTAAGTATTATATGGGATTGTTGATGTTTGTGTGTACATGAACATTAGGCTAAGGTCTCCCATGTGTGTGATATGCCTACTTGGAACTAGTCACCAGCCCCTGGACTATTGGAGGTGGGATTAGGGTAGTCATGACATGGGTCCCATTGGGATAGGTTGTGACGAATTAGTATCAGAGCTAGTTAGTTCTACATTAGGACCAGAGTCTATGAGATTGGTTTGGGGAAATATTGTTAAGTGTTTTGAGCTTGAATTTCATGTAAAGCACCCCAGTTTTAGTGTGGCAGTTGATGTATCCATACACCAGGACTCTGATCCCATGCCTTTCTACTTAGTATATGTAGAAACTGGTTGCCTAGAAAACATTGGTACATATATCATATAGGAATTATTTGTTATTTCCATATCCTTCTTGACTTATCTTTCTAGATATATTCAGTTAATGTGGTAAATATTTTTTATTTCAGTATTCTTAAGTGATGTTTTCTATCTAGTATTTGGAATCACGATCACTAGGATGATCCAATCAACAATGATTCTTTGATATATGTACCTTTTTAGGAGATGTTACCTTTAGGTTGTGCACTAGTCATACCACCTCTTTTCGAGTAGTATATGGTACCAATAGTATCGATAGATGAGGTGTGAATGATGAGCATGATTCATGAGTTTTAATGATAGAAACCCCATAGGTTTTGAGGCAATCTTGACCCATAGGTGGTCAAGGACTGGATTGAGGTAGTGACATGAGTTTTCTATATTTTCAGGGCACTGGAAGATCAGATGGTGGTTCTGTAAATGATCCTTCTTCATGGATCTATAGGATGATGTTGGGGCTTAGTGACCCATTCGTACAATGAGGAGACTCTTTCATGATCATGTTTTAATAACCTATTTAGAGATGAGTTTTCTCCAGCTACATTGAGATATGTGCACACCCATGAGCTTATATAGCTTTAGTAGGGTAGTATGACTATGGTTGAGTATTCATTGAGGTTCACTAACCACTCTTAGTACTCAATGGAAATGGTGCATGATCAATTATTTTGGGATCATACCTTTGAGAAAGGACTATATAGAGACATCTAATCTAGTGTGATACCTATATACCTTCCTACCTATACTAGGGTGCTATAGTGTGCTTTTGTGGATGCGAATTTCCTAGCTGAGAAGAAATATATGGGTTTTTTCCATAATGGGAACATAAGATAAGATACATCATTAGAAGGGTTCTAAAATCAGACTCAATGATCTAGATATGTGAGAAGTTTCAGGTTTCAATCCCAGGATAGAGGGTATATTGTTCAGTGTTCATGGGTCGGATCTAGTTATATTAGGGTGAGGCATTTCTACTCTTATGATAGAAAAGAACATCTCATATAGTATGGTCTGACCCACCATACATATGATAGATATATAGTGGATGGGCTACCTTGTAAGAGGTTGTGGAAGGAGAAATCAAGTTCGTAGGGAAGTAGAAATGGAAGAGGTTCTAAGATAGTAGCTAGAGGTGGTAGATATTTGGACTTATTACCACCACTACCCCTAGGTTGTCCATGCGAGGCTCAAGGAGCTATGAGATAGGGGTGAGGGAAGTTGTAGGTAGTCGAGACTTATGAACCAGATGCTCCAGGGATGATACAAGGTACTATTTGTGTATTTTTTTTGTCTTATCTATAGTATTGATTGATAAAGGTGTGATCCATTATTTTATTTACACCTATCTACTTTGAGTATTAGAGACTCCAGTTAGTACATTGAGTCAATACTTATTCATGGAGACATCTACTGGAGGTAACTCAGTGATCAAACACTTATTCTAATAGTGTGACCTGACTCTTGGAGGTGGGAATTTCATTTGGGATCTATTTTTAGTAGTGACGAGGCCTTACAGCTTCATCTTTGGTATATACTGATTATCTACAGTTCATGCCCAGATAGACAATTTTACGTAGAGGATGTGGTGTGTCTGCAGTGATGGGATTAAGTTTTCCTTTGTGGGTGAAAAGTAATCCCAAACAATTTAGGATGGACTCATACATGGGAGGGTGAATCCTATTACTCATCAATTGGATATCATGACACTTTTTCTAGTGTATGTTATGAGTTTTCATTTCCCTATAGTGGTGGAAGAGTATGATGATTTATTTCCTAATGATTTTCTAGGATTACCTCTCTATTGAGTGATAGACTTATGTATTGATATACACCCTAAGAAGGCCTCAATATCTATAACAACATATCAGATGGATCACATATATCTTCTTGAGATGAGGATGTAGTTTGATGAATTTCATAGGAAGGGATTTGTTAGACCCAATTTCTCACCTTTGGCATCACTAGTATTATTCACCAAGAATGCAGATGAGAGCTTGAGGTTTTGTGTTGTAGCATCCTACCTCGAGTTCCACTGAATTGGGCCCCAAGATGGTGGCCACAAAAACCCAAGTGCATCCCCCCAAATTCTAGAGGATGTCGACTAGTAGTGAGGGCCTTGGGTGTTTCTCTGGGGAAACTATACCCACATAGAATAAGGTATTACATAATGGTAAATAATATAAGAACAAGTAGTGAAAGCATATATAAAAAGAAAACAGTAGGAGAAGAAGATAAATGACCCAACAAAATAAATAATAATTGTGGAATATGAATAGTTGTAATAGATACCATGATGTTGTTAATATATGATGTCAAAAGCAAATAAATCAAAGTGCATGGGTACAGGGTACATACATAGGATGCATGCTAACAAAAACTGCCAAAAAGACTAAAAAATGGGACATGACATCTTAAGCATAGGCTCAGTCCTCTACCCCCAATGATCCATCCAAAATAGAAAATAAATAAAGCATCAGGAGCGGCATGCTTCCATATATCCATTAATGTGAACATAAAGTCTACTCGAGTACCAAAAGACACTCATGTAGGCTGTGAGATATAATCTCAGTTGTCTGACACCCACGATGTCTAAACCTTTCTATTTCATAATTAAGACAAATAATAGTGTTCCATATATAATAAATGAAATATATTTAAATAAATAAAAATAACTGTAACTTGGTTTGGGTTCCTAAGCAGACACTCATCCCATACCACCTGCTTCAGCCTGAGTTGGATTTCAGAATGAAATACCTAGTACGGAAGAATATATATAGCAAGGCCTAAGTAACATGAAAAACCAAAGAAAAGGGAATACCCCCAAGATTGTGCTTTGGCTTGGGGTCTAATACATAAGTCTAAACTAGGTGAACTAAAGTCACAAGATAGGTATCACAAATCATAAGGAAACTCTATGTTTTATAAAAAAAGTATCATATGTATTTATATTTAAACCATCAATTTCAGAGGTGGAGTTTGAGCCCATCCCTGAGGTTTCACTATGGTACATCCATTAAAAATATCCAATTCCACCAATCTTTTCCAAGGAGTTCCTTTTGAAAGTCTAAGTATCACTCATGGTATGGTAACTATGAGTCCGTCCTAGGTATCACGCATAAGGGAATGAGTATCAGCCGAGGTTTGGCGTAGCCATTTTCCAACGGGTCCATCATCAACTTCCCCTTAGGGAACCAATATCACCCAATAGTATAGTAAAATCATGGGAAATCCCTTGCCTAACGATCCACAAATATCACTTTCCCGACACATTATGTGGTAACCTATCGAGCACTGAGAGTCCAATTATGGGTTCTTAATACGAGACCCACATTCTCCCCCCAGCCTGATTTCATTTAAAATAAAAAGAGAGACATATATATCATAGAGAAAGAATTCATGATTGCATCCATTTAATTAACCATCTAATGCCACGAGCATACTAATTATTCAATCCCAAAAGACACAACTACTAATAATAACATAATATTAACAAAACTAGCACTTTATTAGTGTAATCAGAGGCAAAAACATTTAATAATTTGAAGGCATGATAAGACATAAAATAAAAATTATTTAGGCAAATAAATTTAAAGGAAAACCAAATTCATGGTTTATGATTCATTCTGAATAATTTATTTAATTTGAAATTTCAGCCCAAATTATCGCACATGCACATGTAAATGATAATTTAAAGATTCAAGGACAAAGGTAAATCATATAATTATGTTGGAACACCCAAAGGGGTGTCCAATTGAATGGAAATAACATAGGAAGAGTTTTAACTTAAACAAAGTTCACTAGGATCAATGAAAAATAGTTTAATTCAATTAATATGCATTATTTTGGATTTGTCGGTAGGCATCGATGAGTGGCACAATGGTGAAAATTTAACAAATCAATGAAACAATTGGAAATAACATAGGAAACCTACCTCTTAGTTGTAGTATAACCCATGTCCCATGAAAACCTTTGATTTGACCTAAAACAGAAAAATTGTAGGATTTAGCAAAAACCTTAATTTTGGGTAAAAACCTTCCATAGAAGATTACACGATGAAGGGTTGATGAAACACAAAACTAATTGGTGTGAATGATAAGCCTTATTGAGTGCTTCACATTGCTTCTGATGAAATTTAAAATAGAAGAGAATCAGAGGAGCAGTGATGATTCAAAGGAGGAGGAGGGAGATGCACACATGGGGAAGAGGGAGACGCACTACAAGAAGGGGGAGGTGCATTAGAGGAGAGGAATGAGAGAAGAGGATAGAAAAAAATAAAGGAAATGAATAATGGAGAAAAAAAGAAAAATAAAATATAGAAATAAGGAAAAAATAAAATAAAATAAAAATAACATAAAAGGGAAGGATAAAAGAAATAAAAAATAGGGTTAAGCCTATTTTTAATTATTTTCAATTTTCTTATAACCTATTTTTATTTTATTATTTTTTATTCCATTTTTCATTTATTTTTATTTATTTACATTTATTTTAATTCTTTTAATCCTTTTAATTAATTTTAACTAGAACATTGCGTCCTGGCACGGTGAATTATTTTGCATAAATCCCACACAACCATTAAAAAAATTTATTTTCTGCTTAGGACCTACAGCAGAACACATGTGAGTGTTCCTTGTGTCAATTTATAGAATTAATGTAAAAATTAAATTGCATGTACCTTGGTTAAATACAGTACATTACATCCTCCCCTCCTTAAGACAACTCATCCCCAAGTTTCCCTTCCAAGGGTAGTGGAATGTCATTTGAGAGGAGTTCCGACCACTATGCACATACATCAGTCTCGCGATCCTAAGTCTCATCCTGAATGCATTCGTTCTACCATATTACCCGGAACTATGGAATGGACCTACCTCAAATAACCTTCATGATACAATCGGTGATACGAATCAGATGATCCTCAAAGGATGCTTCCGATTCAAGCTCGATGTCGTCAGGGTTAAACAAATGAGATAGGTCAGGAAGATACTATCAAAGATGAGATACATGGAATACATTGTGCATGACATGGAACCTATGAGGTAAAAAAACTGATAGGATATCAGACCAAAACTTTCAACTATCTCAAATTCCCCGACATATCTCAATGATAACTTCCCCTGTCTCCTGATTCTTCTATGACCCAACCTCGAAAAAAATGCATAAAGAACCGATGTACCACCTCAAACTACAGAGTATTGGAACTAAGGATGTTCTTTTCTAGAAATGGAGTGTGTTTATTTTCAATCCACATGGGGTTGATCATGGAGTTTATAACGAATGTGGTCTTACGATTTAGGCTGAAAGAAGTATCAAAGTTTGCGCAGTTCCCAGTGTTTGGAAAACTTTTTGGCCTCAAAATAAAGAGTTTGTTTTTGGAAAAAGAAGAGTTTCCAAAAATGAAGTGAACAATAAACTGCATAGTGGGAATAGTTCGAGGATCATGAAATATGTTATGCTGAATTGTGGACCACAAACCATGTTGTGAGAATGGTTTGCAGAAAAAATGGTTCGCAGTGAAGACATGCGGTTTATGGGAAGGATCACAGTGCATGAAAGGCGTGATGGTTCGTGGGATGGTGTGTCGTTCATGAAAATGAGGTAGAGAGGTTCACAAAAGATATAGTTTATGGTATGGAATGTCATTGATGTAAATGAGGCAACGATCGGTTCACAGAAGAGTTCATCCGCTATGAAAGGATGAGTAGCGGTATGCGGACCACATAGGGAAATGGTTCGTGGGAGATGCATGGTACGTGGTGATGGCAGTACTGCATCAAAGATTTTTTTAAATATTTAATTGGAGGATTATTTGTATCTATTTTCCTATATAAGTATCACTAATACCATTGTTAAGGGTAGTAGAGAGAATTTCATTAAGAGTAATTCATCTCTCCTTGAATTCAACTATGTCCAAAAGAGGTTGTCATGAATGCAATTTTTCCAAAGGGTTTTTTTGTAGTCTGAAAATGAAAGATAGGTCTGCATATGAGAGTCTATATGTAGAGGAATAACTCATTTTGTGGTGCTCTTACAGTACGTGGAGAAAGTGAGGTGGTATGCGGAGCAAGGCTGTACACAAAGGAAGGTGGTATATGAAAGACAGTTCCCAAAGGAGAAGTTAGTCCGTGGTGAAGAATCAGTACATGAGAGAAAAAGAGAAGAAGTAAGAAAACATGGTTTGTGAAGGTAGTACATGGTCATGAATTGCATAGTAAGTACCTAGAGGTGGTATGTGGAGGTGGTATACAGAGCACTGTAGTATGTGGAGGAAGAAGGCTAGTTCATGGAGAATAAGTTCACGAGCGTACAATATATAAAAAGTAGATTAGTTCTACAGGGTAAAATAAGACTTCAACAGAGTATCTATCTATATTTAAGGATGCATGATTTAATGAAAACCCATTAATGTGAACTTTAAGCTAATAAAATGAGTTTAGATTCTTCCTAATGTAGTGAGAAAGGGTGAGTCAACAGAAGTTATTTGAGGGATTTAGTGTGTTATCCCTAAAATCTTGTAAAGGAAGTGCACCTAACATAGAGTGAATGTGTTAAATGTTTTTACTCCACAACTATTGAAGATTGGTGTACATTGGTAAGATCGATTATTTGTTGGTGTATTCTCCTTGAACATAGTACTTAGTGGTGAACCAAGTAAAATTGATGTTTCTTCACTTTGCATGTGATTGTTTGTTTGCTGCAATTTCTCATCAGATAGGTTTAATAGGTTTCTATCAATGTGGGAAGAAGATCTATCATTTTAAAAGAAAAATTTGTCACCCTGATTCATCCCTCCACTATGAGGGTGTTATGGGGTCCTTCATAGAGGTATGTGATGATGATCACTATAGGACTTTTGTCTATACTAACCTATATCCACATGCTTTTGAATCAGTTTAAATTTCCCAAAAGTCTCCTAAATGAGATAAGGACCTAGAAGAGATGCCTTTCCTTCTCCGATCCAACATTGAGGTGAACGAAAAGGTCTACCATAGAGGGCCTCATATGAATCCATTTAAATTGTTGCTTGGAAGATGTTATTATAGGAAAACTCAACTAAAGGAATATATTCATCCTAAGAACCACCAAAATCAATGATAAAGGCCCCTAATATATCCTCTATCACCTAATTGGCCTACTTGGACTACCCTCCTATCTGGGGGTGATATACAGTACTTAAAATCACCTATGAACCTAATGCATTCTACAAACCTTTCCATAATCATGATGTGAAATGGTCATCTTAGTCCGACATGATAGAATGGGGCATGTTTTGAAGTTGAACTATCTCTCAAATATAAAGCCTCCCAAACTCATCAATTGAGAAGGTCTTCTAAATAGGTCAGAAGTGTGTGACTTTGGTCAACCTATCAATGATGGCCCACATTGTGTTGCTACCTCAAGGTGATCTTGAAAAGCTTGTAATGAAATACATGGTGACATCATTCCATTTCCATTTTGGAATAGACAGAGGCTATAGAAGTCCAGTAGGTCATTGGTGCTCTACCTTCACCTGTTGACAGGTGGAGAAACGGGTAATGAAACTCACTATTTTCATATTCATACCAGTCCACCAATACTGATGATGCATATCTATGTACATCTTGGTAATTCTAGCATAAACTACCCAAGTAAATGCATGAGATTCTCTCATCAGCTCTTCACAAATATCAGAAGGAAAAAATACACGACCACAGTAGAGTAGAGTTTCACTACCATCAATAACCCAACCGGGGGGGGGGGGGGTGGGTGGGTTATCTCCTACGATGTTCTCCCTAAAAACAAGACCCTCCAGATTAGATAAATGTCTCATGGAGACTCGCTCTATAAGGCATGATGTCACTCTATGAGCTACTAGAATTGGTTGTCTGCGCTGCTCCTAAACCTCCAAGTTACATCTCCTAAAACCAATCCATTATCCGCCACTCACTACTGGATTCCTGGATGGCTTGTGTCTATGTTTTGAAACTTAAAGAATCAAACATGGTATTACCCTTTCTAGGGGTATAAGCAAGATCAAAGTCAAATGATTGCAGGTATTCGACCCACCTATACTACATTAAATTTAAGTCTCACTGTGTGGATATATATTTCAAGATTTTATGATCTTTGTAAAAAAAAACCTCTCACCCAATAAGTAGTGTCTCCGATAGCATATATCATGAACCATATATTTTAATTCAAGGTCATGGGTAGGATAGTTCTACCCATGATGCTGCAGGTGGTGGGATCTATAAGCCACAACATGATCACCCTGCATTAGAACTGCACCAAGTCCAACTCTGTAAGCATCATAGTAAATAGTATAAATTCTTTCTGGCTTAGGTAGGATCAAGATTGAAGCTAATGAAAGTATTGCCTTTAACTTTTAAAACTATTTCTCACAAACTTCTGACAAGATTAAATGAACACCCGTCTTAGTCAAGGTTGTAGAAGGCGCTGCTAAGTGGGAGAAATCCTAAATGAGACACCTATAAAATCCAAATATCCCTAAGAAGCTGTGTATGTCAAAAACATTCTTAGGATATTCCTAGAATACTACTACACTCAATTTTTTAGGTCAACTGACACTCCTACCTCAAATATGATATAACCTAAGAAGTGAGCCTTATTGATCCAAAAGAGGCATTTACTAAGCTTCATGTATAGCTGGTGGTCTCTCAGTGGACTCAACATGATCTCAAGATGGGTTTCATGATCATTTCTAGAGTGAAAATACACCATGATTTCATCTATGAAGACTACCACAAAGGAATCAAGGTAAGGGTGGAAAACCCAATTCATTAGAGCCATGAAAACTGTTGGCGCATTCATTAGACCGAACCGAATAACCAAAAACTCATACAAGACATACCTACTTTGAAAAGCTGTACATGGTATATCCAATATTCATACATGCACATGATGATATCCCAGACTCAGATCAATCTAATAAAATGGTTTCTCCTTAGATTTGGTTGAAGAGGTCGTCTATATGAAGAAACTGATACTGATTCTTTACTGTAAGCTGGTTCCGTCAGCGGTAATCCACACACAATCTAAGTGTACCATTTTCCTTCTTGGAGAAAAGGATTGGTGAACCCCATGATGATATTCTAGGACTGATAAAACCCTCTGACTCAAGATCTTCAAGATACTTATTTAGTTATTGTATCTCTATTGGTGCCATCATATAAGGAGGAATGGAAATTGGTCCCACAACTAGGACTAGCTCGATAGTGAACTCAACATACCTCACAGGAGGTATTCTGGAGAAATCATCAAGGAATATTTCCTTGAAATTATCCACAATGGGAGTGAATTCCACTAACTGTGTTCCCTGGTCTCTCATAAAGAGACTTTCCAGCTGAGCTATTTCTCTGGCCATCCCATAATGCTTAGGCCCAACTTGATCTACCTGGATATCCTATTATACCTTGTGTATATATGTGTTTCCCTTAGGTGTTGTGAAATATATTTGACAATGATAGAAATACACTTGGTCATGATAAAGAACGATCTGGTCTATACCGAGAATGAATTCAAAGTCGGTCATCTCTAGGATGAAGAAATTATAGAATAAATGGTACCCACCTATCTCAAGGGGAACTTCTAGCACTGATGTATGCTCTCTATTATAACCTCAAAAATACTTTAGAGAGACATAAAACCATAGAAGTAATCAATGGAAATACCCAAACTCTCAACAGTCAAAATATATATGAAATAGTGAAAAGCACCCATATCAAAAAGGGTAGAAACTGAAGTAGAGACCACAAGGATAGTACCTCTAACCGTAGAGGGTTCTGTACTCTGTTCCATTAGTTTTGTCTGCACTATAAACATATGGCCTGAACCTTGGCCCTAATTTGTTGCTTGACTATCCTGAGCAGGTCCACTATACTGATGCTAGTGTTTTGGAACCTAGTTTCCTCAACCACGACCTTCACTACCTCAGCCAGATTGGCCAGTGGAAAATGAACTCCTAGCCTAATTTGGAGTCATAGATCCCATACATGATGGAGGTGCTGGCACAAATCCCTTACCACTAGATGATAAAGGAAAATAATGAAAGAAATGTTAAAGGTGACCCATCTTGCCGCAAGCTCAGAACTCCATTGGGTTCCTCATACACTGGTGCTTGTTATGGTTGATCCTTCCGCACTAATGAAATATGATAGTGTTGTCAGTATGTGTCATTTGGATGGAATTTTCCCTATGTTAACCCTCAAAACAGCACTTCTTACTGCCTGAGGAACCATTACTCTACCTTGGAACAAAATATCCTCGGCTCATAGGATTAGCTTCTCTAAGAATTAATTTTGTAATTAGGGCATGATTCATGATCTCTAAAATGGTCACCAAATAAAATAAGTTCACCTACAAGTGGATAAAATATCTAAGTCCATCCTCAAAATGATTGATATTCATCTATACATCACCAATTAGAGATAGAGAAAAATACTGGAGCTCAGGGAAGCAATTAGAATACTCTAACAATGTAATAGAGCCCTACTAAAGATGTAAGAACTCTTTGGAATGATCTTCTCTCAGAGTCTGTAGGAAAAAGAGATCATAGAAATATGTTTGAAATTCATCCCAAACCATGTCTCAGGGTTGGTATGCTTGAGAAATGACATCCGACCAACGCTTTGTGGAGTCACAAAGCATAAAGACTACAAGTTTGACCCTTTACTTTGGAATCATATCAATATGATTAAAGATGAATTTCATAGATTCTATCCATGAATCGGTATAATTGGGACTACCACCCCCTGAAAAGGTGGGAGGATGCTACCACAGAAAGTCCCGTGTAAGCTCTTCCATAGTCGATGCAGAACTGGGAACCCTCTGAACTGACTGTATGAACCTGAGAAATTATCCCTAAACTGGGTGTTAGTACCCAATGAAAGATCATGAGGAAGTACCATAGGAGGCTCTTCAAGCGGCACTACAGGTGGCACTATAGGAGGTTCTATAGGTGGTTTCAAACCCACCAACTCCGAAATGTGCTCATTACTACTCTCCTAGTGCATGACACAATGACATCATGATGAAATTTTTATACAATTTCCAAACGCACACCTTATATGATATTCTATGTCATATGAGGTAAAAATTAAAGGATCATTAAGAAAAGGGAAGGTGCAAGGCCTCCAGGAACATGACATAGCATGTTAGGAAAGTAAGTAAAGAGGGTAGGTACATGACTTGCCTCTGAGTTTTACACAACAGACAGCCTGCTCAAAGAGTTGGGTCTATATATAAAGAGAATATGTCTTAGATAGATCACTAAGACACATAAACACTTTATATTTATAACAAAAATTACTGCAAGAAATTCCAACTAAACACAACAACACTCACATGCAAATAAGAAGATGCACGTTAAAAGTATATATGGAATGACAATATGCAAGTCATTTTAATTCCTATGGTGCCTAATATAATGCATGTAAATGCAATTCCCTGATGTCATCAAGCTACAATAGTCAAAATCATCATCTCAATAACACTAATACCAGTAACAACAAAAAACAAGTGTGTCACCCAACAATGAAGTAGAATAAAAAATAAATGGTATAATCAATAACTAAAATCCCCAACCCAGTAAATTTAGGTTTCCCCCGTACAAGGGTTAGATACACCAAAGAACAGAGTAAATTACAAAATTCCTATGTCCTAGTCTCCTATCTAACCCAAACAGTAAGATAAATAGAAAAATACCTACTCTGATACTACTTTGTAGCAACCCGCCCCAAGTTCCACTGAACTGGGCCCCAAGATGGTGGCCACAATACCTCAAGCGCTTGTCCCCAAATGTTAGAGGTTTCCAACTAGTATCGAGGGCCTTGGGTGAGTCTATGGGGAGACTATTTCCTCATAGGATAAGGTATTACATAGTGGTAAATAATATATAAAAAAGTAGTATAATCATAGAGAAAAGGAAGACAATAGAAAAATCAGATAAATGAACCAACATAATAAATAATAACTAAAAAAATATGAATATTCATAATAGATACCATGATGATGTCAATGTATTATTCCAAAAGTAAATAAGTCAAAGTGTTGGGGTACGGTGAACAATCATAGGTTGCATGCTAACAAAAACTACCAAAAAGATAGAAAAATGTGACACGAAATCTCCTGCATAGGCTCAGTCCTCTCCCCTAAATCTCTATCCGAAATAGAAAAGAAATCAAGAATTAAGAGAAGCATGCTTCCCTGTATCCAGTCCTATGAACATAAAGTATACTCAGGTACCAAACGACACCCGAGCATGGTGTGAGATATAATCTCTGTATTTCAGCACCCACGGTGTCTAAACCATTCCATTTTGTGCTACATAAAAATAATAGTGTTCCATATATAATAAATTGAATCTATTTAAATAAATAAAAATAATTGTAACTTGGTCTGATTTCCTAAGAGGACACCCATCCCATACCACCTGCTTCATCTTGAGCCAGAAGTCTCAATGAGATACCAAGTAAAATATATATATATAGTAAGGCCTAAGTAACATGTAGGATCAAAGAAAAGGTCACACCCCCCAATCTTATGCTTTGGATTAGGTATTAATACATATGTCAAAACTAGGTCCACTAAAGTCACAAAATAGTTATCACAAATCATAAAGAAACTCTATGTTATATCAATAAAAGCATCATGATCATTTACATTTAAACCATCAATTTTAGAGGTGGAGTCTGAGTTCATCTCTAAGGCATCGCTACGGTATATCCATTCAAAATATCCAATACCACTGAGCACATCCAAGGTGATCCTTTTGAAATTCCAAGTATTGCTCATGGTATGGTAACTATGAGTCTATCCTGAGTATTGCACATAAGGGATCGAATATCAGTTGAGGCTTGGCATATCTATTTTGCTAACAGGACCATCCTCGGATACCCCTTAGGGAACCACTACCACTCAATAGTAAAGTAAAAAAACCTAGGTAATCCCTTTCCTAGAAAGCCTAAAACATTTCTTTTCCGATGCATTTTGTGGTAACCTATCGAGCACAGAGAGTCTAATTATGGGTTCTTAATGCGGGACCCACATTCTCCTCCTGACCCAATTTCATTTAAAACAACAAGAGAGAAATATATATCACAAGGAAAGAATTAATGATTGCAACAATTTAATTAACCATTTAATTCCATGATCATACTAATTATTCATGCCCAAAAGTCACAACTAATAATAGTAACACAATATTAACAAAACTAACACTTTATCAGTACAAGAAGATGCAATGAAATTTCATAATAGCAAGGCATGAGAAGACTTAAAAAAATATTTAGGTAAAAAAAATTCAAAGGAAAACTGAATTCATGGTTTATGATTCATTCTGAGTAAATTATTTAATTTAAAATTTAAACCCAAATTATCACACATGAACACGTAAATAATAATTTAAAAATTCAAGGACAAAGGTAAATTGAACTATTATGTCAGCACACCCAAAGGGGTTTCCAAATACATGAAAAAAACATATTAAGGGGTTCACCTTAAACAAAGGCCACAAGGATCAATGTAAAATAGTTTAATTAAATTAATAGGCATTATCTGGGATTCACCGGTAGGCACCAATGAGTGGTACAGTGGTGAAAATTGAACAAAAAAAACTAATGACAATAAATAACATAGGAACCCTTTTAGTCATATTATACCTTGAATCCCACAAAAATATTTTATTTTACCTAAAACAGAAGAAATCATAGGATTTAATAAAAACCCCAATTTTGGGTAAAAACCTTCCATAGAATATTACGCGACAAAGGGAGGATTAAACCCAAAACTAATTGGTGAAGACAATAAGCCTTACTAAGTGCTTCATATCACTTCCAATTACATTGAAAATGGAGGAGAATCAGAGGTGTAGTGATGAACCAAAGGAGGAGGGGGAGAGGCACACCGAGGGAAGAGGGAGGCGCGCTATAGGAAGGGGGAGGTGGGCCAGAGGCGAGGAAGAAGATACGTGGAGATAAAAAAGGAATGAAATAAATATAGGGGAGAAAAAAAGAAAAAGAAAATAAAATAATAATTAAAAAATAAAATAAAATAAAAATAAAATAAAAGAGAAGGAGAAAAGAAATAATAATACTAATAATAATGGGTTAAACCCATTTTTAATTATTTTCACTTTTCATCTAACCGTTTTTTATTTTATTATTTATTTTTATTCATTTCTCATTTATTTTGATTTCTTTAAATTAATTTTATTCCTTTTAATTATTTTTAACCTGAAAATTGTGCCAGGGAATGATGCATTACTTTTCATAAATCCCGTGTAACCATTAAAAAAATTTATTTTCTACTTGGGACCTACAATAGACCACACAATCATGTGACTTGGGTTGATTTAATGGATTGGATAAAAAAGTAAATGGTCTGTACCTTGGTTAAATATGGGACATTACATGTGTGGATTTCCATCTCCTAAACAAGGTGACCTTAAAGAAAAAGTATCCACTACCAAGGATATATGACCTCTTTGATTAGTTGAGAGGGGTATGATGGTTCTGTAAGATTGACCACATATCAGGATATCACTAGTTGTGAGTACAATAAGAGGTTATTTTGAAGATGACATTCTGATGTCACTATGGTCACTATGAGTACTTAGTGATTCACTTTAATGTGATAAACTCCCTAGACATGTTTATGGGACTCATGAACTGGATATTTCATCCTTTCATAGAATGGTTCATGGTAGTCTTCATCAATGATATCTTAGTGTGCTCAGTGTATGAGGAGGATCATGCAAGATACTTGGGGATGGTTCTGGACATACTTCGAGAGAACCATATTTAATGTAAGTTCTAAAAATTATAGTTCTAGATTTAGGAGTTCCACTTTAGGGGACATGATATCCCAGATGATGGTGTATTAGTCAACCTGAAAAAGTTCAAGGCAATGTTGTCTTGGGAGACACCCAAGATCATGATGGAGGTGTAGAGCTTCCCTAAGATGGTAGGATCCTATCAGAGATTCATACCTAATTTTTTTAGGATATGATATCCCTTAACATCTTTGTCCCAAAAAAATTAGCCTTTTATGTGGGAAGAGAGGTTCCATTAGGATTTTCAAGAGTTGAGGTAGAGATTGACAAGTGCTCCCATATTGAGATTACCGGAGGAGGGTGTCGAGTATATAGTTTTATGTGACACATTAGGGAATGGTCTTGGTTTTTCTATGATGTATAGTTATAAAGTGATTTCTTATTTTCACGTTTGTTGATACCACATGAGTAGAACTACATAATTCATGATCTTGAGTTACCAGTAGTTGTCTTCACACTAATGATGTGGTGACACTGCCTGATGGGAGAGTTGTTTATCAACTATTATAACCAAAATATTCTAAATTATATATTCTCTCAGAAGGATCTTAACTTAATATAGAAGAGATGGTTAGATTTCCTCCAAGGTCATGACTTCATGATTTTATATTCTCCTGGGAAGGGGAACATGTTAGCAGATGATCTCAGTCAGAGATCTTGCTTGTAGTTATAGAGTGAGGAATCAGAGAAGTTGGCCTCATTATAGTTATCCTTTTTAGATGGGGATGGAGAATCTTAACTCCAGTCAATGGTTGTTACCCCTTTATTTTATAGAGATTTAGGGAGTCACAACTTTAGGGTATTGACTATGAGATCCTACATTCTCAGATATACACTAGACATAATCCTGATGGATTTTATGAAGATGTGGATCATATAGTTATTTTTAGAGAATAACTAATCGTACCAGTGATATTATAGGTGGAAGTTTTGATGGTGTTTCATACATCTCCATTGGTAGTACATCTAGGTGTGGATAAGATGTATCGGGACCTACGATGTTAGTTTTAGTGGTCAGGGATGGAGAAAAGAGTTATAGAGTTTGTCTCTCAAAACCTTACTTTTCAGTAAGTGAAGTCTAAGCACCAAGTTATAGTAGTTTTATATTAACCCCTTATAGTTCCATAGTATAAGTGGGATGGGATATTCGTGGACTTCTTGATGGGGTTATCACATACATCCATGGGAAATGATTCCATACTGGTGATGATAGAACAACTCACCAAGTCATCCCACTTATTATATATGCAAGAATAAAGTTTAGTAGAGAGCCTAAGATGACTCTATAAACATGAAATAATCCTAATCCATGAAGTTCCCTCAAATATAATTTCTTTCCATGATGATCACTTTAAATCTTTGTTATGGAAGGGATTGTTGGAGGATTTTGGGAATCAGTTGCATCTGAGCACAAATTATCACCACCAGACAAAAGGCTAGACTAAGTAGACCATTCCAGTCTTTGAGGACATGATTCAGGCTTGCATGTTAGACTTTGGTCATATTTAATAGGATCACCTAACATTGGTGTAGTTTTCATATAACAATATTCACCATTCCACCATCAGTGTGGCACCATTCAAGGCCTTGTACAGGTGATCCTGCAAGTATCCACTATACTGGAATAACCCAAGAGTGTCAACACTCATGGGCCCAGAGTTTGTGTGAGATAGTACAGAGAACATTCAGGTCATCCAATAGTGGATGAGGAATACACAAATCCATCAAGAGTCCTATAAAAACCAATTATGGAGGCCTTGGGAGTTTTAGGAGGGAGAGCATGTGTTACTGAGGGTCTCACCTCAACATGGATTGCAGAGATTTGGCCGAGGCAAAAAGATATATCGAAGTTTCATTGGACCTTTAAAGATATTATGTAGATTTAATGAGGTGGAATACCACTTATATCTACCACCATAGTTAAACCAGGTACATGAAATCTTCCATGTGTTGTAGCCGAGGAGGCACATGCACAACCTGCCACATGTTATCGACTGGGGTGAGCTGGACATCAACGATGGAGAAACCATTGCTGAGTACCTAGTAGATATTGAGGATCAAAATGGGATGATACTTTTTGGGTGATCAACTCCCCTAGTGCATGTATGGTGGTAGCACAAGAATCTTCAGTAGTGCACCTAGGAGAGGGAAACCAGAATGCATGATCAGTACCCACATCTCTTTGGGTAGCCTTTTGATTTTTAATTTTGGGATGTAAATCCCCATGTTAGGGAGAATTTAAGGACTTTTATTTTTCCATGTAGTGATTTGTAATATTATATGTATTATTTATAGAGTTAGGTTCTGAGACAACATTTGATTTCGAGGCTCGGTGTTCCCAAAACTAGTTTTTAAAATAGATTAAATATATTAATATCATGTGTGCAAAATTTTCCTAAAAAATTGGAATAAATATTAAAATAAGGATTAGATAAAAAAATATGAGGCCTTCATTAAGTTTAGAACATGTAGTTTACCCTTGGCATGACTTAACCTTGGAGCTCGTTAGACGTTCTGGTTGATTTCCATCACAGGTGAATTAATTAAATAAATTAATTGAATTTTGTTATTTTATAAAGTGAAATAGAAACAAAATTTATTTCTTTATAAATATTATGTTAAGAAAAAAATAGGGTTATCTATATAACCCTAGATATTTTTAATTGATATTTGGAGGAGAAATCATTGGTGAATGACATCTGGATCATGAATCATTAATCCGTGTGGGACAAAACTCAAGGATCTCACCAACGACAACAACACTAAATCATTATTCACCATATATTGATCTAAACTAAGGTAGGACATTATTTTATTTGGATTTATTCCCTTTAATTTATTCCTATAATGAACATGAATCAATCGACCAATGGATTGATTCATGGATTGATCATATTGCAGGTATAGGTTTATCCATGGGGATTATTGGGAGGAATTGTTTATTTTATATTAGATCTTCATTCATCATTCTAATGAAAACGAATTGAGGACAACCAAACATGGTCAAGGTTTGTTCATCTTTTTTGTGTTTCTGGGTTTTCTTCCACTGTTCTTTTCACATTCATCACTGTTGTTTTTTTGACCAGTGGCTCAACCAAAATACGGAGAAATAAATCATTTTACACCCATTTTTTAGTGAAATAGTTTTATATTGCAGATCCAAGATCGGTATGATGTGGGGATCCTGAAATGATGGTAAAAATAAAAAATTGGTTTAGATTTATGTTCATTAGTTCTTGTTTCTTCACACGACTGTGGAACTATTTTTTGAAAGTGTTTTCATGATCATTTTGGATGGATGGAAATTGAATCTTTAGTGGTGTTCAAGCTCATTTGGATTTGGATCCAAACATTCAATGAGAGGAATAGAGAAACCAATATATTTGGATGACACGTGAAGATTATATAGGATCTATGATATCCCATGTTACATGGTGTGTAATTTGAATTACATTTCATGTGGGAACCCATGTGCGGTGTTTGGGTTATGTAGAGAAGATAAAGACCGCACGAAGTGTGACCCCTATCACATGGAATGTGACCCTTAACTAGTTTCTCGACATGTACTTGTTAAGGTTAATAGGAATATACATGACTATCCATACAAAGACATGGAAAAGCATACATAGATATGACTAGGAGTAAATGAACTTGGACATGCCATGTAATTAGAAATTGATATGGACCCAGGCATGGTCCGTGATACACAGGAAGGGACCAAAGATGAAGTGACACACCATGTACTACTAGTACCCACTATGTACTCCTTAGAAGATGGATTATATCCCTCATTCTCTTTAGATTAGATGAGTTTCATTAGGGTGTGTTCCCTTGATCCTTTCCCTAAGGGATTAGTATGGAATCACATCTTATACAAAGAATGATGATGCATTAAGTGGGAATTCATTCTTGGATAAAGTTGTTGGAATCCTTCCATGAGGCCTAGATCGAGATCCTCTATCATCATATTTTCCCAAGGTAGAGTTCTTAGTATCGTCTCAACCAACACTACATGTGTGTCGATTCTATATTTAGCGGGTTATTCCAGATTGATTTGTTGGTATACCCCATGTCCTTGGGTGTGATCCTCATCCATGTATCAATCTCTTTAGACTTTTGGTGTGTACTTATTATAGGAAGAATCTAAGATCATAACATCTCAAATAGACACTGTCAGTTCTATTTGACTCTTGGAGTGTGTTCTCCCAAAAAAACATTATGTGGAACCTTTGAAAAGGAATCCTAGGATGGAATTACATTTATGACTTTACCTTGAGAATTTGTGTCTTTATTGAGTATATCTAGATATTGTTATTATAATTGATGTAGAAATATACCTATGATGAGCCGACTATTATTCTTGATGTTATATTCTTAGCAATTTTGGGGTTTCTTACTATGTATTGTTATACTCACCTTTTCATGGGTTTTCCCGCACATGTCATGTCTTATGAAGATGATTGAACTTTCGTAGGAGTCCTAGATAAACTAGGACTGGGCAGAGATTCATGAGTTGGAAAGACTGAGGTGTGCTCCTATGGTAAAATTGACAATATGCCCCATATATACTTTTAGGTTAGACTTGTTTTTAGTTTCTTTTTGGTGGGACTATATTTGGCCCTGTTGCTTTCCAATGCTTGTTATTGTACTCTGATGGTGGGATTTTAGATGTATGGATGCATGGTTATAAATTATTTTACATTTTAACATTGTATGGGAATGGATATGTGTGTGTGTATACAAGTATAATTGGATAAGGACTCCCATGTGTGTGATATGCCTACTTGGAAGTAGTCATTAACCCCGGACCTATTGGAGGAGGGCTTGGGGTAGTCATGTCATGGGCCCCATTAGGATGGTCTATGTGACAAAAGGCACAATAGGGTGACTGAAACCATAATCCTGAAGTCCCCCCTCCATAAAAGGTTTCATTATAATGCTACCAACTATTTTACATTGCTTTCGCATGCCAAAACTGATTGTACAAGGAAGAATCATCTTGCTCAAAAGCTGAGAGATCAATCACCAAATCCATACACACATATAAAATCATTATTGAAAATAGGTTCACCAAGGATCCCTCTATTGGTTCCTTTAAATATTATGTCAGTAAATCCCTACTCAAGGAATTTATTACCACCCCACCTATCCCAAGTGTTTACATAGTTTTGATATTAAAGATATGAAATCACTTAACTCATTATTTCTTCCATATGATCAGATTACTCTGGGTAAAAGTAACCTTTAGGATTTTATGATCTTAATATACTATAAAATTCACCCCAGGGGGGAGGGGTAGTGTCAACATTTTTGAGATCATTCACATTTGATATCAACTCAAGGTCATGGTGAGATAGAATCTTTCCATTAAGAAGTAATTGGTGAAAGATTCAATCCATCACCCATTTTACAACATCAAGACATATCCAAAATTCATACCTAATGATTTTTAGTAACATTATCAAGACCAAAATTGGATTATCATGAAACAATATTAGAGCTGAAGTGTACCTCACGTCCAACCTTTAGAAGGAGTGTTATGTTCTAGGTTATTCAACATGTGGATCTAAAATAATAGAGACCTAAAATAGGTATCGCCACCATTTATATTCAATCTTAAATGGTGAATTAACAAGAAGCTAAATAAATGCAAGAGTGCATCAACATGACATATAGTGTTTCATATATCATCTTGATGAAACCCCCAAGATTCCCATCCTTAACCAAGGGAAACCAATATTCTCTCACTAGATGAAACCTACCAAGTGAAGACTATATCATGCCTATGAAGAATAAACCTACCTTAGAGAAAATACAAGCATCATCAAGTCGAACCACCTGAAAAATCACTAAATATGAAATAATCTAAAACAACAAATCCAATATGCCTCATACAACTAGGAGATGGCTCATAAGATAACACACCTTAGTAAGAAATTATATGGTTATAGTCTTAGGTTATAAAAATGCATCTATGGTAACTCAGGTTTAGATATATCAAAATGGTGTTCCCCACTATCCAACCAATAGTAATATATCTCTAGTGGATCTCTCAGCCAAACCAGTCATAGAACCAAACCTTGTTACCCATGCACACACCCAAGGTTCACCATGTCCAAATAACTAACCATAAACCCATGGTATAAATTTAACCACAAATATAGTCCTAGAAAAAAGGTTTAAAATGGTAATAAAAACAATGGGGAATGAAAAAACAAGAGATGTACACTACTCTATATGGATCAACTCAAAGAAGATATCAAAGATCACTCTTAAACAAGGTGACCCCAAAACCAAAACCACTACAAAACTATAGAGTGATAAAATGAAGGGATTATAACATAGATTATAGGATGTAATCAAGATTCAAATCCCTTTTAAAGAAAACTTGGAATATGATAAAAAATTTGCTTTCCAACTTGAATACCCAGGTAAACTAATACATTTCCTTAGTTGGCCTGTAAGATAATATCAATAGAGGAGAGAATGCTCGTCAATCTACATAGAGACTAGGAAAGACTAAAGATAAGAGAATAATGCCACTATCAAAGAAATAATCTCACTCAAACTCAAGACCTATCTATAAGACTTACTCAATCCATAAAAGATTAGAACCCTATCTAATCACATCCTCTAGAGCAATCAGATAACCCTTTCATAGAATAAAGGGTCGGGGAAAACATAAAAATCAAAAAAACAAGAAACACCTATAGAGAGTTAAATACTCCACTTTAAGAGATAAGACCTTTTTAAAAAACAATTCATTTGGAAAAAAATAAAAACTCCATTTGAAAATAAGTTATACAAATAACCAATTTTAGAAATAAATATATTTTATTTATATAGAAAAAACAAATTCCAAAACCAAAACATCTCAGAACTCCTCAATTACAATATTTTTCTTATTACCTTTGATACCAAATCATGAACCAAGATTCATTTTAATATTGAATTAAGTTATATAAGTTAATATTTATTTAAAAATAAACCACCATTAAAGTTATAAATCTTATTTTTCTAATTTTTTTAATAATATATTGATTTAAAATCCCAACTTTAAAATAATTTTCCCTTCCAGATTACATATTGAAAACAATTACATATTTTCCCTTAATACAAAAAACCCATACTTTACAAATTCATAGTAAACAAACATTTCTATTTAATAATTTAAACCTTAATAAAAAGTACTTCAAGGGTGTGAAATTATTTCATATAAATCATTATCTAGTTTTAAAACCAGTACATTTTCTAGGTTTCCATGATTAAAAAATAATTTATAAAGACATGATATAGAAACCAAGAATCATTTTATAGGAAAAAAATAAAGCTTCGCTTTTCAAACAAAAGTCATTTTTGATGAAATCTATTTTCAAATATAAAACTAATTATACAACACTTATAAAAACAAAATATTTTCATAACTATTAGTCAAACTAATTATTGATATCAAAATATCCCAGAAACCACCTTGATTCTTTTCCCATAAAAGAGAGTAACTCAAAGAATACAAGAATAATTGGTTTTAAACAACAAGGAAAATATATGTGGAGTTTATCTTGACCTAGAAACATGGTTGATAGATGTGTTCCAAGCATGTAATAACTGCCTTAATGTTTTCAAAAACTGGTGATTTATCACAACATGGTTTGTCAAGAAATCCATGTCAATATCACAACTTGACTCTTATTTCCGTTTACACCCCAATTATAGAAAAAACCCCAATGAAACCAACACATACCAGTGAGGATCATAATTTATCATATCAAACCAAAACTCATGAAAATAATAAAATATAAATTAAATCTTGACTACCCATAGTAACTCAAGTGGCATCACAAAAGGTGGTGATCAATAATACACTATAAATATAATCCTTGAGACCCAATAAGTCATATCTCCAATCTAATAACAACCCCCATACAAAATAGGGTGATACTAAATCATGAGCATAAAATTTCATGGTAACATAACCCTTTAATATCAATTTTTAACAGACCAACCCATGTTAACCCATAATTCCACCTAAATTATCCTTCCATAAGGTTCAAAGCAAATTATAGATTTCCACAGGCTAGAAAAAAGTTCTAGGGTATCATATAAATAAACATGGGAATTATTTCACCCTCAAAATACTTGTGATATTGTATTAAAAAACAATTTATCATAGAAAATATCTAGGATACACCACATGTTAAAACCACTAAAAAGGTATCATCCAACAACAAGGTCTAAATAAAAAACTAAAAGACTAATAACATGGAACCTAAAGTGACCCATGGTTCCATCTCCTCATGACCACAAGTCACCACCATCCCAACCCACCAAAAAGGTATCATAGTCTAGGAGAGATTTCTACTACATTAATCTCTTCCCTTTACATGTATCAAATAAAACTGAGGTTATGAATTCACAAAAGTAAAAGTAGGATGTGATAGCTAAAGATTATTAAGATACCAACAAAGAATATATAACATATATATTAACACGAATCTATTATTTATATTATAAAACACCTTTATAAAACAATGTAAATGAAATTATTTTCCATATAAAAACATCCTTTGGTTTTCGATTAAAAACATTCCATATTATCATAACAAAGAAATATGAAATAAATAATATCTATGAAGAATATGAAGATGAATAAAATAGTTTTCAAGAATCAATATCCATATAAAGTTGTAAAATAATCATTTCAAATGAACATGAATTTAATTTATTCTCAATCATCAAAAAGGGTAATCAAATACAAGGGCGTCCACAACTAGGAAAACCAATACCAATAGATGACATAATGATGACCCATATTCAAGAGTCTAAGTACCTCATAAAGGATACCCCCATAATCAATTACATCAAGGTTACCTCCCCTAGTGATATCTAACTTCACTAGGATATTTATTTTTTTTATTTTTCATTATACCCCAAGGTTTTCACAATTTTCTAATACATTTCCATTCCATTTAAGAAACAAAAAAATAGTTCATAAAACATTTTAAAAGGATATACAATTTCATTTATAAGACAAAATTTTCATTAACAATTTTCTATAATGATTCCACACATATTCTATTCTTTAAAAACCACTTAAATTTCAAAATCACCTTTGAGTATTTTTATCAAACATATCATGTGCATATAATTTAGTTTTCAAATAAAACCCATTTTGAAAAACCTCTCTATTTCCACCAATGGTAAATTATAATTTCAATATCAATTTAATAATAAAACCAAATTAAATCATCACAATAACTCAATAATTCTAATGAATTGACCTTATGATAGAGAAACCTACATCAAGAGTGAAGAAAACCTATTTGCCTTCTATACCAGTGATGGGAAATGAAGAGATTAATTTATCAAAAGTCTAGATCTATAATAGAAACCACTAATTATATATCCAAACCTTATATTGTGTCATAATATCCTATATTTTGTTTCATCGCATAGATAAGATGAGATATCAAAGGTAGATCTAGAAATAAAATAATAAAATAATTGGAAAACACACATACCTCAAAGGGATCCATCAAGATTAATAGAGAATAACTATAGGACCAAGGGGAGAACCTCGTAGATATTCACAGAGAGGATAGTTTGGACTAATGAGGAATTATTAGGGGAATATAGGTTAAAATGAGAAAGGTAATTAAGGTAAATTTCTATTTTAAGAAGTTTAAATCTGACATGGTTAGGCTGTATAGTTTAACAAACCATGCATCAAGTGTGTGGTGACCACATCCCTTTGAAAACTAAGTAATACAATTTCATAGAGAAAGACACACAATTTAATAAACCATTCTTAATCCATGTGAAAAATTATTTACCAAATACAAAATATCCACATTGTTTTCTAGGAGTCTTTCATAGTTAAAAAATCACTAGAAACCACAAATACATATTTCGAAATTATTTCACTATTAGACAAACCATTAACCTAGCCTATTTTCCATGAAAAATAAAATTTTAAACCTTCAACTCCCAAAAACCTCTCAAAACTCAAAATAGGTAATCCAATCTCTAAATTAAACATACATATTCCATAAATGGCATCACATTTTAGGTATAGTGTATGTGAACTAGAAGATCATTGATTATATATTTATCCCTATTAATATCGGAGATAGAATGATTATTTCATCATAATCTAGAAAGAACTACATTGAACATGGAAGATAACAATCCCATGGGGATTGATAATAATTTGAAATTATAAAATTCCAAGATTTCATATTAAAAAATTAGTATCACCAAGGATAATAATTTTTCATGTTCCAAGAGTCACTAGTAATCCATCATTTATCATAAAGACTTCAAATGCATAAAATTATGAATTTAAACACCATAATCTTCAATATTTATCTATATTTAATGGTATGACCTTAAAGGATGTATTCAAATTTATAATAAATTTCTTAACATCTATGTAGTATGTACCATTATATGGACTTTAAAGAGAATGGATGAGATTAAGGTGATTTTTATATTATATAAGAAGATGATATTGGAATTGTTTATCATAGTTAGTGGATAAATCATTTGATTATTTTAGAAAAAATATAATTTATTTATGATAATATAATATAATATCTAATGAATAATATATTTTAGAATAAGGATATCTAATTATTTTATTAGTATCATGATTTATTTCATAAGGATTTTGAAATATTTAGGGATTATTACCAACAATTTCCATATCACCAATCATATATTCTTCTATTAGTATAAATATTTTATAAATGATTGAATGTTATATGGAAAAAATTGATTTATTTGGTAGGTGGAGGACTCTGTGGTAATAAAACAGTTGATGATTTGATATTTTTGTCAACATGATAACTATGAATTCAAAGTAAAATATAGTTATAGGTAAAAGAGTTGTAGTGAATGAAGTTACTTCTATAGATGATGTAAACTCAAAAACTGATGATCTTAAAAATTAGTTATAAAATTTGGTTTAAAAATACAAATAAATAATTAATAGTGTTATTATTGTGGGATGTTTAGGTATAGTTAAATTCATTTAATGAATACTGACACACCGATTCATTTTCCAATACATAAAATCTTAGTTGGGAAAATATCCAAAATTTTCTTGAAAGGAGTAGAGAAACATTAAATATGATAGAACTTATAAATTTCAAGGATATTATCAAACCATGTATCTAGGAAGTATCCAAAAACATACTTATAAGAATCAAGCTTCAAGTTTAACAAAATTTAATATATGAATATAGAAAATTCTATAGAATTTATAGAAGATTTAGAGCATCCAGATAAGGAGGGAGGATTTTAAAAAAAATATTTAATCAAACTTTTATAGGATTTATAGAAGAATTAATCAATTCAATCAGTGCAACCAAGTGAGTATATATAATCTATAAGTTCAATTTGAATAATTAAAAATAAAAAATATTAAAAATTGAAAATTAAAACTTCCCAACACCACTATAGATAATCGTAGGGATGTTGTGATGGAAATAACCATAAGAATTTGAAATTTTGTTAAAGTAATAAAATAAAAAATTGATTTAAGAGGATCTAATGAATGTAAAGAAATAAAATGTTTAATTTAAAGACCAAAATATTATTATAATAAGATAAGTGTAATATACGAATCCAAAATATAAAGGAAAAATAAGAAAAATTAAGGTGACATTCACTGATATAGAACTGGAGAAATATAAGATACATATTCCATTTCCACAATGAGACCCAGTGATGGATAAAAATTAGGATAATAATTTTAAGATATTTATATAGTTATTTAAAAATATTTATATCTCCATTAAAATTTTAAAAACTTTGGAATAAATTCTTTTTTATATTATGCATTTGAATAATATCATCTTGAATAAGAAGAGGTTAGAAGAACCTATTATTATACTCCTCACTAAAAAATTTAGTGCATTCATTTAGAGGTAGATTCCTAAAAAGATAAAAGACCTAATAGTTTTTCAAATCATATATTAAGTTTAAGTGAATAAGTCATATACTTTCCTTATTGATTTAGGATAAATAATTGATCTCATTCAATACAAAATTTTAAGAAATTAAAGATGAGAGTGCTAAGGAATACCACTAGGGCACATAAACTAGTATATATATCAATAAAATATCCCTTTAGAGTCATTTAAGATGTTTTGGTTTGAATTTTAATATTGATATTATTGATATAAATTTTGGTTTTATATATGGATAAAAATAAAGAGGTTCATATCATTCTACACAAGTGATTCATGGATATAGGAGGAGCATGGATTGATATACTAGAAAGAAGACTCACATTCAAAGTAGGATAAGATAATGAATAACTAACTATATTCCATGAAATTTAGTAACCAGGATTCATAAAATATTATTTTAAGATTTATATTCATGGTAAAGTCATTAGTTCATCTGAGATATGTTTTTTATAGGTAAATACTCTTGAGTAATTATTTAGTAATAACACTGAAATTGAAGATTGGGAAAATGTGGAGCTATATTTTTAGGTGGAGGAAATATTATAATTGAGTTATTTAAATAAATTTATTGAATATTTGGGATTATTAATAGTGATTTTGATTCCTTTTTTAAAATACATTACCACAAATAGTAGTGAGGTATCATATAATTATTTATCAATAGGAGAGTCAATTTGTTTTAGAAATATTTTTCAAGATAACTATTCAAGATGTAGAGGAATAAGGATATTCTATCACCAATAAGGATATCCCAATTTTTTCAATATAGTGTCACTTATCCTTCTTCACTTCAATCATAAAAACTCTAAAATTCAATAAATAAGAACTTCTTCTAGACCACCAAATATATACCCTGTTCTTATACTGATATATCTTGAAGCTTATATGAATTATTCTTCATAAAACCATAATATCAAACTTATAAACTCACTTAACAACTATATTAGTCCATATTATTATATTAAATCCTTTAATCTTAAATATTTTAGGAATCCTACTTCAAGAATCTATCATTATAAATAATTAGACTTATTATCTTCTTACTTTTTGTGTCACTTATTCCTTTTTTACCTTTTGTTCTCCCTCGCAAACTCTCTTCCCACTTCTGTATCAGTAACACTCACTCTTTTCTATTTAATTTTTAATTTACAATTTAAAATTCAATAAATAACAAATTTATCCCACTAATTTCCCATCCTTTAGATTTATATTAACTTAAAAATCACATTTACTACTTTAAATTGATATAAAATATTAAATAAGAATGAATATATATAGAAAAAACCAATCTAATTCATCAATACTGATGAAAACTATAACATTACATAAATAATGGTGTAATAATTTGTGTTACAACATAATTTATGTAGTTACCAAACAGTCACTTTGATTTTACTATTGAAATTGAATTTTACTTTAGAATTATTGTGGTGTAGCAGATCACTATTACGATGAAATATCCTTAACTCCAAAATTGTTCCACATAATCACAGTGAAATGAATTTTCCATAATTACCAGTAGCTCAACACTTTAATTTTACTATCCTACTATGGAAAAAATTTAGAACTTCAAGACATAAACACTTCATTTATGTTTCAATAATATAAATTTAATATCGAATTTGAACACATTTGAATCACAACCCTTAAATTATGGCCTATAAAATATTTCTAAAATACCATTATAAGCATCATATCCTCTATATAATAAATCATGGCATAATATTTGAGTATTTTGGTGTAATTCACTCTTCTTTATTAAAAATTTCTCTAAAATATTCTCAACTATTCCAAATAGTCCCAAACCTTCTTAGAAGCATATTTTATATATCCCTCAATATATATAGACACATAAATTGATCTAAATCAATTGATATATTATTTTGTGGATTTGAAAACAAAATACTATTCTATCATTCCCTAAACATGTTTACTTCACTTTTTTCCATCTAATTATCTTACCCCTTTTAAATCAAACATATTATTGTTCATAAAAATACCCCCTTTGAATTTTTCTCAACTAAAAAAAACCTTGTCAATTAATCATTATTATATCATTCTAAACCTATTTGAGTAAAATAAATGTAGTAAATATGAGTAGTGAATTTTAATTTCAAAATTATCATTGAGAGTTTCCTATATTTACTTCCAAATATCCTCTCAAAATTCTCTTCTCAATTTCTTCTTCTCAAAAATTCTATACATAAATGTTTAAAACTTTTTTATATTCACATACTTAATAAAAAAGTTATAATATTTTATATACCAACCAATTCTAAAAAAAAATATTAATATCATTTCTCTATACACACACACCACATGATTATATTGAACTCGTAACTTTCCAATTTTGATAAACCAATCCTAAATATATATTACTTATTAATAAGAGGTTTATACCTCATCAAAAAATATATATATTTGGTTTTTATTTTGTTATATCCCCCCTTGAGAACAACATAAAAAAGAACAGGAGATAAAGTGAATGACTAAGTATACTTTAGCCCTGAGAGTATCAAAGTTGAACTCCCCTCACCATCCTAAATTTCTAAAATTTGTCCTTAGGTCATGGTTTGTAAAAACATTTTTCACTTGTTACTTTATAGGAACGTAACACATATTGATTAATCTTTTATCCACTTTATCCTTGATAATATAATACTTTATTTTAATGTGCATCGATTGAGAATTTTAAACAAGATTTATTGGAAGACTGATAACACTTCCATTATCATAACCCATCAGCAAGGGTCACTACACTTCCACATTAAAATATTTATGTTGAGTTTTCATCCACATTAGTTAAGTTATTGTTTTTACATCAAAAACATATTCTATTTCCACTGTTTTCAAGGTAATAAAATCTTTCTTCTTTGTGTGAAATCAATGAAACCTTTTCCCTATAAAAATAAATCCACTAATTGTGGAGTTATGATTATTAACACTTACATCCCAATATACATCAAAACATCAAAAAAAATAAATATTTCATTTGTTTTAATATGAAAATCCATAGTATACAATGCCTTTTATGTAACTTAAAATCCCTTTTATTATATATAAAGATATTCTTATGTCCACTTTGATACTTACACACAATGTAACAAAAACAAAAACATCTAGTCTCGAATATGTAAATATAGAAAACTCCTAATAAATTTTTCTAATTAATTTTGATCAATATCATTTCAATGTTTATCTTTTTAAATATTAGTTCCCAATAAAATTGGCGTAGAAATTATCTTAGAATCTTCTATTCCAATTTTTTTAACAATTATCGAGCATAATTCTATTTATAAAGATAAATACGATCCTTCTCTTTAGAAATTTATATTACTAATAAGTTTTTTATTTCAACCAACATTAATATATCGATCATATCTTTCATTTTAAGTGAAAAATTATTTAAAAATATATAATTCATTTCTAGAAAGAATAATATCATCAATATTGATGATAACAATTAGAGATACATATTTTCTTTCCTGTATGTATAGGTCAAATTATAATATTTATTTCTTGAATTATAGAGACTTTATTCTTGTGATGATCTCTAAAAAAATTTCCAGTAGTAAACAAATAATATTTCACATTGTCATTTTAACATCAACTTTCACATATATGACATTAAAATGCACTTGAAAAAACTTTTAACTTTGGTTATCACATAGTCAATCTTAAAAGTGTTTTGGATTATATTTTAATAACAATTATGGAATAAAAGATGTTAAAATATTATAAAAACTCAAATATAAATGTAATCTCCTATTTCTTTCAAATAACATTTTTTAGAAACCCTAATTTGTGTGACTCGCAACCGTGCTCCTTTAGGCATTAAAATTTATTATTTTATCGATTTTTTTACTTCTTTTTCATCTTTTCCCATCTTTGTTACATCATTCACCCTAATAATTAGTTGTATTCATCCCACTGAAGTTTCATTCCATTTATCATGCTCAAGTTTCACCATTATTAGCTTTTGATATCTATTTTTAGCTTCACACTTTAATTAATATCAATTTGAAGTTCATCAATCATTATTTTGGCTCTCTTTACCATAGTTTTTAGCTTAAATCTATATACATTATAAGTTAAAATTTTATTTTTCATTTTTATAATATTTATTAAATATTTTTCAGTTAAAAATTGTATTAATTCATTTATTTTTTTATAAATACATATTTTACAATTATAATTTTTTGGTTATAATTAGTGTGAGAGTATAATTTCTTTATAATTATTTCTCATTTGTGATTGTGGTATAATTTATTAGTGACTGTAATTTTTTTCAATTATAACTGTTTATATTTCTGAATTTTTTGTTATTATACTTTTTTATGGTTAAAATTGTTTTTTTATAATTTTTTTCAATTATAAATTTTTTATTATATTTTTTTATCACTATAATTTCTTTTAGTTATAATTTGTTTTCTGATTAAAAATTATTTTTTAGTTATAATTTTTTTTTCTAGTTGTAAAATGTATTTTTTAAATTTACGCATATTTATATATTTATATGATTATATATTTTATATTTATTTGTTTATATATGTTTAAATGGTCACATGTTTTAATATATTCACATATTATATTTTATCTTTATGTATTTAATGGATAATAATTGGATAAATGTGTAAATAAATAGTGATGAATATAATAAATGGGTTGAAAATTTCTTAAAATCTACTAAATAAAATATTGAAAATAATGATTTGATTTTCTATCCATGCATGAAGTAATTGAATATGATAAAATTATGGTACAAAGGAATCAAATACCATATGATTTGATATGGTTTTAATCTTAACTATATATGTTAGATATAACATGGAGAAATAAAAAAAATTCAATATAAAATGATGATGAAGATGTTTGGAATGAGATAAAGGATCTTCTTGAAGAATTAATTCATGATGTAAGTATTGAGACCATTGAAAAATGTCTTGAATGATTGTATGAAAATGATGAGAAACCAATTTTCTTATGTTGGACTAAATTTATAGTGTTATCACTAATGTTTAGATTAGATAACTTGAAAGTAAGAAATGGTTGGAGTGATAAAAGTTTCCATAACTTGATTAAGATTTTAAAAGAGATACTACCATAAGGAAACATTCTTCCATATTCAAATTATGTAGTAAAAAAATATTACTCCCAATGATAATTGGGTATAAAAAGATTCATTATTTCCCTAATGACTATGTGATATATAGTAAGGAATATAAAAGTTTATTGGAATTCTATAAATGTGAGAAATCATGATATAGAATGGATGAAAAATTTAAATGTGATTCATTATCATGAACATGCATCAAAACTCTTACTAAATAAATATGGTTCTTCCAATAATTCATAAATTGAAGCATATATTTACAAATCCAAATGACATAAAGAGGCTAAGATGATATATATATGAGTGAATATTTAATAGAAAACAACGTCACACTACCAATTCACCATAATGGAAGAGATTTGATAAAATTTTCCCTAATTTTGGACATGATAAGAGAAATATAAAAATGGAACTACAGATAGATATAATGAATCCATATAAAATTCTTAGTAGAAAGAATAGTTCATGTCCTATTAAATTGGTTGTTTATAACTTTTCCCCACAGATATGTATGAATAAAAAATAATTTATGATGAGCATGATTATTTATGGACAAAAATAGACTAAAAATAGTATTTATGTTTATCTATCACCATTGATTAATGATTATGAATTTCCATGGGAGACAAATGTTAAAGTTTTTTATGAATATAATAAAGAGTATTTTATTTTGTGTGAAATGAAAATGTTCATTAAAAATAACTTTCATGTATATAATAACTTATTTAGATACATTGTCAAGGGACATAAATATTATCCATCTTAGAAGAAGTGACATCCCATCATCAATTTAAGAATACAATAAATATAGTGTACATTATAAATCAGTGATTTTTATGAATGGACTATCCTTATCAATGATTAAAAAGGGAATTTAACTATTTATATGTGTATAAATTTTCCATAAAATGATTTTCAATTAAAGAATATAATGAAATAGTGAAAGAAACCGATGCCACATTTGGAAATAAAAGATGTTTGGGATATCAAAAAAATTCATGGAAGAAATAATACATCTTATTTAGGATACCTTATTGAAGATTTTTGGACATAAAACAAAACATTGGTATAATGCATATTGAGAAAAACATATGTAAAAATTATATTGGACCTTTCTTAGACATAAAAGGAAATAAAAAAGATGGATTTCATTTAATATTAGACTTAGTATATAAGGAAATATGTTTTGGAGTAAGCTAACTCTATAAAATAAAATATAAAATGTTAACCTCCTGCTTGGCACACATTAATCAAGAGAGAGAAGATAATTTTTTTTAATGTTTTCATGGTATTAATGTACCCATTGGGTTTTCATAAAATGTAAAAAATTTGGTTTAATTGAATTATTTTAAGTTAATAGGTATGAAATATCATGAATGTCATGCATTGATGCAGTAGATGCCACTGATTTCACTACACATAATATTGATGACCCCTTTCAAAAATTATATCATCAGGTTGTGTTACTTTTTCAATTAAATTTTCAACAAATCCATAGATCATAAATTATAATATGTGTTCAATAACAAATTTTTCCTCATATTTTGTTAACTAAATATGTATTTCACAATATTTTTATATTATATAATGGTTCATCAAATGATTCATTTGGTGTGAGAGATAAGAATATGCAAGACTATTTATTTACATTGGATATATCCTTTTGAATTGTATATGAAAATATTATAGGGATGTATTAAAAATCTACATAGACTATGGTAATCTATTATTCGAAAATATATATCATAGGAGGTGACTGTGGTTTTTAATGATTATTTACACAAATGGGAGTATGCTAGTCTCCCAATATATTTATATTTTACTGTTGATAGTTAAGGTAAAGGGATCAATGGGTTAAATTTAATACCTCGTGTTGAATTGGTGTGAACAAATTTATATATTTTTAATAAAATAGGTGAAATTAAAAAATATATATCATAACAAATTATTGGATTAAATGTATTATATATGAAAATAAGTGAAACATGGTTTATGAATGAATATAAAAATACACTTGTTTCATGGTTTAAGGTGAAATTTAATACTGATTTATCTTCATCACAAACATTAAAATGGTCATCAGGGTGACTAGGTGTTAATGTTATCACATGGTACAATTTTTATATTAATGGTTACAAATTTTACATAAAAAATTAAGATTATAACATTGTTGTTCAAAATTTTGAAGTAGCATATATCGTCAAAGCACTGCATTTTTCGAGTGCTAAAGATAAAATGTCACACCCACTGTGTTATTTTTAGGTATTATTTATTTATTTTTTATCTTGTTTTTGTTACATAGAATTTTTTTGTTGTTTTCCAAAAAAAATGGTATTTTTTCTGTGGTGGAAGGGTGAAACATAGCTGGCACACTGTTAATATAAACCATACATCATCCCCCTACAAACCGTGTGACCAAGATGGTGGGGTTTTCAAGCTTGTATGAATTGGTGCATGGACGTGTCCTAATCCCTATTGAACTTTGTCACCTCCTATGGTTAGGATAGAGGCATCGACTTGGTTGGATCATGGTCTGTCAGGTCATGTATTCAAACTGTGTAGCTTATCTAGATTTTTTTAATTCTATATTTTCCCATCTATTATTTTAAATCTCTTCCATCCCTCTTTTCTCCAATTTATTTGCTCCAACCTATGGAACACCTCCACTATCCTCCACTTATCCTTGGATTCAAATATTGGTTGATTTTGGATTAGTTCTTCAAGATTTATCTAAGTAAGTTCCTCTTATTCTTTCTCCTTGGTCTCTTATTGTAACGACCCAAAATTTTATGAATAAAATTCCCATTTTTGATTTAATTAAATGTATTATAGATATAGAAAACATGTGCAATTTATTTTATTTAATCCAATTGGATTTAAAAGACTATTATGTTTCTTTACCATTTATGATCTAGCTATTGAATAGTGATCACATGACTAGTATAAATATAGGGTTTTAATAAATCCTTTTGGCATAGGAAAAGGAAGTGATGACCTCTACTAGTAGGATTATACCCTATGAATCCCATTTATCAGAGATTCTGAGGGATATATCATTTTTGAGATTATATCTATACCAAGAACAAGTTTTGATTCAACAACTTAAGCATGATCAAATCCATTTATGGGAGAAGTTCAAGCTCATCAAGATCATGACCCAAACCATGTTCACTGAATGACTCCATGAAAGCTCCACCATCACACACATTACTCTTAAGGAATATGCTGGTGTAATAAAGGGATATGTATTAAGACATTATCATTATAAATATGTACATTATTTTTTTATATAATAATGAATATATTTTCTTTCTATTATTGTTACTTTATAAATGATTTTTAAAGCACAAATAGTATTTTTGGTTGATATTATAATTCAATTAAGAAATATTTTTTGAAAAATTAATGGATTTTTAAATAAATAATATTTAAATAAAATATTATTATTTAATTATTATTTTTAAATATAAATGATCATATATATTTTTTAAAGTAAAATGTAATTTATATTAGGGTTTGAAAACTATTATTGATAAAAACCTATCATTTTCAATAAATGATTCATTTAATTATAAAAGTGAAGATTCACATATTTATAAACATTTTCAGATAAAATGAATATCATTTTTGGAATCCAAAAATCGAAATTATCCAATGGTGAATTTTTTTGTAATTTTATGAGGAAGTCAATTTTTTTGCGTAAAAATTAAATACCATATAAATATATGGTGTGTTTTATGACATCATAATAGCCCAATAGTGATTTAATAAATACTATAAAAGGTATAATCAAAAAAATATATTTTTCCCTTTAAAATAATGTGATTTTATTTTTTTTGATTTATTTTATAAACCCTTAGTGAATCTTCCAAGACTTATAAAATATTTTATGATGTTAAAATAATTTATTTGAAAGCGTGACTCACCTCCACAAAAGAAAGTGCAATATTTTATTATCTTCAGATTTTGGTCTTATAAAATATTTTATTCCACTCCAATTTGGAATAAACCATGGAAAAAACCATGGGAAGGTTTGTGGTATTGAATATTTTATTATATAGTTCCCAAAACCAAAATAATAAAGAAATACCACTATTTCTTATATAAACCCACCCAATATCCCATTTCTCTTCACTAAAACCCCTTTAATGTCATTAAAAATCTGCTCTATACTCCCTATAGTCCTCCCAAGGCGCCTCTAAGCTCCCAAGATGTCTCTCTTAATCCTTTGGAGTCACACATCCAAGTAAGGGATTCTCTCTCTCCTCTTTTTATCAAGCACTTAATTTATGATATGCCCTTTTGATTTCCATTTTATTAATTTGGGATACATTCTTACCTATCCCACTTACTGTACATTATATTTTTAAATTATGGGATTCCATTTCACTCTCATTTATCCCTCTTATGAACCCTTATGTACACCCATTACTTTACTGAAATTTCATAAGGAATCTTCCACCCTCTTTTATTAAGTATTCCTTTTATATCATGTCTTCTAATTTTCATTTTTAATATTTTGGGATATGTTATTAAATATACCCGTTACTATCCATTTCATGTATAAATGATGAGATCCCCCTTTATCTATTGTCAACCCATTTTTATAAACTTCTATAAGACGTTGTTATGCTGCCGAAATTGCACCGCGATTTTCCATGCCAAAATAACCATGCAGTGAATATCATAACCATCTCTCTAAAAAGGGTATCCACCTTTATGAACATATTTTTTTATTTTGGAATTATATTTATGTATTCCACACTCCTTGATCATGGAATAATTTTTTTCCATGAATGAATCCATGTTGTATGATCTATGTGGCACACTTAAGAAAGAGAATGAAATGATTATAAAGGGTGTGCCCTAATATCACTCCAATGCATTGGTTAATATTTAATATCATGATACGTCATGTTGGGATAGGGGATTTACCTGATTCTTTTTTGGTAATTTTTCCACCATGGGTTCTTGGTGGATTTAGCCTTAATCTATTTATGATGCAGTATTTTAAGTTGTTTCCACATCTTCCATGTTATGATTATCATGCTATATCATACCTTATGATTCATGTTTTTTATACTACATTGATATGCCTATTGTCTAACATATATTATATTCCTCATATTATGCCTTGTTTATTCCATTATTGGGCTTTATAGATCACACCTTTCTTATGTATGTCCTCAGGTTATCCCGTGTAGTGTTAAGTTCGAAGGATCCTTTTGGTCATTTAAAAGAAGTTTTCAATAAATATGTTTCTTTTCATGTTTTAATATTTTATGTAATGTACCTAATTTCCCAAATACACAAGACCTCTTGATATTCTGAGTTATATTAATTGAAATTTTATGTAATAAATCATGTTTAAAAATGAAATAAAGTATAAGGTTTTTATAGTTGGTATCAGAGGACAAGTTTAGTTATTTTTGGGATTAGGATTGCCAATGAGCCCATACCCAAGTGGTAAGGGATCTTGCTTGGAATCCAAGAGACCCAGGTTCAAAACCAGGTGGAGGTGAATTTCTGGGTTACTGTAGCAGTACTATAGTAGCCGAAACTATTCACCCTATTTGGGCCTTCGGGCCACCAGTTTGGGCCTACGGGTCTCCAGGGCCTTTGGGTCATCAAATGTCTTTGGGATTCAGGGAATTTGGGCCCCAAAGATCATGGAGTAGCCCAGTTCACACAGAGCAAGCCCCAGAAGAGGACCAGAGTAACAAGACTAATAGTCACCAGTTGCAGAGCTACCGGATTGGAAGAACGAGAGGGTATGACAACAACCATCAGGACCAGGCACCGTGCAGCTTTGTACGGGGAAATTCTAGCCGATCAGCAATGTAAGGTGGGGAGATAGGTGATCAATGATGCAGAAGCTAGGGGAGGGGCAGTTCCTGTGGGTTAGGCTTACGGGTCATGTATTGGGAATAGTATGCCTCTAGGCCTTCGGGTCATGTATTGCGAGTCGTGTCGGGCCTTATGCCTTGGGTCTACGGGTCATGTATGGGTTCCCCTTAATCCATTAAAAGGGGGATTATCTATAATAAAAATAAAAAAGAAGGCCTTTGGGCCATTCAGATTAGGATTAGAAAACCATAGTGGAAAACCTTAGGGATAAGACTGAGTATAAGAAAACATCCCTAAATTTTGGTGAGTATAGAGAAATTGTTTTATCAATAAAATATATCTCTAACTGGATACTACAAGTGGATGTGGTTCTAACATAGATGTACATAGGAGTAACAACTTTAATAAGGTGTTTTGGGCCCAAATCAGGGTAACCTAATACACAATAACAGGTCTTACTGCGCACCTGGTTTGACACTCTTGGGGGGATATTCTTTGGTAAATTAATAATATCATTACAAAAAATTAATAAGGGAACTAGAAAAATTCCCATAATAATATATATTTGGAAATAGATCATGGATTACATAGATTGAATCCTATAAAGTCATAAGTTAAGGAGATAGATGTAATTTATAAGTTATTCCTTTAATATATTTAGATTCTCATTTATGCATTCAATAGTTTAAAAGTACAAATACACATATCTACATTAGATAACATAGAACTAGAATAAAAAATTGAAAGGAAGGGTTTTCATCTATAGTTATACACATTCCTTTATGTCATGAAATTTTATTAGAACTGTCCAAACACCACCACAAAGCTTGGAAGTATAGACTTTGGTGAAAACATAAAATGGGGAAATTATTTCATCCCATGTATATAAATCCTCCCCTATAAATATTTGTGGGATGAAATTACTAACGAAACTTGTCATAATTTCCTTGGTGGCATTTTATGCAATTCTGAGTATGGATTGACTTTCCCTATATAGAGCGAACATAAATTAATATGAGAGGGAAATGACTCTCCATATAGAGAATTGACCCTCGATTTTATACATGTAAAAGAAGGAGGAGGAGGTATCTTATTTAGAACCATCATCTCAAGCATGAATATTATTTCCCTAAGAGTAATAAAATCTTGCTCAAATGATTGAGTTTAAGGAATGGACCATTATCGAAGACATGCTCGCTGTGAGGGAATTTACTGATGTGTTTTCTGAAAAGTTTCCTAGAATTCCTCATAGTAGGGAGGTTGAATTTTCAATTGATCTTATTCCTAGAGCATTGAAAATATCCAGTAATCTATATAGAATGGTTGTTTTTGAACTTGAGGAGCTAAAGAAACAAGTACAGGAGAATCTGGATAATAGATTTATATACCCAAGTTCTTCACCATGTATAAGGCCCCAGCCTTAAACCTTACTTAATCTTGAGTTATTACAATATTACACATTGAGGATCTTTTCAGGTTTAGAGTTTTATAGAATTAAATCATAAAACTTTCATTACATTCCACATGTAAACAAAGTGGTTACATAAAAGATAGAATTCATTTTTCCCATCAACAGAAACATATTTAAAATAAAACATGGATTCTTTCTTGACTCTTCCTTGATACTATAATCATATCATGTACCCTTCCCTTGACCTGTGAAAAACATTTCAAAAACTTGGGATGAGCATAAAAATCTCAGTAAGGGATATAAAAATATGGAAAGGAAACATGATTACATGTATACATAAGAATGAAATCATACTTTACCCATAAAACATAAGCACTTTAACATACCTCATAAAATCATGAATAAATAATAGAAATCATAAGACATAAAGGTAACTTGAGGCATTCATAACATTCTTACGTAGGGATTAACCCTCTTGGTTACGGTTGGAATACCCATCACAGTATATTCCCTAAATCTCTTTGGAGAAACCTTAACGTTTAACCCCTTCGCGTTACCCAATGCATTGGAGAGCTATATCGGGCTCACCCGCCCTTAGTTTATCACAGAACCACCCGTCTTCATAAACAATGCCAATGAACCATAACATAATCATAGCACATAAATTAAGCATAAAGGAAATATAACATTCCCATGTTGCAATAACAATATAACATTTTAAGATATTGAAATAATAAATCCATTCTAAAAACCATTTTCGAAACCATTTAAAACATTTAATAAAGAGATCTTTGAATCAAAGTGTCCCATAAAACTTTTAAGGTTTTAACATTTTAAAACATTAATATCCATATAAATAAATCCTTAAAACCGTTTTTAAAACATGGATATTAACGAGAAATATTTATAAGAATAAATCATTAAAACATTTAAAACCATATTTTAGTTAAAATGATTTTAACAAAATGAGAGACACTTGAATACAATAATTGAGGAATAACATTTAATCAGAACTTTATAATATCATGAGAATAAAGGAATTCATGATATAATATTCCAAAGGATAGTATATACACCATATAAGAGTGAATTGGTGCATAACAACAATGAAGTCTCAATAGAAATGTAAAATGGGATGAAATCCCCTGTAAAGAAGGTATCCTTAAATTAAGGATAAATGAATCTCATAATTATGTGTGACAAATATAAATACACCCAATATAAGTGGATATTAAGTGTAAAACAATCAACGATCATTCACACATATTCAAAGGATGACATATTCAATAACTACATGTTGAACCCAAAGAAATCGAAATTGGGTTAAGAAGTTCCCTTGACAGCCTAACAGTGTCACATCAAATTTTAGAAAAAGAGTTGATGAGAGAGATAAAGGGTATCTCATCACTTGGACATAAAATTTACGGTAATAAGGATATATAATAAAATATCCCCACACAATAAGATGAAAATTAAAAGACATAACAAAAGAAGTCTTTTAAAAAGAGTTGGGTGAAAGGTTCCCTTACCGATTTGGGTAACTTTCGAAACGTACACCCCATGAAAGAAGGACTATAAAAAATTGATGTAAATACTCATAAAAGAAAGTATGTTACACAAAGAGTAGAATAATGGAGAGTACATGCACCACTCAAAAGGAAATATTGGCAAATGTTGCATGAATCTCACGGGAATATGAGTGAGATGAAAAATCCCTTACAAAAACTCGGCAGCCTAACGACGCCACTTAAAACTTCCAAAAATGGATTGATGAGATAAAATAGGGTATCTCATCATATTAAAATAAAATTTACATCAAGAGTAATATAAAATAACATCCCCCATCATAACAAAATTGGAGCTTAAAAGAAGTGACATAAAGGAGAGTACTTAAAAAGAAAGAGAGAGGTTAGATCTCTTACGAAAATTCGGTAGCCTAACGGCGCCACTCAAAACATCCCAAATGGATTTATGAGAGAGAATAGGGTCTCTCATAATATGAACATAAAAATTACAGTAAGAGTAATATAAAATAACATCCCTATCACAAGAAATATGAGCTTAAAAGGAATGACATAAAAGAGTGTACTTAAAAAGAAAGAGAGGAGTAGGATCCCTTACCTCGGGTCCGACTTGACTCGATCGTTCTTTAACATCCTGAATAATAAATTTGAGTTAATTTATACTTTATTAAGAACCCTTTTCAAGTTAATTATTCCTTTTATATCACTTATTTCCATGTTATAAACATTATGTAATCATTTAAGTTAAAAATGTTTGTTTTGTCGATATTTGGTTCTTAAGTCGAAAGTGGACTTCTTACAATTACATGTTGTTCGTGTGGTCAAAATTTCATTATATCCAGAATGATATTCATGATTTTGATATCATATATATCACATATATCCAGAATATACAAGTATTTATAATATTACATAATCATTTAGAGGTAAGAAATGAAATGCACCGTTCATGGAGACGGTAAGCCGTACGTACGCATGAACGCTACTTTCATTTCTATGTCATATTAATGGAATTAAAACTAAATGAGAGGTATGTATATTCTAATTCCAGAATTATATTCATTATTTATATGTAACATACATCATATATAATAACTTTAAATACATCCTTTATACATCCCACATATGGCATTAACGAATCAAATCACTTTGAGGGGGCGGTAGTCCGCACTTCCTAAAATGATATTATCGTGTTTACCCACAATGGAAACCATAAAGGTATGCCACAAAAGAAAAATACAGAAGCTTAAGTAAAACATAAACATATTATATATCATATATAAGTATAGTGACATCTTAATGGCCACCTTTTAAGGTGTTATATGAGTGTTGAACAATCATCGTTTCGTGAGGCATAAACTCGCCATCCACAGAAACAATATGTTCTTTAACCATTTGATGTAGGTTTGTGTAAGTTTAGCTCTAATTATTATTATAAAAACATCCTAGTATATTTAATATACTGGAGTTGTTACAAAATAAATGAATAAAAAGAGTTTAGGGGGTTGGAGAAGCAAAATAAAACAAAAGAACACAAGTGAAGACATTACCTTAAAATTGGGTAACTCTTATTGATTTGAGATCAAAGGCTTCCTTGGGAAGACTTCTGCCCAAAGTGAGGCTTCTCGGAGTAAGATATGGATGTGGAGAGGAAAAATGAGCATGGGTTTGCCGAGCCAAAGGCTTGAGAGGTGTGGGTAAGGTGGTAGAGGTGGGGGCCTTTTATAAGAGGAGAGGAGGGGCACTCTTGGAAAGTAAAGAAATGTTACTTTATTTGAAAATGAGTTTCAGATTTAAAAGGTCCCACATTTATATAATTTGAGGATAAGGTGATAAGGTTTAGAAATCCACCAATCCAATAGGTTTTGGACATGTGTAGGTCATAGATTTTACATTATCTTTTCATTTTATTTAAATCCTTTATTAATGAGGTAATCACTGCATCATTATGATGTCATAAATAATTTTATTTATGTAATGTTAAAAAATTATAAATAAAATATCATGATGTAGGAAATTTTTTTATCTTTCCAATTAATATTTATAGTAAAAAATATGACTTGTATAACCCCATTTAAAAATTGTTTTAGTGAAACATCTCATGCATGTGACATTTTTATTTTAACTTTAAATAAAAAGTTATTTATGTCATTTTCCAACCAAAGTGGCTCCATGGGGTCCCCAAGTTGACCCATTGATTGTCTTGGTCGGACATGACACATAAAAAGAGGGAATGACATGTGTCTAGGTCATTTCACATTATTAAAACATTATTTTTACCTTAAATTACTCTAATTACCTCTAATCGCGATTAAGAACATAAAAGTTTCTATTCACCAAAAAATTATTTTAATCCCATTGAACCACATTTTAATTCCTAATTAAAACCATGTATGTAGGATTTTTGAAATTGAAAACACAGAGGTGGCAAAGTTTCATTTAAACAAGAAATCAGTTTCTTTAACTACCACTTAGTGGTTTCAATATTCATCAAAAATTGAAGTTTTTCAGAAAAATACCAAAAATTCACCCTAAGCTATATTTGATATTCGGAAATAAAAAATGATGTCTATTTTACAAAATTAAAAAAATATAAGTTGCATTAATTAATTTAATAATTAATTCCCGCTGTCAAAACAAATTCCCTGTTTTTATGAAACAATATCTATTAAAAGATTGACACTAGTTTAAGTCCAATTTCAAAGTGAAATTAATTCCAATGACCACTATTGGATTAAATGGTAAAAATATATTCTAATTTTACTTTAAAAACAATTCAAAAGATAATATAATCATATAAATAAATTAGATTAAAAAGTGGTTTTGAATTAAAATACAACATTTTTCACTGTTCATTAAAAAATGAACTTTATGGGAAAGATACAAAAAATTTACACAAAGTAAATTTTGATGTCTCTATTCTAAAGAAGAATTTTATTTCGTCAAATATAACACATAAAATTGTCAAAAAGCAGATTTAAAAGAGGTTCGCCATCAAAAGGTGGTTAATCGACCTTCTAAAGAACATTAGAATGTTTACGCTTAAAAATTGAATTCATTCACATTTTTAATCCTCTAAAATTTATTGTAAAAAATAAAAATATTTGAAAAACATATATAATCATTTTGTAGTTATTTCTGTTCATTATCACCATTACAATGTCTAGGCGTTAACTACCATTTAAAATAATATTATTTTATTATTAGAGTGCAACGTAAGATTCCCAAGAAACTCGTTGTTGCATATTGGGTACGCCATCGAGAATAGCATCCCCTTTAGAGTAATATTAATATTTTATTCAAAAATATGTATAAATATAAAAATGTCATATTCTTTATTTACCTGGGGTGTTACATCCTTCCCCCCTTTTGGGAATTGTGTCCTCGCAATTTTTAAAATTGGGCTTGGAAACTTCATTGAAAGTCCCATATCGGAATAAGAGTCAGGAAAACTATCACTTTAAAATAAAGAAAGATAATTACAAAGGTCACTCGAGTTAACCCATACTATGATTCCATGTAAGAAAACATGGACATGGAGGAGAAAACATAGGTTCATGTTCTGATGGAGAGTGATAGAAAACATGTTTAGGAGAAAGTTAACCACAAGAAAATCACAAACTTGTGATGGGTTAAACCGTATTCGATTCCTCAGTATGAAAAGTTAATAGACAATATTTTTGTTTTCTTTATTTAGGAATTTATTCATAAGGAAACATAATTACTTATCATGTTGACTTTCAAATTTTATTAGATTTCTGACACAAACTCATATTTTCTTCAAAAGACGAGTATTTAGGAAGACTTGTTCACTATAATCAACTTATAGAGAATCACCTAATCCACAAAAGTGAACTATATACTTCCCATGTCTTTAGACTTTAACCAAAACCAAAACCAAAAAGGTTAGTACAAGATCAGATAATCCAGAAAAGGATAACCCTTTATAAAAAGAAAATATATTCTTAATCTCCAAAATTTGTCCAACAAAACCCAAAGTTCAACGAGGACCATTTGATAAACAATTTGTCCATAAAATTATTCAAAGTAAACCAAAATAAGATTGAAACCCAAATATTTTAAGGATTTAGTCACATAGTCTTCCAAGGTACAAATTAACTTTTATCTCCAAATAACATCAGTTTCTCTTAAATTCTCATATTGAAAAGTAATTAACCTAATCACATATCCTCGATGATAGGTTAATCATTCCCATAGATAACCCAAAATAAACTTACTATTGATTCCTAAAATCATCTAACTAAAAAGAATTAGTCAAACTAACCAGGGACTTCACGTAGTCCAGTGGTAGGCGATAAATACCAGTCGCACTTTGGTTGTGGGTTCGATTCCCGCAGCTTTTTCCGACGTGACGGGTTGTCACATGGTCTGCGTGTTTTCCTTTTTTCAAAACTATTTAATTCTTAAAACATTCTCCAAAACAAGATAAAATCTTCAAAAAAATGATCATAACATATTTTAACCTCAAGTTTATCTCATTCCTTTCATTTTCCATCATAACATATAATAACCCATAATTACATCAAAAGTAAGGATCATATAAACTCTAATGGTTACCTTTATAATTATTACATTAACTTCCACATAGATTGGTCATCTCGTACATGATGCATTACAGATCATACCAAGGTTCAAGTGGTTGATCATGACTCCTTGATAGTTGGTTTATAACAACCACGAGTTTCCTCATTGAATCCACCATTTTATCTAGTATCTTAATCAGAGAACCACCACAGTTTCCTTCAAACCTGTTGTCTCTTTGGTGCCTGCTAGATCCATCCATTCACTAAAAACAGAAATATCAGTGTGAGTATATCAACAAAACCATCATGTACTAATGAGGAAGGTAAACACTAAGATATACTTACTCATTCACTTTATCAAAAACTAGGACTCTTTCTGAAATCCTAACCATTATGGTAATGTCACTTGTGCTTAGAGAATACCCTAACCTCTAAAGTTATCTAAACCGACCTTTGATACCAACTATAAGGCCCCAGCCTTAAACCTTACTTAATCTTGAGTTATTACAAGATTACACATTGAGGATATTTTCAGGTTTAGAGTTTTAGAGAATTAGATCATAAAACTTGCATTACATTCCACATTTAAATAAAGTGGTTACATAAAAGATAGTATTCATTTTTCCCATCAATGGAAACATATTTAAAATAAAACATGGATTCTTTCTCGACACTATCATCATATCATGCACCCTTCCCTTGACCTGTGAAAAACATTTCAAAAACTTGGGATGAGCATAAAAAGCTCAGTAAGGGATATAAAAATATGGAAAGGAAACATGAGTAATTGTATACATAAGAATGAAATCATACTTTACCCATAAAACATAAGCACTTTAACATACCTCATAAAATCATGAATAAATCATAGAAATCATAAGACATAAAGGTAACTTGAGGAATTTATAACATTCTTACGTAGGGAGTAACCCTCTTGGTTATGGTTGGAATACCCATCACAGTATATTCCCTAAATCTCTTCGGAGAAACCTTAACGTTTAACCCCTTCGCGTTACCCAATGAATTAGAGAGCTATATCGGGCTCACCCACCCTTAGTTTATCACGGAACCACCCGTCTTCATAAAAAATGCCCAAGAACCATAACATAATCATAGCACATAAATTAAGCATAAAGGAAATATAACATTCCCATATTGCAATAACAATATAACATTTTAATATATTGAAATAATAAATCCATTCTAAAAACCATTTTCGAAACCATTTAAAACATTTAATAAAGAGATCTTTGAATCAAAGTGTCCCATTACACTTTCAAGGTTTTAATATTTTAAACCATTAATATCCATATAAATAAATCCTTAAAACCATTTTTAAAATATGGATATTAACGAGAAATATTTATAAGAATAAATCATTAAAACATTTAAAACAATATTTTAGTTAAAAGGATTTTAACAAAATGAGAGACACTTGAATACAATAATTGAGGAATAACATTTAATCATAACTTTATAATATCATGAGAATAAAGGAATTCATGATATAATATTCCAAAGGACAGTATATACACCATATAATAGTGAATTGGTGCATAACAACAATGAAGTATCAATAGAAATGTAAAATGAGATGAAATCCTCTATAAAGAAGGTATCCTTAAATTAAGGATAAATCAATCTCATAATTATGTGTGAAAAATATAAATACACCCAATATAAGTGGATATTAAGTGTAAAACAATAAACAGTCATTCACACATATTCAAAGGATGACATATTCAATAACTACATGTTGAACCCAAAGAAATCGAAATTGGGTTAAGAAGTTCCCTTGAAAGCCTAACGGCGTCACATCAAATTTTAGAAAAAGAGTTGATGAGAGATAAAGGGTATCTAATCACTTGGACATAAAATTTATGGAAATAGGATATATAATAACATATCTCCACATAATAATATGAAAATTAAAAGTCATAACAAAAGAAGTCTTTTAAAAAGAGGAGGGTGAAAGGTTCCCTTACCGATTTGGGTAACTTTCGAAACGTGCACCCCATGAAAGAAGTACTATACAACATTGATGTAAATACTCATAAACGAAAGTATGTTAAACAAAGAGTAGAATAATGGAGAGTACATTCACCACTCAAAAGGAAATATTGGAAAATGTAGCATGAATCTCACGGGAATATGAGTGAGATGAAAAATCCCTTATGAAAACTCGGCAGCCTAACGACGCCACTTAAAACTTCCAAAAATGGATTGATGAAATAAAATAGGGTATCTCATCATATTACAATAAAAATTACATAAAGAGGAATATAAAATTACATCCCCCATCATAACAAAATTGGATCTTAAAATAAGTGACATAAAGGAGAGTACTTAAAAAGAAAGAGAGAGGTTAGATCTCTTACGAAAATTCGGCAGCCGAACGGTGCCATTCAAAACTTCCAAAATGGATTGATGAGAGAGAATAGGGTCTCTCATCATATGAACATAAAAATTAAAGTAAGAGTAATATAAAATAACATACCTATCACAAGAAAGATGATCTTAAAAGGAAAGGGAGGAGTAGGATCCCTTACCTCGGGTCCGACTTGACTCGATCGTTCTTTAACGTCCTGAATAATAAACTTCAATTAATTTCTACTTGATTAAGAACCTTTTTCAACTTCATTATTTTTTTATATCACTTATTTCCATGTTATAAAAATTATGTAATCATTTAAGTTAATAATGTTTGTTTTGTCGATATTTGGTTCTTAAGTCGAAAGTGGACTTCTTACAATTACATGTTGTTCGTGTGGTCAAAAGTTCATTATATCCAGAATGATATTCATGATTTGGATATCATATATATCATATATATCCATAATATACATGTATTTATAATATTACATAATCATTTAGAGGTAAGAAATGAAATGCACCGTTCAAGGAGACGGTAAGCCGTACGTACGCATGAACGCTACTTTCATTTCTATGTCATATTAATGGAATTAAAACTAAATGAGAGGTATGTATATTTTAATTCCAAAATTATATTAATTATTTATATGTAACATAAATAATATATAATAACTTTAAATCCATCCTTTATACATCCCACATATGGCATTGACGAATCAAATCACTTTGAGGGGGCGGTAGTCTGCACTTCCTAAAATGATATTATCGTGTTTACCCACAATGGAAACCATAAAGGTATGCCACAAAAGAAAATACAGAAGATTAAGTAAAACATAAACATATTATATATCATATATAAGTATATTGACATCTTAATGGCCACCTTTTAAGGTGTTATATGAGTGTTGAACAATCATCATTTCGTGAGACATAAACTCGCCATCCACAGAAACAGTATGTTCATTAACCATTTGATGTAGGTGTGTGTAAGTGTATCTCGAATGCTTCTTATAAAAACATCCTAGTATATTTAATATACTGGAGTGTTTACAAAATAAATGAATAAAAAGAGTTTATGGGGTTGGAGAAGCAAAATAAAACAAAAGAACACAAGTGAAGACATTACCTTAAAATTGGGTAACTCTTTTTGATTTGAGCTCAAAGGATTCCTTGGGAAGACTTCTTCCCAAAGTGAGGCATCTAGGAGTAATATATGGATTTGTAGAGGAAAAATGAGCATGGTTTGGCCGAGCCAAAGGCTTGAGAGGTGTGGGTAAGGTGGTAGAGGTGGGGGCCTTTTATAAGAGGAGAGGAGGGGAACTCTTGGAAAGTAAAGAAATGTTACCTTATTTGAAAATGAGTTTCGGATTTAAAAGGTCCCACATTGATATAATCAGAGGATAAGGTGATAAGGTTTCGAAATACACCAATACAATAGGTTTTGTACATGTTTAGGTCATATATTTTACATTATCTTTTCATTTTATTTAAATCCTTTATTAATGAGGTAATCGCTGCATCATTATGATGTCATAAATAATTTTATTTATTTAATGTCTAAAAATTATAAAAAAAATATCATGATGTATGAAATCTTTTTATCTTTCCATTTAATATTTATAGTAAAAAATATGTCTTGTATAACCCCATTTAAAAATTGTTTTAGTGAAACATCTCAAGCTTGTGACATTTTTATTTTAACTTTAAATAAAAAGTTATTTATGTCATTTTCCAACCAAAGTGGCTCCATGGGGTCCCCAAGTTGACCCATGGATTGTCTTGGTCGGCCATGACACATCCAATGAGGGTAGGACATGTTTCTAGGTCATTTAACATTATTAAAGCATTATTTTTACCTTAAATTACACTAATTACCTCTAATCGCGATTAAGAACATAAAAGTTACTATTCACCAAAAAATTATTTTAATCCCATTGAACCACATTTTACTTCTTAATGAAAACCATGTATGTTGGATTTTTGAAATTCAAAACACATAGGTGGCAAAGTTTCATTTAAACAAAAAATCAGTTTCTTTAACTACCACTTAGTGGTTTCACTATTCATCAAAAATTGAAGTTTTTCAGAAAAACACCAAAAATTCACCCTAAGATATATTTGATATTCCGAACTAAAAAATGATGTCTATTTTACAAAATTCAAAACATATAAGTTGCATTAATTAATTTAATAATTAATTCCCGCTCTCAAAACAAATAGCGTGTTTTTATGAAACAATATCTATTAAAAGATTGACACTAGTTTAAGTCCAATTTCAAAGTGAAATTAATTCCAATGACCAATATTGGATTAAATGGTAAAAACATATTCTAATTTTACTTTAAAAAAAATTCAAAAGATAATATAATCATATAAATAAATTAGATTAAAAAGAATTTTTGAATTAAAATACAACATTTGTCACTATTCATTAAAAAATGAACTTTATCGGAAAGATACCAAAAATTTACACAAAGTAAATTTTTATGTCTCTATTCTAAATAAGAATTTCATTTTTTCAAATATAACACATAAAATTGTCAAAAAGTGGATTTAAAAGAGGTTCGCCATCAAAAGGCGGTTAATCGACCTTCTAAAGAACATTAGAATGTTTACGCTTAAAAATTGAATTCATTCACATTTTTAATCCTCTAAAATTTATTGTAAAAAGTAAAAATATTTGAAAAATATATATAATCATTTTGTAGTTAGTTCTGTTCATTCCCACCATTACAACGACTAGGCGTTAACTACCATTTAAAATAATATTATTATATTATTAGAGTGCAACGTAAGATTCCCAAGAAACTCGTTGTTGCATATTGGGTATGCCATCGAGCATAGCGTCCCCTTTAAAGTAATATTAATATTTTATTCAAAAATATGGATAAATATAAAAATGTCATTTTCATTATTTACCTGGGGTGTTACACCATGGGGTTCACCAGTTCTCTACATCAATGTGCCTTTTCATTGATTATTGTGAGGTCAAAAAAATGATGATAAATTACAACTATCCTTTACCATGAATTGATTAATTGTTCGATCAAATACATGGAGCACAATACTTATCCAAGGTAGATATGTGGTTGGGATATTACCATGTAAGGGTGAATAAAGAGGATATCCCCAAGACTTCTTTTTTCACATGGTATGAGCATTATGAGTTCATAGTGATTCTATTCAGACTCATTAATTCCCTAATAATATTCATGTACTTGATGAATAAAGTATTTAGAGAATACCTTAACAAATTTTTGGTAGTATTTATAGACAATATTATAATATAATCCAAAACCAAGGAAGGGCATGAGGAGTATCTGAGTGCTGTTTTGAAGACCTTGAGAAAGGATAATCTCTATGCAAAGTATAGAAATTGTGATTTCTGGTTGAAATAAGTCTCATTCTTTGGGAATATCATCATAAGTAATGAGATATATGGATCCTTTGAATACAAAAACAATCGAGGGATGGTTGCAGGAAACATCTGTGACATATATTAATAGTTTCCTTGGGTTGGATGGATATTATCTCTGATTTGTGAGAAATTTATCATGATTTCCAAACCCTCTTACCAAGATAACTTGGAATAGAGTAAAATTTTATTAGAATGACGAATGTAAATAAAGCTTCATGGAGTTGAAAATGAGGCTTATCACTACCCCTATTCTCACACTACCCATAAGTGGGGATCTTTTAAAAATATTTAGTGATGCTTCAAAGAAGGGGTTGGGATGTGTATTAAGGAAAAATGAAAAATTCATTTTTTACACCTCAAGGAGGTTTAAAATTCAAAAGAAAAACTATCCCATGCATGATCTGGATTTGGAAGATGTGATCTTTCCATTTAAAATCTAGTGGAATTGTCTATTTAGGGAGACGTTTTAAATATATAGAGATCACAAAAGTCTCAAATATATATTCACATAGAAATAGATAAATATGATCCAATGAAGATGGTTATATAACATCAAAGGATTATGATTACTCAATCCACTACCATCTTAGGAAAGAAAACAAGGTTGTAGATTCTCTAAGTAGAAAGGACCAAAAAATTATATCATTGATGAGAATTGAGAAGGATCTGATCTTAATAGATTTGAAGAATATTAACATGGAAATCACAAATAAAGTAACATCATCAATTCTTTCACAAATTATTGATCAACCGTCTCTTTTGGAAAGGTTAAAAAATGCTAAAAAAGATGATGCATGAATTCAAAAGAAAGTGGAAACTATCAGAAAAGGGAAATCATCAAAGTTCAATGTTAATGAATAAGGAATTATGAGATTTGGTTCAAGACTATGTGTTCTATAAAATATTGAGTTAAAGAAATGAATTTTTGATGATACACATAGTTCAAATTTCTCCATTCACCCAGGAAACACAAAGATGTATCAAGATATCAGAGAGAACTATTGGTGGAATTACATAAAGAAGGAGATCGCTGATTATATATCAAAGTTCCTGGTATGTCTGCAAGTGAAGGCTAAAAGTTAGAAGTATAAGGTGATAATGCAACCATTAACCATACCAACATGGAAATATAAAAAAATCACCATAGACTTTGTCATCAGACTTCAAAAGACATCTAAGGGATACAATTCTATCTGGGTTGTTATGGATTGTTATACAAAGACTGAACACTTCCTCACAATTCGAGAGGATTTATCATTGGATCAACTGACATGGATATATTGTAGATAAGTGGTAAGAATGGATGTACTACCAATATTGATTATTTTTTATTGAGATCCAATATTCACCTCTATGTTTTTGAAAATTCCCAAGCGTTCTTTAAACATTGAGGTGAACTTCAATACAACTTATCACCCTCAAACTGATGTCCAATCAGAGTGGACTATCCAAACACTTGAGTACATGTTGGGAGCTTGCTCGATGGACTTAAAAGGTGGATGGGACCAACATCTTCATTTGGTGGAGTTCTACTATAGAAAAATTTTCCACTCGAGAATCCAAATGGACCTCTATGAAGCCCTTTAGGGAAAGAGGTACAGAACCCCAAAATGTTGGGATGAAGTTGGGAAATAAAAACTTCTAGGTCTTCAAATGGTTGAAGAAATGATGGAGAAGGTTAAGATAATCCAGCATCACATAAAATTTGTTCAGAGTTGAAAAAAGAGCTATGGTGAAAATCATCGACAAGACCTAGAGTTTGGTGTTGGAGACATGGTATTCTTATACATATCTTCATGGAAGAGATGATGATATTGGTGAATAAGGTAAAGATTATTCCAATTTACATCATCCCATTTGAGATCCTTGATTACATTGGAGTAATTTCCTATCGACTAATACTCCCACCGAACCTGTCTCAAGTACATAATGTATTCCATGTATCTCTATTAAGAAATTACATACCAGACCCATCACATGTACTCAATCCAGAGGTGGTACCTTTAGAAAATTACATTTCCTATAAAGATCATCTGGTGAATACCTTAGATCATAGATAAAAATTTATACAAAATAAGACAATACCCCTCATAAAAGTGTTGTGGAGAAACCACAAGTTTGAAGAAGAAACATGGGAACCAGAGGAAGTGATGAAGTAGAGTTACCCTCATCAATTTTAGTATGGGAAAAGGAAATTTCAATAGAAAAATTTATAAATGGGGGAAGATTGTAACGAACTGAACTTTTAATAAATAAAATTACACTTTTTGATTTAATTAAATATTTTATAGATATAGAAAAAACATGAATTTTTTTTGTTTTATTATATCCAATTGTATTTAAATGACCATTAAGTATCTTTAGCATTGATAATATAGTCGTTGAACAATGATCACATGACTAGTATAAATATAGGGTTTTAAAAAATTCTTTTGTCATAGAAAAAGGAAGTGATGGCCTCAACCAGTAGGATCATACCCTATGAATCCCATTTATCAAAGCTTATGAGGGAGATAAAATTTATGAGAGTTTCCTTAGAACAGTCCCAAGTTGAGATCCAACAACTTAAGTGTGAGCAAAACTGTTTCTAGGAGAATTTCAAGCTCATCGAGATCACGACCCAAACCATGTTCACTGAACAACCCCATGAAAGCCCCTTATCCCACACCTTACTCTTAGGTAATATGCTGGTGTAATAAATGGATATGTATAAATACCCTAGAATTATAAATATATACATTATTTTTATATATAATAATTAATCTATTTTCTTCCTATTTTCGTTACTCTAAAAATGATGTTTAAAGAAAAAATAGTATTTTTGGTTAATATTCAAAGTCAATTAAGAAGAATATTTTGTTGAATTAATGTATTTTTAAAATAAAAAATATTTTAATAAAAAATTATTATTAAATTTTTATTTTTAAATATAAATGATCATAAAATTTTTATGAAGTAAATGTAATTTTTATTAGGGTTTGAAAAATGTTATTGGCAAAAACCTATTTTTTTTTAAAAAATATCAGTATTTATTTTAGAAGTGAAGATTTGAATATTTAGAAAATTATTCATATAAAATTAATATCATTTTTGGAATCATGAAAATGAAATTATCTGATGGTGAATTTTTCATCATTTTCTCAAACAGTCAATTTTTTTGGGTAAAAATTAAATACCGTTTAAATATACAGTGTGTTTTATGACATTATAATAGACCAATAGTGATGTGATAAATACTATAATGGGTATAATCAGTCAAATATATGTTTTTTACTTTAAAATAATGTAATTTTAGGTTTTTTTAATTTTATAAATCGTTAATGAATCCTCCAAGACTTATAAAATATTTTAAGATTTTAAAATCATTTCTTTGAAAGTATGAATCACCTCCACAAAAGAAAGGGATATTTTTTATTATATTTTTCCCCTAAATTATAGAATAATTTATTTCAATCCCATTTGGTAGAAACCATGGTCAAAAAACTGTGGGATGCTTTGTGGTTTTGAATTTTTTATTATTTAGTGTCAAAAACCAAAATAATAAAGAAACCCCTCTCCTTTCCAATATAAACACACAAAAATCCCATTTATCTTCACTAAAAATCCTTTAATCTCATCCACACTCTGAAATATACTCCCTAAAGTGCTTCCAATGTGCCCTTATGCTCACAAGAATCCTCTCCTAAGCCTTTGGAGTCACACATCCAAGTAACGAATTCTCACTCTCCTCTTTTGATCAAGCACTTTATTTAAGATATGGCCTTTTTATTTTAATTATATTAAGGTTGGATATATTCTTACCTATCCAAGTTTTTTTAAATATTTTTTTAAATTATGGGATCCACTTTCACTCTCATTTATCCCTCTTATGAACCCTTACGTACACCCGTTACTATGCCGAAATTTCAGAAGAAATATTCAACCCTCTTTTATCAAGCATTACTTTTATATTATGTATTCTAATTTTCCTTTTGGATATATTGGAATATATTCTTAAATATACCAATTACTATCAGTTTCATGAATAAATGATGATATCCCCCTTTCTCTCTCATAAAAACCTTTTTATGAACTTCTATATGACACTGTTATGCTGCTGAAATTGCATCCTGATTTTCCATGCCAAAATAACAGTGTAGTGAATACCGTACCAAATTCTATATCAAGGGTATTCACATTTATTAACATAGAATTATTTTATTTGGGACTTATATGTATATATTCCACACTTCTTGATCATATAATAAATTATGACCATGAATGAATCCATGTTATATGATCTATGTGGCACACTTAATCATGAGAATGAAATGATTATTAAGGGTGCACCCTAATAGCACTCTAATGCATTGGGTAATGGTTAGTATCATAATATGCCATTTTTAGATAGATAATTTATCTGATTCCTTTATAGGACTTTTTTGACCATGGGGTCTTGGTAGTTTTATCCTTGATCTATTTATGATGTAGTTTTTTAAGTTGCGACATTTTCCATGTTAGGATTATCATGCTATGTCATGACTTATTATTCGTGTTCTTTTTATGCTCCATTGATATTACTATTGTCTAAACTATATTTTATTTTTCATGTTATTCCTTGTTTATTCCCTTACTGTGTTTTATATCTCAAACCTTTCTTACGTATGTCCTTAGGTTATCCAATGCAGTGTTAAGTATGAAAGAACATTTTGGTCATGTCAAATAATTTTTCAATAAATATGTTTGTTTTCATGTTTTAAGTTGTTATGTAATATACCTAATTTCCCAAATAAACTATACCTATTGATTTTATGAGTTGTATTAAGTTCAATTATATATAATAAATCATGTTTAAAAATGAAATAAAGAGGCCGATTATTATAATTATCCATTATTTATTGGGTTTCATCTTCTTTAGCAGTCATGATGACAAAAAGTAGGCTCAATCTTAATTTTTTCATTGATATTGATATTTATCTTGTGTTATCTCTTCCATAGTGTAACACCCTAATATTTTTAAAGAATAAAATTATGTTTGATAACATAATGGAAAAGAAAAAATTAGCTTAGACGATAATGAGACACCATAAGACTTTAAAATATATTTATTTAAAAAAAATTAATTTCTTAAATAGATTTTGGTACAGGAAACCCTGATATTTTTATGTTAGATAGTGTATTCAACATGCAACACTGAGCTCAAATGACCCATGATATATATAACCATCATAACCTATCCATTAAATTGGCAGGTATGAATAATATCAACTAATTTATGAATATATATATATATGTATATATATATATATATCCTACTCAATATAATTTTTTGGTAAATTTTTATTAAATAATCAACAAATTCTTAGTAAAGTGGTTTTATTCTACAAAAATATATTTTCTTCAAAAAAATTTTTTTAGTAATTTTCCTGAAAAAAATATTATAATAAAATTTTGGAACTTCTAAAATATGTATTTGATGAATTAAAATTTATTTTTTGAATTTAAATATCACAATTTAATTTGGGTTAAATTTTAGATTTTTTTGAAAATATTGATTTTTTAGTGAGTAGTGAAAAATATCTATTTCTGTAAAACTATAATTTATTTTAAATAAATTAAGTAATTTAAATTCCCTATTATATTATAAAGTAACATAATAATTATTTTATTATATCTAACTCACTTAAATTCTTTATAATCAACTGTATAATGGATTTTGTTATAAGTTTTTTTTTGTTTAAGAAGGGTTTTTAAAACTGTTTTAAAGAAAATAATGTTTATCTATTTTAATTAATTAAAATAACCCCTAATGAGTAATGTTTTAAATAAAATTTATATATTATATATTAATAAATTTTAATTTATATTCATTAAATCATAATTATTAGACATAGAGTTAATATAAAATCATATTGTACTTGAAAAATACACACCTCAAAAACTCGCTTTTTTATCATGTCTGCAGGTTTTATTTTAAATTTACTTTTTTTCCAAATTTTATAAAATTTATATTAAAGAAAAAATTAGTTTTTAAAATTATAATTTTAAATTTTTATTGGGGTGAAGAGTTTAAAATATTTTATAAAGATTATTTTTTGATTAATAGTGAAAAATTCTGAATTTTAATTGAAAACCACCTTTTTGTTTAAATTAGTTATAAAGTTAAATTATATTTTCAATTGGTTTTACAGTAAAAAAAGTTAAATTATATATCTATTAATCTAATTTAAGTCATTGGAGTCAATTTCATTTTGAAATTAGATATAAACACTTTGTAATCTTTTTAACATTTTCTATTTGAAAACCTGCTTTCTCATCACATCTACAAAATTAATTTTAAAATTAAAATGTTCCAATTATGTTAATTGAATTTGGAAAAATGTATTCCATATTTTGAAAAAAAAATAATTTATAATATATAATATTTTCAACTTAATTTTTTACAAAAATGAATAGTGAAAATAGTGAAAATTAATTAGTACAGTTTAGGTAAAAATGGGTTTACTGGGTGTTAAACTAAAAAGATAATGGTTAAAATAACATATAATACTTGTAAAAAATCTATTGTATGGCTATATTTTAAACCTATACCTTCTATTATGTATAATGGTCCTTTATTAGTGCCTTTTGACATGAAAATAAATGTGGATGGAATTCATTCTTTATAAAAAGTACAATGTGCCACTCACCTCACTTATAAAAGGTAACCCCCTATCCTATCATATTCACACATTAAAACCACTTTTTTATTCCAATAAATACCAAAATAACTTCCCAAATTCCCTCCCCTAGTTTTATAATCCTTATTTTTTGTTTAAATCTAACATAGTAAGGCTTTTGGTGCAATCCTAATGAGGATACCTGGAGAAGAGATAATATTCTTCAATGATAATTTTTAACTTGTTTCTTTATCTACCTCCATAAATTATTTTTAAAAAATTATGATATAATAACTTCAGTATATTACATATACAATGATTTTTTTATAATAAGTTAATTACCTACAACCATCTCCACTTCTATCAAATGGTTTACAAAATCATCATTCGTGTGTACGGCGGACTACCGCCTCATGAACTGATGTCATTCATTTTTCCATTACAACCTAATGTAGTTGGGTATGATGATGGATATAAATTATATATACTATATTTATAAAATTATCATACCAATTTATTAATTATATCATATAAACCTTTTTTACTTTTCATTTCATATGGGATACGATAACGTCTCTCATGTGTACAAGGGACTAACACATCATGAAGTGATATGATTTGTTTTTCATTAATGCTTTACATGGAATATAACAAGGATAATTTTAATGAATATATGTTATATAAATGAAACTATTATTATATTCATGACATATTTATCACTATGAAAATATAATATATCATTTTATTTTTTAAAATTGAAAATATGATAACATCATTTGTGTGCGTGCGGATTACCACCTACACAAAGTGATGTGACTCTCTTTTCATCATCGCACAAAATGTATGATATATGTAAGTATATTTAAAGAAATAATGTTTTATATATTATATTAATATCATTTTGGGAAGAAAAAAAATCACTTACCACTTTTTTATAATGATCATTGAAAAATGGAAATGTTACTCATGTGTACGTACGACCTATGTTCTCCATGATCACAATATACTTCATTTATCAAAACCATATTTCATGATTGGTATTAAAATTATAATTGAGGTATAAATATTATAATTATATCATTATTATTATTCTGGATATTATTTAACTATTTAATATGTATAAGAATCATAATTTTCATAACAAAGCACGAATGAGAAAACAAGGCAACTAACACCTAAAACAATGAATATAATAAAATATTAGTAAAGAACGGGTGATAATATGTTATAAAATAATAATATATGATATTATAAATATTAATATTATTCTTTAATAATTTAATAAATTTTTTAAAACCACTATACAAGAGGTTAAATTATGGTCAACCAAAAGGAATCGTGAGGTAAGGGATTTCTGTATCACTTTTTTACTTCTGTGAGACACATGCAATATTCACCACCTATTTATTTTATGTAGTGTATATACATAACATTAATTTATTTTATGATTCATATCATAAAAAATATAATGATTTATATATACCCATTTTAGGATTTATCTTTAATGGTGTTTATGGTTGAAAAGTTATCAAAGCAGTAAGGGATTTTTGTCTTAATGTACATTCTTTGAGACATATGTTATATTATGAACCTATATAATTTTATAAGGTATATATATAGACCCTTTTACATGTTAAATAATTATTATCCTTATTTTTATGATATTATAAGTTTCATTTAATTGTATTCTTTCATAAGGATTGTGATTCAATGTTATCAAAGTGGTATGAGTTTTATGATATAATCTCATCATGTATATGTATTATTTTTTATTATATTTTTGATGATGATATATCATAATGAATCTATTAAGAAACTAATTAATTTTATTATCCTCTGTTTATTTATTAAGAATAAATGTTTTCACTTCATTTTATTCTCTTTATGTAATCAAAATTTCAAAATAATTTTTTATGAGAAATAATCTTTGTTTCTTGCTTCGGTCGAAAACAATTTTTCTTCCAAAACTATTTTCTACAAATTTTTTTAATTTTTTTTAAAAATATTTAAATTATTTATTAAATAATGTTTTCACCCATGTTTTACATTTTAATTTTCTTTAAAACGAATCTTTATGCCTTTTTACAAGCAATGCTTATTTTTCTTTTACCGAAAATGTGAAAGGAATATTTTTTTAATGGGTAAAACATGAACAAAATTTTCCACCTTCATGAAAATTATTTTATTTGAAGTTTCATTTATAAATTTTGAAGTATATTTTAAAATAAAATTATTTTAAAAATTTTGTAAATTATTTTTTTCAAAATGGGAAGGATATTTTCCTCAAGAAATGTTTTAATTGATTTTAAATATTCCTTTATAAGTTTCCAATGTTTTTTTCAAATAAAATAATTTTCAAAATAGTTTTTTAAATTTTTAGTTTTGAAAAATTGAATTTCAAAATGAAAAGGTTATTTTCAACAAAATTTATTTAATGATATTTTAATGGTATTTTCATTTATCAATGTTAACAACCATTTTTGTTACTTATGCACTTATGGGGATATTTTGTAATGATTTCATCATCATTATTTATCTAGATGAATTAATATTATTTAAAATAGATTGTTATGGAACCCATTTATTTTACCTGGGTCAATCATGTTTCAAGGAGATTTTTATAGAACATATTTTTTCAATGGGTTAATCATGTTTTAAAGAGATTGACATGAAATCCTTTTCTTTTAAATGGGTTAATCAAGTTGTAAAAAGAACAATAATTGTTTTTATGAGTTTTATGATGAAATAAAAGCTCTATGTAATTTATTCATGTTGTGGTTATTTTAAATATTATACGATGGGGGATCCCTGGTAGCACCAATTGATCCCATTACAACTTATACGATGGGGCGGCCTAGATAGCATCTGGTGATACCATTACATATTATATGACGGGGTGGCCCAGATGAAGTCGGGTGAGCCCGATATAGCATATATGATGGGTGAACCTAGATATTTCTCCAATGAATTTGGTAAATATTATGTTCTACATATAATTTTATTAGAATTTAACCATATGTTTATTCCAATTATAAGGCTTTTGTAAGGGTTCTATGATGATTATGTTTCAAAATACCAACACGTTTTATCTATGATTACCATGGGTTTATAATATTTCCTTTGAACAAGATTGATATCATGGCTCATTATTCTTGATTTTTATGAATATTTCCCTTTTTTAAATTCTTAATACACGTTTCAAGATTATTGATTCTTGTATCGATGAGTTTGAATTATTTTATTATTCTATCATGGACTCTAATTATGGCATCATACCTTTATGCACTTCCTTTTCTCATTGATGAATTGCAATTATTAATGCTTAAGTTTACCATTACTAAGAATTTGAGATCATCATTCTTATAGTTCCTATTCACCAAGTTATAAAGAATGAGGTTAAAAGAATTATGTTTTGAAGGAATTTTATATGGATGATGATGATGAATTAATGTGAAATAAGAAAAGCTATATTAAGTGGTATAAATTCTCATTTAACAACATGGGTTTTGTTTATGTAGGTGATTTTCCTAATTCTATAAAACTATAAACCTAAAATTTCCTCGAGAATATAAGTGATCTAGTTTTCCCTTTTCATGTTGTAAGGTTTTTATGGAAAAAATTGGGCCATAATTATTGATATCAATGCCAAAAATATAAAATTCATGATTTTAAGCACTAGATTTGGGGTGCAGGTTTGAGGTAGATATAGTTGGTATCATAGGAAAGGTTTAGATAACTTTTTATATTATGATGTTTTTGTGTGAGGTTATTTTAAAATTCATAGATAACATATTAGGTCTATAAGATTAGGGTTGATCACAAGTTAAAAGTCATAGACACCCCTTTGAGGTTTTAAGTGACAAGATCTTAAAGTACTTTATGACATTTTAGAAGACGTTTTAGTAGGTTGAAGTATTTTTAAAGATATGGTTTAACATGAAGTATACATTTAAATTTTTTGAAAATTAGATTTTATTTATTGATAACCTTTAAGGTTTATATGATCTTGAGATCACAAGTTTTATCCTATACATAACCACTGGTTTGAAAAGTGATTTGGTGACAATGTGATTAATTTTATTTCAAAATAAGATCACCATATTTTTGGGCTTGAATTATGAAAGGTGTGATATAACCCTTGAGTTTAAAAAACTCTTTAATTTTGAGGTTATTGAGAACATTTGGGATATAGTTTTATGGAATGATTTAGTTTTAATACAGGGTATTGCAGATGAATTTTAAAGATTAATGTATCATATGAAGGATTATCCATTTTGATATTTATATTACCATGGGTTAACCATTTTGGTTTTGGTTAATCTCTAAATATAGGAGGAATAGATTGTTATACCTTTTATGGGTTTTTGGTATTTAAAAGTTGATTTTAGTGCCTCTTTAATGAAGAAATCATCTTGAATACTCATCATTTGGAGAAAAATATGATATTGTGGTGGAAATTGACAAAAGCATGGAATTTTACTCATAAAGAAAGTACATTTACTTATTCTCTTAGTCAATATGGAAAATAATTCCTCAAATCTAGGAAAATTATCTTGAAACTAAAATTTTATCTTATTAAATTCATATCTAATGAATCAAGTGGTCTTATTGATCATCAAAGATGTATAGTTTTTAGTTCCTTAACATTCCATTTACCATTCAATTGTTTTTGATCAATAAACTTAATCACTCACTATAATTATTTGTGATATTCTTATATTCACACCATTGTTATCCTATTTGGAAACCTAGTTATGCGTTATTCCAAATAAATTTTTTACTTACCTTTATCTCTTATTAAGAGGGTGTTTTATTAATCGTTTTTATAATGTGGGATTACAATAAAATTATTATCAAACTTACATCCTATTCTTATTGAGATAAATTTTAAATTATAATGAAACAATTTATCAAAGGGGAAGATGTAACACGTTAATATTTTAAAAGAAAAAAATTGTGTTTGATAGCGTAATGGACACTCGACATTGAGTTTATATAAGAATGAAACACTCCAAGTATTTATGATATATTTCTTTTTAAATAAATTTTATATCTTAAATAACTTTTGGTGCATGCAAACCTGAGATTTTTATGTCTGATAGCATATTCAACACGCAACACCAAGCTTAAATGTCCAATGATATATATAACCATCATAACCTAGCTATTAAATTGGTAGGTATGAATAGTGATGACTAATTTATGATATAAATATATATATTTACTACTCAATATACATTATTGATAATTTTTTAGTAAATAATCAATCAATTTTTAGTAAAGTGATTTTATTCTTTAAAATATGTTTTCTTCAAAAATGATTTTTTTAGCAATTTTCATGAAAAAGATATTTTAATAAAATTTTTTAGATTTTAGAAAATTTATTTTATAAAATTAACATAATTTTATGAATCAGAATATCAAAATTTAATTTGGGTGAAATTTTGGAATTTTTCTGAAAATATTGATTTTTCATTGAATAGTGATAATACCGATTTTTGTAAAATTATCATTTATTTTCAATAGATTATGTAATTTAAATTCCAAATTATTTATTAAATTAACATAATTATTCATTTTTTTTAATTTAAACCACTTAATTTCATTTGAATCGACTTTGTATTGGATTTTAGTTTAAGTTTGTTTTTGGGTTTCAAAATGGGTTTCTTAAAATTGCTTTAAAGCCCATAATGTTTATCCATTTTAACTAATTAAATAATCCATATTGAGGAATTTATTAAATGAAATTTATATATTATATTTCGATAGTTTTAACTGATATTCATATAATACTTATAGTTATACATAGAGTTAATATAAAATCATCTTGTACTTGAAAAATACACTTCTCGAAAACCCACTTTTTCATACTGTCTGTGGGTTTTATTTTAAATTTATATTTTGAAAATTTTAGAAAATTTATTTTAAGAAATAAAATTTATTTTTAAATTGTAATGTAAAAAAATTTATTAGGGTAAAATTTTGATAATTTTCTAAAAAGATTATTTCTTAATTAATAGTGAAAAATAATGAATTTTAATTGAAAACAACATTTTAATTTAAATTATTTACAAAGTTAAATTATATTTTAAAATGTTTTAAATTAAAAATAGTTTAAATATATATATTAATACAATTTAGGTCATTGGAACCAATTTAATACTGAAATTAGATATAAAAAATTTGTAAAATTTTAAACATTTTCCCTTTGAAATATTGTTTTCTCATCACGTCTACGAGATTAATTTTTAAATTAAATTTCAAAAATTACGTGATTTTAATTTGAAATTTTTTTTCTATATTTTTAATCATATTTTTTTATTATATTATAAGTTAAAATTAATTTTTGAACAAAATAAATAGTGAAAATAGTAAAAATTAATTACCATGATTAAGGTAAAATGGGTTTACTCAGTGTTAAACTAAAAAAAGGGTTAAAATGACCTAAAAACTTGTTTAAAATTTATTTTATATACATATTTAGAACTTATAACTTCTATTATTTATAATTTTACATTATTGGATCGTTTTTACCTGAAAAAACATGTGTCCAATTCATTATTTTCATAAATTACAAGTCTCCAACTCACCTCAGTTATAAAAGGCCACCCCTATCATATCTTCTTAACACCTAGAAAACTCTTTGGTTTGACCAATACCTAAAAAAATCAATTAAAAATTCCTTAAAATCATCCTAAAAGTCTTAGTTTTGGAATAAAGACAACCAAGGAAAACTTTTAGTGCAAACCTAAGGAGGGTACCCAAAGAATAGAAAACCTTCTTCAACAAGAAATTTTATTTTATTTCTTTTTAAACCCATTAAATTATTATTAAAACATTATAATATAACAAAATTAGTATATTAAATATATTTTTATGTTTTAATAATAATATAATAATCTAAAACCATCTCAACTTCCATAAAATGGGATACGAAATCATTATTCGTGTATACAATGGACTACCGTGTCGTGAAACGATGTAATTCATTTTTACATTTCAGCCTATAGAGGTTGGGTATGGTGATGGATATAAAATATATATATAATATTTATAATATATTAATACCCATTTATTTATTATATCATATAAAACTTTTTTACTTTCCATTCTATAGTGGATATGTAATGTTGCTCGTGTGTATGGCATATTATCGCCTCATGAAGTGATGTGATTCGTCTTTCACTAAAATTTTACATGGAATTTAATAGGGATAAAGTTAATAAATATATGTGATATACAATAAATTATTATGATATTAATAACATATTTATCATTCTGAAAATATAATAAATTATTTTCTTTTTTTAAACTAAAAATATGATAACATTGTTCGTGTATGTGTGGACTATCGTCTTCACAAAGAGACGTGACTCTCTTTTCATTATCACACCACATTGATGATATGTATAATTATATTTAAAGAAATAATATGGTAGATAAGATATAAATATCATTATGTAGAGAAAATATATTACTTACGTCTTTTCCATAGTGATCATTGAAATATGGAAACGTTACTCATGCGTACATACGACCTACCATCTCCAAGATCATAACATACTTCCTTTTTCAAAATAATATTTAATAATTAGTATTAAAATTATAATTTATGTATAAATATTATAATTATTTCATTATTATTATTCTGTGGATTATGAAACTATATAATATGAATAAGAACAAAAACTTTCTTAACCAACCACGAATGAGTAAACAAGGCAATTAACACCCACAATAATGAAAATAATGAAATATTATTAACTAAAAAATGATAAGATGTTATAAAATGGTAATATATTATACTATAAATATTAATATGATTCTATAATAAGTTAATAACATTTTTAATATCACTATAAAATATGTTAACTCGTGATCATCCAAAAGGAAGCATGAGGTAAGGGATTTCTATCTCACTTTTTACTTATGTAAAACACATTCCATATTCACCACCTATTTATTTTATGTGGAGTATATAATACCCATTAATATAGTTTATTATTCTTACCATGAAAATTATTGGTATATACACATCCATTTTATGATATATCTTTCATGGGGTTTACGGTTAAAAAGTTACCAAAGTGGTAATAATTGTTTTTGTTTCAATTTTCCTTATTTGAGAAATATGTTATGTTATGTACCTATATCCTTTTATGAAGTGTATATAAAAACACTTTAAAATTTTATATCATGACTATAATTCTTTTAATGATATTATATGTTTCCTTTAATCTATTCTTTCATGTGTATTACAACTCAATGTTATCAAAGTAGTGAGAGTTTTATGATATAATCTCATCGTTTATTCGTATTGTTTATGATTATATTTACAATGGTATAATATCATGATAAATATCTCAATAAAATTATGAATATTATTATCATATGTATAATTCTTGTGAATAAATGTTTTCCCTACATTTTCTCTCTTTATGAACTCAAGAGTTCAAAAGAATGTTTTTATGGTAAATTGTCTATATTTATCCCTTCGGTCGAAAACCCCTTTTTCTTCCACAACTAGATTTTCTACATTTTATTTAAAAATGTTTTTAAAAATATAAATATAATTTATAAAATAAATTTTTTACCCATTTTTTACTTTTTACAAAATGTTTTTAAATGAATCTTCATAACTTTTTCCGAATAATGCCCATTGGGATTTTACAGAAAACATGAAAGGAATATTTACTTTAACATGTAGGGCATGACCAAAATTTTCCTCCATCATATGTAACATCCCAAATAAGTAATGAATAATAGATATTTTTATCTATGTCTATTAATGAATTAGATAGTGTTTTAGAGGCTTAAAATGAAAATAAATACAATCTTACGCATGGAATACCCTAATATTCTTAATAGATTTTTTTACTGCCTTTTGATGGAAAACCCTTCTAAAATCTATATTTTGACAATTTTATAAGCTATGTTTGTCAAAATAAACTTATTATTTATGATTGGGACATCAAAATTTACTTTGTGTGAATTTTTGGTATTTTTCGGATAAAGTTCATTTTTTAATGAATAGTAAAAAATGTTGTATTTTAATTCAAAACCTCTTTTTAATCTATTTTATTTATATGATTAGATTATATTCTTAATTGGTTTTGAAGTGAAATTAGAATATATGTTTACCATTTTATCCAATGGTGGTCATTGGAAACAATTTCACTTTGAAATTGGACTTAAACTAGTGTCAATCTTTTGATACTGATTGTTTCAAAAAAACCCGCTATTTGTCATGACAGTTGGAATTAATTATTAAATTAATTAATGCATCTTATATGTTTTGAATTTTATAAAATAGACATCATTTTTGAATTCGGAATATAAAATATAGCTTAGGGTGAAGTTTTGGTATCTTTCTGAAAAACTTCAATTTTTGATGAATAGTGAAACCACTAAGTTGTAGTTAAAGAAACTGATTTTTCGTTTAAATGAAACTTTTCCACTTCTGTGATTTGATTTTTAAAAATCTGACATACATGGTTGTCATTAAGAAGTAAAATGTGGTTCAATGAGATTAAAATAATTTTTTGGTGAATAGTAACTTTTAAGTTCTTAATCGCGATTAGTGGTAATTAGTGTAGTTTATGGTAAAAATAATATTTTAATAATATGAGATGAGCTTGACACATGTCCTACCCTCATTGGATGTATCATGGACGACCAAGACAATCCATGGGTAAACTTGGGGACCCCATGGATCCACTTTGGTTGGGAAATGACATAAATAACTTTTTATTTAATGTTAAAGTAAAAATGACACAAACAAGAGATGTTTTACTAAAAAAATTTTTACATGGGGTTATACAAGTCCGATTTTTGATTATAAATAGTAATTGGAAAGCTAAAAGGATTTCCTACATCATAGTATTTTTTTTATAATTTCTAGACTTTAAATAAATTAAATTATTTATTACATCATGATGATGAAGCGATTACCTTATTAATAAAGGATTTAAATAAAATGAAATGATAATGTAAAATATAAGAACTAGACATGTCCAAAACCTATTTTATGGTTGGATTTCGACCCCTTATCACCTTAACCTCGAATTATATCAATGTGGGACCCTTTTAATCCAAAAATCATTTTAAAATAATGTAACATTTCTTTACTTTCCAAGAGTGCCCCTCCTCTCCTCTTATAAAAGGCCCCCACCTCTACCTCCTTACCCACACTCCCAAAGACTTTGGATCGGCCAACCCCTGCCCATTTTGTCTCTCCACATACCTCTCTTACTCCTTGAAGCCTCACTTTGGTCAGAAGTCTTCCCAAGGAAGCCTTTGATCTCAAACCAAAGGGAGTTACCCGATTTTAAGGTAATGTCTTCACTTGAGTCCTTTTGTTTTATTTTGCTTATCCAACCCCCTAAACTCTTTTTATTCATTTCATTTGTAAAAACTCTAGTATCTTCAATATACTAGGATTTTGTTATAAGAAGGATTCGATCTAAACTTACACACACCTACATCTAATGGTTAAAGGACATACTGTTTCTGTGGATGGTGAATTTATGCCTCCCGAAACGATGATTGTTCAACATTATTTTAACACCTTCAAAGGTGGACATTAAGATGTAACTATATTTATATATGATATATAATATGTTTATGTTTTCATTAAGCTTCCGTATTTTTCATTTTGGACATAACTTTATGGTTTCCATTATGGGTACACGCGATATCTTCATTTAAGGAAGTGAGGACTACCACCCCCTCAAAGTGATTTAATTCATTAAATACCATATGTGGGACGTATAAAGGATGGAACTATGATATTATATATGATATTATACTGGAATTATAATATACCTTTATATCATTATGATTCCATTCTATAAAATACGAAATAGAAATGAAAGTAGCGTTCATGCGTACGTACGACTTACCGTCTCCATGAACGGTGCATTTTATTTCTTACCTCTAAATGATTATGTAATATTATAAATGCATGTATATACTGGATATATATGATATATACATCATGATTATAATTCTGGATATAATGGATACTTGAACAACCTGTAATTATAAAGGGTTCATTTTTGACTCATGTACCATTGATCGTTAAAACAACCGTTATTAACTTAAATAATTACATAGTGTTCATGACATGGAAATAGGTGATATAAAAGGAATAATGAACTTGAAAAAGGTTCTTAAGCAAGTAGAAATTAACTCAAGTTTATTATTCAATACATTAAAGAACGATCGAGTCAAGTCGGACCCGAGGTATGAGACTTCGTCTCAATCTCCTTTCATTGAGACATATTTTGTTTTATACACAAACTTCTTTTATACGTTGTATAAACCCCTTTGACTTTTACATTTATTCAAAAGGAATATTTTTTATACGAAGCGTTTACTAAATGAAAAAAGGGAATGTTTATGTCGTACGTATGTGGCGACAACGACTTCTCCACCGTTGTGACCATTATTTGAGTTTTGGCTTCCTCTACAAGCCATACCTTTTTTTTAAAAAGAAAAATAAATACCATGTTTTACTTTTCTTTTATTTTGGTATTGAAAATTATTTTCATAATGTTTTTATATCAATGTGTTGTATTGATATCTTGTGATTTAAAGGTGGAAATGTTATGTTTCCTTTATGCATGTTTTATGTGATACGATTATGTTGAGGTTCTTGGGCATTATTATGAAGACGGGTGGTTCCGTGATAGACTAAGGGCGGGTGAGCCCGATATAGCTCTCCAATGCATTGGGTAATGCAAAGGAGTGAAACGTTAAGGTTTCTCCAAAGAGATTTAGGGAATATACTGTGATGGGTATTCCAAACGTAACCAAGAGGGTTACTCCCTATGTAAGAAAGTTATGAATGCCTCAAGTTACCTTTATGTCTTATGATTTCTATGATTTATTCATGATTTGATGAGTTATATTAAAGTGCTTATGTTTTATGGGTAAAGTATGATTTCATTCTTATGTATATATGTACCCATGTTTCCTTTCCATATTTTTATATCCCTTACTGAGATTTTTATGCTCATCCCATGTTTTTTTGAAATGTTTTTCACAGGTCAAGGGAAAGGTACATGATATGATTATAGTGTCAAGGAAGTGTCAAGAAAGAATCCATGTTTTATTTTAAATATGTTTCCATTTATGGGAAAGAAGAATACTATCTTTATGTGACCACTTTGTTTATATGTGGAATGTAATGCAAGTTTTATGATCTAATTCTCTAAAACTCTAAACCCGAAAAGATACTCAATGTGTAATCCTGTAATAACTCAAGATTAAGTAAGGTTTAAGGCCGGGGCCTTATAGTTGGTATCATAGGTCGATTAAGATAACTTTAGGAGTTAGAATTATATTAAATTATTATCCAAAAATATTTTTTTATGGTCAAATTGAAGTGATATAGTATTTGAAGATTACCATGTTGCTTCATCTAAGACATGTTTGTTCAGAATGGTTTTGCACAGAGGAAACAGGGAAGCAGTTTTAGGAAGGCATGCAGAAGGAAATAACCTTCCAAATCAGCATCCTAAGATGGTCAGAATTGGAACTGAATAGTTTGTTGCAGTAATGGCGCAGTTGACTCAAGCGATAATTGGTGGTGGTATCCATGCACGAGATCAGCCAGATCAACCGTAGAGGAACATGTCAATGGTGGAACATTTCATGAGGCAACATCCCCCATCATTCAGAGGATCATCTGACCCTGTGTTAGCTGAAGGGTGGATTAAAGCCCTGGAGAAGATTTTCGATGTCAGGGGGTGTTCAGACAATGAAAAGGTTAGTCTTGCTATTTAACGTTTGGTGGGTGAGGCAGATCAGTGGTGGTCTATGGTTAAAAATATCAGGGACGCTGATGAGATTGATGCTCTCGACTGGGATGAATTCAAAGGTATGTTTCTTGAGAAGTATTTTACTAAGGTTGTTCAACTTAGGATGGAAAAACAATTCTTGGAATTGAGGCAAGAGGAAGACTCAGTGTATACCTATGAAGAAAGGTTCACTCGATTGGCAAGGTATGCTCCAAATTTTATCCGAGACCTTGATAGTAAAATCAATCATTTTTACTCAGGATTAAAGCCAAAATATCGAAGGGAATCAGCTTCTCGTGGGTTTAAAAGTTATGAAAAGCTTGTTCGATGTGCGGAGAAGGTGGAAATGGAGTTTTTCGATGATCAAGTGTTCTATAACAACCAACAGAAGAAGAGACCGAGGTGGCATGAGAAAGGTAAGAATTCTTCAAAAAAGTCTGATGGTAAGAAAACTAAGTTTCTAGTTTGTGATAAATGTGGAAAAAGGCATGCTGGGGAATGTTTTCTAAATTCTGTAAAGTGCTACCGATGTGGTAAGATGGGACATAAGGCTCGTGTTTGCACTAAAAATGATCAAGGTGAAGGTAAGACCAAATTTGATTTACAGTTAGTGAAATGTTATAAGTGCAATGAGATGGGTCACTATGCAAACAAGTGTCCAACAAAGAGATTGAGTGATGGGAATCAGTTAGACTACAAGCATAAAGGGGTGGTGAAATCCTTTGCAACTACTTCAGCAAATGTCGGGCCATCAAATGAAGTTGTATCAGGTACTTTGTTTGTTTTTTCAGATTATTACAGTGTGTTGTTTGATTCAGTGTCTACACATTCTTTCATCTCTAAAACCTTTTCTAGTAAAATGGGAATACCATCTCAAGAAATGACTCCTGAACTTTTGGTAAAAACACCTGGGGGAAATGTTGAGGCAAAAAGAATTTATAAGAATCTCCCTATCCTTGTCTATGGAAAGAACCTACTTGCAAACCATATTGTTCTACCTCTAGTAGAGTTTGATGTTATCCTGGGTATGGATTGGCTCTCTATTTACCATGCTAAGATTGACTGTAGAGCTAAAGAAGTTTATTTTTAGAAAGAATTTCAGTTTGTGTACAAGAATGAACCCTTACTATTGATAACTTATCAAGAGGCTGAGAAACTTGTAAAAGATGGAAATGAATGTTACCTTGCACACATCATTGAAAATAAAGGAACTGTTCAGATTAATGATGTCCCAGTGTTAAATGAGTATCCTACTATTTTTTCTGATGAGTTGCCTGGAATAATACCAGATCGGGAAGTTGAGTTTACGGTTGACTTAGTTCCTAATGCTAAGCCAATTTCAAAACCCCCTTATCGAATGGCTCAAATTGAACTTTTAGAGTTGAAGGAGCAATTGCAACATTTATTAGAGAAAGGTTTCATTCGACCTAGCACATCACCATGGGGTTCTCCTGTTTTATTTGTTAAAAAGAAAGACGGTTCAATGAGACTTTTCATTGATTATAGAGCCTTGAATAACATCACTGTTAAGAACAAATATCCTTTGCCTCATATCGATGATTTGTTTGATCAGCTTTAGGGAGCTCGGTATTTTTCAAAGATTGACTTGAGATCAGGGTACCATCAGCTGAAGGTAAAGGAAGTAGACATTCCGAAGACTGCGTTTCGTACAAGATATGGCCATTATGAATTTGTAGTAATGCCTTTTGGGCTAACCAATGCACCTGCTGTATTCATGGACTTAATGAATAGAATTTTCCATGAGTTCTTAGATAAGTTTGTGGTGGTTTTCATTGATGATATTTTGGTGTTTTCTAAAAGTAAAGAGGAGCATGAAATACATTTAAGGGTTATCTTGCAAACCTTAAAAGAAAAGAAATTGTATGGGAAATTCAGCAAGTGTGAGTTTTGGTTGCAACAAATTTCTTTCCTTGGTCACATTGTTTCTAAAGATGGGATAATTGTTGATCCTGCAAAAACAAAAGTTGTGGAAGACTGGTCAAGACCCACAAATGTAACTGAGATTCGTAGCTTTCTTGGTTTGGCAGGCTATTACCGAAGGTTTGTTAGAAATTTTTCACGGTTATCTAGTCCAATGACTAAGCTAAATCGGTAGGGTGTTAAGTTTATCTGGACAAAAGAATGTGATGATTGTTTTCAGGAATTGAAAAGAAGATTGGTGAAAGCTCCAGTTTTGGCACTACCTTCTAGGAATGGTGAGTTTGTTATCTACAGTGATGCTTCATTGAAAGGAATTGGTTGCGTCCTAATGCAGAATGATCAGGTAATTACTTATGCTTCACGACAGTTGAAAACTCATGAGGTAAATTACCCTACACATGATTTGGAATTAGATGCTATTGTTTTTGCTTTAAAAATTTGGAGGCATCATTTGTATGGAGTAAAGTGTGAAATATATACTGATCACAAAAGTTTAAAGTATATATTCACTCAGAATGAGTTAAACATGAGACAAAGGATTTGATGAAATTTGGCATAGAAGTTTTTGGCGCAGGATGTTCTTCTGTTTTGTTTCATGTATCAGTGAGATCATCTCTATCAGACAGAATCAAGCAAGCACAGAAGCAAGACAGTGAGTTGTAGAAAAAGGTAGATCTGGTTCAGAAAGGTAAGTTGCCTGAATTCAACATTGATAATGATTGTGTTTTGAGATTTGGGAAGAGATTGTGTGTGCCTTGTGATTCACAGTTGAAGAGAGAGTTATTATGTGAAGCTCATAGTTCTCCGTTTTCAGTTCATCTTGGCAGTACTAAGATGTACAGAGATCTACGGGAGCATTACTGGTGGGATGGAATGAAAAGAGATATTGCTAATTTTACTGTGAAGTGTTTGACATGTCAACAGGTTAAAGCAAAGCAGCAGTTACCAAAAGGGATGCTTCAGACTTTACCAGTGCCAGAGTGGAAATGAGAGAATATATCCATGGACTTTGTTGTGGGATTACCGAAGACATCTTGAGGTAATAATGCAATCTGGATTATTGTTGATCGCTTGACTAAATCTGCTCATTTCCTTGCTATACGAGATACTTTTTCCCTATATCAACTTTCCCGTTTGTATATTAAAGAGATAGTCAGGTTACATGGAGTTCCCCTCTCCATTGTATCTGATTGTGATCCTAGGTTCACTTATAACTTTTGGAAAGGCCTTTAGAAGTCGTTGGGTACTAAATTAAATTTTAGTACAGCTTTTCATCCGCAATCAGATGGGCAGTCAGAACGAACAATTCAGACCTTGGAGGATATGCTACGAGCTTGTTCTATGGATTATCAGGGAAGTTGGGACCAACATCTTTCTTTGGTTGAGTTTTCATATAATAACAGTTTTCATTCCAGTATACAGATGGCACCATTTGATGCGTTATATGGGAAGCGGTGTTGAACTCCATCTTTCTGGGATGAAGTGGGTGAAAGGAAGTTGATGGGACCAGAATTGGTAGAAGAGATGGCAGAAAAAGTTCATTTGATTCAGAAACACATGAGAACAGCTCAGAGCAGGCAGAAGAGTTATGCGGATAACCGGAGGAAGGATCTATCTTTAGAGGTAGGTGATCATGTTTTTCTCAAGGTTTCTCCATGGAAAAGTGTGATGAGATTTGGTGAGAAAGGAAAGCTGAGTCCAAGGTTCATTGGACCATATGAAATTCTGGAGAGAGTTGGATCAGTTGCATACCGGGTGGCTTTACCTCCGAGTTTATCTCAGGTACACAATGTTTTTCAAGTTTTGATGTTGAGAAAGTATATGCCAAATCCATCTCATGTTTTGAGTCCATAGGTAGTTCATTTGGAAGAGAACCTATATTATGAGGAACAAACGGTCCAGATTCTTGACCATAGGGAGCAAGTGTTATGGAATAAGGTGATTAATCAGGTAAAGGTTTTGTGGAAAAACCACATGATGGAAGAGGTAACATGGGAATCTGAAAATTCAATGAGGGATAAGTACCCCCATTTATTCAATAAGTAAATAAATTACGGGGACGCAATTTTATAAATGGGGTAAGGATGTAACATCCCAAGTATGTAATGAATAATATATATTTTTATCTATGTCTATTAATGAATTAGATAGTGTTTTAGATGCTTAAAATGAAAATAAATACAATCTTATGCATGGAATACACTAATATTCTTAAAAGATTATTTTACTGCCTTTTGATGGCAAACCCTTTTTAAATCTATCTTTTGACAATTTTATAAGCTATGTTTGTCAAAATAAACTTATTATTTATGATTAGTACATCAAAATTTACTTTGTGTGAATTTTTGGTATTTTCCCGATAAAGTTCATTTTTAATGAATAGTGAAAAATGTTGTATTTTAATTCAAAACCTCTTTTTAATATAATTTATTTATATGATTAGATTATCTTTTTAATTGGTTTTGAAGTGAAATTAGAATATATTTTTACCATTTTATCCAATGGTGGTCATTGGAAACAATTTCACTTTGAAATTAGACTTAAACTAGTGTCAATCTTTTGATACTGATTGTTTCAAAAAAACCCGTTATTTGTCATGATAGCAGGAATTAATTATTAAATTAATTATTGCATCTTATATGTTTTGAAATTTTTAAAATAGATATCATTTTTTAATTCGGAATATCAAATATAGCTTAGGGTGAAGTTTTGGTATCTTTCTGAAAAACTTCAATTTTTGATGAATAGTGAAACCACTAAGTTGTAGTTAAAGAAACTGATTTTTCGTTTAAATAAAACTTTTCCACTTATGTTATTTGATTTTAAAAAATCTGACATACATTGTTGTCATTAAGAAGTAAAATGTGGTTCAATGAGATTAAAATAATTTTTTGGTGAATAGTAACTTTTAAGTTCTTAATCGCGATTAGTGGTAATTAGTGCTGTTTATGGTAAAAATAATATTTTAATAATATGAGATGAGCTTGACACATGTCCTACCCTCATTTGATGTGTCATGTCCGACCAAGACAATCCATGGGTCAACTTGGGGACCCCAGGGAGCCACTTTGGTTGGGAAATGACATAAATAACTTTTTATTTAATGTTAAAGTAAAAATGACACAAACAAGAGATGTTTTACTAAAACAATTTTTATATGGGGTTATACAAGTAATATTTTTGATTATAAATAGTAATTTGAAAGATAAAAATATTTCCTACATCATAGTATTTTTTTTATAATTTTTAGACTTTAAATAAATTAAATTATTTATGACATCATGATGATGAAGCGATTACCTCATTAATAAAGGATTTAAATAAAATGAAATGATAATGTAAAATGTATGAACTACACATGTCCAAAACCTATTTTATGGGTTTATTTCGAACCATTATCACCTTACCCTCAAATTATATCAATGTCGGACCTTTTGAATCCGAAACTCATTTTAAAATAATGTAACATTTCTTTACTTTCCAAGAGTGCCCCTCCTCTCCTCTTATAAAAGGCCCCCACCTCTACCTCCTTAACCACACTCCCAAAGCCTTTGGCTCAGCCAACCCCTGCCCATTTTGTCTCTACACATCCCTCTCTTACTCCTTGAATCCTCACTTTGGGCAGAAGTCTTCCCAAGAAAGCCTTTGAGCTCAAACCAAAGGGAGTTACCCGATTTTAAGGTAATGTCTTCACTTGAGTCCTTTTGTTTTATTTTACTTCTCCAACCCCCTAAACTCTTTTTATTCATTTCTTTTGTAACAACTCCAGTATCTTAAATATAATAGGATGTTTTTATAAGAAGTATTCAAGCTACAATTACACACACCTACATCTAATGGTTAAAGGACATACTGTTTCCGTGGATGGTGAATTTATGCCTCCTTAAACGATGATTGTTCAACATTATTTTAACACCTTCAAAGGTGGCCATTAAGATGTCACTATATTTATATATGATATATAATATTTTTATGTTTTCATTAAGCTTCTGTATTTTTCATTTTGGGCATACCTTTATGGTTTCCATTATGGGTAAACGCGATATCTTCATTTAAGGAAGTACGGACTACCGCCCCCTCAAAGTGATTTGATTCGTTAAATACCATATGTGGGATGTATAAAGGATGGAACTATGATATTATATATTATATTATACTGGAATTATAATATACTTTTATATCATTATGATTCCATTCTATAAAATATGAAATAGAAATGAAAGTAGCGTTCATGCTTACGTACGGCTTACTGTCTCCATGAACGGTGCATTTCATTTCTTACCTCTAAATGATTATGTAATATTATAAATGCATTTATATACTGGATATATATGATATATACATCATTATTATAATTATGGATATAATGGATACATGAAATAATTGTAATTATAAAGGTTTTACTTTTGACTCATGTACCATTGATCGTTAAAACGACCGTTATTAACTTAAATAATTACATCGTGTTCATGACATGGAAATAAGTGATATAAAAGGAATAATGAACTTGAAAAAGGTTCTTAAGAAAGTAGAAATTAACTCAAGTTTATTATTCAGTACATTAAAGAACGATCGAGTCAAGTCGGACCTGAGGTATGGGACTTCGTCTCAATCTCCTTTCATTGAGGCATATTTTGTTTTATACACAACCTTCTTTTATACGGTGTACAAACCCCTTTGACTTTTACGTTTATTCAAAAGGAATCTTTTTTATACGAAGCGTTTACTAAATGACAAAAGGGAATGTTTATGTCGTATGTATGCAGCGACAATGACTTCTCCGCCGCCGTGACCATTATTTGAGTTTCAGCTTCCTCTACAAGCCATACCTTTTTTTTCAAAAGAAAAATAAATACCATGTTTTACTTTTCTTTTATTTTGGTATTGAAAATTGTTTTCATAATGTTTTTATATCAATGTATTGTATTGATATCTTGTGATTGAAAGGTGGAAATGTTATGTTTCCTTTATTCATGTTTTATGTGATACGATTATGTTGAGGTTCTTGGGCATTATTATGAAGACGGGTGGTTCCGTGATAGACTAAGGGCGGGTGAGCCCGATATAGCTCTCCAATGAATTGGGTAACGCGAAGGAGTGAAACGTTAAGGTTTCTCCAAAGAGATTTAGGGAATATACTGTTATGGGTATTCCAAACATAACCAATAGGGTTACTCCCTACGTAAGAAAGTTATGAATGCCTCAAGTTACCTTTATGTCTTATTATTTCTATGATTTATTCATGATTTGATGAGGTATGTTAAAGTGATTATGTTTTATGGGTAAAGTATGATTTAATTCTTATGTATACATGTACCCATGTTTCCTTTCCATATTTTTATATCTCTTACTGAGATTTTTATGCTCATCCCAAGTTTTTTTGAAATGTTTTTCACAGGTCAAGGGAAAGGTACATGATATGATGATAGTGTCAAGGAAGTGTCAAGAAAGAATCCATTTTTTATTTTAAATATGTTTCCATTGATGGGAAATAAGAATAATATCTTTATGTAACCACTTTGTTTATATGTGGAATGTAATGCAAGTTTTATGATCTAATTCTCTAAAACTCTAAACCCGAAAAGATTCTCAATGTGTAATCTTGTAATAACTCATGATTAAGTAAGGTTTAAGGCCATGGCCTTATATCATAACCATTATTTTATTTAAAAATTAATTTATTATTTTAATGATATTTTAAAATAAAATGATTTTCAAAATGTTTTAATTTTTTTTAAAAATAAATAGTATATTTTCCTCAAGATATTTTTAAATGATTTTAAATATTCTTTTATATGTTTCCAAGGTTGTTTTCAAAAAAAGTATTTTCACAAATTTTAGTTATTAAAAAGTGATTTTCAGAATGGAAAGGTTATTTTTCTCAAAATGAGTTTAATAATATATTAATAGTATTTCCATTCATCGACATCAATAACCCTTTTTGTTATTTAAGCTACAATGGGGATATTTTATAATGATTCCATCATTGTTCTTTCTCTGGATTTATTAAGTTTGTTTCAAAGAGATTAGTATATAAGTCAGTTCTTTTCTATTGGTTAATGACGTTTCAAAGAGATTGACATTAAAACCTTTTATTTTCCATGTTTAAATTAATTTATAAAAAGATTAATTATTGTTTTTATGATTTTTATGATAAAATGGAAGCACTATTTACTTTATTCTTATTGTGGTTCTTGGACATATTATATGATGAAGCAACCCAAATACCACTGAGTGAGCCTATTAATGCTTATATTATTGGGAGAACCATATAGAATATGGTGATCTCATTACATATTATATGATGGTGTAGCTTGAATAGTGTTGCGTGAACCTATTACAACATATAAGATGGGGTGGCCTAGAAAGCATCGCGTGAGGCTGATATGGCTTATTTGATGTGTGAATCTATATAGAACTCCAATGCATTAGGTAATTATTTTTTTCTCTAGAGAATTATATTGAAATCCATCCATATATTCACTCTAATTTTAAGTGTTTTGTAAGGGTTCTATGATGATGATGTTTCAAGATACTAACACATTTTATTTATGTTTTCCATGGGTTTATAATGTTTCCTTTAAACAAGGATATCACATGGATGATGATTTTTGATTTTTATGAGTCTTTTTCATTTTTAAATGCTTATTACATGTTTCATGATTAATGATTCCAGTATTTAAGGGTATGAGTTATTTTATGATTCGCTTATACACTCTGATTATGTCATTATACCTTTATGCACTTCTTATTCTCAATTATGAATTTCAATTGTTAATGATTAATTTTAACCTTTCAGAACATTTTATCTCACCCTTCTTATATTTCCTCTTCCCTGGGTTATAAATAATGAGGTTTAATGAATTATTATTTGAATGGATTTCATATAGATAGTGATGATAATGACTTAATGTTAAATAAGAAAAGATGGATTAATTGGAATAAATTATTATTTAATTACATGTATATTATATATATAGAAGTTTTTCCTAATTATATAGAACTCTAAACCAAAAATTTTCTATAGAATGTAAGTGATATAGTTTTTAATTTTGATGTTGTATGGTTTGGATGTAGAAAAATTGGGTCAAAACTTTCATTATCAATTCCATAAATGTAATGATTATGATTTTCATCACCAGATCTTAGAGTGCAGGTGCAGGGTTGTTATAGTTAGTATTAAAGGAAATTATTAGAAAAATTTGGAGATTAGGATGTTTTTATGTGAAGTTATCTTAAGAGTTATGGATACCATATTATGTCTATAAGATTAAGGTTGATCATAATTTCAAATTCTTAGACACCCCTTTGAGATTTAAAGGGATGAGATATTAAAGTAATTTATGAAATTTTAGGATATGTTTTAGTGGGTTAAAGTATTTGGAAAGCTATGGAATAACATGAAGTAGGAATTTAATTTTTTTGGAAATAATATTTAAGTTATTGATAACCATTAGGGATTATATGATCTTGAGAAAGAAAGTTTTTCATATAGATAACCACAAGATTAAAAAGTGATTTGGTGACTATGTGATTAATGTTACTTTAAAAGATGGTCACAACATTTTTTGATTGAAATTTGAAAGGTATGAGATAATCCATGAGGTTAAAAAACTCTTTAATTTTGAGGTTATTGAGGTCATTTGGGATATAGGGTTATGGAATGATTTAGTTTCAACATTGGGTATTACTGTTTAATTTTGAATATTAACATGTTATATAAAGGTTTATCCATTTTGGGATATATCTTTGAATGTGCTAACAATTTTTGTTTTGGTTAATGTCTAAGGACATGAGGAATAACTTGTTATCTCTTTTATGGTTATGTGGTCTTTAAACGTTGATTTTAGTACTTCATGCATGAATAATGTATCTCGAATTATCATTATTTGGAGATAAAGATGAGATTGTGGTGGAAATTTACACAATGATTGAATTATACTCATTAATAAATTATATTTCTTTATGCTCTTAGTCTATATGGAAAATAATTTTTCGACTCTAAGAAAAGTATATTGAAACAAAAATTTTATCTTATTACATTCATATCTAAATAATCAGATGGTCTTTTAGATCATCATAGATTAATAGTTTTGAGTCCCTTAACTGTCCATTGACTATTCAATTTATTTTTATCAATGTCCTAAATCACTCTCTATAATTATTTATACTTTTCTTCTACTCCCAACTATGTTCTACTATTTGGAAACCTAGTTATGTATTATTCTATATGACCTTTTTACTTGCCTTTCTCTCTTATTTAGAGGATGATTTATTAACCCTTTTTATGATGTGGGTTGAAAATAAAATTATTTTAAAATTTCCATCCTTTTATTATCAAGATAAAGTTCAATTTTTTTGGATGCAATTTATTAATCGGGGGTGGGGGTTGGGGGGGGGGGATGTAACACCTCAAGATTTTAAAAGAAGAAAATTATATTCGATAGCATAAATGAAACACAACACTGAGATTAAACAAGAATGTAACACCCCAAGACATTAAAATATATTTCTTTTTAAATAAATTTAGTTTATTAAATATATTTCATTACATGAAACCTTGATATTTTTATGCTATATAGAATATTCAACATGAAACAATGGGCTTAAATTACCCATGATATATATAACCATCACAACCTAGCCATTAAATTGGTGGGTATAAATATTATTAAATAATTTATGAAATGAATATATATATATATATATATATAAATTTCTCACTCAATATAAATTATTTAATTTTTTTACTTAATAATCAATCAATTTTTAGTAAAGTGATCTTATTCTTCAAAAATATGCTTTCTTTAAAATGAATTTTTAAGAAATTTTCATGAAAAATATTATAATAAATTTTTGGAACATTTATAAAATTTATTTGATAAAATTTACTTCATTTTTTGAATCTGAATATCGAAATTTACTTTGGGTGAAATTTTTGAATTTTTCTAAAAATATTGATTTTTAGTGAATAGTGAAAATTTTCAATTTTTGTAGAACTATTATTTATTTACAATAAATTAAGTAATTTAAATTAAATTTTTTTTCAAAGAAACATAAGAATTATTTAGTTATATTTAACCCTCCTAATTTATTTTGAATCAAAATTATATTATATTTTCGTATAATTTTGTTTTTGGGATTAAAAAGGGGGTTTTTAAATATTTTAAAGCGCATAATGTCATCCATTTTAATTAATTAAAATAATAAATAATTATGTGTGTTTTAAATTAAATTCATATATTAAACATCAATAAATTTTAATTTATATTCATACAATGATTATTATTAGTCATAGAGTTCATATAAAATCAACTTGTACTTGAAAAATACACTTCTAGAAAACCCGCTTTTTCATCATATCTGGAGAATTTTTTATATTTAATTTTTTCCAGTATTATAAAATTTATTTGAAAAAATAAAAAAATCTGTAAATAATAATATAAAAATTTTATTAGGGTTAATTTTTTATAATTTCATGAAAAGATTATTTTTATGATGAATAGTGAAAATACTAAATTTTAATTGAAAACTATCATTTTGTTTAAATTATTTATAAAGTTAAATTATATTTTAAAATGGTTTAAAAGTAAAAACAGTTAAATTATTTATCTATTAATCCAATTTATGTCATTTGATCCAATTTCTTATTGAAATTGGATATAAAAATATTATAAAATTTTGAATAATTTCTCTTTGAAAACCCATTTTCTCATCGCATCTGGAAAATTAATTTTTAAATTAAAATGTACCAATTATGGGAGTTCAATTTGGAAAATTGTAATAAATAGTTATAATTTTTATAATTTATATTATATAATAAGTTAAATGTAATTTTTGAAAAAAATTAATTCTGAAAACAATGAAAATTAATTACCATGGTTAAGGTGAAAATGGGTTTACTGGGGGGTTAAACTAAAAAGATAAGGGTTTAAATAACCTAAAAACTTGTATAAGATTTATAATCTAGACAAATATTTACCACATAACTTCTATTATCAATATTTTTCTTTTATTTTACCCTAGTTTTATGAAAACAACTTTGGTGGAATTCATTCTTTTCAAAAATTACAAGTGTTCGACTCACCTCACATATAAAAGGTCTCCCCCTCTCTTTTCTTTTTCACACCTTTAAACCACTTTTTGTTGGACAATAAACACCCAAATAACTTCCCAAATTCCATAAAATCATCCTATAATCCTTACTTTGGCCATAAAATCTACCTAAAAAGGATTTTGGTGAAAACCTAAGGAGGATACCCGAAGAAGATGTAACATTCTTCAATAAGCGTTTTATTTTATTTCTTTATTTGTGTCCTTAAATTATTTTTAAACAATTATGATATAATAACCTAATTATATTACTTATAATTTAATTTTATAATAATTTAATTTCCTAAAACCATATCCACTTCCATCAAATGGGTTATGAAATCATCATTAGTCTGTACAACGAACTACCGCCTTGCAAACCGATGTCATGCATTGTTATATTACAACCTATCATGGTTGGGTATGATGATGTATATAAAGTATATATATGATATTTATAATATTATTATACCTATTTATTAATTATATTATATATACCTTTTTTACTTTCTATTCCATGGGGGATACGATAATGTCACTCATGTGTACAAAGAATATCAGCCTTGCGAAGTGATGTGATTCATCTTTCACTAACACTTTACATGGAATGTAATGAGGAAAAATTTAATGAGTATATGAGGTAAAAATTAAATTATTATTATATTTATGAAATATTTATCTTTATTAAAATATAATATATCATTTTATTTTTTGACACTAAAAATATGATAACATTGTTCATGTACGTGTGGACTATCGCCTTCACAAAGTGATGTGACTATCTTTTCATCCTCAGACCACATGGATGATATATATAAGTATATTTAAAGAAATAATACAGTATGTATGATATTAATATCCTTATTCAAATAAAATATATTACTTACCTTATTTATATAATGGTCTTTAAAAAATGGAAATGTTTCCCATGCATACTTATGACCTACCGTCTCCATGATCGTAACATACATTATTTATCAAAAACATATTTAATGATTGGTATTAAAAATATAATTTATTCATAAATATGATAATATTTCATTATTATTATAAATATTATGTAACTATATAATATTCATAAGAACCATAACTTTAATAACAAATCATGAATAAGAAAACAAGGCAATTAAGACCCTAAACAATGAAAATAATGAAAGACTATTAACGAACAGGTGATAAGATATTATAAAAGGACCATATATGATATTATAATTATTAATATGATTCTTTAAAAGTTTAATAACATGTTTAAAACTGCTATATATGAGGTAAATCATGATGAACCAAAAGGAAGCGTGAGGTAAGGGATTTTCATCTCACTTTTTACTTCTATGAGACACATTCAATATTCACCACCAATTTATTTTATATGGTATATATAATACCCATGAATATATTTTATGATAATTATCCAGAAAATTATTTTGATTTACATATCCACTTGAGTATTTATCTTTCATTTGGTTTATATTTCAGAAGTTACTGAAGTGGTAATAGATTTTTGTCTGAATTTTCCTTCATTGAGACATATGTTATGTAATATACCTATCTCCTTTTATGAGGTGTATATATAGACCATTTGACATGTTAAATAATGATTACAATTTTTTTTATAATATTATAAAATTCATTTAATATCATTCTTTTTTAGGGATTATGATTCAGTGTTACCAAAGTGATAAGAGTTTTATGATACAATCTCATCGTTTATCGATATTATTTATGATTATATTTACAATGATGAAATCTAATGATCCTTATCTCAAGAAACTCATGAGTTTTTTTATCCTATGGTTATTTATTGAGAATACATGTTTTCTATTCATTTTTCTATCTTTATTTACTCAAGAGTTCAAAAGATTATTTTATGAGAAATCCTATTTATTTCTATCTTTGGTCGAAATCCATTTATCTTCAAAAATTATGTTTTTTACAATTATTTTCAAAAATTATTTTAACACTATTAAAATTATTTATTAAAAACATTTTTTTACCCATGTTTGGATTATTACAAAATGTTTTGAAATTAATATTCATGATTTTTTTTTCAAAACCATGACCATTTTTATTTTACTGAAAATGTGAAAGGAAATTTTATCTTAACATGTATGGGATAAATAAAATTTTCTACTATCATGACCATTATTTTATTTGAAGCTTATTTTATAAGTTTTCTAAGACATATTAAAAGTAAAGTTTTTTCAAAATGTTTTAATTTTTTTAAATGGAAATAAAATTTTCCTTAAGAAATGTTTTAAATTGTTTTTAATGCTTCTTTTATATGTTTACAAAGTTGTTTTTCAAAGAAAATGTTTTTTCTAATATTTTTTGAATTTTTAGTTTTTAAAAAGTGATTTTCAAAATGAAAAATTTATTTTCCTCAAAATGTATTTAATGATATTTTAATGGTATTTACATTCACCAAAAATCAATAAACCTTTTTGTTACTTATAATATAATGAGGATATTTTGTAATGATACCATTCTCATTCTTTATTTGGATGGATTAAGATTATTTCAAATAGATTATTATAGAACTCGTTTATTTTCCACGGGTTAATCATGTTTTAAGTATTTTATTATAGAACTTGTTTATTTTACATGGGTTAATCATGTTTGAAATATATTTACATGAAACCCTTTTATTTTCCATTGGTTAATTAAGTTGTAAAAGGAATGATGATTGTTTCTATGAGTTTTATGATGAAATAAAATCTCTATATACTTTTTTCATATTGTGGTACTTGGATATCATATATGATGGGGCAATCCAGATAGCACCAAGTGATCCCGTTAAGACTTATACTATGGGGTGGCCCAAATAGTACTAGGTGATCCTATTATAGCTTATATGATAGGGTATCCCAGATATGGAAAGGTGAGTCCATTATTTCTTATATGATAGGGTAGCCAAAATAGCACCGGGTGAGCCCAATATTGGTTATACGATGGGTGTAACCATATAACAATCCAATGAATTAGATAACAATTATATTCTACGTAGAATTATATTGGAACTTGAACATGTGGTTATTCCAATTATAAGGGTTCTATAAGAGTTCTATAATGATGATAATCTACAATACCAACACATTTTATCTAGGATTTCCATGGTTTTAAAATGTTTCTTTTGAACAATATTGTTATCACATGTCTTATGATTGTTGCTTTTTTATGAATATTTCCTATTTTAATTCCTTATTTCATGTTTCATGATTGATGATTCAACCATTAATGGGTATAAATTATTTTATGGTGTTCTCATGCACTCTGATTATGTTGTCACACCTTGATGCACTTATTTTTCTCATTGATGGTTTTTAATTGTTAATTCTTAAGTTTAAACTTAATGAGAATTTTATCTTACCCTTATTATGTTTCATCTTCTACAGGTTATAAATAATAAGGTTGAACGAATTATGTTTTTAAGCGGTTTCATATGGATGATGATTATGGATTAATGTGAAATAAGAAAAGTTGTTTTAAGTGGGTGAAATTCCCATTTAACGACATAACCTAATTCTATAAATATATAAACCTAAAATGTCATTGATAATGTAAGTGATCCAGTTTTTCCTTTTGATATAGTAATGTCTGGATGAACAAAAACCGGTTCACAATTATTGGTATTAATACCAGAAATGTAAAGATTATGATTTTCAACATTGGATCTGGGAGTACAGGTTCAACTTTTTTATACTTAGGATCTCTTCTCTCTTGGATTATGGTTTCAAATTGGGATGTGGTGATTTCAAAGGAAAAATGTAGGTAGATCCATGTTAAGGAATTTTTTGATAATTTAATTATGAATTCCTTGGTTTTAATTGGTTTTCTAAATTATGATGTGTATGAAAATGGGTGTTTCAAAGGTCTGAAAGTGCATATGGTTCTTGAAATAGTTATCCCCCATTTTTAAATATTTTTGAATGGAATTATTAGCTTTTTAAAATTGGTTTATGATAAAAAGAGATCATTATGGCTTAGAATTGGATCGAAGCACTAGGGATATAACGACCCATACATTACATACATGGTTAATACTTCAAAATTAAATCATACTTATTACAACATATAACAAAATCATGAAAGGACCGTATAGGTATAGTGTCTTTAGAAACTAGGAAACATAAACAAATGGTTCATAAAGCATCTACACTGTCTCCCATTTATTTCATCATATCTATAGTCCCTTTTTGGCATATCTTACTTAATAACCTTTTTCCTAACCTCGGGAAAGAAAACATACAAAAGGGTGAGCTCAAATTCTCAGTAAGGGTAAACAAAAGAAATATCAATCACATCAAATTTAAAAGAACATAACATTTTGGAAATCTTACCCTCCAAAAGAGATCATAATTTCGTAACATGGGATAAATCATGGTAGTGAAATGTAATCCCAATAATCATAACTTAAAACCTGAAACTTTGTGGAATACACACATAATCATAGAGAATCATTTATTATTAGTGAAGACTCATAGCCAAGACTATCTTAGTGGACAAAGTCCATTTCTGAATCGAGTTCACTCCTCGTTTCAGTCCTGTTTCACTGAACCAGTTTAACCTTCCATTCCAACCATGTCTATCTCCTGAGATATAAAATCTTTACCCAATGCATTGGATGGAGGTATAGGTCCCACCCATCTCATAATGACACCATTCTTATGTGTGCCACAAAATCATAAACCATACATCATAGCATAACCCATGTAATAAAAATGGGAATATTAAACATCATGACATCATAAAACAATTCATATAAGATAAAGGAATTCATAAAAATATTTCCATCACAACATAGTCAAATCAATGTAATAATAGGGATAGAAACAGAACCCTATATTATCATAGATGGAAAATAATTCTGATAAAACACTTGAACTCCATTCTTGAGGAAAATATCCTTTCTACTTCAAAAACACGTTTCCTGTCATACAATTCTAAACTTAAAGAAGTTTAATAAAAATAAACTTGTAAACTTGTACAGGAATCTTCTTGGAAATAATGTTTTAAAAATCCATTCATTCCATATAAGTTAAAAAAAACATTCTTCTCGTACTTTTGTCGGAAAAGTCAAAAAGTACCTCGTACGAAAAACGACAAAAGATTCCTTTCATATCTTTTACTAAAAACTCACCGAAGGGTAAAATTGGATTTAAAAAATTTTAGGTGGATGGAAATAATATTACATATTTAGTAAACATGGATGTGGATGATAAAATACACCCCAATAAATTCCAAAGTATAAACAATCTCGAATAAAAATGAGATTGTGATATTTCCCTTACCTCAGGTCCGATATGCTTTGTACGTGTCCGAACCTCCTGTATAATGATTTAAATAATGTCATTTACTTATTACAGAATCATATTAATTGTTATGATACCATATATGGTCATATTCTTAGCTTCTTATTAGTAATATTTCATTACTACTTGTTATTCAGGTGTTTATTACTTTTTGTTCTTAGGCATGTTTTGTCAAATAAATTCTAATTAATATTTATAGGATATAGATACATCTTTTAAAGAATGGTATTAGTGTAATATATATCATATTAATTCATTCAATTCATTTATATAATAATTATTCAATGAAGATCCAATAGAACGAGTCACATCACATCGTGGAGACGGTAGCCCGTACGTACGCACGAGCGATGATATCGTTCCCATGATCGTGGAATTGTATTGAAGTGTATGTATACTATTTAATAATAAATATCACTTTAAAATAATCATATATAGTTATTCTTTACACCATTATACCCATCCAAGTAAGGTGGTGGTGGAAAATAGATTACACCACGGCGTGGAGACGGTATTCCGTACGTACGCAAGCGCGGTGATTTCATTTTCTGTAGGATGGATAAGAGGTGAAATAGGGTTGTTTAATATTTATAATAACATATCATTATATAATGGATATTGATGTTATTACCTCATAATGAAACAACAAAAGAAGAGGGAGTAGAAGAAGAATGAAACTTGAAGAAAATTGTAGAAGGTATTACCTCTTTCTCGAAGTGCCTCCTTTAAACATTCTCTTAAGGCACTAGAGTTGGTCTTTTGATAAGACCAGTACCTCTAGTAGGTTTATAAGGAATTGTGGAAGTGAAATGGGTAGGGTTTGTCCGAGCTTGAAGGCTCAAATTGGTGCGAGGAATAGAGGGAGGAGGTGCCCTTTTATAAGGGACAAGAGGGGTACCTTTGGAAAGTGTGGAAATATTATTTTATTATAAACTTATCTTTGGTTTCAAAAGGTACAAAAATCATTAAAGATGAAGATAAGATGACTCATAGTCGAAATAAAATCATCCAATCAGAATTGGACATGTTTTGGAAAATATTTTAATCATTATAATATTATTTATTTAAATCATTTATTAATGAGGTAAATACTTCATCATTATGGTGTCATAAATAATTTAATTTATTTGGTGTTTAAAAATTATAAAAAAATATCATTATGTAGAAAATCTTTTTAGCTTTCCAATTAATATTTATAGTTGAAAATATAATTTATATAACCCCTTATAAAAATTAATTACTAAAATATTTTTGTTAATGTCAATTTTGTCTTTACATTAAATTAATTAATCCAAATTATCATTGTCACTACCAAGTGGCTCAATGGGGTCCCAAAATCGACCCAAGGATGCCCATGGTTGGCCACAACTCATCCAATAAGGTTAGGACAAGTTTCAAGGTACTTTTTAATTATTATAATATTCTTTTCACCATGAATTACCCTGTTTACCTTTAACCGTAGTAAATAAAAATTACCGTAGTTACTATTCATAATATCAAAAAAATAAAAGTAACATATTTACATAATTTGGACCCACTGATTCCAAATATGGAATCCATTTTTCAAAATTCAAAACACAGAATTTGCAATAATTAATTTAAAATTAATCTCGTTGTTAAGCAAATGGGTTTTAAAAGTTAAAACATTATCAAAGATTGTAATGTTTTTAACTATGAATTCAATGTAAAATTAATGCTAATGACATAAATTATATTAAATGGTAAAATTTTATTCTATTTATATTTTATAAACATTCAATATTATAATTTAACCATATAAATTATTGCGATGAAAAAAGTTGTTTTTAATTAAAATATAGCGTGTTTTTACTATTCATTAAAATATGAAAGTTATCAGAATAATATGAAAAATTTATCCAAAGTAAATTTTTATATCTTGATTCTAAGGAAGAATTTTATTTTGTCAAATTGAACTTATAAACTTGTCAAAAACTAGATTTAATGTGGGTGCGCCATCAAAAGGCGGTAAAACTGCATTTTTTGAAAAATACTTCTTTTATCCAAAAACTGATTTTTTTCATACCTCATTCTAGAAAATGTATAAGATGAATTAAAATGTTATAAAATTAAAAATTTAGTTAATACTATTCATAACTGCTAGTATTATAATATATCGTTGTTTAGTGAAACTCGGTATTGCGTTCGATGCAAGCTATTGAGGAAGGCCGCGGTTGCGTGTAAAGCAATCCAAGATAGTGTTGTGTGTGGTGAAAGATTAATTTGATGATTTATATAACATAAAAACAAAATATTTCTCATAAAAGTATCAGGTGTTACATTCTACACCCCTTAAAATGAATTTTTCCCTCGAAATTCGTCACTTCATAACAAACAGATGAGGATACCTCTCCCTCATCATATCCTTAAGTTCCCATGTAGCTTCTTCTAATTGGTGGTTCCTCCATATAACTTTCACCAAGTGAGTGGTCTTGTTCCGTAGGACTTTTTCACTACGATCCAGAATCTCTATCGGCTGTTCTTCATAAGAAAGATCTTGTTTCAGCGGTACAACTTCTGAGCTGAGTAGATGTGAAGGATCAGGTATGTAATTTCTTAGGAGAGATACATGGAACATATTGTGAACTTGAGAGAGATTCGGTGGAAGCGCCAATCGGTAAGCTACCTTCCCAACATGATCCAGAATTTCAAAAGGACCGATATATCTAGGGCTCAACTTTCCCTTCTTTCCAAATCTCATTACTCTTTTCCAAGGAGATATTCGTAAGAACACTTTATCACCCACTTCAAACTCTAGGTCTTTTCTTCGGTTGTCGGCATAACTTTTTTGTCAACTCTGAGCTGCTCTTATGTGTTGTTGAATAGATCTGACCTTTTTTGCCATTTCATCAACAAGATCAGGTCCTAATAGATTTCTTTCCCCAACTTCATCCCAGCAAGTTAGAGTCCTGTATTTCTTTCCATAGAGAGCTTCATAAGGATCCATCTAAATACTGGAGTGAATGCTATTATTATAATGAAAATTCCACCAAAGGTAGGTGTTGATCCCAACCACCTTTGTAATCCATAGAGAAACCTCTCAACATATCTTCTAGAGTTTAAATTGTCCTCTCAGACTTACCGTCTGTCTGAGGATGATAAGCAGTGCTGAAACTCAACTCTGTATCTAGAGTATGCTGAAGACTTCGCCATAACTTTGAGGTAAACCTCAAATCCCGATCAGATATAATAGAAAGTGGTACTCCATGAAATCTTACCACTTCCTTTACATATATCCTGGAAAGATGATCTGGATAGAAATCCTCTCTAATAGAAATGAATTTTGAAGACTTTGTAAGATGATCAACTATGACCCAGATAGCATTATTTCCTTTGGATGTCTTAGGAAGTCCAGTGACAAAGTCCATAGTGATGTTTTCCCATTTCCATTCAGGTATGGGTAATGGTTGTAACATCCCCTTAGACTTCTGTCTCTCATCTTTAACTTGCTGACAAACCAAGCATCGAGAGACATATTCAGCAACATCTCTTTTCATGCCATCCCACCAGAAGTATTCTTTCAGGTCCCTATACATCTTCGTGCTTCCAGGATGAATAGATAATGAAGAACTATGAGCCTCATCCAGCATCTCCTTCTTTAATTCGGGGATGGGAAGAACACAAACCCTATTCCTGAACTTTATTATCCCATCACAATCAAGGTTGAATTCAGGAACATTTCTCACCTTCTTTTGTAACTCGACATCTTCTTTCTGCACCTCTTTAATCATCACATGTATAGATGGTTGAACATTCATTTGAGAAAGATACGATTTTTTCCCTTTCATTATAATTCCATGATCCATCCTTTGTAAATCCATAAATATTGGATATTTTGTGATCCTCATCATGGATAAGCTAGCATGGTCTTGTCAACTTAATGCATCTGCCACCTTCTTTTCTTTCCCAGGGTGGTAATGAATTGAGTAGTCGTAATCCTTAATCAGCTCCAACCATCTTCTTTGGCGCATATTCAGCTCCTTTTGTGTGAAAATATACTTTAAACTTTTATGATCAGTATAAATGTCACACTTTTCTCCATAAAGATAATGCCTCCAAATCATTAATGCAAATATTACCGCTCCTAACTCCAAATCATGAGTTGGGTAATTTTGCTCATGGATTTTCAACTATCATGAGGCATAAGCTATCACCATATCATTTTGCATGAGAACACATCCCAGTCCCTTCTTGGATGCATCACTGTAGATCACAAACCTTTCTCCACTGCAAGGTAGTGTGAGCACAGGTGCACTGGCTAACCTTCTTTTTAGCTCTTTGAAGTTTTCTTCACATTCCTCCGTCCAAACAAACTTAACTCCTTTTTGAGTTAACTTGGTGAGTGGGTTAGATAACCTTGAAAAATCTTTCACAAAACTTCAGTAATATCCAGCCAAACCAAGAAAACATCGGTTCTCAGTTACTGTTGTTGGTCTCGACCATCTTTCGATAACCTCTATTTTTGCTGGATCCACAGATATCCACTCTTTTGAGATTACGTGACCCAAAAATGAAACTTTTTGAAGCCAAAATTCACACTTGGTAAATTTGGCATAAAGCTTCTCCTTTCTTAGGGTATTTAATACAATTCTCAAGTGATCTTCATGTTCTTCCTTTCTCTTTGAATAGACAATAATATCATCTATAAAGGCTACCACAAACTGATCAAGATAGTCTCTAAAGACTCTATTCATCAGATCCATGAAGATAGAAGGGGCATTAGTAAGACCAAATGGCATCACTATAAATTCATAGTGTCCATACCTTGTACGAAAACCCGTCTTTGGTATATCCTCCCTTTTGACCCTTAATTGATGATACCCTGAACGAAGATCAATCTTAGAAAAGTATTGAGCTCCACGTAGTTGGTCAAATAGGTCATCAATGCGTGGGAGAGGATATTTGTTCTTGATAGTGATCTTGTTAAGTTCTCGATAATCAATGAAGAGTATCATTGATCCATCTTTCTTCTTAACAAACAGAACAGGTGCTCCCCAAGGTGACAAACTAGGGCTTATGAATCATTTATCAAGATTCTCTTGGAGTTGCTTCTTCAATTCCTGCAACTCAATTGGGTCCATTCTATAAGGTGTCTTTGAAATAGGCAAAGCACCCGGTACGAGTTCTATTGAAAACTCAACTTCACGATTTGGTGGAAGACCTAGAAATTCCTCCGGAAAGACATTGTCAAACTCCCGTACAATGGGAATATTCTTAATCGTGAGTTTCTCACCAACCATTTGAGATAAATAACCTTCATTTAGTGGGGTCAAGACCCATAAGATGGATGAAATTTCCACTGGAAGGTTATGTTCATCCTTGCATCGATAGACGATAATAGATTGATCTGGAATATGAAATGTGACTTCCCTTCTTTGGAAATTAATATGAGCTCCATATAAAGAAAGCCAATCCATGCCAAGAATCACATTAAATTCCACTATAGGAAGGATCACAAGATTTTCAGGAAGCACTTTCCCACAAACATCAATCGGAGAAGAATTATAAACTTTTGATGCGACCGTTGTGCCATTAGGAGTTGTCACAGCCAACTCAACATCTAATTGTTGAGGTAATAGGGTGACACCCTTAGAAAATTTTTCAGAAATAAAAGAGTGGGTGGATCCATAATCAAATAAAACATTTTCTACTTTAGAGTGGATGGTAAGTGTACCTCTCACCACTTCGTTGTCGTACTCCACATCGCTGATAGTAATTGCATGTGACTTTCCTTTGTCTTTGGACTTAAGATTTTATTGACGTCGATCATCATCATCAACCCTTGGATTTGGGAATTGATTGGTGTAATGGCCCATTTCCTTGCACTTGAAACATTGAAGTGTAGTAGGTTCATTCTGTGTATCCCTTCCTTTGTTTGCATCATTAGACATCTTCTTCCCATTATTTCGACATTCAATTGCCCGATGACCTTCTTTTCCACACTTATAACATTTGCTTGTCCCCTTAAGACAATTTCCTCCATGTTTCTTTCCACACTTTGAGAATAAGGAAAAACTCATCTTCTTTTCAGTGTGGTCTTTTGATTTTCCTTTGAATTCCATTTTCCTCTTCTTATCAAACCCATGTGACTGATGGGTTACACCAATCTCCATCTCAACCTTGAGAGAACATCGAACAATTTCCTCATAGCTATTGAAGTCCCTTATGGCTAACGCCCTTCAAAGACTTGGTTTTAAGCCACTAAAGAATCGATCGATCTTACTCTCAGGTTGGATAATATTTCCAGAAGCGTACCTTGCAAGTCTTGTAAAATTTGCTTCGTAGGTACCAACAAATTCATCATCCTTTTTCTCTAGTTCAAGAAACTCCTTCTCAATCTTTGTTCGAAGAATATGAGAGAAATAATTATTGAAAAATAAGTTCTTGAACTTTTCCAATTCCATGGACTCAATTTCATCCCTTTGCCTCATATTCTTAATAAGATTCCACTATTGATCAGCATCACCTTCCAAATGATATACTGCTAAGATGACTTTATCATGTTCAGAACATTGAAGAACTGAAAATATCTTTTTAGTGGTACTGATCCATTGTTCAGCCACTAATGGATCAGAAGACCCGCTGAATGAAGGTAGACGCTGCCTCATGAAGTATTAGACAGAATGTTGCTCCTTCCTTTGCTCATTTGGAAGTCCAGCATGGTTCATAGCTTGAGAAAGTTGTGTGAGCATGGCTACAAGATTTTTCATTCCAGCTCCCATAATGTTTGGTTGCTTAGGTGGAAATCATTGCATTGCCCGTCGCATTCCGTATTAACACAGTTTCTTCGGGTTCCAGCCATTGACTAAAACCAAGAAGAATAGTGTGAGCAACACTAATTATAATAGGAAAACCACATAATCAAGAATAAAATTTCACACTTAAGGTCTTATCATAGGTTATTCATGGCCATTTCTAAAACACTAAGATTGTGTTCTATGCTTACACATATCCTTAGGTTTCTTACTAAGGCATTCACATCCTAGTTTCCAAAGGTTGACTATACCTTTCCTCTGATACCAACTATAACGACCCATACATTACATACATGGTTAATACTTCAAAATTGAAGCATAATTATTAAAACATATAACAAAACCATGAAAGGACCGTATAGGTATAGTGTCTTTAGAAACTGGGAAACATAAACAATGGGTTCATAAAGCATCTACACTGTCTCTCATTTATTTCATCATATCTATAGTCCCTTTTTGGAATATCTTACTTAATAACCTTATTTCGGACCTGGGGAAAGAAAACATACAAAAGGGTGAGCTCAAATGATCAGTAAGGGTAAACAAAAGAAATATCAATCACATCAAATTTATAAGAACATAACATTTTGGAAATCTTACCCTGCAAAAGAGATCATAATTTCATAACATGGGATAAATCATGGTAGTGAAATGTAATCCCAATACTCATAACATAAAAAATTAAACATTGTTGCATACACACATAATCATAGAGAATAATTTCTTATTAGTCAAGACTCATAGCCAAGACTATCTTAGTGGACAAAGTCTATTTCTGAACCGAGTTCACTCCTCGTTTCAGTCCTGTTTCACTGAACCAGTTTAACCTGTCGTTCCATCCATGTCTATCACATGAGATATAAAATATTTACCCAATTCATTGGAGGTAGATATAGGTCCCATCCATATCATAATGATACCATTCTTATGTGTGCCACAAAATCATAAACCATACATCATAGCATAACCCATGTAATAAAAATGGGAATCTTAAACATCATGACATCATAAAACAATTCATATAAGATAAAGGAATTCATAAAAATATTTAAATCACAACATAATCAAATCAATGTAATAATAGGGATAGAAACAGAACACTATATTATCTTAGATGGAAAATAATTTTGATAAAACACTTGAACTCCATTCTTGAGGAAAATATCCTTTCTACTTCAAAAACACTTTTCCTGTCATACAATTCTAAACTTAAAGAAGTTGATTAAAAATAAACATGAAAACTTGTAAAGGAATCTTCTTGGAAATAATGTTTTTAAAATCCATTCATGTCGTATAAGTTAAAAAAACATTCTTCTCGTACTTTTTTCGGAAAAGTTAAAAAGTACCTCGTACGAAAAACGACAAAAGATTCCTTTCATATCTTTTACTAAAAACTCACCGAAGGGTAAAATTGGATTTAAAAAATTGTAGGTGGATGGAAATAATATTACATATTGATGAAACATGGGTGTGGATGATAAAATACACCCCAGAAAATTCCAAAGTATAAACAATCTCGGATAAAAATGAGATTGTGATATTTCCCTTACCTCAAGTCCGATATGCTTTATACGTGTCCGAACCTCCTGTATAATGATTTAAATAATTTCATTGACTTATTAAAGAATCATATGCATTGTTTTTATAACATATATGGTCATATTCTTAGCTTCTTATTAGTAATATTTCATTACTACTTGTTATCCGGGTGTTTATTACGTTTTGTTCTTATTCGTGTTTTGTCCAATAAATTCTTATTACTCTTTATAGGATATAGATACATCATTTACAGAATTTTATTAGTGTAATATATATCATATTCATTCATTCAATTCATTCATATAATTATTATTCAATGAAGATCATATAGAAAGAGTCGCATCACATCGTGGAGACGGTAGGCCGTACGTACGCACGAGCGATGATATCGTTCCCATGATCGTGGAATTGTATTGAAGTGTATGTATACTATTTCAGAATTAATATCACTTTACAATAATCATATATATTTATTCTTTACACCATTATACCCATCCAAGTAAGGTGGTGGTGGAAAACAGATTACACCACGGCGTGGAGACGGTATTCAGTACGTACGCACGCGTGATGATTTCGTTTTCCATAGGATGGATAAGAGGTGAAATAGGGTTGTTTAATATTTATAATAAAATATCAGTATATGAGGGATACTGATGTTATTACCTCATAATGAAACAACTAAATAAGAGGGAGTAAAAGAAGAATGGAACTTGAAGAAAATGGTAGAAGGTATTACCTCTTTCTCGAAGTGCCTCCTTTAAACTTTCTCTTAAGGCACTAGAGTTGGTCTTTTGATAAGACCAGTACCTCTAGTATGTTTCTAAGGAAGTGGGGAAGTGATATGGGAAGGGTTTGGCCAAGCTTGAAGACTCAAATTGGTGTGAGGAAGAGAGGGAGTAGGTGCCCTTTTATAAGGGAGGAGAGGGGAACCTTTGGAAAGTGTGGAAATATTATTTTATTATAAACTTATCTTCGGTTTCAAAAGGTCCAGAAATCATTAAAGATGAAGATAAGATGACTCATAGTCGAAATAAAATCATCCAATCAGAATTGGACATGTTTTGGAAAATATTTTAATCATTATAATTTTATTTATTTAAATCATTTATTAATGAGGTAAATACTTCATCATTATTGTGTCATAAATAATTTAATTTATTTGGTGTCTAGAAATTATAAAAAAAATATCATTATGTAGGAAATCTTTTTATATTTCAAATTAATATTTATAGTCGAAATTATAATTTATATAACCCCTTATAAAAATTAATTACTAAAACATTTTTGTTAATGTCAATTTTGTATTTACATTAAATTAATTAATCCAAATTGTCATTGTCACTACCAAGTGGCTCAATGGGGTCCCGAAATCGACCCAAGGATGCCCATGGTAGGAAACTACTCATACAATAAGGTTAGGACAAGTTTCAAGGTAATTCTGAATTATTATAATATTCTTTTAACCTTGAATTACCCTATTTACCTTTAACCGTAGTAAATAAAAATTACTGTAGTTACTATTCATAATATCAAAAAAATAAAAGTAACCTATTAACATAATTTGAACCCACTGATTCCAAATATGGAATTCATTTTTAAAAATTCAAAACATAGAAGTTGCAGTAATTAATTTAAAATTAATCCTGTTGTTAAGCAAACGGGTTTTAAAAGTTAAAACATTGCCAAAGATTGAAATGTTTTTACCTATGAATTCAATGTAAAATTAATGCTAATGACATAAATTATATTAAATGGTAAAAATATATTCTATTTATACTTTAAAAATATTAAATATTATAATTTATTCATATAAAGTATTGCGATGAAAAATGTTGTTTTTAATTAAAATATAGCGTGTTTTTACTATTCATTAAAATATGAATGTTATCAGAATAATATGAAAAATTTATCCAAAGTAAATTTCTATATCTTTATTCTAAAGAAGAATTTTATTTTGTCAAATTGAACTTATAAAATTGTCAAAAACTAGATTTAATGTGGGTGCGCCATCAAAAGGCGGTAAAACTGCATTTTTTTGAAAAATACTTCTTCTATCCAAAAACTGATTTTGTTTTCATAACACATTCTAGAAAATGTATAAGATGAATTAAAATGTTATAAAATTCAAAATTTAGTTAATAATATTCATAACGGTTAGTATTATAATATATCGTTGTTTATTGAAACTCGGTATTGCGTAAGACACAAGCTATCGAGGAAGGCTGCGGTTGCCTGTAAAGCAAGCCAAGCTAGTGTTGTGTGTAGTGAAAGATTCCTTTGATGATTTATATAACACAAAAATAAAATATTTCTCATAAAATTCTCGTGTGTTACAAGGGAACCCTAGGTACCTAGGTGGGCAAGTTGGGACTAGAAGCTAGTGCATTGATAGGGCCTCAACCTAGTCTCACTAGCATGATTACAATACAAAACTGACTAAACCTATGATATAGATTTTTACCATTAGACCATAGGTTTTTCCCCCAATTTCTTGTGCATAATAAGGATTAATATTGATCATTAATATGAGAGGTACCTAAAACCCCACTAACATATCTACTTGAGGGATTACCCATGATAATTACACTATGCTTCCATTCTTTTTCAGTTCTTCCAGATTTTTTTATTGTTCCTTTAAAGCTATTTTGTTTTTAAATTAAATTAATTTATTTCTTTAAAACACATAATTTTATATATCTCATAATGTCTATGCATATAATACCTAGTGGGATCCTATTGGGAATGTGATCTCACACCCTACATATACTCATTCGATGAGGTGGTTTCTCTTTTTAGTTGCTCTTTGGTTGGGTTTAGGTGATGGAGGTGGCACAGTGTGGGATTGTCCTTATGTCAGAAAGAGGTTTTTATTTTTATTTTTTTATTCCCCTTACCCTTTTTGGAAATTATGGAGTTTTTGGTTAATAGTTGTGAAAATTATACTTCAAACATGTACATGTACCTATTGTAATTTTTTATAGCATATTATGTTTAGATGGTTGTGATGTTTATGTACATGTTATGTTAATGATTATGTGTATGTGTTATAATATTTGGTATGGGTGTTGGTTATTACTCACATGGGATAAACCATTTCAAAAGGAGTTCTTTGATGCCCATACATTAGTTTCCAACCTCTGAGAATCAGGAATACACTTTAGGTCCTAAAATGGGCTGAATATGGTGTCAGGTTGGATAGAATTTTAGACTAGTTCATGACATAAAATATCAATTTATACATAAATGGAATGTTTTATAGTTTTTGGGAATATATGTGATATTTATTATACTAAATTTTGAATATCAGTTTTTAAGTGTAACTAGGTTGATGGTAACATTTGTGTGAAACATGATGATTATAGATTTACACTCATATATTAGAAAAGATTTATTTACAAATAATAAACATTTATTATATATATATGCAAAGAAAATATGTTTCATTACTGACCCATCATATAATTAGAGGTTTATCATTTTACAAAGGAAAAAATTTATTTGGTTGGTGAGGATATTGATGATGTTATGGAATTATGTGTGGTGTGTTCATCAATTACATGAATAACTAATGATAGAAACAACTATTATGTAAACATATTATATTATATATGAAATGTTCACATTGAAGAAGTATGAAAAACACTATGTTACTCTTCTAATTAATCAAGTAAATTTCTATTTTTTTATTATAAATTCACACATGAAAAAACTCTTTTTTACTTAGATTTTTAAATAAATAGATGTTAATCATTTCTATTACTTTTTTATTAAATTTTATATTTACTTGTTTCAATTAAACATTTTTTGGTTGTATAATCTTAATATCATTATTTTTGGTGATATTTACACATGTAAAAACAAATTTTCAACTTGAATATATATATATATATATATATTGATTATTTCTGCCATTTTTGAATAATTTTTTATATTTATTAGTTTTAATTTTACATTTTTGGGTTAATAAAACTCACATAATTATTTGTTTTTTGAAATTTACACATTTAATCACATTATTTTTTTACTTGGATATTTTTCTATTAATTGTTTTTAGATATTAACTTTTCTTCGACTGTATTGGTTATCTTAATAGATATAATTATCTTAATATCATTCAAAATAATTTTATTTTTACTTCTAAAAATAATTTTATTCTTATAATATATAGTTATATATAATTTCATTACATTTATCTATTTAAATGATGGACACAGATGAATAGTAATATTTATCAAGGTATGTGTACATTTTTCATATATTAATATATCTTTGTTAATTAAATTATTTAATGAAATTAATTTCTTGTCATAATTATTTGAAACACTATTGGTGAGCCTCCTAGGTAATAGTCTTCTACTTATTATCCAGAGAATAAGATATCTAGAGTTAGTAGATGTTTAATTATATGTTTACTAAAACATTAACTTTGTTTTGGGGAACAAAGGATATGAATTGAATTTGATAATAATAATAACCCAAGTATCCTATATAAATATTTTTTTGGAGTTACCTGGATATATAGAGTTATTATAGGATTAAAATTTTATATCCTGATTAGAAGAACATTGACAAGATGGTGAAATATTAGTTGTGGGAGTCCATGATGAAAAAAATATCTCAACTGAATTTTTATCAAATTCATCAAATATTATTTATTTTACTTGAAGGATATTTAATATATTAAACAAAATATAGAATATTAATTTCAAAAAATTAAAGACATTAAGGAGTTGTCCATATTTTACTTTAGTTATATGGATAATTGTTTAAAAAAATTAACCAAATTTTATGTTTTTGGGGAGATACAAAATTAAAAGCTATGCCACAAGTATGTTTTTTTAGATTTAAATACATGAGATAACTTTTTCATGAAATGGAGCGACCAATCCTTTATGGTATGAAAATTATTTTATATAAAATAAATTTGTAAAATTATTTCTTTATTACCTGATAAATCATTTTTTTATTCTTATATAACATGATTTTACTAGATCTCACCCAGAGATCAAGTTGAAAAATTTACACACCTGTTCTTTATCTTGTAGAGAGAATCATCCACTAGAGGTGAAAATGATTGTTGAAATGTTTCATTCCTTAAGAGTTAAATATAGTAGTGGCTTTAAATAGGTTAAATTTGGCCCTTTATCTCCTCCAATATTCCCTAAAAAAGGAAAATAGTGAGGATCAAAACAAGGAAAGTTTCATATGGATCCACCAAGAGAAGTATCCATAAGTATTATAAGAAAATAATTATAATTATTCTTTAATATTATTATTTTTAAAATTTATCACTAATATAACATTTTAATATCTCATTTTAGGACACCCTTTAGGAGAAAGAGGCCCATGGGACTTTTATTCCTGAGGACATGATGGAAATTTTGGCTACTATTTTGGAAAGTAAGAACACTCAGTCCACATTAGAGGATATGAGGTAGGTGTCAGAATTGTAATTTTTCTGGAAATTATAGTATGAAATTGAGGGATACATAATAAAAGGGATAAATAACTTCCTTGAAGCACGAGTTGAAAGATATTAAAAAGTCGATAGAAGATCAAAATAAATCATTTGTAAATGTAATATTTACAGGATATATTAGTTAGACACAGTTTTCACAAACTTCCAACCTAGATCCTCCACCTCCTCATTAATACCTGATATTGTACTATGATTTTCATTTTGGGGATCCCCATGTACATATTTCATCATATGGAATTATACATAATTTTCAGGATTATGTATATCATCAGATTATACAGTTGGTTCAAGTAATAGTAATATTACATGATATTAATAATGATGTTTTATTACATTTACCTTATATAGAAGCATCTTAAATAAAAGGAATCAATGAAAAATAAATAAAAAAGTTCTAAGAATTAACAAATTTAGATACTTTTGAGGTTATTGATGGGCTAGTAAAATTAAATCAAAAATATTTTATATTGGAGTCATATTATGAGTTTTTAATGACTAATAATTTATGTGGGAGAGACTATGCTTTAAGAATATTTTAAAAATATATCATGGATATTATTAATGGTGAGGAGATATCCATACCTCTGTTGTAGTTATTTTCCATTTAAGTAAATTTATAATTTTATTTTTATTTTTTTAATAAATATTACTCACAGTGACTTATTTATTAATTATTTAATTATATATCCCTATGCTCTTTATATAAAAAAATATATCACTTTAGTTTATGGTTTTGAGGATTTAGTGTACATTTAAATGGTTGTTCAAAGTTCTAGTGATGACGTTAGAGATAATTATATATGTAAAAGATTATAAAATACATATATTGGGTGTTGGTTTCTTCTATTCCATAATAGGTAATAATACTATAATATAATTATGAAATAATGCTCATTATAATATCATTAATGTTGGAATTTTTATATTGTAGTGATCATTGCATGTTATGTGCATTCTAGCCACATGAATGTAGGACATTTTGGTTATGAATTCAACTGGGTAAAGTTCATAAAATTTTTAAAAAATTATTGAATTTGTAAGTTTTATTCTATTATAATTGTTATTCAATATTAAATTTTTATTATAAATATTTTGGTAATTTATATATGAGATTATAAGTCATGGAAAAGGTTTAACAGTGTTCACTTTTTGATAAAGAATCCAAATAAAATTAAATATGTAAAAGTGCATGTAGATAAATTTTATATCAATTAATAATTGTTTAAACATACATATATAATGTTTCTTATTTTCAAATTGTTTCTTCATTACTATAATTTCATTATCCAAAAGGATTATTTGTGTGTGTTTATTATGTTTTAAGATTCATTTATTAGATTATCATGACCAAAATGATGATATATTTTCATAAGGATAGTTACAATACAATTATTATGTTTTACACCAAAATGTTCTATTATTAATTATATAACATTCATTATTTTTTTAGGTTTTTTATGATGTTAAATTATATACAAATAAATAATTGAACCACTTTTGAGGATTATTTATAAACGATTATTTAGGTATGATTAATTTATATATATAAATTTAAAAGTTCTATGTATCTTATTTGTTTTATGGTTAAAGATTAAAAAAATAGTATTTTGTTGCTTGTTTTATTGTTGTTTTTTATTATATTATGATACTTTTTGTATTAAAATTCATGTTGTAGGTTTTTATTTAATTTATTTTATAATATTTTTTTAAAAAAACTAATTTTTTAATGTTAGTTTATAAGAAAAATTCCATTTAAAGTATTAAAAATCATTTTTTTTCAATTTGAATGTCAATTTATGCAATAAAATGATGTTTAAAGTATGTTTAAACATTTTTTAACAAGAAAAATGATGTTGAAACATACTCTCAACATTCATTTTTTGTATAAACTGGTATTTTAAACATCTAAAAAATGTTTATTTTAACACTTTAAACATCAGATTGTATATAAACTAATGTTGAAAGTACGTTTCAACATCGATTTTAAATAAATTATGTTAAAAATATACTTTTAAATAATATATGGATTGAAAAAACTTCTTTTTAATGTTAAAAAAATTCATTAAAACCCTTATTTCCACTAGTGGCCCTTAGAGATTTTTATTCTATTTATTTCCTTATTTAACCTAAAAAATATTTAATAATCTCTAAGAAAAAATCCTTTAGTTGGTCAATGTACACTTCATCTTTAATTTCACCCCTAAGAATGGATAACTTGACATCCATTTGTAAAATATTGCATCTTCTTTGAGTGGTAACTTATGCTATAAAGTCTAGAAACTAGATAAAAGGTAAACTCAAAGTCAATACCCTCAATCTAAAAATATCCTTTATATACAAACCTTACTTTATTACTATTCACTTCTCCTTTATTATTAAATTTGTTCTGGAAATCCCTATAAGAATCAAGTTTTTTCTATCAAGTATGGATCCTTTTTATTTTCAGTTTAACCCTTGTCGAGGTTCTCTTTTTTCCTAAATCCAAAACCACCCCTTAAGGTGGGTTTTTTATTTTGTAAAGGAAGAGGAAAGGGGGATATAGGATGGATATAGACCAATTTAATACTATGTAATTGCAATAAAAAATGTGTATTAAATACATCATGTGTAATGGCTTGGGTAGACCAATTCATGATGTGTAAATAGTTTTCCCAGGTGGGGAGACCCCGATAATTACATGATGTTTAAATAATTTATATGTTGTGTAAATTCCCAAATTTAGTTTTAAAAATAAGATACATGGCCTCTATTTTGATATAATCCCTCACCTCCTCCCTCATCTCTCATGCAGAAGCACCCAAGGAATCCTTAACCTAGGTTCTAGGATAACTTCATGATCTAGACTCATATTCTTCCACCATTAGTTTCATTGGATGTGCACCAGTAAGATATCTATTTCATCTTATTCCATTCATCATTTCTATTCTCCTTGACAGGGTTATCTTGGTGCAGGACCTTATGCCCTATTTTTAGGGCATTGATCTATTCTTCTATTATCTTCCAATCATGGAAAAACTAAAGGTTGACACTAAATGAGGAGAGTTCTATGGGTATAAGGTAGGTGGTCTATGACTCATCCCTCAAGTCACGTTGTTTTATAAACTATCTTCATTGTGTGCATGCTGGTTTTATCAGGAGTTGCCTATTTTATTCTTATTCAATACTTATAATCATCATGCTCATATTCTAGAGTTTGTTTAATAACTGTTAATCATGCCTCTAGATTTTGAGACCTCTATAACTTCCAACCCAAGTAGAGTTACACCTTAATTATGCCTTAGTAACCCATGTGGGTTAACTATGACATCGTTTAGGTGTGTGTCTTGACCCTTATTATGTTAATCCCTTTTTAATTAAATGAATTTATTATTAACCAACATGTCTATTGTTTATAGTACCACTTGACCCTTTTAGGGTAAGTGTTCCAATATAATAAATCAATATCAATTATAAATGGAAAGTATAATATATGTATCACTTGAACTATTTTAATGTAATTTAATGACTTGGTTGAATGTTTGTAGCACACCTATTGATGCTTAATGAAAGGAAATGGAATGAACATCCTATGTTATTAAATGGTATGGGTATTACACGGCCCTAATTAAATAATGAATTATGTACATGGTGCCTATTGCATATAGAACTTTTAATATTTATAGGAGTGGTCAAACTTGAGCTATGACTTGGATTCTAAAGGGAATTTCTTGAGCACTCATAGGACGCCATTCCAATTCAAGGAGCCAATTTGAAAGGGAGATACCCACCCTGGAAGATGGTCCTTATCTATAAGTGGATTCCAGACAAGATGTTCTAGGATACCTTCACTATCTTCTAGATATTAGGATGCCTTGGATACCCCCTTTTGATATAGCTTGATGTCTTTGAGCATGTGGCTCCATGAATACACCCCATTTTACCTAGTCATGATTAGCACATTTTACCTTAGAAGATATCCTTATATTCAGTTATAATCTATTATAGTTGAAATCATTGGGTGATGCCCCTTGGATTACACTTAGACCCCTTATATCTAGTTTGTATGTTATTACTGAGTTGGATTGACCCCTGGGGTCAAGGATGACTTGGTTATTACCTTGGATCCTACTTATTATTATCATACTCAAAGATTCCCTAGTTACTACATTGTATCCTCTTTATTAGTATAATCATTACAGGATGCATTGTTACATATTGGATCCTTTATTATTATTATCATGATACAATGTCAATGTCGATTTTCTTTACATGACCTATTTATATAAACTGAAATTAATTAATTAATTAAATGATTACATGTTTAGAGACATACCAGCTGAGGTTGAAGCAGATATCAGGGTATTTAAATTATTGTATTGTATTAACTTTTACATATACCTGCACACTATTTTAGTTCATATTCACATACTGGATGCTATAGACTCTATTAGTGGTGGAATACTAAGACTTATCTCACACCTTATTCAGGTAACTGATGGTACCTAGGAAGACTATATATATTAACTTTTTGATAAGGGGAATTGTCCTATTTTTCACACCTAATATTGATTTCTTGCTTAGGATAGAGCTTGGTAGAAGATGACTAGGCTAGTGCTCAGGATAATAGATAGTTTTTGGGTTCTCTATGATTATTTTTTGTAGCTTGTATTGCTTGATGACATGTATAATGTTTTCCTACATTATAGATACATGGCATACATTATCATCATTTTGTATATGATCAAGTTTCCATATTTTGATTATTATTTTTTGTTTGAACATTTATGTCTGCTTTCTCTACCATGAGTTACTGGTCCAGTTTATATACTGTCTTTTTCCACTGAGTTAATCATTTATATTATGCTTCCTCTATTTATCTGTTATTACTTATCAATTGTTCTCTACTCTAACATGATGGCATAGTCTCACTACAAAACACCCTAGGCCCTCACTGCTAGTCGATAGCCTCTAGAATATGGGGAGGTGTGATTGATTCAATGTGGCCCACCAGCTCAGGGATCCTATTTAGTGGAACCTATATTGGGACATCAAAAAGTGGTATCAAATGATTCTTTTCTTAACCTACTATTTTCATAGAATAGACAAAGGATTAGAAACACTGTGGAACATGGTTATATGCTATTCTTGGGAATAGAAAACCTATGTTTGGGGTAGATACCGAGTTTCCTAAAATAATAATTTTTATTCTTCTTTTTACTTATTAAAATTGATATCAATTCATTGTTGGGTGATGTACATGATATGAAATTATTATTATTATTATTATTTAGAATTTCATCTTATACTTGGCCTGATGAGATGATGGAAAAGAGAATTGTCACATGCATCATTATAGGCATCTAGAATTTTCACACCATGCATATGTGATGCCATATAGGTGCATTATACTGCTTGCGTTACTTATGTTGCATGTGATTTTTAAGTGAGATATAATTGTTATATTTTCCTCTGATGCTAAAATATTACCTCTAATTACATGATTTGATCTTTGGTTATGATTGAGTGTTTTTCAGTTTCAATTCATGAGGTCTATGGGCCCCATTGATTTGAATGGGTAGTTTATTGAGTCAATCCATCATATATTATCCGTTACATTTTGATACTAGACTTATATGGGGTTAAATAAAAATTAAATTGGTGTAAAATTCAATGATAAGGTGTATGGACTATAATTCACCAGGGATGATGATTCATTTTAATTGAACCTTGATATATGTATAAAAGAAATTGAAAATGAAAAATGTAAATCTTGACTTATAAAATAAAACGGTTTCCAGTAAATTGAGACGATAGGTATAATTGACCATTAAAATAATAGAACCCCTATAAATTAAACTTGAACACTTACCAATAACTTGGACTTCTAATTAGTTAGTTGGGGTGGTACATTGGGTAATGAGCCTTGTTCTTATGTTATTCTTCTGCTGGTGATTTTATCTACTCCAAATCTAGATCTGAGGATTTTACTTAGAATTTATATATTTATTCCACCACGATTTCCTTACATTTTGTGACAAGAAGGTGGTGATGACCATTCTCTGGATATGGTGGTCCATGATCCACTGGTCTTATTTCTAGGAGTTCCACTTGAGGTACTTCTTGTTATACCCAAACTGGGAACTAAAACTCAGCTTTGTGATAGTTTTCCATGTCTAATACAGTCCATACGGGTTGTTCTATGACCCAATCCTACTATGGATGATATAAATCATGATTTAAATAGTATAATCCTCCCATATTCTTAGGGTATGGCAGTCTACATGATGCTGAGTCTTGGTTGGAGTCCACTCTATCTATCTTTGATGACATAGAGACAACACGAGAGAGGAGGTTCAATCTTCCCACCAACATGCTGTGTGATTCGGCCAAGTGCTGGTGGGATGTGATTACCTAGGATGGTCATCATTAGGGAATGGTTGAGGATAAATTCAAGAATATCTTCTATGATCACTTCTTTCCTCATAAGACGAGGGCTGATCAAGCCAAAGAGTTTATGCACTTGGAGAAATATGTTATGTCAATCATGGATTATTTAGCGTATTTTACTGAGTTGTAGTGCTTTTCACTGATTCAATCCTGTAGTGAGATATATCATTCTATATGCTTTGAGGATGGGATGAGGTATGCCATCCATACTCATGTGAATGTATTTTTCCTGCCTAACATTTCTTATGTTTTCAATCAGGCTCTTATCACTGATCACAACCTAAGAGAAGGTGATAGTTCCAGGAATAAAGTTTCAGTGCCACAACTAGGCAGTAATTCTTCTAATAGTAGGAAATGTTCCTTTTAGGTTTCTCATCAAAGAATTAGTGGCTATATTATTCACACTAGAAGCTCTATTATATTATATCAGTGTGGATGGAAGGGTAATATAAAGGCCCAGTGTGATAGAGACCTGATGGAGTTTCATGCTTGTGGCCACATGGGGAATCATCAGAGATTATGTTGGTCATTCCTATCTAATTATAGTAAAAGAGGATTCGCACCAGATCCACCTTCAGGGGAAATATATTTTATGTTGAAACATTTGGGGAGTTGTAGTATCACTGATAAGACATACTGGGGAGGAGGTAATGGTCATAGTATCCAGAATATTGATTACCAACAACAGTAGAGAAGACCTACTCAGGGTAGTCCAACTATAGAACATGTTCGTGGATCAGGTCAGTTGCATGATTTACAGCTTATACCTGAGGAGAAGAGTGTAGCACCATCAATGGTATGTGGTACTATTCTACCAGACTCCACTATTGTATCTTCTAGATTTGGTACAGGTGCTTCACACTCATTTATCTTGTTATCAACCATGGAAATCATCACTGTTAGAATTCAGTATTATTGTGGTGTGATAAACCCAGAAACACCACTGGGATTATGGTCAAATGGAATACACCAATGCAAGGAAAATCCCTCTGAGGTTGTATTTATACCTTATTACAAGACCTATTCATCCTCAAGATTATGGGATTCAATTTCATTCTCAAGATACATTGGTTGGTTTCTTATCATGCCTTTGTAGACTGCTATCACTATAGGGTTTTGTTTACCTCACTAGAGGGAAACAATTATCTACAAAAGGGTGAGTGGAATTTCAATGCCAGTAGAGCTTGACTAGAGCATCGTGGGATAGGTGGAGTGACCACCCAAATTTCTAATATTTTCATAGAGGAGCAGGTTTTTCCTTAAATAGATTTTCCTCCCATAGTGGATCATTTTAGGGGTGATTTTCCCTATGATTATTTTTTCTTACCTCCAGAGAGATAGGTAGAGATTGTGATCGATATTTTTCTAGGAGCATCTCTATTGTTCATTCCTCCATATAGAATGATACCTACTGAGCTCCAAGAGATCAATATATAGTTGTAAGATCTTGAATCTAAAGACTTTATCAAAACCAGTACTTCTTCTTGGGGTTCACCTATGATTTTCTCTAAGAAGGTGAATAGGAACCTTCATTTATGCATGGATTACTAATGGTTGAACTAGATTTTGGTTAAGAACTAGTATCCACTACCTTTGATAGATAATCTCTTTGACTATATATGAGGATTTATTGTATTCTAAATGACCGACCTATGATTGGGATATCACTAGGTGTGAGTCAAGCCTTCAGACAAACCTCATATAACTTTTTTGTAGAGGGAATGATTTTAATGAGTATCTTGTTATGTTGTTTAGTCTTATGAACCCACCTACCATTTTTATGGATTTGATGAATAGGGTTTTCTATCCCTATATGGATTCTTTTTTTGTGTGGTTTTTGTGGATGAGATCTTGGTGTGTTATCATTCTCATAGAAACCATTCTTGACACCTTGAGGTCATTCTTTAATACACTAAGAGAGAATCATATTTATGAAACACTTGCTAAGTTCCACTTATGGATTGACAAATTTCACTTCTTGGTCCACATTATCCTAGAATCAGGAGTATCTGTTGACCTAGAGAATGTGTGTGTTGTGGTTCTCTAAGAGAAACCGAAGAACGTGTTTGATATATAGAGTTTGTTGGGGATGGTTGGTTATTATAGTAATTTCATATAAAAACTTATCACCCCTTACTTCACCATTTACAAGTTTTACTAATAAGGGTTTCAAGTTCTTGTGGATAGAAGTGTGTGAAAAAACTTTTCAGGAGCTGAAATAAAGACTTGTTTTGGCACCAATTTTGATTCTTCTAGAGTTTGGAAGAGGTTATATAGTTTTCAATGATGCATTAGGTATAAAAATGGATACAGTACTGATATAAGAGGTTAAATTCATTGCATACAGATCTCGGTAGTTGATACCTCATGAGATAAACTACCTGACAAACGATCTCAAGCTACAAGTTGTTTTCCATGCCTGACATTGCTGGAGACACTATCTAAGGGGTGAGTGATTTGTGGTGTATACTAACCAAAAGAGCCTCAAATATATCTTTACATAATGTGAATTGAATCTCTAACAATGAATATGGGTTGATTATCTTTAGTCCTTCAACTTTGAGCTTACCTATATGCCTAAAAAAGGCAATGCAGTAGTAGATGTGTTGAGTCTGAAAACTCAGGAACATGGCATACAAGAAACTAGTGATGAATAGAAATTAATGACCCTATTTTCTGAGATGCATCTGCAGTTTCATGAGATTCGAAACCAATTTTCTCTTTCAGACATGGCTGTTATCTCTCACTCCTTGAGAGACTGAGGAGCATGCAATTTTTAGATTCTAAATGCACGGTTCTCTAGAATATTATTTCTGGTGAGGTCCCACCTCTAGATTGGTATGTTAATTGAGATGAAATCGTATGTATACATGGTTGTATCTGGGTTCCTACAAATAATATATAGGAATTGATTTGAGATACCCACACTTTTTAGTGGTCAATTCATCCAAGAATATCCAAGATTTATTGAGATATGTGATTCCAGTATTGGTGGTATGAGATGAAATGTCAAATAGCGGGTTTTATCACTAGGTGATACACCCATTAGTAGGTAAAGAAGGAGCATCAGTGACCTACATGTTTTTTATATTCATTACTGGTCTCAGAATGTAAATTTGAAGATTTTATAATGGGATTTTTAGTCAACTTACTGAGGTCACCTCAAGGCAGCGATGCGATTTGGGTAGTCATTGAAAGATCGACAAAATTAGCCAACTTATTTCTTATCTAGGAGACTTTATTATTTGAAGGTATAAGATGATTTTTTTTATTTGAGATCACATAGATACATAGGGTCCCTCATACTATCATTTTACATATGGATTATCATTTCACATGAGGTTCTAGAAGGGTTTATAGAATGATATGGGTATACAGGTGGTTATTAGCATAACCTTTCACCCTCAGACCTATAGATAATAATAATGGAAGATACAATTGTTAGGGGACATTCTAAAATAATTAATCCTTGATTTCAATAGTTCTTAGGAGAATCATATCCCTCTCATCATGTTCACCTACAATAATAGTTATTAGGCGATCATTCTAATGGCTCTTTATAATGACTTATATGGTAGGTCATGTCGTTCACCCCTATGCTGATTAGAGGTAAGAGAGGTAGTACTGCTATGTACTCATCTCATGAGGGAGACTTCAAAGATAATTCAGTTAGTTAAGAATTTTATGTCTACTACTCATTCTAGATAGAAATCATATGTCGATCACTATCGATGACCTCTAGAGTTTGAGGTCGAGGATCATGTTTTCATATGGGTATTGCCCAGACTTGGTCATATACAAACAAAAAGGAAAGGGAAGTTTTCAACTCATTATGTTAGGCCATTTTAGATTCTAGATAGAGTTGATCCAGTATCCTATCAGTTACTGCTTCCTCATAGGTATCGTTCCAAGAACAAAGCCTTCCACATTTCATAGCTTCACCATTATCATGTCATCATGTCCCATACTTTTGATCCCAAGGATTTTGAACTAGTTTTTGATGATTATTTTAAGGAGTATCCCATATGCATCATTGACCAGTGCATGAATTCTCTCTAAGGTTATTTTTTACCTTTATTATGGGTGTTATAGCAGGATTGTTGTGTATAGGATGAGGCTTGGGAGTGGGAGGCCGACGTACGTGCCAAGTGGTCGGTGTTGTTCTCATATATTTTTTCACCACCCTTGGAAGGTGAAATCAAAGAAGAGTTATTTTAAGGGGGAATATTATAAGAACCAAGTTTTTCTTATTTGGTATGGATCCTTTTTATTTCTAGTTTAACCCTTGTTGAGTTTCACTTTTGGCCTAAATCTGAAACCTCACCTTAAAGTGGGATTTTTTGAAAAGGAAGAGGAAGGGGGATGTAGGTTGGCTATAGGAAAATTACATTACATTTAATTAAAATATATGATTTTTATTCAATATACAATATAAGAAAACTTCCATTTAGAGGCAGTTATTTTTGCATGTAGCGGCGGTTTAAACTGCCGCTACATGGTTTAGCGGCAGTTTACAGAAACTGCCGCTAAATTTGGCATCGACAAACTATTAGCAGTGGTTATTTCCATTTAGCGGCGGTTTAAGGGAAGCGTCATAGCTGCCTCATTTCGAGGTGGTTTTACTGAGTTTAGCGGCAGTTTTTACGAACCCAGGATTTTATTTTATTAGCAGAGGTTATAACCACCACTAATAAAATAAAATTGAGTGGTCCTAAACCCTCCGCTAAAGTCACAAGAACCTCCATGGAATGCACGTGGGTGATGTGACTCTGTAGAGGCAGTTAAAACCAGCACTAAATGTAAATAATAAATACGTTTATCGGCGGTTAAAACCGCCGCTAACGTCCTCCCTGTATACTTTTCGTGGCGGTTAAAACTGCCACAAAAAGCTGACCGGAAAAAAAAAATTGCTTCCACTACACCACTGCCCTGAAAAACAAATCAAACCAAAAATACCAAAATCCTAACAGATTAATGCACACAAAATTTAAAAAATAATGAAGAAAACTAGTAAAAAAATTATGGTCATGATTCTTGGAAAATATAGTGGAACATCATAAATGGATATGTGTAGTGAGAAGATCATAGATTTTCTATTATTAAAAATGATGAATCTAGTTGAGAAGATCTCTTGACGCTGTCAACACTTCCCTATGTAAAATCATTCAGTTCCCTATTTTCATAATTCAATTCACATTAAAAACAACCATTTATATAGTAAACACCATTTATATTAGGTGTTCATGTTATTATCACCACTACCTTTGCATCAAGATAAAAAACATACATATAATTATTCAATAAAATTAGAGACACCTTTAACTAAATGTTCTGAAAAAGAAACCCTCTTCATGGTATCAATTATGACTAACTTAGTCATATATTTCATCATCTCAATGAAATAGTTAACATATTCAATCAATATATGATTCCCATATAAGAGAAATATAAATTCCATTTCCTTCACCACATTCATAGTTTAAGGATAATATTTCTGAATAAACAAATTCATGAAACCTTCCTAATATTGGGTCTTTTGTAACTCAATATAAACAATGTTCTTTAAATATTTTCACCTCAGACCCTAGAGGTTGAATGTGGTGATCTTGATCTTATAGGTCTTAGGAATTCGTAAAATACTAAATATTCTCTCAATATCATCCAACCATTACCTTACTTATTGAGGACATTCATAAACATGGAATATGGAAGGATTATAATTATGGAATTCTCATATCGAATCTCAAGCATGAGTTATGTAAGGATGAATACTTTTTTCCAAAACATGGATAGAATAAGAAACCAAGTCAATCATAATTTGACCATTATGTGGATTTTCTTATCAAGAATTATATTTCAATAGCTTATTTAGGTTCACATGGATTTTTTAGAGTGAAATGAATTTATATTAAATTAAAAATTAAATTCTATCAAATAAATATAGATCCTAACACAATCTCATAAAATAACATCAACTCAATCATGCATATAAAATAAAAATATATTAATTAATACTCAATATAATTTTTTTATTATATCATAAATTTATTTAAAACATTTATAAGAGTAATATAAAAACATTGAAGGATAAATTGAATATAATGATGACATTCTAGACCATGTAGATAGATTACATGAATATTTAAAACAATCAAAAGCCTTTGTATCCTAACAATTCATCACGAAGTTTCCGTATATTTTCATTTTAAAAATGAATTTTTCATAGAATTATTTATTGAAATTTAGTATATAAAATAGTATAATATTGATCTAAATAAAAAAATCTCAAATAAATGATAAATATATCTTTAAAACAAAAATAACCATGTATAACATCCTTTGATAACTCAAGGATATTTATGAAAAGTGTTGTTCATGAACATCATAACCTGTAATATACAAACATTCATTTAAGGTAAGTTTAATTTGAATTTTTTTTAACTGCATTTTTTGTTTAATAAAATGATCCTTGAGAACATGGGGGGTTTCGAGGTGCTCCAGGCATTTGGGATTTGAAAAATGAAGAAAAGAGGCTATCCAGTGCATAGTGCTTGGTTGGTGCATGGTTAGAGATAACCCTACACCATGGACCAGGGGATGTATGGCCTAAACCCCTTGGATATAGGTAGTTCATGGCCACCACATGGGTTTTTCAAACCATGGGGATGGACCTGCAAATCCATATGACCTGGAAACCTCTTGGACATAGGTCAAATTGTGCATCTATTTTAATTAGGAGAAATTACCATTCCCCCCCCCCCTTGAGCCTTAAAATTTATTACCCAATTTTTCATGCATTTTATCCTCCAACCCCAAGGTTTATGAACTATGAGTTTTAACCTATTCCAAGGACCATTATCCTTTGATCCTTAGTCATTGAATGTTCCATTAGCTATGAATTGAAGATCTATGTGAATATACCACTCCTCATTATTCTATTTTATAGAAGAACCATATCATGTTTTCTGCTATTCTGAATCCTTAAACCCTTCTTTTCCAGGGTTGTTTTTGATTGGGAATTCAGGGTTTATTTGGGCTTTAATGAAGTATTGTGGTTAAGTGAGTAGTTATCTATGATATTGAGGTAATTTTCTATGGGTTATATCTTATTGTATTGATGTGTATTCATGTCTATATGGATGTGATTTTGTACATTTATATTGAAAATTTAATTTTGTTGAAGAAAATTATAAAGTGTGTGTCTAAATGATGTGTTGGACCTTTCAAGGATGTTTTTGGATATATTGATGAAGAGTGGAATGGGTTTATGGACACCCATGGGGTGTGCCAATCCCTTGAACATGTTAATTTAGTAATTAAATGATAAATTGAAGGGTTTATGAGATTAAACCAATTATAGATATTTTTAGCATGTCAAAATGGAATAAGTGGTTGTTTATCATAACTTTTATGGTTAAATGGGTTGTGAGATAACTAAGGGGATAAATAATGAATGGAAAATGTGTGAATTTCCATGTTATAAGATGGAATTGAAAATATGTACAATAGTTTTTGTTATGAATGAATAGTAAAATAGAATAGTTATGGAATTACGTTAAGTGCAGTAAAAGTGATAAACTATGTGGATATTAGTGAAATGAAATAGGTTCACCCTTGATATTGTAATTTGGTAAAAATTTCATGTGTGTTTGACCTTGTGGAATGTGTATTAATGGATTGGTAAATGATGAGGGACACAGTAGATCCCACCCATGGGTAAAAACGTTTTTACAAGGAATTCCTTATCTTTGATGTGGGATGGCTAGACATGAAATTTCACATAATGGACTTGATATGATGTATATGGAGTTTTCTATGCTTGGATAGTGTATTGACATGGATTTCCAGGCACTAAAGCCCATGTGTATGAAATGATTGAACTGATTAGTGCACCACAGTATATGAATTTGAAATGATTAATGAATTAACTTTGTTGTTCAAAAAATGTAAAACCCATTTATATTAATGGAATATAATTTTGACATGGCTGAAGAAGGTTTGGTGGGATTTTATGTCATCATAAAACCGAAGGATATACAGGGTTGAATGATTGATATTTAATTATAGAACTTGTTTACATTTTCTTCCTTGTTCATTATTTAATTGTACTTATGTATATAATATTATTGTTATTATAATATTTATTTGTTTAGACACTATTGGTGGTGTCCTATTAACCTATACTCACACCCTTTTTAGGATGCCATTGATACCTGAGTAGATCTCATGGTTTTAGGGAAGTATAAGGGAAAAATCCTTTTGATAGATGGTTGTTTTGGGATATGGTATGGAACATGTATGAGGGAACTGGATGGACATCGAGACCCATTTTAGGATTTTTATGGGGTTTTTTATTTTGTTTTTTCCTTAACACATGACACTTGTACGAACTGACAAGTTTACTATATTGGTTGCGGGAATTTTCCCAATTTTTTCAACACATCAACAATGCGTTTAACTCCTAGTCATCCAAAATCTCGACTACCAATTCAAACGCAGGCTTAACTGGAATGATGTATACCACACTCAAGAAATCAAGACATAAAAGGAAACATCATAAATCAATAGAATGCATAAAAGGAAACGTGAGAAATCAAGAAAATGTTAGGACATGAAAATGTTTGGTGGAAACTATGTGCCACTCATGTTACATATACAAACCAACTGTTCCCATATTTTTTCAACACATCAACAATACAACTACTCATGGTCCGATGATGCATCGTCACCCTCTCCACCTCTATCTCCACATTCTGTTGTCACCTGTAGGAACATTATATTGAAAATTAAATATTGTTTCATATTTATATTAAAAATTAAAACCAATGAAAGTTTGAAAACTAAATGATTTTGCTTTTTTGTGATTTACCTACTGACCACCAGTCGATGCACTACCACCACGGGCATATCTGATCATCTGCTGATTTATACCAGTCATCGCTTTCTACAAAGCGGATATCTGAGCCCCCTGATCCTGAACGGTGGTTCGTAGAGAAGCAATCTCCCTCTGAGCATCTTTAGGTATGGACTGATTATAACCAGGAGTAGATGCAGTTGGAATACCTGGTGGCATGCCAAAGACCTAAGATGGTACGGGTATGAAACCCATCTCGCACACTCTACCAGGATGATCCTTCCCAAAGACTTTAGCAACTGGGTCATCCTGGGAGACTGAGTAGGACTGCCCAGGATTAGCATCCCATAGTTCTTTAATTTTTACCTATAAATAAAATATCAATATATATTAACACATTAAAAACTGATAATAAGTTATTATAATAAAAAATTGACTTCATACCTCAACTTCTTTGGCAGGCTCATTAACAAAACTTCCATCTGATTTTTTGTGAACATCTAACCACAGTTCAGTTTGGGATGCTTCGTGCCCTAAACTATGTGACTGTATTAAGAAAAGATAAATAAAAAATTCAATATATTAAATAGATAATAGTGTCTTAAAAATATTTAAACTAATAAAAAGATTACTATTGTCATTCAGATTCTAGAAAAGCTTTTTGTGCCCGCAGTGTGAGGGATGAATTGCTTAGCACGGTTTGATGCATTCTGTCTTGAGAGATCCTAAAATAAATAAAATTAAATTTAAAAGTAATGTATTCAATGTCATCTCCTCTTCATATACATGTATATGTGTAAAATTAGGATAATATAACAATATATATTTCAATACCATCCTCTTCTCATCACGATGTCTATCAACAAAAACTTTCCACTGTTCTTTAGGTACCCCACTGGGTATCCTCCCATACATTTGTTGCATGTTCAATGAAGTATTGTTGACATCAGACCACAATATCTATTTTAAATCTTTCCATTTCTTACCAAGATTTTTCAACGTCCACTTTCATGCTATCACACCAGGAACTGTAAAGTGGAAGAACATCTGTATACATAAATTCATTTTGAACATATTAGTAACATGAAATTCAATTAAACCATAATGTAATAAAATTACCTTTATTTGGGAATCCAAAACTTCATTTTTCCAACTTTGAGGCATATGTATCCAATCATCATAAGAAATAGGAAGGGAAATGGGCTCCACTGCCAACTGCCCTAGAATCTGGCCAAGTAACCCCACAACGCCATTCGTAGTTACCCCATAAAAATCAAATGACACAACTATCTTCTTTACATTCATATTACAAACATCTAAACTTTTTAATTTTTTCTCAATGGTTGCATTTTTTCATCTTCAATGAGAAAACAATTAGTATAAACAAAATGCAATAAATTTATTTAATTAAAATTTGTACCTATGATAGTGACACTCCAGTATGTCCGTGATGAATTGGAACGGGCGTGTCACCACCCCACTACTGAGGCTTCTGAAGGGGGAGTCGATGACTCAGCCTCTAATGGGACACCCACAGATGGTGAGAGAGATGGTGCAGGGGGAGATCGTGTAGGGGTGTAGGCAGATGGTGCCTCAAATGCCGTGGGGAGGGAGCCAGATGGATCGTCATCTGTTGCAGAACTAGATGAAATAGTGTATTGCTTCCTCCTTGGCATTTATATCATTTAATCAAATGAAATTTAGTTCATAATATATATTTCAAAACAATTATGTAGAAAAAAAAACTAAAAATCATAATAGATTCCCAGTACTAACAGAAAAAATATATATAACAATGATAATGAATGACTACAGAAATGAAACAAGTGGTTGCTGAATGAATAAATAATTGTACACACAATCATTTTACCCTTCAATCATATTGGTTTTATGCTCCATTTTTTCATCCACTTCATTAATCCTTTCTAGACTGATATTTTCAATATCATGATGGAAAAAAAATTATGCTCCCTGTTGTTGATGAAATTCAATTTCAAAGGTCAAATCTTCCACTTCATCACCTATATCATTCAAATCTCTTTGTATTACGTGAACAACTACACTCCACCCTTCATCCACAACATCATTCACATAATATACCATTTTCCTTGCGATTCTAAGATATATGGATCATGCAGTTCACGATCACCAACATCCATCAAACGAGAGAAGTTCACAGAAGTAAATTGCAAGGAATCTATTTTAATGCCTCTAATAATGTCGACTCATTTTCATTTGAATAAAACAATAGAAAAATGTACGTGGTGGTTTAATTCAATAATATCATGTAGATTTCCATAGTATCCCACTTCAGCAAATGTAAATATACCACTATTCTGTGTCTTCAAACCCACTTCTCGATCGACTGTAAAAAATCTAAAGCCATTCATATTATAAGCGTCAAACTTTCTAACATGTTTTATAGGACCTCTAGGAAGAAACTTCAAATCTTCTGACAAGTCTTCTCGAGCATCAGAATTCATGATCTGAAAAAATAAATATATCTTAATAGATTTACAAAATGTATGTGTCAAACTAATATTCATATTTATTGAAATATTTATGAACTTACACATCGTGCAAACCATTCTACAAGCTCTTTATTCACAGCTTTAATTATATATTTCTCATTTCATGTTCGGACTCTCATTCATCTCTTTGTTTATATCCTCAAATCTTCAATAAATGGATCTGCAATTTTACTATTTAGCAGCACATATCTATGTGCCTATAATAATTCCAATTCTGTCAGTGTCACATTGGAGGTCCTCCCAACTGATCGGCCAATAGCAGAAAATATTTTTGATTTCTGATTCATTTGAGATTGAGTTGATGTGTCGTCAACATGTCCAACTTGATTAAATATTGTCTCAATATCATCCAAATATCTAGAACAAAAGGTAAGACACTCCTCATCCAAATATCCTTCAGCAATAGAGCCTTTTGGTTGAGCTTTATTTCTCACATATGCTTTCAAATTCCCAAGATATCTGTGAAATAAAATAATAATATTATGCATTTATTTAAATGCCAAAAATTGTTTACTTAAATGAAAAACTTATAAATAAAATACCTCTCAATGGGATAAATCCATCGATAATGAACATGGCCTCCAAATTTAGCTTCCTCAACCAAATATACAGTTAAATGCATCATGACAGTAAAAAAGGATGGAGGAAAGATCATCTCCATTGAACAAAGGGTCAATATAAACCTCTCATAAAGTTTTTCAAGATGAAATGGATGTAGAGATTTCTCACATAATTGACTGAAAAATTTGCACAATTGAAGTACAACAACAGTAGCGTTTTCAGGTAATAATGTACACAATGTCAATGGTAGTAACTGCTGTAACAAAATATGTGAATCGTGACTTTTCAATCCATTAACTTACAATTATCCAAGTCAACACACCTTGATATGTTACTCAAATACCCATCAGATACCTTCACATTATTTAAAATTCTAAGGAATGTATCTTTATCCCTATTTTTCATTGCAAAAATGGTCGGAGCATACCTTTCATTCTCATCTAGACAAAGATCATGTTTTATGTTCGTTACTTGTAAGTCTTTGCGAGCATTGAGATGATCCTTAGACTTTACATCCTCATTAAGTAATGTGAAAATCAAATTATCACATAAATTATTCTTAATATACATCACATCAATATTGTTCCACAACAAATTAAATTCCCAAGATGGGAGTTAGAAAAATATACTTTTTTTCTTCCATTGTTGCATTCTGATTTCACCTAATGATGTACTTCAGACCCATTTTCTGCTATCATTCAAATGAAGAACCTTCCCAAATTCTGTTTCAACATTTTCAAGAAGTTTCAATATTTTAGAACCAGTTAACAACTTTGGAGGTTGTCTACGATCAGTGTAACCATTAAATTTTGATCTGTTCAGCTGAAATATATGAGATGCATCGAGAAATATTCAATGGCACAAGAAGCACCATTTTCTACTGTGAGGTAGCCATTTGGGCTCAAAATAAAAGTTACAAATGGGACAATCCAGACCCATGTAAGTGTTCCAACCAGATAAATTCACAAGCCCAGGGAAGTCACTAATGGTCTACATTAAAGCAGCATGAATTTTGAACATTGTTTTAGAAGAAGCATCAAATGTATCAACATCGTTGCTCCATAACTTCTGCAATTCGTCAATCAATGGCTGAATGTATACATCAATATCATTTCCAGGAATTTGTTTTCCAAGAATAATCAACAAAATGATAACATATTTTTGTTTCATACACATCCATGGAGGCAGATTATAAGGGATCAAAACAACTATCCAAATGCTATAACTGGTATTCAAAGTCCCAAATGGATTGAATCCATCGGCAGACAATCCCAATCGAACATTCCTAGGATTAGCTGAGAAATCTAGATGTAATGAATTAAATGTCGTCCATGATTGGGAATCTCATGGATGTCTCATTAACCCATCATTGTTTTTATCTACAGAATGCCACTTCATGTGTTCGACGGTTTTCAATGACATGAATAATCTTTGCAATCGAGGCTTCAAGGGAAAGTAATGCAAAAACTTTGCAGGTGTGTTCCTTTTCTTCTTCTCCATGAAATTATGTTCATTCGGACTTCCAACATCACCCTTTAACTGCCATCTAGAAGAAGAACATTTCTTGAAATTCTGTCTACTTGAATCATCTCCCCAATAAAGCATACAATCATTAGGACACACATGATTTTTTATATAATTCATACCAAGATTGTTAAATTTTTTTTTCATATCATAAAAAGATTCTGGGATTTTTTCTTCATGAAATGCATCACGAATCAATTTCAATATCATGGACATTGCCTTATTTGTAATTCCACATAGACATTTGATATGGTACAACTTCAGCAGAAATAAAAGCTTTGAATATTTCAAACACCCACTATATAACTCTTCATTTCCATCGTCAACTAAATCATGAAACAAATTTTCATCAGTGAAGTTTTTTCTTAAATTTGGCTCCACAGAATCAAGAGGAGGATCCAATGATATGTTACAATATTGATCTTCTTGTGTTACAGTCTCAAAAACATCACTTGCCACATTGAAATTTGTATCACCCTCTTCTGTTTGTTCTGATATGTTTTTATACTGATAGTGGTGTCTTGCAGTGCCGAATGCATCATTTATGAGGTTTTGTATTTCATTTTCCATTGTCGATGAACTTGGGACCTCATTCTATGGATTAACATAAGTGCTCAATATTTCTGTAATGTTTGATTCTCCATGCCAAACCCAACACAAATATTGACCCAGAAATTGCTTCAGTATTAAATGTTCATAAACTTCATCTCTCTTCAACTATGTTCTAAATTTACATTTAAGACATGGACATCTTATTCTCCCTTCAATGGATCGATTATAAATTGAAAAATCTAAAAACTCATTCAAACCCTTAACATACTGAGGTGTGTTCCTCAGTAATGTGATCCATCTTTTATCCATGTATATCACAATGTGCCTACACAATAATAAAAAAATTAAAACACGTAGTTACTACTAAATAGAGGAAGAGATTCATATATATGATAGTGTAAGATTATAGAAACATAATGTAATAAAGATGAGACCTTGAGATAGATATGAACCCTTTAGTGTTTGGGATAGGAGAAGTTTCTTTGGTAAAGAGAAATAGTGTGCTAACAATGCCTTATTACTCAATTACCACATGGTCAATACTAGAAGTTAGGCTAAACAGTATTCCTATCATATTTCTCCCAAATCTCCAAATTTTCAACACTTGAATTTTGGAATCCTTTATATCATCAAAATATAATATTAGATAACAAAAAGTAACATAATCATAACTTGGTTGGAATCATAGTTCATGAGGAAAAAAATAATGTTTCCAATCTTTATGAAGAAGCATATAAATAACAGGATGTAACCCTTAATTAGTCATGATTGTGTGACTCTAAATCATAAAGAAAATGGTATGGGATTCATGACCATAAACTAAATGACCCATGTTCCAAGACCGTATCAAACTTCTTCAACCCTGGTAGTAAAAGTGGGACATCCCTTATGCCACTGCATCCATTTATGATTAGAGAGTGCACTTATTTTCCTCTTGATATCACACAACCAAGCAGTAAAACAATCTCAAAGAGTGAAAAACCCACTATTATCAACAACAGTGGTCATTAGTTTTATTGAGTTATAATTAATTATGAGATCATCCATATTCATGATACCATATTTTACCAATTCATATTAGGTTAACTTGAAATATCTCTTCATTTAGGCTACCCCAGCTTATGGTCCACACATCATAAACTTAAACAATATGCACCTGGGTCAAATTTTTCTAACCTTAAACATTATCTATATCGGTACAAATTGCATGAACTAAAACTATATAAGTAAATAGACACACAAATCATCATGGTGAATAATTTTATAAAGAAACCTAGGTAAAAATTGAGTCCCCACTAACTGGATATGATTCTAACCTAATCTAAGTTAAGCACTTGGAATTGAAAAATGGAAGAAATAATATTAGGTTGAAAATACATAAAGGGAAACCTAATAATAAGATAATTACTTGTGAATTAGGACTCCCCAATATTAGGATCAAGAAAAATTTAAGGTGATAAAATAAATGACTTAAATCTTGTGGGGTTCATAATATTAATCTAGAAGAAGTCAGGCTGTACTCGCTAGGCCCTTTTGACTATGAAATTTTTTAAGCATTCACTTGTTCTCTCATCCCCATTTTATCAGTCTAGAGGTATATTTATGAAATGTGTGAAGAAATAATTTTGTGTTGATCAAACCCTTTTAAACATTGGAATCCACACTCTAAATGGGCTCAATCCTTATGTCTGTTGATAGTAGCTACACCTACACCCTTTCCACATGAGCCTCATGTTCTCGTGGTTTTTCTATCTGCATAGTTATTCAATCATGAGGCCATGCTTCTTCAATAGAAAAATTATGCAACTACTTAATGGAATCCTCTATATCTTTGTCTCGATGGTTAGAAATATTGAATAAGAGGACGCTATATTCTTAGACTACATATTCCACTTAGGAAGTGAGAAAATGATGAATAAGAGCATATAAGTTCCATTAATTGATTCCAATTGTGCCCAAGCCATAAAAGAGTTAGAGAATAAACTCCACTTTATCAATATTCTCCTCTATCCCCATGATGATAGAAAAAAATTTGCACCAAACACATTTTATCACAGCTTAGTTTTTTACAGTGATGTTGGGATCCAAATACTATTTACTTGATTCTATAAGTAAGAAGCTAATGATACTGTAGAAGCCTCCCTGTTTTATCCCCCCATTAAGCCACTATAACCAAAATGTATGTAGGAAGCTAATGATACTGTAGAAGCCTCCCTGTTTTATCCCCCCATGAAGCCACTATAACCAACCACCACTATGGCTCCCCACAAATCGAGTTGACCCTCCCCCTATTTCATATAGGGAAACCCCTACATAAAAATTCCTTCTAATATGGGTGTTTAAGAGGTTCTTTATATATTTCACTAGCTAGAGGTGACACCACACCCATGGTGCTTCTAGACCATATCATGTTAAAGTTATCTAGATAATACCACTCCCAAAATTCAATCACTAAAAAAATGGGTAAACTAAAAAATAGCCTTAAAATCATTAAAAAATAAGAAAATTATTTCATGGGGTGTAAATATAAACCCCCTAATGACAAATTTTTTCCATAGAATATAATTATTATAAGTATAAAATTCATAATGATATAACCCCATGGTACCTCATTTCAAGAGGTGGTTGGGTGGGAAAACAACTTAGGGGTATCTGAGAGAATTAAATCCAAACAAAAAACACATCTAAGTGGATTAAACTATTCCATAAAATTTCCTCATCATCTCCAATCATATTAAAATAGTAAACATGAAACAAAAAACCCAAAATATGTAGAGGTATATCATATATCTCTGCACCATTTAAGGATAATCTAGAATGGTGAAATTTAGACAAAACATACACCTCGTGAAAAAACAAAACCAAGAACCTAAATTCCACCAAAATCCCAAAAACCATAAAACTATCCCTAAAATTAACTTCCATTAAAGATCCCAAATCTTAAAGCTAAAGTGAAAAAAAACCCCAAAAAATTCAAATTAATAGAAACCTTTATTTTTTACCTAGGTGGCAATGCTCAACAGGGTCCAACTAGAACCTCAACCGCATGGTCTTCATGTCACAGAAAGCTCAAAAAGATCAAAACCCTCATGTTCTCAATAATATAAATTTTTATATTAGTTATGTGAGAATGATTTCATATGTATTCTCATTCCCAACCCATCTAGAACCAACCTACACAAATCTCAATCATAGGCAGACACAACAATCAAGTGGAAAAACCCCATATCAATAAGGTATTCACAAGACCAAAATTCACCTCAAACTACCTTATGACATCCAAAAAAACTGATTAAAACTAAAAATAATATGGAAAGAGGGAAACCTGGGGAAACCTGGGGTCGTGGGGTCGTCGGGGTTGCAGGGGCCCAGGGTCACCGGGGTTGCGGGGGGCCGGGGTTTCCGGGGTCGTGGGGTCACCGGGGTCATGGGGGGCCGGGGTCATGGGGGAAGCGGGGAGAAGCGGGGTCAGGGTGGTGGGGGGGGGGGGGGAGGGTCGGAAGCGTAAAAAAAATGTTTCGCGGCGGTTTTTTATAAACTGCCGCGACACCATTTTTAAAAAAGGTTTAGCGGTGGTTCCCAAAATCGCCGCTAAAAACCCACCGATAAATCCAATTTCTATTGTAGTGATACAATATGTAATAGCTAGGGAGGACCAATTGACAATGTATAAATATTTTTCTCAGTAGGGGAAATCCCGAGCATTACATGACATGTAAAGCATTTACACATTGTGTAAATTCCCAACATTAGTTTTAAAAATAAACGGCAAGGCTCTATTTTGACAGAAGCCATCACCTCTATTATATACCCTCATATATGATCACCCAAGGAAACTTAAACCTATGTTCTTGGATAACTTCATGATTTATAATATGATTCTTCCACCATCCGTCTCATTATATGAACACTAATAATATCTTTGTTCATATTATGACTTTGTTAATTTATCTTCCCCTCAATAGTGTTACCATGATGCAAGATGTTATTCCCTGTTTTTAGGGCATTTATCTATTATTCCCTTTTCTTCAGATCCAGTCCAAACTAAATACAGATACTAGATGAGGAGAGTTTTGTGGGTATACGATATGTTTTCTATGATTCACCCCTCAAATATCACCATTTTATAAATTGTCATCATTGGGCACATGATGATTTCATAAATTGTTTCCAATTTAATTCATATTACATGCTTATAATCATCGTGCTAAAATTATTTAGCCCACTTGATAACTCTTAATCATGTACTTAGAGGTTGAGACCTCAACACCTTCCACCCCAAGTAGGGTGATACCTCAATTATGCCATCGTAAACCATGTGGTATTATCTATGACATCATTCAGGTATGTGGCTTGACCCTACTTATGTTAATCCCTCTTTAATTAAATGAATGTATTGTTAACCAGTATGTCTATTGTTTATAGTACCACTGAAACCTTATAAGGTAAGTATTCCAATATAATAAATGAATCTCAATTCCAAATGGAAAGTATAATATATGTATCACGTGTCCTATTTTAATGTAATTGAATGACTTTGTTTCATGTTCATAGCACACATTTCCATTCTTAATAGAAATAATTGAAGTGAACCTAATTAATGATTAAGTAATTGGGGTTTTAAATGGTTTTATTTCCTTCTTATCCTTATCACCTAAGCAATGGAATTAAGTTCTTAATTTATTAAATGGAATGAGTATTACATGACCTTAATTAAATAATGAATTATGTATCTAGTGCCTATTGCACATGGGGCTTTTCATCATTATAGGAGTGGTTAGACTTATGTTATGAATTGGATTCCCAAGGGAATTCCTTGAGCACTCAAAGGATTCCACTCTAATTCAATGATCCAATTTCCAATGGAGATACTCACCTCAGAACATAGTCATTGTCTACTAGTGGATGCCCGACATGACATTGTAGTATCAATTCACTATATTCCAAATATTAGGATGCCTTGGAAATACACCTCAGATCCAGATTGATGTCTTCGAACATGTTGTGTCCGGGATACACCCCATTTGTTCCAGTCATTCTTAGCCTGTTTTACCTTGGATGAGATCCTTGGACTCAATTAGAATCAATTATAGTGGAATTCCTTGGTATATTTCCCCTATATTATACTAATACCCCTTTTATACAAGATTTATGTTATTAATGAGTTAACTTGACCCCTGAGGTCAAGGATGCATCAGTTATTACCTTGGATCCTCCTTATTATTATCCACATTAAGGATGCCTTGGTTACTACATTGGATCCTCATTACTATTATCTTCATTACATGATGCCTTGTCACATCTTAAATCCTTTATTATTATTATCACGATATAATGTCAGTGTTGGTTTACCTCAAAATTATTTTTTTCATAAAATTCACTTTCATGGTAAAGTGGGAACCACACATGAACAAATAACACCTTACAGTGGGACATATATTTAAAATTAAAAATCATGGCACATAAGGTATCAAGGTATTTTCATTTCTACATTGTATTAACTTTTATATATACATGCACATTGTTTCATTTTATATTCATTAACTAGAAGGTATAGATTCTATTGGCAGTGGTCTATTGAGATTTATCTCACATCCTACCAAGGATTCCAATGGTGCCTGATAATACTATATGTATGCAGGTGTTGATAAGTAGAAGTGTCTCACTTTGGAAACATGATCTTTCTTTCTTTCTTTCTTAGGATGTATCTTAGTATCAGATGATCAGTCCAATGCTTAGGATGCTATAGATTTCTTGAATTCTTTTTTATTATTTTGAATATATTGCATTTCCTGATTCCATGTATATATATTTCCCTAATTTCTAGAGACATGACATATATTATTATCATTTTTTATATGATTCATTTTTCAGTATTTTATTGTTATTAGTTTCTTGGATGTTTATTTCTGCTTCCATTATAGTAGGTTACTAGTCTAGTTGATACAATGTCTGTCTCTTTTGAGTTATTAATTTATATTATGCTTCCTCTATTTATCTATTATTTCTTATCTATTGTGCTCTAGTCTAACATGAGGGCATAGTCTCCCTATAGACTCACCCTAGTCCCTCACTACTAGTAAACATCTTCTAGCATATGGGGAGGCGCGCTTGAGGTCATGTAGCCCACTAGGTCAGGGAACTAGTTTAGTGGCACCCGAGTCAAGATTTCACATTCCCAATTTATTTTAATAACATTATTGTTTTTCATCTTAGGAACCAAATTTCATGTGTTTTACTTCTCATTTTAATCCAATTATTTATTAATGAACAAATCCATTATTTATACTTCAATGCATCATCCACATTTCTTGGTTTGAATTGTGAAATCAATGAGGTGCGTCATGTTTCCTTAAATACTACCTTTTTTTAATTTATTATCCATGAAAATGCATGAATTTTAGTCCTATAATTACTTCCTAAACCTTTAATGAACTAAATTTATTTATTATTTATCATTATATATTGTTGAATTGGCATCTTCGTTATTCCCATCAATTATATCTTTCTCACTTCTATAATTTTTTGATTATTATATAATCAATTATTTATCCTCTCTATCAACTTCAAAAAGTCTTCCTTTCCATTTAAACCCATTAAAATAATTTTAAATTACTTTTAAATCAATATCCCCGACCACTTTTTAGATTTATTATTGTAAAAGAAATATCCTCTCCAATTTGGTAGATATCAAAGGAAAATCTCTTCAAATCCTCTTTTCTCAAACTTTATCATATTTGAACCCCTAACTTGGATAATAAAAGGGTTTTCAAACACCCTTAAATACTTCAATCATGGGGTATTCTTATAATACATCTCATAATACGAGATATCATAGTTTATATGATACCCACATTATTTTTGAAGCTATATCATTATCCTAATAATTAGACTCAAAAAAATGAGAAGTACCGTGATAATATGGTTCAATGCATATAAATAAATATTATATTATTCTTCTAAGAAAAAAACATTCTTAAGGGTAATGTGGTGCATTTCACCCATGATTATCGAATAAATCTCTAAATACTCTTAAATATTTTCACATTTATGTTCAAATCCATTATGTAAATGGAACCTCTTTAAGGAATAACCACATTCCTTTTGTGATCTTCTCTTAAAAAAATTAAACCTATTAAATTATTTGAATTCGGGTGTTATGAAAATAATATATGTAATCTGATTAAAGTTATTGATGAATGAGATAAATTATTTATCATCGCCCATTTATTTCATCCTCATCAGTCAAAAAAATAACATAATGAACAACTTTCAAAGCCCAAGTTGTTTGAATGATACTCTTTTATTTTAAGAATTTATAATCCTCAACTTTTTAAATATAGATCATTCCTATTTCCTTTCTTCATTAATGGCACATCACAATCATTGTCTCCTCAATTAAATTTAATCATGCTATTTTGGAAAATGCAACCAATCCATATATGCCATAACTCATTTTCATCCTTCATTCTCAAGTAAATAGATTTTTCAACATGTAATTCTGTAGATAGATCACCATTAATAAACTATACTCAATTTATAACACATTAATCTTTCAATCACTTTACTACACATTCATCATTTTAATTTTTGTTGAGTAAATCTATTTGATTTTAAGTTATCTATAATTACCAAATATAATTGATCCTTATAAAGCCTTATCAAATTCTTTAAGGAGTCTCATATCACTTGTAATATGTGACATAAAACCATTATTGAGTAACCATGGGAAATTATTTTTAGACACTTTCAAAGAAAGTTCCACCAAAAGATATATCTCATTTATTATTTATTTTAAAAATAAAATATTTTAGAATTATTCATACTCAATTGTTATATAAAAAATTTAGGCATTACTCATCAAAGTGAACAAGATGATAATATCTTCTATAGTCTTTATTCAAACATTGAAGCTAGTTCTTCACTTGAATACTTGAATTTTCAATCTCTTTCCATAATTTCCTTTATTGAATGGGTTATGTTCCCCTCAATTATTTCCTTACAGCACTTATAAATTTTTTTAAATATCTATTTTTTAATCAATAATTCCTTTCCTTATTTTTTTAATCACCAAAACAGTAAAAATATCCAAACAAATAAAAAAAACTCCTGGAAAAAACTAATTTTTGTATAGGCGGTGAAAATTCATTCCTTTTTTATTTCAAATCATTAATTTTAGTTCTGTTTAGAACTAAAATTATGTGGTGATCCTAAAATATTTCCCATTATATCAAAAATATTTCTTGAATTTACTTCTTTTCTATTTTTAGAAAATACTAACTTTAGTCTGAAATTTTTAGAATTTTTAGAATTCTGAAACTCGCCTTATAAGTAAAATATCTTCTTAATATTTCTCTTTTATTTACCTCTAGTCATATTGTGCTTAAATTTATGAATTTATGAATCTATATATTTATATTTTTTTATAATTTTATCAATCAAAAATATCCTTATATGCTTCACTTATCTTATCACTTCTATTTGGCCTTTCACCAACTTCATTCATAGATTATTTTAATATAATTTTATCTTTTTCAATTTATATTCAACCAATAAAAACATTAGCTAAAAATAAAGAATTTATTTTTATTTTTCTCAAAAAAATTCCTTCAATGCATCATTATTATTCTTCTCTTCAATAATTGAGATATTTGGACTCTCATTTTTTCACCAAATACAACTCTATTTCTTTTTGGTCTTTCCCAACCTCATTTGAATCTTGATTTACCTTACCCAAATTCTTTTACTCCTTCCTTTGTTTAGATATTTTCATGTGACACTCTTCAAACTCATAATTTATCATATATTACATGTTTTTTATTTGTTATTTACTTTATTAGAGAACTATTCAAGATTTACATTGGAAATCATTAATTTTTCACCATGATACCTAGATGATGAATCTTATTAACTTTAATTGTTATAAAATTCATATTCATCTATATTTTAAAAATAAATCTTTTTTTGAATTTAGAATTATTTTTTCTTTTCCTTAAAAGGATACTTATTCTTACTAAATTTTGATGTCTTATTCTTAGAGAACTTATTTTATGACATGTCATCACTTTCACTCTCATATTCCTTTAACTTTGGATAATTTGTAGAAAAATTTCCAATACCACTATAGACTAAATACTTCAAATTTATTTTAAAACATTTTCTATATTTACATTTTTGAAAACTCCATGAGATAATTGACATGAGCATATTAAACTTGGCATCAATATATCTATATGAATCTAAATATTTATCTTCTTCCTTAACCTCTATAGAATTATTCACATTATTCATGTCATTGAAAGATATTCCCTTCTCACATTAACTTATATTTTCAAATGATTACTTTTCTCATTTCATACATACAATGGAAATGTTTTCAAATAAATATCATTAAGAGATAAAATTTAGAATCAAACCTATTAGATAAGATATGAACCAACATATAGACTGTTATTGAATCCTCTAAAAATTATCTAAGAACAATAATAGATCCAAAAATCTCATTACCTCAAGAGAAAAAAACATATATCATATCTTCTTCAAGTATATGAATTTCTTAAAAATAGGTATACTAAATTTAAAGTTTTCCTCCTTCAGTCTAACAATACCTTTATGAATATTTCATATATATATCCAAATTACTTTTTATGTCTTGATCCGCAAAGACTTTATAAACCCTTTCTGTTAATTTTAGGCTAAGATAGAATTCCTTTCACATCTATCAATCTCAATATTATTTCTATCAGTTGGAGTAATCCTTATACATTTTTTTACTAGATTAAATCCATAAAATAAAATTTTGACTAATTACATACCCAATGAAAGAAAGTGTGATAGATTTCATTACCTCAAAAAATTATAATTTTTCTATTCAAATATAGTAAATATCTATCTATTAACTTAAGTAATATGGTCTAATATAGAAATAAAATTTTAAAACAAAAAACAACAATAAATATAGATAACATCATGAATTCAACTTAAAAAATCATTGAGGTATTTAAAGGGTACCTAACCATTATTTTAATACTAATTGTATGATACACTAACACCAATATTTTTATTCCCCACACAATTATTCACTGGAATTTTGGGTGAATCGTTGACTTAATTCTTCATAAATCAGTATTCATTGTTGATTAAGATGAGTACACACAATATGTGTTTCAAATTTATCATTCAATATTAAACATCATGATATTAATCAAATTAGATCATTTATTTAATTTTAAAAAACATACAACCTAAGAGAACATAAATAAGTTTCACTATTAAAAATTAATTCATACATAATTTTTATGAGATAATATCATCCATTTATACACAATCCACTAGAATCACTTAATGAACTACAATAATAAGGGTTTATCCTTAAACATGTGTGTGTGAAAATGTCTCCCAATTAGTATGATATGATCCTATACATTACAAGATAACTCTTTAAGATGTAAAATAATAGGGACCTCATATCTCAAACAAGAATATCCAAATAAACCATCAATATATCATTACCTCTTCTTCTTCACCTCAATCAATGAAACTCTGAAATTCAGTAACAAAACACTTATTTTAGAACACCAAAATATTTTTTATTCTCCCAAAAATAGATTTTTATGTATATATGAATCCTTAATCATAATGAATTAATAATAAACTTATCACTTAAAACACAACCATAAAATCCCATATTATTCAACGAAAGCCTTTGGTCTTCACTGCTTGATGATTCCCACTTCAATAATCTATGATGATGAATATCTATAATTTTTTTTCTTCCTCTTGGAGTCTCTTCTCATTGTCTACTCTTCTTTCTAGTGAAGTTATTCCACCCACTTCAAATATAGCAACATTCATTATTTTTCATTTAATTTTTCATTTAAAATTTAAAATCTAATAACTCAACTTCCAAATTCTCTCACTTCTTTTTTTTTGGAATTTAAATAAATCTTAACTTAAAAATAATATTCAGTACTTAAAAAAGATATAAAGGATTGAACTATAATTAATTAATATAGAGAACATTAATAAATACTATCAATATAATTTAACACTATCATATTATAAAAATCTTGTCCTAATAACAAGTGTTATGTGATAATGTATACAATTAACATTTTGTTTCTTCAAAATTTTCTTGAAACTGACTTTCACTTTAAAATGTTACATCATAATGAATAATCATTATATAACAATATTCTCAACTCCAAAATTTCTCTATAAAATCTTAGTGAAACACACTACCCATAATGATCAGTAGCTCACCATTTTCATTACACCATCCTATTAAAGTATAATTTAGAGCTCCATAGTGCAACTAATTTATTTATAGTGTAATAATATTATTATAATGCCTATATTGAACAAATGTGAATAAAAGCCTCTGAATTGGGTATTAGAATATATTTCATTAATAATAGTATAATCGTCATCTTCTCAGGATAAGAAATCTTAACGAAATCTCTAATAACAATGATGTGATTTCCATTAATTCACTAAACATTTATCAAACAATTTATATACACTTCCAAATAGTCCCAAACTTCCTCATGAGAATTTTCAACAAGTTATCCTATTATTCCAAATACCTAAACAAATATGAATTTTCAAATATATGGTTTGAAGTATTTTATAGAAAAATCCAACACCATCATTCCACAAACATGAACACTTCAATTTCATTTCCATCCAACAAACTTCCTCCTTTTTAAATAAAATATATTTTTAGAACTATACTCTATCAAGAATCTTCTTGGTCACAACACCATTAATTTAAGAGCTTCACTTTTTATATTTAAAAACACTACCATCTAACAAGAGACATGATTTTTTGGGAATAATAACACCTTTCTAGTTATCATTTCATCAAATATTGATGAATGTGAAGGGGAAAGTTTTTTTGGAGGTGTTAGAACCCACAAAGCATCCATGAATTGAGATATTATAAATATTAATGGAATTATCCTAACTATTTACATGTATAAAATTCGTATGAATCATGATTTTAATCCAAAATTTAAATTATGAAGGATTTTAAATCCAAATATTATGGAGGTGATGAAATTGGATGTGATTTAATTGGTTGATATTGGAATTGTATATCCCATATCAAATAGTTCTTGGGTGATCCTAGTTCAAGTCATACCAAAGAAGGGTTGGATAATAATGAAAACCAATGATAATAATGATCACATTCCAACAATGACTACAACAAGTTGAAGGGTTTGAATTATTCAAGGAAATGTAAACTGAACTACTAGGAATGATCATTTCACTTTACCTTTTATAGAAAAAATTATTGTGAGAATTTTAATCCTTGAATTATATTACTTTTTTTGATAGATATTCAGGATATACATAAGTTTAAATTTCTCTAAAATATTTATAGAATTATATATTTGCATGTAGATATGGAATATTTTCTTATAAAATGATACCTTTTTTATTTTTTGGAGTTTAGAAACTTTTTAAATAAGTGAGATGGTAATATTATCATACATGGATTTTAATAGAATATAAATATTCAGGGATATATTTTTTATATTTTTTATATAGTTTTAATAATGTTTTTGTAATATTTATTTTTTGTTTAAGTGGCGTGAAAAAAAATAGTATTAAATTAGTATAAATTTCATTTAATATTACATGAATTAATTGTGTTAATTCATAAGATCTCTAAATAAAGAATAAAATCTTTAGGTCTAAGGTGGAGGCCATTTCACATTTACCACTACTCACATCAATAAAATAATTGAGAATTTTTTAGTTCATTTTGGATTATATAGAAGATTTATTCAATATTTTTCCATGATATTTTGACCCATGTGTTCTGTATTAGAAAAATAAACTCAATTACATTTTGAATGTCCATGTATTAAGGTATTATATTTACAAAATAAGATATTTATTTCATCACCCATCATTAATTAACATTATTAGAGCTTTCTTTTGAAGTTATATATGATTCTTGTGACTTTTCTATTATTGTTTTTCTTTGAAAAAGAATAGATAAGAAGTGGAATATTATTTATTAATCAAGTAAATTTCTAAATGGTGGAAAATTTAATTACTCAACTACTGTAAAATATATTATTTTAGTTTTCTATACCATAAAGAATTTTATATCATATTTTATTGGTTTAAGATTCTTGGTATTCATTAATCACTTAACACTATGGTAAATAATGATAAGGAATAATTTAAAACCAATAATAATTCATTAGATATTACTTATTTTGGAATTTGTTTTGGAAAATAGAGATAATAAAGGGTTTTATAATCTAGTGATATATAGTTTTTCAAGAATTAAGTGAAAACAAAAGTATATTCTAATTCTTTTGGTATAAAATTTACTAATATAAAAATATTTTCTAAAAATACTCATCAGTTTCCATGGTATTTATATTTAGTGAATTAAATAGTTGTAAGGATCATCCCTAAATATTTCTCCTATAATTATAGGAATAAATTATTAATATATGAGAAACATTACTAATTTTTAGGATACTTTTTTAATCAAAATAGGAGCCAAAGGGATTATCCAAATATGTATATTAAGAGATGATGTAACTTCAATTCCAACCCATTGTTATACATACCAACTAGAGGAAACTATGGATGTAAAAAAACAATAAAAAATGTTTTTAAATATAAATTATATTGGTACACCATACTAAAGGAATCAAGGGAATCTATGAAATCAGCTGACAATTATTAAAGAATAGGGACAATTGGTAAAAAAGATGAGATTTCATAGATTGATATATTAAATGTTTAAGTGTAATGTTTGTGTTATTAATTTCATGGGATTGTTTTTTAAATAATAATTAAATAATAATATATTAATAGAAGTTGACTGTGTATCAAAGTTGGAAGAATAAATTTCTCTTTCCAATAATAAGGGAACTAGTATTGTGATGTTTTAAAGAAAAAAAATTTCAATAAATTTGGGGTAACAAAAGATATAATCATTGATAATGGTGTATGATTTCAAAATAATTTTTTGAAGGTTTGAAAGAGATAAATGTATGTAAGATTAAAACATAAACCACTTATAATCCCCATATTAATGTTCAATCTAATATTTCAAACATATCTATAAAATTAATTTTTGATAAAATTGTCATCTATTCAAAGAAATATTGTTCATATAATGTAGATGATGCTTTTTGGTATTACAAACTAGCTTATAATAATACAATATATATTTAACCATACATTTATGTGTTTGAGAATTCTTGACACTTGCCTATGAAAATTGAACATAAATAATAATGGGGTGTTAATTAATTGAAATGGAATTTAAAGAGAGCCAAGGAAAAGTTGATTTTTTGAGTGAGGTTGAAGAGATGAAAATGCAATATTTTGAGAATGTTATTATATTCAAGTAATTAACTAAATCATTCTATGATTCTCACATATAATTATTTAATTTAAGGAATAGAAAAATGTTTTTTTAGCTCAAGGATGGAATTATTCCATGGGAAGATGAAATATCAATAGTAAAGACCATTTTATATTATAAAAGAGAATGATAATGAAGTTATAGATGTTGTGGGATCATTAGGAGAACCATTTTTTGTCAATTTACAATGGTTTAATACAAAAATTGAAGGTTGGTTCATGGTGGAACCTATAAAATCAACATGGGGTGAATGGGTTGTGAAGAAAGTCTGAAAAAAGACTCTAAAAAGTGCTTTTGGGAGGAAACTCAATGAAAATGTTTTCAATTTTCTATTTGTTTTGAGAATACCTAGAAATATCAATGTATCACTAAGAGGGGGAGGGGTGGATCAGTCATATATTTTTCTTTTATGTTCCCTTTATTTTGAAACAACCTTTGCCTCATGTTAAAGTTTTTTGACCTTACTAAAAACAAAAATAATCACAAATACATAAGAACAAAAAAATTTATAGGGTTCACCAATTAATAAGAGTAGTTACATCCTTGGTATGGTTTAGAAACAATCCAATAACACACAATACACTGGAAAAAAAATCCTATTTGTCGATAAAATAAGTAGGATATTCTATTACAATCATGTAGCACTATGTTCAATAAAACAGTGCATGTTCTTCAAGTAGCATAAAATGATGTAATAGAATTTGTGAAATAAGTTAAGAATATTTCGCAAGACTCCTCAAAACATGTTACTATTCTGCCTTGTCAACATTCACAAATATGTTCTTAAAAAAATTATTCAATTTTCTAACCAATAATAGGAAAAAACTTCATGGAATTTGTAAGGATAATCAATTCAATTTCATAATCTGATCTACCCAGTACAATTATTCAGTTTGGAAATATAACTTTGTTAGAATAATGATAAAACAATTTTGTTATTCTGTCTTAGTCTGAAAATCCCAATATGACATCTAGAATGATGATCTAGGATGATATGATGATTAGTTAAATATGATCTTCTCTCTTATCCTTTAATTATTCTATCTGGAAAACTTCATTAGGTATGATCAATTTGGAAACTCCTTATCTCTATAAATATCCATCACTTCTCCTTATCTATTTAATAGTATGATTATTAGGAAAGTACAAAGTACTTCCCTTTTTTTGGTGTTCTAAATATGTTTTAGGCGAGATTCTAAAATGTTTTCCTACTCAACCAAATTTATTGAAACATAAATTCCCCTTGAATATTGGATGAATCTTTGAATTATTCAATGCTTCTCAACTCTCCTCATTTCTTCATGAACCTTCTCAAATATTCTCCCTACTTAATCTCTTCTTAAGACTTTCTTGACAATATTCAGTCAAATTCAGATTTTCCATTATAATAGAATCATAAGATTCTTTATTATGCTTCTCCACACCAATTGAAACATATATAAAACATATTACTTCTCATTATAATGATCATAATCATTAAAATTCTTCATCCTATGCTTCGTACAAAAAACATTTAACATAATTTTCTTATTTTGATGATATGTATCAATTGATAAATAAAAAACTCATTCTAATTATCTTTGCCAACTTGAAAAATATAAAACAATTTTATCATTTTGATGATCCATACCAACTAATAAAGGAAGATCATTGAAAATAATTATTCTATAAAAATAGTGGCAACTTCTAAAGACTCCTACACTTCCTTGGAAACAATTTAACATCGGTTTCAACCTATTAAACTAACCTTTTCTAAAGATTTGATCCACCTTTGAAAACACTTTTATTGTAGCTTGAAACAATTATTCCTTTCTTCTTTCTCTCAGACTGACAATACTATATCTGGTAATGTTTTCAATTTCATCTTGTGTATGATGGATCGGTCTCTACTTCACTCTAATAAGTGGTGTCAGTGCCAATCCAATGACTCTTGACTCAATTTCTAAGTAAATAAATCTTTTTTTCCACTTGACTTAATTGGTAAACAAATAAAAGTTTTTCTTTTCTATTGACCTAATTGAAAACCAACAATTTTTATTGATAAAATTGGTTGAATACATTTTTGATTGATCTATGATCTGATTTTGTATTGGTACAAACAACTTCAACTTCTTCATATGTTTCACTGACCCCAATATTTCTCAATGAAAACAATTATTCCTATTATTCCCCTTTGCAACCATCACTATATTTTATGATTGGTGTCAGTGTAACTCTGATTATTAGTGGCACACCGCATCTGATGGACTAGTTTCAGTGCCTTGGACTTTAGCAAATTATTTCATTTTCTGATTATGATTCACACTTCTGGCATTCCACAAATTCCTTCTCTGAAGATTTGTATCTCATGGTTTATGGGCATAATTAAAAACCATTATCTTCATCTTCAACCTTTCTGATCAACCTTCATAGACAATAAAAAAATATGTGTCCGGTGATCTCACACTGATGAAGTGAGACCATGGAGATTTGTCTTTAGAAATATCCTTTTTCACAAACCCTTTCTTGTATCCTAACTTCCTCATGACTTTGATTACTTTTAAGATCAATGTATCATTGTCTAACTTACATTGGATAGTATTGTAACTTCCTATTCCTCCAGTAACATTTTTTTCCAATTTGAACCTCAATATGATTGGTAAAACTTGTTCTTCCCCTTTTCTTCATAAGGTATGCATCAAAATTTTCTACAAAATTTATGAATTTTGTGAATTAATAATCAGAAAATCATCATCATATTTTCATCAGTGTCATCCAGACTCTAATACTCTTCCCCATTATTATCATCACTTAATTCTGGACCCAAGGTGAGTCCTATGAACCTTTTATTCTATAAACCTTATTCTCAATAAGATGTTATTTCTTAATCATTTAGTGTACAATTTTATGAATATGATGGTCAATGAAATTTTCAACAATTATATATTGAATTAATTTCTTTCTCTTTGACAACAAAATAAAACACTTTTATAACAAACATCTTTTAACTTCCAAAAACGTCTTCTAGACATATTGGTCCCAACAATATCTCTATTTGGATTTTGTTATCAACCAATATTCATAAATCATTGAACTTTATAACCTAAATCTATGGAGTATTTATGAACCATTCTAAGCCTATGTGAGAAAACTCATTGTAGGAAACAAGAATCATTGAAAATAAATGCATTTTTTCCAAAATTATTGGCTCAATAAAAAACTTCATTTTTTCTTCATAGATTTCTTTACCTACTTATTATCTTCTTCCAATTTACTATAAAAAAACTTTCCTAAAAACACTCTAAAAAACTATTATAATATTACACACATTTATATGATGGATTCACAGCTTACCCAAAAATCCCCCCTTATACATGCTTCCTTAAATGGTTTAGCACATATCAATGGATAGATTTATGAAACAATTATCCCACTTTGACAATAATACCCAAAGACAATATGATATAGGGGAAAACACATACATCAATCTCGACGAGAAATAGTTTGGACACTCGTGTTCAAACTTAGTTTATAAAAAGGATCCTTTGATAAAGGTTTTGTGAAAATGTTAGCAACTTTTTCTGATGTAATAACATAATTCATTTTCAATTAATTCTTCTCCACATGATCTTTTATGAAGTTTTATTTGATATAAATATGTTTTTAATGAGAATTTTTTATGGGATTTATGGTATGGTTTATTTCACTTTGATTATAACAACCTAAGAGCAAGGGTAACTTCACTTAAAAAAGTAAATCTTCCAACTAATTTGTCATCCACATAATTTGAGTAGCTACTTAAATGGAAGTAACATACTCAAATTCAGTCATGATAAAAGTTTCTGAACTTTTTTATTTTTATGGAAACTAACACAACTTTTCCCTAGAAAGAAAAATCCATTAGTTTTTTATCTTTTATCATCAAAATTTTCTACCCAATCAACATCTGAATACCCAAACAAGTTAATAATTTCTAGGACATCATACTTGATTCCAAAATTAGATGTTCCTTTAATATATCTGACAATTATTTTTCCATCCAAAAAATATGATTATTTTAGAGAACTTTTAAATGTTTCACATAAGGTGATAACATAAACAATGTTGGGTCTTGATGCAGTCAAATATAAAAAACTTGGAATCAGCTTTTGAAACTCTTTAGGATCAACTTTCATTCCTTCCCCATATTTAGATAACATGGTTCTCACTGAGATAAATGTGGAAAATGGTTTCATATTTTCCATAAATAACTTCTTAATAATTTCCTTATCATACATTTCTTGGGAAAGAAAAATGTGTTTTTATTTTGAAATATTTGTAACCAAATAAAGTATTTCATTTCTCCCAACATGGACATATCAAACAACATCTTCATATCTTTATAAAAAATTTCATAATTTCATTAATCATTCCCAACAAAGATATTTTCATCAACATAAATAATTATGATGATAGAAAACTCTTGACTATATTTGATGTATAGATTACTATCACCACTTTATTTCTTGAAACTCTTATTTCTTAAGTAGGTATCTAATTTAGAATACCTTTCTCTTGGTTCTTATTTTATCCCAAACAAGGTGTTCCTTAACTTTCTCACATAACTTTAATCTCTCCCAAAAAAAATCCACATGGTTGTTCAATGTAACCTTCTCATCTAGATCATAATTCAAAAATGATGATTTCACATCCATTTGAATTTTTTGTACCTTCACTGTGCAATAATAGGAAGAAATATTTAGATTATTTCTAATCTTTACACGAGAGATAAATTGTCAAAGAAATTAATGCCTACAATCTATGAGTAACCATTTCACAGTAATCTTGTTTTGTTTCTTATAAATTTATCTTCTTTATTTAGCTTGTTCCCGAAAAAACGTTTTGTACTAATAACATTTTTGTTATTTGGTTTAGGTACAAGTTCCCATGTATCATTATTTTATATCTGATCCATCTCTTTATTCCTAGCTTGAACCCATTATGGATGCTCAAAATATTAATTCTCATCTTTCAACTCAACTTTTGAATATAAGGATGTATGTGTAATAACTTTTTGTGTTCTTCTTGTTTGAGCCTTCTGATGCTGATCACTAGTAATGTTTTTATCTTCCACTTGCTTCCTCAACCTGGGATGAGATTTTTGAAATTCATCCTTATCACTTGAAATAACTGAGTATGTTTTTTTTTCTTGAGTATGATTACTATTTTTAGTATCCTTATCAGAACTTTTTCCAGACATTCATTCATTCTATTTATCTTCCTTATCAGCCTGAGTTTGTTTAGAATCGTTCATAAATTTTTTAATAAATTTCACATAAAGAGAATCAACTAATATTTCCATTTATTTTTGAAACATCTATAACATCTTCCTTCTAGTTCATAACTAAGAAACATTCCATCTTCACCTCTCTGCTCAAACTTCCCAAGTTTTACACTTTTCTTCTTTACGATGCTTGGATGCCTAAAAACTTATTATTGTTTCAAACTTAGTGTTTTTTCATTAAATATTTCATATAGAGTCATATATAATATTTTCCTATAGAAATATCAGTTTCTAATATAAACAGTAGTGCTCATGGCTTTCCTCCAAATGTAATGAGAGGGACCATGTTTTAGTAATATAATTCACCATATCTCCACCAAAATTCAATTCTTCCTTTTAGAAACACCATTTTTTAAGAGTGTATAGTGTACTGAGATTATGCTAAATTCCATTCTTCTCAAGATAATTTTAAAATTATTTATTTTTATATTCACCACTATTTTCTGTTCTCAACTTCTTCACTGAATGCTCACATTCCTTTTCAGTTTTCCTCCTAAAACTTTTAAACATTTTTAGAGCATCAGACATATGTTTCATATACATAACACAAGTAATGAGAGTAAATTCATCAATGAAATTAATGAATTACTTATATACATGTGTTGATTTTTTTCTCATTAGACCATAGATATCACAATGAATAAGTTCCAGGGGTCATTTATAACAAATTTCAACTTTCTTATGCATAGAGTTTGTTATCTTTCCCTTATAAAAAATCTTGCAACACCAATATATTTTTCTATAAATGTTAAGAATACCATAGATACCATATCGCTTTTATAACTTTCTTATGTTTCTATGACACAAGTATCCTAGCCTTTTATGCCACTACTGATTCTCTTCCACCATATCTCAGTGACAAGAGTTTTGAGCCCCACCAACATGGAACAACTTTCTTTTTGTATGTTGGCCTCTTGTAACAATATTTTCATCTTCCTCATTTTTCACAAAAATCCCATATTTTATGAAAATAACTTTTTTACCTTCATCAAAATTTTGTGAAACACTTATCAGGTTGTGTTTCAACCCATCAAAAAACAAATCATTCTTGTATTTCAAATTTTTTCTTCAATGATGGTTGATCCAATACCTTGGATTCTAAGAGATTAAACCTTTCCAAATGTCATCATTCCTTCTTTTAAGTCTTTCATATTATTAAAAAAATTATGTCTGATGTTATATAAGAAGAAAATCTACTATATAGAATCCAAGGTTTTTCTCCTTTTGTATCTTTGAGAGTGGTTTCAACATCAAGACCTTTTTCTTTCCCATTATCTTTCTTTACTTATAGATTCTGAGAATTGTTAACAAAATTTTTCTATGATGGTAATAAAACATGGTAAATTTTTTAAAAGTGTCCAGGCTATTCACATATTTCATAAGTAGTTTCCATAGGTTAGAACCTATTTAAAATTTTTACACCAACCATCTCAGGTTTCTTTAAAACATCCTTATTAGACTTATTCTTTTGAGAGAATTGACTCCCCCACAAATTTTGTCTTATATAATTTGTGGAATGATAAAAATAATGTTGGTTAAACCAACAAATATTTTTTATATGTCTAAATAAACCATAATACCAGAAGTATCCATAGAAAAAATATTTTACTCTAAAACTTCCATATCGACCAGGGTTGTGAACATGTTTCTTATAAACCTTCTTATCTTTCTTATCGGGATTATATTAACCACCATACTTTCTATTATCAACCAAAATCTTCTTTTTCAACTTTTTTTCTTTTAATACTCATAAAAACTAGAATTAATTGAAATTTTTTCAGTCTCGGTATTTTTAGAAACTTATAATTTTCTAAACATTGTTGTTCTTGGCCACATACATAACTTTTCCAAATTTTTTATTCTAAAAAAACCCCAAATTTAATTTCAACATTTGAAGGTAAATTTTTATCCTTCCTAGGTTTATCCTTTTCAGATCTTTCACCAACTTCAGAAATAGGATTCGTGAAACTTGTAACCCTATGTTCATATTTAGAAACAGTTTTTAAACAAATTATTTCTCTTCATCTTTCACTTTCATCTTAACTTTTAGATGTTCACTACGATTATTGTATTTCTCAAGATATTTATTCAAATCATCTATATATTTAAATAGCTTGACTTTCTCATCAAGAAATCATTCCTGATTTTTGGTTGAAGCATTATCATTTTTTAACTTCTTGATTTCTTTCTCAACTCTCCAAATCTTTATTAAACATTATTTAAATTCTTCTTTCAGTTGATAATATAATAAAGTTTTTTATTCTCTATAATTCCTAATTTGGAATTATTTGTTACTAATATTAACAAAAAAATTATTCTCATCCTTCTCAATAAAATTTTCATATTATTCTTCTCTATATTTTTCTTCACCATCTTTAGATAATAAACTTCTCTTTTTGGATTTAGATTATTTTTTATCTTTCCCTTTGAAATAAGATTTATCCTTATAACCCTATTAATTCCATGATCTTCTATACCTTCTATCATCTTCATTACTATCCTCTTATTTATTTCTTCAAGGAAAATTAGTCACAATTTTTCCAATAACTCCACATTAAAAACATTTTAAGTGAATTTTAACTTTATATTTACCTATACATCTTTTCATATTTTTAGAAAACAAGGATAAAAATTCATTAAGATTTTTACATACCTCATTTCTAGAATCAGAATCACCATCTTCATATTCTTCAAGAATCTTCTTAAGATTTTATTTATTGGTATCCTTGAAAGAATTTTCATTGGAAAATTTTGTTTTTTTCCTTTCATAACCTTCTCCATTTTCATTTAATATGTAATAACAGTGCTATGAAAATCATCTAGAGAAAATGTTTCTAGATCTCTCTCTTACAATGAAGAAACTTTGGGATCAAACTTATTGGGAATAATTCAAAATATATTCTAAATAATAGTAAAATATTATAACTTTTCACCAAAATATTTGGTAGTGGTGATAATTTCATTCACCTTACTAAAGAATCCACCAATGAATTCATACTCACCAATCTTGAGATCTTCATATTTCAATCTCCAGATTTGTAACATTTCCTTTTTAACTTTTTTATTACCTTCATAAATATTTTTTAGATTATTTGAGATACCTTTGGTTGTGAAAAAACATTTCACTCTTAAAAACTCACTTTTATAAAGTGATGAGAGTAAATAATTCTTGGATCTTTCATCATTCTCAAATTTCTTCTTGTCAATATATGTAAGAGTAACTTTTTCATAAATAGGAGGAAATCCATCTATTACAGCTTTAAGAACATCATACCCAATTGACATATGATAAGTAACATTCAATCTTACTAGATATGATAGTTATTATAGTTTAAGACTAGTATCCCCTTACTATTCACATAATTCATATTCTCCATCACAACTTCTCTTTCAAAAACATTAGCAAAGAGTAAATGAAGGGAACCTTAGCTATGATACCAATTGAGAATACACAGCATGATCAATGTATCACTGAGAGTAGGATGGGGTGAATTTGTGATATCTTTCTATTTTAACTTTTTTTCTTTTGAAATAACCTTCGCCTCCTATTAAAGAGTTATTACCTTTTTGAAAACAAAACAAATCACACATCCACAGGAACACATGAATTTACAAGGTTCAACTACTCAATAAGAGTAGTTAAGTCCTTACTATGGTTTAGAAACAATCCAAACCCACATAATATATTAGAAAAAAAATACTTTTGTATTGATAAAATGATTAGAATATTCCATTACACTCATGTAACACTATGTTTGATACAACAGTGAGTGTGCTTTGAGTAGAACAAAATGATGTAATACAATTTTTTGTAACAAGTTAAGAAAATTTCACCAGATGATTCAAAACATGTTACTATGTTTCCTTGTCAACTTTCACAAATATGTTCAATAAGAGAAATTATTCACCTTCCTACCAAGAAGTAGGTAAGAATTTCCTAGACTTTGAAAGGATACTCTTTCTTATTTTCCAATTTGATTTCCCAATTAGATTTCTCAGTCCAAAAATATAAATTTGTCAGAATACTATAGAAACAATTCTAAACTGCTTCTATCTTAGTCCAAAAATCCTAATGTAATTCTCAGTCCTATGATCCAACTCGACATGATGATTAGCTGAATAAGATATTCTATCTTCTCCTTTACTTCTTCTATCTAACAAACTTCATCAGGTATGCTCAATCCAAAAACTCCTCTTTAGAAAAATTTTGTTTTATGCCTTATCTATTGAATAGTATGAGTATCAAGGAAGTAGAAATTACTTACATTATTTATAGGTGTAAAAAATATTATTTGAGTGGGGTTATAAAATTATTTCCTACACAACCAAATTTACCAAAACAAAAATTCCCCTTGAAATTTTTATACATCTTTGACTTCTTTAATCCTTCTCAACTCTCCTCATTTCTTCTCAAACATTATCAAATATTCTCATGACTTCAGCTCTGCTTTATAATTTCTTCGAAATCTTCAGTCTGATTCTGATTTACCATTTCGATTTAACGTTATGGTGGATTTAAAGGATTCTTCATTATGTTTCTCCACACCAATTGAAACATTTGGAAAGAGATGAATTCTCATTATGATGATCAGAATCAATAAATTTCTTAATATGATGCTCTATACTAATAAAAACATATATCATAATCCTCTCAATCTAATGCTCTATATCAACAAAAAAACTAAAACCCATTATAATGCTTCATACCAACTTGAAGGAGATAAAATAATTTTCTAATTTCGATGCTTTGTACTAACTTATAAAAAAAATATTTGAAAAACATTCTTCCATAATCATTGTGGAAACTTTTAAAGATTATTGAACTTCCTCAGCAACACTTCATCATTATATTCAACCTCTTTAACTGAACTTTTCTAAATCTTTGATATCCCCTTGATAAAAATTTTGTAGAAGATTGGAAAAATTGTTATTTTCTTCTTTTTCTCAGACCAACAATCCTTCATCCATTAATGTTATCGGTGTCAGCCTGTGTTTGATGGATCGATTTATGATTCACTCTAATAAATGATTTTAGTTCCAATATGATGACTCTTGACTCAACTATTAAGAAAATAAATCTTCTTTTCCTATTGAATAAATTTAAAAACAAATCAGATATTTTCTTTTATCTTGACCCAATTGAAAATAACCAATAATTAGTCTTGATGAAAATGGTTGAATTCATTATTGATTTATCTCTGATATAATTTTCCATTGGTCACAAAAACTTAAACTTCTTAATTGGTTTCACTAGTCCCAAAAATTACTAATGAAAACAATTTTTCCTATGATACCCTTTTGTAAGCATCATTGTATTTGATGATCCGTGTTAGTGTAACTCTGATTATCAGTGGAACACCATGTCCAATAGACTGGTGTCAGCAACTTCAACATTAGAAACTTATTTCCATTTTTTATTACAATTCATATTTTGGAATTCAAAAAATTCCTTCTCCAAATATTTTTATCACATGATTTATTATTCTTACTGAAAATCAGTATCTTCAACTTCAACCATTCCAATCAACCATCTCTACCAACAAATAAAACCACATCAGGTGATCTCATACCAATGAACTGATATTGTAAGGATTTGGCTTCCATAACATCCTTCTTTTAAAAATGACTTCTTATATCATGACTTCCTCATGACTTTGATTACTTTTAATATTGGTGTAGCATTACTTGACGTACATTGAAAAGTATTGTAACTTCCCATTCCTACATAAACATTTTCTTTCCAATCTGAACCTCAATACGATTGGTAGCACTTATTCTACCCCTTTTCTTCATAAAGATTGCATAATAAGATTCCAAATAACTTATATATTATTTGAATTACAAAATAGAAACCATCATCAAATTTTCATCAGAGTCATTGAAACTTCGATACTCTTCCTCAATATGATCGTCACTCTATTCAAGACCCTAGGTGAGTCTGATGAACATTTTCTTCCGGAAATATTCTTCTCAATATGATGGAATTTATTAAGAATTTTGAGTTTAATTTTATTAATATGATGGTCATTATAATTTACTATAATTACAAATTTAATTTATTTCTTTCCCTTTGATAACAAAATTCAACCCTTTTAAAACAAACATCTTTCAGCATCCAAATACATCTTCTATCCAACTTGGTTCAAATATGTTTTTCTCAATTTCATTTTTAGTCACTATATTTCATAACAAATTTATCCATTTTTTTTTTTTTAGGATATATATAATGAATATTGATAATATATGAAATAATTTACTCAGGTTGATCACTCATCACCAATATAAAGTTGTATCTCTTCCTTTGTCATGTTGATTATTTTTCCATATTTTATTTAGTTATAAATTCCTTGACACTTTTATGATTTGTAATTAGGGTGGTAACATCTAAGTATAGGTGAAGTTATAACTAGTTGGTTTGTATAATCTTAATTGAATACTTTATTTATTTTGATTCATAAGACTTGTAATGACCTTGGTTTTTAGGAAGTATATTCTTTCCATAAACAATATGTTTATAATTCTAAACAATTTTTTTTCTATTTTTTCATAGTAATTTAAATAGATTATAAAATAATTCATACAAAATAGAAATTAAACTAAAACAAATTATTCATTCATAGTAAAAATTTATGAATAACCCCATGTATTTGTGGCATGGGTTGAGAAAGTTTTAAGATCCCATTATTCTTGGTCAGTTTGGGTTGTTGTATTTGTTGAAAACCATTCTTGAGGTGTTCATTAGTTTTTATGATGATTGATATGGTTTGGATAGATTTATATATCATTTAATAATGTTTCATGATGTTAGAAAATGTTTTTTTAGAAAGGATAGTGGTCAGTTGAAGTGGTTTTGTTGATTTTTGAGTAAATTATTGAATTTTCCAAATTAACATAGATGAATTTGAGCAGTGGGAGTTCATGTAGAAAATTTACATAGCCATTTATACTATTTAGGTGATCCAAATAATCAATTTATCCATGTAAATGAATTCACATGGTCTTTTATGATATCTAGGTGGTCCACATAGATGATTCATCCACACAACCAAATTCATGTTACTATTTCTACCATGTAGGTGAATATGGGATTTTATGTAGCTAAATGATCCACATAGCTAAATGTGCATATAACTAAATCTTGATGAGAGAAACATATCCAATTTTTTGATGTATCCAAATAATGATTTAAGTAGCAGACTCACATAGGCAAATATGCTATGTAGCTAGTTGAGAACCATGTAGTCGATTTCTACTTAGTAGATTGTTCCCATTGTTGCTAGTTTTTTTTCTCTACATACAGATTAAAATTCTATGGGTTTTAAAAATTCAAATATTTTGAGAAGAAATCAATTATAAGATTCTTTGAATTTTTTTAATTATTCTATAATCATAGGAAATGATTTTTAATCCATGATTCTAGCATGTTGGTCCATGATGTTGTTATAGTTTGTGACTATAATTATAAATATTACGGGGTAATTATGAATACATTATTTTCTTTATGGAAGAAATTAAGTGAGAGGTTTGGATTAGTATTGAGTATCAATTGATATTTTAGTTTTTCTTCTATTTGAGAAAATATAATAAGAAAACATGGTTAAATACATGTTTGGATAGTTAGTGATCAACGTCTAATGAATCTTAGGACTTCAAGAAATTTTAATCAAGTATGAGAATATTTTTGCTATGAAATTAAAGTCTGTATGGTGGGTAGTTATTTGTTTCTTATTTTAGAGGCTCATGGAAGTGGGTCTTCATCTTTTATTAGTAACCTAGTTTATTTAGTGAACTTATTCATCATATAATCTTTTTTTGTATTGTAGAGTGATGATATGACGTTGGGTGTGATTCCTAACAAGTGTGCTAGGATGCCACATGAATTTTTGTAAGAGAAATTCACTTGTGGTTATAGTGAAAATAATTTTTGGATTTGGGGGATAACCATCTAGGATAAGGAGTGGGATTCTACACTAGATATAAACCTTGTACAAATTATGTGTTCCTTAATCTTTAATTTTATTCATAACCGTGTAAAGACGATTTATTTTTATTTAGAGTAGATCATACTCTAAAAAGTCATAGAGGTTCATTTCTATTGAAAATAAATTGTAAAACATTCCATACACTAATTCAACCCCCCTTATTAGTGAAGGAAACCAATCCTTCCACTCACTTTAATTAGTATTAAAACCAGGTTCCTTCTATAGTACCTAAGAAATTATCTATTGAGTATCGATAATATTAATTCATCCAATAATCTAGGTTTACCAATATTTCATGATAAAAATTATCATAGTTGGAAAAATAAAATGTTTCTGTACAATTTAACGCTAGGTTTAGAATTTCATAATACAAATACAATCAGATTTCCACCATTCATAAATGATGTCCAGATGAAGTTTTATAACAAGATGAATATGGAATTTTATGTAAAATTATAAAATTCTATTCTTATGTCATTATAAAATAAAATATATAATGAAAATATGGGAATAAAAACTATAATATAAATATTGGAAAATTTAAATATCAATTATAAATGAAATGTGAAAGTAAAATAGAAAAATATATTGATATGGAGAAGAAAATTTTAAGGCATTATAATGTAAAATATGAGTTTTTGGATGATTTATTTACTAAATTAAATGAAATTGTAACTAATATTTGAGGCTTTGGTGAGAATATTTTTTATTCTATAATTGTGATGAATTTGATGAGAAATTTCCCAAATAGATTTAATCCCAAAATTTCAACTCTTGAAGATAGATAATGTCTTACTCTTAATGAGTTACATTCTCATAACTTATTAAATGAGAAATCTTCCAGTATTAAAAAATAAAGTGAAATATTATATGGATTTTTTAACTATAAGAAATATAAAAATTTATAATGATAAAGATATTGTTAGCTCAAGTGATTCTAATAATGAAGAAGAATATCAAAGAGTTATTTCATTCAAATCTAAATGATTTTAAATTGGAAATTCAAAAAAATATTTTTTATTAGATGTTATAAATGAAATTTTCTTAGACACTATGCAATTAATTTTCCAAAGAATAAAATAATAAATTTTGAATCTAAAAATTAAAAAAATACTCTAGGAAATAAGTGAAGTAAAAATTCTAAGGAACCTTCAGAGGAAGGTGTAAGTAAGAAGGGATTTCTAAGAACCAAAAAAATAAATTTGGTGAGAAGAGAAAAGTAAAATGATATTATCTCATATAGATATTATAATAAAGATACACATGAAAAATTTTCAAATTTTATAGATCATATTCAAAAAACCATTGATTTATCTAGTGGTGATAAAGATGATTTAGAAACAAATGATTATAAATAAATGATCAAGGATGAACTTGAGCCATGTACTAATCAAAAAAACATGCTCAAGAAAGTGAAGAATAATTTAGTAAAAGAGAACATGAAAATAGATAATGGAAAATCTTATCAATCTAAAATGGATTCATATCTTATAGTAGAAATTTTTTTTGAAAGCCATGAAATATGAGAATATGGTAAAAGATCTTGAAGAAAAAATACCTTTGTATAATGAATAATTATTAATAAAATAATAAAAATATCTTGAATATGATAAATATCAATAAAATATCAAGAATTACTTCAAACTCTCAATTTAAGTTGAGGGAAAGTCCTCTAGAGATGCTGAAAAAGTTATGGTAATGACCTCTTCTTAAAAATTTGTTTAAAAAAGAATTGACATTTACAATGTTGGTTTGAATCTTAATTATGGTAAAATATACGCCAAGAAAAATAGAAATAAATTTCTTTAAAAAGTACCCAATGATAGAAGAATATTAAATGAAACTTCTATTCTAAATTAAATACAAACTGATACCCAAACCATTCACTGAATGTTAAATTCTAGATAGAAAACCTCTGTCTACAACTCAATTTTTTAAGAAAATTTAGATTTCAGGGTTACATCTAGTGTTGTGGTATGTTTGGACATAAATATTATTCATATTGGTATAAAATGTCTTTACTCAGGATAAAATAATAATCCAGGGGCTACAGTTTCAATGAGAAGGAATTAAATTTTGGAAGAAAATAGACAGAGATAGAAACTAGCTATAAGCTGCCAATAAAAAGATATTTGACTATCTTAAAGAGATATGTGGAAGGTGTGATAAAAAATAACATAGAATAGAGAAATTAATTAAAATAATACCTGGTCAGATCTCTCTCAAAGATAAAGGTTAATCAATTCAAGTGCACAATGAAGAAAATTCATTATTAGTAGAAGTTTCTTTTAAATCATGTAAGAAGAGAAAATCATAGATACTTGATAGTGGGTGTTCCTACCACATAATAGGTGATGATAAAATTTTAAATAACATTGAGAAACATGAAGGAGTTTCAATAACATTTTTTAATGAATCTTCCTTGAAAATCAAAGGTATTGGCACAACTCAAATTCAGAATGATAGTTTGAAATCTAATGATATTCTTTATATTGAAGGTCTTAAACACAAATTGTTGAGTGTTACCAAATTTTTTGATAATGATAATTCAATAAAATTCAAGATAAATACATGAATCATTAAAAGTGTATATGATGGAAAAAATTCTATCAACGAAGTATAATAAATAAGAAATTATTCCTGATTGGTGATCCTTCCAATATGTGTCACTTGAGCATAAAAGAGGAGAAAATGTCATGGCATAGAAGACTTGAGAATATTATAAAAATAAGTATAAGTAATATTATAAAACATAAAGTAGTAATAGATTCACCCAAGCTAAAAATTAGTCAATTTGGAATCTCTAAAACATGTTATAAGGGAAATATAACTCAAAATACTTATAAAAATGTGAATATTACTTCCACCAGCCCATTTTAATTATTCTACACAAATATGTCAGGGCCCATGAGATAGTTTTATACCTGAGGTGATATTTATTTCTTTATATTCATAAATTATTTTACCTAGATGACCAATGTTATCTTTATCAATCCTAAGTACAAGGTGGTTGGGATGTTTAAAATGTACATAAGGTAGATTGAAAATGATATTGTTTTGTATATAAAATAATTGATATATGATAATGGGAAAGAATACACTAGTGATGCATTTGGAATTTATCTTGAAAAATGGAATTATGAATCAGTATATCTCACTATATACACTATAAAAAATGGTGTTGCAAAAAGGAATAATATGAGAATTATGGAAATAGAGAGAACAATATTGGCTAAGAATAAAGTTTCAAAATTATTTTGTAGAGAAATAATGAGTACCGCAATGAATATTCAAAATACATGCCTTTTTATACCTAATACACATATTAAACCCTATATGATGTAGTATCAAATTAATCCTACAATGAAAATTTTCAAGTTCTTTGTAAGTCCTTGTTATGTTAAAATCAAAGGAATCAGGTTGGGAAAGTTTGAATAAAAGTTTGATAATGGATTCTTTATGGGATATTAATATAATAAGAATGGATATATACTTTGGAATAATAGATTACATAAATGTTTTGAGCATTTGGATGTGAATATTGATGAAAATATAGAAACAATGAGTTAACATTTTTAAATAGGGTTTGAGAATCATGTAGAAAAGAATGAGAAGATTTATGAAGAGACGGTTGAAGAAGTTTCTAGAATCGGATTTGGAATAGCTGATTCTAATTCATAATATTGTAATGATGATGAAAAATATTATATTTATGAAAAAATTAGTTTCAAATGTCAAAGAAACATGTTAAAACCAAGAATATCATTGGGAGTTAGAATACACCAATTCAGATAAGAAGGAGGCTATGAGTAGAGAACCAACCAACTCTTGTATCAGGGGTTGCAACTAGAATGGTGGGCGGGAATATTGAATATGATGAATGTTTATAATCCATGAATGAATAAATCAATAAAATTGAAAAAATATGTACAGGGGAATTTTTTCCTACAACAAAAACTAAATATTTTATTGGTACAAAATGGGTTTTCATAAAAAAAATCAGTGAGAAAGGTAAAGTAACAAATAACAAGGATGCACTTGTTTAAAATGGATATTATAAAACTGAAGGACTTGTATTTTAGTTGAAAAATTTAATAGTTTATATACTTGATATAATAAGAATTTTCTTTGTAGTGAAAGGTCATAAGCATTATATAGTATATCAAATGGATGAAAATTCTACATTTATGAATAGTGACCATAAAGAAGAAGTCTTTATTAAATAACTAGAAGGTTTAACTATTGAAAATAATGGAATAATAATCTTTATATTGAATAAATCATTATATGGATTGAAATAGGCTCCAAGGGACTGGTATTATAAACTTTATGACTATTTGAGAAAAATATGTAACATCCCGACCTGAGAGCCACTAAAACGGTTCCCTGATCTAGTTAGTCACAGGGCCCCAAGAGTGTATCCCTATATGCCTGAGGATGACAACTAGTTGTGAGTATATAAAGGTTTTATAGTGGGGATACAATAGCCTCTAGATTATTAATAAATATAGAATAAGAAAATAAGTAATAAAGAAATGGAAGATAATAAATGATAAAATTTTCAATGCCAAATCTAACCATACATGACCATGTGATGCTACAATATATAAGAAAAATACATACAACAGTTAATGTAGAAAAAATAAAAATGAAAAAAAAGTCTTAAAGGATACATCCATGAGTATCCTGAGCTCTAGCTGAGTCCTATGCTCTTATATCCTATGTAAAAGAGTAACAACACAAGCATAATCCAAGATCCTAAACCTATAACTAGGAGATCTATTTGGGTACTAATCGGTAGCCCAAAAAGGGTGTGAGATAAACTCAATAGGTCACAACCAATGATGTCTAATGATATTCAGTCTACGTATATAAAATTAGTAGTTTGTAGATATAATAAATAAATCAGTGAATGAATAAACATAACCAAGTTAGGATCGAGTTACTCAAAGGAAACCCGCCTGACAATACCGATTTCAGGCTAAGTCATAATGTTTCTAAACAAGTGTCACTATACATATATATGTATGCATGTATATTCACTATATATGTAGAAACATATATATCTATATATAATGATACGTAGTGCTATCTAGGACCCGAGGTGTAACTCAAGAGTATATGCATAGTCACAAGAGTCTCATAGGATAGTAAGGGACACCATTCCTAAGTATCACATTTTAAAAGGGATGTTATGCTTGAGTATCACAATAAGGTACTCCATGCCTATGAATAATAAGGGATTCCATGATGATGAATAATAAATAATTCCATGCCCATGAATAATAAGCAATACCTAACCCAAAAATAATAAGGGATGTCATGCATTAATAATAAGGGACACCATGGCCATGAATAATAAGTGATGTCATGAACCTGAATAATAAGGGGCACCATGCCCGAGTATCATATTTAATAAGGGATTTTATTCCGGAGTATCATAATAAGAAATTCCATTTCCATGAATAATAAGGGACATCATGCCCACAGATCATGAATGACATAGTAAATAAACATGTGCATTTAATAATTAAGAATAGTCTATGAGATATATGTATGCCAAGATATGACTCATCATGATCATTCAAATCAATTGAAAAGCCAAGTAGTAAGGAAGTTCATTTACATAAGTATTCAATTCATCGTATAAAATATTTCTATTTGATTTAACCATTTTATATAAGAAGATAGTGCACTTCATAAGTGCTTTTATTAAAAAATGGGTTCATGGTTTTCATGTCATTATAGATAATTCAATTTAAACATTTCTTTTGGGATGGATAATTCAATAAACCTAAAAAGTCAATGAATGATCAAGTAATTAATTATGATCATAAGAAATTATAACAACACACCCATGAAGGTGGTTTAATTTTATATTCAAGGTATAGGAATTTAGATATATAAGAAATGTTCCCAAGGGGGTGGTTCGAGATGAGGTGAGAACCCTCCAATTGTCTAATTAAATGCACAATGGCTATCCAATTTAAGGCATTAGACTTTACATAATTAATTTCAAATTTAAAGGAAGGTGCATGAAAATTCTATCCCACGTAATAAGAACATATTTTATAAAATGAAAAGACATTAAGGTGAAATTCATAGACTACCAACCTAAATCTTAGGATACTTCACTCATCCATTATAAATATTTGATTTGATCTAGGGTGAGATTAATAAAAGAAATCAACAAATGACAAAAAAAATATGGCATAAGTGATCGCATGGATTTAGAATTCCATATGGTGAGATAAATAAAGGAAGGAGGAGGAAGAAATTGAATACTAACTGATATGCATCCAACAAATTTTATGTCACTTTAACCATAATAATAATGAAGGATAAACCATCATGGAGGGATGAGGAAGAGAAGATGCGTGCGGGAGAGCCTCTTAGTCAAATGTGATGAGAAAAGGGGTGAAACCCTTTAATGATCAGAGGAAAGATTTAGAAATTTCCCCCCTTTAAATGATGTTCATGGTTAGGCTCCACAATTTGGATAAACGTGCACTAACTATGCAACTCATACTGCTGAATAGCCTCTGCCTATATGGGTTAGGCACATGGTTAGGCAAACCATGTGTGTCCCATTTAGTCACCTATGAAATTTACTACAGAGGTTTTTCATGGATATACAACCCTCCCCACACAGTTTAACTAACTATGTATCACCTTCACAAGGCTTCATGGTTTGTGTTTAAGGTTTTTACTAACTATGTGCAAACTGTACACCACCTTTTCCTTTAAAAATCCCAGATTTTGAAGCCTAAAACTTCCAAAACCCAACCAAAAACCTGAGACACCATTCGGGACTTGAACTCTATATAAAAAAACTTTTAAGTTTTCCAATGATAATATTTACATTCAAAAGATTGGTTTAAATATTGACCCATACAACAAATGGAAAATTCAAATTCTATTGGAAATTCCATCTGGTCTAAAAAACATAGTACCTTACAATATCTCACCTTAGAACTTCTCTTCACTAAGAAAATATGGGGGATAAAAAAACATCAACTGACCTACATCAGTCATAAAATTTTCACTAAAACAGATATGTTTTATTTTAAATTCCAAACATGCCTATAATCATTCATTCCAACACATGTTACTTAAACTGTTAAACTCGAGCTAGCACTTGTATTTAAAATTGAACATTATGATGGTGATTACCTGACCCTGTTTAACATGATACATGATCACATCGTTATCTCTTTCAATAACCCACTTATGGTGATCCCCTTCATAATTTTTCAACTTAAATGGCCAATTCTGAGTCATGGTGATCCCTCCATTAAAATTACAGAATTATAAAATCCCTTAGCACTCTAATGAAACTCCCTAGAATGATTCAAAAATGATCAAAAAGGTGATTCCCAATTGACCATATTTATCCTAGTCAGGTTGGATTTTCTATGAAATATTCAACCAACCTGTTCACTATATTCATCTCATATCAATGAAATTATATATGTAGTCCATCATTGACTACATTCAACCAAAAAAACATAATTTGACCCACTTTCAACCGACTATTTCTAAAAACACTTAGATTTAATAGTTGACACATTCAAAACTTGATCGTGACACCTTTGGCCCAAGGAACCTCAATATTCCTTTTAGAATTCACACTAAAGTATATAACTATATTCTTATAAAAACTCAAGACAAACTGATCATTTCCATTTTTGTACCACAACACGAACATAGGTTACATCCGATCTGGCATCCTTATATTTTCATACACTAGTTAAATCAACCGATCTCAACTTCACATATGGGGTAACCACAAAATCAACCAATGGAGTCCAAGGAGATCATACAAGGTAATCCATACTCTAGTATTTCCAAGTGAGGCACCGACACATAGCCAATACACCAATACATCCACATACCTAAAATAATGACAGAGCCCAAAAGTTGTATCTCACCTAGCGGTCAAGTCAAATAATTGGATGGTGTTCATGAGTCTATCCAAGGAGTTCCTACTCATTAATCCCAATATAACCCAGGACAAACCATGCATCTATAATCAATTATTCACCTAAAGAGAAACTCCCATAGGGTCTATTTATTATTCCACCAAGGTGTTTAATTCTTTCCTTAGTTTGGCATATAACCAATGCTCTCTCATTTTACTCTATATGATTCCAAGATACGCGTCATGATCATCACTTAACCAAGAGTAAACTAAGAGAATATCAATGATTTGAAATAAGACTTGTGAAACTTCCATCATATCCAAGATGAAGTGCATGATATAGTTTCCAACAAACATTTCCCAACTATACAAAGAAAGAAACAACTGAACCACCTCTGGCTAACTCCCATTGAAGAGCTCAGTTGCACCTACTGATACGTCATCATTAACTGAACACAATTCCCTTACTAATGAGGAATTCCATAATTGTTTTAAAACCCCCATAGTCCAAACATGAATCATGGTTTCCTCAAATGTCGCGTACATATCCAACCATTTTATTAGTGTAAATTCTTGTGAGAATCGATGCATTACTGACCCATCAAACAAATGAATCGCTCATTCCACCCAAGCCTGAATCTAGTTTCCATAATTGGTTCAAACTCACTCTATAGTTTTAAAAAACATCATCATGATCAAGACTTAAAGTCTTGTAATCACAAATTAATCAGCCTCAAGAATCCATTTAGAACATTTTGGATTGGTACTTTAAGATCACATTTACTCTACTTTAAAGGAAACACTTAAATACATTCAATGTGATGATCACCACCTTAGGAGTGTCATAGTAACCATTTACTATGAATGAGAACTGGTCCCATGGCACATGCTTCATCCAACACAAAAAACTAATTACAGATGTGTCCACCTTTCTTTTACCAAGTTCTAATTTTTGAAGAGAGGAAAACCAAATTCTTAAAATCATGTTAGTTTAGATTTACTCTCAATGTACATGTGACACTCTCCTTAGACTCTTTCACACATTTCATTAGTATCAGGCATAAAATCCAAAAATAAACTAGTCGGTAATGTTACAACACCTAATCCTTTTTAAATTTCATTCTGGCCACTAGAAAAACTCTAACTTATGTATATTTTCATGTCATTCTATGCCATAGATTACCTGAAAAAATAGTGTTATAGTTGAAGGATTGATAAATTTCACCAAACTCAGATATCTTGTTGTATCATTTTACTAATTGGATAGGTATCACGTGTATTAACATGTACTAACTAACATTTCAAAAACACAATGACACATCATTTGATATTATCAATAGGTCAACTAGCCCTATGCATCCCAATATCCCATGGCCTATAAAAAATATTCATTCAAGAGTTTCATTAACCCATACGATAGTTAACCTGAAAAATGACGTCCTGAGTTATCATCAATGTACAAAATAAGGATTAAAAAACCTACTAAGTGGCTGACCATGACTTAGGCATGTCTAACCTACTAAACCCAAGCATTAAATGATGCTCACAACCCTAATAAGGGTCAATTTTCTTAAAATATACCCATATTTTTGGGGCGTCGTCTCATCACTAAGAGTCCTTATTAGTAAAAAAGATACATGAATGACACCTTATGTCTAAAAAATATGAGAATTATTTAGAAAGGTTTTAATTTTTTAGGGAATTACCTATATTAGGATATCCCCTTACTAATATATAATGTGTATATCCTACAAATAGTTCACACCAAAAAGGTCATCAGACTTACCGACTTAACCTATAAGCTCACTATAAAAGAAAGTGGTCAATAGAGACCTATGGGCAATGAAACCATTCCCATATAAGGAAAAACTCATGGAAACATGTAAATGACCATTAGATAAGGGTAAATTCTGTGAACACCACTAAAATGTTTCATTTAATACATTACATCAATTCATATTTTATTTTTAAATGTTTAAAATGATCAATTTATGAACATCATGTACCAATTATGAAAGTTAATGATACTTATTATTTTACTTAGATAACACCACATGGAAACATAAAAAATTTATCTAAAACTTATTTTCAATAATTATTTATTTAGCTGAGATCCTGTCATAATTAGGAAATTTATCTTATAATTTTTTATCCATTTTCTATATCCATAAGGATTTTCATATCTAGATTATTTAAAGAAAATATAAATTCTAGGATATAAAGGTAAACACCCTTTAGGTTGTAATTAAAATTTTAATTAACAAAAGCCTCATTATAATAATGCTCAAAAAAAGATAAATATGACTTTATCAAGTAAAGGGGATCAATCAAGTAGGATTTCACCATATGTTTATATGTAACACCATATACATAGTTGCATACACATTAAATAATAATCCCATATATCATAAATATACCCACATTGGTCTAGGAACTAAGCATGTACAAGAGTAAAGGAAACCTATGAGGGTCCCATCATGTTAATCTGGGTTCAATTATATGGGCATCCATTCCCAATTTATATATTCAATGCTCTATAAATTACAATTGGAATCCAATTTAAGTGAAACCCATAACAATTATTTTATTCAAAATTTAACACACACTTAATGGGTTTATCTCATAAGAAACATGACCCCATTGACCTAATTGGGTCCAATTGTGTATTTAAGAATTTAGTCATAGGGTTCATCAAGACAAAATTATAGAGATACTAGCCTTTATAAAGGAATCCCTTTTTTATAAGGATTTTAATTTAACATACATATATAAGAATCATGGTTCAGTTAAATGACTCACAATTTCAAAATTATAAAGGTACTTTCCTTTATAAGTTACAATTGGTATTCATATAACCACAACCCGTTTTTTACCTCCTGATTCATATTATATCACGTATATCTATGATGGATCAATTATATGGGTCACAATTCTCAAATTTATATAGACCCATACACTTTATAAATTGAATAGTTGTCCCCTATTTAATTTAAACCATAAATATTTCTACCCATGAAACCAATAGTCTATGGATTAAACATGCCTTAATTGGTCAATCAAGGTACCACCATCACACTGTATGGGAAAACAACATTTCGGTAGATGAAGACACTTTAAGAATAAATTATTGTATCATAATATAATAAATCATGATATTACATATTAAAGGAATTAATGGTATATAGAAAAAACTACATAAACATATTACATAGACAAACATGCTAAATAATCAAACATGGCACATCCACTAAATATCAAGAAGTCAATAAATGCAACCAACATAGAAATTCCTATCTGCCTATAAGGATGAAATTAATGATAATTACTTTCCATACCATTCTAAGGGTAAAATATAATAAATCACTAACAGGTGTAAGTACATCAATCACCTAAGGTGAAATAATAATCAACTATATTAACAAATAACATAAACAATAGTCAAATCCCTGACCACTTTGTTTTTTCCCCATGTGTGAGATGATCACTCATAGATATGACTATTTACCATGAGCTAACACATCCTAGTCTCCTATCTACTAGCCCAAAATTTTAAGACAAACAAAATGCTTTGATACCATTTTTTAACATCCCAACCTAGGATCCACTGAAATGGTTCCCCAAGTCGGTCAGTCACATAGCCTCAAGTGCTCCTCCCTAAATTCTAGAGGTTGCCAGCTAGAAATAAGGGTATAAAGGTGGTACATTGGGGAGACTATACCCTATAGATCAGTAATAAATATATTGGAAGAAAATAAGTAATAAAGTGGTGGAAGATAATAACTGATAAAACTGTTAATGCCAAATATAACCATGCATGTCCATGTGATGATACAATACACAAGAAATATACATATAGCAGGTAATCCAGAAAAAAATCAAACTAAAAAAAATCCAAAAAGGATCTCTCCCTGAACATCTTAAGATCTAGCTCAGTCCTGTTCTCCTAGATCCCATGTACAAGAGTAATAGTAGAAGCCTAATCCATGATCCTGAACCTGTAACTAGGAGATCTGTCTAGGTACCAATCGTCAGCTCAAACAGGGTGTGAAATAAACTCAATAGGCCACCACCAATGGTGTCTAATTCTATTCAATAAATGGATATAAAATATTAGTGTATATATATAATAAATATTTTAGTGAATGAATAAACATAACCAAGTCAGGATCGGGTTCCTCAAAGGACAACTCACTAACAATGCTTTCATCAGGCTAAGTCGAAATGTATCTGAACAAGTTTCACCACATATATAGATAGATATGTATGTATATATATGAATTATATATTTAAAAACATATATACACACACACACACACATGTATTTCTATCTAGGACATGAGGTGTAACTCGGGCATCCATGCATAGTCACAAGAGTCTCATAGGGTAGTAAGGGATGACATGCTCGAGTATTACACTTAATAAGGGACATCAGGCCTAAGTATCACAATATGGAATTTCATGTCTGAGTATCACAATAAATGATTTCATTCCTTGGTATCACAATAAGGGACACCATGCCCATAAATAATAAGGGATTCCTTGCCCATAAATAATAAGGGACGCCATGCCCACAAATAATAAGGGACACCATGTCCATGAATAATAAGGGACACCATTACCATGAATAATAAGAGAAAAAATGCCTATAAATAATAAGGTATACCATACCCAATTATCAAATTTAATATGGGACTTCATGCCTAAGTATCAGAATAAGGGACACCATGCCTGAGTATAATAAAAATGGATTCCATTCCCATTAATAATAAGGGACACCATACCTGAGAATAATGAATGACATGGTAAATAGGCACATTAATTTAATAATTAAGAATAAGACATGAGATATATACATGCCAAGATATGACTCATCATGATCGTTTAAATCAGTTTTAAACACAACTAGTAAGGAATTTTATGTCTATAATCATTCCATTCGTTATTTCAAACATTTCCATTTGATTCCCCCTTTATTAAGAAGACAACACACTTCATAGGTGGTTTTATTAAAAAATGGGGGAATGTTTGTCATAACATTGTATTTAATTCAATTTAAACATTTATTTTATGAGGTATAATTAAATAAACCTAAAATGGTGATGAAATCTCAAGAAAGGAATTTTGTTCACAATAAATAAAAAAACACACCCATGAAGGCGGTTTAATTTCATAGTCAAGGCATAAAAATTGTATACATATAAGAAACACACTTAAGGGGGTGGTTTGAGTTGATGTTAATAACCTTAAATAGTGAAATTAAATTCACAATGGCTATCTAATTTATGAAATTATTTTTTACATAATTAATTTTACATTTAAAGGGTGACATGTGGAAAATCCTTCATGTGGCACAATAATATATTTTGTAAATGATGAGAATTTAATGTAAAATCCATAGATCATCTACCTCAATTTTAGGATGCTTAACTCATCTATTTTCAGTATTTGATTCAATCTGGTTTGAGAGAAATCATAAAACACCTTGAAAATAGGGTATAAGATCTCACATGGATATGTCATTCCATACGATGATTTAAATGAAGGAAGAAGGAAGAAGGAAGAAAGGATCTAAGACTAACTGATATGATTCCAAATCACCTGATAATGCTTGAATTGGAACAATATTTAAAGATAAACTACCATGGAAGGAGGAGGAAGAGGAGAGGCATGTGGGAGATCCCCCTACTGAATGGGATGAGAAATGGGGTAAAAACCCTTCAGGGGTATGAGGGGAAAATCAAGAATTTTTTCCCTTTAAATGAGGTGTGTTGTTAAGACACACATTTTTTATAATAGTGTGTTAACCATGAGGCTAATTATATCCATGAACCTTACCCCACATGGAGTAGGCACATAGTTAGACAAACCATATGTTTCCCATGTGGTCACCTCTACAATTTACTATATTGGTTTTTCATGGACATGCGACCCTCACTACATGGTTTAACTAAATATGAGACACCTTTATAGGGATGTGTGGTTTGATTTCATGGTTTACTCTAACTATTTTCAAGCTATGCACCCCCTCTAAATTTCAAAAAACCTATATTTTGTAGCCTTATGTCTCTGAAACCCAACTGAACACCTAAGACACCTCTAGAGCCTTAAAATCTCTCTAGAAACAATGCTATTAAGTGTTCCAAGGATCATATTTACATTCTGAATCTTGTTTTAGAAATTTTTCCATCCACAAAAAAAAATTCAAATTACATTACAATTTATATTTGGTCTAAAAACATGAGACCTTATAAAATGGGGTTTTATAATGTAACCATTGATAGAAACTTGTACTTGAAGAAGGGTTTCAGAAACATGATGATGGCGATTATATACATGGATGGCATAATTGTTTTCTTTAAATATTCATTTATTATTTGTGAAATTATGTAGAACTAGTTTGAGATGTATATGATAGGGAAATAAATTATTTTATGGGGTTACTATTGTAAATAATTTTGAATATACCATTTTTCACAAGAGAAGTATGATAATAAAACATTGATAAAGTTTTGAATGGAATATTAACAAGTGGTTTATACACCTATATCAGTTAGAAAAAAGTTTATAAAATATGAATAGGGCATTAAGGTTGATCGCAATAAATTTAGAAGTATGATTGGGAGACTTTTGTATATCACAACATCCAGACTAGACGTCTCTTATACAGTGAATTTGGGTACAAGGTATCAAAGTGAACTGGAGGAATAAAAAATTATTGTAATTAAAACAATTTTAAGGTAATTAAAACATATAGATAATTATGTATTTCTCCACATAAGTAGTGTGAATAAAAATTTTCTTGATTACACTGATGTAGATTGGGTATGTGATTGTATAGATCTAAGATCCACATTAGGTGGCATGTTATTTTTTGGTTATGGTTGTGTTATTTGTACATTAAGAAGCCGAGTTCAGTGAATATAAGTACAAATTAATATGAGTATGTTGTGGTTAATCATGTAGTTACATATTATTTATAGATGTAATTTTAACTAGAAGATTTTTGGATTGATATTCAGAGACCATTAAATGTTCTTTATGATAATCATAGTGCTACTGATCTTTCAAAAAATCATGTTCAACACTATTGGTCTAAACATTTTGATATTCAATATCATTTAATCAAATAGAAGGTGGATTAATAAGAAATTAAACTTTTATATATTGGAAACAAAGATCATATTACTGATATCTTTATAAAATCTATTCCATGTGATAGATTCTTGGAGTTAATGCTAAAATTTTATGTTTATCCTTCCCTATTCACTTGAAAATCTATTTCTGTAAGATCCCACATGGTCCTTTGGATTATGTTTCCAAAGGGGGATAAAAGTATATGATGAAGGGGGGGTGTAAGTTACATGGTTAGTTTTTAATACGATGATTCTAAAGGTGTTTTATCAATGATGATCAATCATGAAATGAATTTTTGATAATGGTAGTTACCTAGTGGTCTTGATGTAGTGGTCTTCAATAATTCTCCCTAGAGATGATGGAATAGTTCTTTTTCTTCAAGAATGAAGTAATTGTTGAGGTATGGTAAGTTAGGGGATTTAAAATTATTTTCAACAAATATAAAGGGTTATATTGAAGAACACCTTGGATTTTTGGAATGGTTTGAGGAAGCTTGAAGATCCCATTATTCTTGGTGAGTTTGGGTTGTTGTATTTGTTGAAAACATTTTTGAGGTGATCATTAATTTCGATGGTTCTTGATCTAGTTTTTATGGATTTATATATCATGTAAGAAAGTTTCATTATGATAGAAAGTGTTTTTGAGAAAGGATGGTGCTTGGATGAAGTGGTTTTGATTGAGTTTGATTTAATTATGGAATTTTCTAGATTCATGTAGCTAAATTTGAGCAATGAGAGTTCACATAATTAATTCACAGTCTTTTTTTCTATGTAGGTGATCCATGTAGCTGATTCATCCACATAACCTAATTAACATTGTCATTTCTACTATATAGGTGATCCACATAGTTGGTTTAACTACATAACCAAATTCACATAGTTGTTTTTGATATGTATATGAATATGGGTTTTCATATATCCAAATGATTCACATAGCTGAATGTGTCAGGTAGTTAAATAATGACATAGTTGATTTTGTGATGTATCTGAATGCAGATTCATATAGCGAACTCATGTAGGTGAATATGCAACGTAGCTAATTGAAAACCATATAGATGATTTATATATATCTAATTATTATCCATGAAACAGATTCAAAAAATTTCACTATATATGGATTGAAATTCTATAGTTTTTCATAATTCAAATATTTGAAGAAGAAATCAATTATGATGTTTGTGAATTCTTTTGTAATCAAAGGCTTCCTTTTTAGGCCAAGATTCTAGCATGGTGGGCGATGATGTAGTTATAGTTGGTGACTGTATTTATGAAGATCATGGGTTAATTTTGAATATGTATTTTCTTTATTTAAATATTTAAGAAATACGTGTAGATAAGTAGTGGGTATTAATTAATGTTTGATTTTTTATGATATGTGAGAAAATACAATAAGAAGAAAAGTTTGAATTTGAGGTTGGATATTTAGAGATAAGTGAAACATCCTGGTTCCGGAAGCCACACAACGGGTGCCCCAAACCCGGTTGGTTACATGACCTCAAGCGCATTTCCCCAAACACCAAAGGCTGCCGACTAGCAACGAGGGCATAGGTCTGATAGTGGGGAAACTATGCCCTCATTTTTCAAAGTGTAGTGCAGTGGAAAAATATAAACATACACAAAAATGGAAGCAGTAAACAACATAAACCAGAAATCGACAACTGAAGTAAAATATAGCCAGTAGTCATATATATATGATGATGCAATATGTCCTATTTTTAAGAAGGCAGTCAAAATAGGATACACTACAATCAAATACAATACAGTAAAAAGTACCAAGTACAAAAAAACAAACTAAAATAGTGCAATAGGAACTCAGCAGCATCGCAAGCCTAATCTTGGTCCCATACTCTTCTACTCCTCTACAACAATCAAGTACCTGTATAGGGTCCCTTTCCCTTATCAACACTTGCAGCAATATAATCTATTTGGTCCCAAGACATGACCCAAACAGGGTGTGAGAAATAAATCCTAGTAGGCAACCACTAAAGGCCCATGCCCAACTGACAGTGAAAATGTGCAACAATAGTGTGAAATAATAAAATGTAGTAAACTAGGCAGTACTCAAAATAACTATCCCTACCAGTTCCATTGCCATTTTAATAATTAATTTTCGAATCCAAGCCCGTGCTTTAGCTTGGAAAGTATGACCTATGAAATCACCACACTGAATATTTGAGTAAACATTGTCCTCAGACATGCAACTACTTACCCTCAGGTAACCAGTATCGAAACCCGCAGGTGACTTCCCACAGGCATAATGAATAGTTCCCACAAGCATATGAGATATTGCTCATAGGCATGGAAGGAATTGCCCACAGGCATAAGAACATTGCCCTTAGGTTAAACAAAACACTGCCATCAGGCATAGCAATCACTTCCCTCAGGATAAGTAAGTAACTGGGCCGAGCCCAACACATAAGCAAGCAATTTATACCCATTTTCTCTCAAGAAAACTCAAAGAATCCTATAATCACGACATAACCACGAGTATCCTGGCCAAATGGATAAATAAGGGAACACACCCACGGGGTGGCCCTGGATCAAAGCAGTGATCCCAGAAAATAGTTTATACATAATCATTAAATTACCTATGCAATTCTAGGAATTTTATCAGTCAAGGCCTCAGCCATATGACACCCCACACATGGGCGCGTAGCACAACGGTACACAAAAAACACTCAATAGTTAGAATTAAACACCAGACCACCTACCTCGATCTCCTCTGATCGATATACATGAATGATGCCTCCAGAATCATCCGTGAACGATGTATATCTAGGATAAACATTCACCCATTCAAACTCAAATAACTTCCCTTAGATGAATAATTGGTAAGAATGATTTAAGAAGAGGGAAGGCCTTACTCGCGCGGTTCAAACGAGATCGACGGTGGAAGAATCAGAGTTCCAGCGTGTGATCGAGAGCTCCTCCAAGCCTCGTCCTCCTCTCTTAGGCTCCAAAACGAGCTTTCTACCTCCTCTGCCGAATGAGGAGGCTACTTCCAATTTTAAACGAAAAAACGTAACTACACATTGTGTACTCTCAAGTACATGACGTGTACTTTTCATTTTTTAAAATTGTTCCTTCGGTGGAAACTTTCCACCACCTCACTGTTCCTCTATCGACATGATTACCTGAAGTTTATGTAACACCTCAAGCTTCCGTGGTATTCTTCTCTTTGAATAATACAATAGCATGTGTTGTACGCAACTTTGACTTCTAACACACCACAACCAATCAAACTAGCCGTTATGAATAGTAATACCCAAATTTTGAAATTCTATAAATTTTATCATTCAAAATGGACTTCATTTTTGGATTTGGAATATCGAAATTACCCTAGGGTGAAATTTTGGTATTTTTCAGAAAAATTTCAATTTTTGATGAATAGTGAAAAACACTCAGTTATAGTTTAAAACCAATTTTTTTTAAAAAATTTTATTTATTTTATTTAAATTTATTTTAGGTCAAAATAGATACATAATACCTATAAAAGTTAAATGTAATTCATTGGATTCAGTTTACAATAATTTTAGATATATAAAAATGTTATTAATCTTTCCACCGTCTTTTACCCACCTCCTATGAGAATTTGCAAATTCACCTAAAACTTAATTTTACTGCTTCTGTGAGTTGAATTTCAAAAATCCGAGAGACATGGTTGATATCAGTAAGTAAAATGTGGTTCAATAAGATGAAAATAATTTTTGGTGAATTGTAACTTTTTACTTTTATTTACCACGGTTAAAAGTAAATAGGGTATTTAAGGGTAAAAATGATATTATTATTACTCTAAAACATGTCCTAATTCTATTGGATAAGTATGATTCGACCAAAAAAAACCTTAGGAATAAATTATGAACCTATTTGGTCCAATTGGATTATATTAGGACACTTATTATTATTTTATTTAAAGAAGAGTTAAAAGAGTTAAAATCAAAGTTTAATAACTAAAACATTTTTAATATATGGTTATACATGAGATAAATTCGACTATAAATATTAATTAGAAATATAAAAAGATTTCCTACATAATGGTATTTTATTTATATTTTTTAGACATTAAATAATATAATTTATTTATGACACAATGATGATGAAGTAATTACCTAATTAATGAAATATTAAAATAATTGATATTATAAATATCCAAAAAAATGTAATTTCAGAATTTTTATGAATTACAATAATTTTCTATGTTAATATGACATGTTAGAGTTGGTTAGATGGATTTTTTTTCGATGTAAGAATGCTGTTATGAATTTAGAAAAAACAAAATACCAAATAGTGTCAAAATTGACATAAAAGAGTTTTTAAAACAAATATTATATTATTAATTGATATTCTATTCCTAAAAATATAAGGTTCGGCCAAAGTAATTATATAATGATAGGTGTATCATTAATTAACCACTTGGGGTTCTATTGGAAGTATATAGTATTTTTATTAACCATACAATATAAAAATACAAAGAGACATGGTAAATGTCAAACTATTTAACTAAGAGTTAAATTTAAAATATAAAGTTAATATAGTGACCCAAACTTGTCTAAAATATATTTTTTGAGTGGTTTTAGACCCATACCCACCTTATACATTAAATAATTAATTTTGGAGCCATTAGAAACCAAAAATTATTTTATTATAAAATAATATTTCTAGCTTTTCCTAAGGTACCCCTCACCCCTCTTATAAAAGGGCACTCCCCATTCTCTCTAATTCACACCTTCAAAGCCATTTGGCTCGGCCATACTCTGACCAAATACCCTATCAACTATCCTAAATTCATCCTATAGGCCTTACTTTAGTCATAAATCCAACCTAAGGATCCCTTTTGATCAAATCAAAAGGAAGAACCCGAAGAAGAGGTAAATATTTCATCACCTCTTTCAAGTTCCTTTCTTCTTCCACTTCCTTTTTCTTTGTTGTTTCTATTATAAAATAATAACTCCAGTATATTATATATAATGTGATGTTATTATAAATATTGTACAACCAAATTAATTATTCTATCCATCCTTTGAATGACATGTCACCATACGTGTGTATGTACGGCTTACCGTCTCCACATCGTGGTGTAATTGTTATTCAATACATTATTATTTGGATGGGTATAATAATGATGTGTAATTGATGTAAATAATAAATATAACATGATAATTATTCTGTATATATTATATAAAATCCAATTATATATTATTTTAATATCAAAAGAATGATATTGTCGCTTGTGCGTACGTATGGATTACCGTCTCCACGAACGCAATGAGATTCATTCCCCATCATATCCATTCAAAACTAATTTTCATTATATGATTAAAAATAATGTTTAAATACTTTATATAATTCTTGATATGAATAATATACATCCCATCCATAACAAATATGACTCACAAAACAAATAATATAAAGGGAAAAAAATTTGTTAACACCCGAAACAAATACTAAGATATTATTAACAAAGCAATATTAAAAGATCATATATGATATTATATTAATGTATATGATCCTTGTATAATTTTTTTTTTTTGAAAATTAATTTTTTTTTATTAAGATAAGATCCCCTTTTAATGGGTAAGGGGGAACCAGCCTTCAAGAACACAAAACAAACAAGCCCCACAGTCCAGTATCAAGACCGCAAACCATAGCGCCACAAATCAAAGAGACACAAAAACCATTCAACCAATTCACACATTCGTAACAAAGCACCGCGAAAACCATCACAGCAATCAACTTGATCATCCACCTTGAAGCTCACGTGAAATCAACTCGACAGTTTGCCTGAACCGGAGCCAGACCCCAACGACGTCACTTTCGCGCGCCTCCAATAATACCGCACATAACAAATTCACCCAAAAAGAACGAACCCAAAAATCCACGCTGACGCCGCAACAACACCGGAGCAGATCAAACCACAAACCACGACCAGAATCACCATATTCCAAAGAAGGATTCAACCAAACCCTAGACAAATCAAAAGGGCAGAGAAACAAGAAGAGAATACAAATCCACGATGACATTCGTGATGCCTGGCCGCAAATCAGAAGTAGATCCCGTCGCCGCCGTCATAATCTCACTCGGAGACCTCATCGAACCACCGCGTGTGCCCCCAGCCAACATAGACGAAGCATCTTCCCTCAGCCAGGAGGAGCTGGAACAATGACCGTAGTCAACACCACGGTGCCAAATGAACAGGCCAGCAAATGGTGGGGATGTCCCAGACGGTCGCGCCAATTATTTCACCATTATATAGGAGGTTAACCTACCCTTGACCATGGAAAATTACATGGTAAGGGTTAATTTTACAATCTCTTTATTATCCGAGGTTGTTTTTACATAAGTATCTACTGGGACCTCTTTATCATCCACATCCATGTTTCTTAAAAATTTATTCCAAAACATTTTTAATATTTACTAGAATATTGATTAAATTAATTTATACCCTTGTTTGACTTTTCTATAAAATGGTTTTAAAGAAATCTTTCCACCATTTTCCAAACAAGGTACCTTATGACACTTTCGACAAAATTAAGGTAAGAATGTTTTTTTAACTTATACGGTGGGTGCGGCTATTTTCCACCATTATAACATCATCAAAGCTTCCCTTACAAGCTTATAAGAATATTTCCAAAATAAATGTTTTATTTTATAATTATATGAATTTTAAATGATTTCAAAATAGGAAGATATATTTATCTAAAAAAGGTTTTGATTTCATCTATTTCAACATCCTTTGATGGATTTTAAGTTTATTTGAAGTTGATTTATTATGATACAAAAATTCCATATTTTATTGAACATTTTGTGATATGTTTGACTATGGATGTGTTATTTTTATACCATTAATGGTTTATGGATAAAATATTTACATTTCGTATGCTAGTTTCAATATGAATGTTTTTGTTATGTTTAAACCTTTTCATATGAGGAATGTATTGGACTTAGTATGTGATGGGTGGAGCTAGTTATATCTCCTTGATGCATTAGTAGGTCTCATGAGACAAACTAATGTCTTGGCACAAGGCCTTGACAAAATCTTATTTGTAGTCTTGGCATAAGGCATTGACTATGTGGTTATGAAAGTCTGGCATTATGCATTCCATCATTATAAAAGTGGCTATTGATATTGCATGTGATTATTCGACTAGTAGAATATCCATGTGATTAAGTAAATGGAATTATTTTATTTTATATTTTTCATATTATGCTGAAGTTCAAGTTTAAAAGGCTTTTGTTTTATTCTTATGCATTGCCTTAAATGTTTATTCTTATTTATGAAAGTTTCCGCTATATTTTTATCCTTACTGAGCATCTGATCTCACCCATTTCTATGTTTTATTTTTCCCAAGATGCGAAGAAGTATTTTATGACTAAACTGCAGGGATAATCTAAGGGGATATGAGTGTGGTCTATGGAAACAATATTGTTGTAGTTTTTCATTTTATGATGTAATGTAAACCCTATTATTGTATCTAGTACTTCCAAGGCTACTAAACTAATCGGTATTTTGAGACTTGATCTTTTGTGATCATGCCAATGTTATGTAATAAGGAACCGACTCTGGGTAACTACAGTCGGGGCGTTATAGTGTATTTCTGAATACACGGCGTGTATTGTCGCTCTGCTGGCGGCTACTCTCACCACCTTACTGTTCACCTGACAACTAATTACACGACGTGTAAATACCAAGTATAAGGAATGTAGTCAGTCTTTACACCCTTCATCGCCGACAAGTCTACATGCCCTGTGTACTTATCCCACACGGCCGAAGTACATGGTGTGTGGAAAAGTACACGGCGTGTACCCACAAAATTTGGGATTTTACCCCAATTTACTTATTTTCTCAAAAACACTTAAGGAAAAAGGGAAAAGAAGAAACATGTACCTCAAGAATAAGAACTGGGTTCTTACAAACTTCCCACCTTAAAGCAATTATTCCCTGAATTTCCCTTCCAAGGGTGGTGAAGATAAAGCTGAGAACAACTCTAGCCACTGAGCACGTACGTCCGTCTCCTACTCCTAGGTCTCATCCTACACTCGGCCATGCTGCCATAGCACCTATACGAGAGGAACTGACCATCCTCGGAGAACCTTTGTACTCCTATCAACAATACAAACTAGATGCTCCTCAAAGTATGCATTGACCAGAAACTCAACATACTCAGGATGAAAAACTTGAGATGGGTCTAAGTGATAACGGAAAAACTTAGATATGTTGAAGACGTCATGCATGGCCTGGTTACCATGTAGTAACTACAACCGATAGGAAATTGGCCTGACTCTCTCCAGAATCTCAAATGGGCCTACATACCTCGGTGAAAGTTTACCCTATCTCTTGATTTCCTGTGTCCCAACCTCAGTGAAACAAGCAAGATAACCTAATCCCCAACCACGAACTCCAAGGGTCATCTGCAGCAATCATCATAAGATTTCTGACAAGACTGTGCAGTAGCCATCTGCTTATGAATCAACTGGACATGCTCTGAAGTCTCTTGCATGAGACGTGGTCCTAATAAAGCTTCCTCACCTACCTCCAAATAGCACAGGGGTGATCAGCATGGACTGCCATATAAATCCTCATAAGGTGCCATCTCAATAGTTTTCTGAAAACTATTATTGTTGGAAAACTCGACCAGGGGTATGTGCCTCTCCCAAGAGCCCCAAAATTCCAGGACGCTTGCATGCAACATGTCCTCAAGCACCTGTATCGTACACTCTGACTGCACATTGGTCTGAGGGTGGTAAGTTGTGCTCAGAAGAACCTATGTACCTAGTACCCTCTAAAATATCTTCCTGAAACGAGACATAAAATGGGAATCCCTATCTGAAATGATAGAACGAGGGACCCCATGAAGACGTACTACCTCTCGGATATACAACTTCATGAGCTCCTCAACACCAAAGGTCTCCTTGATCATCAAAAAGTGAGCTACCTTCATAAGTCTGTCTACAACAACCCACATAGCATCACAACCTCGAGGTGACCTTGGAAACCCGGTCAAAAAATCCATCACAATATCATCCCATTTCTATTCTAGAATGGGTAACTGTTGTAACAGTCCGGTTGGCCTCCGATGCTCCACGTTCACCTGCTGACAGGTGGTACATCTTGCAACAGAACCAGATACCTCTCTTTTCATACCTGACCACCAATACTAACATCTCAAGTCACAATACATTTTGGTAACTCCAAGATGCACTGCCCAAACTGAAGCATGAAACTCCCGCATCAACTCCTCGTGTATATACCTTGAAACCCACACTCGTCCATGGATACACAGTACCTCATCATCACTTATCGTCCAACCAAGAGTAGGTTCCTCACATTCCACCAACTATTGTAGAACTAGGCCTTCTGAATATGATAACTGTCTCATCCTCACTCTATCTAGGAGGGTAGAATTCATAGCTAAGGTTGAAAGATAGGTTCGTCCCTAACTATCGTGCACCTCCAAATGAATCTCAGAGAATAAATCCATGAGCTTCCACTCACCACTAGCCTCCGACACTACCTGTATCTAAGTCCCCCAACTCAGTGCATCGGCTACTGCGTTACCCTTACCAGGTGTATAGTCAAACTCGAAGTTGAAGAACTGGTGGTATTCAACCCACCTTCACAGCCTCAAATTCAAGTCGCGATAGGTAAAGATGTATTTAAGAATTTTTTGGTCTGTAAACTCCACAAAATATTCTTCCCAGAGATAATGTCTTCAATAGCATAACGCATGAAGAACTGCAACCAACTCGAGATCAGGCATTGGGTAATTCCTCTCATGTGACCTCAACTGCCGAGAACCATACGCAACCACTCGATCACCCTGCATCAACACTGCTCCCATCCCAATAATTGATGCATCATAGTAAACTCTATAGCTTTTACCTTGCTCTGGGAGTATCAGGACTGGTGTTGATGTCAACCTTACCTTCAGCTTCTGAAGGGATGTCTCACAAGCTTCTGACCAAACGAACTTCATACCCTTCTTAGTCAAACCCATCAATGGTGCTGCTAAGTGGGATAAGTTCTGTATAAAGCACATGTTGTAACCAGACAACCCCAAGAAACTCCATATTTCAAAAATGTTCTTAGGCTTCTCCCAGGAAACTACTACTCTCACTTTCTCTGGGTCTACCACAACTCCTACCTCTGAGATAATATGACCCATGAAGTGTATCTGGTCCATCCAAAAGTGGCACTTTGTTTGATTATCATATAACTGATGCTCTCTTATAAGTGTACTCAGTATGATCTTAAGATGGGTGGCAAGGTCGTGTCGAGTGTGAGAGTACACCCAGATATCATCCACGAAGACTAACACAGAAGAATCCAGATATGGGTGGAACACAAGATTCATCAGATCCATGAAAACTTCTGGTGCGTTTGTGAGTCCGAACGGCATGACCAAGTACTCGTATAGACCATATATGCTCCGAAAAGCTGTAAGTTGTATGTCCAATGGTCTAACACACAACTGATGATATTCGGATCTTACGTCAATCTTCGAGAACACTCGTGCTCCTTGAGGTTGATCAAAAAGATCATCAATCCTTGGTAAGGGATATCAGTTCTTAATTTCTAGCTGGTTCAACTTCCGATAATCCACGCAGAGTCTGAGGGTACTGTCTGCCTTCTTTGAAAAGTGGATAGGTGAACCCCACGGAGAAGTACTGGGTCAGATGAAACCCGTCTCCTGTAACTCCTCTAACTTCTTCTTGAGCTCCTATAACTTAAGTGTAGCCATTCTATAAGGAGGAATAGATACCAGTTCCGCTCCTGGAATAAGCTCAATAGATAACTCCACCTATCGCTCTGGAGGTATACCTGAAAATTTGTCCAAAAAGACATCCCTAAAAGGATCAACCACTGGTGGGAAATCCTTCTGACAAGTTCCCTATTCATCCAGATATAAAATCGCAATCTAGGTTGTTTCTCCACCTCACCCACAATGCTCAGGTCCATCTCAGCTCGCCTGGACATCTCATTATCCCTTGTATAGAAACGCTCTACCCTATAGTGACGTGAAATTCACCCTGTGATGATAGCAATATAAAAAGTCTCTAAAGGGTACCAACCAGTCCATCCCAAGAATGACATCATAGGATGTCATCTCTAAGACATAGAGGTACCATAGAAAGTGACACCCACCAACCTCTAGGGGGAACTCCTTGCACTGACGCACACTAGAAGTTTTTATCTTCAATGGAGTGTCTAGCATCATGATATTAGAAGAAGAAGAAACACAGAGCCCAAGGATCTCCACAACGGGCATAGATATAAAGCTATGTGTAGAACTAGTATCGAAAAGTATTGAAGTTAAAATAGATTCAACTAGAATAGTACCTCTGCTAGTGGAAGGTCCGGGATCCTGCTCCAGTTGGGTCTATTGCACTGCATATGCCTGCCCTGTGTCGCGGCCCTACGACACAGCCTGGCTACCCTAAGCTGACCCACCCTACTGTCTCTGTGATCTTGGTTTCTGGCTACCACGGCTACGACCACCACCTTGGCCTGAACATCCGGATGTGTTCCAATTCTTTGACTGGTAAGAAGCTTTTGGCCCTGCTCCCGCATGCGGAGTCTACATAGGACCCCTCTCACTAGTCATTGGTGGAAACACCCTGCAAAAACGCTGAATTTGACAAGTCCTTCCACAAGCTCGGCACTCCACTGGGTCACGAGGACACTGAGGTATCTTGTGCCCCTCTTTACCACACTGGTAACACATCACCTGGCCACCTGAAAAATTATTTTATCCAATACTACCACTGTGAGAGAAATCTATCTGCCTCTTCCTCTTGATGGTAGAAATAGTGCCAGAGACCGGTGTCGAACTGCCCTGGTCCACACCACTAGATTCCTGTAGGTTCTACTCAGTGATCAATGCCTTGTTCAAAATAGCATGCACTATAGGCAACCTGAAAATGTTTACCAACATGAGGATGTCATGCCGAAGACCATCCTCAAAGAATTTATCCCTCAATGTCTCATCTCCCACCAGAACAGGTGCAAAACGCTATAGCTCAGTGAAGCGGGCAGAATAGTCCATCATTAACATGGCGCCCTGCTGCAAATTAATGAACTCTCGAACTCGATCTGCCATCAGCGTCTCCGGAAAGAAAAAGTCATAAAAGACTTCTTGAAAATATTCCCATGCCATGTCTCTGTGATGCTCAGTCTGGGTGGTAACATCCCACCATCTCTTAGCAGAATCACATAGCATGTATGTAGTGAGCTTGACCCTCCTCCCTAGAGGCTTCTATAGATGCTCAAAGGTTGTCAGCATAGAACCCAACCAAGACTTCACAACATGCGGTCCGCCATCCCTTGAGAACGTAGGTGGATGCTGCTACTGAAATATACATGTCATCTCTGCCATAGATGTGGCAATCGGTGGTGCTTCCTGAAAGGTCTGCATGAACTACATGAAGCCTTCACGAAACTGCACATTCATGCCTGCGTCCAGTATAATGGCTAGCGCTGCATCTGTCACTAGTGGAGGATCCACTGATAGCCTATGGACTACCATCTCTAGAGTATAATCATCGCCAATCTCTTGGTGAACAAATCGTGTTCGTCTCAATGGAATGACTCTACAAGGTCAAACACACGTCTTAGTTTAATTTACTATTGAGGTTTCTTTTGTCTGGTTAAGAGTTCCAATGAAAAGGAAAACAAAAACCAAAAAAACGGAAAAAAGAGACTATACAGTGTGTATAAGGTCTACACAGTGTGTACCCTTAAGCCCTTACATGGTCATGTTCTGATGCTGGCATGGGTGTGTCTCAACCCTCGGTACATGGCGTGTTACACGTACACACGCCGTGTGCACCACTCTATCTCCCCAGCCACATGAACAAGTCTACACGGTCTCTTATTGGTCAAGAATACATGGTATGTCCCATAGTTACACGACATGTACTAAATGAGCTTCGTTGACCCATGTTGTTCAAGACATGGCAGGATTCCCATATTACACTACACGACGTGTGAGGAAGTGACACGGCGTGTGTAAGCGAAGATTTCTCCATTAGTTTTGTTAGTCACATGGGCGGACACAGGGTCAACATGACACAATGTGTACAATCGGTACATGGTGTGTTTCTTTTAGAGTTTTCTCATCCTGTGTTTTTACCTACATGGCCTATGACACGGTTAGAAACTACATGGAGTGTACATAAGGTACACGGTGTGTACTTATTTTTTTTCATTTCTTCCCGAACAGAAGAGTACATGGCATGTGTTCATAGAAGCACACACCGTGTTGTCTGGATTTCCGGATAGTATACCTCAGAAACTACTCTAGATCCCCATTTTTCCTTAAATTTCAAGCGTCATTATGCCAAATTCCAATCTGTGGGGGCCCATACTCCCTGTGAATAAAGTTTAGCACCTGACATTTTACATTATAGTACAAAATGCAATAAAATAGTGGGTCATGATCCGCTAAATTATGGATCAAGAGAGCCCATACTTCTCAAGAACCAAAGTTTAGCATCCATAAACCCTACCGTAACATGTACCAATACTCTATCAATAGTAGGCATCTCTATCAAGGTACCTATCACAACAGCATGAATTTTCTAGCACCTCATCTATCACAACAACATGAAATTTTCTAATGCACCTACATGGAATGTAAACTATGCATGACATGTGATTCTAACATGTGCCTAAATGATGCATTAGATGGCATACCCTCATCTCATCAGGTTGAAACTAAATAGAACCCGAGTATATAAAAAAATATAAATAGCACACCACAAGTGTGTCACCCAATGGTGAAAATCCGATCAACTGTAAAGTGGAAAATTAGAAAAATTATAACACGAGGTAAATTGGATTTCCCTATACATAGGTTAGCTAATCCCAGGCATAAATTATTACCAAATACCTATTCCATCCTATCCCTGGATATAGACTCCAAATAGTAAGTCAAGAAGAAAAGAAATTCCTCTAATACTACTTTGTAACGTCCTGGTTCTGGAAGCCACACAACAGGTTCCCCAAACCCAGTTGGTCACATGACCTCAAGAGAATTTCCCCAAATGCTAGAGGCTGCCGACTAGCAGTGAGGCCCTAGGTCAGATAGTGGGGAAAGTATGCCCTCATTTGTCAAAGTGTAGCGCAGTGGAAAAATATAAGCATACACAAAAAAGGAAGCAGTAAACAACATAAAACAGAAATGGACAACTGAAGTAAAAGATAGCCAGCAGTCATATATATGTGATGATGCAATAATGTCCTATTTCTAAAAAAGCAGTCAAAATAGGATTCACTGAAATCAAATACAATACAGTACCAAGTACCAAGTACATCAAAACAAACTAAAATAGTGCAACAAGAACTCAGCAGCATCGCAAGCCTAAGCTCAGTCTCAGGTTCTCCTACTCCTCTGCAAAAATCAAGTACCTGTACAAGGTCCCTTTCCCTTATCGACACCTATAGCAATATAATTTGTTTGGGCCCAAGACATGACCCAAACAGGGTGTGAGAAATAAATCTTAGTAGGAAACCACCAAAGGCCCGTGCTCAACTGACAGTGAAAATGTGCAACAATAGTGGGAAATAATAAAATGCTGTAAACTAGGTAGTACTCAAAAGTAACTATCTCTACCAGTTCCATTGCCATTTTAATAATTAATTTGTAAATCCAAGCATGTGCTTTAGCTTGGCAAGTACGACCTATGAAATCACCACAGTGAATATTCGAGTAAACATTGTCCTCAGACCTGTAATTACTTACCCTCAGATAACCAGTATCGAAACCCGTAGGTGACTACCCATAGGCATAACGAATAGTGCCCACAGGAATACGAGATATTTCCCACAATAACAAAAGGTACTGCCCACAGGCATAAGAATGTTGCCCTCAGGCTAAACAAAACACTGCCCTCAGGCATAGCAAACACTGCCCTCGGGCTAAGCAAGTAACCAGGATGATCCCAACACTTAAGCAAGCAATTTATACACATTTTCTCTCAATAAAACTCAAATCATGCTATAATCACGACATATCCATGGGTATCTTGGCCAAATGGCTAAACAAGGGAATGCACCCACGGGGTGGCCCTGGATCAAAGCAGCGATCCCAGACAACAGTTTATACATAATCATTAAATTACCTATGCCATTATAGGCATTTTATCAGTCAAGGCCTCAGCCATAAGACACCCCAAACATGGGCGCATATCACAACGATACACAAAAACACTCAACAGTTGAAATTAAACAACAGACCACCTACCTCGATCTCCTCTGATCGATATATGTGAATGACACCTCTAGAATCGTCTATTAAAAATGTAGATCTAAGATAAACATTCACCCATTCAAACTAAAATAACTTCCCTTAGAGGAAGAATTGGTAAGAATGATTTAAGAAGAGGGAAGGCCTTACCTGCTTGGTTCAAATGAGATCGATGGTGGAAGAATCATAGTTCTGGTGTGCGATCGGGAGATCCTCTAAGCCTCGGCCTCCTCTCTCGGGCTCCAAAATGAGTTTTTCCTCCTCTACTGAATGAGGAGGCCACTGCCTGTGTTAAGCGAAAAAAATAACTACACGGCATGTAATCTAAAGTACACGACGTGTACTTTGCATTTTTTTAACTGTTCCTTCAGCGGAAAATTTCCACCACCTCACTGTTCATCTGTCGACATGATTACACGATGTGTATTTCTTAATACACGGCCTGTACTGTCGCTCTGCTGGCAGCTACTCCCACTGCCTTATTGTTCACCTACCGACTGATTACATGGCATGTAAATACCAAGTACACGGCATGTAGTCAGTTTTTACACCCTTCATCACCAACAGGCCTACACGCCCTGTGTACTTATCCCACACGGCTGAAGTACACGACGTGTGGAAAAGTACACAGCGTGTACCCACAAAATTCGAGATTTTACCCCATTTCCTTATTTTCTCCAAAACACTTAAGGAAAAAGGGAAAAGAAGAAACTCGTACCTCATGAATAAGAACTGGGTTCTTACAATAAGGATCTGATGAATCTCATGACTTTTGGAGATTTTATTTTACTCTGAGAATATTTGTACAATGCAATTCAAGTTTTCACTGTGGGAAATTCTTTTCTTGTATATTCTAGAGTCTCCTGGAAGTGGATCTTCATCTTTTGTTGTTGAATCAACCTATTTTATTTAGAGATATTATTCATCTTTTGATGTTATTTTTTTTACTGCTACATGACGGTTTGATGTTTGGTGTGATTCCTAAAGTGTGTGGTGAGATAACACATGAACCCTTGTAAGAGGAATTCACTTATTCTTATAGTGAAAAGAATCCATGGTTGGGGGGATAAACATCCATGGAAATGAGTGGGATCTCACATTAGATCCTAACCTTGTTCCTTTCTATTTTATTTTCTTCATGATCATGTGAGGTTAATTTATTTATGTTTTTAGTGGATCATACTCTAATAACTCCCAATGGTTTATTTCTATTGAAAAGAAATTATAAAAATTTTCCTCCACTAATTCAACCCCCACCCCTTGGTGGAGGAAACCAATCCTTACAAACACTTCACATTACAACAAAAGTGCATAAAACTAAGTATTAAACACCATGGATTATTACTCACCCTGAATTAATACATTCATTAAAAGTTTATAAATTAATATAAGATAATAGATATAAAAAATAAAATCTAAAACACTAAGGGGTATTTTGGATAATCCTTGCCCTTATAGATCACTAATCGCCAAACAAAACATATAATGAGGAAGAACATGATGAAAGGAGAAAAAATATTGTGATATCTAAAATTAAAACTATGGAAAGGAGAAGTGTGACTTAAGATGTGTGAATGGAATGAACATGTTTAGTTTGGATATATATAAGAATGAAAGTTGTCTGTTATAAATATGGTTATTGAAAATATGGTTATTTGAAATATGGTCATTGGATATACATGTATTCAATTGATATAAAAAAGTTGTGTATTATTAGTAGTAAATTTAAAAAAATATAATTCAAAAATATTAAATAATGAAATGTAAATATAATATTTAAATAATATATATATACATTAATTATTATTATTATTAAAGTATGATATGATGTGTTTATAAAATTAAAATAAATATATAAATATCAATGGATTGGTAAATTGAACTTTTTAGAATATAAATAATTAATTATAATAGTATTTGGTGAGGATTATTTAATATAAAAGTAATATTTTGAAAAAAAAACATTTTTAAGAAGTGTTATGTATTTTTAACCACTCTTCACTCAAAAATTATTTTAATGAAATGTATTTATAATATTCACAAGGAAATAAATTAACAACCCTCTAATTATTATTACTATTAAATTAATAATATTAAATTCATTTATACTTCAAAATATATTTTTTCTAAAATTGACTTTTTATGCGCTATTAATTTTTTTTCAAGAAACTAAGTATAATGTGGATAAATAATGATAAAATATAATTATAAAATTAATAATATATTCAAATTAATTAATAGTTAATAGAAAATAATAATAATAATAGTTGATATTTTAAAAGTTATTTCCTATAAAAAAACTTTTCACTGTATTTTTTGTAATTTTATCTAAAATTTTAATTCAAAAATTTTAGAACTTAAATATGAAAAAATTAACTTCATTTTTCTATTTAAAATAACAATGTTTTCATAGAATAAATTTTTATTAATAATATAAAATAGTTTTTTAAGGGAATAGTGAAAAACATAGCTTTTATTAATACTGTAGAATTTTTTACTTTATCGTGATCTAAGAATGACTCAAAAAAATTTCATGGTCAAGAATATATTTAATGAATAAAATTATTTATTTAAAAATACTATGTTTAATTTATAAAACCCATGTTTATCATTTTGAATCTTCAGTCGTCTTTTATTCTAATAAAAAACTATTTTTTGTCCATTTCTTTAATTATGTTATCAAAAATTAGGATTATATTTGGGCTTGATTTTCAAGAAATATAAATCTTATTTTTTTAATAATAATCTTATTAAGTTAATTTAAGTAAAATATATTTATAATTTTATCCAAAAAATTAATTTTACACTTTAAATACACTTCTTCTAAAAATGTTTTTATGCATTACATGTGCTAATATTAAAATTATTTGTTATCACCATTGGAAATTTTATTTGAAAATATATATTTCATATTTGGAATCAATAGGTATAGATTATGAAATAAATTACATTTAACTTTTATGTATAAAAATGAATTACTTAAGTAAAAAATTATTTACAACGATAAAGGTATATTTAGTTAAAAAAGGTTTAACCAAGGGTAAAAAACCTAAAAAATATATTGAAAACATGCCTTAAAATGAGTGTATTATAGGTTTATTTACCTCAACCCTCCCATTTCCATTATTTTATATTATTTCATCCTTTTTACCCTTGAATAGTGACTTTCCCTTTTATATTATTACAAAAATCACACTCCTCTCACTTATAAATACCACCCTTCACCACCTCATTTCTCTGCACATTCTAAAGAATTAGATCAACCAAGAACCTCATTCAATCTCTCCTAAACCCTATCCCCATGTCCTAGAATCATTTTTATTTCCAAAATACTAATATATTAATCCTTAAGATGTTACCCAAGGGAGAACATCTAAAGGGACATTTAATGTTCACAACCAAGCTCTCTTAAGTATTTTCTTCTTCTACCCTCTAAAATAAATTTTATCTATGAAATTATGATAAAATAAGTATTATTAATATGTTTAAATTTTATTATAATAATGGAATATCACTTTTCTACCTTCCTTCAAAACCATTGTAAAAATGAAGATGTCATCTTGCGTACGTGCAGACTACCGCCTCTATAAATGGTGTTTTCTATTTTTCATAAAAACCATACATGTATGGTAAAAACGAGTTATTTAATGAAAAAATATAATATTTATTACATTATTAATATTATTAAATGATAATTATTTTATTTTTCTACCCCTTCCATTTTATATAAAATGAAAGTGTCACTCGTGTGTACGTACAGAGTACCACATCCACTAAATTTCATATTTCATTATCCATACATATCTAAAATTAATGAATTTAAAAAGATTATTTAACATATAAAATGATATTTATGAAACTAATAATATTGTTGAAATATATTATTAAAAATTTTATAAGTGATATTAATAATAAACGACCATAGTAAACTTAACTTCCATAAATGAACATATCGAGGAACATTTCTTGATTTGTGTCTATTTTGGGAAAACCTAAGAAACTATATAAATTTTCTAATAATAGAATAATAAAAAAATACACCTCTATACTTTTGGAGATTATAAATCTATTTTTAAACACTTTTAACAATTTTCAATATGCCGAAGATGTTTCTAGGAAATTTAACAAACCACATCAAGTAACCAACATTAGAGAAAAATATTTGATAAATTATTAAAAAATGATAATAAATAGACATTATAAAATAAAAGGGATATGAAAAAGGTTATTAAGAAAAAATTTAATAAAATTAATTTTATTTTTCAAGAATTTAACAGCACGTGCAGAGTGAATCAGGACTCGAGGTAAGGTTTTTGTATCTCAATTTTTATTTATTGAGATATGATTTCTATTCACCACTTATAGCCTTTTTATGATGTAAATATACACCTTGGATGTCCTCTTATCATATTTTTTTTTGAAATCAGATGGATTTAAAAATCCATCTCATGTTATACCTTTTTGGTCTTTCAATTTGAAAGATAAAAATGTCAAAAGTGGTTTATTTACTCAATTTTCTTTCTATTTGGGTCTTGAGATATCTTTATTTAATATTTTTTTATTTTTTACCTTATTCTAATATATATATATATATATTAAATGGTAACTATTTTTTAGTGATGTAAATTACACATTTCAAACAAAAAAAATCTTTTTTGGTTGATGTCCTCTGAAAATGCATTACATTGTTAGTATTAATACCCATCCTTTTTAATGGAATTTTCTCTTCCATGTCCCTATTTTACCTTCCTACCAATGTTCTATTTTCCTTTTGGGTAATACAAATATGATTTATCTTTTGTGAACCTCATATTTCTCCTTAACCCTTTATAAAATAGTTTTTTATTATTATTTTTATTGATGTGGGTTTTAACTAAGGTATTTGAAAATATCAAAAGGGGATTTCATTAAACTAACGTTTTTCTCTTCTAATAAAAATTTTTTATATAGGATTTATATATTTTCAATATACTATCAATAGGATTTATTTTAAAGTAATATTTTTATAATTCTTTTCATAATATTCTTAAGAAAACTAATTTTTGAAAAATTGACTAAAAAATTATGCCTTTTTTCAATGCTGTTATGAAATGTTTTCTAAGAAAACTCATTTTGTGATCACACATATTTTTCCCTATCTATTATAAAAATGATGCATCATCACTTTTTCATACCTAATCATTCACTATTTATAAATATTATTTTTCTTCTAATTTTTTTCTTCAATGAATTCCCTTAGTATCATTTCTTTGATTGAAAGGCGTTCAACTAGATACCTATATAATGATTTATTGAGGAAATTATTGACTAAACCATATAATTTTTATCAATACGGTATAAATAGAATATAATTAATTATCTTAATTGAAGTGAATTTACCAAGAAGGTTACTCAATATCATTGGAAACTCATTTAATTATTATGGGTTTTCATGTTATGGTTATTGGTGAATTTATGAATGTTTCCTTATGGGATTCCATTTGAAAATGATATGAAACCTATTTTTATTTCTATAGATTTCTATGATATGACTATTTAAATCATTTATCACACATATTTATGGTTTTCATTATGTAAATGGTTCACCCTAATAGTGTTTTAATGTATTGGGTAATATTTTCATCTCATGAGATATCATGTATAGTGAACAAGAAGTTAGCCTAAGAACGCTATGTTTTGTTGTCTTTCTAGTGAGATTTGACTTATGTTTATGATGATATATTGATAACTTTTCTCTTACTAAGCTTTTGAGATCATCACTTTATTTTGTTTTTATTCCCCAGGTTATGAAGATGTGTATAACCTATGAAGAGTTTAGAAGGGGGTCTATTGCGGTTTGATAATAGAGAAATGTTCACAAGTATTATAAAATTAATTTCATATATAGCTAACCCAAAAATACACTAAAATTTAAATTTTTGGGATTGTGTGATTATTTAGAGATGCATTTTTTAAGATAGAAAAATGATGTGATATATATGTATGTTTATTTTGGGTCATCTCACTTTGTATCAAAGAATTAAAGATAATTTTTTAGTACTGGAACTAGAAATGTGGGTTAAGGTCACCTCATTTGGTATCATATGATGGTTTATTTATTTTTTAGGATTATTTAATTTTTTGGGGGGATTAAGATATGATAAATTTAGTGAAAACCCTAGAGATAAGTTTAATTATAGGATAACATCCTAGAATTTTGGTAAAGTTTTGAGTATGTGCTTTGCCTAGAAATTGAATCCATATCTCGATACAAGCAAGTGGATGAGGTTGTGTCATAGATTCACCAAGGGGTAGTCAACTTGAAAAGGCTATTTGAGTATTAACATGATCATTACATGATACATGATTTGTAGGTCTAAGACTGAACAAGTAGATAGAAACTTCTGAGGGATATTCATTGGTTAATTTACATTCTCTTTATAAACCATTATTATGGATTTGAATATATTTAATTTATATTACCTAATATGTTTGATTCCCTAACCAAATCACTAGGCCTAGCTAGTGTACCACTTGACCTCAGGCACTCTTCCTCGTATTCCAGAGGTTGTTGACTAGTGGTGAGGTCCTAAAATAACATTAGGGAGAATATTTTTTCATATAAAATTATAAAATAGTAGTGGAAAAAATTAATCAATGGGTATCTACAATAGTCATAAAGGTACATAGAAATCACTAAACACAATCCTATATCAAATTATGTTGTTATATAAACATACAATCATACAACCAATCACCCAAAATTCTAACCACATATATAATAAATAGAAAACATAAATAAATGAAGGCTCTCCTATAACCTTAAGCCTCATCACAGTCCCAATATCTCCACATAACCATCAATATTCACAATCCTAATCTACTATATATCTCATGATCTAACATAAAAAATAGACACAAAGTCTACATGTACTCTGAGATACCCTTGTAGGGTGTGGGTATAAATGTACTAGGGTATTACAAATCACCATTAATATACATCATCATATTTTTGTATGCATGAGTAAAATAAATACATAAACAAACATGATCACTAAGTATTCATTTTCTAACCAGGTCTCCAAAAAACATAACAAGATATACATGCCCATCTGGTCATTTGGTGCTAACCAGGCCACAATGACACCCAAAAATACCTTCTTTGGCTCTATGTTGGAAGGGTTGTCTCATGCATCATCACCTATCAGATTAGGAAACAAATCCAATGTCATCACTCATTAGATTTGTATTCAAGAATAAAGTCATAAATTATTTGATTAGGCCACAAGGAAAATGACATAACCTATCAAATTACACTATAAGGACAATAATTTTCTTAGATCCAGACACATAGCCATTCAAGCCCCAAGTCAGACCACAAGGTCGTCACACCCCTAGATCAACCTTGGGTCAGGGCAAAGGGTCTTTGTTGCCATTTTTCTATTGGGTTAGGCTACAAGAACAATAAGTCCCTAGGTCAATACATAAGGTTTTCACACCCATGACTCTATTAGTTCAGGACATAAGGCCAATCAAGACTTGGGTTAGTCCATAAGTCCATCGCTCCCCCAGATCAACTCAGTCTAGTTGTAAGGTCATCATATCCCATCCTCTATCTCGGGTTTGGCCACAAGGTTTTCATACATATGACCTATCTCTAGTTACCAATGTTATCATTTATCCACATCTCATTAGAATATGCTTCCACTCTAAGGGATAACAAATCCATGACGATCCCACCTTCCACTTTGATCCATGGTACAAAATTTCCATAGGCCATGCAGTCACACACAATAGGGAATGACATAAAAGGGAATAATCATAAGACATAATTAATAGGTATCACGGTCAACTCATGTACACCATATGAAAATTAGAATAATAACATATCACATAATAGTTCTCATGGATACAAAAGTATGTACACACATGTACAATAGGAAACAAAATCTCATACAAAGGCCCTAATGGAGAGAACTTAATTATTATGGTGACACCATGTCCCAAAGGCTCACCAAAATCCTGGTCTAAATTGGTAGGGTCTAGGTCCTATCCATAATTCCCTTGGAATCCCAATTCAAAGTTCTTAACTAATTCCCATGACCCAAGCTAGGCTCCCATCTCATGTCTCTCCAAGAATACCACATAACACTTGGTCACACCCCTATTATGCCCACTCTAAAGGATCTAGGGAAAATAACTAATCAATTTCTATAACCCATGTCATATTCCAAGACATAAAAATATCTCTCTCAATCCCATATGTTACTATTTATCCTTGGAGACATAGTCATCAGATGAATCAGAACATACCAAGTGTTTTTAAGCACGTATCCTTGGTATGAGATATAAATCTTCCCATTCATCTTGATTAAGGGTCTCTCAGTCCTTATTAACTCTACCCAAGACCATATAGAATCCAAAAACACATTCACACCTATTAATAAATATAAATATAGTTTTATATAATAGGGTCCACCTACCTCAAAAGGAGTTATCAACCTCACTGAGCTCTTCTGATATTTTTACTAGCCCAACCATGCCTCATCCAAGCATATGTAGTTACTTAGCTTCTTATTTATACCACACATCATAAATAATTAATAATAATAAATTAAAAGTAATTATGTAATTTAATCCAATGTGGAATAATTTCAACATATCTCGCAAAGCACCACCATTGTGCTGGAACATCGAAGTGTCCACGACACACCTTTGTCACCATCCCACATGAAATACCTATGGTTAAAAAATTATAAATATATCAATTTCATCAAATTTTAATATATACCTAATATAATTTTAGTACAGTGGATTACCACCACCAATATAATAATGGATTGTTTGCTGATGGAATCCTGGGATGTCCTCTATGAAATCCAAACAAAATCCCAACCATCCTCGGTTTCATTCACTCTGATCTTATATAATCAATACCAAATCCCTAAATTAAATCAAGGTAATTAATAGGGGAGTGAAGTGAGGTCCAAGGATGGTTGAAAATTGATGATATTACATTGAATCATCGTCACGACACACCAATATTCTCCCTCGATCAAAGGGGATTGAAAGAGTTGTGTGAGAGGGGAAATTCATCCAAGGAATGAACTTTCTCAATCCCCCTACCTTATTAAAACCTAATATACCCAAAAAATAAAAACTATTAAAACCCACCAATTAAAAAGATCAAATCCCGATCCTAGTAGGGCTCCTATTCCACTGACTAGTTGGTGGATACTACATCCACTGTGCTACTCCCACCCGTATCTAGTTCTTTCTGAACACTAGGTGTATTCCTCAAGCTTCAAAACACATTCAAAAACATGATTTCTGAATTTCAAAGGATTTTAATGTCCAACTTGAGCCTCAATTGTCAAAACAGATCACCCTCTAAACACAAAAGTTTAAATTTACCTCGGAATTTAAAACTCATAAATATGTAGATCATTACAACATCCCCACCATAATGCTTCTCCACCTTAAGAAGTTATGGTAGACCTCAAACCATGCCTCCTAATCTTCCAAGAACATAATTTCACTAATAACTCACCACATAACATCTTCGAGCACCAACACACTTCCACTATGTTACTTCCAGCATAAAACTCACCTTTTACCAAAATCTAAGCCACATGTTCATTTCTAACATGATCAATGACATGATTCTCATTGAATCTATCTCTTTCAACACACCTAGGAATCTTCAACTAGTTCATCCTAAATATTTTAGTTCACCTCAACATAAGGATCTACTCATGAAGGATAATTCAAATCTATGGTGATTACCACCACAGGAATCACCTGCAGAAAATTCTCCTCTAATGGTCCACTAACCCACTAACCACATTCAGAAAATTCTTTCAATGTAGTTTTCATCCCATCATATCAAAATATTTTATAAATAACCAACATAACCTCCTCTATATGACCTTTACCAAAAATTATCAGTTTTACCTAACAAACTACCTCTAAACTACCCAATCCTAATGCCTCAACCCCTAGTGACATATCATGTTATTTAAATACACACACCAAAGTCCTAACCTAAAACACAATGTAAATTCACTATTGGATCACCAACCACTTACTCTAGCCACCATACACTCACCCAGAGCATTAGAACTCCCCCTATCTGACTCAATTTTGAATTGTTCCAAGAGTATCTTAAGCCCATTATTGATGCACTCCCTCTACCAAACAATGAATCCAAATTTCTATCATGGTACTTACTGAAGAACCAGATCACATTGGATATATTGCACTCTGACACCACGATGTCACCTCAACTATTAACTGATCAATTTTTCACCACCTCCAAGATCATTTAGACATGAAGGTCATTTACCTATGATCAATACGATGCTCCCTACCAAAAGAGTATCATCGTGATCACCCTACAAACCCAAAAACTGATCTTCATATCCTATTCTATTCCCATCACCTCACATAATGAATGGATATAGTCATCATACTCATACCCAAACAACAAATTCAAACATTGATTACTACCCATTACCATATCACTAAGAATTTCATTCTCAATATTGCTAAAATTTATCTAGAATGAGGGTCACACCCTCCAAAAAGACAATGGTGCACTCTACACTATATAAATTCCCTAAAATTTTTCCACAAGTTTCAAATTGAAGAGGTTCCAAGACCACACACGCACTGATCCTCCCAGTCTTCTCTTTCCCAACCATTCTAGTCATGGTACACCATCCAGGTTTAACCAAGATTGGTCATGCCAACACATCTGATCTACCACCAATTTCACCTCTTACTAAAGGTACATTCTGAATTCTCACTAAGGAACCCCAGAACGTCATGCTCTCATGATTCTCATGAACTCATTAGTGAACTCACTATTAGAATGACTATGAATTGAAACCATCACCGCACTACTTTCATAGTATCACCTGAGTACTTCCACAATATGAATAATCCTAAAAAACTATAAAAGGTCTGATCACTGATTGGTAACACATCCAATATCCACACATACCTAATGTCCGCCTATCCCAACATACTAATACTATTAAAAAATACTCACTGACACTCAATCCCTTCCATCGAAAGTATAGTGACCAATTGAGAACTCTCTCACGGTCCCTCTTTCAATATTCTACTCAGTCTCACCCAAACTCAATGATTTCACGCTCTCATGAAACCTGACCAAATACCTCGAATTATATTCTAATGAGTCACATATCATCAAACCTAGGATTGTGTGCATAACCCACAAACCATTCTCTTTAACATGTTAGTTCCTTTCAACTAGGATCACCCTCAACACTCATATTCAAAATAAGAATCTCCCTAATACCAAGACTCACTATGCACCACCCCAAATGGGTGTTGATTCAAACCATCAAGAATCCAGCCACACACTACCCCTCCTAGGTCTGACCACCTAGGATCTTCACTAACCATTCAATGTGAACCGTATCTTGAAACTAATGGACCATGTATCTTTTGATCTTTCCCTAGAGTCCTAACCTCTATGTTAAAAGAACCCCTACACTCTATGACCTAATCTCAATTAATATCAGTCATGCATTTCTCTACAACCCTCATAGGGTTTCTATATCCTTATGGAAGCTATTCCCATCCTCAGTGCATTTCTCATACATCTAATGCCTTTAATGAACTCATTAGGGTTCTACTGCTAAGGCATAAAATGGCTCCACTAACCCAATAAGGGCCTACATGCATTCCTAGATGAAGGGAGTACATCCACCGCCATAGATCATCTTATAACATGATACACATGACTTGATATTAGAAGAAAAATAGTAAAATCACACATAAGAAGGTTCATGTCATGTGAGTATTATATTCCTAGTATTATGCATGAAAATTACCCTATTACTAATGACCTAGGATATGAACCACAAAAATCACATTTTTGGTAACATGCCATTTTAAATGAAATTCTCAATCACAAAAAACAAAGAACAATAATTCATATTACCTTATTAGCCAATACTTCCCACCAAAAATGTGTTCACAACTCACTAATTAAAGGTCAATCACAAGTTTCAATGCATTCCTAGAACACCTGTATAATGGATCCACAAATCATAAAAAACCATCCTTTGATACAACTTTATAACACCACAATTGAATCACTGGGCCCGACCAGTGTTCCACATGACTTCAAGTGGGCCACCCCGTATGCTAGATGTTGACGATTGGTGGTGAGGGCCTAAAATAATAGCGGTGAGACTATTACCTAATATAAAATTTTAAAATAATAATATAAATAATGTACTAATGTTAATATGCAATAGCCATGAAGGTATGAATAATACACTAAACATAATGCAATATAAAATGATTGTTTCTGTCAAATATACAAACATTTTGTCGGTCACCCACTAGGCCATCCACATATACAATAAATAGAAAACATAAATCAAGGATGATCTATTCTGAACCTAAGCCTTATCCTAATCCTAGTCTATACATACCTATTTATATTTACAAGCTTTATTCACTACACATCCAATTATCTAACATAAAAAAACATAATTTTTTTACATGCACTGAGATTCACATGCAGGGTGTGAGCATAAACTCAATAGGGAAATATAAAGAACCCCTAATATATGTCTTTGTTTATGTGTGTATTCAAAAAGAAAATAAATAAATAAATAAACATTCATGTTGAGTCATCATGTGTTAACCTGGAAAACATGACACTTGGTGAGATACATATGCCCGTCAAGTCATCAGATGCTAACCAGGACACCATGACACACAAAACTACCAACTTCAGCTCGATTTTGGATGAGATTACCATATTTCATCACCTATCAAATCAATATGAAAGTCCAACATCATTACCTATCAGATTAGGATATAAGAAAAATATCATCACCTATCAGATTATCCTATAAGACCAATATTATCACCCATCAAATTAGGCTTCAAGGAAAACACATGTATCATATCAAGGACCATTTAAAATTAACCCCTAGGTCAATACATAAGGCTTACACACCCATGTATTAACCTTGGGTTAGGATTCATGTACTTATTGACCTAATTTCTACTAGGTCAGGCCATAAATACAATTAATACCCATGCCATGCCATAAGGTCATCACACCCATAGCTCTACTTGGTCAGGCCATAAGGATGGCATACACTATACTCTATCTAGGGTGAGGCCACAAGTTCATTGTACTCTCTATATATATCTAGGACACATCATCATCAATGTATCACATTATAATAGCACACACTTCCCCTATAAGGGATAACAAATACATGGAAATCACATCGATTACATTGATTCTAGATGAAAAACCTTTACAGGAAAAGTATTTACACACAATGGGGCATAACAAAAAAGGTCACGATCATAGAACATAATTAATAGGTTCCACATACAACTAACACACTCCATATAAAAATAACAAGCATACCGTATCACACAATGGTTCTTATGGCTATGCATGTATCCACACATATATACAACATGACACACAATCTTTTCCAAAGGCCCTAATGGTGAGGAATTACTATGGTAGCATCTCGTCCCAAAGGATCACCTCAATATTGGCCTTAGGAGTTGGGCTCCAAGTCATATCCAAAATTCCCTTGTCATACCAATGACAAGTCCTTTACTAATTCCTATTACATAAGCTAGGTTCTTATCTCATGCCTCTCTAGGGATATCGTGTATCATTCAACCACACCCCTTTCATGCCTACCCAAACATCTATAGGGAAACAATCTAGGATATTTTTGTAATTTTATCACATTATAAGACATATCAAGGTCTCTTTCCATAAAATTTAGAACTATTTTCCCTTGGTGACATATTTTTCAGAAGAATACAAACATCCCAAGTTATTACAAGCACTTATCCTTGGTCAAGGGCAAAAATCTACCTATAACGTCCCCTGATCTAGCACCCTCTCATGTAGACAAATATGGTTGGTTATAAGACTCCAAGAATTCCACATCATATTTTTTAGGTTTTTGACTAGAAGAGGGGGTGTGATGAATGTATTAGGGAGACTATACATACATGTATAGAGTTACAACATAATGAAATAATCAAATAATAATAAATATCATAGTGGTGAATAACTACAGAAACCATATATCATATAACTAGAAAGTAAAGGAGAAACCAATAAACCAATAATTATAAATCATATAATGACAAGATGAGATGTATTTAAATGTCAAATTGAACATAATAAAATAATAGAATCAAATAAAACTAAATAATCCCAAAATACCCTAGTCCTAAACCCTATATCAGATCCATACCCAAACTCCATCCCATCCAACAAGCAACCAAAATCAACAACAAGGTCTATTTACCATGTCCAAAACTATATCCATGTAATATTCTTAGGTTCCAAATGATGGACCAAATAGGGTGTGTATAAAACTTTGTAGGTTAGAACCATCATGTATAAACAAAAATAGTCAAATAATAAGTGTATGCAATAAAGCGAGAAACATTTGTATTAATTAATCAATTAATATAATACATCAATCAATTTCCTTTAGCACCATTTCATAATGTCTCTAATCATGTAGCATAACCATTAAAACTATAACTATAAACCATGGCATAATCAAAACAACCTATTAAAGCCCTTTGTATAATCATTTTAGCCTCTGAGTATTGCCTAATATATAATAATTTCAGCATCAACTGGGCCAATAATTCTATATATGAATTTTAGCATGAATCACTAGCCATAAACTACTATATAAGAATGTAAACATGTATTACTAGGTCAATGGCACTATATAATAATTTCAGCATGTATCACTGGGCCAAGTCTATTATACAAGAATTTCAACCTCTGAGAAAATCCCTATATATAAGCATTTTAACATCAACTCAACAATTCATATCTATAATGATGTCACAACATCACATCATAAGCCTAAATGGTTAATTATGAAAATTACCAATTGTATTTTAATTAAACATTCATTTATATATCAATTTATCAACATCTATATTAATAACCAAAAAGCTATAACCAAAGTGATTCTATATCAATAAATCACCTGAAATATCATGTCATGCTAAAAACACTTTAAAAAATTATCCATGTCCTTATTACTCAAAGGTTCACTCACTCAATGTGTAGCCATAATCTAGATCACATCAATAATTGAATACAAAGGTATTAAACAAATATTCTAATCTATGATTTACCATTTATCAATTAATAAATTAATCAGAGTGCACGTTACATTGACAAAATCTCAATATTACATAGACTTGTCAATTAAACAGAATATATGGTTATATTCAGACACCAAAAATTTATATTATGATCAAGAAACACTTAAAACTAAAATCAATAATAATAATGGGGGTGAGGGAGATCCCAAGAAGGGCCCCAGATCAAAACAGATCAAGATTAAAATCCAAAACAAATGCAGTCAAGATATTTACAGCACAATAATAGAGAGAGATGGGAGAAGTGAGGGAAACCTTAGAAAAACAACTCAATAGAGATCATATGTGTAAATAGGATGTAAGAAATGTAGGAAGTGATTCCAAAATATATCGAAAATCATCCTAGGTCTGAGAGGGAGAGGTTTCACCAAGTGAATAAAAGAATAATACACACTACCTAATTAAAACTATCAGGTCCAAGGAATACATGATGTGTAATTATTTCACATCATGTATTTCCCCATTTTTGAGTTATGTATAAAAATGAATCACCTTAGGTTTATATTTATCCTAATATACATTTAAAAAATGTGAATTAGGTTCGCGTCATGTAACACCCCAAGATTCCACGGTACGCTTCTCTTTCAATAATGCAATAGCTTGCATTGGACGCAAGTTCGAGTATCTAACACACCGAGACCAATCAAAGTAGTCGTTATCAATAGTAATACCCAATTTTGGAAATTATATAAATTTTATGTTTCAAATTGGACTTCATTTTTTATTCGTAATATCGAAATTATCCTAAGTTGAATTTTTTGTAATTTTCTGAGAACATCCAATTTTCTAGGAATAAAAAAAATACTTAAAAACAAATTTTTTAATCAAAATAATTTATAGTGATAAATTATACTATTGGGTGGTTTTAAAGTATAATTAGAATATATTTTTACCATTTTATCCAATGGTGGTCATTATAATTAATTTCACTTTGAAATTGGACATAAACAACTATCAATCTTTTGATATATATTATTTCTTAAAAACACGCTATTTGTTGTGACAGCGAGAATTAATTATTAAATTAATTAATTCAACTTATATGTTTTTAATTTTGTAAAATAGACATCAATTTTGAATTAGGAATATCAAATATAGCTTAGGATGAATTTTTGGTATTTTTCTGAAAAACTTCAATTTTTTATGAATAGTGAAACCACTAAGTGGTAGTTAAAAAACTAATTTTTCATTTAAATGAAACTTTACCACTTCTGTGAATTGAATTTCGAAAATCTGACATACATGGTTTTCATTAGTAAGTAAAATTTGGTTTAATGGGATGAAAATATTTTTTGGTGAATAGTAACTTTTAAGTTTTATTAATCGCGATTAAAGGTAATTGGTGTAATTTAAGGTAAATATAATGTTATAATAATATGAAATTAACTTTATAATTTTACTACCCTTATTGTATGAGTCATGGCCAACAAAGACAATCCATGGGTCAATTTAGGGACCCCATGGAGCCACTTGGGTAAGAAAATGACATTAATAACTTTTTATTTAAAGTAAAAATAAAATTGTCACAAACATGCATTGTTTTACTAAAAAAAATTTACAAGGGGTTATACAAGTTATAATTTTGACTATAAATATCCATTGGAACGATAAAAATATTTCCTACATCATGGTATTTTTTTTATAATTTTTAGACATTAAATAAATTAAATTTTTTATAACACCATGATGATGCAACGATTACCTCATTAATTAATGATTTCAATAAAATGAAAAGATAATGTAAACTCTAAGACTTACACTTGTCAAAAACCTATTATATGAGTATATTTATAACCCTTATCACCTTATCCTCGAAATATATAATTGTGGGACCTTTGAAATCTGAAAAGCACATCCTAATAATGTAACATTTCATGACTTTCCAATAGTGACCCTCCTATCCTCTTATAAAAGGCCCCCACCTCTACCACCTTATTCACACCTTCAAATCCATTTGGCTCAGCCAAACTCTTCCCAAATACTCTCTCAACTTCTCTATCTTACTAATAGAAGCCTCACTTTGGGAATAAGTCTTCCCAAGGAAGCCTTTGGCTCAAATCAAAAAGAGTTACTCGATTTTAAGGTAATGTCTTCTCTTATGTTCTTTTGTTTTATTTTTCTTCTCCAACCCCTTAAACTATTTTTATTACTTTATTTTGTAACAAAAACAGTATCTTAAATATACTAGGATGTTTTTATGATAATTATTTGATTTACACTTACACACACCTTCGTCTAATGGTTAAAGAACATACTGTTTTTTTGGGTGGTGAATTATTGTCTCACGAAACAATGATAGTTCAATCTTCTTTTAACACCTCTCTTGGTGGCCATTAAGATGTCACTATATTTATATATGATATATATTATGTTTATGTTGTTATTATGATTCTGTATTTTTCATTTATGGAATACCTTTATGATTTCCATTATGGGTAAACGCGATAATTTCATTTTAGGAAGTGCGGACTACCGCCCCCTCAAAGTGATTTGAATCGTTAATACCATATGTGGGACGTATAAAGGATGGAGTAAATAATATTATATATGATATTATACTGGAATTATAATATACCTTTAGATCATTATGATTTCAATCCATTAAATACAAAATATAAATGAAAGTAGCGTTCATGCGTACGTACGGCTTACTGTCTCCATGAATGGTGCATTTCATTTCTTACCTCTAAATGTTATGTAATATTATAAATGCATGTATATACTGGATATATATGATATATATGATATATAAATCATGAATATAATTCTGGATATAATGGATATTTCACCACATTAACAACTTGTAATTATAAGAAGTTTATTTTTGACTCAAGTACCAAAGATCGACAAAACGACCGTTATTAAGTTAAATAATTACATAATGTTAATAACATGGTAATAAGTGATATAAAACGAATAATGAACTTGAAAAAGGTTCTTAAGAAATTTGAAATTAACTATAGTTTATTATTCAGGAGATTAAATAATGATTGTGTCAAGTTAGACACGAGGTAAGGGACTTCGTCTCAATCTTCTTTCATTGAGGCATATTTTGTTTTATACACAACTTTACTTTATAAGGTGTATAAACCCCTTTGACTTTTACTTTTATTAAAAAGGAATCTTTTTATATGAATCTTTTTTACTAAATGACAAAAGTAATGTTATGTCTTACGTATGCGGTGACAATGACATCTCCGCCGTCGTGACCATTATTTGAGTTTCGGCTTCCTCTACAAGCCATAAATTTTTTTGAATGAAAAATAAATACCATGTTTTACTTTTATTTTATTTTGGTATTGAAAATGATTTTGATAATGTTTTTATTATATCAATGTGTTGTATTGATATCTTGTGATTGAAATGTGGAAATTTTATGTTTCCTTTATGCATGTTTTATGTGATACGATTATGTTATGGTTTATGATATGTTTAAAAATTTTCATATAAGGAATGCATTGGACTTAATAAGTGATGGGTGGAGCCCGCTATAGCTCCTCAATGCATCAGTAGGTCTCATGAGAAAAACTAGTGTCTTGGCACAAGGCCTTGAAAAAATCTTATTTGTAGTCTTAGCACGAGGCCTTGGATACATGGTTATGATAGTCTGGCATTATGCATTCCATCATTATGAAAGTGGTTATTGATATTGAATGTGATTATTCAACTAGTAAAATATCCATGTGAATAATTAAATGGAATTATTTCATTTTATTTTTCTCCATATTATGCTGAAGTTCAAGTTGAAAAGGCTTTTGTTTTAGTTATTCATTGCCTTAAATGTTTATGTTTATTTATGAATGTTTCCTCTGTATTGTTATCCTTACTAAGAATCTTAGCTCACCCCATTCAATGTTTTATTTTCCCAGGATATGAAGAAATATTTTATGACTGACCTACAGGGATAGTCTAAAGGGGATAGGAGTGTGGACTATGGAGACTATGTTATTGAGAATTTTCACTTTATGATGTAATGTAACATTTATGAATGTATCTAGTGTTTCCAAGGCTACTAAACTAATCGGTCTTTCGAGACTTGATCTTTTTTTATCATGCCAATGTTATGTAATAACGCACCAACTCTAGGTAACTGGGGTCGGGGCGTTACAGTTGGTATCAGAGGAAGCTTAGTACTAACCTTGGAAGCTAGATTTAGATAAACTCTTATTAGAGCACATAGCCCTAAGATAGACTTTGAGGATTAGTATAGAAGAACTTCCTAGAATTTTGGTGTTATAGATATTTTTTGAGTTTCCGAGCAATACATACCTTTCTGGATACGAGCAAGTAGAGGCGGCTATGACATAGATGTACTTAGGGGTAAAACCCAAAAGCACCACTTTGAGCTAGATTTGAACGGGAACTGGTGCACGACAACGGACCTTACTGCACTCTTGGTTACGACACTCCCGAGGGATATGCTTAGGATAATTCTCATTTTCTTTACAAACCATTATGAAGTGTTTATGAGTATATACTTCCTCAAAGAAAGCATTTTTATGATTATGGATTATATCCATAAAATGTTCAATTTATGTTAAGTGTTTTAAAAGTATGGAATTATGTATTTTCATTCATAAACTGATCTAGTTTATGCCATTGTCTAGAAATGGCACCTAGTGGAAAGAATGGAAACCGTATCAATGCACGCACTCCATGTAGGGATTTCCCTCCTACTCAAGATAATTATTGTGGAACTGGTGATAAAACTGGTGCTGATCAACTTATCACCATACTGGGACAACTCACTCAGGTTATGAATAATAACCTTAATCATATGGAGCACCCTGATCAGCAACGTGGAGGATCAGTGTTAGATCTATTCATGAGGCAACAACCACCAACATTCAATGGGATTACAAATCCCTTAGTAGCTGAGCAATTGATAAATTCCTTAGAGAAAATATTTCATGCCTTGGGGAGTAGTGAAAGGGAAAAGGTTATCATGGCAGTTTACCGCCTCACTGGAGATGCTGATCAATGGTGGTCATTCATTCAAAACAAAAAGGAAGATGATAAAGTATCAAATATGGAATAAAGGGAGTTCAAAGAGATTTTATTAGAAAAATACTTCCCTCGTGACCATCGAGCAGATATAGAAAGGCAATTTCTGAGTCTGAGACAAAAGGAGGAAAAGAATGTTGCAAAGTATGAGGCCAACTTTACAAGGTTAGAGAGGCATGCTGCAGATTATATATGTAACCCAAGAAGTAATATTGATCATTTCTTTGATGGGTTAAAACCATTTCTTCATCGAGGTTTAGTATCCCAATATTTCTCAACATATGAAGATATAGTCTCGTGTTCTATCAAGACAGAAAACGAATTCTCTAAATCTTATGACAATAAAGTAAAGCAAGAGAAGAAGAGAACGGTGGAACAAGAGATAGATAAAGGGAAAAAGGGAAAGAAGGATTTTCCATTATGCGATAATTATGGGAAGAATCACCCCGGTATTTGCCTAAAAGGAATGGGAATTTGTTATAAATGTGGAGAAAAAGGTCACCAGGCTCGTGATTGCAAGGGAAAGAAAGAGGCTATCAATGTTGAATGCTATAATTTTATAGAAATGAGGAATTATGAAAATTAATGTCCAAAGCGTCAGGGAAACTTACCTCAGAAAAGGCCAAGGGATCAAGGCCAGTCTTATGCTGTTAATACAGATGAATTGGAATAATTATTGTATTTGTGTTTTTGGACTCAAGAACAATATTATGGCTATTAGAATAATGTGATATATATAAGGATTATACTACAGTAATTTTTGTTTTCATTAAGTTTTTAATTTGATGAAGGTAATCATATTTTTAGTATGTAACAATAAGAGAAACTTTACTTTGTTTGGGGAATTTGATGAATTGATTTTGGAATTTAGAGACCTTTTAGAGAAAGTTTGGACAAAGGTATTTTGGATAACTATAAAGGTTGTAATGGATTAAGTTTAACTTTGGATAGTATTGTTTAAGGTTAAAACATTTTTGAAGATTATTTTTGGAATATTATAATACTATAGTTTTAGGAAAAGTACAACCTGCAGGTCGGGGGATAACTCGTCGCATCGGACAAAGCTGCAGGAATCGAACCCACAACCATAGTGCGACAGGCCTTTATTAAATACCACTAGCCTACAGGGAGTCCCTGGTTATTACAAAATATTTTTCTTCATGGTATGAGTTAATATTTGAAACCTTATAAGATTATGATAAATATAATATTTTTGAGTTCTATTATCTTTTGAGTGAAAGATGAGTTTGTGATATAAATTAGTTGAAGGATGAAATTCTACTTGTAAAGTATATATATATATATATATATATATCTTATTCTCTGAATAAATTAATTATTAAACTTTAGGAAAGGGATATTAAAACAAAAAAAATGTGTTATCCTAATACCTTATGTTTTGTTGAACTGATGATATTTTAAATCAACATAGATTGAAGGCTTTGAGGCCCTCAATTTTACACTTGTTTGTGATTGATGACCTCAATCACTCCCTACAAATATTTACGTTTTTCCTCCAATTATTTGTATCTAATTTCCCCCAATGCTATCCTAATCGAGATCATAATTTGGTGGTGACTTTTCATTTCCCTTTCCCTATTATTAAGGCTAAATTTTATTAACCTTATTTCCGATGTGGGCTTTCCACAAAGGTATTTTATATTTTCAACCTTTTATTTTAGAAGAAGATTTTTAAATTGCGGGGACGAAATTTATTGAAGGAGGGGAGAATGTAACACCCCAAGCTTCCACGGTATGCTTCTCTATCAATAATGCAATAGCTTGCATTGGACGCAAGTTCGAGATTCTAACACACCGCGACCAATCAAAGTAGCTGTTATGAATAGTAATACCCAATTTTTGAAATTATATAAATTTTATATTTCAAATTGGACTTCATTTTTGTATTCGGAATATTGAAATTATCTTAAGTTGAATTTTTTGTAATTTTCTGAGAACTTCCAATTTTCTATGAATAAAAAAAATTCTTAAAAACAACTTTTTAAATCAAAATAATTTATAGTGATAAATTATACTATTGAGTGGTTTTAAAGTATAATTAGAATATATTTTTACCATTTTATCCAATGGTGGTCATTATAATTAATTTCACTTTGAAATTGGATATAAATAACTATCAATCTTTTGATATATATTGTTTCTTAAAAATACGCTATTTTTTGTGACAGCGGGAATTAATTATTAAATTAATTAATTCAACTTATATGTTTTTAATTTCATTTTTTAATTAGGAATATCAAATATATCTTAGGGTGAATTTTTGGTATTTTTCTGAAAAACTTCAATTTTTGATGAATAGTGAAACCACTAAGTGGTAGTTAAAAAACTAATTTTTCGTTTAAATGAAACTTTACCACTTCTGTGGATTGAATTTCAAAAATCCGACATACATGGTTTTCATTAGTAAGTATAATGTGGTTCAATGGGATGAAAATAAATTTTGGTGAATAGTAACTTTTAAGTTTTATTAATCGTGATTAAAGGTAATTACTGTAATTTAAGGTAAATATAATGTTATAATAATATGAAATTACCTTTACACTTCTCCTAACCTTATTTTATGAGTCATGGCCGACCAAGACAATCAATTGGTCAAATTGGGGACCCCATGGAGCCACTTGGGTAAGAAAATGACATTAATAACTTTTTATTTAAAGTAAAAATAAAATTGTCACAAACATGCATTGTTTTACTAACACAATTTTTACAAGGGGTTATACAAGTTATCTTTTAGAATATAAATATCAATTGGAAAGATAAAAATATTTCCTACATCATGGTATTTTTTTATAATTTTTAGACATTAAATAAATTTAATTTTTTATAACACCATGATGATGCAGCGATTACCTCATTAATTAACGATTTAAATAAAATGAAAAGATAATGTAAAATCTAAGACTTACACTTGTCAAAAACATATTGGATGAGTCGATTTCAAACCCTTATCACCTTATCCTTGAAATATATAATTTTGGGACCTTTGAAATCTGAAAAAAACTTCATAATAATGTAACAATTCATGACTTTCCAAGAGTGTCCCTCCTCTCCTCTTATAAAAGGCCCCCACCTATACCACATTATTCACACCTTAAAAGCCATTTGGCTCAGACAACCTCTACCCAAATACTTTCTAAACTTCACTCTCTTACTCCTAGATGCCTCACTTTGGGAATAAGTCTTTCTAAGGAAGCCTTTGGCTCAAATCAAAAAGAGTTACCCGATTTTAAGGTAATGTCTTCTCTTATGTTCTTTTGTTTTATTTTGCTTCTCCAACCCCTTAAACTCTTTTTATTCCTTTATTTTGTAAACAAAACTAGTATCTTAAATATACTAGTATTTTTTTTATGAGAATGATTTTATTTAAACTTACACACACCTTCGTCTAATGGTTAAAGAACATATTCTTTCTGTGGGTGGCGAATTACTGCCTCACGAAACGATGATTGTTCAATATTCTTTTAACACCTCTCATGGTGGCCATTAAGATGTAACTATATTTATATATGATATATATTATGTTTATTTTTTTCCTTATTCTTTTTTATTTTTCATTTATGGCATACCTTTATGATTTCCATTATGGGTAAATGCGATAATTTCATTTTAGGAAGTGCGGACTACCGCCCCCTCAAAGTGATTTGAATCATTAATGCCATATGTGGGACGTATAAAGGATGGATTAAATAATATTATATATGATATTATACTGGAATTATATTATACCTTTATATCATTATGATTTAATTCCATTAAATACAAAATAGAAATGAAAGTAGCTTTCATGCGTACGTCTGGATTACCGTCTCCATGAACGGTGCATTTCATTTCTTACCTCTAAATGTTATGTAATATTATAAATTCATTTATATACTGGATATATATGATATATATGATATCTAAATCATGAATATAATTCTGGATATAATGGATATTTTACCACATTAACAACTTGAAATTATAAGAAGTTTATTTTTGACTCAAGTACCAAAGATCGACAAAACGACCGTTATTAACTTAAATAATTAAATAATGTTCATAACATGGTAATAAGTGATATAAAAGGAATAATGAACTTGAAAAAGGTTCTTAAGAAATTAGAAATTAACTCTAGTTTATTATTTAGGATATTAAATAATGATCGAGTCAAGTCGGACACAAGGTAAGGGACTTCGTCTCAATCATCTTTCATTGAGGCATATTTTGTTTTATACACAACTTTCCTTTATACGATGTATAAAACCCTTTGAATTTTACTTTTATTAAAAATGAATCTTTTTATATGAAGTGTTTTTACTAAATGACAAAAGGAATGTTCTGTCTTACGTATGCGGTGACAACGACTTCTCCACCGCCGTGACCATTATTTGAGTTTCGGCTTCCTCTACAAGCCATAACTTTTTTTAAATGAAAAATAAATACCATGTTTTACTTTTCTTTTATTTTGGTATTTAAAATGGTTTTGATAATGTTTTTATTATATCAATGTGTTGTATTGATATCTTGTGATTGAAATGTGTAAATTTTATGTTTCCTTTATGCATGTTTTATGTGATACGATTATGTTATGGTTTATGATATGTTTAAACTTTTTCATATAAGGAATGCATTGTACTTAATAAGTGACGAGTGGAGCCCTCTATAGATCCTCGATGCATCAGAAGGTCTCATGAGACAAACTAGTGTCTTGGCACGAGGCCTTGACAAAATCTTATTTGTAGTCTTGGCACGAGGACTTGGCTACATGGTTATGATAGTCTGGAATTATGCATTCCATCATTATGAAAGTTGTTATTGATATTGAATGTGATTATTCAACTAGTAGAATATCTATTTGAATAAGTAAATGGAATTATTTCATTTTATTTTTTCTATATTATACTGAAGTTAAAGTTTAAAAGTATTTTGTTTTAGTTATACATTACCTTAAATGTTTATGTTTATTTATGAATGTTTCCGCTGTATTGTTATCCTTATTGGGCATCTAACCTCACCCATTTATATGTTTTATTTTCCCAGGATGTGAAGAAATATTTTATGACTGACCTACAGGGATAGTCTGAAGGGGATATGAGTGTGGACTATGGAGACTATGTTATTGTGATTTTTCACTTTATGATGTAATGTAACATTTATGAATGTATCTAGTGTTTCCAAGTCTACTAAACTAATCGGTCTTTCGAGACTTGATATTTTGTGATCATGCCAATGTTACGTAATAATGCACCGAATCTGGGTAACTGGGGTCAGGGCGTTACATGTCAAGTAACCACTTCACATCATGAACCATTTCACAACTTATGTTTAGTGGCAGTTACACATCGTGTAATATATATATGGTGTATAATTATCCAGTGAATAGTTTTTATCCCAACTTCAACAAAAGATCTTAAACCACCTCTGAATCCTTCAAGAATCATGGAAACCCCATATAATCCCCTTTAACACATTTATATAGGGAATATATTAATTAAAACAAACATATATCCCTAAACTTTAGGTCATTTTTCACAACAATGGATCTCTATCTCTGAACAAGACTCAACCCCCAAGGTTTAAAGACAAATGAAAACCCAATGAAAGATGTTTAATGAAAAACTAAAAGAGGGGAACACCTAAAAAATATTGGATCTTATAACCTCCCTACCATATAAAAAATCATCCCTAAGCTTCTCCAAACATCACTATGGGGTCTTGGTGAACAATTATGTCCACTGTTCTCACACATCAGACTCTCTCTCCCAAGTATCCTACTCAACACGCCCATGCTACCACTACACTTAAACCAGAAGTATTGTCCTACCCTGAAGATACTTATCACTATATTCCACAATCCATATCATATGCTCCTCGAACGATGCATCAGCACAAGGATTTACATCCTTAACTTCAACCAGGTGATAAGGGTGGTGATAATATATTTGAAGATGTGAAATGTGAAACACATCTTATATTGAACTGTAGCATTATAAAAGGGATAACCAATACACCCCTAGAATAACCAAATCCACTATATCAAATTACCCAAAAAACCTAAGCACTAGCTTCCCCTATTTCTGGTTATAGTGTTCCCCGAACTAGGTGACTCCCAAAGGAAATCATGATGACCTACCTAAAACTCTATAGGTCATCCTCAATGGCCAGTGTATGAATTATTCCTTCTCTTTGTGATCACCAACCACCTATTAATCATCTAAACTTTCTCAAAAATATCCTAAATTATACTAGTCACAATAATCACTAAATCACCTACCTCTGACCAACAAAGATGAAAATGGCATAGACTTACATAAAAAGCCTCGAAAGGTTCCATTTGGATCAATTATTAGAATATTTTATTATATTAAAACACTATTATTTCCATATTATACTCCCATTAACCACAAAAATATTAAACATAGGCTCATAACATATCTCCTAGAACCTGAATAGTCCACTTAGACTGGACATTATTCTAAGGATAATTGGTTGTTCTCAAAAGATCCTATGATCCTAGAGCCTTTTGAAGACCCTTCTAGAACCAAAATGTGAAATGAGTATCTCTATATAAAATGATACTCCTCAGAGCACCATGCAACCAAAATATCTTTTTCATGTAAATGCTACCCATATCATCAACTGTGATAGTCTCCATAATAGGAAAGAAGTGGGATACCTTTATCAGTCAATCCATAATCACTTATACTACATCATCCTTATGGGATTTCCTGGGTAACCCTATCATAAAATCCATAGTGACATTGTCCAATTTCTACTTAGGAATAAGAAGAGGCTACAAAAACCTATCTGGCATCTGATGATCGACTTCAACTATAGATAGGTGAAATATTTCACCAAAAATCCCTCTACCTTTTTTTATTACTAACCACAAGTTTTGTATATAGAGATCTCGATACATATTCATCTCACCAAGATATACCACCCATCTAGAAGCATGAAATTATCTTATCATATCCCTACACAATCACATAGGAACTCATACTCATCAATAGAAAATAAGTGAATTATCGCTACTAAGAGACTATCTGGATGGTGTCTCCCCACCATATAATATGTCTCTTAAAAATAATCCCTCTAGATTAGATAACTAATTTGTCCTAATCCAGTCCAAAATCATTGGTATAATAGATGTCGATGTTAGTTCTACTCATCCCCAAGACTCCAAAACATCTAGATGCATATTTGAAAAGAGTTCCATCATCTTTCACTCATCACAAGACTCTCACACTACCTCATTCTATTTCTTAAGACTCAAGGCATCAGAAATTAAATTTTACTTTCTCAGTGTATAATCCAAATTTAAGTTTAAATATGGTAGATACACAACCCATATCCTCTACCAAAGGTTTAGGTTCCACTGAGAAAAGATGTACCTGAGGTACTTGTGGTCTGTGTATACCATAAAACTCTCACACAAATATAATGTCTCCAATTTCTCAGGGAATTTACCACCATTTCTAACTCTAGATCATGAGTAGGACAATTTCACTCAAGCGGTCTCAACTTTCTAGATCCATAAGAAACCACTCGATCCTTCGACATTATAATTGATTCAATTAAAAATATAGATGCATCATAATAAATGGTATATGTCGTACCTGACATAGGTAAAGTAAGGATAGGTGCTGAGGTCATCCTTCCATTCAACTCCAAAAAATAATTCTCATAATAATCAGAATAAACAAAATTTACCCCCTAATTGGTTATCCATAATATCGGTGCAGTCAAATAGAAGAATACTTGGATAAAATGCTAATAATAACCTAATAACCCTAGAAAACTCTTAATCTCAAAGTAATTCTTGGGTTGTTCCCAAAATACAATGGATGTAACTTTCTTTGGGTCCAAATAAATTCTTCCTCTATGATGACATGACCCAAGAAGTGCACATTATCTATACAGAAACAACATTTGGTTATCTTAGCATAAATATAATTATATATCAATATACTCAGGATGGTGTCAATTTTTTGGTCATGATCGTCTACTAAATATGAGTACACTAAGATTTCATAAAAAACTACCACAAAATGATCTAGAAAAGGATGAAAGATTCGATTAATCAAGGCCATGAATACCACTAGTGCATTGGTCAAACCAAACAGCATCACTATGAACTCGTACAAGCCATTCCAACTCTTAAAACTAGTTGAGGTATATCTGATGGTTTCACCCTAAACTAGTGGTACCCTGATCTCAAATCAAACTTGGATAAGATCGTAGAACCTCTCAGCTGATAAAAGAGATATTTGATGCATGGAACATGATATTTGTTCTTGTTCATCATTTAGTTCAATATCTGATAATCCACATATAAGTACATGGTACCATTATCCTTCTTGTCAAAAATTAATGGAGAACCCCATGGATACATACAAGCTCATATGAAACATTTAGCATCCAAATATTGCAAATGAACTTTCAACTCCTCAAGCTATTCTAGTTTCATCCTATAAGGTAGAATAGAAATTGGTTATTCTCCCAGCACCAAATTGATCGTAAACTTGATCTACTACTTAGGCGGTAAACTGTAGAGTTCATTAGGAAATACATCTTGAAAATGGTATACCACTGGAGGAAAATAATTCATCTTTATTACTATATCATACAAAACAAGGATTGTTATCTAAACCATGATACAACCCAATCTGCTACAAATTGGTCTTGCATGACCATCCTAAAGATCCCACTCACCATGGTGAGAATTGGTGCCTCCTTCTGAAGTTATAAAGGTAAATATCCTCCATTAATAGTCAATATGATATCGGTATATAAATAACCAATACCTACCAAGAATCAAATTGAAACCTATCATTTCCAGCAGAAACGATTCCCACAACAAGTAGTAATCACCAATATACAGAGAATACACCTTACAACGTATGATATTCTCTGACTACACTCCCAATGGTGTATCGATGTTCAAATAACCATACAATATTTCTACTACCATGCCCAAACTATTTGAAAAAAAGAGTAGATAAAAAGTAATGTGATACTCCTATATCAAACAAAATGAAAAAAAGGGTAGATGATACAAGAATCATACCTATGAAGGTAGAAATTACTATATCCATCACTACAAACAATTTTTTTGTATTTTCAAATATCCACTTTTGGGTAAGTGGGGACCTTACAAAATAGAGCTAGCTATTAAAAAAACAAATATCCACAAAAACCCCACCACCACATTCAAAATTCAAAATTTGAACAATCAAATTTCGAAAACCAAAATTCTTGAAACCACCATATCCATCTCGATCCATGATCTTACCCATTGCAATTCACAAAGCTTCCTTACCTACCTCCATCATCAGTAGCATTAACCATCACCAAGAGACCTCAAACCAAGAGGTCGATCATGTCACTACATTCCTCCATCATCAGAACCATCATCATCTCCATCATCATTGCCAGAGAGTGTAACCAGAAACTTTTAACGACATCCACTTCATCGAGATACATCACCAAAACCGTGGAGCCTCTAAACTTCAACTACATCACCATCACTGGCCGATGGGTACTCACATGATCGGTATCTGTCATAACCAACAACGAATAAAACCAAAAACCAGATACGAACAATGCAGTGTTGACAAAATTGAGAAAGAAAAACTGAAGAAAATCTATAGAACGAGAACCAATCTTCATTTTCATAACCATAGCCACCACTGAAGAAAGAAATCCTCAAATAGAGAGAGAACCAAATCCATCACCATACGAGAAAACTGCAAGGAAAAAGAAAATGGAAAAACCACCACCATTATCCCCTCCCATAAACTCATACCGCACCCCAAAAACATCCCAAAACCTCCATGTAATCCTTCACACCTGACCAACCTGGAAGGAAGAAAATGACCGGGAGTACAGGGTAGGAAGAAGTATCAGAGACGGGGTAAGGGAAAAACAAATCCGTCAGGGGATATGAAGGAGGATCACTGAGACTGAAACCCTAAGGGAAATTAGAACAGAGGGGTTAAGGAAGAACCGATGAAATAACCACAGAGAAATGGGAAAAAGGGGACTAGGGTTGAAACCATAGAAGAATGAATCGAAGAATCCAGAACGTAGAAAACTGAAGAAGTGCCATTGTGAGCATCCACCAACACCTACCAATAGGTCTTGCTTACCATCATGACAGACCAGGAATGGAGTCAAGTATGAGGGGGAAGATCAAAAGAGCAGTGGAAGAAGCTTTCAAATGCAAGCCTAGAGCAAAGAAAACGAAAGAGGAAGAAGCAAATATAAAAATAAGAGTGGAAGAAACCTCAACCGATGATAGAAGCTGTGATGCAAGGAGGAAGAATCCCCAGGAGGAGAGGCTGTTCAGAGAGAGCGGATCGGGAGAGAGTAGATTCATCACTCTCAAACATACTATATCCACAATATCAATAGTAGTATTCATTATATGTAGCTGACTAGCCCCTCTACCAAGGGATCTAGCCTAACTCCTCCCTCTGTATGGTACTTCCATTCTTGCACTAGGGTACCACATCCTCTGCCTTGACTTGAACATCATGTGGAACTCTGGATACCTATTATTTGAGAAGTATATGAGTTCCTCCTAGACTTAAGTACCTATCCTAATCCCCTAACACTACTTTTTTTTGTAGAAGTTCTAACAAAACATCTGAATATGGATCATCATTTCACAAGAATGTCACTCCAAAGTGGGGTATAGACACTGAGGCCTATTGTGTCCCAAATTTCCAAATTGATAGAAATATAATAGAACATAGCCTTGAGATTTTTTTTCCCACTTCCCTAACTAATCTTCCCACTATTTTCTTGGAAAAAACAATCATAATGGTTCTTCATTCCACCAAAAGAAGATCTTCCATTTTGCCTTATTGAAATAGCTTAGCAGCTTTCTAGGTCCCTCTCTCAGATTCCCTTATGTGATGATTTTATGATTCATCATGTCTTAAAATATACTTAGAAAAAAAATGTTCACCTATAACCTAATATCATAGAGAAATATATCCTAAAAACTCCTTTCCTTAGAGATATCATCAACAACTAAAGATGAAGCAAAGTGTTGCAAGTTAGCGAAACATTCAACGTAGTCCATCACTAACTTTCACCCTATGTCATATGCATGTACTTATGATATTTATCATCCCTAAAAATCTCTAGATAGAAGTGTCTTAGAAACATATACTCAAATTCCTTCCAAGATAACTCCTCTTTTTTCCCATCCTTTATCTAGAATGTCCCACCATTGATTGCCAGGTCCATGGATCAGATATGTAGCAAGCTTTACCCTCCTATATACATGTGTCTCAAGATTCTTGAAGATCATTTGGACTAACTAAATACAAAACATGTCTACCTAGGGGATTCACTCCCTAGTAAATGGGAGAATATTCTATAGCTGAAACTCTCTCATCAACTCAAACATCAAATGTGCAGTGCGAACAGTTTCCCTTTCTATGGATCACATGACCCTCAAGAAGCTACCATGAAGCTGAAAATATGTCTAATACTTAGGAGGCACATGAATATTTGGTTAAACTATGTTAATATTTTTATGATTGAACTCTCCTAACAGTAAACCTGAAGACTATGAGAAATCATTTTCTCTACAAGATAAACACAACTCTTAGAAAGCTGGCTATAACAACAAAGTTGACCTCAACAGATGACAAAAATAGAGAACCACTTATTCTGGTTTCTCTAAGAATATATTACAAGTGCTTTAGTATGAAATACTATTCATTTCATTCCATTTATTGGATATAATATATATCTCATTTCATAGTTCATATAGGAAAGTATATAACACATGTAGTAAATATGTTCCTATCATGAACAATGCATGTAAATATATATCCCTATGTGCCTATTATAATGAATGCATACTCATCTCATGACATACTGAGCCATGGGTATAAATATCAAGAAATAATAACATCACACAACATGTAAATCTACCAAGGTGAAATAATATCAACTATAACAAGTAGAAAAAATAAACAGCAATCCCATCCCTGGGAACTCGGATTCCCCCCCATACATGGGTTAGCTACTCCCATTCAAAATCTCATTACCAAGTCTCGAAACATCATAACATCATTTTTACCTTTCCCAAATAGAAAATCAATAAAAAACCTTCTTCTTTGATACCACTTTGTAACACACCTAAATTTAGCACCCTCTTGTGTGGCCAAAGCTGGTTAGTTATGGGACCTCAAGCATCTATCCCCAAATACTAGAGGCTAACAACTAGTAATGAGGGTGTGATGAATGTAGTGGGGAGACTATACCCCCTATTATATATTTTCAACTGAGAAGAATAATCTAATAATAATAAATATCATAGTAATCGAAAATATCATAAACTGTATATCATACAACTGGAAAGTAAAGGAGAAATCAATAAACCAATACTGATGAATCTTGTAATGAAAAGATGAGATGTATCCAATTTTCAAATAAGAAAAATATAATAAAAGAATCAAATGGAACTAAATAATCCTGAAATACACTAATATAAAACCCCATGTCAGGCCCATCTCCAGAATCCAACCCATCCAACAAGAATCCAAAAATTAGTAACAAGGTCCCTTGCCATTGTCCAAACCTGCATCCATGTAATCTTTTCAGCTACCAAATGGCAGTATGAATAGGGGGTGAGTAAAAATCAGTAGGTCGACACCACTATGTCTAAAAAAACCAATTTGATAATAAGTGTATTCAATAAAGTGAGAAACATGTGTATTGATTAATCAATTAATATAATACATCAATTAACATACTTCAAAACCATGCCAGAATGTCTCTGAGCATGTAGCACAATGATGACAACCATAACCATAAACCATGACATAATTAAACAACCAGGTAGATACCTCTGTATAAGCATTTTAGCCTTTGGTCATATCCCAATATATAATCATTTCATCATCAAATGGGGCAATCATTCTATATAATCATTTCAACATGTATCACCAGGAATATCCTACTATATAAGCATTCCATCATGTATCACTAGGTCAAGCCCATTAAATAAGTATTTCAATATATATCCCTAGGACATTTCCACTATATAATCATTTCAGTCTCTATAAAAACCATATATATAATCATTTTAGTATCAACTCAACAAGTCATAACAATAAGGATGTCACAATATCACATCGTAAGACTCAATGGTTTATTATGAAAATTACCAATTGTCTTTCAATTACACTATCATTTATATTTCAATTAATCAACAACCATACTAATATCCCATAATCTATAACTAAATTGATTATATATCAAGAAATCAACTACAATCTTAGGTTATGATAAGCACACTTTACACTATTATACATGACCTTATCACTCAAAGGTTTACTCACCCAACGAGTATCCATAAGCTAGGTTACATAAACAATTGAATACAAAGGAATATAACCAATATTCCAATCCATTATTTATCATTAATAAATGAATAAATTATTAATATTACACTTTATGTCAGTGAAATCAAAATATTTCATAAAACTTACAATTAAATAGACAATAGAGTTAAGTTTAGACCCCCTACCTTTATCCAGTGATTAAGCAATGCTTCCAACTAGAATTGCCAAAAAGAATAGAGGAAAGTGAGATCCCAAGAAGGAAGATAGTTCAAACTAGATCAAGATTAAAACCCAAAACAGACACAGTCAATATATTTTCACCGCAATGATGGAGAGCAATAGGATAAGTGATGGAATCCTAAAAAAACTAATCAGGGATCATATGTGTAAACAAGATGTTTGGAAGGGAGGAAGAGACTCCCAAATCCCCTAAAAATTACCCTAATTACAGGAGGGAGAGGATTCACCAAGTTAATCAAATAAGCATACGCATTACCCACTTAAAACCATTGAGTTTTAAGAATACATAGTGTGTAATCCTTTCATGTCGTGATTTTCCACAATTTTTAGTTACACTGAAAAACCAGTTTCCTCAGGTTAATATTTATCTTGATCATCATTTACATGATGTGAATTAGGTTTATGACTTATAACCACTTCATTTAATGAACTAGTTCATGACATGTGTTTGGTGAAAGTTACAAATTGTGCAACATATACACAATGTGTAATTTTTTAGTGAACAATTTTCATACCAGCTTATATAAAATAACCCGAACCACATCACAAGCCTTAAAAAATCACATAAAAACATTATAATCCCATTTAAAATGTTTAATTGGGACTTATTTAATTCAAATATACATAAGAATTTGAACATTAGATAATTTTCCCCAAAAACGTATCTCCACCTCTGAATAAGATCTGTTCACCAAGATTAAAAGACAAAGGAAAACCAAAATATAGACATTTAATAAAAAAACTCAAAGAAGGATATACCTAGAAAAGATGGGATATTACACTAAAACTGTCATAAAGATTATGGGTCTCATCATTCTCAACCACTCTACCAAATTACATGTAGAATTCACACACACACATACACACCCACTTATAAACATATGCATGGTTCTGTATGATAGGGGCCACCTGCCTCAAAAGGATCTATCAACTCTACCGAGCTTCTTTAAGACTATTCATAGCCTATCCATGAATCATTTGGGCTTATAGATCCACTTTATATCCTTATTTACATCACATTTCCTAAATAATTAATTACAATAAGTTATTTTTAATTATAAAATTTTATTAAATGTGGCATAATTTCCAACAAGGTCATAAAGCACCACCATCATGTTGAAACCTCAACCAAATGTACCAAGAGGGTCTACAAAACACTTTTAGAATCATCCCAAATTAAATCATTGTCATTTGAAATTAATAAAAAAGTCAATTTTATCCAATTCCAATAGAAACCTTAGATAATTTTAGGTAAGTGTATTACCCCCACCAAAATAATGACGGATGATGTGAATGTAGCATCTCAAGATACCCTTAATACAGGATGCACAAAATCTCTATAGTTTTTAGTCGGTTCTTCCATGATTGAGTGGAATCATCACTATGTCACTAAATAAAATCAAGGAAATTCATATGTAAAATAAAGGAGGTTCATAGATGGAATAAAATGGATGATCTTTCCTTGAATCATCATTGTGATGCACCAGAATTCTCCCTAGGTCAACGTGGGTTGGAAGAGAAGAATGAGAGCGGAGATCCGTCCAAGTAATGGAAATTATAAACCCCCTATCTAGATAAAACTTGAGATACCTAACATGAAAAAATAAAAAAAATATCCCCTAATAAAAGAGTGCCCAACCCAAGCCATCCAGCTAGCCACTACGTCTCACCAACCAACCGGTGTCTACTATAGCCACTGAGCTACTCCGACCCTTCTCCATCTTCCTCCTGAACACCCATGATCTTCCCAAATATTTAAAAAATATTCTAAAACATTATTTTAGGACATCCAATCCTAAAAATTTTCAACCTGAGCCACAATTTTCAAAATGAACCACCCACCAAATGGTAAAGTTCAAATTTCCCTGTGAATTCCAAACCCGTAATGACACGAGTTGTTATAATAGAAGTATGATCATGGATAAACTAGGTTAAACAAAGATATTTATAAGATGAACCTTTTATGACTTAATTTAAATGAATGTATTATAGGTTTAAATAAAGGTTTCATCAAATAAGACATCATAATATTGATTTCTCAAATTCATATGATCATTTACATGGATTCTATTGGATATTATCATAATCATTTTGGTTTTAATTTTTGGTTGGATACAGGATCTTGGAAATGATTTTTTGGAAGTCATGTCACTAGAAAATACTAATATTTACCTATAGAGGAATATTTTGAATAAATATTTGAGAATATTAATATATTCCTATTATTATGGAAAATATGTGTTACCTAGTCTATATTAAGATAATAAGATTTGTATCTATTTGGAAGATATATCTTATGTTATGATTATCTTTTAAAAACCCTTAAGTTTTGTTATTAGTAAGTGATAATTAAAATTTTGAGTATTAAATTTATTTATGGGGAGAGAATGTAATGCCCTTGGTTTTTAAGAAGCATATTCTTTCTATAAACCATATATTTATAAATCTAAACTAGTTTTTATATTTGATCAAAGGAATTGAAATAGATTAAGAAATAATTCATACAAATTAGGAATTAAAATAACACTTTATTCATTCATAGTAAAAAATTACAAAAAATAATATGAAACTAAGTATTGCACACCAAATATTATTACTCATCATGGATTATTACATCTATTGATATTGCATTAATTATAATGGAATAATAAATTAAAAAGAATAAAATATTTAACACTAGAAGATCTCCTGGATCATCTTACCCCTTGGGGATCACCAAAGCTAAAGAAAAACTATAATTAAGAAGAATATCATGAAAGGAGAAAACATATTGTGATATCTCAAATCAAAATTATAGAAACGAGAAGTTTGACTTAAGAAGAGTGAAAAGAGTGAATGAGTTTAGCAAGTCTATATATAGGAAAGAATATAGGTCATTATAAATGCGGTCATTAGAAATATGGTTGTTGGAAATATGGTCATTGGAAATATAATCATTGAATATACATATATTCAATTAGTAAATTGAATTTTTTTATTATTAGTAGTAAATTTAAAATAATATAATTCATGAATAATAAATAATTAAATAAAAATATATTATTAAAATATTATATATATATATATATATATTTATTTATATGTTGCATATTATTATTAATATTATTTTTATTAAAGAAATATATGAGGAATTTATACAATTTAAAGAAAGATATTAAAATAAATCATTTAGGAATTTTTTTAATATAAATAATTAATTTTAATGATATTTTGTGAATATTATTTAATATAAAAGTAATATTTAAAAGAATAATTTTTTAAAGTGTTGCGTATTTTTAACTACTATTTACTCAAGAATGATTTTAAAGAAATTCGTTTATAATATTTATAAGGAAATAAATTAAAAATCATCAAATAGTAATTACTATGCAAGTAATAAGAATAAATTCATTTTATGCTTAAAAATAATTTTTTTCTAAAATTGGGTTTTTATTCTCTATGAAATTTTATTTCAAGAAACTAAATATAATAGAGATAAATAATAATAAAATATATTTTGTATATGAATAATATAATTACAATAATCAGTAATCGGTAACAAATAATAACAATAACTGTTAATATTTTAAAAGTAATTTTTCTATGAAAATAATTTTTCCTATATTTTTATGATTTTATATAAATGTTTAATTATTAAATTTTAGAATTTTAATATTACCAAATTAAATTATTTTTTTATTTATAATAAAATTTTATATTAGGATAAATTTTTGGAATTTTTCTAAAATAGTTGATTTTTAGGTGAATTGTGAAAAACATGGTTTTAATTAACATCATAGAGTTTTTTTAATTTATTATAATGTAACCATGAATCAAAATTTTATAAAACGTTTTTCATGACCATGAATTTATTTACAAAGTAATATTATTCATTTAAAATTACTATGTTGGATTTGTAAAATTCATGTTTAACAATTTGAATCACAATTAATCTTTTATTTTACTAAAAATCTATTTTTTATTTTTATTTAATTATGTTATCAGAGCAAAGGATTCTATTTTGGATTTTTTTAATCCATATAAATATTATTTTTTAATAATTAACTTATTAATTTCATGGAAATGAACAATAATGATAATTTTATCTGAAACATTTTTTTACGCTTATAAATACACTTTTTCTAAAAAAAATACTCACTATGTGCACTAATATTAAAATTAATTTTTATCAACATCAGAATTTTTATTTAAAAATATATATTTCTTATTTTTAAATTTAGGACTAAATTATTTAATATAGAGCATTTTATTTTTATTCCTAGAAATGAATTACTTAGGTAAAAAATTAAATATTTTAGTAAAAGGAAAATTAAATTAAAAAAGGTTTATTCAATGTTAATAAACCTAAAAAATGATAAAATTATGTATTAAAATGAATGGATGAGTTTTTTATAGACATTACCCTATCCCCTATCCATTATTTTCTATTATCTTGCCCTTGAATATCGATTATCCCTTTTATATTATTATAAGAATGTTAATCCTCTCACTTATAAAACTACTGAAAAAATGCCTTATTGTGATGGGTCATTTGCGATGGTCTGTCACAAAAAGTTATTATTTTCGATGGGCAATAGCACCATCACAAAAAAGTTCGGCAAATTTTTAAAAAACAATATTGCGATTAACCGACCATCTCTCGCAAATAGTTTCCCATTTTTTACCTTTTACGATTGACCATCACAATTAATAGTTGCAACGGACCATCGTAAATACTACTAAGAATATAAAAAAAATAAACCCTTTTGCGATGGGCCTATCGCAAATAGTTGAAAAAACTAAAAAAATAAATAAAATAAAATAATATTAATTATAATATAATATTAATATAAATGAAATCATAATATTAATATTAATATAATAATATTATTTATTAAATAATAATAATATATAATTAATATATATAAAATAATAATATTAATACTCGTAAAATAAAATTAATTATAAAATAATTAAATAATTAAATAATAATATTATTAATATTAATGAAATAAAAATACTAATATTAGTAATATAATAAAAACATGATTATTCACAAAAAATATGAAAATATATTAATTAATAAAATAATAAATATATGAAAATAATTAAATAATAATAATGAACTGTATTATTTAAGAAAATATAAAAAACATACTATTTAAAACATTAAATAGTTAATATTAAAAAAAAATCCATCCAAATGTTTCATTATAAAATAAAAATACATCACTGAGGTGGAGAATATTCTGGAGAAGCTGGAGGAGATGATGGAGGGAACTCCATCCCTAAACTATGAGTCAGACGTTGCGTGTACTTCATCGACTCCTCCTACTACTACTGCCTCCATCGATGCATCGCATCCTGCATCTCATGTTGTTGTTGTTGCTATTTCTGTTGTAGGAACTCTTCCTACTACTATTGCTGCCACTAATGCATATCCTCTCACTCCCTACATATAGTCTCTATAAGCTCACTCTAAGCTCGCATATTCTCCTGATACTATGCATGATATGTTGATGAATCTCTGAAAGATCCTCTCAAGATAGACACCAACATTGAAAAGGTGCCATAAAAACACCTAGAGGTCAATCGAGATCTGATGCCAATAATTTAGTCTTTCTCAAAGGAATACAGGGTCACCTGCATCCATGTTGCTTCATCAAATCTAGTGGCACTAGTCCGACCATTGGTCTCAGCTTGACTCTCAACATGTGTCTGAGATTTCATGGCCTCATATGACTCCTTTAATTCAAATTTAAGATTAAAATAGTTAAAATATTATTTGTAGTTAAATTTAAAACTCAAAAATAACTTATACTGACCACAATCTGATGCTGGAAAGCACCTCTAATCTCTCTAGTAGCTAGATCACTGTACATCCATCTATAAACAACATACTCCATAACATCAGGTTATGAGACTACCTAGATGAATATAAAAGAAACCATTTGCATATAATGTTATATATAATATTTAAAAAAATATACTTATCATATGCTCCCTATGTGTACCAAATGTATGACTACCAGCTTGATGTGTCACCTCCTGTCTCCCCCAATTTTTCCAACCTACTTATGATCTACTCTGAAACTGCCTACTCAACCAATGTGTACATAATACATCCCAAACATGAGATGAAATATAATCAGATCTATGGATGCGAAATGTCTCATCAAACTCCTTCATTCCTACTTTCTCCATTTATTTCCTTTTCAAATTGTGAAAAAACTAAGTGCAACATGGACACATAGCTCTCTCCCATGCCTTCCAGATAGCCTCATTCATGCTCTCATCAATGGGATACCATAAACCCTACAAGTAATTTATTATATCAACTTATTAATTAAATTAATTTAAAAATAAATATTATTTATTTATGTATTATCCAATGCTCGAACATGCACTGCTGAACATCAATGGAGATCTGATCCCATGACACCCATGCATCATAAAAATAATTGCGCAATATAGCACTCCCCTGTCCAACAACTATATATGTAAATTTATGAAAAAAAAGAAAAATTAATCAAAAAATTCGAATATAAATAAATTAATGAAAACTAATTAAAATACACAGGTAAACATACCTCTGTGTGTGTGGATTGAACCCAAGATGTGGACATCGCTCGAGGATAGGTTCAAGAATCATCATTTGGGAAAGACCATGCCTCCTTTAAGTTCCCCCTAAACTGCCAATAGTCTGAGGGTCAGCTAATCCGACCTTTTTCTCAACCAAATGTAGATCAACCTCCTATAACAAATGATACAGATTCTTGTCCATCTTAAACATGAAATGATTATTGAGAGAAAAAATTTTAAAACCATTATTATATATAGATATATATTATATATGATTATAACCAGTATTTAACTATGTCAATGTTCATCTGCATCCTCATCTTCATAGTTTTCGATGTCAATGTCTTCATCTTCCTCCTCAACATCATCAATTTCCATATTAGTTTTAGTTTCATCATATCTTTTCATTTAAAATTCAGTTGTAACATCATTAACATCATTTTAACCATCATACCTTAACTATGGGGTGTCATCAATGATATTCATGTCTCTTTGTGTAAAAGATGGATTCAGAGCAGGCTCTTAAAAATTTTCAATTCCTTGAACTTTAGCGAAAGCACATTCACTTTCAATAAACTGATTCTATCATGATTTAATTTTTATTATGCTCCACCAATCACCCAACTCCCTTGAAGTAGCACATTAATTTTCATACTAAATTTGATGTTCCTGACGAGCCAATAAAAATGGTTCATTTACTACAAGAATACTTTTATATTTAATATCAATTATTCCATATATCGGATGAATATGCAATAATCTATCAGTATCCAACCACTAACATTTAAACATCATTATGTAATGTTCTCCCAGATAACACAGTTCAATAATTTCTTCCAGCATTCCATAAAATTCAACTGTAGTTTCTCCATGATAAGATCCTGTCAAGAAAACACCACTATTCATTGTTTTTTTGATTCTCCATATGCACGTGTATGAAATTGAAAACCATTCACAACATATGAATTATAATATTTAACCATTTTTTATAGTGGTTTACTCAATACAAACAATCAATTATCAATATCATCAGCATGTTGAGAAACCGAAAAAGTTGTAAAAAAAATATCACTATAATAAGTATTAAAATGATTTTTTATGTGAAATGAAAAATAATTTATGTTTCCAGTTTTTGAAACTAGTAGGAATTTTTTTTGATGATGTTATTTAAGAGAAGTTACTGTAATTTTTGGAAACTGTTTCTTGATATGATTATCATTTAACCTAAAAATAAAATAATAATAATGTAATATTAAACAAATTATATAATAATTTATAGAATCACTCATAATAAAAATGGTGTAATTTCTTCATAGTTGATAAGAATATATGTATGAGATCTATGATGTTCATCATCTAAAATCCATTGTTCATAAACTCCACTGAAGCCATGTTTGGGATGATTTGAAACTGATAATTGATCTCTGATTTCATAATCAACATTTCCCTCATTAGGGCTCATGAAATTGTGTTTTGATAGATATTCATATTGAAAGTAACGAGAGTAGAAAAAAGAAATTTTCCCTTGAAAATAAGCTTCTGTAATTGAGCCTTCAACTTATGATTTGTTACGTTTTTTTTCAATATTTACATGAATCTCTCAAATGGGTACATCCATCAGAATTGTACCAGACCTCCACATTTTGTTTTATGCAAGAAATGTAATATCAAATTTTCCATTGATTAAAACAAACCCAGAAGGAATATTTTTTCCATTTTACATAAAATTAAAATGATATCTTCTTGTAGTTTGGTTACGATATTGTAGTATATTTTCGATGCACAAATGTCTTGAAAAAAATATAATATGTTTGTTAGTGCATTCCAAATTGTAGGATTTAAAAAGCCACTTAATCCAATTGGCAGAATTTTTTCCATTAAAACATGAAAATCGTGACATTTCAATCCGGTAATATAACCATTTCTCACACATATTCCCAAATTGGAAGCATAACCATCTGGAAGTCTCCAATCTACAATCTGCTGACGAAATAATAAGTGACTCTCTTTGGACAATGTATTAGATACTTTTGGCTTCATTAACTTCTATGATCTGTCATTTTCAAACATTTCAAGTTCTAGTTGCTTGCAAATTTGGGCAAGATCTAATCATGCCTTTACATTATATTTGGTCTTACTTAGTGTATCCAAAACTGTATGAAATAAATTATGAAAACATTTCTTCTCAATATGTATCACATCCATCATGTGACAGACCAACAAATCATACCAATATGGAAAATCCATAAAAAATCATTATTTTATCCAATTGTGCTCTTTTCCAAACACATCAACTTTATGTTAGTTTATTATTGGTCCAAATGTGATGGGAGGTAATGAAGATATAGGTTCTTGGCGCAGTGGAAGTGTAGTTAGGTCGACACCAAATTTTAATTTTTACCATGATCAATGATTATTTTGGGATCAATATGACGATGAGCGCCGGTCTCCACGAAATAGAATCAAAGATTTAGATAAAGAAGGAAGAGTCCCAAAACCTTTATAGAGGATCTTGCACATCATTTTTATAATTAATTTAATTAATTTCATAAAGAAAACAATACCTAGATCTCTTCTATTTTCTATATTGATGAAGTTGATCATTTGGAAAGACCCTTGGGGATTATCTTGTTGTGCTTGTGAGGATCTAAACTAGAATCCCTCTAGTGGTGATCCACACATGTTCTGATGGCCTCTGATCGACACCACTCATTCTATGGGTGCTAGCATGGTGAAGTGAGTGTCTTGTGTTGGTATTTCTTAAATACTTGTTTTTAGGCCTTGAAGAACGTCTCTCGTTATTGAAAGGTGAGGGAAAAGGATTCGAGAGAGAAATTGTTTAGCTCAAAAATTCTCAATTCACCTGACGTGTAGTATGATACATGGAACAATAGAAGTACATGTCTATTTATCGACATGAGGATTCAGTTACAATATTTAATTGTGTAATAGAAATTAAATACATTCATAAAATTATAGAAAACCCATTATTTTAATAATAATACCGTGTCATTATTTATGGTGCACCAACTTACGTAAAATGGAATTGTAAATAAAATTCTGCGTCACAAAATAATAGTATAATTATTATTATTTCAACTTGTGCCAACTAGTTAAATAATTATTTACCATCTTAAAAATAATTATTTTAATACCATACTAGACTTGGTTGGACCGAACTCTACTTCCATTTATTAAAAACCTAAATAAATAGATAAATAATTTATTCCCTTAAATAAATATTTTAGTTTCAAAATAATAAATAAATATTTGTTAAATGTTCAATAAAATAAATATATTTTACTCACAATCTGGTGAATTAATATTTATTTAATTTATGCAATCATTTTAACTTGAATAAAATTATTCCACAATCTTGAGAATAATATTTATTTCATCAATTAAATTCAAATAGAATTTAACTGAGACCACCAAAAACACTTAGTGTGTGACCCTATAGGATTCATTCTCGTTGACATTAGGTGGGCTTGCCTAAAGCCCAAGAGTACTATCTAGCAACGGGCCAAGGAACCCAAGATAAAGAACATAAATTCACAACAACGAAATCCACATACGAATGCTCACTGTGTAATATAATCCCTTTGTCTCAATATCTCATCAATCTAGTTTCATAATAGTGTCATTAACCTTTATGCTTGATATGTTATTCTTTGACTACCTAAAATAAACTCATTGTAACACCATGGCCATGTAATTTCATGTGACGGTTCTATTTCAATCAAAGGGCGAAGATATCAACTTCCATAAATGTAAGGGACAAATCCATTCTTAATTTATCCATTAATAACAAGCCACCCATGATGCACCCAACATACCATACTTCCTACGAACAATCTGTGTGACAGTTTTCATTAGTAGATCAAAGTGTGTGACTCGTGAAATGTATTAATGATAATATTAAAGTCTAAGGATCATTACACATGCTTGTAGATAGGAATATCCAATGACACCAAAGCATGCAGAATTCCTACTAGTGGGTCTATTCTCATAATATCCCATCTTGGAGATTACCAAGTAAGAACTTCATAAGAGAAAGTCTCATCTTATTATGAGTACTCTCACGTGATATTTTTTATACTATGTGTCCCATTATGGAAGGTCATCAAACCACATAACTATATTTAAGAATATTTTCATAGCACTTCAAGGTTCTCATCATAGTGGGTAACTATTACGACCTTGTCAATGTGACAAATACTCCAGGACATTATTACACTATAGTCATACAGAACAATGAACAATATGTTATAAGATGTTTAATATTTAAATATATTAAATATTCATGTAATCAAAGTACAACTAGTTGGTTCTAGGACACCAACACTTAAAAACTCCTACCTACGACTTTCAGTTCACTGGAACTCACATGATGACCATGTTTCTGCTGAGTCAAGGCTTAAGTCAAGGGGTATGTCATGTTTTATTTTATAGAAATACTTCTCACTAAAAATTAACCTCTATAAGAAAATCCCCTCAAGAGATGATACTCTTGAATTATGTGCTTCATTCACTGATGTAACCTTGGCTCTTTTGTGAGATCCACCGCTGCAGTATTATCACAGTACAGTGTGATGGGATATTTATTTCTATGTATCACATCCAGCTCCTAGATGAAGCTTCACATACAAACTGATTCTTTAGCCACCTTAGAAGCAGAGATATACTCCGACTCTACTATATAATCTATGACTACACTCTTTTTTGAGCTCTTCCAGCTCACTACACCTCCATTCAAGGTGAAGATGTATCATTTTTGTGACTTTATGTCATCTTGATCAATCTGGAAACTAGAATATGCATATCCTTTGATGACTAGTTCCTCATCTCTTCTATAAACCATAAATACATCCTTAGTATGCCTCAGATACTTTAATATTGTCTTGAATACCATCCAATGGCGGTCACCAGGTTTATCTTGATATCTACCTATTGTACTCAATGTGTAGGCGACATCCAGCCTATTACATAACATGACATGAATGACTAACCCAATTGTTAATGCGTATGGAGTAATTTCTATTATATTTCTTTCCTCATGTGTCTAAGTATAGGTTTTCATGGAATGATGAATGCCATGTGATGCTGGCAACAATCACCTCTTGGATTGTTCCATACTGAATCTCTTTAGTATCTTATCAATTTATGTACTTTGACTTGTGCCTAACAATATCTTGGATCTATCACGATGAATCTTGATCCCAAGAATATATGCTACCTCACCCAAGTCCTTCATGGATAAGCATTTATTCAACCATTCCTTAATAGACTATAAGATTGGTATCTCATTTTCAATAAGTAATATGTCATCAACATATACTATTTGGAAAATGACTGCACTCCCACTAAACCGTTTGTAGAAACAAGGATCACATTCATTCTTGATAAAACCAAATTTTGTTATGGCTTCATCAAAATGAATGTTCCATGACCTGTATGATTTCTTTAATCCATAAATGGTTTTCTACAACTTTCATAACTTATTGGCATCATTTGGAACCATAAACCTTTCAAGTTATGTCATGTAGACATCTTCTTGAAGGTTCCCATTAAGGAAGGTTGTTTTGACATCCATTTTCCAAATATCAAAGTCATGGTAAGTAGTAATGGACAATATAATTCTGATATATTTCATCATTTCAACAGGTGAAAACGTTTTTTTGTAGTCAATCCATTGACGCTACTTGAAACCTTTTGCAATCATGCCTTATAGGTTCTGACTTGTCCTTCCATGTCCAATTTCGTATTGAATACCCATTTGAAACCAAAAGGCTTTACATCAACTGGAGGATCTACCAAAATCTATACTTGGTTTTGGTACATGGAATCCATTTTAGAATTCATGGCTTCGTGCCACTTGGAAACATTTGTGCCACTTACTAATCCCTTGTAGGTTAAAGGATAGTTATTATCAACTAATAATGAGTCACCTTCCTCAGTAACTAAAAAATTGTACCATTCTGGTTCTCTAACCTCTCTTTTACTCCTATGTAGTTCTTGTGTCTATGGAATAGTTGTTTCTTCCACAGGGCTTGGTGGAATCTGTTCTTGTACCAACTCTTGTGAACCTTGAGCCTCGACTTCATCAAATTATATCTTTCTCCCACTATCTCTTTTAGAGATGTGCTCCCTCTCAAGTAATATGGTGTGTCTTTCCACAATAACCTTTTTTATGAGGGTTTATATAGGTAATCTCCCCTTATTTCCATGGGGTATCCTATAAAGATACACTTTGTGCCTTGGGGTGCAAGTTTGTTACCGGAATAGGCCTTAACAAATGCATCGCTTCCCCACAAATGTAAATTATATAGCATGGCATTCTCTCCACTCCACATATCATATGGAATACCATTTATCGATTTAGTTGGTACTTGGTTTAGTATGCGTGTCTCTGTTTGTAATGCATATCTCCAAAAGGATAAGGGAAGACTTGCATGACTCATCATTGATCTTACTATGTCCAAAAAGGTGTGGTTTCTACTTTCTCTCACACCATTCCACTAGGGTGTGTAATGAGGAGTGAGTTGGGATAGGATCCCAAACTCTCATAAGAAATCAATGAAGTATTGATTAAGATATTTTCCACCTCAATCTAAGCAGAGTTTATTAATATTCTTACCAAGATAGTTCTCAACTTCATTCTTATATTATTTTAACTTATCAAAAGAATACGAATTATACCTCATTAATTATATATATCTATATCTACTAAAATCCTCAATAAAAGTTTTAAATTATGAGTAACCTCCTCTTGATTCAACTGTAAATGGTCCACAAACATCAGTATGAACCAATTCAAGAATCTCTTTAGCCCTTTCACCTTTCCCACCAAATGGGGTTTGGTCATTTTTCCTTCTAAACATGTATGACATATGCCAAGTGGTTTTAGTTCTAAAGAATATAAATATCCATCTTTATGTAACTTTGTCAAGAGTTTCTCATTTAAATGACTTAGATGGTGATACCAAAGTTGGGTGTAGTATGAGTCATGTGAAATATCTTTGTTTTTAGTTTCCATTACTTAGTTTGTGTTATCCAACATGTAAAGACCATTGTATAAATGTGACCTAAAAAACAAGTAATATCTTTATAAAAGAAGCAATATTTATTTCAAAACATGAAAACAAATCCATATGTATCTAATCTATATATATAAATAATTTTTTTAGTAAAAGACAACACATAATAACAACCCTTTAACACCAATATCATCCCATTTGGCAACGTGAGGTGGTAGTCCCTGACAGCTATAACAGTGAGTCTGGCTCTATTGGATACTCATAGATCTACCTCCTCTCTATAAATCATCATGAATCTACTTGGTTCCTATATTTGGAAACATATGTGAGCACCATAAGTTGTATCTAATACCCAATTTTTAGAAATAGATAGATTACATTTGATAAAAAATGCACCTAAAGCTTCTCATGTCTTCTTAAGCTGGGTGCAGTTCTTCTTCCAGTGGCCCTTCTTGCCACATGTGAAACAAACAACTTCATGTTCCCTTGCCCCCCCCTTTGACCTTCATTTTCTTGGAAGGTCGTGAATAAGATTTGGGATGAAATCTCTTCACCTTCCCTTTCCTCTAATTCACCATAATGATAAAAGTATTTTTGCGCTTCATATATTTTTTCACTTAGAGAATGAGGATAAGAAGACTAGATAGTGACTTCTCAATGTTATTCATATTTAAATTAACAACAAATTTGTAGAAGCTATTAGGGAGTGATTCAAGAATGAGATCGGTACCCAATTCTTCGGGGAGTTAAAACCCTAGAACCTCCAAGCACTCAATTTATCCAATGAGATTGAGTAAAAGAGACCCAGCTAGGGAACCCTCTCCAAGATTACTCTATAAGAGTGCCTTGGAGATCTCAAACTATTCTTGTCTTGATATCTCCTGGTAAAGACCACGAAGGTGATCGAGCATGCTATAGGAATCCATGTTTTCATGAGACTTCATTATCTCACTAGAAATTGATGATATCATCAAACACTAAATGTCAAATGTGTTATTCATATGATTCTCATAGACCAATAACTCTTTGTCACTTGCCTATTGGGTAGGCGGATCCGTTAATGCTGACTCTATCATGTAATACTTCCATTCATGGTGTAGAATAACTCCAAGGTGTCTAAACCATTCCTAGAAGTTACTATCAGTGATGATGTTGTCTTTATCTAGAATTGATCATAGGGATTGTGTGGTTGAAGAGTTTTTCATTTTATTCTATAATTAAAATAGATGACTATTAGTACTTTATTGATTACATTTTATGAGAAATATTAAATTAATTTTATTAAGTCTACAACTATTTTATCAAGTCCCAATGGCCCTCACCATTGAACTAGGAATGTCCAGTTCTATAACATTCTAGTGGCAGGGATCCATATTCCCCTTCACATAACCCCAAAAAGGGTTGGTCGAGCTATGTGAAGGTTTTTATGTAGGAATTTCTTTTCCAACTATAGGCTTGTAGATACTTGATCTGTTGATTGGACTCCCCAATCCTGAAATCTGGACTTTGGATTTTCTCAACTCTTACCTCCAATATTACACCAAGTATAGCAAGGGATACTCCTCTTGATGTAATATGGTTAAGTCAACCCAAAACCTTTCATAAGTGCTTCCTATATAAAAGTAAGTTTCCCAACATGGGTTGGTAAATCACATAGTTTTATTGAGTTTTTCTATTAATAAAGTAACGAATGGATTGGTCTAACTTAATATTTTATTTGAGGGATTTTGATCTCTTATGTGTCAATTGATTATTATCATTATCACATGCTTGTTAATATTAAGTGGAACTTACTTAATTGATTAATCATTTCTTGATAATATTTACAGATAAGCCTGGTTTATTTTAGTTATATCATGCATGCTTGTTTAATTCATTAATTATGTGATCGTGAAAACACATCAATAATGATAAACCATGAAACTGATTGAAATAAAATAAAGAAAAGGGAATAATCATCATCTTTTATAATGGTTAATTTATCTATTGGTTGATAAACTAACCATGACCTAGGGGAGAAACACCTTGAACCTTTTGAGTTCGTGTTTACAGCTTTCCACATATCCACCTCTATATCTCCTGGGATTTGTTTTGTCTCAGCTCCAGCTTGAACCACCTCCTCTAGCTTGGGAGCTACATCCATTACATGTGTTATTTTTAACTCACATGTAAGTAAGGGGTAAAAAAGGTGTTTTCATAAACGAAACCATGGGCACGCAGGTCCCTACATATTAATGAGGAGAGATGGATCACATGCCAACAATTAATTTAATAAATAAATTAAAAGGAAACCAATCACATACAAAGGTATTGGTCTAGCTCATGATCACCCACATACAAGAAATGAGTTAAATATTTAATAAAACTAATATTCAATTATTTAATTGTTCTTGTTTAAGATAAATCATGCATTAATAAGTTAATTATCATCTTTAATTAATCAGTCATTTTATCTTAAACCCTTTTTCTGAATTTCCCTGAGATTATCATCCATCAAAATTTTAAATAAATAAATTCATTTAAAATTATATTTGTACGAAACTTGTACCTTGGAGGAAACCTGGTGAATTCTCATTCATAACTACCCAATGAGTTGGAATGAACAATACACGCATGTTAAATTAAACACATATAGATATAAAATACCTATCATGTGTTGTGCCCGAGCTTTACGCCTGCACCATGGTACATGTCTCAAGGGTTTGTATAATATAATAACAAATATCAATAAATATTCATAATTTGAATGAGTACATGACATTTAGTTCCTACTATATGGCGTGTACAATCATTCACCATCCATCCTAAGTAAACACCTAGGGATACAGTGTGTATATGTACTTCAGAAATCCTCAGAGTACAAGGCGTGTCCAGTGGGCCACACACCATGTAGTATCTGCGTTACATGGTCTCCAGCCAGGAAAGCCATGTACGGGGTACACAGTCCAACCCTACCCTGAAGGGACTACACATCGTGTCCAGTGGGCCACATGACATGTAATCCAGAAACCATGTGCCACCTATTCCTGGTCAACACATGAAGTCTTTAAGAGTTAGAAAAACTCTAATGACATGACTTGGTTTGGCAGACCAATCCTAATTCATTAAACCTTGATATGTGGCATTTGAATCCAACCACATGTCGTGTATTTAGGTGTTGTATAGTCAGGAACCTTTGGAACCTTCATATGAGATCCTCTATTTTATTTTAATCAAAATTAAAAAGAAAATATTGTTTCTGAAAAGTAAACGAGAAATGAAAGAGGAGAAACAGATCTCAAGATTCAAATTTTTAGAATGATTAACTTGAATGGAAAAGCTAAATTATTAAATAGTAAACCATCAACTAATTATTTAAATAATTATAAACTATGATGTAATCGCTCTGATACCACTTGTAGGTTCTAAGCACAGTGAAATCATGGTTGGGCTGACACCCAACTTTAATTTTTAACATAATCATGATTATTCAAGGAACAATAAGACGATGATCGCCAGTCACCATGGAATAGATTCAAAGATTTAGAATATGACTAAAACCATTAGAGAGGATCTTGTACATCATGTTTATAATTAATTTAATTGATTTCATAAAGAAAAGAATACCTGGTTATTCAGTATTTTCTTCATTGATGAAGTTGATCGTCCAGAATGACCCTTCCAGATTATCTCATTGCACTTGTGAGGATCCAAACTCGAATCCCTCTAGTGGTGATCCACACGTGCTCTGATGGCCTCCAATTGACACCACTTGTTCTCCAGGTGCAAGCACAGAGAAGCAAGTGTCATGTATCAGTCATTATTTATTGCTTTTTCTTTATCCTTGAAGAACATATCTCATTCTTAAGAAGGGAAGGAAAAGGATTTGAGAGAGAAATTGTTTAGCTAAACAATTCTCAATTCACCTGGTGTGTAATTTGGTACATGGAACAATAGAAGTACATGTCTATTTATCAACATAGGGATTCAGTTACAATATTTAATTATATAATAGAAATTAAATACATTCATAACCATAGATAAATCTCATTCATTTAATAATAATACCATGCCATTATTTATGATGTGCCAACTTGCGCAAAATAAAATTATAAATAAAATTATACATGAAAAAATAATAGCAGCGTTATTATTATTTTAACTTGTGCCAACTAGTTAAATAATTATTTACCGTATTGCAAATAATTATTTTATTTCCAGACTTCCCTTGGTCTTCTCAAACTCTACTTCTATTTATCGAACACCTGAATAAATAAATAAATAATTTATTCTCTTAAATAAATAATTTATTTAAAAAATAGTAAATAAATATTTATTAAATTTTCAATAAAATAAATATATTTTACTCACAATATGATGAATAAATATTTATTTAATTTATATGATCATTTTAACTTGAATAAAATTATTCCATGATCTGGAGAATAATATATATTTCAGCAATTAAATTCAAATAGAATTTAACTGAGACCACCTAAAACACTTAGCGTGTGACCCTCTAGGATTATTTCTTATTGGCATTACACGAGCTTGCCTAAAGTCCAATATTACTATCTATAAATGGGTCAAGTAACCCAAGATATAGAAATTAAAGTCACAATGACATCCACATATGAACACTCACTATGTAATATAATCCCTTTGTCTCAATATCTCATCAATCTGGTTTCATGATAGTGTCATCAACCTTTATGCTTGATACATCTTTCATTGACTACCTGAAATAAACTCTTCATTACACCATGTCCATGAAATTTTACACAACAGTTCTATTTCAATCAAAGTGTCAAGATACCAACTTCTATAAATGGAAGGGACAAATCCTTTCTCAACTTATCCATTAATAACATGTGACTCGTGACACACCCAACGTATCCTACTTCCCGCCAACTGTATGTGTGATAGTTTTCATCAGTAAATAAAATTTTGTGAGTCATTACATGTATTAATGATAATTTTAAAGTCTAAGGATCATTACTCACATTCACAGATAGGAATATCCAATGACCCCAAGACATGTGGAATTCTTATTGGCGGGTCTATTCTCACAATCTCCCATATTAGATATTACCAAGTAAAAACTTTGTGATAGGAAGTATCATATTCTTATGAGTAATTGCACCTGACATTATGTATACTATGTTTTCCATTATAGTATGTCATTCAACCCCAGAACTATATTTAAGAATACTGTTATAGAACTTTAAGGTTCTCATCATAGCGGGGAACCGCTATGACCTTGCCAATGCGACAAATAATCCAGGACATTATTACACTATAGTCATGTAGAACAATGAAAAATATGTAATAAGATGTTTAATATTTAAATATATTATATATTCATGTAATAAAAGTATAACCAATTTGTTCTAGGACACCAACTCTTATAGAAGAGAAAATTGATTTGAAATTTTTACATAAGATCATTATTGGATGCCCATATTTTTCAACTGTTTCATTTCTAAAATGATATTTTTTTTCTTCAAAAAGTATGATCTATTAGAATAAATCTATGATGATAGTAAAAAAAAGAAGGTTTTTTTTTCATTGACGAGCATAAATACATTTTTTGTCTCTCATACAGTACATACATGATTTTGGACCATATGTACTCCAGCTAGATAACATGCCATATGCTATGAAGTTGCAAATTTTTTCACATCAATGTAGCTTTTAGTATGAAGTTTTTTTTCACAACAACGTCATATATACTAACACCATTACTCCACAGTGAAATCAACTCATCAATCAATGGTTTCAAATAAACATCGATATTATTTTTCGGATGACCTGTAATTAATAATATCAAAAAGATATATGGATCATTCAATAACATCCATGGAGGTAAATTATATAGAGTTATAAAGATAAGACAACATGAATACTGACTACCATAAGAACCAAATGGATATAAACCATTATTAGAAAGACCCAATAACACATTTTAAGATTCTAAAGAAAAAGACAGATGCACTTGGTTAAAATCTTTCCATGAATCACCATCAAATGGATGATTTAATCTTTTACTAGTTGAAATTTTGGTTTTGTGCCATAACATCAACGATACTCTATTTTGAGACATAAATAAATGTTGTAATTTGGGTGTGAGATAGAAATATATCAATTTCTTTACAGGAAAAAATTTAGACTTCCCTAGTTGAGATTCTTTATACCTTGATTTTCCACATGTAGGAAAACTATTCAACGACTCATTTTCACTATAATATAAGATGCATTCATTTGAACATGCATAAATCTTATGATAACCAATACCAAGATTACGAACTAGCCTCTTACTCTAATAGAAATTTGTAGGAAACACATTTCCTTTAGGTACAATGTTTTTAACAAAGAGAATATCTAATCAAAACAACTATTTGACATTCCATTATTTGATTTAATAGCCATAAATTTATCAACTTCTTCAAACATTATTATCTTGAAACCAAGATATAAGGCATCCTCAACAGACCTCAACAACTCGTATAAATGAGATGGTTGCAAATTACAAGTTAAATCAATATCATCCCAAGTTTTAGTTTATTGAAAAAATGGACATGCCACATCATTACTAAATTTTGAAACTGTGTTGGTTCCGAAACCAAATTATTAGTATCTTCTATAGAACTTTGTTCACCATGTTGATAACAAAAAACATAATTTGGTTGAAAACCAAAACGCAATAAATGACCACCAACGTTGTCAAATGAGTCATATTTCCTCAGAGCACATTTTTTACAAGGACACTTAATTATCCCTTCCAAAACAAATTTTGGTTGTGATGATGTAAATGATAAGAAATCTTGAACACCCTCAATATATATAAGATTTAAACTAGAACTATTTGGATTCTTGCGCTGATTTATCCATGCATAGTCATCTAATAATGAATTTTTTTGACTTCCTTGTTCCATAATTTTCTAAAAAATATGAAATAATTAGTTATTTTGTATAATTAGATATAAAATAAACACTATTCAAAAAACATAAGACAATTAAATTCTCTTTTCTAGTAATTTATAATAATTTCTATTATTTTATAGTTATTTATACCATTTTTTAATATTTTATACCAATCTACACTCATTTATTAAAATTTATACAAATTACCACTAATTATTATTAATTATAGGTATTTTGTACTAATTATTGTTAATTAATGACGGTATAATTTCCAACATATTGACAGTAGTTCTTTTGCCCGATGACTCATCCCCTTGAAACTTTCTACAACTCAAATCACTATGAAAAGTCTGCTTCGACGTATGAATATCCATTTTTGTATGCACAAGGATGGGGAGTAGGGAGTCCTCACCATGCTTCTCTCGATGTTCGTGCATATGAAAATTTATATTCGTACATTAGAGCATATTTTTCATAGTGATTTCACTCAAAGAATTTCCAAGGAGATGATTCATCGAGCAAAATAGCCTCTTTTTTCTAACAGCTCACCTCCTTGCAACTTTCTCCGACTTCAATCGGTATGAAAAATCTACTCCAACGTACATCTCAGACGATTTTTCAAATTGATTTCAGTGGTAGAAAGTTGCAAGGAGATGAGGCGTCGATCAAAAGGAATGCCTCCAATCCACTAGAAATTGTACTAGTTTATCAATGTACTCAAATTTATTCCATTTTATTACTAATTAATCCTAATTATTACTAATTAATTCTAATTGTTACAAATTTTTAATAATTTATCCTAATTTTTACTAATTGTTAGTAATTAATCCTAATTATTACAAATTAATATTAATTATTACTAATTATTCCTAATTATTCCCAATTTTTACAAATTAATAATAATTATTACTAATTATTTCTAATTAATACTAATTGATCATAATTATTACTAATTAATCCTAATTAATCCTTATTATTACTAATTATTCATAATTTTTAATAATTAATCATAATTATTACTAATTATTACTCATTAATCCTAATTATTACTAATTAATCCTAATTGTTATTAATTAATCCTAATTATTATTAATTAATCCGAATTATTACTAATTATTAAATTTTTTACTCGTTATTACTAATTATTACAATTTATTACTAATTGTTGATAATTATTAGTAATAAATCCTAATTATTTCTAAATAATCCTATTTTTTCTAATTAATCCTAAATATTGATAATTATTACAAATTATTACAAATTATTACTAATTATTACAAATTATTTCTTATTATTACAAATTATTTTTAATTATTACAAATTATTAGTAATTATTACAAATTTTTACTAATTATTACAAATTATTACAAATTATTTCTAATTATTACAAATTGTTACAAATTATTACTAGTTATTTCAAATTATTACAAATTATTACTAATTATTACAATTTATTACTAATTATTACAATTTATTAATAATTATTACAAATTATTACAATTTATTAAAAATTATTATAAATTATTACAAATTATTACAATTTATTACCATTTATTAATAATTATTACAAATTATTACTAATTATTACTAATTATTACAATTTATTACCATTTAATACTAATTATTACCATTTATTACTATTTATTACAAATTATTACTAATTTTTACTAATTATTACAGTTTACTACTAATTATTACTAATTATTATTATTTATTATTAATTATTACTAATTATTACTAATTATTACTAATTATTAAAAATTATTTCAATTTATTACTAATTATTTCCATTTATTATTATTATTAACATTTATTAATAATTATTACTAATTATAATTAATTATTACGAATTATTATAGTTTATTACTTATTATTACTAATTATTATAGTTTATTACTAATTATTACTAATTAATCCTACTTATTATTAATTAATCCTAATTATTATTAATCATTACTAATTATTACTAATTATTACACTTTTTTACTCATTATTACTAATTATTACATTGTATTACTAATTATTGATAATTTTTACTAATTAATCCTAATTATTTCTATTTATTTCTATTTATTTATAATTAATCCTAATTATTACTAATTAATCCTAATTATTTATAATTATGACTAAATATTACTAAATATTTTTAATTATTACAAATTATTTCTAATTATAAAAAATTATTACTTATTATTACAAATTATTTGAAATTATTACAAATTATTACAAATTATTACTAATTATTACTAATTATTATAATTTATTTCTAATTATTACTAATTATTACTAATTATTACAATTTATTACTAGTTATTAAAAATTATTACAACTTATTATAATTTATTACAAATTATTTCCCTTTATTACTAATTATTACCAGTTAATACTAATTATTACCATTGATTACTAATTATTACTAATTATTAAAATTTATTACTAATTATTAGAATTTATTACGAATTATTACCATTTATTACCATTTATTACTATTTATTACTATTTATTACCATTTATTATGAATTATTACAAATTATTACTAATTATTACCATTTAATACTAATTATTTCTAATTATTTAAGTTTATTACTAATTATTACAATTTGTTACTAATTATTACAATTTATTACTAATTATTACAATTTCTTACTAATTATTACAATTTCTTACTAATTATTACTAATTATTACTAAATCTTATCAATTATAACTAATTATTGTCATTTATTACTAATTATTACCATTTATTACTAGTTATTACTATTTGTTACAGATTATTACCATTTATTACCATTTATTACTAATTATTACTAATTATTATAGTTTATTACTAATTATTACAATTTATTACTAATTATTAAAATTTATTACTAATTATTAAAATTTATTACTAATTATTACAATTTATTACTAATTATTGAGAATTATTACTAATTAATCCTACTTATTTCTAATTAATCCTAATTATTACTAATTAATCCTAATTATTGATAATTATTATTAATTACAAGTAAATATTTCTAGTTATTACAAATTATTTTTAATTATAACAAATTATTACAAATTATTACTAATTATTTATAATTAACAGTTAGACATAATTATTCATAAAAATAAATACTGAAAAAACAACTATTTAATTCTAATTGAATGTAATTGCATCTAACTAACAAAAATTATAAATAATTTAAAATAAATTAAATTAAGCGAACAAAAAAAATTAGATAAATACCTTGAAACTCAAGCTTTCAGAGTATAAAAGCCGCATATTATGATCTGATTTAAAAGTTTAAACTATGAAAAAAATTTGAAGAATTTTTTCAGAAGATATAGGGAGAGAAGTTGAGAAAAAAGTAGAATGAGAGGAAAAACAGATGGAGGGTATATATAGGTTTTATTATTTGCGGCAGGCTTTTTTGTGACAGTAAGCTCGTCAAAAATAGTGGCATTTGCGATAGGTCCCGTCGCAAATGCCCACCGCCCGCATTAATTGTTGTCGGTCAAAAAAATTATTTACAATGAGTGTCGTCGCAAATGGCTCCCTGCCCATACACTATTGGGGACAGGATACTTTTCCCATCGCAAAATAGTAAAAACCGTCGTCGGGCATTTGCAACGGGAATAGGGAACCGATCACAAATGCCCTACCCGCACTTTGGCGCACATTTCTTACCAACCCTTTCGCGATGAGTCCTTATCCACCCATCGTAAATGCTTATTATTTGCAACGGGACAATGGATCCGTCACAAATAACCCATCGTAAATGGCCATTTTTTCCGTAGTGTAAATACCACCCTTAACAACCTAATTTCTACACCCATAATAAATAATTAGATTGATCAAAGATATACTCTAGTCTCTCCTAAACTCTATCCCCATGTCCCATAATCCTTGGACTTTCTAAAAGACTAAGCTAATGAGGCTTAAGGTGTCGCCAAAGGGAGAACATCCAATAAAGAGGTAATGTTCTCAACTAAGATCTCTTAATTGTTTTCTTCTTTTACACTCTAAAATCTATTATATCCATGAATGTTTGATAAAATAATTATTATTAATATGAAAAATTTTGTTATAATAATGTAATATCACTTGTATACCTTCCTCTAAAACCATTCAAAAAATAAAGATGTCATCATGTGTACATGCAGACTAATGCCTCCATGGACGATGTGTTCTATTTTTTATAGTCACCTTACATGGTAGGTCTATAAGAATTATTTAATGAAAAAAACATAATTTTTATAAAATGTTCAATATTTTTAAAAGATAGTTATTTTATTTTTCTATCCCTTCCCATTCTATGGAAAATAAAAGTGCCATTCATGTGTACGTACAGACTACCACCTCTATAGAAAGATGTATTTCGTTTTCCATAACTGACTAACATGGATAACATTAAAAATTTCTTTAATGTATAAAAATTATATTTATGAAACTATTAATATTATGAAAAGATACTATTGGTATTTTTATAAGTGATATTAATATTAAATGTTCATAGAAAACTTAACCACCTAAAATGAACATATCGAGGAATCTTTCATAATTAGAGTCAATTTTGGGAAAACCTAAGAAAATGTATAAATTTTGTGTTAATGGAATTATAAAAGACATAAAACCCTAAAATCATGGATATTATGATGCTATTTTAATACAATTTTGACTATAGTCAATATAACCAGGAATTTCTTAATAAATTGACTAGACCACCTTAGGTAAATGATATAAGAGAAAACTATTTATAAATGAGTAAAACATGATAATTATCTTAGACGAACCCACTAGGGACTTCCCAAACATAAGTAAACCAAGAATTACACCCCAATATTTCCTCCAATAGGTTTGGGGATGGATACTAGCAATGAGAAGGAATAACACACATATGGGGGATTTAGACTAAAGTACCTTTATATACGCACATTTCTCCACATCCACCAAGTAATGTTGTAAAGAAAGATAACTAGTAGGAATGCAATGCATGGATGAACCAATAATATCTCACATCATAGTATGATGGAATTAAATAGAAATGAAAAAAAGGAAAAAATGAAAGACCATTAATGTTGTAAGATATTCTGACCTACTAACAATAGGGGAATACTTCCAAAAAGAAGCTTCTAGATCTATCCATGGGCCATCTAACACAACTAAGCTCCACCTACTCTTGGTTCACCTAAGAACTTGTTGAAAGCCCTTTATTTTCATAAGACACAACATGTTTGGGATATTCCTATATATGAGTGATATTAAACATACTTATTAAGAAACCCTAACTCACTAAATATACAACATCAAATAGGGAGTCAACTCTAAAACAAAAAGGAAGGAGAATAAATAATTTAACCAAGATATGTTCATCGGGGGTACTCAAGCCCCAGAGTACGGTTTTTCTCAGCTATCCAAACACATATTATCATCCCAACACTCACTTTATTAATACCCAAACATTATACATTGTCCCATCCCTATGATAACAGTGGAGGTTCTTGACTCCATAAAAGTTGGTGAAATACCAGATTCCAATGGAAAATACCTCTTTCGTCTGAGCTCTATAGACGGGAAAAATTCTACTCTATAGATAGAGGATACCTACCTTAGTAATGTGGATGAAATACCTAATTCTATCTAAATCCCATCGGTAGAGGATTCCTTCCTCTCTCATAATCACACTAGAAAAAACATTCTCTTTAAGAGGATTTTTGTACCATCGGCTAAGATACCCAAATCTCCTTGGGGATTAAGATGGAAAAACTTTTACCTAGAATAACTTTTATGTGTTCTTTGGAAGCACTTGGTGTGTCTAATAGGGTAGACAATGCATCTCACTAAGTCAATTTTTCCCATGTTCTGTCATCCCACATGACATATCTTCCTCCATATATAATGTGTTGTGATAACACATGGCTTGTGTAAGTTGGGTCCGGTACTTGGGAATGTATCTTCTGCTTTTATTTGTGCACTTTTGAAGTACATGGGGTTTTCCTTAACACACATATGGAAACAGGGTTACTTATATTATGGATGTGTACTCCTTGTACACATTGAGTTGGCTAACCAAGGATCACATTACATATGATATTTAATTTTATTTGTAAACCCTTTCCACCGCACAATCAAGATAACAACCTGTGTTCATCCAAACTACACACCATGTAGATTAGGATTTTTCCAAAATTGCAAAAACGTTAATGTTTCACTAATTCGGTCTCTAAAATCCTTTACTTCATCCATGAATCTCATTTGTAATGATCATACTTCCATTGATCATACCTATATCATCACTAATGGCTAGATTCCAGCTACCTTTTTCTCAAAAACCACTCATCATATCACCTTCATGATCCAGCTGGTTAAACAATAATTACCCACACCACTATCAGATCTTCTTTATCGTTGTCATCCCTCAATCACATCTTTTATCTTGACACCAAACCCTCATAAATAATCTACGTAAAAAAATGATCATACCACGAAATGGATTCCCAACTATAGTTGAATCACCATCCAATCAAACAACGATGATGAATAAAGAATTGAGAGAGAAAACAAAGAAACAAAAAAGTGAGGAAATCATCATTGGTTGTGTTAGGAATGGCCAATGTAGTTGATGAAATAACGAGGACTCATCAGGGTTTCAAAAAAATAATCAATTCCTATATTTATGAATAAAATAAATAATGTAATAATAATGAATAATGATCCACATATAAATTATAAATGAATTAATTCATATTCATCACTTTAATCAAGAATGAGGAATTAATCAACCATAAACAAAGCCCTACCTCAATATTTTATCAATCACTAATGAAGAATGATTCCATGCCATTGGTGTTGGTGAGATTTAATAACTTCATCTTTGATGAAAAGCTCTGCAGTAGTTTGATTGTCGATCCTTGGTCCATCATCTCCTTATCATCAAATCCCCCCCCCCACATTATGGAAATCCCCTCCTCTAAATCTCTCATGGTTATACAGCTAATCTTATAAATTTGATCTAATACGGTTTAAATAGAGGTTATTCTTAGTTTAGACATAAATTTGATATTAAATTAATTATTTATTTTTTGATTTATTTACTTTTATCTAATATACTATAGAGATTCAACTCTACTAAAATGCATGACATTGACAAAACTTATGTCATACCTAGGGTAAAAGCCACATTTTTGTTTTAACGACAATCTAAAGCTTTTCATTGGAGACACCTTTTATGATTTATTCCATTATTTTAAAAAAATATTGTGTATGATATATTATATTTAATATTTTTAATATATTAATATTATGCCGATATAGGTCTTATAACTCCATGTTAACTAATCACCTAACTCCAAAAATATTATTCAACAATTTCCAAAGCTTCAAACAAAAATTTTAGAGTTTTTACATTCTCCCCACCTTTAATTATTTTCATCACAAAAATCAAAAACCAACAAAACATGTGAGGTTACTGAGCTCGTATATGGTTCTCCTACTCGCACAATCTCTTATGGAGGTTCATGTGTTCCCACCAAACATGTACCAAGATAATCAATCACCCATGAAGGATGATCTCTTACTAATCCTTATTCATTAGTTGGTAGTTTTAGAAGGTATTTCCATCCTCAATTTCCATCCCACCCTAGTAAATAACATGTGATGAGTGATGCACATATCTTTTTAGCTACATCAAATGGAAGACATCATACACCTTCTCTAATTGTGGTGGTATGTCCAACAATACACCACCTCACCAAATGTATGCAGTATCTGGAAGGGTCCAATGAATATTAGATATAAATTTATCCCCTGACCAAATATATGAAGTCCTCAATGAGGTGATACCTTTGGGAATACATGGTATCCCTTATTGAACTATAATGGTCTCTACCATTGGTCTATATGGGACTTATGAGGGATTTTAGTAGTCTTTATCCAATCCTAGATTATCTACACCTTCTCTTTCATCACCTGCACCAATTCTGGGTTCATAAGTGTTGTCTCTCCTAGCTTCATCCAGCATAGTGGTGACCTACAAGGTCACCTGTACAAGGCCTAGACTGTTTCTATACCGATGGTGGAATGATAAGTGTTGTGGTATTAAAACTCCACCAAGGGTAGATGATCCTCCCAACATTGACCAAAGTCTAACATCCATGCCCAAAGCATTCCCCTTAGGACTTGTATGGTCTTCTTAGTTAGGCCATATAATTGGGGGTAGAACACCATGCTCATCTACAATCGAGTCCCAAAATCCTCCTATAATCCTCTCCAAATTTTTTAATAAAAGAAATGTGTTATATTATGAAACAATCATTGAGGTAACACCATGGAGTCGGACTATCTCCAACACATACAATAGTTATAATCTCCTTAATGAACTCTTCTACTGGATGGACAGGACATAGGATGACATACTACATTGGTCTATGATATCCCAAATAGAGTAATAACCCCTCATTGTTGATGGAAGTACCATAAAAAATATATGGAGATACCATCTCACTTTCACTCTGCCACCTCAATGTGTTAGTCTAAACTCACTCATACTTGATGCTTAGTGTTCACCTCCTGGAAAGTGTGGAATTAAGATAGGATCTTATCTATATTCAACTTCATCCCTAGTGACCAAAATTGATACTGAAGATCTCAGTAAATATTTTCCACTCATAGATCTACCTATAAGGGGGGATATGAGAATATCCCTCAGTACCACCTCCAACTATATGATTGGAACCATCACTAGTTCTCAAAAACAATGATGTTCTCCCATCCATTAGAAAATCCATTAAGAAAATGTTTAGTGAATATCTGATCACACAAGACCTCATAATAGATATCTACATGTTGTTTCTTCATGATGATCTGAAGATAAAGATGGGTAACAACTATCAACTAGAGGTATTTTTCTCTACCCTCATTCACAAAGGACCACTACAATGAGTCCTATTACTCCAATTCCTCAATAAACAACAGAGAACTTGATTTTCTACTAATATTACATACCATCATGTTCCCTTTACTAAAAGTATAAACTATCTCTAAGTCATATTCCTATAGGAAATACAACCATCATCTCTGCCTTAGGTTGAGGTTTCTAAAAGAGAATATATACTTGTGACTCTTTTTAATCAGAATAGATAATGAATCTCTCTCCCATAAGAGAATTGTGCTAAGTCTTCAGGGTGAACACTACTACTGTGAGCTCCAAATCACAGTTCATGTAATTATTCTCATTGGGTATATTATTTTGAGAACCATAAGAAAAAATTGCATCCATATACATCAAAACACCACCAATACCATCCCTAGGGGTGGAACAAAACACCACATACTCAACTACCTCCTTTGGTATTCTTAGGATAGGGGTTATTTTTAACCTTTTTTCTCAAATCCTAAACAATCTATTTGAATTTCAATTTCCACACAAAAGGATAACCATTTCGCATCAAGGAAGCTAAGGGTTTTGTTGGGTCCACTACCACTACCCATCTGAGATGAAATGTACCTATAAGTGGAACTCTCAAATCTAGAACTGACACTTCGAGATCTTACCATAAATTAGGTTCTCTTGGAGTACATCTCAGACCTTCCTAAAAAGTATCACTTTCTCCTCCTCAAATGAAGAGTACACAAAGATTCCATCTATTAAGACCACCATGAACTAGTCTAAGAAGGGACCAAAAATTAGTTTCATGTGTCCCGTGAACATATTTGGGGTGTTCATCATTCCAAAGGGAATCACCAAGTACTTTTAGTTACTATAGCAGTACCAAAGCATCAACTTCAGTATATCCTCCTCTCAAACCTTGAGCTAGTGATAACCTAATCCAAGGTCAATCTATGAGAACAAAGTCACCACTTTTCAACAAGTCAAAGAGAAAAATCAATCTCATAAGTTGATACTTAATCTTGAAAATCCCTTAATTTAGAATATGGTAATATGCGCAATACCTCAATCCCCCATCTACCTTCCTAGAGAACAAAATTGGGGATTCATGGGGGGATATTGGTGAAAGAAGATAATATAATACATGAAAAAATGATCTCTATTATTTTGATAAAAACACTAGATCGTCACACATATTTCCACCAAAATATCTCTTGCATGAGACTCTATATGGTGGAAAATCAATCTCTAGAATTTCACTCCCCTATAAATGAGTGTACCAAAAGTAGGTAGTCAAAACACCCTAGTTACCACACAATTGTTTCCTTGCACACACACCTAATATAAAAAAGAAAAAGTATCATAAATACATTCAGTAGTAAGACATGTAATGTAAATACATAAATAAATATAGAACATGATGTTTAATGTTCTTTAGACCATACCCTATGTGCATGGGGTAAACACACTACTGTTAATTTTATTATAACCTACATATTATAGGTGAAAAAAACATATTACAAATATAGGTAATGATTTCTAACTTATTATCATTCCAATAAATTATCATTTGAACCATATTTTTTTACACTTTTCATAGAAAGTCCCACATACTTAATTACTTAGCACAATTAGTCAAACAAGTTAAATCAGCTCCCATAAAAAACCAGATCAAGAGAGTTGATTGTCTGATATAGGTTACCGACTTAGTGACCGATAAGATTTATTAAAATTTCAAACCAACCAATGCTCCACCATAGAACCATCAGTAGATGTGAACTTCTAATGGACCTATTGTCATTGGAGAATATCTACTACCACTAAAGAGATGAAATCTTGCTACCTTCACATCAATCCTAGCCTTCTACTAATATCTGAAATTATAGTGAATGTAAATATAATGCTCAAACATCTAATGAACTAAAATTTAGATAATATGGAAAAGTATTCCTATCCCAATAATATATCACTTGAAGACTTGTTATAAGGAAAACTTTGAAAAACCTCCAAAACATTGCATTAAGTAACATTTTACTTTTATTTATTTCCTTTACAAAAGTCCTATTGAGGCTTGATGTTGCTTCAATATTTCATAAGCTACCACCTTTATGAATATGTCTTATAGATTTTAGCTTCGTATTATATTCCATAGCTTCAACTCTTTTTCCTCCTAAAATTTTCTCATGAAATTTTACTTTAGGTCAATATGATTCACATAATTATGAAAAATCGTATTTTTAGCCAAGTGAGTAGAACTGTGGATATCACAGTAAAGTACTACTTTTTATTAAACCCTTCTAAAATCCATAAAAAACTGATTCAGCCATACAATTTCTTTTCCATCTTCTATTGTAGTTACATACTCTATTTCTGTTGGACTTAGAATAACAATATTTTTCAACATTGATGACCAGCTGATAGACATTCCTCCATATGTAAACATGAAACTTGATATTATTTTCATTATATCTATGTCACCCTGAAAGTCTTAGTCCATGAATCCTTCAAATAGTTCATCCATTCCATAACATAGGACTTGAGCTTCTGATACTTTCAAATATCATAGAATCTACTTCACAACCTCCCACTATAATTTCCTCAAATTATCCATGAACTGAGTCACAAATCCCACTATATGGTAAATGTTCATCTAAGTGAAAACCATTTCATACATCAAACCTTTGACTATTTATGAATTTGGTACTTCCTCTATGTACTTGGCCACAAATTCCATTTCTTGAACTTGTGACTTAGAAAACTTGAAGTGAGCTGCAAGAGGGGTTGATACTGGATTACTTAGGGTTATCCCAAACCATTCCATGATCTTATAGATATACTATTTATAATATTTAACTACAATCTCATATTTTCTATCCCTATTTATTTTCATCCCCAAAATACTTCTTTCATATCCATGATCTTTCACCTTGAATATTTCATAAAAATTACACTTTAACTTTCATATTTTACAAACATCTAATCTTTCAATCAGTGTACCATCCACATAAAAAATAAATATTATGAATGTTATATATTCTAATTAATTATGATAACAATAATGATCCGTATTTCACCCACTGACCCCTTCCTATGAAATGAAAGAATCAAATTTTTTATTCCATTATCATGAGGATTGCTTCAGCATGTAGGGGATTTTATTCATTATTAAAATAAAATTATGGTTTCCTAAATCTTTTAAATCTATATTTTATTCCATTTATATCTCTTTATCCAACTAACAATGAAGGAAATAATTATTGACATCAATATTCTATAGATACAGATCCTTATATGAAACTATTATTAGTTTTATTCTAATGGTAGAATGTTAAACTACTAGAGATAATATTTCTAATATTTTTTTGAAACCACTTCACTATTAGTCATGGTTTATATAAATTATTTTCATTAAACTTTTCCTTAATTTAGTAAATCCACTTGATCTCAATATCCTTTTTACCCTATGGTAGTTCAACCATCTCCTAATTTTAATTGAACTTAAATAATTTTATTTCCTCTTTCAAGGATAACTCACTCTACTTATATAAATAAAATACACTTACTATATATTTTTAGATTCATATTCATCCATTATGAGTATAAAATCCATATCATCCCTTTACCACTGATCTGGTTTCTAGGTTTTGGGTGATCTCCTCAACTGAATGTGTTTCTCTAGGATACTCAGCTCAACTCTCCCAAATAGTACTTGCACTTACAGGACATTTAAGTCTAATGCATCCAATCAAGATTCTTCCACCCTTGAATTTTTTGGTATGTCTAATGGTATTACTTTTATAACTTTAATTCCTTTAGTACCTACTTATGAGTTCTCCAATTCTTATTCACTACTGGTACTCTTCTCAACTTGGACTTTTATAGTTGATTTTACTTCAACTTCAAGCTCCACTAGTTTATATCCTTCTAAAGATCCTTCTCATAGAAGGAAAAATATTTAACTCTAATGATCTATTTCTATTCACTATCCCAAAAATTTTATCCAAATTTTTTATCACCATAACCAAGGAAGAAGCACATTTTGGATTTTGATTCAGGTTTGTATCTGTTCTTAGAATTTACATGTACATATTCTAAACTACTAAAGATTATAAGGTTTTGAACTTTTGGTCATTTTATTGACCATAAATCCTATAGAAGTTCCTACCCAACCACATATTATTGACTTATGTTGATAATATAAGCCATTATGTTGAGTTCCTCTTCCCAAATTGCTTTAAAATTTCCCAATTTCAACCTCATACTTCTAGATTTATATGATAATGTATGATTCATTATTTTAGGTACTCCATTATGAAATGTAGTTATAGAAACTATCTTATCATGATTTATCCCATTATTCATTCATAAATTCTAAAATTTATATCCAGTGTACTCAACAATATTTTTTATTCGGATGTACTTAAACTTCTAGCCACACTCCATTTTTTCAACACTTTCAACTGAATAAACAATTGAAATGCATAAAATTATAATAAAAGAATTAAATCCATAATTTCATTGTAACATAATCAATGAAATTATTAAATTAAAGGTAACCACTATAGGATTGAACTTTTCCCATTCCCCAAACATCTGAGTGTACAAGCTCCAACTTCCATTCCTTGAGATTCTGACCATATAAGTTAAAAGTCGCTCCTTTATACTCTTTCGTCACACAAATTTCACAATTTCCTACTTACATGTGATCAAGATTAAACATGCCCTTAGCCTTTAGTACATCCATGTTATTATTACTATGCTGATTGAATCTAATGTTCTATAGATTATGCTCATCAGAAGTTGAAATTTTGACCATTATAATTTTTTTTAAATTTCTATTCAAGTAATGAGTCATATACCTTAACCATTTTTCAATAACCATATATCCTTAATTCACTTTCTAGAATCCATTTTCGATGTTGGTTCCAAAACCATCATCATCCAATTGTCCAATGTAAATAATATTCTTTCATTGAAAAATAATGTGATAAACTTCTAATAGCTTCAATAATTCTTTATTATTCATTAAAATATTAACCTCTTTTTTTCCAAAAACATTCATTGTTGTGGAAACATCTATAAAAATTGGAATTTAAAAGGACCCGCTATATAGCTAGTATGATTTGGATTGGAAGTTGGAGATACTTGTATGAATCAGAAAGGGTACAGGTAAGGTGGAAGATCTGGTGCCTTCGGAGCCAATGTTTTTCGAGAGGCAATATGACCATTTCAATCCTACTTTATTTGTGTAATTGGTTTCAAAGGATCAAAATACCAATAAAAAAATCAATAATTAGTCCCCCTCCAACTAGCTTTTTCAGAGGTCTTGGTGGAGATTGAAAAACAGAACCCGGTGGCCCCTGAAGGTTTGGAACCAAGTCTCTACTCCTTTCCCCCACACTTTTTTGAAGAAAAATAAATAATGAGATTATTACTCATGATCTATCTTGGAAATATCACCAAAAACCCTCAGGTAAGAGACCAATTGGTTCTTAATTAGTGCAATGATATGTTCCCATTAATGTATTTTATGATTTTTTTGCTTTTTTCTAGTTCTTTTTTCTTTCAATGGTTTGTTTGTTTTGGGTCCTTTTTCATTATGGTTTTATTGTATGGTTCACACTATAACTCAAAGTGGTTTATTGAAAATTAAAAAAATGGATTTGGAGGTTCTATTTTATTAATAGAATTTGAACTATCGATCATTGATGTTTTCTTGGTGTTCTCATTGGGATTTCCGTAATATTTATTCATATGTCATTTATTCCCACATTTTCTTCATGTTGGACTAGGACTAGCTGACTTACCTTGAATCTTATCCCATTTCATTTCTTGATATTTATCTACCAATGGATTCTTTTGGTATATTTTCTTCTATTTAGGTGAATATCCTCTTTCACCGATACTTAGGGCACAATTGGTTGGCACTTTAAATTTACTTCACCAAAGTTCCTCATTAAGTATCCAATTCCTTATATCATAAAATGACATGTCTATTTATTTGATGAAGCTACTAACTATAGTAACTATTTAATCCCATCTCTGTGGAAAAATTATAAAATAATAAACTCCCATAAATCTTGAGAAATAGTTAATATAACTGATTATCAATTCCCACAAATTATGTTGAAGTTATTAACACGATCTGTCACTAGTATTCCTTCCATTAACCTTAATCTAAATAACTGTCTCAACAGGAAGACTTTTTTCAGGGTTGTTAGTTTTTATACATGTCTACCAATGCCTTTATGAATTCTATTTTTGTCTTATTCTCTTAAATATTGAAGTAAAATTCCTTGAAAGGTACATTCATACAATAGATAATGTATTTCTATCTAAGAACTCCCATCTATCTTTCCCCATAAATACTAGATTAATTCTTGAAAAGGGAACCTCCAAGCCTTTTTGAATCATATGATCTTCAATATACATTCGCCAGAAGCTAAAATCTTACCCGTATAATTTATCAATCTACATATGTCCTTCATATGATTCCATTATTGAATTTCTACCATTATATTGAACCTAAAAACTCTAAATTTCCCCTTGATAACACTTGTTAGGGAAATAAGACAATATTAACCATGAAAAAATGATCTCAATGCTTCTAATAAAACCATTAGATCTTTTCACGTCAATCCATCAGAATATTTCATGATGAGACAATATATAGAAGAGAAATATTCTCCATAAGTTCACTCTCCCATGACTAAGGGTATTATAAGTAGGTATTCAAAGAACCCCACTCACCACACAAAGTTATCCTCACACACACACCTCATTTAGTATTGAAAATAAATTCAATGGTAATACATGAAACAAAATATAGAAAGTGATAAAGAACACAAAGTTTAAAATGATTTATATGATGTTCTATGTGTATAGGGAAACACACTTACATTACCTTTATTATAACTAGAATAATAAAACTGAAAAAAACATATTATAATGAAAATTATTCCTTACCAACTTCACAGTTTTCCAATAAATTCTCAATTGAACTAAAATTTTTACACAAATTTCACTAAAGGTTCCATGTAGTTAAATACTAATAAAAACAAATCAAATAAGTTAAAATCTATCACCTAAAAACCTATATCAGGAGACATGAACTTCTGAGGTAGGTTACCAATGTAGTGACCCATCATATGTGTTGAGATTCTAAACTTCCCAATGCTCCACCATAGAACCAATAGTGTATTTGAACTTATAATGGACTCACTATTATTGGAAAATATCTAATTCCGTTAAATAGATAAATTCATACTACCTTCTCATCAAGCCTAGCCTCCTACTATTGACCAAAATTTTAGTAAACATAATTTCGATGCTTAAACTTTTGGTTCTCTAAAAATTTAATGATCAGAAAAGGGATTCACATCTCAATAGGGGAAAAATGAGTTTGATAAATACCTTCCTCTACAGGTCCTTCAACTAAACCTTCATATCTCACATCCCTAAATGGAATATCTTATATACTGGTGAAAATATTGGGGTAATACTTGGGTGAAGGTTTATGTAGAATTAGATCTCTCAATGGGGAGGTAAATCTGGAACATCCTCAAGTAATATTCCCTCACACTCCCCCATTACTAAACTAAAAACCTATAGTGTCAAATACTCCAAGGATCAAACTAGAAAAATGGCTATAAATTGGTTTTATTCTCCTGTATATAGGCCTATACTACTCTTCTTAAGATTCCTTCTCATTAATTAATGAATAATATTATCCCGTCAACTCAAGCACAATAAAAAAACATTGGTAATAATAAAAATTGGGCATGGAAAGTAGACAACCAATCTATAAAAATAAAATAATTATAGGGCCTAATCGCTAGAATGAAGAGTTACCACATGAAACTCTCTCTCCCCTAATAGTTAAATCACATTGTTAGCAAAATAATGTTATCATAGAGACATCCTTAGGTAGAGTCTCTAATATCAAAGGTCTAATTAGAGGATTTACTAATTTATCAAGATATCTCATTAGGGGTTCACAATTGAATAAAGGATTGGTATCGTGTCTATAAACACTATGGAAAAATAATATTGGACATAGATCTTACTTCATACCATGCCTAAAGCCTCATGGTCATAATCCTTCATTACTTGTAACCATCCATGTCCCTGGCTACCAGCTCCCCGATCCTGGAATGGACCTCCTAAATGTGGTAGTTATGGTAGAAAATCATATAATCAACAACTGCCTATATCTCTCTAAGATTCTATTTCATTTCCACCACCCTATAGACCTCTCAACTTAAGCCACTGCCTCAAACTTGGTGGCCCATCGATCATCTCCCTATCTACTGCATGGTGGGTAAAACATACTCATGCGATGTGACTATATCCATCATAGGTATAACAAAACATATCCTTTTATTGACTATATTTTCCTCAAGGCCTCCATGAATTCCAATATATCATATGTTGCAACCTTCCAGTCCAATATCTCCTACTTGTTTTCATCCAATCCTACTCACCCTGGTCTCAAAGAAATTTATCCCTAAAAAAATCATGGTGCACACTCAGCCTCCACACATCATCATATGATTATATTAGAGATAACCATTGATCATTATGACATGATAAATCCACTTGAACAAGATGAGGTGGGTTTAAACACTACTCAATAGGTGAAAGTACTGCTAACTATCCACTTTGAGAGGAAACCTCATGATTAGGTCCCAGTATAAAGGCCTCATCACTCATCGAGTCATAACCACAACTAGATGATGAAATCCTAGTTAGATGTCATCACATAAAAATCCTATAGTAGTCAAGATATACCAATTTAAAAATACCATATCATGAGAGATAACTCAATAAGGGGATAAAAACAACAAATCATTCAAATATGATCCATGTACCATTATTTTTCTTGTAACTATTTCCTACATATATCAAGTTGAAAAACATGTTATAATAGTCTTGGTGAATGGATGCATTAGTCCCCACACCACCACTAGGTTCCCTGGCCTAGGAACCATACTCAAGAACCATTAACATGGTTTCCCCAGTCCCCAAACCAATACTCAAATATAAACTATCTCCAAACTCGTTTCCTAAGACAACATATTCTATAATACCACTCTATCATGACCAGACCCACTGAGGCATGCCTGACCAAGAGTAAGCTGAGATTGATACCCCAAGACCACCTCAAATAGTATAGGGGTTGATGGCTTGCATATAATGGGAATAACACACACATGGTATTCCTTATCCTAAATTCATTGTATACACGAACAAATCTCCACATCCACCAAGTAATAAAGTAAATAAAGATAACTGGTGGGAACACAATTCATGAATGAACCACAAACATCCCACATCAAAGTACGACATAAGTAAAAAATTGAAAAATATCCAAATGCAGGCCCACTAATACTATAAGAGAGTCTAATCTACTAATAATAGGGGGCTGATACCAAAAAGAAACTATTTTATCCATCTATCATCCATCTAGAACAACTAAGCTCCACCTAAGACGTCATTGAAATTCATGTCATCTTCATAAAAAAGAACACGTGTGGGAAGATCCCATGTAAGGATGAGTATAAACATACCCAAAAGTACACCCTAAAATAAAAAAACATAAAGAAGCAAAGAGGGAGTCATCTCTAAATCACAAAGTAAGGGTAATAAACAAGATAACCTAGATATAATCATCATAGTTACTCAATTGTAACACCCCAAGCTCCCATGATACGGTTCTCTTTCAATAATGCAATAGCTTGCATTGTACGCAAGTTCGAGATTCTAACACACCGTGACCAATCAAAGTAGTAGTTATGAATATTAATACCCAATTTTGAAAAATATATAAATTTTATATTTCAAAATGGACTTCATTTTTGTATTCAGAATATCGAAATTATCCTAAGTTGATTTTTTTGTAATTTTTTGAGAACTTCCAATTTTCTATGAATAGAGAAAATACTTAAAAACAAATTTTTTAATTAAAATAATTTATAGTGATCTATTATACTATTTAGTGGTTTTAAAGTATAATAATAATATATTTTTACCATTTTATCCAATGTTGGTCATTATAATTAATTTCACTTTGAAATTGGACATAAACAATTGTCAATCTTTTGATATATATTGTTTCTTAAAAACACGCTATTTGTTGTGACAGTGGGAATTAATTATTAAATTAATTAATTCAATTTATATGTTTTTAATTTTGTAAAATAGACATCATTTTTGAATTAGGAATATCAAATATATCTTAGGGTTAATTTTTGGTATTTTTCTGAAAAACATCAATTTTTAATGAATAGTGAAACCACTAAGTGGTAGTTAAAAAACTATTTTTTTGTTTAAATGAAATTTTACCACCTTTGTGATTTGAATTTCAAAAATATGACATACATAATTTTTATTAGGAAGTAAAATTTGGTTCAATGAGATTAAAATAATTTATGTTGAATAGTAACTTTTAAGTTCTATTAATCGCGATTAAAGGTAATTAGTGTAATTTAAGGTAAATATAATGTTATAATAATATGAAATTACCTTTACACTTGTCCTATACTTATTGTATGAGTCATGACCGACCAAGAAAATCCATGGGTCAACTTGGGGACCCCATGGAGCCACTTGGGTAAGAAAATGACATTAATAAATTTTTATTTAAAGTAAAAATAAAATTGTCACAAACATGTGTTGTTTTACTAAAACAATTATTACATGGGGTTACATAACATAACCTTTCGACTATAAATATTCATTGGAAAGATAAAAATATTTAATACATCATGGTAAGTTTTTTATAATTTTTAGACATTAAATAAATTTATTTATGACACGATGATGATTCAGCGATTACATCATTAATGAACGATTTAAATAAAATGAAAAGATAAGGTAAAATATAAGACTTACACTTGTATAAAGCCTATTGGATGGGTGGATTTCGAACCCTTATCACCTTATCCTAGAAATATATCATTGTGGGACCTTTAAAATCAGAAAGGCATTTCATAATAATGTAACATTTCATGACTTTCCAAGAGTGCCCCTCATCTCCTCTTATAAAAGGCCCCCACCTCTACCACCTTATTCACACCTTCAAAGCCATTTGGCTCGGCCAAAATCTACCCAAATACTCTCTCAACTTCCCTCTCTTACTCCTAGAAGACTCACTTTGGGCATAAGTCTTCCCAAGGAAGCCTTTGGCTCAAATCAAAAAGAGTTGCCCGATTTTAAAGGTAATGTCTTCACTTGTGTTCTTTTGTATTATTTTTCTTCTCCAACCCCTTAAACTATTTTTATTCCTTTTTAACAACATAATTATATTCAATATACTGGTATGTTGTTATGAGAAGGATTTTATTTACACTTACACACTCCTTCGTCTAATGGTTAAAGAACATATTGTTTCTGGGGGTGGCGAATTACTACCTCACGAAATGATGATTGTTCAATCTTCTTTTAACAAATTTAATGGTGGCCATTACGATGACACTATTTTTATATATGATATATATTATATTTATGTTTTCCTTAAGCTTCTTTATTTTTCATTTATGGCATACCTTTATGATTTCCATTATGGGTAAACGCGATAATTTCATTTTAGGAAGTGTGGACTACCGCCCCTCAAAGTGATTTGAATAGTTAATTCCATATGTAAGACGTATAAAGGATGGAGTTAATGATATTATATATGATATTATACTGGAATTATAATATAACTTTATATCATTATGATTTCGTTCCATTAAATATGAAATAGAAATGAAAGTAGCGTTCAAGCGTACATACGGCTTACCGTCTCCATGAACAGTGCATTTCATTTCTTACCTCTAAATGTTATGTAATATTATAAATACATGTATATATTGGATATATATGATATATATGATATCTACATAATGAATATAATTCTAGATATTATGGATATTTTACCACATAAACAACTTGTAATTATAAGAAATTTATTTTTGACTGAAGTACCAAGGATCGACAAAACAACCGTTATTAAATTAAATGATTACATAAGGTTCATAAAATGTTAATAAGTGATATAAAAGGGATAATGAACTTGAAAAAGTTTATTAATAAAGTATAAATTAACTCTAGTTTATTATTCAAAAGATTAAAGAATGATCGAGTCAAGTCGGACACGAGGTAAGGGAACTTCTTAACCCAATTTCCGTTCTTTGGGTTAATCTCCTACTTTCAAATTATGTCATGATATTATTATGTCTTGTATTGTATTTGTACTTTCTTTATGTGTACTTATAGTGAATACACATAATAGATATATTTTATTTAAAAAATGATCTTTTTAAGGGACTTTGTCTCAATCTTCTTTCATGGAGGCATATTTTGTTTTAATACAAGACTTTCTTTTATACGGTGTATAAACCCCTTTGACTTTTATGTTTACTAAAAAGAAATATTTTTTATACGAATAATTTTACTAAACAACAAAAGGGAATTTTTTTTGTCGTACGTATGCGACGAAAACGACTTCTCCACCTCTGTGACTATTATTTGAGTTTCGGCTTCCTTTACAAGCCATAACTTTTTTTAAAAGAAAAATAAATACCATGTTATACTTATTTTATTTTGGTATTGAAAATGGTTTTGATAATGTTTTGATTATATCAATGTGTCATATTGATATCTTGTGATTGAAATGTGGAAATTTTATGTTTCCTTTATGCAAGTTTTATGTGATATGATTATGTTATGGTTTATGATATTTTTAATCCTTTTCATAAAAGGAATGCATTAGACTTAATAAATGATGGGTGGAGCCCACTATAGCTCCTCGATGCATCAGTAGGTCTCATGAGAAAAACTAGAGTCTTGGCACAAGGCCTTGAAAAAATCTTATTTGTATTCTTGGCACGAGACCTTGGCTATGTGGTTATGATAGTCTCGCATTATGAATTCCATCATTATGAAAGTTGTTATTGATATTGCATGTGATTATTCAACTAGTATAATATCCATGTGAATAAGTAAATGGAATTATTTCATTTTATTTTTTCCATACTAGGTTGAAGTTCAAGTTTAAAAGGATTTTTTTAGTTATACATTACCTTAAATGTTTATGTTTATTTATGAAAGTTTCCGCTATATTGTTATCCTTACTGAGCATCTGAGCTCACCCCTTTCTATGTTTTATTTTTCCTAGGATGTGAAGAAATATTTTATGACTGGCCTATAGGGATAGTCTGAAAGGGATATGAGTGTGGACTAGGGAGACTATGTTATTGTAGTTTTTCACTTTATGATGTAATGTAACATTTAAGAATGTATCTAGTGTTTTCAAGGTTACTAAACTAATCAGTCTTTTGAGACTTGATCTTTTGTGATCATGCCAATGTTACATAATAATGCACCGAATCTGGGTAACTGGGGTCAGGGCGTTACAGTTGGTATCAGAGGCAGTTTAGTACTAACCTTGGAAGCTAGATTTAGATAAACTCTCATTAGAGCACATATCCATAAGATAGACTTTGAGGATTAGTATAGAAGAACTTACTAGAATTTTGGTAAAGTATAGATTTTGTGTATTTTCTGAGAAATACATCCTTGTCTGGATATGAGCAGGTAGAGGCGGCTCTGGCACATATGTACCTAGGGGTAATACCTGAAAACGCCACCGTGAGCTAGACTCAAATGAGAACTGGTGCACAACAATGGGACTTGCTGCACTCTTGGTTATGACACTCCTGGGGGATATGCTTAGGATAATTCTCATTTTCTTTACAAACCATTATGAAGGTTTTATGAGTATATAACTCCTCAAAGAAAACCTTTTTATGATTATGGATTATATACATAAACTGTTCAATTTATGTTAGGTGTTTTGCAAGTTCGTTATTTTGTATTTCGATTCATAAACTAATCTAGTTTATTCCATTGTTTAGAAATGCCGCCTAGTGGAAGGAATCAAAACTATATCAATGCACACACTCCATGTAGGGATTTCCTTCCTGCTCAAGATAATTATAATGGAGCTAGTGATACAACTAGTGCTGATCAGCTTATTTCCATACTGGGAAAACACACTCAGGTTATGAATAATAACCTTACTCGTATGGAGCACCCTGATCTGCAACATAGAGGATCAATGTTAGATCGCTTCATGAGGCAACAACCACCAACATTTAATGGGGGTACAAATCCATTAGTAGCTGAGCAATGGATAAATTCCCTAGAGAAAATATTTCAAGATTTAGGGAGTAGTGAAAGGAAAAAAGTAGTCATGGTAGCTTACTGCATCACTGAAGATGTTGATCAATGGTGGCCATTGATTCAAAACACAAAGGAAGATGATGAAGTATCAAATATGGAATGGAGGGAGTTCAAAGAGATTTTCTTAGAAAAATACTTTCCTCATGACTATCGAGCTGATATGGAAAGGCAATTTCTGAGTCTGAGACAAAAGGAGGATGAGAATGTCACAAAGTATGAGGATAACTTTACAAGGTTAGCGAGGTATGCTGCAGATTATATATGTAACCCAAGAAGTAAGATTGATCATTTCTTTGATGGATTAAAACCATTTCTCTATCGAGCATTATTATCACAATCTTTCTCAACTTACGAAGATATGGTCTCGTGTGTTGTCAAGATAGAAAAGGAATTCTCTAAGTCTTATGACATCAAATTAAAGTAAGAGAAGAAGAGAACGGTGGAACAAGAGACAGATAAATGGAAAAAGGGAAAGAAGGATTTTTCATTATTTGATAATTGTGGGAATAATAACCCAAGTACTTGCCTAAAAGGAATGGGAGTTTGTTATAAATGTGGAGAAAAAGGTCACTAGACTTGTGATTGTAAGGGAAAGAAAGAGGCTGTCAATGTTAAATGATACAATTGGAGGGAAATAAGGAATTATGCAAATGAATGTCCTAAGAATCAGGGAAAATTATCTCAGAAAAGGCCAAGGGATCAAGGCCAATATTATACTGTTACTACATATGAAGTTGAATAATTATTGTATTTGTGTTTTTGGACTCAAAAACTATATTATGGTTATAAGAATAATGTGAAATATATATAAGGATTATACTGCAGTACTTGTTCTTTTCATTAAGGTTTTAATATGATGAAGGTAATCATATTTTTAGTATATGACAATAAGAGAAACTTTACTTTATTTTGGGAATATGATGTTACAATTGATTTTGGAATTTAGAGACCTTTTAGAGAAAATCTGGACAGAGGTATTTTGGATAACTATAAAGGTTGGAATGGATTAAGTTTAAGTTTGGATGGTATTATTTAAGGTTAAGGAATTTCTGAAGATTATTTTTTTGTATATTATAATACTATAGTTTTAGGAAAAGGACAACCTGCAGGTCGGGGAATAACCCGTCGCGTTCGAAAAATCAGTAGGAATAAAACCCACAACCATAGTGCGACATGCCTTTATTACCTACCACTAGCCTACAGAAAGTCCCTAGTTATTACAAAAATAGTTTTCCTAATCTAAATGGTATGTGTTAATTTTTGGAACCTTGTACTATTAGGATAAATATAGTATTTTTGAGTTCTATTATCTTTTTGAGTGAAAGATGGGTTTGTGGTAAAAATTTATTAAAGAATGAAAAGTCTACATGACAAGTATGTATATTTCCTTACATTCTTAGTAAATCTCCTAAATAAATTTCTTAACGGTATGAAAGGTAACTTAAAACAAAAACATTTTCGGTTATCTTTTCCTACTGGGGAATCATTGATCGTTTAACCAATCACAAGTTTCTGATTTTTTTATAGTTAACTTTCTCCTAATTCTGCTTTTTACAACTCTCTATTAGACCTTGATGGTTTGTTTCTCCTCCATATCTATGTTTTCATAGAATCCTAGTATGGGATATCTCAGGTGACCTTTGTACTTCTCTTTCTTTCTTTTAAAGTTATATTTTTATTAACCCTATTTCAGATGTGGGTTTTCCACAAAGGAATTTTCTATTTTCAACCTTTTATTTTCAAAGAAATATTTCAAATTGTGAGGATGCAATTTATTGAAGGAATGGAGAATGTAACACCCCAAGCTTCTATGATACGCTTCTCTTTTAATAATATAATAGCTTGCATTGTACACAAGTTCGAGATTCTAACACACCGCGACCAATCAAAGTAGTAGTTATGAATAGTAATACCCACCTTTTGAAATTATATATATTTTATATTTCAAAATGGACTTCATTTTTGTATTCGTAGTATCGAAATTATCCTAAGTGGAATTTTTTGTAATTTTCTGAGAACTTCCAATTTTTTATGAATACAGATAATACTTAAGAAAATTTAATAAAAATAATTTATAGTGATAAATTATACTATTGAGTGGTTTTAAAGTATAATAATAATATATTTTTACCATTTTATCCAATGGTGGTCATTATAATTTATTTCACTTTGAAATTTGACATAAACAATTGTCAATCTTTTTATATATATTGTTTCTTAAAAACACGCTATTTATTGTGACAACGGGAATTAATTATTAAATTAATTAATTCAACTTATATGTTTTGAATTTTGTAAAATAGACATCATTTTTGAATTAGTAATATCAAATATAGCTTAGGGTTAATTTTTGGTATTTTTCTGAAAAACTTCAATTTTTAATGAATAGTGAAACCACTAAGTGGTAGTTAAAAAACTAAATTTTCATTTAAATGAAATTTTACCACCTTTGTGGATTGAATTTCAAAAATCTGACATAAATCATTGTCATCAGGAAGTAAAATGTGGTTCAATTGTATTAAAATAATTTTTGGTGAATAGTAACTTTTAAGTTCTATTAATCGCGATTAAAGGTAATTAGTGTAATTTAAGGTAAATATAATGTTATAATAATATGAAATTACCTTTACACTTGTCCTACCCTTATTTTATGAGTCATGTCCGACCAAGACAATCCATGGGTCAACTTGGGGACCCCATAGAGCCACTTGGGTAAGAAAATGACATTAATAATTTTTTATTTAAAGTAAAAATAAAATTGTCACAAACATGTGTTGTTTTACTAAAGAAATTAGTATATGGGGTTACATAAGTTAACTTTTCGACTATAAATTTTCATTGGAAAGATAAAAATATTTACTACATCATGGTATTTTTTTTATAATTTTTATACATTAAATAAATAAATTTATTTATGACACCATGATGATGCAGCGATTACCTCAGTAATGAACGATTTAAATAAAATGAAAAGATAAGGTGAAATATAAGACTTAAACTTGTATAAAGCCTATTGTATGGGTTTATTTAGAACCCGTATCACCTTATCCTAGAAATATATCATTTTGGGACCTTTAAAATCCGAAAATCATTTCATAATAATGTAACATTTAATGACTTTACAAGAGTGCCCCTCCTCTCCTCTTATAAAAGGCCCCCACCTCTACCACCTTATTCACACCTTCAAATCCATTTGGCTCGGACAAACTCTGCCCAAATACTCTCTCAACTTCTCTCTCTTACTCCTAGAAGCATCACTTTGGTCAGAAATCTTCCCAAGGAAGCCTTTGGCTCAAATCAAAAAGAGTTGCCCGATTTTAAAGGTAATGTCTTCACTTGTGTTCTTTTGTTTTATTTTGCTTCTCCAACCCCTTACACTATTTTTATTCCTTTGTAACAACATCAGTATCTTCAATATACTGGGATGTTTTTATGATAAGTATTTTATTTACACTTACACACACCTTCATCTAATAGTTAAAGAACATACTGTTTCTGTGGGTGGTGAATTACTGCCTCACAAAACGATGATTGTTCAATCTTCTTTTAACACCTCTCATGGTGGACATTATTATGACACTATTTTTATATATAATATATATTATGTTTATGTTTTCCTTATGCTTCTGTATTTTTCATTTATGACATACCTTTATGATTTCTGTTATGGGTAAACGCGATAATTTCATTTTAGGAAGTGCGGACTACCACCCCCTCAAAGTGATTTGAATCGTTAATGCCATATGTAAGATGTATAATGGATGGAGTTAATGATATTATATATTAAATTATACTGGAATTATAATATACCTTTATATCATTATGATTTCATTCCATTAAATATGAAATAGAAATGAAAGTAGCGTTCATGTGTACGTACGGCTTACCGTTCCCATGAACGGTGCATTTCATTTCTTACCTCTAAATGTTATGTAATATTATAAATGCATGTATATACCTGATATATATGATATATATGATATATAAGTCATGAATATAATTCTAGAGCTGATGGATATTCTACCACATAAACAACTTGTAATTATAAGAAGTTTATTTTTGACTGGAGTACCAAGGATCGACAAAACAACCATTATTAAATTAAAAGATTACATAATGTTCATAACATGGTAATAAGTGATATAAAAGGGATAATGAACTGAAAAGGGTTATTAATAAAGTATAAATTAACTCTTGTTTATTATTCAGGAGATTAAAGAATGATCGAGTCAAGTCGGACACGAGGTAAGGGAACTTCTTAACCCAATTTCCGTTCTTTGGGTTAATCTCCTACATTCAAATTATGTCATGATATTATTATGCCCTATCTTGTATTTTTACTTTATTTATGTGTACTTATAGTTAATACACATAATAGATCTATTTTATTTTAAAAATGATATTTTTAAGGGACTTTGTCTTAATCTTCTTTCATTGAGGCATATTTTGTTTTAATACAAGACTTTCTTTTATACATTGTATAAACCCATTTGACTTTTATGTTTATTCAAAAGGAATATTTTTTATACAAATAATTTTACTAAACGACAAAAGGGGATGTTTTTTTTGTCATATGTATGCGGCGACAAAGACTTCTCCGCTGCCGTGACCATTATTTGAGTTTCGGCTTCCTCTACAAGCCATAACTTTTTTTAAAAGAAAAATAAATACCATGTTTTACTTTTCTTTTATTTTGGTATTGAAAATAGTTTTGATAATGTTTTGATTATATCAATGTGTTGTATTGATATCTTGTGATTGAAATGTGGAAATTTTATGTTTCCTTTATGCATGTTTTATGTGATACGATTATGTTATGGTTTATGATATGTTTAAACCTTTTCATATAAGGAATGCATTGGATTTAATAAATGACAGGTGGATCCCGCTATAGCTCCTTGATGCATCTGTAGGTCTCATTAGACAAACTAGTGTCTTGGAACAAGGCCTTGACAAAATCTTATTTGTAGTCTTGGCACGAGGCCTTGGCTAAGTGGTTATGATAGTCTGGCATTATGTATTCCATCATTATGAAAGTGGTTATTGATATTTCATGTGATTATTTGAGTAGTAGAATATCCATGTGAATAAGTAAATTAAATTATTTCATTTTATTTTTTCCATATTAGATTGAAGTTCAAGTTTAAAAGGATTTTGTTTTAGTTATACATTGCCTTAAATGTTTTTGTTTATTTATGAAAGTTTCTGCTATATTGTTATCCTTACTGAGCATCTGAGCTCACCCTTTTCTATGTTTTATTTTTTCCAGGATGTGATGAAATATTTTTTGACTGACCTGCAGGGATAGTCTGAAGGGGATATGAGTGTGGACTATGGAGACCATGTTATTGTAGTTTTTCACTTTATGATGTAATGTAACATTTAAGAATGTATCTAGTGTTTCCAAGGATACTAAACTAATTGGTCTTTTGAGACTTGATCTTTTGTGATCATGCCAATGTTACGTAATAATGCACTGAATCTGGGTAACTGGGGCCGGGGTGTTACACAAGCCTCAAAGTATGGTTTGTCTCAGCCAGCTACATGTATATTATTATCCTATCTCTCACTTTCTAAATCCTCAAAAATTCTTCATGATAACTTCCATATGAAAATTTTATAGGATCCTTTCCCTGTAAAAGTTGGTGAAATACCAGACCCTAATAGGGGATTCCTCTCCTATCCAAGTTCTATAGACTGGTGAAATTTACTCCACTAGTAGAGGATCCCTACCATGGTAATGTGGGTAAAATAACCAACTCTATCTACCCCCAATAGATAATCCCTACACCACTCATACTCACATGGGATAAATTATAATCCTTAGGAGGTTCACTATCCCATAGGATGAGATACATGACTCTCCTTATGGATTTAGAGGGGAACCCCAATACTAAGAAAAACTTCTCCATATTCTATGGAAGTACATGATGTTCATAGTAAGGTACACAGTGTATCTCTCTAAGTCCCATTCCACTTGTGTTCTTTCATCTCACATAACATAGCTTCCTTCATACATGGTGTTTTGTGATGACATTTGATGTGTATAATTTTATTCTATTACCCATGCATGTATCATATTCCCACATCCATGTACTTTTTCAATACATGGGGTGTTACCTAATACAAAAATAGCATGTGGGGTTACTTATCTCTCAATAATATACTCCGTATACACACCAATATAGATATCCAAGTATCACACGATGTTTGGGTCCCCCTATTGGAATGTGATACTTAATTTTCCTTATAAATACTATTTGTCGCATGATCAAGATACACATAGTGTGTTCATCCAAACTACACACCATATAGATTAGTATTTTTATATAATTATAGAACTTTTTATGCATCTATGATTTTGTCACCAAAATCCTTATGTTTTATTAAGAATATCACATATGATGTCTAGATCCATGTTGATCGATACCATAACATCACCAGTGGCCAGATTCTAACCACCCTTTTCTTGTAAATCACCTATCATCACACCTCTAGAGTACCCACACGATCCAAATCATGAAACCACTTTCACCTACACCAACATAGGATCTCCTTCATCACAACCACACCTTTCTCACATCTCTGATACTGACATCGAACTTGTATAATTTTTTTTAGAAATAATGAAGTATCATACCATGAAATGGGTTTCTGACTCTATTCAAATCACTATCCAATCGAACAGTAGTGATGAATGAAGAACAGAGTGAGAAAATCACAAATCAAAAAATTGAGGAAACCATTACTGGATATGTTAGGCTTTACTAACATATTTAATGAAAGAATTATTAATCATTGGGGTTTCAAATAAATAATCAATTCATATATCTATAAATAAAATAAACAACCTGAAATACAATAAATAATGATCAATGAATTAATTCTAAATGAATTAATATGTGTTTATCACTATACTAAAGAATGAGGAATTAATAAACCAAAAAAATCCCTACCTTGATATCAGATTGATCACTACTGAAGAAAAATTCCACACTGTTGTCTTTTGAAAGATCTAAGGACTTTTTCAAGGATGATAAGACCCAGAGTATTTCAATCGTCGATCCTCGGTCCATGATCACCAGATCATCAAAGTCTCTCCGAGGGTGATGATTCCATCCTCTAAATCTCCCAAAGTTATATGGATAATCCTATAGATTGGATCTAACATGGTATAAATAGATGATAATCAAGGTTTAGACATAAATTAGATAATAAATAAATAAATAAATTTTAATTTATTTATTTTTATCTAATATATGTTAGTGACTACACTCTATAAAAATGTATGACACAAAAAAAACTTATGTTGTGCTGAGGGTAAAACATAAATTATGGCTTAAATAGCAGTATCATTTTTACCATATGAGACACTATTCTAGAATTATCCCATTATTTCTAAAAAGCATCCCATGTGGGGTATATTGTATTTAATATTTTTAATATATCAATATTAAGCCTCTACAGTTCCTAGAACTTCATGATGCATCTATGCTTATCTCTAGAAATATTATTCAACATTATAGTGTCAAATAAAAATTTTAGAGTCATTACATCTCCCCACCTTCAAGGATTTTTTTCCTAAAGAGAGAAAACATACTCAATAAGTGTGGTTAATAAGCTCACATCTAGTTCTAAAACTCACATAAGCTTTTATAAAGGTTATCATGATTCCAATATATGCACACCAAGGGAATCACTCACCCATGAAGGGTTTTCTCATGTTGATCCTTGTTCGTTACCAAGTAATATAAGAAGGTAGTTCCATATTCTATTTCTATATCACCCCAGTTGATGATGTGAGATGGTTCATACACATATCTCTTTATCTATGAAACATAGAAGATGTCATGAACCTGGTTTAACTGTAGTGGTGAGGTATTCCAACATTAAAACTGTATGAATTATCTAGAAGGGGTTGGTGAATCTAGAAAATAACTTGCCACCCCTGCCAAATCTCTATAGTCCACACTTAGGCTAGACATTAAGGAATACAAGATCTCCATCATTGACCTCCAAATGACTCTTCCATTGGTCCACATAGGAATTATGAGGGATTTGGGAAATCCTCATCCTCTCCTGGATGATCTTCACATTCTCTATAGTCACTTAGACTAACTATGGGTCCATAATTTATGACTCTCCTTGCTCCTTCTAAAACAATATTGATCTATAGTGTCTCCCTTACAAGGCCTTGAATACTGTCATACCAAAGGTGGAATGATAAATATTTTTATAATGAAACTTTAATAAGGGTATATTATCCTTCTATCTATAACCAAAGTCCACATGCTAGCCTGCAACATATCCCTTGAGGCCTAAATGGTCTTCTTAGTTAGGCTACCTAGTTGGGGAGAGAACGTCATGCTTATCTAAAATTGAGACACAATAACCTCTTTTAATACTATCCATAATCAATTACTAAAGCAAGAATCATGGTTCCAAACAATAATTTAGGTAACTCTATGAATCTATATTTTCTCTTTTATTCACAAACATTCAAATCTCTCCACTAAACTCTACTCTCGGATGGAAAGAAAGTGCATCAAGCTGGTGCATCGGTCTATGATATCCCTGACAGAGTCATCAAAATCTCACTATTAATGTATTCTCCATCACAAAATACAAGGATATACTATCTCACTTAAAATTTTTAACCTCAAGGGGTTGGTATAAACTCACTGGTACCTTGGACTTCACCTGGTGGAAAGTGAGGCATTTATAGATAATAATAGCTACATTATGCTTCATCCTCAACCACCAAAACTGATATTGAAGGTCCTAATACATCTTCTCCACTCATATATGTACCACTAAGAGTGATGTAGGAAACACCATCATCACATCCTACCATAACATGATTAGAAAAATTATTCATCCTTTGAAAAGGATGATATGATCCCCTTATTTAGAAAATCCATCAAAAACATGTCTTATGAAGATCTGACCACACAATACCCCACTATATAATCACTAAGTTGTGCCTCCCTAACATGTTGGAGAAGAATAAGATGGGTAAAAACTATCAACTATAGGTATTAAATTATTCCCTCGTCCACTATGGATAACTGTAACAATGTTGGATGCTCTAATACCTCGCTCAAAAACTATGAATGTGATTTCCTAATGATAGAATCTACCACCATGTTCTCTTTTCTAAGAGTATAGACTCTCCCTAAGTCATAGTCCTATAGGAACTCAATTCATTGTCTCTACCTCAGGTTAATATCTTTCTAAGAGAATTTATACTTGAGACTCTTAAAATCGGAATAGACAACTAATCAGTCTCCCATAATATAATTCCACCAAGTATTCAAAATTAACACTACTATTACCAACTCCAAATCATGATTTAGATAATTATACTCATGAGATCTCAAATATTAGGATCCATAAGAAAAAATTGATTGCTTATGAATCAAAACACCACCAATACGAGCTTTGTAGGCATCATAAAATACAACATACTCAACTCCATCCTCTGAATTCTCAATATGGGGTGATCATCAACCTCTACCACAAATCCTTAAAAATATACTATAATTTTTCCATTCACACTAAAGGGTTCACCTTTTGGGTTAAGTCACTAAATTTTATTGTCGCTTTAGAGAAACTGAGCATGAATATTTATTAATATCCAACCAACCCAAGGAATATTCACACCTCTCTCAAGATTTTGAGGAGATCCCAATATATCATTTCCTCGATCATTACTAGGTATAATGCTACTACCTCCTTTTAGATGACATTTCATGGAAAGTGGACCACTTTAATTCATTACTCATGATTATCATAAAGTGGATTCTCCTATATTACATCCAAGATCATCCACAAAAGTATCATGTTCTCCTCTTTGAATGATGAGTATATGAGGATTTAATCTATGAAGACCACCATGAACTAGTCCAGTAAGGGATGAAAGATTATATTAATGATTACCATTAACATATATAGGGTTTTATTCACACCAGATATCATAAAAATTTACTCATAGTGACCATAGAGTCAATAAAACTCTATCTTTGGTATATCCTCCCCTCAAACCCAAAGCTGGAGATAACCCTTCCTAAGGTTAGTCTATATGAACCACTTCACCCCCTTTCAACTAGTCAAATAGATCATCAATTATCAGAGGTGGATACTTATTCTTGATATTCACATCATTCAAGAATCAATAATAGTTGTATAACCTCAAAATACCATCCAACTTCTAGGAGAATAACATTGAGGATACCCAAGGTGGAAACACTGGGTCTGATGAAGTTATTCGTCTATAAGTCCTCCAACTTTACCCTATACTCCTTAAACCTTTTAGGAGACATATGATATACTAGAATACATTTCTGGAAAGTCCTTAGGTTCACATATATATAGAAGTATATCTCTCAATTTGGAGATAATTTTGGAACGTCCTTGAGGAATACACCCTCGTACTCCTCCTTTACAATAGTGAACTGAAAACCTATGGTTCCCGCTACCCCAAGGGTCAAACTAGTTAAATGATTAGAAATTGGTAGTATCCTCTTACATATGGCCTCAACATACTCTAATTGAGAATCCTTCTCACCAATGAAGGAATAATATTGTCCCATAAACATATACACGCATGAACCTTGATAAAATAAAATTTTATTGAATATTTTATTAATAATAAATTATATAATTTATTCAAATTGTGTTAAATATGTTTATTTATAAAATATTTGGGATTAGATCATTCATTTGAAAATTTGATGAAAATTCAATCTTTACCCTTTAAAGTACACTATAGTAATTCATAAATGAATATTTTAATTTGAATTATTTGAACTCAACATATCATAGAAATTTTCCTCACTCAATGGTATAAAACTCATATTCAGGACTATCGAGCTAAATTTTGCATTTGGTTGGAGTAAAAGGGCCATGGAGTCAAAGATGGGTTGGACCTACCAGATTAGACACCACATTATTATTTGAGCCATAAATTCTTCATCCATGCTTGGAATGGGTCCAAATTTAGAGAGGATATCGATAAAAAAAATTTAACAACCTATCCTTTGGGAAGGAAAGTTGATTCATGCATTTTTTGGTAAATAAGGAATTACTAGTTGGATTAAAATATTTTTTCGAATTTCCCCATTCACACTTGAAACCACTTGTAACCTAGCCTCCCCTCTACTCTATAAATATGTAGTTTTATCATTTGGATGGTTTAAAACGTGAATTTGGATATTTAAGGTAGTGGAGAATTGGTTTCACTCCATTTATCCAGGCATTTCAATAGGGATAGATCTTAGAGATTGGATCCCTTCATCGAAGCCTTATTCTTCTTAACTTTCTGATATTGTTGTAATTTCAATAAACACTTATTTTATCTTCCATTTATTATGTTATTTTAAATTTTTTTCTTCTATTAATATTCCTAATTGGTATGTAAATCAATAGTAGAAAAATTATTAGGTTATAACCTTTCCACGACCTTTTCAAATACAAAACATGATGACTACACCGCCCATGGAAGAGTAGTTATTTTTAGTAAACGATCTACTTCATACCTTCTTCATTCATTTATTTTGAATCAACAGGATAATATAATTAAAATATTATGATTTATGAATTTTGTTTTTAAATTAAAAGAAACTAATAAAGCAATTTAACAATTAACACAAAACTCACAGGGTTGAGTGATGTATGAATTGTGAGAGCACGGTCTTAATCGGTGAAACAAAAGCACATAGGATAAATTTATAGAGTTCAAATATAATCTCTAAAAAAAACTCATCAACATTTTACAGAATGGATTTGTGCCCTAATTTAGCATTTACCATAATCTATACTTAGAATATAAATCAAAGTAGGGTGCTACGATTTCATGTTCTGAAGCTAGCCTAGGGTTTAATTCAGTTCATCTTTGTGGTAAGTTTATTTCTTTTAGGGTTCATGGATTAAAAAATTAGTGGATAATAATTAAGTTGATGTTAATTTAAATTATAATTAAGAATAATTAAATTAATAGGTAGATTTATATCAATCAATCATTTTAAAATATTTTCTATAAAAATATCTTCTCATTGCACCTTATTAATCAAATTTTATTTTAAAAATAAAAAAATGCAATATTCTTCCAGCATACTTATTATTATTTTATAAATGATAAAAAACCCATCCTTTTAAGTATTTTTTTTCTTAAATTTTATTTTATTTTAAAATACCTTTAACATGTTTTTAAATTTACTTTCTCCTTTGAGAGAAAGCCTTGGTCATCCACTCTACTGCACCTAAATAACCCAAAAACAAACATCATTTGAGAGAACCTATGGAAACATCTTTCAAACCCTCATTTATAACAATAAAACTAGGAATGGAAATAATATAACCAATATATACCATTAAAATAATCATAGGTCCTCATCACCACTATAAATAGTTCCCACATAAAACTCTCTCTCCTCAAAAATCAATTAACACCACCAGTAGAAGAGGGTGACCATGGATACTTTCTCAGTTTGAGCCTCTAATCTCAAGGGACAAACTAGAGGCTCTTATGATATCTTAAGATCTCTCATTGAGGGTTAAACAATAAATGAAGGCTCATGCCTATGTCTATAAACCCTACTAAAGAATAGAGGAAACAATCATACCTCTTACTATGCCTGGATCCTCAGGGTCATATCCTCTAGTTCTTGTAGTCATATATGTCCTAGGCTACCAGCTCCCTGGTCCTGGAATAGACCTCATAAAGGTGGTAGTGGTGGTAGATTATCATAGAATCAAACACCAACTATAGCTCTCCAAGATTTCCTGCTATGTATAGCACCCTATGAACCCCCCAAATCAAGTTAATGCCTCTGACTTGGAAGCCCATTGGCCATCTCCTTATCTAATGTATAGTTGTTCAAACATACAAATGATATGGGACCACATCCATCACAGGTATAAAAATACCTCGCCACCATTTGACTATATTGTCCTCAAGGTCATCGTGCATGCCAATATCTCATATGTCTTGACCTACAAACCCTACATCACCCACTAGTTGTCAAATAATCCTACTCTCCCCATACTCTATAAGATCACTACCTTAGAAACTCACAGTGCACACTCAGCCTCCACACATCATCATCCAACATTATAAGAGCCAACCATGGATCATTTGGACACAATGTATCCATCTGAACTATATTTAGTGGGTTTATGTGATACTCATGAGGTGAAATTACTACTCATTATTCACCCAGGGAAAAAACCTCATGATCATATCCCTATATAGAGGCCTCATCACCCATCAGTTCATAACCATGAATCCTATATGGAATCCTACACTATAAGAAAAACAGTATTTTATGTTGTTTTTTAAAAACATCGAGGTTTTAACTACCTCCTATTAATATTTAGTGTTTATTAAAACCATCGTGTTTTCCCAGACATTAATTAATTAGAGTTTTTTTTTTTGATATTTTTTGTGGTTCGGTGAAACTATTTCTCATCTATATTTGGCTATGATTTAAAAAACACTGTAGAAATGAACTCAAAAGATATGTTTTTGAAAATATTTATCTAACATTATGGTGTTTAAAATCCCTAAATTAATATATATGATGGTTTTAAAAAACATTATTATCTAGTGGTGGTTATAACCACGAAAATAATATACATGGATGTTTTTTGAAAAAAAAACATTATTTAGCTATAGTTATAACCACCTATAATAAATTATCAATGGTTTATAAATCTTTTTTAATTGTTTTTAGTGACTCACGGTTGTTATAACCCAAGATAATTAAATAAAAAATGTAGATATTAACACCTTGAAATCTACCACCACCTCTAGAATAAAAATACAAATATATATATAATATATAGAATTCAATAATTTCAATGCTCAAATGAAACATAAAAAATAAAACATTTATATAAACTAATAGATTATCATATCATAAAATAGAACAGTAAAATGTTTCAAAAGTATAAAAAATAATTTTTACTCATAAATACAACCCATAAAAAGACGAATCCAATATTAATAATGCTCTACTATATAATCTCAGTTGCCTCTAGATGATACATGCTCCTAATTTTTATATCAAATATCAAATTCTACTGTATCTGGTTCCTAAATTAAAGAAAATTTGAATAAAAATTATTTTTTATTAAATAGTATATAATTTATTTTAAAATATTATAATAATATAAACATATCAAAATAAATGTTACAGATTCAATAAAACTATAATATATCATATCGGGGATACAATTTCCATAGGAATTCCCCTAGTAATGTCCTTAAATAATGTACCTAATGCACTCCCCATCACTTTAAACATCTCATCTCAAGCTATCAATTGTTTCTCCTACTCCTATATTCTATTCTTGAGAATGTAAATTTTACTTTGTGATTCTAATAAATCAAGACAAGTAACAGTACTCGATACTGCATGAGGAGGTATCATAGTGAATAGAGAAGGTCACATCCCAAACTCTCATGAGGGGGTACCCCATAACCCAATCCTTAAACATGACCAGAATACTTCTTACCCAAAACATGGTAAATGGCAACCCTGTGGGATACTAACACTGATTGTGAGATATTTTCATCCCAATATGGTTGAATTCCCACTCCGGGGTACCCAATGCATTGGAGGGATATCATGGACCCACCCATCCTTATTTTATTATAAAACCACTCATCATTTTATTATCATGAAACCATCTATCCTTGGTTAATAATGTAACCACCTGTTTATGTTTTATAATGGAACAAACTTTATTTGGTTTATAATGGAACCACCCATCATCATAAACAATGTCCAAGAACCGTATCATGAATAAAATACATATAAAATTAATTTCATAATAAAATCATTGAAAAAACGTTTATTCTTTTTAGAACTTGATTAATTCATGGAAAAGAAATGGGTTCTATGACATATATTTGAAACATGATTACCCATGAAACATAAATGGGTTCCATGTCAATATCTTCGATAAAATATTAATCCATCTATATAAACAATGTGGATGGTATCATTAAAAAATATCCCCATTGGATCATAAGTAACATCAAGGTTTTTTATGTTGATGAATGGAGATACCATTAAAAATGTTTTTGAGGAAAATAACCTTTTTCATTTTTTAAATATCTTTTAAAAACAAAAAAAATCACAAAAATATTAAAAAATAATTTTATTTGAAAAAATCCTTGGAAATATATATAGGTAACTTTAAGGAAAATAATGGACATAACGACATGAAAATTTATTCAGGATATAATTGTTAAAAATAAACATTATTTTAAAAAAATTGAAAGAGGGAGTCAAAAGTGACCAATTTAGAAAATGTTAAGAAAATTTCTTTTAAAAACATTTCAAATAAGGTAAAATATCATATGAAATCACTTTATAAAATCATTTAATTTTGGAAAAAAATATGATTTTTTTAGAAAACATGGATATGGAAGAGAAAGATACCCAATCTAAAATAAAATACAATATTGGTGTCACTTACAAAGGACTTGATTGATATTTATTCAATAAATAATAAAGGAAATGGAAATAAAACATATTGAACACATTCATAAACATTGGGTAATAAATATTTTTTTTTGAATAAAATAATATAATAGTATTTTCTTCAAAAGATCCTTGAACATAAAAAATCTCGAAAGTAATGAGATTGTAACATAATGTCCTTGCCACTTTGGTAACTCTTAAAACACAATACCCAGGAAATAATATCATAAAAATGATTCTTTAAATATAATGAACATAATTATTTTAATTATATAACATATAGAAGGTTGGTATTTACATCCCAAAAAGTAATATAGGTTCATATCATAAATGTATGTCTCAAATAAATAGAATTTGAGCTGAATAACCCTTACCAAAATCATACCATTGAATTTAAGAATTTTTCGATGAATCAATTATGTGTATCAAATTTAAATCCATATAAAAATATTTTAAATAAAACATAATATAATAAAAATTCCTTACCCACATAATCATAGAATATAAAATACAATAAAGAAGTAATATAACCCAATGAAAAGAAATTGTGTTATGAAATTATTTATCACTTGGTGAATTTCAATTCAAATCCACATGGATGAAATAATTCAAAATGAAACATAAAATACCATTATTTATGAATTTTTAATGTTATTAAATGTTAAAGGGTCGGTATATACACAACATAAAATAAATTAGATTAATAACAATAAAATATTCATCAATGAATGGAAATTGAGACAAAATCTCTTACTGCTTTGATAATCTATGGATCAAAACCTCATGAAAGAGATAACCTCATATATATTCATAAATCCCAATTATTTTAACGAAAATAATAATAAAATACATTCAAGTTTAGTATATACACTACCCAAAAAAATAAGTGGTGAATATGGTATATGTCTCGTAGAAATTAAAGTGAGAGGAGAAACCCTTACCTTGAGTCTAGAATTTCCATGTGTATCCTTTAAATCATGTCTTGTAAGATCATATAAATTATTTTATTTATTAAGAACCTTTTACATGTTTATTAACTTGTAATTAAATAGTTTAGTTTATTTATTTTTAATGACATATTTAAAAACATAATCATCTAAGTCTAGGTTGGGTGTTTTGAGGACGTTCGGTTCATTATTTCAAAACGGTTTTGGTTTGTTGACCATGGTAAAATAAGTCATTATTTAAAAATATACAGAATATTAATCATTTATCATTTATCATTTTTATACATAAAATATAATTTTAAAAGCAATCATGAAATATGGTTATAAAAATGAACAACATTATGATCATAGAGATGGTGGGTTGTATGTACGCATGAATAACATTTCCATTTTCCAATGATAATTATGGAGAGTGATTGAAAAAAATATTATATTTACATAATGATAATTATATCATAAATATTATATTATTTAATTAAATAAAATTATATATAAACTATCCATGTGTTGTAGTGATAAAAAAATTAATCACATCGCTTCATGGAAGTGATAGTCCCCACATATGCATAGATGGTGTTATCATTTTTCAATGTAAGAAATAAAATGATATATTATCTATTAAAAATGATAAATATGTCATAAATATCATAATTATGTTATTTATAATACATATATTCATTATATTTATCCTTATTAGCTTCCATGTAAATCATTATTGAAAAATGAATCGCATTGCTTCGCAAGGTAGTAGTCCATTGTACACACGAGCGATGTTACCGTATCCCCAATAGAATGGAAATTAAGAATGTATATATGATATCATAACTCTATAAGTATAAATATGTTAAAAAATTTATATATATACTTTAAATCCAAAATTATAACAAGTCTTTAGAGGCAATGATAGAAAATGAATGACATCGATTTGCAAGTCAGTAGTCTGTCGCACACACGAATGATGATTTTGTATCCCATTTGATGGAAGAGGAGATGCATGTAGATTATACCTGTCACACCCCGACTACGGACGCCTATTTTTTTATTATTTTCCCTGTCCCGTGACTCTGGGTACTGTCGGGTTTGGGTTTGGGTTTGAATTTTTGAATTTTTGATGTTTTCGGTGGGTCTCGGGCCAGTGCATAGTCACCACACTGCTTGAGGTCACTGCAATTTTAGTCTGGGTGGGTAAACGGTCACCAAACCACTAGTAGAGACCGTGCATTCGGTCCTGGAGACTACGGGACTAACCAATTATTATCATTATTATTATTGTATTATTACTATTATTCGTGGATTATTATTGTTATTAGATTATTATTATTATTATTAGATTATTATTATTATTATTATTATTATTGGATTATTATATTTATTATTATTAGATTATTATTATTATTTATTTACTTTAGATTTTTTTTTTATCTTATCATTTTTCTCTTTTCTTCTCCTTTCTTATTTTCCTTTTTTATTCTCCACGTGTGTTGCTCTCCCCTTGTATCTACACGCGACCCCCTTGTCTTCCCTTGGTCTCCCCTTGGCTCCCCGTCCGGCTCTCCCTCCGCCAGCACCTCTCCGCTGCACCAGTCTGCGGTCGTCCCCTACTGTTTCCTTGCTCGCCTAGGACCCGCGACCTCCCTGGCCTGCATCCACTAACTCCAGCTCGACACCCCCTATTTTGACGTCGCCAAGCCTTCGCCAGATCCGGCTCACCTTCCTGCTACCCTCCCTATCCAGCGCGCCTGCAGCTTACACCCTTCTCCACGCCACCCTCCCACACAGCATCTGTCGTTCTCCCCTGCTACCTTCCACAGTCCCCTCCTACAAGGCCTCATGTAGCCTGCCTCCTTTCCTCGGTCGTTCCCTCCTGTAACAGCGCCCAGCCAACCAACCAGCTCCTCCTCCCCAGCCGACCTGGCTCACCCTCCTGCTGCCACTTCCATGTCAGTCATCACCCTCCTCCATGCAGCGGCCTGCCGATAGCCCAGCGGCCACCGCTGCGCTCTGCGCCCTCCTGTAGCAGCACCTGCCGAACTTGACTCCCTACCCGGCTGCTCCTACTTCCCTCTGCTAGATCCGGGTTGCCCTACAGCTTTCTCCCCTCCTCTTCCCCGATCTGGCATCATCCTAGCCGCTCCATCCTCTAGGTTGGCTGCCTCTGTCACGCGCCCTGCACAGCCGCCTCGTTGCGCACCATTCGTATCCCCCTACTATGATCCAGCCCCTGCGGCCCCTCCTTCTCCCACGGCGGACAGCCCATCTTCCCCCTCCCCGGCCTGCTTTCAGAGAACCCGACCCCCCTGTCCGGCGGCCAGCAGCGACGAACCGGAATCTCATCATGCAGTGCCTCCGCGTTGCTCCGACATGGCCGTGAATCCCCTTGTTGGGTTCACAAAGGGTGTCTCGAGTCATGTCAGACCACTTTCTATCCGCCGTTGCCGAAGGCGAAGCGATTCGGATCACTTCAGATCTTCCTCCATTATTTACGGGGTGTGTTTGGTTTTACCACATGTTTTGGGTTCGTTTCATTTCGTCTGCACTGGTGTCAAGGTGAGTTTTACTCTATTTATTAATTTGGGTTATTTTAAGACATTGTTTCTGTGTTTTTAGATGCTTTGCGTGGTTACAACGCATTGGTAAGGTTTTTCCGTGATATTGGGGTTGTCGGCAAGTGACGCGTACTTGTGCGCAAGTTGGGACGTACCGCATTGTTGTCATAACCAGGCTGCGAGTCGAGGTAGGTCCCCCACTACACTCACCTTTAAATTTAGATTTTATTAATTGCTTGATGTTTTATTAATTTTTAATAAATGAGAAAAAATATAAGATAATTAATTTTTAAATGATTATTTGGTGTAAAAAGAGCCATTTATTTTATACACGACACTTGAAATATTTTCCTGATGAGCGGACACCCAGTAGTAAAAGAATGCTAGTTTTTCCTTTAAACATAATTCATGGAATTTAAAATGTAGTTATAGATTTAAGGATAAATGATTTCTTCTGAAGCGTGAATGAGTGTTTTGAGTTTTCTTGAGAAATGAGGTTTTTCTTTAAAATTGGTGAAGGCGCATTTGACAATTTAATAAAATAAATTATTTTGGAAAAACTCACATTGGGGTTACTCAGGGGTGATTGTTGGTGTGAGTTGATTTCATGAGTTGTGTGTGATATTTGTGCCTCATGACTGATTGATTTACATTGTGGACACACCCTTTTTTATTGCATTTTTTGACATGGGAACCTGGCATAGTGAGTGAATCTTAGGAGAACGATTGCTGCACTAGTTTATATTACGCACTGGCTAGTGGCCCCATAGTAGGGGAATGCTGAGTTATTACTGTTATGGGGATTGGGCCCCTTGGTTAGGCCATGAAGGGATATACCGGGCGTTAGTGCGTTATGTTATCATCGAGTTAGAGCATGTATTCAGGATGAGTCACATGTATAGTATGTTCTGGATTGTTCACGATCTCCTAGGTTCGACCCATGTTTCCTTTAGTGTTTATTTGTTTGTGGCAGACGATTGAGAGGTCTAGTTCGGTTGCTGGCCCATGTATTCCACTCTTTCCATTTCCCATGGTGTGTGTTGTGTATCATGTGTGATTTTTCCTTTTTGGCTAATGTCTGATGTTTAGATTTCTAACTGGTTCGTAAAAAATGTTTTAAAAAGAAATATACTTATTCCTTTCAAACATTAAACTTGTTTTTAAATTAAAAAGGGAAATGTACTGATACTTTTTTTATAAATTAAAGTGTGTATGGAAACCAATATTTTATAAAATTTAGTTCAAACTAGGAATTAGTAAATTTCTTTATTTAAAGGTAGTGCATTGGGAATAGATATCGGGCTAGCCTACTGAGTTTTAATACTTACGCCTGTAGTTCTTTTCTGTTTTTAGTGTTTGTGAAGGCTACAGGTTGGGTGCGTTCTCCTTGGGAGACGTTTGGTCGTTAGTTGGAGAGTGACCCGTGAGGTCACACAGAGATAGTGGTTGTCTCTTTCAGTTAGTTTTATTTTCTTTTGTTCTTGTTTAGTTACTTTACTCTATTTATTTTGTGCTGCTCTATTTTATTTCTGATACTTTATTTATTTATTTATTCTGGGCGAAATCATTCCCACAGCCTCTGTTGATTCCCTGGCACTTGTCGCTAGCCCGGGAGGATCAGGAATGCTTCTCGGGCCATGTCGCGGACCGACTATGGTGACCGGTTCAGGGTCAACCCGGGTTGGTTCGTGACAAAATGATATCAGAGTCAGGTCGGATCTTAGTGGACCCTGCTTTTCAGAGTGCCCTTTGTTATTTGGGATATCTAGTAGATGAAGATTAGAACTGTCGAGGCTCCGGGGGTAGGTTATGGGTCGGTGCCTAATCACCACCGCTCATGATGAGACCTAAGTTACCAGGGTTAGTCCGAGATTTGAATATTTTATTTTTGGTTGTTTTGGATTGAAGAATGACAATGGGGGGAGAATTGGTTCACTTTACGGTATCACATGGGGTGGTGACCCAGGTGAAGTCCAAGTGTCTGGCTCAAGGCCCTCTTAGTGTTATGCTTTACTTGGGGCATGGCTCACCACCATGTTACTGATTCAGACATATGAACTAGTTCCCCATTATAGTGGATTATTACTACTTGTGTTTTGTTTTAATCTTGTTTGATTTGAGTGCGTTAAAAGTTAAATTGGTTTTGAAATGGAAAAGTGTTTCTTCCAAAAAAAAATTAAAATTACTAAAGTGGGTTTCTAAAGAGAAAGTGTATCGGTTTGAAAAAATGTGGTATGTGTTTGGATTTGGTAAGGAAAAGAAGTGTTTGAACCTTGGCACTCTTTATGAAGGGTCACAGGTGCATGGGTATGTATGGAAAGTGCATGGGGGCACTTGTTCGCAGATGATGTGAGTGGTATTGAATAAATGCACATGTGATGGTTCATAAGGTTCCAAAGGTGATTTTTTAAAATTTTAAAGAAATAACAGTTTTAGAAAAGTGATTTATCCTTGTGTTGTATATGTTTGGATTATGGGCCTATTGTCCTTGGTTTTTGTTGTTGCTTTGATTGAGTTTTGGCTTGATGCTGATTTCGATGGTGTTTTTCATGTTGTCATGAGTATGCCACCCAGAAATCCTCCAAAAGTTATTAATGAGTTGTTCCCAGTTCCCAATTATTTTGTGTGTTGCCTGCTTATTGAGGTAATAGAATTCTATTAAAGGCAGTTGCATAGTTCAGAAAGATAGTGTGTCTTCGAGTTGTTGGGAACTCCCAGGGTAGTTAAGGTTCATACCATCCCAGAGTTATTTGAGGTTTTAGTTTTGGACTAGTAAAGATAAGATGTCTCATTGTCGTTAGAGTTTTGGATGTGATTAATGGTGGTTGACTTCCGCAAAGGTTTCCCCTCTGGCAAGGAGTGTGGGCCGGTGGAATCTGTCTCCAAGAAACCATCCTCGTCAGTACTGACTCCTAGTTCATCAGACCCCACTCTTGTGTGCCACTAGTATGGCCTATCTGAACATTCTAAGTCATCATGTTGCATCCCTTTGAAAATGTACAACCATATTGTTTGTCGTAATCATTGAACGAAAGAAGGAGTTAGAAACCAGGAGATGAAAATTCCTGACGGTGAGGCAGGAGATGCTTCAACCATCAGGGCCCTAGACACAAGTCTCGGGGTGAAGCTCGCGCACAATCAAGAGTTTCCGAGGGTGTGTGGATCCTCGATCCAGATAATTTATTCAGCTTTGGAATGGAAATATCCAAAATTTCCCTTGTTCTATTCTCATCACTGTCGTAAGCTCATCCTTGTTGTGGTGGCGTAATGAGCTTGTTCCCCCACAATCCAAGCGACCTTATCATCTCTTACTGTAGGTTCTAAGTCACCCAGTTTCCTTGAAGGGGTATCAGGCCCGTGAATAAACAGTCCTATTCTAATTTTGTGTTCGTCTCAGGTGTGTTCATTAGGGAGGTGTTCATTTCGTGAAATTGATGGGAGGTGTTGAGTTAATTTCTCATCCTCAAGTTGCTGGATGGTTCTATAGAAATCCTTTCGTCAAGTCTCAGGTGTGTTGTTTGGTACAGGAGGGGAAAATGAATGAGTTTGGTTTGGGAGTTCCCGTGTTGGCCCCCCCTGGTGTAACGCGCCGACCCCAGCTACCCAGAGCCGGTGCGTTACTTCGTAACATTGGCATGATCACAAAAGATCAAGTCTCGAAAGACCGATTAGTTTAGTAGCCTTGGAAACACTAGATACATTCGTAAACGTTACATTACATCATAAAGTGAAAAACTACAATAACAAAGTCTCCATAGTCCACCCTCATATCCTCTTCTCACAATCCCTGCAGGTCATTCATAAAATACTTCTTCACATCCTGGAAAATATTAAAACATTGAAAGGGGTGAGCTCAGATGCTCAGTAAGGATAAAAATATTGTGGAAGATTTTATAAGAAAACATAAGCATTTAAGGCAATGTATAACTAAAACAAAAGCCTTATTGAACTTGAACTTCAGCATAATATGGAAAAAGTAAAATCAAATAATGCAATTACTTACTCACATGGATATTCTACTAGACGAATAATCACATGCAATAACAATAACCACTTTCATAATGAGGGAATGTATAATGCCGGACATTCTGAAACATTTTGTCAAGGCCTCGGCCAAGACGTCTAAAATGATTAAGGCCTCGGCCAAAACCATAAATCAAATTGGGAAAGGGCCTCAGCCAATTCCACGTCTAGTTGTCTCATGAGACCTACCGATGCATCGAGGAGCCATAGCGGGCTCCACCCGTCACTTATTAAGTCCAATACATTCCTTATATGAACAGGTTTAAACATATCATAAACTATAACATAATCATATCTCATAAAACATACATAAAGGAAACATAACATTTCCACATTTCAATCACAAGATATCAATACAACATATTGATATAATAAAAAAAACTTTCAGAACCATTTTCAATACCAAAAGAAAAGAAAAGTATAACATGGTATTTATTTTTCATTAAAAAAAAGGGTATGGCTTGTAGAGGAAGCCGAAACTCAAATAATAGTCACGGCGGCAGAGAAGTCGTTGTCACCGCATAAGTACGGAAAGAAAAACATTCCCTTTTGTCGTTTAAAAAAACGCTTCATATAAAAAGATTCCTTTTGAGTAAACGTAAAAGTCAAAGGGGTTTATACACCGTATAAAAGAAAGTTGTGTATAAAACCAAATATGCCTCAATGAAAGGGGATTGAGACGAAGTCCTTAAAAAGATCATTTTTTTATAAAGTAGGTCTATTATGTGTATTCACTATAAGTACACATAAATAATGTAAAAATACAAGATATTACATAATAATATCATGACATAATTTGAAAGTAGGAGATTAACCCAAATAATGGAAATTGGGTTAAGAAGTTCCCTTACCTTGTGTCTGACTTGACTCAACCATTATTTAACCTCCTGAATAATAAACTAGAGTTAATATCTACCTTATTAAGAACCATTTTCAATTTCATTTTCCTTTTTATATCACTTATTACAATGATATGAACATTATGTAATTATTTAAGTTAATAACGGTCGTTTTGTCGATCTTTGGTACTTGAGTCAACAATAAACTTCTTATAATTACAAGTTGTTTATGTGGTAGAATATCCATTATCTCCAGAATTATATTCATGATTTAGATGTCATATATGTCATATATATCCAGTATATACATTCATTTATAATATTACGTAACATTTAGAGGTAAGAAATGAAATGCACCGTTCATGGAGACGGTAAGCCGTACGTACGCATGAACGCTACTTTCATTTATATTTCATATCTAATGGAATGAAATCATAATTATATAAAGGTATAATATAGTTCCAGTATAATATCATATATAATATCATTTACTCCATCCTTTATACATCCCACATATGGCATTAACGATTCACATCACTTTGAGGGGGCGGTAGTCCGCACTTCCTAAAATGAAATTATCGCGTTTTACCCATAATGGAAATCATAAAGTATGCCATAAATGAGAAATACAGAAGCATAAGTAAAACATAAACATATTATATATCATATATAAAAATAGTTACATCTTAATGGCCACCTTTGAAGGTGTTATATGAGTGTTGAACAATCATCGTTTCGTGAGGCAGAAATTCGCCATCCACAGAAACCGTATGTTCATTAACCATTAGATGTAGGTGTGTGTAAGTGTAGCTCGAATAATTCTTATAACAACATACTAGTATATTGAGGATACTGGTGTTGTTACAAAAGAAATGAATAAAAAGAGTTTAGGGGGTTGGAGAAGAAAAATAAACCAAAACAACATTAGAGAAGACATTACCTCAAAATCGGGTAACTCTTTTTGATTTGAGCCAAAGGCTTCCTTGGGAAGAGTTCTGCCCAAAGTGAGGCTTCTAGGAGTAAGAGAGGGATGTTGGGAGAGTATTTGGGCAGAGGTTGGACAAGCAAAATGGCTTGAAGGTGTGAATAAGGCGTGAGAGGTGGGGGCCTTTTATAAGTGGAGAGGAGGGGCTCTTTTGAAAAGTTGAAATGTTACATTATTACACAATGATTTTAGGATTCTAAAGGTCCCACACTTATATAATTAAGGGATAAGGTGATAAGGGTTCTAAATATCCTCATCCAATTTTCTTTGGATAAGTGTAATCCTTGGATTTTGCATTATCTTCCCATTTTATTTAAATCGTTAAATAATGAGGTCATCGGTGCATCATCATGATGTCATAAATAATTTAATTTATTTAATGTCTAAAAATTATAAAAAAAATATTATGATGTATGAAATCTTTTTAGATTTCTAATGAATATTTATAATCAAAATTTGGACTTGTGTAACCCCACTTAAAAACTGTTTTAGTAAAACAACTCATGTTTGTGTCAATTTAATTTTAACATTAAATAAATATATATTAATGTCATTTTCCAACTAAAGTGGATCCATGGGGTCCCCAAGTTGACCCATGGGTTGTCTTGGTCGGCCATGACTCATCCAATAGGAGTAGGACAAGTGTCATGCTCATCTCATATTATTATGACATTATTTGTACCTTAAACTACACTAATTACCTCTAATCGCGATTAAGAACTTAAAAGTTACTATTCACCAAAAAAATATTTTAATCTCATTGAACCACATTTTACTTCTTAATGACAACCATGTATGTCGGATTTTTGAAAATCAAATCACAGAAGTGGTAATATTTCATTTAAATGAAAAATCAGTTATTTAACTACCACTTAGTGGTTTCACTATTCATCAAAAATTGAAGTTTTTCAGAACAATGCCAAAATTTCACCCTAAGCTATAATTGATATTCCGAATTAAAAAATGATGTCTATTTTACAAAATTCCAATTATATAAGTTTCATTAATTAATTTTATAATTAATTCTCGCTGTCACAACAAATAGCGTGTTTTTAAGAAACAATTTATATCAAAAGATTGACAATTGTTTATGTCCAATTTTAATGTTAAATTAATTCTAATGACCACCATTGGATAAAATAGTAAAAATATATTCTAATTATACTTTAAAACCACTAAATAGTATAATTTATCACTATAAATTATTTTGATTAAAAAAGTTGTTATTAAGTATTTTTCACAATTCATAAAAAATTAGAAGTTCTCAGAAAAATACCAAAAATTCAACATAGGCTAATTTCGATATTAAGAATACAAAAATGAAGTCCATTTTGAAATATAAAATTTCTATAATTTTAAAAAGTGGTTATTACTATTCATAACGGCTACTTTGATTAGTCGCGGTGTTTTAGAACTCGAAGTTGCGTACAATGCAAGCTATTGCATTATTGAAAGAGAGGCGTATCGTGGAAGCTCGGGGTGTTACATTCTCCCCTCCTTCAATAAATTGCGTCCTCGCAATTTGAAATTTTTCTTGGAAAATAAAAGGTTGAAAATATAAAATACCTTTGAGGAAAACCCACATCGGAAATAAGATTAATAAAATTTAGCCTTAATAAGAGGGAAAGGGAAATGAAAGAGTCACCACCCAATTATTATCTTGATTAGGAGAACATTGGTGGCAATTAGAGACATATAATTGGAGGAAAAACGTAAATATTTATAGGGAGTGATTGAGGTCATCAATCACAATCAACTGTAAAATTGAGGGCCTCAAAGCCTTCAATCTATGTTGATTTAAAATATAATCAGTTCAACAAGACATAAAGTATTAGGATAACACATTTTTTGTTTTAATATCTCTTTACTAAAGTTTAAGAATTAATTTATTCATTGAATAAGAGATAGGTATATATATTTATGCTTGACAATTAGAGTTTCAACTTTCAACTCATCTTTCACTCAAAAAGATAATAGAACTCAAAAATATTATACTTATCCTAATTTTATAAGGTTCCAAATGTTAACACATACCATTTAGATTAGTAAAATTATTTTGTAATAACCAGGGACTTCCTGTAGGCTAGTGGTAGGAAATAAAGGCCTGTCGCACTATGATTGTGGGTTCGATTCCTGCAGCTTTGTCTGACGCGACGGGTTATGCCCCACCCTGCAGGTTGTCCTTTTTCCTAAAACTATAGTATTATGATATTCCAAAAATAATCTTCAGAAATTCTTTAACCTTAAACAATACTATCCATGGTTCAACTTAATCCATTCCAACCTTAATAGTTATCCAAAATACCTCCGTCCAGACTTTCTCTAAAGGGTCGTTAAATTCCAAAATCAATTGTAACCTCAGATTCCCCAAACAAAGTAAAGTTTCTATTATTGTCACATACTAAAAATATGATTACCTTCATCATATTAAATCCTTAATGAAAACAACATTTACTTCAGTACAATCCTTATATATCACATTATTCTTATAACCATAATCTAGTTCTTGAGTCCAAAAACACAAATACAATAATTATTCCGCTTTAATTGTAGTCATAGCATAAGATTGGCCTTGATCCCTTGGCCTTTTCTGAGGTAAGTTTCCTTGACGCTTAGGACATTCATTTTCATAATGACCCATTTCTCTACAATTGTAGCATTCAACTTTGACAGCCTCTTTCTTTCCCTTGCAATCACGAGCCTGGTGACCCTTTTCTCTACATTTATAACAAACTATCATTCCTTTTAGGCACGTACCAGGGTGATTCTTCCCAAAATTATCACATAATGGAAAATCCTTCTTTCCCTTTTTCCCTTTATCTGTCTCTTGTTCCACCGTTCTCTTCTTCTCTTGCTTTACTTTGTTGTCATAAGACTTAGAGAATTCCTTTTCTGTCTTGATAGCACACGAGACAATATCTTCGTATGATGAGAAGGATTGTGATACTAAAGCTCGACGGAGAAATGGTTTTAACCCATCAAAGAAACGATCAATCTTACTCATTGGGTTACGTATATAATCGGAAGCATGACTCGCTAACCTTGTAAAGTTAGCCTCATACTTTGCGACATTCTCATCCTCCTTCTGCCTCAGACTCAGAAATTGCCTTTCCATATCTGCTCGATGGTCACGAGGAAAGTATTTTTCTAAGAAAAACTCTTTAAACTCCCTCCATTCCATATTCGATATGTCATCATCTTCCTTTGTGTTTTGAATCAGCGACCACCACTGATCGGCATCTCCAGTGAGGCGGTAAACTGCCATGACAACCTTCTCCCTTTCACTACTCCCCAAGGCATGAAATATTTTCTCTAAGAAATTTATCCATTGCTCAGCTACTATAGGATTTGAACTCCCATTGAAGGTTGGTGGTTGTTGCCTCATGAATCGATCTAACATTGATCCTCCACGCTGTGGATCAGGGTGCTCCATACGGGTAAGGTTATTATTCATAACCTGAGTAAGTTGTCCCAGTATAGTGATTAGCTGATCGGCACCAGTTGCATCACCAGCCCCACTATAATTATCTTGAGCAGGAGGGAAATCCCTACATGGAGTGCATGCATTGATACGGTTTCCATTTCTTCCACTAGGTGCCATTTCTAAACAATTGCGTAAACTAGATCAGTTTATGAATCAAAATACATAATCCCATACTTATAAAACACTTAACATAAATTGAACTATTTATGGATATAATCCATAATCATAAAAATGTTTTATTTAAGGAAGTATATACTCATAAACCCTTCATAATGATTTGTAAAGAAAATGAGAGTTATCCTAAGCATATCCCCCGGGAGTGTCGTAACCAAGAGTGCAGCAAGGCCCGTTGTCGTGCACCAGTTCCCGTTCGAGTCTAGCTCAAAGCGGTGTTTTCGGGTTTTACCCCTAGGTACATCTGTGCCAGAGCCGCCTCTACCTGCTCGTATCCAGACAAAGATGTATTGCTCGGAAAACTCATAACATCTCTATAATACCAAAATTCTAGGAAGTTCTTCTATAATAATCCTCAAAGTCTATCTTCGGGCTATGTGCTCTAATCAGAGTTTATCTAAATCTAGCTTCCAAGGTTAGTACTAAACTGCCTCTGATACCAACTGTAACGCCCTGACCCCAGCTACCCAGAGCCGGTGCATTACTTCGTAACATTGGCATGATCACAAAAGATCAAGTCTCTAAAGACCGATTAGTTTAGTAGCCTTGGAAACACTAGATACATTCGTAAACGTTACATTACATCATAAAGTGAAAAACTAAAATAACAAAGTCTCCATAGTCCACACTCATATCCTCTTCTCACAATCCCTACAGGTCATTCATAAAATACTTCTTCACATCCTGGAAAATATTAAAACATTGAAAGGGGTGAGCTCAGATGCTCAGTAAGGATAACAATATTGCGGAAGCTTTTATAAGAAAACATAAGCATTTAAGGCAATGTATAACTAAAACAAAAGCCTTATTGAACTTGAACTTCAGCATAATATGGAAAAAGTAAAATCAAATAATTCCATTACTTACTCACATGGATATTCTACTAGACGAATAATCACATGCAATAACAATAACCACTTTCATAATGAGGGAATGTATAATGCCGGACATTCTGAAACATTTTGTCAAGGCCTCGGCCAAGACGTCTAAAATGATTAAGGCCTCGGCCAAAACCATAAATCAAATTGGGAAAGGGCCTCGGCCAATTCCACGTCTAGTTGTCTCATGAGACCTACCGATGCATCGAGGAGCTATAGCGGGCTCCCCCCGTCACTTATTAAGTCCAATACATTCCTCATATGAACATGTTTAAACATATCATAAACTATAACATAATCGTATCTCATAAAACATGCATAAAGGAAACATAACATTTCCACATTTCAATAACAAGATATCAAAACAACACATTGATATAATAAAAAAAACTTTCAAAACCATTTTCAATACCAAAATAAAAGAAAAGTATAACATGGTATTTATTTTTCATTAAAAAAAGGGTATGGCTTGTAGAGGAAGCCGAAACTCAAATAATGGTCACGGCGGTAGAGAAGTCGTTGTCGCCGCATAAGTACGGAAAGAAAAACATTCTATTTTGTAGTTTAGCAAAACGCTTCATATAAAAAGATTCCTTTTGAGTAAACGTAAAAGTCAAAGGGGTTTATACACCGTATAAAAGAAAGTTGTGTATAAAACCAAATATTCCTCAATGAAAGGGGATTGAGACGAAGTCCTTAAAAAGATCATTTGTTTTATAAAGTAGGTCTATTATGTGTATTCACTATAATTACACATAAATAATGTAAAAATACAAGATAGGACATAATAATATCATGACATAATTTGAAAGTAGGAGATTAACCCAAAGAATGGAAATTGGGTTAAGAAGTTCCCTTACCTTGTGTCTGACTTGACTCAACCGTTCTTTAACCTCCTGAATAATAAACTAGAGTTAATATCTACCTTATTAAGAACCATTTTCAATTTCATTATCCTTTTTATATCACTTATTACAATGATATGAACATTATGTAATTATTTAAGTTAATAATGGTCGTTTTGTCGATCTTTGGTACTTGAGTCAACAATAAACTTCTTATAATTACAAGTTGTTTATGTGGTAGAATATCCATTATCTCCAGAATTATATTCATGATTTAGATGTCATATATGTCATATATATCCAGTATATACATTCATTTATAATATTACGTAACATTTAGAGGTAAGAAATGAAATGCACCGTTCATGGAGACGGTAAGCCGTACGTACGCATGAACGCTACTTTCATTTCTATTTCATATTTAATGGAATGAAATCATAATTATATAAAGGTATAATATAGTTCCAGTATAATATCATATATAATATCATTTACTCCATCCTTTATACATCCCACATATGGCATTAACGATTCACATCACTTTGAGGGGGCGGTAGTCCGCACTTCCTAAAATGAAATTATCGCGTTTTACCCATAATGGAAATCATAAAGTATGCCATAAATGAGAAATACAGAAGCATAAGTAAAACATAAACATATTATATATCATATATAAAAATAGTGACATCTTAATGGCCACCTTTGAAGGTGTTATATGAGTGTTGAACAATCATCGTTTCGTGAGGCAGAAATTCGCCATCCACAGAAACCGTATGTTCATTAACCATTAGATGTAGGTGTGTGTAAGTGTAGCTCGAATCCTTCTTATAACAACATACTAGTATATTGAGGATACTGTTTTTGTTACAAAATAAATGAATAAAAAGAGTTTAGGGGGTTGGAGAAGAAAAATAAACCAAAACAACATTAGAGAAGACATTACCTCAAAATCGGGTAACTCTTTTTGATTTAAGCCAAAGGCTTCCTTGGGAAGAGTTCTGCCCAAACTGAGGCTTCTAGGAGTAAGATAGGGATTTTGGGAGAGTATTTGGGCATATTTTGGCTGAGCCAAATGTCTTTATGGTGTGAATAAGGTGGGAGAGGTGGGGGCCTTTTATAAGTGGAGAGGAGGGGCTCTTTTGGAAAGATTGAAATGTTACATTATTACACAATGATTTTCGGATTCTAAAGGTCCCACACTTATATAATTCGAGGATAAGGTGATAAGGGTTCTAAATCTCCTCATCCAATTGGCTTTGGACAAGTGTAAGCCTTGGATTTTTCATTATCTTCCCATTTTATTTAAATCGTTAAATAATGAGGTCATCGCTGCATCATCATGATGTCATAAATAATTTAATTTATTGAATGTCTAAAAATTATAAAAAAAATATAATGATGTAGGAAATCTTTTTATATTTCTAATGAATATTTATAATCAAAATTTGGACTTGTGTAACCCCACTTAAAAACTATTTTAGTAAAACAACTCATGTTTGTGTCAATTTAATTTTAACATTAAATAAATATATATTAATGTCATTTTCCAACTAAAGTGGCTCCATGGGGTCCCCAAGTTGACCCATGGGTTGTCTTGGTCGGCCATGACTCATCAAATAGGAGTAGGAAAAGTTTCATTCTCATCTCATATTATTATAACATTATTTGTACCTTAAACTACACTAATTACCTCTAATCGCGATTAAGAACTTAAAAGTTACTATTCACCAAAAAATTATTTTAATCTCATTGAACAACATTTTACTTCTTAATGACAACCATGTATGTCAGATTTTTGAAAATCAAATCACAGAAGTGGTAATATTTCATTTAAACGAAAAATCAGTTATTTAACTACCACTTAGTGGTTTCACTATTCATCAAAAATTGAAGTTTTTCAGAACAATGCCAAAATTTCACCATAAGATATAATTGATATTCCGAATTCAAAAATGAAGTCTATTTTAAAAAATTACAATTATATAAGTTGCATTAATTAATTTTATAATTAATTCCCGCTGTCACAACAAATAGCGTGTTTTTAAGAAACAATTTATATCAAAAGATTGACAATTGTTTATGTCCAATTTTAATGTAAAATTAATTATAATGACCACCATTGGATAAAATAGTAAAAATATATTCTAATTATACTTTAAAACCACTAAATAGTATAATTTATCACTATAAATTATTTTTATTAAAAAAGTTGTTTTTAAGTATTTTTCACAATTCATAAAAAATTAGAAGTTCTCAGAAAAATACCAAAAATTCAACATAGGATAATTTCGATATTACGAATACAAAAATGAAGTCCATTTTGAAATATAAAATTTCTATAATTTTAAAAAGTGGTTATTACTATTCATAAAGGCTACTTTGATTAGTCGCGGTGTTTTAGAACTCGAAGTTGCGTACAATGCAAGCTATTGCATTATTGAAAGAGAGGCGTATCGTGGAAGCTCGGGGTGTTACACCTGGGGGGTGGTTTGTTCAGGTTTCTAGGGTTTTTGTATTAGTGAATTCTTGTGGTGGGGATAACCCTCTCATGTTCTCACCTCAATCTCGGGTAGTGGTTTTCCTTGAATTGGTCGGGTGTGATGTTTGTTGGGAATGGTCACCCCGAAGCTCTCGGTTCTCTATGATTTTGTCTGGGAATGAACTCAAGTTGTGTCAACTGTTGGCTTGGTGACTTTCTAGGGGCAAAAAGTGTCTGTGGTGGGGATAATTGTCACACCCTGACCACATACGCCTTTATTCTTTTCTCGGTCTCGCGACTCTGGGTAGAGTCGGGTTTGGGTTTGGGTTTGAATTTTTGAATTTTTGATGTTTTTGGTGGGTCTCGGGCCTGTGTGCAGTCACCACACTGCTCACGGTCACCGCACTTTTGGTCCGGGTGGGTACACGATCACTGAACCACTTGTAGCGACCGTGCGTTCGGTCCTGGAGACTGCACGACTAACTAGTTATTATTATTATTGTTATTGTATTATTACTATTATTCTTGGATTATTATTGTTATTAGATTATTATTATTATTATAAGATTATTATTATTGTTATTATTATTATTATTATTGGATTATTATTATTATTATTATCATTATTATTAGATTATTATTATTATTAATTTACTTTACCTTCTTTTTTATTTTATCTTATCCTTTTTCTCTTTTCTTCTCGTTTCTTATTTTCCTTTTTTCTTCTCCACGTGTGTTTCTCTCTCCTTGTCTCTACGCGTGACCCCCTGGTCTTCCCCAGGTCTCCCCTTGGCTCCCCGTCCGGCTCTCCCTCCGCCAGCACCTCTCCGCTGCACCAGTCCACGGTTAGCACCTACTATTTTCCTGCTCGCCCAGGACACGCGGCCTCCCTGGCCTGCATCCGCCAGCTCCAGCTCGACCCCCCCCTATTTCGACACCACCAGGCCTCTGCCAGATCCGGCTCACCTTCCTGCTAACCTCCCTTTCCAGTACGCCTGAAGCTTGCGCCCTTCTCCGCGCCACCCTCCCACGTAGCGTCTGCTATTATCCCATGCTGCCTTCCGCGGTCCCCTCCTGCAAGGTCTCATGTAGCCCGCCTCCTTTCCTCGGTCGTTCCCTACTACAATAGCGCCCAACCAACCAACCGGCTCCCCCTCCCCAGCCGACCCGACTCACCTTGCTTCTGCTGCTTCCCTGTTCGTCGTCGCTCTCCTCCATGTAGTGGACTGCCGACAGCCCAGTGGCCACCACTGCGCCCCGCACCCTCCTGTAGTTGCACCTGCTGACCCCAACTCCCCGCCCGGCTTCTCTTTCTGCCCTCCACCAGATCTGGGTCACCCTCCTGATTTCTCCCCTTCTCTTCCCCGATCCGGCCTCATCCTGGCCTCTCCCTCCTCCGGGTTGGCTGCCTCTGTCGCATGCCCCACACAGCTGCCCCGTTGCACACCCTCTACAGCCCCCTTCTGCGATCTAGCCCTTGCGGCCCCTCCTTCTCCCTTGGCGGACAGCCCATCTACCCCCTCCCCGGCCTACTTTTGGAGAACCCGACCCCCCTGTCCGGCAGCCAGTAGTGACGAACCCGAATCTCATCGTGCAACGCCTCCACATTGCTCCGATGTGGCAGCGAATCCTCTCACTGGGTTCATGAAGTGTGTCTCGAGTCATGTCAGACCGCATTTCGTTTGCCGTCGCTGAAGGCGAAGCGATTCGGATCACTTCGTACCGTCGTTCATTATTTACGGGGTTTGTTTGGTTATACCACATGTTTTGGGTTCATTTGTTTTCGTCTGCACCGGTTTCATGGTTGGTTTTACTCTGTTTATTCATTTGGATTATGTTAAGACACTATTTCTGTGTTTTTAGATGCTTTGTGCAGTTGCATCACATTGGCATGGTTTTTCTGTGATATTGCGGTCGTCCGCAAGTGGTGCATACTTGTGTGCGAGTTGGGACGTACCGCATCGTTGTCATAACTAGGCTGCGAGTCGAGGTAGGTCCCCCACTGCACTCACCTTTAAATTTAGAATTTATTAATTGCTTGATGTTTTATTAATTTTTAATAAATGAGAAATAGTATAAGATAATTAATTTTTAAATGATTATTTGGTGTAAAAAGACCCGTTTATTTTATAAATGACACTTGAAATATTTTCATGATGAGCGGGAACCCAGTTGTGAAAGAATTCCAGTTTGGCCTTTGAACATAATTCACAGAATTTCAAATGTAGTTTTGGATTTAAAGATAAATGATTTCTTCTGAAGTGTGAATGAGTGTTTTGAGTTTTATTGAGAAATGAGGTTTTTCTTTAAAATTGGTGAAGGCCAGTTTGACACTTTAGTAAAATAAATTATTTTGGAAAAACTCACATTGGGGTTACTCAGGGGTGATCGTTGGTGTGCGTTGATTGCATGAGTTGTGTGTGATAGTTTTACCTCGTGACTGATTGATTAACATTGTGGACACACCCCTTCTTATTGCATGTGTTGACATGGGAACCTGGCATAGTGAGTAAATATTTTGAGAATGATTTCAGCACTAGTTTATATTACACACTGGCTAGTGGCCCCATAGCAGGGGAATATAGAGTTATTTCTTCTATGGGGATTGGGCCCCTTGGTTAGGCCATGAAGGGCTATACTGGGCGTTAGGGTGTTATGACATCATCGAGTTAGAGCATGCTTTTAGGATGAGTCACCTGTATAGTATGTTCTGGATTGTTTACGATCTCCTAGGTTTGACCCAAGTTTCCTTTAGTGTTTATTTGTATGTGGTAGACAATTGAGAGGTCTAGTTCGGTTACTGGCCCCTGTGTGCCACTCTTTCCATTTCCCTTGGCGTGTGTTGTATATCATGTGTGATTTTTATTTTTTGGCTAATGACTGAAGTTTGGATTTCTAAATGGTTTATAGAAAATGTTTTAAAAATAAATATACTTATTCCTTTGAAACATTAATTTTTTTTAAATTTAAATGGGAAATGGACTGATACTTGTTTTAGAAATGAAAGTGTGTGTGGAAACTAATATTTTATTTAATTTAGTTCAAACCTGGAATTAGTAAATTTCTTTATTTAAAGGTAGTGCATTGGGAATAGATATCGGGCTAGCCTACTGAGTTTTAATACTCACGCCTATAGTTATTTTCTATTTTTAGTGTTTGTGTAGGCTACAGCTTGGGTGCATTCACCTTGGGTGACGTTTGGTCGTGAGTTTGAGAGTGACCCTCGAGGTCACACGGAGATAGTGGTCGTCTCTTTTAGTTAGTTTTATTTTCTTTTGTTCCTGTTTAGTTACGTTACTCTATTTATTTTGTGCTGCTCTGTTTTATTTCAGCTACTTTACTTATTTATTTATACTTGGAGAAATCGTTCCCATAGCCTCTATTGATGCCCTTGTGCTTGTCGCTAGCCCGGGAGGATTGTGAACGCCTCTCGGGCCATGTCGCGGACCGACTCGGGTGACCGGTTCAGAGTCGACCCGGGTTGGTTCATGACAATACCATCAAAATAATAACATCTCAACATATGTTATATAATTTTTTTATATATAATAATAATTAAATAATATTTTATGGTTTTTTTAGAATAAATAAAATAAAAAATCTTGGTTAATCACGATGACTTTTCTTCGGGAAAACTCCATAGGTTAGCATCAAAATCATTATTAAGTTGTATTTATGATCCAAAAAAGGGATTTATATTGTATTTAAGGAAGTTAGGATTCTATTTTGGTAGTTATTGGATGATACTAATTGATTTGAAGGTGTGAATATGAGAGGAGAGAGGGTGGCCTTTTATAAGTGTGGGGAGTGGCACTATTGTAATTTTTTAAAATAAAAAGTGTACCCACATTTTTCACATGACACAAAGATCCAAAATAGACCGTTATTTATAATTAAACCTGATAAGGTAAAAATATTTCTTGAAAATAGATTTTATACAAGTTTTTAGGTCATTTTAACCTTTATATTTTTAGTTTAATTCCCCAGTAAACTTGTTTTCACCTTAACCATAATAATTGATTTTTACTATTTTCACTATTATTTATGGTAATAAATTAAGTTAAACCTATTATATATAATAAATTTTCTGATTAAAAATATATAATCCATTTAACTAAATTGTATTCAACAATTTTGAAATTTTTAATTTAAAATTAAACCCGCAGACACGGTGAAAAGGCGGGTTTTCAAGAAGTGTATTTTTCAACAAAAAATGATTTTATATTAGCTCTATAATGAATAATAATAATTTTATGAATAACAATTAATATTTATTGATATATAATATATAAATTTCATTTAAATTATTCATAATTATGGGTTTTTACAATTAATTTATAAGGAGAAACATTATGCACTTTAAAACAGTTTTAATAAAAATCCCATTTTGAAACCCAAAAATAAACATACACTAAAATCCAATATAAAGATTATTAAATTTTAATTAATCAGAATAAATATATATATATATATATATATATAATTATTCTATTTTAAATCATATTCAAAAAATAATGGGACTATTAAATTACTTAATTTATTGAAAATAAATGATAGTTTTACAAAAATCAATATTTTTAACTATTCATTGAAAAATCCAAAAATTTCACCCTAAGTTAATTTTGATATGATTATTTAAAAAATTAAGTTAATTTTATCAAATAAATTTTCTAAAATTTCAAAAACCAATTAATAATAATATTTTCTCACAAAAAAAATAATAAAAACCATTTTTGAAAAAAAAACATAGTTTTGAAGAATAAGAATAATTTACTAAAAATTGATTGATTATTTACTATAAATCTATAAATAATTTATATTTAGTGGTAAATTTATATATATTTCTTATAGTATTTAATACTATCCATGCCCACTAATTTAATGGCTAGGTTACAACAGTTATATATTTTATGGGTCATTTAAGCTCGGAGTCGCATGCTGAATACACTATCGAACATAATGATCTTATTTTTAAATATAAAGGTATTCAATCCTCCCCCATTTAATAAATTTTTTCCTAAAAATTTGAATTTTAACTCAGTAATCAAAGGTTTTGAATTTGAAAAAAATAACTACATTGGAAACCCACATCATAAAAAGGGTTAATAAAAAATCCTCTTAATAAGAGAGAAAAGAAGTATGAGGGTCATTTGGATAACACATACCAGGATTCCAAATAAAATAACATGGGTGGGAATTTTAGATTTGTACTTGGAATAAAATAATAAGGTCTAAAAAATTATGGAGAGTATTTAAGATCATTGATAATAATAAAGTGAATTATCATGATAAATCAATAACCATGAAACCAAAAACCAAATTGGTATGAAAAAGGTCATTGATATCATCAGAAATGATTGTAATATGACAAAATTTTGTTTCAAGATTCTATTCCTATAGTTTAGGAATTCCTTCTCCGTATTTACTAGGATAATAAGGAAATATACTTACTTTATGAGTAGAATTTCATCCTTTTTATCAATTTCAACCACAATGTCATCTTTTTCTCATAAAGATGGGTATTAAAGATGATTTTTTTTCATTCCTAAAGAACTAAAATAAACTTATAAATGATCATATAACCATAATAGGGTTAACAATATATTCCATATATCATTATATATTAACCAAAACCAAAATGGTTAGCATAAGGTTTGGTAATTCTCAAAATGAATAAACCATCATATGATAAAATTATACATTAATATCCAAAATTTAATAGCAGTTCCCAAAGTTCAGCATAAATCATTCCATAAATAAATAACCCTATATCACAAATAACCTCAACATTAAAGACTATTTTATCCTTAAATTTAATTTCATACCTTTCATCTTTGAAGCCTAAAAATATAAAAATTTTCTTCAGGACATCACATATTTCAATGTTAGGCGTTGCACCCCTATCACCCTTTGGTTGTGAGTTAAAGCCTTGTCACCTTTTTAGATGTGATGGGTTATCACCTAGCCTTTGAGTTTTATTTCTTCCCAAATTTATATCCTTCTAACATTCATAGAAATAGTATGGACATCCTTAAAAATAACCTTAATCATCAAAGATCAAATAAAAATAGGAGGATATAAATTCCTTAGAAATTATGAAAAGAGGATTCATCCTAAAATAATACTTCATGTTGAACCTAAGGGTTACACATAACCAAACCCAAAAAAATTTCTCTCAAAATTTCATTAATAAACTCAAAATTTCATTACTCGAAACCTCAAAAGGTGTCTCTAAGACTTGAATATATAGTTAATCTTAAACTTTTAAACTCTTGATGGAATCCATAACTCATAAGATAAACTCACATGAAAACATCATAATCTCGAAATTTATATAAACCCTTTATAATATCCCCAAAACCACACTCTCAGACTCAATGCTAAAATAATAAACTTTATAAAGTTAGATTTGATGTCGACGAAGGTAACATAATTTTCACCATCCAAAACATAAAAAATCCAAAATAAATATTGGATATCATAAATTCTTAAGGACCTTTTAGGTTTAGAGTTTTAGAGAATTATTAAAAACTCTTAACATCGTGGATTTATAAAAAAAATGGATCATAAATATGAACATCATCTCCCATTATACCAAACTTTTCATATTCTACATTAGTTCATCATCATCATCCATATGACACCCTTCTAGTCATAATTAATTTAACATATGTCTTGTTAAAATGGGGAAAAGGAAACAAAATAAGTGTGAGATTAAATTATCAATAAGGTTAAACATATTCATTAAAAATTGAATATCATCAGTGAGAATAAGAATATCATTAGTTTATAATGATAATCAAAGTGCATAAGCATAAAATAATAATATTCATACTCATCAATACCTAGATCATCAAATATGAAAACATGGAAAAAGGCTTTGAAAAAGTAAAGAGTAATCAGAATCAGTAATCATGAGTTATGTGATATCAATATTCATCAAAGAAAACATTTATAACCATATAAATCATAATGAAAATGAATTGGTATCTTGGGATATTATATTCATATCACTTCCTACAAATGGAATAACCAATATGGATGACTTACATATTCAGACTACCCAATTCATTGGAGGGATATAATAGACCTTCCCTTCCTTAGTTTATCATAGAACCAACCATCCTTGGTAAATGACATAACCACCCATCCATGGTTTATAACGGAACCACCCATCCTTGGTTTATAACATAACCATATATAATCATAAACAATGTACAATAATCATATTATGAATAAAATATATATAGAATTAATTTCATTATAAACTCATTAAAACAACCTTTATTCTTTTTAGAACTGGATTAAACCATGAAAAAAATGGGTTCTATAAAAATATATTTGAAACATGATTAAATCGTGGAAAATAAATGGGTTCTAAGTGAATCTATTTTAAAAATTCTTAATTCATCCAGAGAAACAATGAGGATGATATAATTGAAAAATATCCCCATTGGAACATAAGTAACAATCAGGGTTATTAACATTGATGAATGTAAATACCATTAAAATTTAATTAAAATCATTTTTGAGGAAAATAACCTTTTAATTTTGAAAATCACTTTTAAAAACTAAAAATACACAAAATATTTTTAAAATACTTTTATTTAAAAAAAATTATAAATATATAAAAAAATCTTCAAGGAAAATAATAGACATGATATTGTAAAATATTTTTATGTCATAAATGTTAAAAATAAACATTATTTTCAAAACATCTTGAAAAAAGGAGTCAAAAGTGACCCATTTGAAAAATGATAAGAAATTTCCTTTTGAAAACTTTTAAAAGAAGTTAAAATTCATGAAAATTTTCTTTAGGAAATCATTTATTTTTAGAAAATAACATTTTCGAAATCCTTTTTGAAAATGTGGATATAGAAGATAAAGATACATGATCTAAAATAAAATAAAAGAGCGATATCACTTACAAATGACTTTCATGATATTTATTCAATCAATAAGGGATGAAATTGAAATAAAAACTTTTAACCACATTCATAACCAGTGGAGAATAAATATATTTGGTTCAAGAAAATAATATAATATTTTTTCCTCCAAAGGAACCTTGAACATAAACAATCTCAAAAAGAAAAGGATTTTAACAAAAAGCATTTTCCACTTTTGTAACTCTTCAAGTGTAATCTCCATGAAATGATTCTTTAAATATAACAAACATAAGTATTTTCAATATAAAACATGTAAAATGGTAGTATATAAACCTCATAAATTAATATAGGTTTATATCATAAACATATACCTCAGAGAAAGAGAATTTGAGATGAATAACCCTTAAAAAAATCATGCCATTTAATTTGAAAATTAATCAATGAATCTATTATATGTAAAAAATGTAAATATACATAAAACAAGAGGAAATAAAACACAATATAATCAAAATTAATTATATACATAATCATAGAATATAAAATACAATTAAGAAGCAATATCACCCAATAAAAAGAAATTGAGTTATGAAATTATTTACCACTTGGTAACTTTCAATTAAAATCCCATAAAATAAAATTATTTATGAAGTATTAATTTTATTAAAATTAAAAATGTTAGTATATGCACCATCTAAAATAAATTAGGTTTATAAAAATAAAATATTCCTCAATGAAAGGAAATTGATACAAAATCCCTTACTGCTTTGGTAATCAATAGATCAAAACCTCTTAAAAGAGAGAGACTCATAGGGATTCATAAATACCAATAATGTTCATGATAATACTCATAAAATATATTTATGGTATGTATATAAACCACAAAGAAAATAAGTTGTGACTATGAATTATGTCTTACTAAAATAAAATTGAGATGAGAAACTCTTACCTCGAGTTCAAACATTCCATGTGTGTCCTTTAACTCCTGTATAGTAATATTATATAAATTATTTGATTTATTAAGAAAATTTTCCATCTTTAATACCAATTACATAAATAATTTTTTTTATTTATGTTTAATGGCATATTTAAATACATAATAAATTAATTTCACATTGGATGTTTTGAGGACGTTCAGTTCATTGTTTCAAAACAGATTTGGTGTGTTGAATATGGACCAAGAGGTCATTATTTAAAAAAAATCCTAATAATCATGAAATATTTATCATATTTATAAATCAATTATAATTTTAAAATAATTCATGAAATATTGTTATGAAAAATGAACTATGTTATGATCATGGAGACAGTAGGTTGTACGAATGTATGAGTAAAATTTCCATTTTTCAATGATTATTATAGAATGAAGGTAAGTATTATATTATCTATCCATAATTATTATTATATCATAAATTTCATATTATTTCATTAAATACACTTATATATATCATCCATGTGATGTGGTGATGAAAAAAATCTCATTGCTTCGTAGAGGTGGTAGTCCACAAGTACACACAAACGACATTATCGTTTTTCATTGTATGAAATAAAATGATATATTATATATTCATAATGATATATATGTCATGAAAATCATAATAATTTCATTTATGTCACATATATTTATTATATTTATCCTCACTAACTTTTATGTAAAGCATTAGTGAAAAACGAATCACATCGCCTCGCGAGGCGGTAGTCTGTTGTACCCATAAGAAACGTTATTCTATCCATAATGGAATATAAAGTATGAAATTATATGAGATACCATAACTAAATAAGTATAAATATATTATAAACATTATATATATAATTTAAATCCATCATTACAACAAGCAGTGAGAAGCGGTGATGGAAAATGAATGACATCGGTTTGTGAGGTTATAGTCTTCCATACACACGAATGATAATTTCATATCCCATTTTATGGGAGAGTATATGGATTTAGGTTATTACATTAAAATAATAAAATATCAGTATATGTGATATAATAGTGTTATTATATAATAATAATTAAAGAATATTTGAAGAAGGTGGAAGAATAAATAAAATAAAAATTCTTGGTTAAGCATGATACCTCATCTTCAATCTACCTCCTTATGTTACCACAAAAATCCTTCTTAGGTTGTATTTATGATAAAAAAAGTGATATAGGTCATCGGGAGGGAAGTTAGTAAGACATTTGGGTAGTTATTGGTCAATACATGTAAGATCTTGGACTTCATGGAGTTTTGTTCTTATTTAAATTTTTGTTTAATTATATTATTTTGGTTAATAAAATGATTCTTAGGAGTATGAGGGTAATAAAGGGTTTTCCATAGGTTTTTTGAATTAATGGAAGGAAAAATAGGCCAACCTATTCAAGGCACACAGTTTACACACAATTAAGTAAACCAATCAGGCTTCTCAAGAAAACCATGCAACCTTGGACAGTGGCATATCACATGGTTGGTGCATAGTTTGATAAACAGTGCAGCATGCCCAGGTAACTGTACAACCCAAATCTTTATGGATGGTGGATTTTGCAAATTTTGGAACACCATGCACCCATTTAAAATTTTGAAATTTTAAAAAAAAATCCATTATGGGATTTAAAAGCCTCACCTGATTTTCTCCCCCTTTCTCCTAACTCCAACCCTAGTGATGAGCTAGAACCCTCAATAACTTACAAGGATCGATCTAACTCATTTCTTAGTTGTTTTGAGTGATGTTGGTTATGGATCGAAGCTCTGGTCATGTCTAATATTTTTCTTTATTCCCTTTTCTGAATTAGGATTTTTATCTTGGGTGATCTTCTTCTAAATCCCTAAAACCTTTTTTTCAGTGGAATATAGGTTAAGAATTCAAGGGGTCTTTGGATTGGGATCTAAGGAAATGATTAAGAGTGTGTTCGTCAATGGAATCAAGTTAGGTGGTCTACAAGTTATATCCCATAGTTTTTTATATGGATTTGTGCATGTTCATTGTGTTCTTGGTTCCACCTTATTGTGTATTTGATGCCCTTGGTGAAATTTTGTTAAAATGGGTGTCTAAATGATGAATCAAACCCCTCAGGATCCCCATGGGATGCGTCAAGGTTTGAAATAATGATTTAGGTCCACCCATGCGGTGATCTATCCTTCATAAATCAAGAAATTGTGTAAGTTAAGTGTTTTTTGATATGTTTTAACGTAGAGCCCCTAAATAACGTATTATTATGGTTAGTTGAGTTAAAAGTAGAATAATGATAGTTGCGCCTTGTTTTTATAATGGATTAAGGGGTTTTTTGGCATGGCATGTCAAGTGGTAAATGGGTTAATTGAGATTGTGTCAAATAGATTATGAACTATCTTAAAATGCATAAGAGGATTAGTATATACGAAAAGGTGAACATGTTAATTTGGTAGTGGCTTATAAATTGAGGAATATGTTAAATGGTTTAATGCATGGGAATTATTGAATATGATTAGTGAGATAGGAATTGTAAATGGGGAATGGGAATAAATGGATATATTATGTAAATGGAAAATGTGTTAATGGATTATGGCATGATATAAATTCCCATGTTGTTATTATGTCTCGCGGTTTCCATTTATGTCAGTTGTGTTTGGTTGTGATATGGTATCTGTATAGTGAATAGTTAAATAAGCATGTGCACATGGTTTCATAGTGTATGGTATTAACAGGAGACTCTATTCCCATGGGTTGAGTTAGAATGAGGCTCTAAACTCCGCCCCATAATAGATGGGTTAGGGAAGGGGATAAAGTTCTATTACCCTAACAGTTGTATTTGATGAGACCACCTGAACCGAGGCTTCAAGGTGAGTGTGTTTTATATTTTTTGATGTGTTTATCCCTAGTGAGATAGGGAACTTTACTTATTCCTCTTTTCTATTGAGAATTTATGAATATTCTTAATCCATTTAACATGATATGAAAACAAATTAAGTGAGGGTAATAGTATAAGTAATGAATTTAGAAATAAAGATAGAATGGTTTTAGTAACACCTTGTTAAATAATAACACCCAAGTTTAATTTTTTATTATCTCATATTCTATTCTATATTTCATGCACTATAAATTTAGACTGGATATATTGTAGACATTGTTGGTGGTGTCCTACTGAGTTATACTCACACGATGCTCAAGCCACCATTGGGTACCTGAGTAGACTCCATGCTTGAATGTTAGAATAAGGGAAAAGTCCATGTGCTTGGGAGTTCATTCGGGCATGGGATGTATATGGATGAGGTTCTAGACATAGATTTAGGACCATTTTGGGGATTGCACTTTTTGCCTTTAATTTGGGTTTGTTCACTTGGCACCATTTAGCATGACATGACATATTTACTATTGGCTATGATTTGTACCCAACTTTGGGAGATGTTTGTTTATGAATGTTCATTGGTTATTATATAGTGTTTCCTCTATTTTATTTATTATCTACAATGAAGAACTCAGGTAAAGAGGGTATTGTCTTCCCACATGACCTTTTAAAACCTCACTTCTTGTCGGAAACCTCTAGCATATGGGGAGGCATGCTTGAGTTCATGTGGCGACCCTGCTTGGGGCACCAATTTAGTGGCTCCCCAGTAAATGATATTACAAAGTGGTATCAAAGGAGGTATTTTATATGGATTACTATTTAGGGATGGTATAACAGAGGTTAGGAATGTGTCAGGACTTGTTAATGAGATCCTTCTTGGGAGTAGTTAACCCATGTATAAGGGAAAACCCTAGTCTCCTAGGGTGGGAATTATTGTTCTTGTTGTGCATTATTACATTTGATGATATTTCAATATTGGGTGATTCACTTGTTGTATGATGTGACCGTTTTATGATATTTTCTCATGGATTCAATGGAATGGGGATTCTCATTCATGCATCATTATAGGAAACTAGGTAAATAAGTGGAATGCATCGTGATAGGCACATACAGAATGGGTTTGCAGGTTAAGTAAGTTAGAATTCATTTTACTTACATGGAAACTTGAAGAAAAAGGCATCAAATAAAATTATTAGAATGGTAAAAAAGGGAAATGAAATGAAATGGTGGTTAAATAATTGGGTCTAATGAAGGGTTGAAAGTGATTTAAAATGTTTAATGTAACGATTCATGAGATGGGAAATGTACATAAGAGGGAAGGTTCATGTTGTAAGTGTGTAAATAGTTTTAAATTGGTGTCTAAGGTAAGGATTTTGACCGTGTGAGTTAATTACCCCATGTTAACCGTGTCCCATGATATCTCTGTTGGTGTTTGGGATGTATTTGATAAACCTTGGGATAATGTATACGAATTAGTTATTTATATCTAAGAGAGATCCATATTTTATAAAAACTATGAGATAATCATGTTATGTATTATAAAGCTCGTGTTTGGAATTGTAGGGAAATACTACCATGATGACATGTACTAGAAGGGAGACAATAGGTTGTTGTTGAGAATTCTCCCCTAGTAGTGATGTAAGAAGATCTGATGATTCAAGGAAATAGAGAAGAGAAGTTCTGTGAGAACTTTTCTCATTTCATAAAAATGATGGAACATGACCTAGGGTGGGTTGTATCAATCATGTTTGAGATGACTATGGAGTTTTAGCTATAGAACCCACCAACCTTTATAATAGATAGTGGGCCATAGGTATCGGTGTTCTGGAGGGAGTCCACCTAGATGATTCTTGACCATTTGGAGAATATTTATAAGAAGTGATTCATGTTGGTGGTATATATGTTGAGAGGATAGAAAAAGTGTTGTTGAGAAATCATGGTGTAGACCGAGAAATAATAAGGAATGTTATAGAAAGATTTCCAAGAAAATTTTCTAGAGAATTTTTATCCAAAGACATTGACGTAGAAGAAGGATATGAATTTTATGAGTTTGACCCAAGGGGAAATGATGATGATGGATTATGCTAGTCATTTCACTAATTTTCAATGCTTCATTCCAGAATTGGTAGGTAATGAGGTAGCTATGGAGAAACATTTACATGATGGGATGATACATGAGATCAATTCTTAGGAGAACATCTTCTGTTTGAAAAGGTTTGTAGAGGTTTTGGATCAGGCCCTTATCTCATAAGGGAACCTAAAGGGGGATTTAGGTGGTGGACTTGTGGTACCAGTTGGACAGGAGAGTGGTGTGGATTACAAGGGAAGTAATCATCATTTTGGGAGTTTCCATTAGGGTGGAATTGAAAAATGTATTCATAAGAGAGGGTTATCCTCTCAGGGTATAGATCAAGTGTTATGCTATCAGTGTGGAAGTCTAGGGCACATGTTCAGTCAATGTCCCCAGCCACCATTGTAGTGATGATCGTGTGGAAGAATGAGGAATGTGTAGAGGTTATACAGGAACTTTCAATAGAAAGGTATGGATAGAGGTCAGAGGTAGATGTTGAGTGTAGGTAGAGGTTAGTTACCCCATATCAGGCATGTAGTTGGAGTTCCACATGTCGTACCAGTAGTGGTGGTGGATGTGGAAATCTAGGGAAAGAGTTTCCATAACAACAGGGTAGTGTAGTGTTGGGTGATCAGATCGTAACCTATAACAGAGGGGTAGTTCAACTTCATGAATTTCATTCTACACCTAGAGGTGGAAAAGTAGGACCATATACTATTCAAGGTATGATCCTTGTAGCTTCTACACTCTCTAGTACTTTGTTTGACATAGGTTCGAAGCACTCTTTAATTTTTTCTCAGTTTTTAGTTGTGTTGGGACTAGAAGTTGAGAATGTGTGTGGGGTTATGTCAATTTTTACTATGTTGGGAGCATGATATGAGTATATTAGGCAACGTAAGGGTTGTGCTATGGAGGTTTGTGGGTAGCATTTTTTGTGGGATTTTTTCGTGCTTGAAAGTAAAGTTTTGATTTTATTATGTGTATGGATTGGTTGGTGTTGTACCAATACCATATCGACTTCTACCACTGTTGGGTAATGTTAACATCTCCTGATAAAGACACTTATGTCCTTCTTGGTGAGTGTTACATTCGAGTAGGCCATGCAGATCCAGTTTTCGAGTGATTGGGGGAAATCATACCCCAAGTGGATTTTTAATGTTTGATAATGAGGGAGTAGAGTAGGGTTTCTTTCCTCCTATGGTGGATCGGTTCCAGGATGTGTTTCCTAAAGTCTTCTCAGATCTCCCACCAAAGAGAGATTTTGAGTTCATGATTGAGTTTCTACCAGGATAAGAACTATTTTTGATTTCTGTATATCAAATGGCATCATAAGAACACCAAGAACATAAGGTTCAATAGGATGAACTGGAGAACAAGGGGTTTATTCATCTAAGCACGTCACCTTAGGGATCTCTAGTATTGTTTTACAAGAAGGATTATGGGTATTTAAGGCTATGTGTTGATTACAGGAAGCTAAATCATATGACTGTTAAGAATAGATACCCTCTTCCTTGAATAGAAGATATATTTGACTAGCTTATAGCCACTTTAGTGTTTTTTAAAATTAATATGAGATCAGGGTATCTCCAGTTGTGGGTGATGCCTTCTCATATATTGTAGACGACTTTCAAAAGTATGTTTTATTTGTATAAGTTTATGGTTATGTCATTCGGGTTGACCAATACACTGGTAGTGTTCATGGATCTAATAAATCGAATGTTTCACCCTTATTTGTATCAGTTTGTAGTTGTCTTTTTCAATGTCATATTTTTGTACTATAAAACTCATGACAATCATGCCAAACACCTGAAAATCATTTTGAGTACACTAAGAGAGAACACTCTATACACCACTCTATATAAGTGCCATTTATGGATTGATAAGGTGCATTTCTTAGGTCACGTTATCTCAAAGGAAGGATTGTTAGTGGACCTAGAAAAAGTGAAGGTAGTAGTGTCTTGAGAGAATCCCAATAATGTATTTAATTTTTGGACTTTTCTAGGTTTGGTTGATTATTACTAGAGGTTCATTAAATACTTACCTCATTTGGTAGTGCCACTTTAAAGTTTTATTAAGAAAGGAATTAGGTTTGAGTAGACCAAATCATGTGAGAGTGCTTTCCAAGAATTGAATAACTAGTTTACTACCACACCTATTATGATCTTACCTAATCCAGGTAAGCAGCATACTTTATATTATGATGAATTTGATGTTGGGATCAGGGCAGTGTTGATGTAGGATGACCGGGTTATGGCATATGGTTCACAGCATTTGAGGCCTCATAAATATAATTACCCCACTCGCGACCTCGAGTTGGATATGCTGGTGTATTCCTTGAAGTTTTGGATACATTAATTTTTGGGAGTGTGATTCATGGTGTATACTGATTATAAAAGTCTTAAGTAAATATTCTCTCAGCATGATTTTAATCTTCAGCAGTGAATATGGGTGGAATACATGTAGTCCTTTGATTTTGAGTTAGTTTAAACACCAAGAAAAGGGAATAGTGTTGTGGATACTCTAAGATTAAAGACTCAGAATTAGGTGGTTCAAGAATCAAACTATAGGTGGAGAATGATGGACTTGTTTGCTGAGATGCACCTGAAGTTGCATGATGGGAATGGGAAGATGACCCTTACATCTATAGTAGTTGATTCTGCACTTCTGATCCAAGTTAAGGATAGTAATTTTGAATATCTGGATTGTTTATCCATGAAGGAAAGTCTTAAAGGTGGGGAGTCACTTTCTGGTTGGGTTGTTGGTCCTGATGGGATTGTTCATGTTTGTGTTCATGTAGTAATTCCAATGTGTATGCAGAAGGAGTTGATATAGGAGTTCTATGCATCAAAGTGGGAAGTGAATCTTGGTTTTACTAATATGTATCAATATCTTAATAGGAATTATTGTTGGCCTAGGATAAAGAAATATGTTGAGGGTTTTGTGGCGTGATGCCTTACCTGTCCGCAGGTAAAGGTTGATTATTGGTGTCTATGTGTTATGTTATTTCCATTACCTATTCTGGAGTGTAGGTGGGATGAAGTAATGGTGTAAGTCATAGTGATTCTTTAGATGATTCCTCAAAATAATGATGCAATTTGGGTATTTTTGGATCAGTTGACTAAGGTGGCCCATTTCTTAATGATCCAAGAGTCTTTCACTATTGATCAGTTGGGTAAGTTATATGTTGAATAGATGGAGTAGTTTTATGGTGTTCCACAAACTATAGTGTCATATTGTGATCTATGTCCAACCTCACACTTAAGATAGGGATTGCAGAAGGCACTTGGTACCCAGATGTTTTTGAGTATGGCTATTTATCCACTGACGAATGGGTATTCAGATCATATGATTCAGGTACTAGAGGACATGTTGAGATCTTGTGTTATGTGTTTTGGTGGTTCATGGAAAAAACATTTGTTTCTTGTTTATTTTTCCTACAATAATAGTTTCAAGGATATGATTTAGATGGAACTATTTGAGGCACTCTATGGGAGACCATGGAAATATCTATTGTATTGGTTGGAAGCTGGAGAGTCTGAGCTGTTGGGACTGAGTCTTGTATAGAAGACCTCAGAAAAGGTTCAAATGATTAGGAAATTCATGGAAGTGACTTAGAGTATAGAAAAATAATATGAAGTTAGGCTTAATAGACATCATGATTTTTTAGTGGGTGATAGTGTGTTTCTTTGGGTGTCTCCAAGATTGGTTCACCATCAGATTTGAAAAAAGGGCAAGTTGGCACCTAGGTACATGGGGTAGTTTGAGATTGTGGAGAGGATTAGACATGTTGCTTACCGATTGGAACTTCCAATGTGGTATTGTGGTATGTACAATATTTTTTATGTTTCAAATCTCGATTAGTATCACCTTGACCCATATCATGTGATAGATGATGATGAAGTTGAACTTGAGGTTGATGCATCCTTTCAGGAGCACCTGGTTTGTATCGTGGATCATAGTGAGAAACTCATTCTAGGAAAGACTATTCCCTTGGTTTTATTTTTAAGGAAACATAGAAATTTTTAGGAAGAAACATGGGAAAGGGAGTAGGATATGTGGGCCTAGTGGCCCGATCTCTTCTCTTCAGAAACTCAATGATGCTTGGGAGCATGACTTGAGGATGAGCCATTATAAGGTGGGGAGGTTGTAAGATCCTGGAATTCATGGAGTTATTTCATGGTTTAAATTTTGATTTTAATCTATTATTTTAGTTAATGAAATGATTATCAGGATTATGAGGGGCCTTAAGGGTGTTCTAGGGGTTTGAGGCATGAAAGGAAGGAAAATTGGGCCAACCTATAAAAGGTGCACGGTTTGCACGTGGTTAAGTAAACCATGCAGTCTTCCCAGGAAAATCATGAAACCCTATATAGTGGCATATCACAAGAATGGTGCATGGTTTGATAAACCATGAATCCATAAAAGGTAATTGTGTGACCCAAATCCCCATTGATAGTGGCTTGCACACAATTTGAAAAACCATGCGGGTAAATTGTGCACCCCTTCAAAAGTTAGAGAATTTACAGTTTTCCATTATGATACTTTAAATATTCACTCGATTTTCTCCCTTCTTCACCTACCATTTTCACTGGTGACAATATAGAACCGTCATGATCTTCCAAGGATTGTTCTACCTCATTTCTTGGCTGGTTGGAGCACCGTCGGTTGAAGATCAAAGCTCCGAGTAAGTCTAATCCAATCATTTCTTATCTTTTCTGGATTAGGGTTTGTATCTTGGGTGATCTTATTCCAAATCCCTAAAACCTTATTTTTCTGATGGAATCATGGTTATGTATTCAAGGGGTTTTTGGATAGGTATTTAAGGAAACAATTAAGAATGTGTTCATCAGTGGATTTATGGTAGGTGGTCTATAAGTTATATCCCTTAGTTTTTTATACGGATTTCTACAAGTGTGTTGTGTTATTGGTTCCACCTTGTTTTGAATTCGATGCCCTCTATGATTTTTTGTAAAAATGAGTGTCTAAATGATAAATAGAACCCATCATGATCCATTTGGGATGTGTTGAGGTTGGATATAATTATTTAGGGCCACCCATGGGGTGCGACGGCCTTCCTGGACCTCAAAATTATGTAGGTTGAGTATTTTTTTGACATGTGTTAATACAGAGCCCATGAAGAACCTATTATTATGGTGATTTGAGTTGAAAGTGGAATAATTATAGTTATTTCTAGGGTTGATAATGGCGCAAGGGTTTTTTTCATGGAATGAAAAGAGGTAATTAGGTTAATTGAGATTGTGTAAAACGGCTTATTAATTATTTGAAAATTCCTAAGAGGATTAGTGTATATGAAAAGTTGAACATGTTAATTTGGTAATGGATTGTAAATTGAGGAATATTTTAAATGGGTAAATGCATTTGAATTAGTGAATATTGTTAGTGAGATAGTAATATGAAATGGAGAATGGGGAAAATTGAATATGTAATGTAAATGAAAAATGTGTTAATGGGTTGTGGAATGATATAAATTCCCATGTTGTTGTTATGGCTTCTGGTTTCCATTTGGGTTGGTTGTGTTTGTTGGTGATATGGTATGTGTGTGGTGAATGGATAAATAAGCATGTGAACATGGCTTTATAGTGTGGGGTATTTACATGAGTCTCTATTCCCACATTTTGAGTTAGACTAAGGTTCTAAACTCTTCCTTTAATGCACGAGTTAGGGAATGGGACATAGTTTTATTCCCCTAACGGATGAATTTGATGAGACCATTTGAACTGAGGCTTCAAGGTGAGTGTGTTGTATATGTTGTGATGTGTTTATACCTAGAGAGATATAGAACTTGAATTATTACCCTTTTTTATTGAAAATTTATGAATATGCCTAATCCATTGAAGGTAATATGAAAAAAAATTAAGGGTGGGAAATGGTATAAGTAATGAAGTTAGAATTAATGTTAGAATAGTTTAAGTAACACCTTGTTAAATAATAGAACCCAAGTAACCTTTTTCTCACCTTATATTTTATTTTATATTTCTTGAACCACCTATTTAGTTTGGATATTTTGTAGACACTATTGGTGGTGGCCTACTAAGTTATACTCACACCCTGCTCAGGCTTCCATTGGGTACCCGCATAGACTTCAAGCTTGTGGGCCAAGATAAGAGAAAGGTCCTTATGTTTGAGAGTTGATTAGGTCTTGGGACATACATGGATGAGGTTCTAGACTTGGATTCGGGACTGTTTTAGGGATTCCACTATTTTTTCTTATTTTGGGTTTGTTCACTTGGCATCGTTTACCATGACATGATATATTTACTATTGGCTATGTTTTGTACCCAAATTTTGGAGAAGTTAGTTTATTAATGTTAATTGGTTATTATATATTGTTTCTATTATTTTATTTGTTATCTATTGTGGTGTATTTTGGTAAAGAGGGTATAGTCTCCCCATGTGACCTTATAGACCCTCTCTGCAAGTTGGAAACTACTGGCATACAGAGAAGTGCACTTGAGGTCATGTGGTGACCCATCTTGAGGAACTATTTTAGTGGCTTCCAAGTCAGGTAAAATATAATACAAATGGCATTGAAGGTATGAATATGAGAGGATAGGGGTGACCTTTTATAAGTAAGGTGAGTGGAACACTTTTAATTTTTTTAAACAAATAGATGTACCCACATTTTTCGAATGCCACAAGGCTCCAAAATAGACTATTCTTGAGACTTAGACATTATAAGGTTTAAATATGTCTATAGATAATTTTTTATAAAAGTTTTTAGGAAATTGAAACCCTTATATTTTTAGTTTAACCCCTGATAAACCCGTTTTCACTTGAACCATGGTAATTAATTTTTACTGATTTCACTATTAAATATGGTTAAAAATTAAGTTGAAATAATTAGATAATATAAATTACTCTAATTAAAAATATGGAATAAATTTTACCAAATTCAATTCATAGAATTTGAAAATTTTAATTTAAAATTAAACCCACAAATGTGATGAAAATGAAGATTTTCAAGATGTTTATTTATCAAAAAATGATGATTTTATATTAGATCTATGACTAATAATAATAATTTTATGAATAAAAATTAATATTTATTTATATATAATATATATAATATATAAATTTGATTTAAATCATTACTCATTTGGGTTTTTTTTAACTAATTAAAAAAGGAGAAACATTATGAACTATAAAACATTTTTCAGAAAAATCATGTTTTTAAACCCAAAAGTAAACTTATAATAAAATACAATATAAATTTAATTCAAATGTAATTTATTGGGTTAAATATAAATAAATAATACTTATGTTACTTGAAATAATATTCAAAACATTATTTTACTTTTAAATTACTTAATTTATTTAAAATAAAAGATAGTTTTACAAAAATCGATATTTTAACTATTCAGAAAAAAATCAATATTTTCTAAAAAAATCCCAAAATTTCACCCTATGTTAATTTTGATATAAAAATTTCAAAAATTAATTCAATTTTATCAAATAAATCTTCTAAATGTTTGAAAAATTAATTATAATATTTTCTCGTAAAAGGAAATAAAAATCATTTTTGAAGAAAATATAATTCTGAAGATTAAAATTACTTTAAAAACATTTATTGATTATTTACTAATAATTTATAAATAATTTATATTTAGTAGTAAATATATATGTATGTATATATATATATCTTTCATAAATTAGTTAATAATATTTATGCCTTCCAATTTAACAGTTAGGTTATAACAGTTATATATTTTGTAGGTCATTTAAGCTCGGCGTCACATGTTGAATACCCTAATGAACATAATGATACTCTTTTAAAATATATAGGTGTTAAAATATTTATTTTTTATCATATAGTTGGTTACTATGTATATTATTTGAAATTTTAACTGGGTGAGTAGTCATCTTTCGTAGCACTTTGTCTCTATGATCCAAGATTTCTACATGTTATTATTTATAGGAAAGATCACGCTCCACTGGTATAACCTATTATTTCAGTATATGTAAAGGATAAAGTAGGTATATCCTCAATATAGATACATGGGATACATCAAGAACTTAATATAGGTTATGTGGAAGCCCCAAGAGATATTCTATAGTCCATACTTGATCAATAATCTCAAAGGGGCCAATATACCTAGGGTTCGACTTTCAATTATTTATAAAAATCATAATCTTTAACCTTCTCTACCATTTCCTTAACCATATCAGGTCCCGATATCTTTCATTCTCTAAATTTATCCCCACATGTCATAGTTATTCACTTATTTCCATAGATTCATTCATAAGGATACATCTGAATTCTTGAGTGAAATTTATTATTATTAGAAAACTAAACTAGAGGAATGTGTGGATCCCAACCACCATTTAAATCCAGTGAATAAGATCTCAAAATATCCTTCAGGGTTTGAATTATTTTATCTAACTAGACATTTTTATGAGGATTATAGGCAATATAACACCATGATATTTTAGTAATTTTTTTAAATTAATTTAATTTTTTGATATTTTTCATTTCATGAAACACTGAATATAGATTTTTCTATATGAAAATACTTAGATTTTATTTCATTATATGAAACACCAAGTTAATATTGTTCTATATGAAACACTTATATGAACTTTTGATACATGAAACACTATGTTTTTCTTATGTTACAAACAATGTCGAGTTCCTTCGATAGCCTGCATAACATGCACGACCAAGTTTTACTGAACTACAATATATTATTAATAATATTATTAAAATATTATTATAGATACCACCTATTCATTGGAATGTTATTTCATGATAATATTAAATAAATTGAGAAAATATTATTTACACATGTATATAAAATGAATCCTTTGGTTATCAATTAGTTATAAATCAATGTAAGAACTATTTGAAAATAAAGAAATTACTTTTCTAAGAAAACTTTTTCTCTATATACAAACACAATTTTATCCTAATAAATTAAAAAAACCACATTTGATGAAAGTTTTTAATAAAATTTATATATTATAAATTCAATCAATTTTTTATACTCATCCATCATATTTTATAGGTATAATATAAGAATAAATCCAATTTTATGAATAAAAAGATGTATTTTTCTAAAAGGAAATTTTAACGCCTTTTAATGTAAAAACCATTTTAAATATAATTTTCAACACCTTAATAAAATTAATTGAAAAAATAAACTTCATTTTTTAAATATTAATATAAAAATTTACTTTGAGGGGTTTTTTGGTATTTTTCTGAGAAGTTTTATTTTTTGATGAACAATGAAAAACACTGAATTTTAATTCAAAGCTATGTTTTAGTCTAATTTATTTATATAGTTAAATTATATTTTAATTTGTATTTAAATTATAATTATATAAATTATACATAAATTAATCAAATTTAGGTCATTGGAACTAATTTCACATTGAAATGGGATATAAGAATATTTCAATCTCTTAGACCTTTTTGCTTTAAAAACATGTCGTCTCGTCCTATCTGTGAGATTAACATTAAATTAATAGTTTCCAATTATATGATTATAATTAGGAAAAATTAATTACATATTTTTAATCATCATGATTTATAATTTCTAATAATTTCAGCTTAGTTTTTTAGCAAAAATATTAGTGAAACTAATTAAAATTAATTACAGTGACTAGGGTAAAAACAAGATTAATTAGTGGTTAAACTTTAATTTGTGGGGCCAAATAACCTAGAAACATGTAAAAAATAAATTTTATAGAAATATTTTGACAAATTACCCTATTTTATCAAAAATAGAAAATTATTAGGGGCACATGATGTAATTGAAACCTCTCAATAGTGTTTACCTTTTATATTTACAAGAATGTCACTCCTCCACTATAAAAGGCACTCACCCCCTTGCTTCCTCATGCCTCTAAATACAATTTGTCTCAACCAACACCTACCCAAATAAGCTACCAAATTACCTAATATCATCTTAGAAGCCTCGATTTTGGAATAAATCAATCCAAGTTAGTCATTTGGTGCAAATCAAAATGAATTTCCCAAAGAAGAGGTAACATCCTTCCACAAGATTTTGTGTTTTATTTTCATTCTCCACCACCAAAAATATTATTATTTAATGATTATAAAATAACCTAATTATTATAAATATACTTATATTTTTTTGTTATAAGGGTTATACCTAAACTTACACACAATTCTATCTAATGGGTAATGAACTTACTGTTCTTGTGTACGGCGAACTACTACCACATGAAACGATGTTATTCCTTTTTTCCTTTACCACCTATCATGGTTGGGAATTATAAAGAACAATATGTTTTAATATTATATATATAATATTTATTATGTTTTTATTCTTATTTAATTATTATATAAAACATACCTTTATATTTTCCATTTTCTGTTAATACGATAACTTCGTTTGTGGATGTGTGGACTACCGCCTCCTCAAAGTGATGCGATTCATTCACAATTTACATGGAATATATTAAGGATGTTCTTAGTGAAATTATATGATATATATGAAATAATAATTATAATATAATAATATTATATATATATATATTTCATTCACTTTTATTTTAATACAAAAAGAAAATGGAAACAATGTTCATGCGTACGTACGACCTACCATCTCCATGAAAGGTGTATTCCATTTCATATATCTATCTTTTATATATTATTATAAATATTTATAGACTGAATATGTATGATATATAAATTATGTTTTTAAAATTTTAAAATAATTAAATCATGATTTAAGTAAGATGATCAATAATAAAAATTCAAAACACATATGATGAACAAATCAGTCATTACCCGAAATGTTGTTTTAACATGGAATTGTTAATAAATGGGTAACATAACATCATAAGTTAATAATATATGGTGTGATATATAGTAATATGGTTATTTTTTAGATTTATAATAAATATATATTTATTATAAATCATGTTTGAATGTGTACATATAAATTCAAGACTTAAGGTAAGGGTTTTCTCATCACAATTTTTTTACTCATGAGATACATGCCTTATTTACCATTCACTTATTTTGTGTGGTGTACGTACTACCCTTGAATGTATTATATTATTATTATACTTAAATTTATTTTTATTTAAATATCCATTTATGATATTTATTTTATGGGGTTTATGGTTCAAAATATACCAAATCGGTAAAGTAATTTTTTCCTCAAGTTGCCTTCTTTGAGATACATGCCATGTTATGAACCAATATTTTTATATGGGGTTTATATACTTCCATTTGACATGTTATATCATGAATAACCTTATTTAATTATATTTTAGGATTAATTGAATATTATTATCTCATTTATATTCTGATTCAAAATTACCAAAGTGATAATGGTTTATTGCTAAAATCTCATCATTTATCGAGATTATTTATGATTATGCTTCCATTGATGAAATATTATGATCCATATCTCAATAACACTCATAGATTTTCATATCCTATGGTTTATAATTATATATTCATGTATTGGTAACATTTGTACACTCTTCAATACATAAGATAAGTAAGAAATTTATTTTAAGAAAACCCTACATTATTTATCTCTTCCGTTAGAAATTTGTATTCTTCCAAAACCATGTTTTCTAAAAATGTTTTCAAAAATATTTTATTATTAAAAAGTTTTTTAAACATTTTTAGTCCCATTATTTATGTTATTAATGAAAAAAAGTTCAAAAATTTTTCGATATTTTTTTATAATTTTTCAAATCAGTTTTAGAGTGAAAGGAATTATAAATGTTTTCAAGCTTCGTTTATAAGTATAAAAGTTGTTATCAAAGAAAAATTTCTTAAAAATGATTTATGTTTTAAAGATAGTTTTTATAAGTGGAAAAGATATTTTACTCAATAAACTTTTTAAATAATTTTAAATATTACTTCATATGTTTTCAAAGTGTTTTTAAGTAAAGGATTTTGAATACATTCTATGTTTTAAAAAGTGAATTTCAAAGAAAGGTTGTTTTCCTAAAGAAATTATCCAAGTGATATTTCAAAATCCTTCTCCGTTTAAGTTGGAATACTTTGATATAGTTTAATATTTATTGGGGATTTGATCCAATAATATCATTCATATTATTTCATGAATAGTTTATGTTTTGATGGTATGCTGTTTATGACATCCGTTTCTCTTTCACGGGTTATATGATTTTAGAACCCACTTCTTTTCACGGGTTATGCTTTGATGAAATGATTAGGAAACCTATAAATTTTCCATAGTTTATAATGTGTTGAAATTTTAATGATACCCATTTCATTTCATGGGTTATGATTTGATATTTATAAAACCCATCTCTTTTCATGGGTTGTGATATGATGAACATTTCTTTATCTTGTGGAAAATGTATGTATGATTTCACTATGTGATTGGTGAGACTTATATCTCCCTTCAAATCATTGGGTAATGATAATTGTTTTATGATATCAAAGGGTACATGGGAGGGAATCCCAAGCCTAAAACAATAGGGCTTCCTATGCTTGAAATAAGAGGGTATACAGGAGGGAATCCCAAGCCCAAAACAAGATTGTACATGGGAGGGAATCCCAAGCTAGAAATAAGAGGTCACACAAGAGGTAATCCAAAGCACAAAACAAAATGGTCGAGTGTAAGGCCTCCCAAGCGTAAAACAAGAGGGTATATAGGAGGTAATACCATGCCTAAAATAAGAGGGTGCATGGGAGGTAAACCTATGCTCAGAAAAAGAGGGTACATGGGAAGGTATCCCAAGCCTGAATAAATTACATAGGCTATTAGTTCAATCCTAAAATGTTATAAAGGTTATAGTATGTATCCTTTATATAGGATTTTATATTATTATGAGTATTCCACAAATTCATTGTCTTATTCCAATGTTATGTTTTCGTGGATTATACTCCTGGTTCCCTTATGATTAATGTCTTATGAACTACCAATATTTTTTCCATGATTCAAGTTTACGATATTTGATATGTAGGGTAAGATCCTATAATGTTGTGATCACATTATCATACTCTTATTCTAATGTTTATCTCCCTTGTTTACCCTTACTGAGCATTTGAGTTCACCCCTTTCTTATGTTTCCTTTTGCCATGTTATGAAGAAAGGTTTTAAATAGAAGTAACAAAGGGGAATATATATGTGGTATACATTGAAGATATTTCAGAAATTTAAAAAGTTTTTTTCAAGTTTCTAAAGATACTAAATTATAGAGTCCTCAGGCATGTTCTTTTCTAATGTGAAGAATATTCATCTAAAATTATGTAATATCCATGTACGTTAAGCCTAGGTCACTATGAGAAATACTGAAACACAACTTTATATCCAAATCTTACTAAATAATTTGGATTAACTTTTAGGTAAACCTTGGATTTTAATTATATATAATAAAATTTGGTACTCCATGAAACATTACCACCCCATTAATGTATATCCTAGAAATCTAATCCAGAGAGAAATTTTCCTTGTTGGTAATGAAATTCTCTGATTTTGTAAGGTGATCGACAAAAACCCAAATTTCATTATGGCCTTTAGATATTTTGGGGAGTCCAATAATAAAATCCAAGATGATGTTTTCCTATTTCTATTCTGGTATGGGTAATGGTTGTAACATCCTTTTAGACATCTGTCTCTTATCCTTAACTTACTAACATACCAAGCACTGAGATACATACTTTGAAATATCTCTCTTTATATTTTCATACAAAAAAATCTTTCATATCTCTATAAATCTTTTTACTTCCAAGATGAATATGGAATTATGGGCTATGGGATTCATCTAAGATCTCCTTCTTCAAGTCTAGTATTAATGTGACACATACTTAGTTCTTAATATCATTCCATCACAATCAATGTTGAACTCAAAAATATTTCTCACCTTATTTTACAAATACACATTTTCCTTTTGCAACTATTTAATATTGATATGGATAGATGGTTAAACACCCATTTTATAATGATCCTTTTTATCCCCTTCCTTCAAGATTTCTATATTCATCCTTTAAAAATATTGAAATATTGGATCTATTTTAATCCTCGTCATTGGAAGTCTAGAATGATCCTTTTGACTCAGAGCATAAAACACCTTATTCTCTTTCCCTGTGTGGTAATGTATTGGTAATTCATAATCCTTAATCAAATATAACCATTGTATATGGTATATATTAAAATAATTTTGAGTAAATAAATATTTTAAAATTCTATTATCAGTATATATGTCACACCTTTCTCATTGAAGATATTTCCTTTATATATTTAATGAAAATGTTAATTATCCTAACTCTAAATCATGAGTTGGGTAATTTTTCTCATAAAACTTGAATTGGTGTGAGGTATAATCTATCACCATACCATTATACATAAGGAAACATCACAGTGGATTATTTGATACATCACTATACAAATAAATAAAGACTTTCTGAAAATGTAATAATCATTAGAAATAAAGAAATATTTGTAGAAAAGGTTACAATCAAGAAGAAGGAATAGACTATGAAGAAACCTATGCACAATTAGCATGATTTGAATCTATTCATATTCTACTAGCCTTTGTAGCATTCATTGATTTCAAACTTTTTCAAATGGATGTGAAGTGTGATTTTATTAATGGATTTGTTCAGTAGGAAGTTTATGTTGAACAAGCCCCTAGTTTTGAAAATTAAAAAAAATACTGAATACATTTATAAACATTCCAAAGATTTATATGGCTTCAAACAAGATCCTAGATCTTGGTATGATAGGTTAACTGGATTTTTGTTACGAAACAATTTTTTTAAGGGAGCTGCAGATCCTAATATTTTTATAAAATAAGTTAACAAAGATTTTATCATTATTCAAATATATGTTGATGAAATTATATTCATATCATCACAAAAATATGTAATATATTCCTTTGTGGATCTTATGAAATCCAATTTTGATATGAGTATGATGGGTGAGTTAACATTTTTTTGGGTTTTCAAATTTCCAAAAAACTGGAAGGTGCTTATATATCTCAACATAAGTATAAAAAATATTTTCTTAAAAAGTTTGGATACAAAAATACTAAAAGAATTTTACTTCCATTGGTACCTCAAATACACTTGATCTTGATGAAGTTGGGAAACTAGTTTATCAAACAACTATTAGAGGTGTAATAGAAATTTTACTATACTTAACTTATAGTCAACCAAACATTGTTTTTTCTATATGTTTATGTTAAAGATATCAAGATAATACAATGGAATCCCATTTAAAAGAAGTAAAATGAATTTTTTGTTATCTAAAGGGAACCATAGATTTAGGAATTTTCTATTCGTATGAAAATGATTTTTAATTAAATTTATTTTCAGAGGTTGACTTTGGTGGTTGTAGAATGGTTAGGAATAGTACTTCTGAAACATTTCATTTATTAGAATTATCATTATTTTCTTGTTCTTGTAAACAATAACACTCTTTAGATATTTCCACTAATGATTCCAAATATGTGGTAGCTAGAAGTTGTTGTGCTGAAGTGTTTTAGATGTAACACACACTCACTAATTATTGCATTAGTTTTACAAAAACTCAAATACTATGTGATAAAAATAGTACCATGGATTTAAGTAAAAAATCATTCACAATACTATAATTAAAAACACATAGATATTAGGTATCACATTCTCATGAATCACACACTAAAAGGAGATATCATTTTACAATTTATCAGAACGCAAGAACAACATGCTGATATTTTTCAAAACCATTAAATTACGATATATTTAAATATATTAAAAAGAATATAGGAATTATCAATGTAAATTGATCAATCATATATATTTATTATTTTCCTATATATTTACATCAAAATCCTCCTCTTCATAGGGGGAGTACATATGTTTGATACTTTTCAAAATTTTATTTTTCTCAATAAAATTATAATATTTTGGATGTATGGACTCTTGTTTTATTATAAAATTTTCATATTTGTATTCATAAATAGATCATCAGATTCATAAAACTTTACCAATTTTCCAGACTCTCATTTTAGAAAACTTTTAAAATTTATAAAAATTTTCATAATTTTTTTTTTGTTTTTTTACTTCTAAAAACTGTTTTAATTTTTAATTTTTTCTTTAGAAACATTAACATTTAGTTTTTAGTTTCTATCATAATATAAATAGTTTACTTAAATCAATAAGAACATTTTCATCGTACTGATAAGTCTTTCCAAATCCAAAATATATTCTTCTTATCTTTTAACTTTTTTACTAATTCATTACAATTATTTATCTTTTTTATTGTTACATTTTCTATTATTTTTTAATAAATCATATTCTCATTTAATGGGATAAAACGTTATAAAACCTCAAGAGTTTAAATTTTATGAAAACTTCTTTGGCTCAATCAAAATTGTTTGATGAAAAAGATGAATTCTCAACCATTTTATTGAATCTAGAATTTGAACTATCACCTCAGTTTCCTATATAATAGAGGGGACCCACTTGTCCCACATCAAAAATCATCAAGCTCCTTGAGATGAAGTGATACTATATTCAAAACCCTCTATTCCATTTCTTAAGAGTCTCCACCAATTCAAATATTAAAATCTCAAGATTATTCTAAGAATACAATTCCTAAAAAGGATTACGATGAATGGATTATCTTTAGATAAAGTTTAGTTGATAGAACCTTTTTTTGTAAGTACAATTCTCTTATAAAGAAAATCATAGAATTTAAAGAATGGGAATCCTTATACATAACAAGAGTCTATGGGGATCAAGATCAATTTTTTTCATGTATGGAAAAGTATATCAAATGTCTTATAGAAATTACATTTTTTGCTTGGAATAACATCATAAGGAGAAGCTCATTTTCCTTATCACAAACTATATAATACACTTGGATTTTTTGATAAGAATAATGCAGTGGAATCATAATTTTATCATTATGAGAAGAATAAGAAATTCAATCATATAATAGCCTATAATTAGATTGCTGCATTACAGATGCAAGGTTTCCTGATACCGAGAAAAGGGGATCATGATACTATTAAAGTAATTTATATTTTTATCTTAGATGTTCTTGTAAATGTGAGAAAGATAGATTTAATCGGATATATCTTTCTCACCATAAACAAACTAAATACTGATTCCATCAATTCTCAAATAATCATGTTTCTGATAGAGTTATCAAAGTTGTTGATTGAATTTTAGAATACCTTCAATATTAAAATTAAATCCAAGACAAAGAAATTGAAAACTCATATCATCAGTGATGAAACTCTTAAAAGGATGAAATATGTTTTTGATGATGAAAAAAATGGTTTATTGAAAAGTCAGGAGAATCTTCTTCAAAAGTATAATGATCTATGAAATCAGAGAAAAGTGGTGAAAAGAAGAAAAATAAAGTTTTTCAAGGTGAGAAATAAATGAAAATAAAATCCAAATCTTAAGAGCCTTATAAAACCAAGAAAAAAGTTTGTCCTTGATGATGTTGCTGAAGAATGGAGGAAGAAAACATATGTTTGGAAAGAAGGAGATCCTCAATTCGAACTTGATCCATATAAATCTTCATCATTAAGATTTCATAAAGATAATACTCTATAGGAATAAATAAAGAAGAAAAAAGAGAAATTTTTTTTCATAACCTAAAATATGTGAAAGAGATTTGAAAGATGTTGAGGTGGCATTTGAAAATGTTATAATTCCTCCCACTAAAACCAATATACCAATTCTAGATGTCAGTTTTTATTTTCAAGAGACCATATTTGTTCATTCTAATGTTAATTTGGTATATGATAAAGGAAATGAAATTGTGATTATGAATCAGTACCACATAAAGTTTAAGAAAACAATCGAAATTGATGGTAGATAGTAAGGCTGATTTAAGATCAGATGAACAAATTCATGATAAATTTCAAAAATAAATAGATAAAGGAGCCACAAATATTGTTGTTTTAATAAAATATGTAGAAGTTAAAGAATAATAAGGTTATGAAGAAGGAAACAAAGATGGAGAAGTTGAAAAAGAAATCTCAGATAATGTTGAAAATAATGAAGATAAAGAGAATGAAAATGATGATAAAAATAAATAGAAAGATGAAGATATTCAGTCTAATAAGTTTTCCCTAAGAACATCAAAAGCATCTTCAATAGAATTTCCTTCCTTAGGAAACCAAAATTAGAATTCCAAAATTCTTGAAAAAGAAAATTCCCCATCAATTCAAGAAGCTGAATCCTCATCAAAGAAGGATTACAAAGAACAAATTTAAAAAACAAAATCTTATAGTGAAAATTATAATAAAAGAAATAAGGATAATGATTATTTAATTAAAATTTATGATGGAAACAAGGACATATATATAATTGAAAAATATTTATCAAATAAAGTTGACAATGGAAAAATAAAACAAAAGGTAGTTGGAACCTCTCATCCTCAACATCATGTGATTGAAATATCTTATTTAGTGTATACGATAATAGTATAAGGAGTTCACTCTATTTCATAAGATTTGTAGATATATTAAGATATTATTCATTAATTCCTAATTCTAGAATAAAATATTGATTTAGTTCATGAAAATCAAATTCATAGATCAGATTCAGATAAAGTGTTATCTAATAGAGTTGTTCGGAATGAAGAAGACCTAAAAATCCATTAAGAAATTTTTCAATCCCACAAGAAATAATGTAAAAAAAAGTTGTGAAATGGTCACATGATGTTGATATCTAAATCAAGATACATGAGGAATCAATTGAAGTGTTAAATAAATACATGGATGATTCTATATAATTCTACAATGACCTATCCAAAAGAATGGAAAACATGGTAAAGTTTATAGTGAAATTTTAGAATATGTCTGATAATAGGTCTCAAGAAATCAAATAAATTAATGGAAAAATGAGATGCATGGGCATATATATTTCAATTATCAAAGTTTACAAATATGAAATCATTAGCTTGAATAATCAGAATGAAGCTTTGGAAGAAATACTTTGGATCTAGGAAGAGAAAATCAAGTCTCTAGATGAAGTGATATCAAGTCTTATGAAAGAAAGAAAAGAGTTCAAAAAGATAAATAATATTGTGAGATACATGATTAATAAGAAATATTATATCTTTTTATCTTTTTAAATCTTGTTGTATTAAGTTTTTGAAAACTTTTTTATCTGATCTAATGAATAAAACATTCTTTTCATCCAAAAATGATTGTGTAAATGTTCTCCCAATTAAGATTGGTTTAATATTCCATCACAATTTTTAGGAATAATTAGATAGTTCATTATTTTGTTTTTCATATTTTCTTTTATAAATCTTTTTAGGTACTTCAAATATTTTCCACAATCCTTTTTAAAATTCACTAATGGGGAGAATTTTATAAAAAAAGGGAGATGTTTTAAGTAAGGTGGAGAAATAACTTTAAAGAAGAGAATAAAATCTTTAGGGGGGGTTATTAACCAAAAGGGGAGTTATTATTTTTCATCATTGTATTCATATGTATTTTAAAACTCAGGTGGAGAATAGTTTTTATTTTTCAATTGTAAATACAAAGATCTTAAAAGATAATGGACTTAAATTTTTAATCATTTTTAATCCTTGCGGTATGTGCTTTTCGAAAAAGGGGAGATTATTAAGTTAAAAATTTTACTTATGAATTTTCCATTCCCTTTGTTTTGGAAATCAAAAACACTTTCTTAAATACTTTATTACTCACTTTTTATCTCCAATTTTTTTTAAAAAAATGTAGAAAACATGTAATTTTACTATACTTATAAATATTTTTAAAATATTCATTAATTTATACCAACTTTATTCTTAGGAATATCATAAGGAATATAGAACCAATAAAAATCAGATTCACCTTATCAAATCAGTTATAAGATATATTTTTTCTTTACTAATGATAGATACTTTATAATCATATTGATATCAGAACGGATCAACATCAGCTCCACATTCATAAAGATCATCATAATGACATATGTAAGAAAATCCATCTTATTAACTAAAGTCTAAATTATGTATATGAAAAACAATTTTCTATCATAATGGAACCTTTGTTACACTGTAATGGTCTAAATCAAAATGATGGTAGAATTTCTATTATGGTATATCCGTTGAGGTGTCAGCTCTCTATGTCAATGTAAAAAACTCAGAGAAAATATAACAATTGGAGAAAATGTGACCATTGGAAGGGTTTACTATAAATACCTAATAACTTGAAGAGTTTCTTCTAGTTGATTAACTTCTCTATAAATTCTTTTAAAGTATAAAAAGAATTAATATCTTGTTATTAGTGTTTTGTATTTCCTTAGAGATATTCATTATTAAGAAAATCTTTTCACATTATCTTCTTAATAATTGTTTTTTAATTTCTTTGTGCATCCGATTCTGTGAATAAAATAGAGGGATTTGAGGCTAAGAAGATAGAGATATCAAGTTTCATGATCAAGGGATTATGGGGATATAAAAAAATAAATATGATCCATCAGATCAAGGGATTCTAAGGATAGGCAGATAGAGAAGTCAATCATCATATCGAGGGATTTCCTTGCAAAGGAAAGAAAAAATTTCTTGTAAGTATAAAACAAGGGAACCTTTATCCTATGTTATTAGATGCCTTATTTTTTGGGATAAAAGATATGTATTCATTTTTATTACTTATTTTCTTATAGGTATGTTATTTCTGGTTCATGTAATAGAGAGTGATACTTTTTATATTAATCATCCTATTTGTATCTTTTTTATAAAAATATCATTGATTGTGATCCAATTGTATTACTCTATTTAAACCGATTTGTCTGTGAATATGATATTACTCTAATTTCATTCTTATGTAAACTTTGATATAATCGTAAATACTATGATTATGATTTTACTTTGTGTATATTTAATCATTTTGATTACGAATTTTGGTAAATAAAATATCAGAATTGACCTGATTATGATACTCTTATAATCAGAATAAGGGCCATGTTCAAACCTAATTTCCTTTTACATTAAGATGTTTTGTGAATTGTTTTAGTTTAAATAATTTTAAACTAAAGTTTTTTAAACTACAATTAACCACATTTTTTTAATAAATCTTGAATATATTTTTTAATCCTAATCATTATACTTCATATATACTGATACAACAATTGGTATCAAAGGAGGATTCCACTTCTTAAATACTTTCATAAAATTTTGATCACTTTATTATTACAAGTCTATTAAATTTGGTAATAAATTTTTTTTATAAATATTTTTTACACTAACATGTACTATGGAAAATAATTTTTGTATATGTTTTTAAAAGATGGCTAGACTAAATATCAGATCAATAGATAATCTGAATCTAAATAGACCTTCTATTTTTGTTGGATATGATTATGAATATTATAGAGATAACATGAAAACATTTTTATCAAAATTTCTTTTAATAATTTTGTAATTCTCATTAGAGATTACAAAATACCTAATAAGGAAGTAAGAGCCTTTAAAAATTAAGAAAAGATTCAATATCAGTTGAATTAAAAATAAATGAATAATTTATTGCTCTCAATTACAAGAAGCATCTACAGTCGAATTTCATCATGTTAAATAGAAAATAACATTTATAAAAAGTTATAATTCACTCACTTCTAAACGTCAAAAGTTATGGGACTAGGAGAGAAATGAATAGAGACAATTTTCAAGATTTTCAATTCTTATAAGGTGAATCAGTTGCTAAGAAACATCAGAGATTCATGAAAATTATAAATAGTATTAAATCTTTTAGTGAGAAAGGATTATATGATGAAATTATTGTTGATAAAATCATATATATCATGAAAAATGGATGGGAATCAAAGAGAAAAACTATTGATGAAACAATAATGGTTGGTAATATCATTCTGAAAGGAATCAGAAAAGGTTTTATAAGCCAAAATGAAAGAAAGTACTCAAATAAAATGAATATTGGAGTGAAATTGGAGGATATTACTTATAAAAATAGTCTGATAATAATAATTTTGGATAGAGGAACATTGGCCTTCTTACCAGAATAACCAATGAAAATATTTATCTTATGGCTAAGGTACACATTGCTGATAATGTTACAAATGTATCTTTAAATTAAAATTATACTAAATATGATAATGAATGTTGTTTAAATATTTGGATAAATAATCATCCTCAGTGGTTTATAATACTCTTCCTTTATATAATGAAGTTTCTCATTTTAAAAAACACATTGAAAATAAAAAATTTTAAATTAGAAGAAAAAAACATGATAAGAAAATTTCAAGGATAAATGTTTTAACAAAATAAGTATCAGATATTTCTAAATATCATAATAAGGATATTTTTGAAAATGATACTATTTATAAAGAATTATAAAATTTAATTTATAAAAAATATATTTTAAGAACTGATTTTGATAAACTAAATTCAAAAACATTTACTTAATAGGATATGTATATCATTTTGAAACTAAAATATGATATTTATTCTTTAAAAAAACTTTTTTCAAACATTACTTCTCGAAAGATAGGTTTTGATAAAAGTTATAAACAAATCCATCCTCATGGTACTAGTTCTGGAATATGGTATACTCATAGAAAACTAGTTTCTCATAAAAATTTATTTATTTATGAAAATGACCCCTTTTTTGCCAAGTGTTAAATTAAAGGACATTAGAAAAAGAATTGTTCTCTTAATAAAGTTCAATGTTTAGGTTTACCACAAAGCCTATTTTTCAAAATAAATATGAATTCTGAAAAATTTTATTTATTGAAATTTCTAAAACTATGAATGTTTGTGTGCCGAAAGCCTAATTTTTTAGTTTTTTGGAAAATAAAGAAATTACTAGAAATAAGAATAATTGTTATATGGATAGTGGATGTCCCCTTTATATGACTTCTAAAAAATCCATTTTCAAAAAGATCATCAAAATGAAAGGTTAAAAGGTTACCTTTGTAAATAGTGCCCATGGAGAGATTATCGGTATAGGTAACATAGTTTTTACTGGTAAAGATTTAATCTAAAAAAATTTACTTCTTAAAGGTATTAAGAAAAGCCATATAAGAATAAGTCGATTATGTGATGAAGGTTACCTTGTAAATTATAGAAATTATAAGTTCCTAGTATATAATACCAAGTATGAATTCATTCTTTCTACCAATCATAATGAGAATGTTTACACTCTAAACTTATAATACCTTAAGAGCCAAGACTTATCTTGCCTTAGTGAAATTGAATATCAATACTAGTTATGTAATAGAAGTTTAGTACATTTTAACCTTATAAAATTATCTAAGTTGACTAAGAAAATACTTGTTAAGGATTTACTAGATCTTGGATTTGATTTTTCGAAAGTATCTGATCCTTGTCAATACGATAAGGAACATAAATCAAGATTTAAATATATTAGTGAAGTCTCAACTTATTTCGCCTTATAGTTAGTGCACATGGATTTATTTGGTCTTACACAATCTGAGAGTATTAGAGGAAAATACTAAATATTTATTCTAGCTGGTGATTGCACTAGGTATACATGGGTCTATTTTATAGAAAATAAGTCTAAAGCCTTTCATTATTTCAAAACTTTTGTAGCCAGAGTTATAAAAGATAAAAACATTTCCCTAATAACTATTCATAGTTATCTTGGTGTAAAATTCTAAAATTCAGATTTTGAAACTATTTGTAGTAAAAAAGGAAACAGATAACTATTCAACTCATAGAACTCCTCTGAAAAATGGTGTTGTTTAAAGGATAAATTGTATTCTTCAAGAAATAATACGAACCATGTTGGGTGAGTACTCAATTGCTAATTTTTTTTTGGTTGAAGCGATTAGTATTGCTTGTTGTACTATAAATTGAGTTTTAATAAGACCTTTTATTAACAAAAATCTTTATAAATTATCGATAGGCCAAAAACCAAAATTTTATTACTTTAGATTATTTGGGTAAAAAGTATTCATCTAGAATACAAAAGATAATTTACAAATATTCACACCCAAATATGATGAAGGTATACTTTTAAGTCATTCCACAACTTCTACGGCATATAGAGTTATTTAAAAAACTCTTATACTATTGAAGAAACAAGACATGTTAAATTTGATGAAATTGAACCTTTTGTTTTAAAACCAACCCAACCAATATCCTCAAATGTGTTTTCTAAAATATATTTTCAACCATTATTGGAAAATTCTCCTTATAAAGAAAATACCTAAGAAATAGTTTTTGAAGTATTTACTCAGGAAGCATTTCTACCTTATGTTTATAAACATATTTTTCAAAACTGAAATCATTTGTTTCTTAAGAATCATCCTAGTGATAGTATCATAGGTGATGTGGATCAACTAGTTATTACTAGATATTATTTATGGAATGAAGTAGAACATCATTCTTTTTATTCCCAATTTGAACCTCAAAATCCTGATGAGGCTTTAGGTGATGAGGATTTGATTAAGGATAAGTACTATGATTTAGATGAATTCACAAGGAGAAAACTATGGAACTTTGTTGGAACACCTAAAGAAACATCTATAATTGGAGTAAATGGGTTTTTAGAAACAAATTTGATGAAAATGGAATAATCATTAGAAATAAATCAATACTTGTTTCAAAAGGTTACAATCAACAAGAAGGCATAGACTATGAAGAAACCTATGCACCAATATAAAGATTAGAATCTATATGTATTATAATATCCTTTAAAGTATTATTCAATTTAAAACTTTTTCAAATGGATGTGAAGTTTGGTTTTCTTAATAGATATGTTTAGGAGAAATTTTATGCTTAAAACCCCCTAGTTTTGAAAATAAAAACATTCTGAATATTTTTATAAACTTAGAAAATATTTTTATGTCCTTAAACAAGATCCCAGAGCTTGGTATGATAGGTTAAAAGAATTACAAAATAATTTTTAAGGGAGCTGTGGATCCTACTCATTTTATAAAACAAGTTAAAAAAAATTATAATTGTTCAAATCTATGTTGATGAAATTATAATCTTATTAACTAAAAAATATTTAACAGATTCCACTGTGAATCTTATGAAATATAAGTTTGAGATCAGTATGATGGGGGTGTTAACATTTTTTCTTGGTTTTAAAATTTCCCAAAAACCAGAATATACTTTTATATCTAAACATAAGTATATAAAATATCTTCTTAAAAAGTTTGGATATCACAATACTAAAAGTATTAGTACTCCCATCGGTACCTCAAATACACATGATCTTGATGAATATGGGAAACCAGTTGATCAAAAAAATAGATTTATGATAATAAGTTTAATTACTTAATTTCTAGTCGTTCGGACTTAATGTTTTCTATATGATTATATTCAAGATATCAAGATAATCCAAAGAAATCCTATTTAAAAGTATTAAAATGAAATTTTCATTATCTAAAGGGAACCATGGATTTATAAATCTTCTATTATTCTGGAAATTATTTTGAATTTAATTTTTTTTTGGATGCTGACTTTGGTGGTTATAGAATGGATAAGAAAATTACTTTTAGAATATTTCACTTATTAGGAGACTCATTAGTTTCTTGGTCTTGTAATAAACGCACTCGGTAGCACTTTCTAATGATGAAGAAGAATATGTGGTAGCTAGAAGTTGTTGTGCTCAAGTGTTGGGGATGTAACCCACACTAATTGATTATGAAATGAGTTTAAAAAAAACTCAAATACTATGTGATAACACTAGTGGCATAGATTTAATTAAAACCCTACACATCACAATCATTCAAAACACATAGATATTATGCACCACTTTCTTAGGGATTATACACTAAAAGGATATATCATTTTATAATTTATCAGAATACAAGAAAAAATTTCTGGTATTTTTACAAAATCATTACCTCCCAATATATTTGAAAACATTAAATAGAATATCAGAATGATCAATGTAAAGTTATCATTCATATACACTTCTTGTTTACTAATCTCTTTACATCAAAATACTTCCCTTCATAGGGGGAGTACATATGTTTTTTATTCTTCAAAATTTTAGTTTTCTCAAAAAAATAATCATATTTTTAATGGATGGAATAATGTTTTTTTATAAAATTTTAAGAGTTTTTATTCCTAAATAGATCATCAGATTCAGAAAACATTACAATTTTTTCAGACTCTCATTTTCCAAAAAAAATCTGAATTCAAAAAAATTTCCATAATTGTTTTTATTGGTTTTGGTTTTTTACTTCTAAAATATATTTTACGTTTTCTTGAAAAACTTTAACTTTTTGTTTTTAGTTTATATTGTAATCTAAATAGTTTACGTAAATCTAAGAGAACATTTTCATCATACTAATAATCCTTTTCAAATATAAAATATATTATTCTTATATTTTAAATTTGGTACTAATTCATTACAATTCATTAACTTTTTTGTTGTTATATTTCATTTTTTTTAAAAAATCTTATTCTCATTCAATACAAAAAAATGTTATAAAACCTCAAGAGTTTAAATTTTATAAAAACTTTTTCAGATTAATCACAATCTTTTGATCAAAAAGATTAATTATAAACCATTATATTGAATCTATAATTTTAATTGTCACCTCAGTTGGATATATAAAGCAAGGGACCCCCCTTATCCCACATCAAAAATATTAAATCTCTTTGAGACGAAGTGTTGTTTCATTCAAAACCCTATATTCTATTTTTCAATATTTTACTCAATTCCAAATGTCGAAATCTCAAGCTTCTTCTCAGAATATGATGCCTAAAAATGGTTATGATGAATTGTTTATCTTTAGAGAAAGGTTAGTTGAGAGAACATTTTTTAGTAAATATGATTATCTTATAAATAAAATCAAAGAATTTAAAGGATAAGAATCCTTATGTGTAGTAAGAGTTGATAAGGATCAGGATCCAATTTTTCATGATATAGTCTTAGAATTCTATAAATTAGTGTAATTTCATGTTGAGAAAGAAAAAAAAAATTCTTTCACTATTTATGCAATAGGATATAAAATATCTTATAGAATGGCCTCTTTTTTCTTGGAATACCATCGAAAGGATAAGTTCATTTTCCTTCTAAGAAACTACCTGATACTCTTGGATTATTTTATAATAAGAAGGCAGAGGATTATTTGTTTGATCATTGTGAGAAAAATAGAAAATTTAATCATTTAATAGCCAACAATATGACTGTTGAATTATGGATGAAAGGTTTCCTAATATCAAGAAATGGGGTTTTGGTATGCTTGAAGTAACTAATTTTTCATCTTATATTTTCTTGTAAATATGATGATGATTGATTTAATCAGATACATCTTTCTAACCATTAGAAAACTAAAGACCAGTTCCATATATTCTTAAATCATCATGTTTCTGATAGTGTTATCACAGTTTTTTTATTGAATGTATGAAGACCTTTAATATTTTAGTTTAATTCAAAGTCAAATAAATTTTAAATTCTTCTCATCAGTGATGAAACTATCGAAATAATGAAATATGTTTTTGATGAAAAAACAAAAGTGTTTGTTGATAAGTCAGTAGAATATTCTCCAAACAAATAAACCTCTAAGAAATAAAAGAATAGTGGTGAAAATAAGAAAAGGAAATTTGTTCAAGATGAGAAGTAAAATAAAATAAAATCCAAATATTTGGAACCATATAAAACCAAGAAACGAAATTCTATCCCTGATGATGTTGCTGAAGAATGGAGGAAGAAAAAGACAGAGAGGAAACAAGTATATCCTCAATTTGGACTTGATCCAGTTGAAGCTTTAGCCTTAATATTTCATGTAGCTGATAATTTATAGGAAGAAAGAAATAATGAAAAAGAGAGAAAAAGGCTATTAGAAGTTCAGATATGTGAAAGAGTGTTGAATGATATTGAGGTCACATCTACAAATGTTATAATTTATCCTACTCAAAGCAATATACCAATATTATATGCTAGTTTTTCTTTTCAAGAGACCTCAATTATTAATGCCTATCTTACTTCCGTAGTAGATAAAGGAAATTAAATAGTTTTTAATGAATCAATACCTCCTCAAGTTCAAGAAAAAGAACTAAAATCAATGCTAGCTGGCATGGCCAATTTAAGATCAGATGAACAAATTCATAAGGAATTTCAAAAATAAATGGAGGAAATATCCCTAGATATTGACGTTTTAACAAAATTTAAAGAAGTTCAAGAAGAAGAAGTTTTTGAATAAGGAATTGAAGATGAATAATTTGAAGAATAAATATCTGATAATGTTGAAAATAATGAACACTACAATAGAATCGTTGTTTAGCGGCAGTTTTTTTTTTGCGTTTAGCGGTGGTTTAAACCGCCGCTATATTGTTTGGTGGCGGTTTACAGAAACCGCTTTCTAATAGGGCATCAGAAATCTATTAGCGGTGGTTATTTACGTTTAGTGGCAGTTTCAGGAAAGTGTCGTCGCTGCCTCATTTCGTGGCAGTTTCCCTGAATTTAGCGGCGGTTTTACAAGCCCTGGATATCACGTTATTTGCGGCGGTTATAACCACCGCTAATAAAATCAAATTCCAGCGGCCGTAAAACCGCTGCTAAAGTCACGAGAACCACTGCGGAATGAGGTAGCCATGATGCTCCTATTTAGCGGTGGTTATAACCGCCACTAAAAGTAAATTTTATTTTATGTTTAGCGGCAGTTTAAACCACCGCTAGTATACATTTCACAGTGGTTAAAACCGCTGCGAAAAGCTGCCCAGAATAAAAAATAATAATTCTTTGCTTCTGCTGCACCACTACCCTGAAAAGAAAATAAAACCAGAAAAAACCATCCCTGGCCTCCCACCAATGACCAAGAGCTGAATATCCATAATAAATCACAACATCCAAAAAACATGTTTTTCTCTCAATGAGAAATAATATACAACTTTAATATTTAAAAATAGAACAAAAATCTGAAACTCTGGAAAATAATACTTCCTATTAGAGAAAGTATTATTAACACAGCAGTCAGATATCCATCAAAGGTTCCAACACATTCCTCATACTCATATATACAATATCTTAAATAGTAAATACTAGGAAGATAAAACTCCATTCATACAACATTTTAACATCCCAAACCGGATTCCACTAAATCTTATAACTTCACTTTCTTAGGATAGATCATCCATAGCGATTCCACTCTACTTATAAAAATTTATAATTGATGAATTAGTAGTTATATTAGTACCAACCCATTTATATAATGATTTTTTTTTGGTTTTGTGGCCTAATAACTATCCTTAATACTTATAATAAATTTGAACCGATGAAATATCTTAAATAACACATTAGAAATATATTGTTATAAAAAATCCTATTGTGGGAATAGTTTTAGAGTTACATTGGGATATAGATTATATAAGAACGTGGATATTTCCAGTGAGTCTTAGTTGACATCTTTTTATGTTGGAAAATAGGTTAGGTGGGACATTCTAGTGACCTTTTACGAATAAACCTAGAATTAGAGTTGATTCCTCGTGTTATGTGAGGGGTTAACTTAGTTTTTCTAGCATCCTTGGAGATATTAAGCATCATTGGATGCATCTTTTTAGTTTTTGGTCATAGAATGTGTTTTTTTATGTATTTTGGGATTGAGTAGGACTCTAGTTATGGAATGATTCCCTAAGTTGGTAGTCGATCATTAGATAAATAAAACTTCTAGGTGTTATGAGCATCTTTAATGCTTGAGATTAGTGGGACTGACATGCCAATCTAATTTTATTTAGTTTAGTTAGTTGTGTGAATTTAATTTCAAAGGTGTATGACTCAAGAAGTCATCATCCATGTTAAATGGTTATGTAGGATAATGTGACCCTTGGGTTTTATTTTTTGAGTAGGCTAGAAAATACCAAGAATGCATAGTGTCATTGGTCCTATGAATTATATGAAATGGGTGTTCCCATTTCATTGATGTAACATCAATTTAGTGTTCATTATCATATAAATTTCCTATTTTACTAAGGTTTGGTGGAGAGAGTTGTGTGGTTTTTTGTGAAAAAATTGCTATTCTCTAAGAGTTTGAGGGATGAAATCACAGGTAACACCTTGAGGGGTATTATCCCATAACTACTTAGTTTAGGGTTGTGGGATCTAAAAAGGTTGTGTTAACCGATCACTCCCTGAGTGAGGTTACCTAGGTATTAACTATGTTGTGGTGAGTGATGTAGACCAGAGTTTTTAGTAGAAAATAAAAGTTATCCTAGTTCTATGGATGACTATGTAAGCGGATCGAGTTTTATAACATCATCAATCTAGGTTAAAGTTCAAGATGTAGTTATTGACGTTGATTGAATGTGTGCGCATGGAATGAGGATTATATAATGCATGTGATTATGAATAGACCATTTATATTTATTATTAAGTGGATGAAGTAAATCTATGTGGTAGGAAGTGAACCACAGGTTGTTCAAGGATGGAATATTAGTTCCAGATGAGGCTTCAGCGTATGCCAAGGATTGATTATCGTGATGGAACATGGTATAATTATGTTGACTTACATCCAGAAACCACGTTTAGTAGTGGACAGAGTGTTCTTCATGGGAATTAGATTCCTATTTTTATTAAAATGATGAATATTAAAATCCTATGGTGGGGAGAATCACACAGGTCATGGAAAAATGTAACCTTTGGGAGAGTGGTTGTAGAAATAATAGTCATGAATGGTAAAGAAGAAAGTTCTGGAATTCCAGTAATTAAAGTTTCATGACCGGATAGATTGTAATGAATCAAAAAATGGAATTAAGAATCATAATATAAATAATTCAGGGATATAATGATAGTTAATAATTACTAGACAGACCATGATTAAGTGGAAATTGTGTTGGGAATGCAGTTCAAGTCATGCAGTAACAGTTCAGTGATCAAAAAAGTTATGGTTGGAAATGGTCCATTATAACTATCCTAATATTGAAGTATTTGGTAGAATTTATTTTCTTAAAATTCATGTATTTATAAGACATACCAATTGTGCGTCAAGTCGACATCCATCTTCGAGATTATATTTTAATTTATAAAGTATTCTTGCCTATATTCATGGACTTATGCTAATTTATCACCCCCTCAGTTACACCTATATCTTAGTGAACCACCCTTGATTTAGAACATTCTCATGACATTTTAGAAGAGCTAGAGCATGTTTAGATACTTTTGATGCTTAAATCAGACATTTTCAACAATGGGCCTAACCAAAGTGTCCACAACACTATCCCCTTGATCACTATGAAATGACCCAATTTATTCAACACATCAACAATGGGTTTAACTCCTAGTCATCCAAAATCTCGACTACCAATTCAAACACAGACCTAAATGGAATGATTTATACCACACTCGAGAAATGAAGACATAAAAAGAAACATCAGAAATCAATAAAATTCATAAAAAGAAACATGATAAATCAAGGAAATTTTAGGACATGAAAATGTGTGGTGGAAACTATGTGCCACAAATGTTACATATACAAACCAACTGTTTCCATTTTTGTTCAACACATCAACAGTACAACTACTCAGGGTCCGATGATGCATTGTCACCCTCTCCACTTTCATTTCCACTTTGTGTTGTCACCTGTAAGAACATTATATTGAAAATTAAATACAGTTACATATTTATATTAAAACTTAAAACAAATGAAAGTTAGAAAACTAAATGATTTTGATTTTCTGTGATTTACCTTCATACCACCAATCGATGCACTCCTAGCGGGGGCATATCTGCTCATCTACTGACATAGTTCAGTCAACTCTTTTTACAATGCAGATAACTGATCCCCCTGCTGGTGAACTGTGTTTTGTAATGAAATAATATCTTTCTTAGCATCTCCGGGTATGGGCTGACTAAAGTCAGGAGTAGATGAAGCAGCTATCCCTGGTGGTCTGCTAAAAACCTCAGATGGCACGGGTCCCAAACCCATCCTGCACACTCTCCCAGGATTCTCCTTCCTAAGGACTTTAGCAACCGGGTCATCCTGGGAGACAGAGTATGAATGCGCAGGATTTACATCCCATAGTTCTTTAATTTTGACCTATAAATCAAATATCAATATATATTTACACAGAAAAAAATGATAATAAGTTATTATTATAAAAAATTGACTTCATACCCCACCTTCTTTAGCAGGCTCATTAACAAAACATCCATCTAATTTCTTGTGAACATCCAACCACAGTTCAGTTCTGGATGCTTCATGGCCTAAACTATGTGACTGCATTAATCAAAGATAAATCAAAAATTGAATATATTAAACAGATAATATTGTCTTATAAATATTTAAACTAATTAAAAGATTACCAATGTACTTCGATTTCTAGAAAAACTTTTTGAGCCCGCAGTGTGCGGGATGACTTGCTTCGCTCGGTTTGATGCATTATGTCTTGATAGATCCTGAAATAAATAAAATGAAATTTAATACTGATGTATTGAATGTCATGTCCTTTTCATATACATGTATAAATGTTAAATGAGGATAATATAATAATATATGTATTTCAATACCATCCACTTCTGATCTCAATGCCTATCAACAAACACTTTCCACTGCTCTTTCGGTACCCCACTAGGTAGCTTCTCATACATTTGTAGCGCGGTCAACGAAGCATCTTTGAAATTACACCACAATCTCCATTTAAAATCTTTCCAATTCTTACCTAGATTTTTCAACGTCCACTTCCGTGCTATCACATCAGCAACGGTAAAGTGGAAGAACATCTGTATACAGAAATTCATTTTGAACATATTAGTAACATGACATTAAATTAAACCATAATGTAATAAATTTACCTTGATTTGAGAATCAAACACTTCATTTTTCTAGCTTGGAGGCATATGTCTCCAATCATCATATTAAATGGGAAGGGAAATGGGCTCTGCTGCCAGCTGGCCTAGAATCTGGCCAAGCAACCCCGCGGCATCATCTGTAGGGACCCCGTAAGAATCAAATGGCACAAAAATATTCTCACCATTCAGATTCCAAACATCTGAACTTTTTATTTTTTTCTCCACTGTTGCATTTTTTTCATCTTCAATGAGAAAAAAATTAGTATAAACAAAATGCAATAAATTTATTTAATTAAAATTTGTACCTATGATAGTGACACTCTAGTATGTCCGGGATGAACTGGAATGGGCGCATCGCTGCCCCACTGATGAGGCTCTGGAAGGGGGAGTCGACGACTCAGCCTCTACTGGGACATCCATAGATGGTGTGAGAGATGGTGCAGGGGGAGATGGTGCAGGGGTGTCGGCAGCTGGTGCATCAGATGTCGTGTGGAGGGAGCCAGATGGATAGTCATTTGTCACAGAACTGGATGAAATAATGTACCGCTTCTTCCTTGGAATTCCTGTCATTTAATCAAATAAAATTAAGTTCAAAATATATATTTCAAAAAAATTATGCAGAAAAAAAATTAAAAATGATAACAGATGGAGTACTAACAGAAAAAATATATATAACAGTGATAATGAATGACTGTTGAAATGAAACAAGTGGTTGCTGAATAAATAAATAATTGTCTATACAATCATTTTCCCCTTCAATCATGTTGGTTTCCTACTCTATTGCTTCATCCACTTCATTCATCCTTTCTAGACTAATATTTTCAATATCATGATGGACAAATAATTCTGCTTCCTGTTGCTGATTAAATTCAATTTCAGAGGTTAAATTTTCCACTGCATCACCCATATCATAAAAATCTATTTATATTACATGAGAAACTAAACTCTACCCTTCATCGGAAACATCATTCACAAAATATACCATTTTTGCTTGTGATGCTAAGATATATGGATCATGCAGTTCACGATCACCCACATCCATCGAGCGAGAGAAGTTCACAAAAGTAAATTGCAAGGAATCTCTTTTAATGCATCTGATAATATCGACCCATTTTCATTTGAATAAAACAACCGAAAAATATCCGTGGTAGTTTAATTAAATAATATCATATAGCTTTCCATAGTATTCCACTTCAGAAAATGTAAATATACCACTATTCTGTGTTCTCAAACCAACTTCTCGATCGACTGTACGAAATCTAAAGCCATTCACATTATAAGCATCGAACTTTCTAACTTCTTTTAGAGGACCTCTAGCAAGAAACTTCAAATCTTCTGACACCTCTGCTCGAGTATCAGTATTCATGATCTGAAAAAAGAAATATACTTTATTAGATTTAAAAAATTTATGTGTCAAACTAATATTCGTATTTATTGCAATATTTATGAACTTACACATCGTGCAAACCATTCTACAAGCTATTTATTAACATCTTTCGTTATATCTTTCTCATTTTGTGTTCAGTCTCTCATTCGTCTCTTTGTTTATATCCTCAACTCTTCAATAAATGGATCTGCAATTTCACTATTCAGCAGCACATATCTATGTGCCTGTAATAATTCCAATTCAGTCAGTATCACATTTGAGGTCCTCCCAACTGATCGGCCAATAGCAGGAAATATTTTGGATTTTTTATGTATTTGAGATTGAGTCAATGTGTCATCAACATGTCCAACTCGATTAAATCTTGTCTCAATATCATCCAAGTATTGAGAACAAAAGGTAAGACACTCCTCAGCCACATATCCTTCAGCAATTGAGCCTTCTAGTTTAGCTTTATTTCTCACGTATGATTTCAAATGCCCAAGATATCTGTGAAATAAAATAAAAATAATTATGCATTTAATTAAGTACCAAAAATTGTTTAATTAACTGGAAAACATATAAATAAAGTACCTTTCAATTGGATACATCCATCGATAATGAACGGGGCCTCCTAATTTAGCTTCCTCAACCAAATGCATAGTTAAATGCATCATTACAGTTAAAAGGGATGGAGGAAAGATCATCTCTATTGCGCAAAGGGTCAATACAAACCTCACCTAGAGGTTGTCAAGATGAAATGGATGTAGAGATTTCTCACATAGTTTTTTAAAAAATGTGCAGAACTGGAGTTAAACAGTAGTAATTTTTCAGGTAATAATGTACGCAATGCAAATGGTAGTAACTGTTGTAAAAAAATATGTGAATCGTGGATTTTCAATACATGTAACTTACAATTATTCAAGTCAACACACCTCGAGATGTTACTTGAATACCCATCATATACCTTAACATTCTTTAACATTCAAAGGAATGTATCTTTATCTAAATTTTTCATTGCAAAAATTGTCGGAGGATACTTTCCATTCTCATCTGGCCAGAGATCGCGTTTTATGTTCATTGCTTGTAAGTATTTGCGAGCATTGAGATGATCCTTCGACTTTCCATTATCATTAAGCAATGTGAAAATCAAATTGTCACAGACATTCTTGTCAATATGCATCACATCAAGATTATTCCGCAAAAAATTAAATTCCCAATATGGAAGTTTGAAGAATATACTTTTTTCTTCCATTGTTGCGTTCCGGTTTCGCTTGACGATGCACTTCGGACCCATTTTCTGCTATCATTCGAAGGATGAACCTTCCAAAATTCTGTTTCAACATTTTCAATTTGTTCCAATATTTCAAAACCATTTAACAACTTTGGAGGTGGTCTACGATCAATGGAACCATTAAATTTTGATCTGTTCAGCCAAAATCTATGAGATGCATCAAGAAATCTTTGATGACACAAGAAGCACCATTTCCTACTGTGAGGTCGCCGTTTGGTCTCAAAATCAAAGTTACAAATGGGACAAGCCAAACCTATGTAAGTGTTCCAACCAGATAAATTCTCAAGCCCAAGTAAGTCACTAATGTTCCACATTAAAGTAGCATGCATTTTGAACATTGTTTTAGAAGAATCATCAAATGTCTCAAAACCATTTCTCCATAACTCCTGCAATTCTTCAATCAAAGGTTGCAAGTATACATCAATATCATTTCCAGGAATTTGTTTTCCAGGAATAATCATCGAAAGGATAAAAGATTTTTGTTTCATACACATCCACAGAGGTAGATTATAAGGGATCAAAATAACTGTCCAAATGCTATAATTGGTACTCAAAGTCCCAAATGGGTTGAATCCATCGGCAGCAAATCCCAATCGAACATTCCTAGGATCAGCTGATAAATCGAGATGTAATGAATCAAATGTCTTCCACGATTGGGAATCTCGTGGATGTCTCATTAACCCATCATTGTTATTATCTACAAAATACCACTTCATGTGTTCGGCGGTTTTCGATGACATGAATAATCTTTGCAATAAAGGATTCAAAGGAAAGTAATGCAAAACCTTTGCAGGTGTGTCTCTTTTCTTCTTCTCCATGAAATTATGTTCATTCAGACTTCCAACATCACCATTTTCCTGCCATCTAGAAGAAGAAAATTTCTTTCAATTCTGTCTACTTGAATCCTCTCCCCAATAAAGCATATAATCATTGGGACACGCATGTATTTTTGTATAATTCAGACCAAGCTTATTAACAACTTTTTTCATATCATAAAAAGATTCTAAGATTTTTGCTTCAGGAAATGCATCACGAATCAATTCCAATATCATGGACACTGCCTTATTTGTAATTCCACATAGACATTTGATATGGTACAACTTCAGCAAAAATGAAAGCTTTGAATATTTCAAACACCCACTATACAACTCTTGATTTCCATTATCAACTAAATCATGAAACACATTTTCCTCAGTGAAGTTTTCTCTTAAATTTGGCTCCACAGAATCAAGAGGAGGATCCAATGATATGTGAAAATCTTGATTTGCATGTGTTACAGTCTCAAAAACATCACTTGTCACGTTGCAATTTGTATCACCCTCTTCTGGTTGTTCTGATATGTTTTGATGCTGATAGTGGTGTCTTGAAGTGCCGAATGCATCATTTATTAGGTTTTGCATTTCATTTTCCATTGTCGACGAACTTGGGACCTCATTATGAGGATTAACATTAGTTCTCAATATTTCTGTGATGTTTGATTCTCCATGCCAAATCCAACACAAATATTGAGCAGGGAATTGATTCAGTATTAAATGTTCATAAACCTCATCTCTCTTCAACCATGTTCTAAATTTACATTTAGGACATGGACATTTTATTCTCCCTTCAACGGATCGATTGGAAATTGCAAAATCAAAAAACTCATTCAAACCCTTAACATACTGAGGTGTGTTCCTCGGTAATGTGATCCATCTTTTATCCATGTATATCACAATGTGCCTACACAAAAAAAACAAGGAATCAAACATGAGACATCTTCTATAACCACATCATCAAAAAAATAATGATTAACAAAATTTCCATAATAGAGAAAAATTCAAGGATATATCAAGAAATGGGTCTCAAAATTCCTCAAAGTCCCTAAACTGGAAGCACAAAATGGATGAACTCTTTCTATAAGAATGGGCCTTTTCATCATGTTATGGTTCATCCTGCCTCTACTCTTTGCACATTTAATTCTCTTCATTCCCACTTTTAATTTGTTGCATACCTGATATAACTAAGGAATGAACAACCATCGATTTCCAAGAATATTTAGCTTCCATTCACATGTCCCTAGTGACAACCTCCAAAATGGATGTTAGGCCTAAAGAAAGTAGAGATGTACCAAGGTCTGGGTGAAGACCATCACCAAAGAAATGATCTTTCTCATATTTGATGACCCCTATCTTTGGAGAATATATAACAAACCTTGAAAGGTTATTGACATACTCCCATACTGATCTGTCACCAATAAAAAGTCTCATGATCTCAGTATATTTCTCTACATTCATTCCCTTAAGAAATAACCATTAAAAAATCAATCTTGATGAGATTCCAATTCATACATTCATGAAGTTAAGAAGGTACCACTGACTCCCACAACACTCTATTGAAACTATAAATCCAGTTCTAAAAAATTATCACACACAAAGTATCAGGTTTTCTAAGATAATTGAGGATCACCTCAATTTGTTCCAACTACCTAACTACTTCCACTGACCCTTGAAAAAACTTAATGAAGAAAGATAGTGATTCAGGAATCCTATGATGGTTTCCAAGATTGAAAATGATTTAACATCAACAAATCAACACGTTTCTAGGCCGGAATAAGAACTAAATAATCCTTTTTGAAAATTACAGTGGACAACAATAACATCTAAATGAACTATATCAATTAAATACTTAAATTATATTTATAGGTTGATACAAGATAGGATATCTAGATTTATCTATGTATACTATAAGAGTAGGAATCATGCTATTTGTAGTTATGATAAAGGGACTACTATATAGATCATACTCAATCATTAAAGGACAGAATTATAAATATAAGTACATTGATGAATAAGCCTCTGGTGAAATATATCATGTAGAAATATATCTTATGTATGATAGGGGATATCATTAAAATACCATGGATTAATGGGTAGGGGAACATGTTTATATTGAGATATTTTATTTATATGACTCTCATGTATATATTTATAGCTAATAAAGTTATTATACAATAACCAGATTGAGATCATGTGGAATTTATTATATATCAAGCAATTTTTTCCTATGCAATGAGGAAACAATACCCTTAGGTTGTTCATGAGTATAAAATTTGTGATCTAACACTATCCATGTTTGAGTGTCCTAGTGACTATATCCCTATTTTTTCTATGGTTGAATGGTTGTCCCTATGTGATTTTTATTATTTATTTTCACCATAAATTTTTCATGAGACATTAAATGTGGGTTCTAGTGGGAATAAAAACGAATTTATAGAAAGATACACTTTTTAGGGGTTTAACTTGAAACATTTTATGGATTTACCATTTTTATTGAATTATCATACTTTTCATATGTTTTTCAATGTGCATTCATAGCAAGGGGACTCAAATATTTCCCTAGGTTCTTATTGTATTTTTCTAACATAGTTAGTGTTATGTATTTTTCAATTAGTATTTTAAATTATTGAATGTTAGTCCAATTTTTATATTTTTATAGAAATTTATTTTTAATCGAATGTGTGGTGGTTGGAATTTTGAAATGTGTTGAACAAAATGATGTGAGTTTGGTGCCTAATTTCATTATTGCAGAAAACCATGAGGTGTTGTGCACATATTTTAATGTAAAAAATAAAAATAATTTTATTCTATTTTAGGATCAGATGTATTGAAAAAATATTATTGTCTTTTAATATCATATATCATGGATATAATAGGCGGGTGTGGAATATTATAAAACAATGGAAATGAGAGAATTCCATGAATTATGATCCCAATGATCATATAAACAATCTCATGGATATTCACACTATGTTTAATTTCATTATTCATAAACCAATCTATGTATAGATTTTAAGGGAATGTATCCTTGAAAAAAATTATGTGATATATATAGCGATATAAGAGAGGAATAAAAATATGATATGGATGTAGATCTTGACACACATATGCATATATCCTTAGGGGCTGACTCAGATATTTTATGTTCATGGTTCTCAGACCTGTAGCTGCTAATATTTTTATATATAAAAACATAGAACCAATGATTGGTTAGTCTTTATAGATATTCCAAAACACAACCTGATGTGAATTAAAGATTATTAGTATCATATAATACCTTGGAGGGGGATATTAATTTTATGGTCATCATGTTTAGACCATTGTGTCACAAAGTTTAATATCCTATGAAAAGGACCATGGTTTTGATAAGACATTACAAAAGGAGAATCTAATGTTATGTATTTGGGGTATCCAAAAGAGATTCATACCCAAATTGGAAGGTGCATAAGAATATAATTTCATAATTTATTTAACTTTTAAAATGATTCTCAAATGTTTAAACTTCAGGGTACAACAATCACATTGAATAGAATGATTTTGGAAGGTTTAAAACATAAATTATGAATGCTTGAGTCAATAAGAAATAGAGACCAACTGGTGAAGAATGACCATTACAAATAGTGGAATACTAATACCATTCTCATTCAATAGAATCAAATGGTAGTAGGTTGGATATTTTCTCAATCAGTCCATTGATTGATTATATGGTTTAGGTGGAACTATCTTCCATGACTGAAATATCCCATAGGGATAACTTTATATGCTTCGAGGAAAGGTGTGATATTCAGTATCAAATCCTAATAGGTTAGCTCCAAATAAATCAACATCCACAACCAATTTTTATATGAATATAGATAAAATTATTGATTAAATCAAGTTTAAGGGATCCTAAGAGTAGTATATCAACTTGGGAAATATAGCAGTGTTGAATCACACATCAGAGTTATGAACTGGCTTCATAGAGAAAAAAATATTCAAAAAGAATTTTAAAACATTATATGTTATTACACCATGTACTTAAATTGTATCTTGTGTGATGTAATGCATCATGAGACTCATGTGTTTTAAATCACTTAATTTAGTGATATATTCGATTTGAAGAGGTAGTATTTTAATTGAGGAGAATGTACTATTAAAATTTCCTAAGTCTAGTTGAAAATGGGATGGGATATCCAATATAACTTTTTCAAAGATGAAACTTTTATGGGGAATAGGAATAAATTATCAAGGATAACATAGTGAACCCCATGGGATTTTTATGATAGTATTCTGATAAGAAATATTTTTCCTAATCAATAAAAGGGAACAGATTAGTGGGAGTGAAACATTACACCTCTAATGATTTATTTAAGAGGGTTTAGACCTAACAAATAGTTGTGACTATTTTGATTTTTAGTTTATGAAATTTTAATTAGGAAAAAGGGTTAAAATTTAAGGTCATACAGATTTGGAAAAATGTTTATGAGGTTCAACGTCACTTAACTTAGACATGGAAGGTAGAACAACTAGTACATGAACGGGGATGACATATCCAACCTCAGTTGGGATCCCAATTGTTGTATATTTTTTTCCATGGGTAAATTCACAATGTTTATGTTTTAGTACATGTAATATGTATTTGTGGTCATGCTTATGAAAATAAATATCATTGTCACCATGTATTTCATTAGAATGAGAATAAATCCACACATAGTTCTTGAAATGAAAATCTATCTGTCAAAGATATGAATCATATAAAAGGAAAGGGAAATTTTATTTTTATCATGGGTATATATATAAGATAACCCATTTAAAAATCTACTACATAGATTCACCACATATGTAGGTGATAGTAATTATAATATTTTAACAAGGAATATGGTAGTTGGTTCCATGGTAGGGTACCTAGATATCACTACATATCCTAATGTGATGGGAGTCAATCCAACTTGTAGTTATATTTATAGATGATTCATTGCATAGATTTATATCACATGTGGGGAATATGTGCATTAATTCTCTAATATACTTGTCAACCATGTGGAAAAGACTTCTATATTGATCAAGATCTCACTTAGTGAGGTTTGGATTTTAATATCTCATCCTTGTATGGGATTGTAAAAAGGTGATGATCTATATGTAATACCCAATAGATAAGATACATTTTTCCATAGAAATAAAATATTCAACTATACAATTAGTATATAGTTTGGAATAATCTACATTATACCATTACATGGATGAATATCTCATATTGGTAATGGGACACATAGAAAGGAAAAATTGTCTTGCATTTTATTTTAGCAAAACAAGTACTCATGTTATGAGGGATGATTTTTATGATGTTTAATTGAATGCAGCTAGAAAAAATTTCATACAGTTTAAAATAATGAGACCAGGAGGTTGTAAACTAATGTAGAGATTATAACAAACTATATACTAAAAACCTACCTACTGGAAAACCAAAAAAACCTAAAGAAGGAGAAACAAAACCCTACCTAGAGGGGATGATGGTGCAGCTTCCAAGGTCACGGGGGGTCGGGGGTCGCGGGGGGCCGGGGTTCGTGGGGTCGCGGGGTCGTCGAGGTCGTCGGGGTCGCCGGGGTCACCGGGGTCGCCGGGGTCGGGGTCACGAGGTCACTGGGGTCGCCGGGGACCGGGGTCGCTGGGGAAGCGGGGGGCTGGGGTCGCGGGGGAAGGAGGGTCGGGGTGGGGGGAAGGGTCGGGTGTTAAAAAACAATGTTTCGCGGCAGTTTATTATAAAACACCACTAAACAACGGTTCTGTTGTAGTGGAAGATGAAGAGAATAAAGATGATGGTGAAACTAAAGAGAAATATGGAGATGTTCAATCTGACAAGTTTTTGCAATTAACATTCAAGAATCTTCAACTGAATTTCGTTCCTTAGGCAACCAAAATAAGAATTTTGGAATTCCAAAAAAAGAAAAGTCCACATCAATTCAAGAAGAATAATATTGATCAAAGAAGGTTGAAAAAGAAAAAATTAAAAAAAAAGTTGATAAAGATCAATCTAATAAATTAAAACTTGATGATGAGGATTTAATTAAAAAAATTGATGGAAATAATGATGGAGATAGAATTGAAAAATTGGTGTCAAAGAAATTTGACGAAGGAAAAAAAGAAAATAAATAGAATTCAAAACCTCTCATCCTCAACTGCCTAAGATTGAAATATCTAATTTAGTGGATATGATAATAGTACAAGGTATTAACTATATTGCTCAAGCTTTATAGAGAGTTGAAGAAACTATTACTTACATTCCAAGGCTAGAATCAAAGATTGATTTAGTTCATGAAAATCAAATTTAGAGATTGGAGTCATTTAAAGTGTTATATGATAGAGTTGTTCAAATGAAGGAAACCTCAAAATACTTCAGGAAATTTGTCAAGAACAAAATAAATCAGGTAACAAAGTTGTGAAATGGTCACATAATGTAAATTAAAAAATAAAGATACATGAGGAATCCATATAATATTTAAATAAATAAATGGATGGATCTATAGAATCCTGCAATGAATTATCCAAAATCCTGGCAGGCAAGGTAAAGTTTATAGAGAAATTTAAGAATATTTCTGATAATCAGTATAACTATATCAAAGAAATTAATGGAAAAATGAGATACATGGGAAAATAGATTTTAAGACTCAAATTTTACAAAGATTAAATCATCAGTTTGAAGAATAATAATGAAGATTTGGAAGAAATACATCAGATCCAAGAAGAGAAAAAAAGTCTCAAGATGAAATGATATCAAGTCTACTAGAATAAAGAAAATAGTTCATAAAGATGACGAATATTGTGATATCCATGATGAACAATAAAGACTAAATATTTTTCTCTTTAAAACTCTTTTTTGTATTAATTTTTTGAAAAAAATTCTTTAATCAGACGAATAAACTATTATTTTCATAAAAAAATGATTGTCTGAATGTTCTCCCAATTATGATTTGTTTAATATTATCTCATAATTTTTGGGAATGATTAGATAGATCATTATTTTGTTTTTAATATTTTATTTTATATATCATATCAATCACTTCAAATACATTTCCCCATTCTTTTTTAAAAATAAAAATTGGGGAGAATTTTATAGAAAGGGGGGATGTTTTAACTAAGGGGGATAAATTCATTTAAAGAAGAGAATATGATACTTAAGGGGAGTTCTTATCCTAAAGGGGAGTTAGTCATACTCATCATTTTATTCAGATGAGTTTTGAAACTCATGGGGAGATATGTTTTTATTTTTTTAATTCTAAATAAGAAGTACTTAAAAGATAATAGACTTAATTTTTTTCGAAGTTATTTTCTTAAGATTTATATTTTGTTATTTCCAAAAGGGGAGATTGTTAAGTTAAAATTTTTAATTATAAAATTTCCATTACATTTTTTTTCAAATCACTAAATATTTCTTAAATAATTGATTACTACCTTTTCATGTCCATAGTGTTTTAAATGTTTTTGTAGAAAAAATATACTTTTCCCATGCATAGAAATAGTTATTAATTATTTATGAATTTTTACTAAATTTATAATTTTGAATATCATAATGATTATGAAACTGATAACAATCATATTCACCTTATCAGATCAGTTATAATAAATTTTTTATTGACTTTCATACTTACATATTTTTTATAATTAAACTGATATCAGAACCTATAAACATCAGATCCACATTCATAAAGATCATCATAATGAAATGTCTAATAAAATTCACTATATCAACTAGTGTATAAATTATGAATATGGAAAACTATTTTCTATCTTAATGGAACATATTTTAAACTATTATTGTGAAAAACAAAATGACGTCAGAATTAATTTTATTATATAGTTGTTGATGTGATAACTATCCAAGTCATTACAATAAACTTAGAGAAAATATGACCATTGGAAGGGTTACCTATAAATACCCAGTCATTTGATGTGTTTTCTTCTTATTTATTACCTTCTCTCTTAATTTTTCTAAAGTGTACAAAGCATGAATAGCTTGTTCTTAGTCTATTGTATTTCTCTAGAGATATTCCTTCTTAAGAAAACATTTTCAGGTTGTCTTATTAATAATTGTTTTTAATTTATTTGTGTGTATGATTGTGTTAATATGATCGAGGGATTCTGAGGCTCACAATATAGAGATACTAATCTATTTGATCGATTGATTATGGGGATAGCAAGAGGGAATCTGATCCATTTGATCGAGGGTTGTTGAGGATAGACAGACAGAGAAGCTGATCATCATATCAAGGGATTTCCTTACTAAGGAAAAGCAAACGTTCTTGTAAGTATAAAAAAGGGATCGTTTATCCTAGGTTATTTCATACCTTACTCTTTGGGTTTAAATAGGTGTATTATTTTTTATTTCTTGTTTTCTTACAAGACTTTTATTTCTACTACATGTAATATAAAGTGATACTTTTTATATTAATCATTCTATTTTGTTTCTTATTTCTCATAATATATTTGATTATGATACAATTTTATTACTCTATTTGAATCGATTTATCTGTGAATATGATATTACTTTGATTATGATTCTATACACTTTTAAATATATAATCATAAATAATTTCATTCTTCTATAAACTCTAATATAATTGTAACTATTTTAATTACGATTTTACTCTATGTATATTTAATAATTTTTTATTATTTCCTATGGTAAATAACATATCATAATCAACCAGATTATGATACTCTTTAAATTGGACTAAGATCCAATTTTTAGCCCAATTTTCTTTCACATTAATTGTTTTCGTGATTTTTTTAGTTTAAATACTTTTAAACTAAAGTTTTTTAAACTAAAATCCACCCCCTCTTATTTTTAAGCCATCTTGAATATATTATTTGAACTTAATCAGTATACTTCATATATATTGATACAAAAAATATTTGGAAAAAAATTAATTTATAATTTCTAATAAGTTCAAATTAGTTTTTTATAAAAAATATTAGTGAAATTAATTAAAATTAATTATAGCGATTATTATAAAAACAAGATTACTCAGTAGTTAAAATTTAACATAAGGGGAAAAATAATCTAGAAACATTTACAAAATAAATTTCATGGATATATTTTGAAAAATTCCCCTCTTTTAATTAAAATAGACAATTATTGGGGATACATGACGTAAGGGAGGCCTCTCAATAGTGTTTAACTTTTTATATTTACAATAATGACACTCCTCCACTATAAAAGGCACACACCCCATCCCTTCCTCACACATATCAAGACACTTTGGATCATACAACCCCTACCCAAATAATCTTAAAACATCCCTCCAATAATCCTAGAAAACTCTCTTTGGGAATAACTTAATCCAAGTTAGTCTGTTGATGCAAACCAACAGGAATTACCCAAATAAGAGGTAACATCCTTCCACAATATCTTTTATTTTGTTTTCATTCTTCACACCCTAAAATATAATTATTAAATGATTATATAAAAACCTAAGTATCCTCAATATACCAAGATGTTTTTTTTCTAATTTTTTAACCTACACTTACACACACTTCCATCTAATGGGTAACAAACTTACGGTTCTTGTGTATGGAAAACTATCGTCTCACGAAACGATGTTTGTTTTTCTATTACCACCTATCATGGTTGATAATTATGGTGAAAACTCTATTTTTATATTATATATATTATATTTAGGATTATTTTTATTATTATTTAATTATTATATAACACATACCTTCATTATTCTCATTTTGGGTAAATATTATTACTTCGTTTTTGGATGTGCGGACTACTGCCTCTTAAAACAAATGTGATTCGTTCACACTTTAAATGGAATATATTAAGGATGGATTTGGTGAAATTATATGATATATATGACATAATAATTCTACTATAATGATATATATATATATATCATTTACTTTTCATTTGATACGATAATAAAATGGAAACAATGTTCATGCATACGTACGACTTACCCTCTCCATGAACAATGTACTCCATTTCATATATCTATATATTATAGATTATAATAAATATTTATATAATAAATATATAGGATATATAAATATGTTTTAAAATTCTGAAAATAATTAAATCATGATCTAATTAAAAGGATAAAAAATAACAACTCAAAACACATATGATAAACAAAACAGTTATTACCCAAAATGATACTTTAACATGGAATTGTTAATAAAAGGGTAATATAAATTCATAAATTAATAATATATAGTGTGATATATAGGAATATGGTTCTGTGGTAGATTTATAAAAAACTTTTATTTATTATATAGGAGGTTTTAATGTGTACAAATAAAGTCAATTCTTAAGGTAATGGTTTTCTCATCTCACTTTTTTTATCCATGAGATACATGCCTTATTCACTACTAATTTATTTTGTGAGCTTTATATACTACCCATGAGTGTATTATATGATTCATATACTTAAATTTATGGTTATTTTAATATCCATTTTATGATCATTCTTTCATAGGGTTTATAGTTTAAAAGTTACCAAATCGGTCAAGTAATTTTTGTCTCAAGTTTACTTCTTTGAGATACATGCCATGTTAAGCACCTATATTTTTATATGGGTTGTATATGATGCCCTTTGAAATGTTATATAATGAATATAATTATTTCATGATATTTTATGATTCATTTAATATTATTATCTCATGTATATTATGGGTCAAAGTTACAAAAGTGGTAATGGTTTATTGTTATAATCTCATCATTTATCAGGATTATTTACGATTATGCTTTCATTGATGAAATATTATGATTAATATATCCAAAAAACTCATTAATTTTATTATACTATGGTTATTAATGATACATTACTGTATTGGTACCATTTTTACACTCTTTGGTATTTTAGATAAGTAAAAAAGTTCTTTTAAGAAAATCTGACATTATCTCTCTCTTCAGTCAGAAATTTGTGTTATTTCAAAACCATATTTTCTAAAAAATGTTTTCAAAAATATTTTATGTTTAGACAGTGGTTTATATGTTTTCAATACCATTTTATATTTTTTCAAGTAAAAAGGTTTTCAAAATGTTTTCAAGCTTTCTTTATATGTTTTCAAAGAATTTTTAAAGTAAAGGGTATTGTAAATGTTTTCAAGATTTATTTAAAGGTATTCAAATATATTTTCAAAGAAAAAGGTTTTAAAAATGATTTATGTTATAAAGATAATTTTTAAAAGTGTAAAATATATTTTCTTCAATAAATCATTTAAATCTTACTTCATATGTTTTCAATGTGTTTTTTAAGAAAATTATTTTGAATATGTTCTATGTTTTAAAAAATAAATTTCAAATAAAGGTTATTTTCCTTAAGAAATTATCCAAGTGATCATTAAAAATTATTCTCTATATAATATAAAATCCTTTGGTACAGTATAAGATTTACTGGGGACATTATCTAAAAATATCATTCATATTATTTCTTGAATGGTTTATGTTTTATTGGCATGATGTTTATGAATCTCATTTATCTTCCATGAGTTATATACATTTGGAACCCACTTCTTTTAAAGGGTTATGATTTAATGAAATGATTTGGAAACCTATATATTTTCTATAGGTTATGATGTGATGAAATTTTAGTGATACCCATTTTAGTTCATGGGTTATTATTTTATGTTTATAAAACCAAACTCTTTTCATGGGTCATGATATGATGAATGTTTTGTTATCTTGTGGAACATGAATGTATGATTTAATTATATGATGGATGGGACCTATATCTCCCTATAATGCATTGGGTAATGATAAATGTTTACTGAGATCAAAGGGTACACAGTAGGGCATCCCAAGCCTGAAACAAGAGGGCTTCTTAAGCCCGAAATAAGAGAGTTAAATGGAGGGAATCTCATTCCCGAAACAAGAGGGAATCCTAATCTTGAAATGAGAGAGTACAGGGGAGGGAATCCCAAGCCTGAAATAAGAGGGTACACGGGAGGGAATCCCAAGCCCAAAATAATAGGGTATATGAAAGGGAATCCCAATCTTGAAACAATAGGTTAAATAGAATGGAATCCCAAGACTAAAACAAGAGGTACAAGGGAGGGAATTCCAAGCCCGGAATAAGAGGGTACACGAGAGGGAATACCAATCCTGAAGTTGGTACATAGGTTGTTAGCCCAAGCCTAACAAGTTATTAAGGTCTTGGTAGGTAGCCTTGATATATTATTTTTTATAATTATGTGTACTATAAAAATTCCATATCTTAATCCTATGTTATTCTTTAATGGCTTATGCTTCTAATTATTTTATGATTCATATCTTATGAACTACCAATATTTATTCCATGATTCATGTTTGTGATATTTTATATGAAGGGTATGATCTTATAATGTTATGATAATGTTCTCATAACCTTATTCTCATGTTTCTCTCCCTTATTTATCCTTACTGAGTATCTGATCTCACCCCTTTCTTCTGATTCCTTTACCCAGGTTATGAAGAAAGTTTTTAAGTAAAAGTACTAAAGGGAAAGATCTTTTTGGTAAACATTGATGATATTTCACCACGTTATAATATTTTGTTCCATATTTCCAAATACACTGAATTATTATGGTCTTCAGGCTTGTACTTTGGTGATGTGATGAATATTCATCTAAAATGACTTAATATTCATTTATATTAACCCCGGGTTTCTATAGTTGGTATCAAAGGGATGTTTAGTATGACTTTGGAAGATGGATGAGAAATATTTAGTGAGATTCCTAGGAATATTTATAAGGATATTTCTAGGGATGTCTCTAAGGGTAAATAAGGTTGGGTTAATGTTTAGGAAAATGTCCATGAATTTTGGAAAAGGGTAGAGTGAGTGGTTTCCAAGAAATACATCCAATATATAGATACTACAAGTGGACGTGGATCTAGAATATATGTATATAGGGGTAACCCAAATACAACATATTGATCTTGAATTTATCTGGAACTGGTGCACAATAACATGCCTTGCTACACACTTGGTTTAACACTCCTGAGGGATATGCTTTGTAAATTAAAAAACTCTTTATAAACCATCATGAAAGATTTAAATAGAAGATGACTATGAATATTCTACAATAAATCAAATATTTCATCAATTAAAAATTAGGTTTCATGATTTAGACATCTTATAAGTAATTTTACATGATTATGTGGTTTTATATTATGATAATTGTTTCTCACACTATGCTTTTTGGTTTTAGACAATGTTGGGAACTATAAGGAACTTGGTTAACATTGAATATTTTAGATGTAGAAAGCATGGAAATTATAAAAATAAATTTCCTAATCGGAAATCTCATTAAGAGAATTAGAAATGTCCATGATTATTAGTTAGATTGCTTATGATAAAGAGAACGTGAATGAAATGTAGAAGGTATGGGATTCTATAACAATATTTTTTACATTAAATATAAGAAGCATGATTAGATTGAGGTTAAGGAACCTTAATATATGATTCATATTTCATATTATAGGAAAATGTTTTTTATGGAATAAGGTGATGAAGGTCGATTAATGGTTTAAGAATAAAGTTGGATGATTAAAGTGTATATTTTGGAATTCAAAGATTATGTTATATGAATCATGAAATATATAAGTATTTTCAATATAAAATTTTCATTATGGATTTTAAAGGATATGAAAAATAGTGTTGGTGATATAAAAAAAGTGATTAAATGGAAAAGTGATATTTGGATTAAGTAAAGGTAACATTTAACATGTTCATGAGGATGAGAAATGATGTTTTATATGGATAAAGAGATGATGATGTAGATAAAGTTAATCAGATAGTATTTATGGCCTCAAAATGATAATGGATTTGTTGAAAAAGTAATCTATGTTATAATGGATAAATTTTGAAACTTATTGGATATAAGGAATATATCTAGTAGTCTTTGGAATAATGAAGCATGCATGTTTTCCAAAAGGATTTTTTGTAATTCAGGTTATTACCATCTTTTAATAGAATATATGATGAGGGTATTAACATGTTTGGAATGTTAAAATGAAGAGTTACTTTGTAATATATGGAGGATCAATGTTAATATAATTTAGTTTCCTTATTTATAATGTTTTTAACTTATATATTTTTTGAAGGGTTATAAGGTTAACCATTTTTGGAATGATTTATGTTAATCTTTGGATGAGTTTTTAGAGATTAAAGTATTATCTCTCCATATGAGGATTTATGTATATTAGATAACCCATTATAACCATTTTTATGTGATTCAAAATAAATAAAAAAGGAATTACATGTCATTCTACCTCATGATATGTCAATACTTCATGGATGAAAAATTCACCTTCCTTTTTCAGAGTAAGAGGTGAAGTGGAAATTGGTCAAGACACTACCAAAGGGTGAGATTTTGATTATTAAGGGGAATGAAATCAAGTAAGTATATCTTTTTGTGAAAAAAACTATTCAACTTTAGGAAAAGGGTCTTGAAAGAAAATTTTGTCCTATTATCATCATTTTTATGACATTAATTATTTCTTTCATGATTCTTTAGTTTATAGTATTTTTATTTTTAACTTCCTCTGGATCACCCACTTTCTTATGATCAATTATCTTTATCAATATCTATGATTATTTACATTTTTTGTAGGTATATGTTTTCACTTCCCATCTATGTTCTCTTATGTATAAACCTAGTTATATGTTACTTTAAGTAAGTGTTATGTTTTAAATTTTCCCTTTTTAAAAGAAGTTATAGTATTCATTTTTCACGATTGGGGTTTTTATGAATGAAACATTCAAGTATTAAACCTCTGATAGGATAGATGAATTTAAAATAAAAATTTCATTTTATGTGGATAGAATGTAACACCCCAATACTTTTTGAATTATTATTTTTTGAATTCATTTAATCTTTTGATATTTTTCATTTCACACAAAACTAAATATAGATTTTTCTATATGAAAGCACTAAGTTTGGCTTGCATTATATGCAAAACCAAGTTAATTTTTCACTACATGAAACACTTAGATTAACTTTATGTACATGAAACACTATGTTTGTCTTGTGTTATACACAATTTTGAGTTCCTTTGATAGCTTGTGTGGCATGCAAGGTTTATTTTTACTGAACTACAATATATTATTAATATTATCACTAAAATATTATTATAGCTACCAACAAGATGTTGGAATAGGAGTTACTAATAAGATTAAAAAAATTAAAATATTATTTACACACATATATAAAATTAATCCTATTGTTACCAATTATTTATAATTGAATATAAGAACTTTTTTAAAATAAAGAAATTGTTTTTCTAAGAAACTATTTTTCTATTTACAAACAAACTTTTATACCAATAAATTAAACAAACCACTTTTTATGAATTTTTTTAATAAAATTTATATATTATTTATTTAATAAATATTTTTTATACTCATCCAATAAATTTTATAGGTATTAGATAAGAATAAATCCAATTTTATAAATAAAAATATTTATATTTCTAAAAGGTAATTTTATAGCCTTTTAATGGTGAACCAATTTTAACTCTAATATTTGACACTTTCAAAAAAATTAATTAAAAAAATAAACTTCATTTTTTTAATATGAATATAAAAATTTACTTTGGGTGAATTTTTGGTATTTTTCTAAGAAATTTCATTTTTTGATGAATAGTGAAAATACTGGATTTTAATTCAAAACTATTTTTTCATATAATTTATTTATATAGTAAAATTATATTTTAATTTTTTTTTAAAGTATAATTATATCAATTATACATCAATTAATCCAATTTAGTTCATTGGAACCAATTTCACATTGAAAATGGATATAAAAACATTTCAATCTTTTGGACTTTTTCGCTTTGAAAACCCATTGTCTCACCTCGTCTATGGGATTAAGATTAAATTAATTTATAAAAATTATATGGTTATAAATGGAATAAATATTTATAATAATAATAATTTATAATTTATAATAATTTCAATCTATTTTTTTGAATAAGAAAATTAGTGAAATTAATTAAACTTAATTACAATGATTAGGGTAAAAATAAGATTACTTAGTGGTTAAATTTTAATTTAAGGGGAAAAATTACCTATAAACATGTAATAAATCCATTTTATATAAATATTTCCAAAACTTTACCCTTGTTTATTTAAAATTGAAAATTATTGGGGGTACATGATGTCTGAGATACTCTCAATAGTGTTTACCTTTTATATTTACAAGAATGTCACTCCTCCTCCACTATAAATCCCCTCACTTAATCACACCTCTAAAAAAACTTTTTATCATATATAACCTACCCTAATAAGCTCCCAAATTCCCTAATATAATCCTACAATCCTAAATTTTGTACTGAACCAATCCAAGATAGTCTTTTGGTGCAAACCAAAAGGTATTACCCAAAGAAGAGGTAACATCCTTCAACAAGATCTTTTGTTTTGTTTTCATTATCCACCCCATAAAATATCCTTATTAAAATTTTATATAATGACCTAAATATAATAAATATACTTAATTTTTTTATTTTATGTTTTATAACTACACTTACACACACTTCTATCTAATGGGTAACAAACTTTCTATTCTTGTGTACGACGAACTACTGCCTCACGAAACAATGTTATTCATTTTTCCTTTACCATCTATCATGGTTGGGTATTATGATGAATAATATGTTTTTATATTATATATATAATATTTAAGATGCTTTTATTATTATTTAATTATTATATAACACATACTTTCATACTTTCTATTTTGTACAAATATGATAATTTCGTTTGTGGATGTGTGGACAACCGCCTCCTCAAAGTGATGTGATTCATTCACACTTTACATGGATTGTATTAAGGTTTAGATTATTGAAATTATATAATATATATAACATAAAAATTTTAATTTAATGATGTTATATATATATTTGTGTAATTTAATTTTCTTTTAATACAAAAAGAAAACAGAAACAACGTTCATGAGTACGTATGACCTATCATCTCCATGAAAGGTGTATTCCATTTCATATATATATATTCTATAGATTATTATAAATAATTATATACTAAATATATATTATATATAAATCATGTTTTTATATTATTTAAATAAGTAAATCATGATCTAACTATGAATATTAAGAATAACAAGTCAAAACACGTGCGATAAACAAAGTAGTTATTACTCGAAACGTTGCTTTAACATGGAATTATTAATAAACAGGTAATATAAATTCAATAGTTAATCATCTATGGTGTTATATATATTAATATGGTTATTATATGTATTTATAACAAACATATATTTGTTATACATGATTTTTAAACTTATACAGAGAAATTCAAGACTTTAGGTAAGGGTTTTCTCGTCTCACTTTTTATATCCAAGAGATATATGCCTTATTCACCACTCAATTATTTTGTGTGGTGTATATATTTCCCATGAATTTATTATATGATTATTATAATTAAATTTACTAATATTTAAAAATCTATTTGATTATATTTTTTTTCATGGAGATTATGGTTCAAATGTTACAAAAATGGTAAAGTAATTTTTGTCTCAAGTTGACTTCTTTGAGATACATTCCATGTAATGCACCAGTATTTTTCTATGGGGTGTATATAATTCCATTTTACATGTTATATCAAGAATAAAATTATTTAATAATATTTTATGCTTCATTTAATGTTATTATATCATGTATATTATGATTTAAAGTTACCAAATTGGTAATGGTTTACTGCTACAATCTCATCGTTTATCGAAAATATTTATGATTATGCTTCAATTAATTAAATATTCTGATTGATGTATCAAGAACACTCATAATTTTTATTATCCTCTGCTTATTAATTATATCTTCATGTATTGGTAAAAATTTTACACTCTTTGGTACTTAATATAAGTATGAAAGTGATTTTAATAAAATATGACAGTATCTTTCTCTTCAGTCAGAAATTTGTATTCTTTCAAAACTATATTTTCTAAAAAAGGAATTCAAAAATATTTTATATTTAAAAAGTGTTTTAACAAATTTTAATCCCCTTTTATCTGTTTTCAAGGAAAATAGGTTTTCAAAAAAAATCAATGATTTTTATAATTTTTAAAATACTTTTCAAAGTAAATGGAATTATAAATGTTTTCAAGATTCCTTTATAAGTTTTCAAATAAATTTTCATAGAACTATGTTTTCAAAATTCATTATTTTTAAAGAGATTTTTTAAAAGTGGAAAAGTTATTTTCCTAGAAAAATGTTTTAAATTATTTTAAATCTTACTTTATATGTTTTCAATGTGTTTTTTAGGAAAATTATTTTGAATATGTTATATGTTTTAAAAAGTGGATTTCAAAGAAAGGTCAGTTTCCTTAAGAATTGATTCAAGTGGTATTTCAAAAATTTTACCCATAAAAGATGGAATAATTTGATATATTTTAAGATTTATTGGGGATATGATCCAAGAATACCATTAATATTATTTCTTTAATGGTTTATGTTTTGATGTAATGATGTTTATGACACCTGTTTATCTTCCACTAGTTATATACTTCTGGAACCTTCTTATTTTCATAGGTTATACTTTAATGAAATGATTAAGAAACCTACCTATTTTCTATAGGTTATAATATGATAAAATTTTATTGAAACCCATTTAATTTCATGAGTTATTATTTTTTGTTTATAAAACCCATCTCTTTTCATGGGTCTTGATAAGATGAATGTTTTTTTATCTTGTGGCATGTGTATGTATGATTTCATTATGTGAAGAGTGAGACTTATATCTCCCTCCAATGCATTGGGTAATGATAAATTTTTTATGAGTTCAAAGGGTACATGGGAGGTCATCCCAAGACCGAAACAAGAGGCCTTATTATGATCGAAACAAGAGGGTACATGGGTGGGAACCCCAATCCCAAAATAAGATGGTACATCGGAGGGAATCATAAGATAAAAACAAGATGGTATATGAGAGGGCATCCTAAACCTGAAACAATAGGGTACAAGGGAGGGAATCCCAAGACCAAAAAAATAGGGTATATGGGAGGGAATCCCTTGCCTAAAATAAGAGGGTACATGGGAGGGAATCCCAAGACTGAAGTAGTTACATGAGTTATTAGCCCAAGACTATCATGTTATTAAGTTCTTGGTTGGTAGCCTAGACCTGGAATTTTCTATGCTCTTGTGTACACCACATATTCCATTTATTATTATTATGTTATTTTTTCATGGACTATTATTCTATTTCCCTTATGATTAATGTCTTATGAACTACCAAAATCTATTCTATCATTTATGTTTATGATCTTAGATATGAGGGGTATGATTTTCTAATGTCATGATCACATTAACATACACTTATTATCATGTTTATCTCCCTTGTTTATTCTTACTAGAAATCTGATCTCACCCCTTTATTATATTTTCTTTCCCCAGGTTATGGAAAAAAAAATTAAATAGAAGTACTAAAGGGGAATATCTTTGTGGGAAGCATTGAATATCTTTCACCAAGTTAGAATGTTTTGGTCCAATTTTTTAAAGACACTAAACTATTATGGTCCTTCGGAATCTACTTTTTTAATGTAATGAATATTCATATAAAATGATGTAATATCCATGCATGTTAATTCTAGGTCACTATAGGAAATACTGAAACATAACTCTATATCCATATCCTGCTAAAGACTTCAACTGAACTTTTAGGAAAACCTAGTATGTCAATCAGATGTAGTAAAAGTTGGTACTCTATACAACATTACCACTCCATTAATGTATATTATAGAAATCTAATAAAGAGATAAATATTCCCTAATGGTAATGAAATTCATTGATTTTGTAAGTAGACCGATTAAAAAACAAATATCATTACGACCTTTAGATGTTTTGGGGAGTCCAGTGATGAAATACACGGTGATGTTTTCCTATTTCATTCTAGTATGGGTAATGGTTATAACATCCATTTAGAATTTTTTCTCTCATCCTTAACTTGCTGACATATCAAGCACTGAGATATATACTTTTAAATCTCTCTCTTCATGTTGTCCAACCAAAAATAATATTTCATATCTCTATACATCTTCATACTTCTAGGATGAATAGATAATGTTGATATATGATCTTTATCCAACATATCCTTCTTCAAGTATTGTATTAAGGTGACACATAATCGGTTCCTAAACCTTATCATTCCATCACAATCAAGGTTGAACTCAAAAACATTTCTCGCTTTCTATTGTAACTCTGCATCTTCCATATATGCCTATTTAATCTTCACATGGATGGATGGCTAAACACCCATTTGAGAAAGATAATATTTATACCCTTCCTTTAGGATTTCTAGATCCATCCTATAAAAATCTTGAAATATTGGATGGTTTTTAATCCACATCATTAGTAACCTAGCATGATACATTAGACTAATAGCATCAACCACCTTATTCTCCTTCCCAGTGTGTTAATGTATTAGAAATTCATAATATTTAATCAACTATAACCATTGTATATGGTCTATGTTCAACTCTTTCTGATAAAATATATACTTTAAAATTCTATGATCAGTATATATGTCACACCTTTCACATTAAAGATAGTGCCTTCATATATTTAATGAAAAAATTAATGTTGTTAACTTCAAATCATGAGTTCTGTAATTTTTATCATGAACCTTAAATTGGGGTCTAGAATAAGTTATAACCATATCATTCTACATGAGGAAACATCTTAGTCCCTTCTTCTATGATTCACTATAGATCAAAAACCCTTATCCACTACAAGGTAGTGTGAGAACAGTTTCACTAATAAACCTTCTCTTTAGTTACTTAAAATTTTCCTCACATTCATCAGTCCAAAATGAACTTGACTCCCTCCATGTTAACATGATGAGTGGATTACATATCAATGAGATTTTTTAAAAAAATAATCAATAATATACAAACAAACTGAAAAAACTATTTATGTCTTCCACTATGGATGTTCTGGGACAAAGTTTAATAACTTATTTCATTGATGGATCCACCGATATAACATCACTTGAGATTATATATCCCAAAAATGAAACCTTTTGTAGCCAAAATTAACACATGGTAAATTTTTTATAAAATTTATCCTTCCTTTTGGTTTTTATTACAATTTTAAATTTATATTTATACTCTTCCTTACTCTTAAAAGATATAATAATCTCTTCTATAAAGACTACCAAAAATTGCTCATTGTAATATCTAAAGACACTATTCATTAAATACATAAAAATATCATAGGAATTAGTATAACTCAATAACATCAATATAAATTAATAGTGTTTATACCTCATATAGAATATTGTCTTAGATATATCATCACTTTTGACCCTCAATTAATAGTATCCAAATCAAATATCAATCATATAAAAATATGGATCTCCTCATAATATGTTGAAAATATAATCAATAAGGGGAATTGCATAATTATTATTGATTTTGAACTTGTTAAGTTACCAATAGTAAATATAGGGTCACATTGATCCATTTTCCTTCTTAACAAAAACAAAAGGTGAACCCAGTAGTTACATGCTTAGCAGAATGAATCTCTTATCAAGATTCTTGTAACACCCCAACCCTAGTTTCCTAGAGCCAATGTATTATTTCATTACATTGGAATGCTTATAAGAAAGTTGTATCTCGAATGACTGAGTAGTTTGGTTGTTTTGGACAACCAGAAACATACATAGGTTCAACATTAAAACATCAAAATAAATACAATATATAAGTTTAATTAGGAACATATACAACTCTAAGTTTATCCTTTTAGGTCATTCATAATAAACCTCTTCATGTCCTGAGAAAATAAAACATAATAAAGGGGTGATATTAGATTCTCATTAAGGGTAAAGAATACAATGGAAGATATCATAAGCATAAACATTAGGCATGGTGAATAACTAAAACGCATACCTTTAAAAATGAACTTGAACACATTATGGTAGGAATAAGATCTGAATAAATTATTCCATAATAAAGCATAATCATGGGTATTCTACTAGTAGAATAACCACATAAACCTTCAATTAATTGTTTAATAATGATGTAATTCATAATGTGGGACATCATAACCATACAGTGAAGGCGACTTGCCAAGACTGTAAATATTCATTTTGTTAAGGTCTCATGCCAAGACCATAGTTTGTCTCATGAGACCTACCGATGCATCGAGAGGCTATATCGGGCCTCACTAGACACTTACTAAGTTCAATGAATTCCTCATATGAATGAGGATCAAAATAAAAAACATAAACGTTCATATTGAAACTAACATGTGAAATGTAAATAACTTTCCCAAATCATTAAACCTAAACACTAACCATTCTAAGTAATATGGTGAATGGTTTTAAAATAGCACATCTATAGTTAAATTATTCATAAAACATTCAATAAAACATGGTAGTTGATATCATAGGAGATAAATCTCAATGAAGTAACATATTCAAATTATTTTTACATGGATGAAGAAACTTTTAAATGAGGCCATTAAAAATTTCTTGAGGGAATAATCCTTAAACATTTAAAAGTGTCGCATACAACCTTAAAAAATTAAAATCATAATCCCATATAATTTCATGATAATAAGGAGACTATTGATATGATATAATAAAGGGATTTAAATACACAAAAATCAATAAATAAGTGGTGAATAAAGAATATATCCCATAAAAGAGTGTGACGAGAAAAATCATTTTTTACTTTGGAAAGAATAGTTATTTTTGAAAATCATTTGTATTTGTCATGAAATCAGATTTTAAAGATTTATATTGATAAAATAAAATAAAAGGTCATTGAAATTATATTTGGGGCTTAAATAAAGTCTTATTGAGGTGAAATCGTTTAAAAAGTGTTTTTAAATAAGCTTTAGAAATAAAACATTTTGGTGCGGTTTAAGGAAGATATTAAAGGATTTTAAAGTGAAAAGGAATGTTTGATTTAATAAATACATAAATGAACAAAAATATATTTTAAAATGTGTGATTTTATAAAGATAAATATGTATTAAAACAAATTATAAAGTGAACTTAAAAATAGGTAAGAATTCGAGAAGTTCCTTGAACTGGGCATGCATTTTTGAACAATTTTTGGAAATATTCTTTTAAAACATGTAACTCCCCATAAGATAAAGAAGGATTTTAATTAGTATATATATATATATAATTCATAGATAATTTATGTAGAGTACATAAGAATAGATAATAATTTCATATAGGTGAGTAGAGAATATGAGCAACCCGAATGAAAATGGATGTTCGGGTGGAAAATACTTAACACTTTGTAATAAATTGAATCATATGCCTCAATATTATTTGAGACTATTTTCCTAGAGTTGAGGAATTATTCCACTCTATAAGAGTATAAATATATTTTTTTATATCATAATAACAATCTTATCCTTTGTTTGTTCCTTCAACTATCTATACTTCATCTCTTATCACATGTTGCATCATGTAGTGACATTGATCTCTAAAACTTTATACAATGATCAATATAAACCATTTATTAAATGGTTTAAATTTCCAAAATATCATGAAAAAATAATTTAGAATCATTCCCATGTCCATCCTTTCTAGATCCATGTACACATGGTCCTTGGAAATCTTCATTTTGTTTAGGACTCCAGGATTGATCCTACTCAATGCATCTGCTAACTTATTTTCCTTTAATAAACATGAAGCATCCCTAAATTTTAACATTAAAAACATGTGAACATCTTCATCATGTGTCCTCTTAAAATATGGTAATTACTCAAATTACCATAAAACCTTATTGGAAACATGAATTCATCCTTACACATGTTATTGGATATATTCCTTATATCCAAAAATGTTGTAAACTCCAGCAATGATAGCATAGAACACTTGTCGAAAAGTCAATAAACATTTTTTGAGGTATTCAGTATATATCCAAATCAATCATTTATTCATCATTATCTTAATCATCAGGAATATATTTAGGGTTGTATTTTCCTCAACCGTATTCTTTCCCAAGATATTAACTTTCTACTAAGTCACTTATCCTTGGTAAAAATTATCATACAACCTCAAATACTTAATGAAATGGTACTTCGGTACAATCCTCATATATTATATAATTATTATAACTAGTACATTACTGATAATATATTCAAATTACATGATTCTTGATGAGGCATATTAATCCTTCCACTTCATCTGCAGTAATATCATGACTTTCTCATTATCTAGTAACATCATCTGGGGAATACTCCTTTGATGCTTGGGACATTGATTCGAATAGTGTCCCATATCCTTGTAGTTGAAGTATTGTACATTGGAATCCTTTTTTCCCTTGAAATCATTAAATTTGTGTCATTTTTCTCCATACTTTAAATAAACTCCCATTCCTTTCAAGAATTTACTGGGGTGATTCTTTCCACAGTTATCACATGTGGGAAAACCCTTCATTCCATTCATCCCATTATCCATCTTTTTCTTATCCATCCTTTTCTTTTCTTTATTCCCTTCAAATCCATAGGACTCAGATAATTCTTTAAATATCTTTTTAACACATCATACTATTTCCTCATATGAAGAGGATACTTGGGATGTTATCTTCCTCTGAAATGATGGATTAATACCATAAGAGATATAATCCGTCTTACTCTTTGTATCACGTGCATTGGTGAATTTCTAATTCCTTCTGCTAGGCTCCATTTCTGATAAATTCCATATAATATATTAGCTCATAAAATATAAATTCTCTATAACTCTAAACATATCATAAATTAATGCATCGTAAATTCTAGAACCATATACTTTGGTTACTTTGGGGGAATAAATCCTTTAAAATGGTGGGTAAATAAAATGTGCAATATCCTAAGAATACCCCCCCCCCCGGGAGTGTTAAATAAGGTGCTTATTAAGGACTATTGTCATGTACCAGGATACCCCGAGTCAAGCCTAAAACTCCTTATTGGAGTTGTTTCTCTTGGGTACATCTGTACCAGAACAATGTCCACTTTTTAGTATCCAGATAGGGATGTATTTTCTTGAAGGTTCCACATAATCTCTTCCTTACCCAAGTTCTAGGATGTTCATGTATACTTATTCTCAAATACAATCTTATGGTTTTGTTATATAATAAATGTTTTCTAAATCTAGTTTCCATGTTTTCTACTAAACTTCCTTTGATTCTAACTGTAATGCCCTGACCCCAGTTGCCTGGAGTTGGTGCATTATTTCATTACATTGGCATGCTTACAAGAAAGTCTTATCCAAAATGACCAATTACTTTAGTAGTTTTGGAAAACCAGATACATAATTGGTTCAACATTATAACATGAAATGAAATACAACATATAATTTTTATTGGGAATATCCACAACTCTAAGTTTATCCCTCTAGGTCATTCGTAATAAACGTCTTTATGTCCTGAAAAAATGAAACATAAGAAAGGGGTGAGCTCAGATTCTTAGTAGGGGTAAAAATAAAAGAAAAGATATCATAAACATAAACATTAGGCATGGTGAATAACTAAAACATATACCTTTAAAAATAAACTTGGACACATTATTGTAGGAATAAGATCTGAATAAATTATTCCATAATAAATCATAATCATGGGTATTATACAATTCGAATAACCACATGAAATTTCAATTACTTGTTTCATAATTAGGGAATTAATAATAAGGTACATAATAACTATACCATCAAGTCCTCATGCCAAGACCATAAATATCTATTTTGTTAAGGCCTCATGCCAAGACCATAGTTTGTCTCATTAGAACTACTGATGCATCGAAGGGCTACAGAGGGCCCCACCCAAAACTTACTAAGTCCATTAAATTCCTCATATGAATGGGGATCAACATAAACAACATACACATTTATATTGAAAATAAATTATGTAATTTAAATAAAGTTCCCCAATCATTAAACATAAACACTAACTATTCAGAGTAATATGGTGAATAGTTTCAAGATATCACATCCATAGTCAAAATATTCATAAACCATTCAATAAAACATGGTGGATGATATCATAGGATAAAAATATCAATTAATTAAAATATTTAATAAACTATTTTGAGATATATGAATATACTTTTAAATGATACCATTGAATAATCCTTGAGGGAATAATCCTTAAATATTCAAAGTGTCTCATACCACCTTGAAACATTCAAATAATAATACCTTATAATATCATAAGAATAAGTAGGATCTTGATATTATATTAAAAAAGTTAATTACATACAACAAAAGAAATAAATAAGTGGTGAAAAGGCATATATCTCATAAAAGTTAAAGTGAGATGATAAAAATCCTTTTTACTTTATAAAGAAGAGTTCTTTTGGAAAATCATTTGTATTTGTAATGAAATCAGATTGTAAACCTAGATATCCCATAAAATAATATTTAAGGTCATTTAAATTAAATTTTATGATTAAATAAAGTCTTATTGAGATGAAATAATTTAAAAATAGTTTTTAAATAATCTTTAGAAATAAAACATTTTGGTGCGGTTTAAGGAAGATATTAAAAAAAATTAAAGTGCAAAGGCATGTTTGCATTAATAAAAGCTAAAATTATCTAATTTTTTTTAATATGTGTGATTTTATAAAGATAAATATAGATTAAAATATATTATATATTGAACATCAAAATAGGTAAGAATCTGAGTACTTCCTTGAACTGGGCTTGCATTTCAGAGCAATTTTTTGAAAGATTATTTTAAAACATATAACTCTACATAAGATAAAGAAAGATAATAATTGATATATATATATATATGTATGTATATAAAATTCACATAGAATTTATGAGTATTAAATAGGAATATATAATACTTTCACAGAGGTGAGTAGAGAATAATAGCAACCCGAATGAAAATTGAGGTTCGGGTAGAAAATACTTAAAAATTTGTAATCAATTGAATCGTATGACCCAAAATTAATAATAATAAAATTGTACATTTAATATAATTAAAATAAATAGATTAATTAATGAAACATCAATGGTAATTATACATACACCATACACAAGTATTAGTAGAGAATATGGAATATCTCACAAAATGGAAGTGAGATGAAGAAACCCTTACCTTAACTCCATTGGTGTTCTTCATTTGATCTTAATAAACTAAATAATAAAATTTAGGTTACTTAATTAATAATTAAATAACCTCCTATACATGTAATTTATTTATTATAACCTTATTAAGTTCATTTATTTCCTTTTTTATAAGTTAATAGGTTCAATTTCATTGTTTGGGTCTGTTTGTTTCGTGATCGGTATACTTGTATACATGAATGGAGAATCATGTAAAATGAAGATGGTTGTACATAATTGAATTTATATGTTATTATTTAATATCTATAAGGTTACATGTTTGTAAATTTCATTTGGTTACTTTTATTGATGATGGATCATTATATAAATTATTTAATGATGACCATTTGGGTTAATTGGTGTCTTTGAACACAACAAACTCATTTTGATTCATAAATAAAAACCATGTGTAAAAAAAAGATTACATAACCATAGATGAAAAATAATAAATATATTATAGTCTGGTTCAACCATAATAATGGTTTCATGACCAGAATTTAAGATGGTAATCGAAATTGAAAACTCATCGTCCTTGAATGTGGTGAATTAGCACATCTTGGATGGTGTTTTTTACTACTAGCATAAAAGAAGGGTAAAGGAGAGATGATAATAAATTATTCCATAATAATAATAAAAATTATTGTACATTTAATGTATTAGAGTTTTCATAACATTTTCATGAGGATATGTGAGGATATAAAATAAAACAAAGGAACTTGAAAAGAAAGTAAAAGAAATGAAAAAATGAATTTACCTCTTGAATTAATCTTCCTTTAGAGCCTCTTTAGGGGATAAGATTTGGTATTTTTATGAGACCAAGGGATTATGGATGTGGGGGAGGATATTTGGAGGATATTTGAGTATAATTTAGACAAAGGCACAAGGCTTGAGAGAAGTGAATAGAAGAGGGAGTGAGGGGGGGGGGGGGGTTATAGTGGAGGAGAGGAGGGTTTTCTTAATATTTATATCATTAGTTTATTATATTTCCATAAGACAAGAAATAGTGATGCCTCCATGAAAAAAAATATTAATATGTTAATTTGAGTTTGAACCAAGGGTTCTTACATCAAGGATGATGGTAGGAATAGTTTATATAACTCATAATGTATATATACGGTAAATTACCATATTTCACTATTTATACAAAATTCACGTATTTTAGAAAAATCCCAAAAAATCACCTCAACCATATTTCAATTTTTGTAATTAAAAAATGAAATCTATTTTTTTAAAATAATTTTCTAAATATTTTTAATTCAATTTTTAAATAAAATCATAATTTATTCAAAAAAACTATTTTAAAACTAGAACTTGTTTTATGACACCTTGAAAAGTTAATCAAGGTCTCATACAATTATCTTATAACCATAAGAAAATAAAATAACAATTTTTGATTAAATGTTATGAAAATACATTTCCATTTTAAATTATTAAATTAATCCTAAAATTTTAATTAATGTATTTATGACTTACAAAAATACCAATACTAATACTATGATCATTTTGTCACTTTTAGAATGTCTAAATTAAATTTATACATTCAGGGGTAAAGTTTCTATTTTTTGGCCAATTTACTATTCATTACTATTTATAAGGGTATGTTACTATTCATAAGGGTCAATTTAATATTCACCAAAAATGAAAGTTGATCCTATCAGACTCTAAATATCTTATTGAACACAACTGTGTATGTCATTTTTTCAAAATTCAAATTACAGAAGTGAAAAAATTATGTTTATTGCCTAGGTGATAACAAATTATTGTTTTTTAGAGACTCGATGTTTTAAGCATTCAATATTTATTTTCAAAATCTTGGGGTGTTACATTCTCCCCTCCTTACAAAAATTTCACCCTCAAAATTTAAAATTGAACTTCGGAAGTTAATGGTTGATACTTAAAATTTCCCTTGTGGAAATGCCACATCAGGAATACAGTTAAAATATACTCTTAATAAGAGGGAAAGGGAAAGGTAAATGCATCGATTACTAAAAAACTACACATTATAATTTGACAACATGGTCATGGAAGAATAATCAAACCATCATTTTCTGATGGAAACTAATAGAGAACATTCTCAAATGAAAGATCATTACCAAAAAAACATAAACTACAGTTATGAAATATTTTATTAATATCATGAAAAAAGAAAAAAAAATATGATAATAAGACAACATTTCTATTTAAGACCCTTTTTTTAGATTTGAGTAATTATTCCACTCTATAATAGTATAAATATATATTTTTATTTTATAAAAACAATCTTATACTTTGTTTGTGCCTTCAACTATCTATACATCATATCTTATCATAGGTTGCATCATTTGGTGACATTAAGCTCCAAAACCTCATACAATGATCAAATTAAACCATTTATTAAATGGGTTAACTTTCAAAAGTATCATGAAAAAATGCTATAGAATAATTTCCATATCCATCCTTGCTAGATTCATGTACATAGGGTCCTTATAAATCCTCATTTTGTTTAATAATCAATGATTTATCATACTCAATGAATCTACTACCTTATTTTCCTTTAATCAACATGAACAGGTCCTAAATTTTAACATTCTAAACATGTGAATATCTTCATCATGTGTCCTCTTGAAATATGGCAATAACTCAAATTACCATAAAACCTTATTGAAAACATGAATTCATCCTTACACATGATATTGGATATATTCTTTATATCCCATAATATTGTAAAATCCATCAATGATAGTATAGACCACTTTTCAACAAGTCAATAATCATTTTTCGAGGTAGTCAGTACTTATCCAAATCAATCATTTCTTCATCATTATATTAATCATTAGGAATATATTTAGGGTTGTTTTTCCATCAACCATATTATTTCCCAAGATATTAACTTTCCATTGAGTCACTTATCCTTGGTAAAAATCATCATACAACCTCAAATAATTAATGAAATAGTACTACAGTACAATCCTCATATATTCTATAATTCTTATAACCAGTATATTGATAATAAAATATTCAAATTACATGATTATTCATGAGGTATATTAATCATTCCACTTCATCTACAGTAGTATCATGACTTACTCATTATCCAAAAACATCATCTGGGGAATATTACTTTAATGCTTGGGAAATTGATTCTCAAAGTGTCTCATCTCCTTGTAGTTAAATCATTGTACATTGGAATCCTTTTTCTTAAACTTGAAATCATGAAATTGGTGTCCTTTTTATACACACTGATAAAAAACTCTCATTCCTTTCAAGAATTTTCCCGGGAGATTCTTTCCACAATTATCACATGTGGGAAAACCCTTTTTCTCTTCTTCCCATTATCCATATTTTTCTCATCCATCATTTTCTTTTATTTCTTCCATTAAAATAAATAGGACATAGAGAATTATTTACATATCTTTTTAACATAGGATATTATTTCCTCATATTATAAGGATACTTGGTAGACTATCTTCCTTTGAAATGATGGATTAAGACTATAAGAGATATGTTCATTTTTACTCTTTGCTTGACAAACATTGGTGAAGTTATCATTCCTTATGTTAGGCACTATTTATAATTAATTCCATATAATATATTATCTCATAAACTAATGAACTATTTATAAATATAAAAATAGAATAAATTAATTCATCATAAATCCTAGAACTATATACTTTTTGGGAATAAATCCATCATAATTTTGGGTAAATAAAATTTGAATTATCCTAAGAAAACCCCCTAGGAGTGTAAAAAAAGGTGCATAGTAAGTCCCATAGTTGTGTACCAGGATACCCCGGGTCAAGCCCAAAACTCCTTGTCGGAGTTGTTACTCCAAGGTATATTTGTTTCAGAACCACTTCCACATGTAGTATCCAGAAAAGGATGTATTTTCTATAAGGATCTACATAATCTCTTCCTTACCCAAGTTATAGGATGTTCATGTATACTTATTCCAAAATAATATCTTAGGGTTTTGTTCTGTAATCAATGTTATCTAAATCTAGTTTCCAAGTTTTCTACTAAAATTCCATTGATACCAATTGTAATGCCTCGACCCCAGTTTCCCAGAGCCAGTGCATTATTTCATTACATTGGCATGCTTACAAGAAGGTCGTATCCCAAAGGTCCAGGTACTTTAGACATTTTGGAAAACCAAATACATACATAGGATCAACATTAAAACTTGAAATGAAATACAACATATAATTTTTATTAGGAACATCCACAACTCTAAGTTTATCCCTACAGTCCATTCATAATAAACTTATTCATGTCATGAGAAAATGAAATATAAGAAAGGGGTGAGCTCATATTCTCAGTAAGAGTAAGCAATACAGAAGAAGATATCATAAATATAAACATTAGGTATAGTGAATAACTAAAACACATATCTTTAAAAATAAACTTGAACACATTATTATAGGAATAAGATATGAATAAATTATGCCATAATAAAGCATAATCATGTGTATTCTGCTAGTATAATAACTATATGAACTTTAAATTACTTGTTTCATAAAGAGGGAATTCATAATGTGGGACATCATAACCATACCGTCAAGGACTTATTCCAAGACCATAAATATCCATTTTGGTAAGGCGTCGTGCGAAGACCATAGTTTGTCTCGTGAGACCTACTGATGCATCAAGGGGATATAGAGGGCCCCACCTGACACTTATTAAGTCCAATGAATTACTTATATTAACAGGGATCAACATAAACAACATACACATTCATATTGAAACTAAAGTATGAAATGTAAATAACTTTCCCTAATCATTAAACATAAACACTAACCATTTGGAGTAATATGGTGAATGGTTTCAAGATAAGGAATCCGCAATAAAACTATTCATAAACCATTCCATAAAACATGGTAGATGATAACATAGAAGATAAATCTCAAAGAATAAAGAGATTCAACAAAGTATGTTGACATAGATGAAGATAATTTTAAATAAGGCCATTGAAAAATCCTTGAGGGAATAATCCTTAATCATTCCAAAGTGTCTCATACCACCTTGAAACATTCAAATAATAATACCTTATAATGTCATGAGAATAATGAGACTCTTAATATGATATACCAAAGTTATTTACATACACCACAATCAAGAAATAAGTGGTGAACATGACATACATCTCATAAAAGTTAAAGTGAGATGAGAAAAATCCTTTTTACTTTGAAAAAAAGAGTTCTTTTGGAAAAGAATTTGTATTTGTCAGGAAATTAGATTGAAAACATGTATATCCCAGAAAATAAAATTTAAGGTAATTTAAATAAGATTTTAGGATTAAATAATGTCATATTTCGGTGAAATCATTTAAAAAGAGTTTTTAAATAAGCTTTAGAAATAAAACATTTTAGTTCAGTTTTAAAAAGATATTAAATGATTTTAAAGTGAAAAGTCATGTTTGATTTAATAAAACCATAAATGAACCAAAATATATTTTAAAATTTTTGTTTTTAGAAAGAGAAATATGGATTAAAATATATTATAGAGTGAACTTCAAAATAGGTAAGAATTTGAGAAGTTCCTTGAACCGGGCTTGCAATTCGGAACAATTTTTGAAAGATTCTTTTAAAACATGTAACTCCCCATAAGATAAAGAAAGATTGTAATTGATATATTTATATATATATATATATAACATTTATAAAATAATTTATGAGTAGTATACAGGAATAGATAATAATTTCATAGATGTGAGTAGAGAATAAGAGCAACCCGAATAAAAAATGGTGGTTTGGGTAGAAAATACATAAAACCTTGTAATCAATTGAATCGCATTCCCCAAAATTAATAATAATAAAATTATACATTGAATATAATGAAAATAAAGAGACTCATTAATGAAATATCAATGGGAATTATACATACACCATACACAAGTAGTAGTAGTGAATACAGAATATCCCACAAAATGGAAGTGAGATGAAGAAACCCTTACCATAAGTCTGATGGTGTTCTTTACTTGATATTAATGACCTGAATAATCAAATTTAGGTTCATTAATTAATAATTATAGAAACTACTATAAATTTAATTGATTTTTTATGACCTTATTAAGTTCATTCATGGCATTTTTGATGGATTAAGAGGTTCAATTTCATTGTTCAAGTCTGTTTGTTTCATGATCTGTATACTTATATACATGAATAGAGAATCACATAAAATGAGGATGGTTTCATATAATTGAAGTTATATTTTATTATTGAAAATAAATAAGGTTACATGGTTGTAAATTTTATTTGGTTACTTGGAGTTAAGATGAATTATTATATAAATTATTTAATGATAACCATTTGGGTTAATTGGCATTTTTTGAACACAACGAACTCATTCTACTTCATAAATCAAAACCATGTGTAAAAAAGATTCTAGAACCATATGTGAGACATAATAAATATATTATAGTTTGTTTCAACCATAATAATGGTTTCATTACTAGAATTGAAGATGGTAATAGAAATTGATAACTCATCATCCTTGAATGTGGTAAATTAACGCATCTCAAATGGTGTTTTTTACTACTAGCATAAAAAGAGTTTAAAAAAGAGATGAGAATAACTTATTCCATAATCATACAAAAATATATAGTAAATTTAAGGTAATTGAATTTTCATAACATTTGTATGAGTAGAGGTGATGATAGAAAAGAAAACTAAGGAATTTGAAAAGAAAGTAAAAGAATTGAAAAGAGGAATTTACCTCTTGAATTAATCTTTCTTGAGAGCCTCTTTAGGGGAGAATATTTGGTATTTTATGAGAAAAAGGGATACTAGATGTGGGGGAGGATCTTGGGATTATATTTGAGAGGAATTTAGTCAAGGAACAAGGTCTGAGAGAAGTGAAGAGAAGAGGGAGTGGGGGTGGGTGGTTATTCCTCCATTCCATAAACAAAGAACCAAGGTTCCAAACCCCGCTGCCCTCCACTGGACACCCCGCCACCGCACCTTCACAAGCCTGGAAGACAATTCAAAAGGCGGGAGATCAAACTATAGTCACTTAGGACTGGATATCCCAACCCCACGTCCAGAGAATGCCACCGATGAAGAAATATGAGACATCCTGAAACAGAAACGCTGCTCTGGGCAGTGATCTGCTTCAATAAGAACCACTGATACACCTCATCAGGTTCCAAAACTAGCGTCACAAAGACGAGGAAAAGTGGAATGGCAGATAAGATCTACCGGTGATGATCCAAACCAAAACTAGTACCAAAAAAATGCAAAAACACATCATACCAGAATGAGACCTGAAAAAACCACAAATCGAAACTAAAGAGCAAACACTCCCCCTCTCGAACGCAGATCTAGGCGAGCCGCACTGGAACCACTGGAGACCACCTGGATTAGGTCCCAGAAGAGGTTATAGACCTTGTTGTTCACCACTTTTGTGCTTTTCAGATTCGGTTTTTTGAGAGGGTATGGCGTCATCCATCTGATCGGGCTTGTGCTTTGACACAGGACACTTGTTAGTCGGTCAGCCATGCATTGGTGGAGAGTTCTATCATGGTTATATGCTGGGAGGGGGTTCTCCACGTTGTTGTTTTGGTTTGTCTCACTTGACCTTTGGATCATTATTGTTTTAAGTCGATGATGTCTGTTAGGGTTTTCCCCCTTCTTCCCTTAAAAGGGGGGTTTAAATAATAATAAAAATTTGAAGGCCTTTGGGCCGTTGGATGGATGGGGGGGTTATAGTGGAGGAGAGGAGGGTTTTCTTAATATTTTAATCATTAGTTTATTATTTTTCCATAATACAATTAATAGTGATGATTCTATGACCAAAAATAGTAATACGTTCATGTGATTTTGAACCAAGGGTTCTTACATCAGATATGATTCTTGGAATAGTTTATTTAACTCATAATGTATATATACGGTAAAATACAGTATTTCATTATTCATCAAAACTTCAGGTATTTTAGAAAAATACCAAAAATTCACCCCAACCATTTTTAAATGTGTAGAATTAAAAAATGAAATCCTTTTTTTGAAAATAATTTTCTAAATATTTTTAATTCAATTTTTAAATAAAATCATAATATATTAAAAAAACAACTTTAAAAATATAACTCGTTTTATAACACCTTAAAAAGATAATCAAGGTCTTATAAAATTATCTTATAACTATAAGACAATAAAATATCAATTTATGACTAAATTTTATGAAAATACATTTCCATTTTAAATTATTAAATTAATCATAAAATTATAATTCAAGTATTTATGGCTTACAAAAATACCAATACTTATGCTATGATCATTTTTCACTTTTAAGATGTTTAAATTGTATTTTTACATTCATGGTTGAGGTTTCTATTTTTTTGGCCAATTTACTATTCATTACTATTCATAAGGGTATGTTACTATTCATAAGGGTCAAGTTACTATTCACAAAAAATGTAAGTTGATCCTATCAGATTCTAAATATCTCATTGAACACAACTGTATATGTGAGTTTTTTAAAATTAAAATTACAGAAGTGAAAAATTTATATTTATTGGATAGGTTATAACAAAGTGTTGTTTTGTAGAGACTCAATTTATTATGCATTCAATATTTATTTTCAAAATTTTTGGGGTGTTACAATTCTCTTGGAGTTACTTCTTAAATTCTTGTAACTAAATTGAGACTATTCTATATAGATTATTTGAAATATGTATAACACAAATTATGAATTATATTGAAAACTCAACTTTATGATTTGGTATAAGATTGGGAAAATATTTTGTAAATACATCAACAAACTCTGTTAAAATTGGGATATATTCAATATTGAGTTTCTCTCCAACCATATGAGATAAATACCCTATGTGAATATAAATCAAGACCCATACAATGTATGTAATTTCTATTGGAAGTTAACATTTATCTTCACACCAATATATGATCATAGTTTGGTTTAGAATATCAAATGTGACTTCCCTTCCTTGTAAATTTATATGTGATGTATATAAAAAATCCAATATATTCCAAAAATAAAATCAAATTCATATAGATGTAAAATAATGAGATTTTTAGGAATCACATTTCCATAAACTTCAATTGAATATGAACCATAGTCTTGAGATATAATCATCGTACTACTAAGAGTTCTCATTATTAATTCAATATCTAATCATTGGGGTGGTATTATGACACCCTTTTAAAATTATTTAGATATAAAAGATTGGATAGATCCATAATAAAATAAGACATTAGTTGTTCTAAATTGCATTGTAAGTGTACGTTTCACCACTTTTTTATCGTACCCCACATTGGTAATAGTGATCAAATGATATTTTTCTTTATATCTAGGTATAATGGGTTAATAAAGTCAATCATCATCATCCTTAACCCTCAATTTCAAGCACTGGTTAGCATTATTCCCACACTCCTTTCATTTGAAACAATGGAGTATAGGTGTTTCAATATGTAGATATTTCTCTCTATTCTCATAATTAGCTTACTTCTTCCCATCACTTCATCATTTGATTTCCCGATAACCTAACATTCCACACTTAATGTATTTACTATACCCCTTAAGATAATTTCCTCCATGTTTCAATCAACACTTCTGGTATAAAGGAAGACCAGTATTCTTCTCTCCATGACTTTTTATTATTATATTTTTTATTGAATTATATATTTACTTTCTATATTTACTTTCTATATTTCTACCCTTAATAACACATTAAATAAATTCTTCTAGCTACTGAATTAATTTATGAATAATTCCCTTCAAAGAATTGGTTTTAAGCCAGTAAATAATCAATCAATACTATTTCATCATTTAATGATAATACTAGAAGTGTACATCACAAGTCTTGTAAAATTTTCCCCATCGGTACTAATGGATTCATCATCCTTCTACTTTATCCCAAAGAATTCTTTCCCCATTTTTATATAAATAATATGAGGAAATAACTTTTCAGGAAATACCTATTTAAACTCATCCCACTCTAGAGAGTAAATTTTTTCTTATTTCCTCATCTTCTTGATGAGAGTCCACCATTGATATGCTTCAGCTTCCAAATGATAAATAGAAAAAATAGATTTTTCATTTTCTGAACACCAGATAATTGAAAATATATTCTTAGTGTTACCAATTCATTTCTCAAAAACTAGCAGATCAATGGGCCCACTAAAATAATGTTAATGTTTCCTCATAAAAGACTCAATAGAACATTGTTTCCTCATTTGATCGTTTAGATGATTAGCATGTTTAATTTATTGAAAAAGTTGTGTAAGAATGGTAATGATGATTTTCATTCTAGATCCTATAAAATTTGGTTTTTTGAGTGGAAAATCATTTCATTGTCTATCAAATTCAGCATTAACATGGTTCCTTGGAGTTATATCCATTAACTAAAACAAAAAAATTATAGTTTTAGAAACAATAATCATAGTGAGAAACCATATAATCATGAAAAATCATTCATATTATGTTTAAATCATGACACATTATTTTCAATCTATAACAACTTTGGTATAAACTAGGTCATCCATGATCACCATCTATTCAAATTCATATTAATGGTTCATAAAGAAAATGTGAATTAACTCACGCATATCCCTTCAAAGTGTCTAACCATATATTCAATATTAGGCCCACTCATCATGCATCAGTGATGATCGAGTTAAAACCTAATCCACCCCATTTAGATATATTACCTCTAGGTGAATCTGTGACACAACCACATCCATTTTCTAGTATATATAGATTAATGTATTTGATAGGAAAACCACACGTCATTATGTATCATAACATAGGATGTTCTCCTATACTTAGGCTTGTCCTAAGGGTTCTAAGTAAAAAAATTCTCATCCAATTTTCCAAAAATAACCCAACCTTGATCTAATACCAACTGAGGTGACCCAAACATTCCATACATAAATCTTACATCTTATTAGATTAATATTCATTACATATCATTATGAACCATACCAGAACCAAAAAGGTTTAGTGTATTTGAAAACATGGATACATAAACAAAAATTACATAAAATTTGTACATCATGTCCTACTTAGTTCTTCATAACTATCACACTTCTTAGACATATCACACCTAAAACCTTTCTTCATATCATAGGGAAAAGGAAACATAATAAATAGTGATCTAAGATGATCTATAATGGTAAATTAGAGATATATTAATGATCATTTAATCATAACATTAGAATAATATTATGAGAATATGATATTAACATTTTAAAATCATAACCAGTAATTCATGATCATAACCATGATTCATGGAATAAATTCTACCAGTTCATAAGACATGAATCTTAAAAGAATCAAAAACCCAAGTCATGAGAGAATAACATTGGCATAATATCATTTCATAAAAGAGTGGAATAAAGTGTTTCATAATCATAATTATATAAATTTTATGTAAATTCTACCCACCAATACATTCATCACATGTTAAGCTTGGGTTAACCACCCTTGTACCTGCTTTAGTCTTGGGATAACCTACGTTTTACCCTCTATTCAGCTTAGGATAATCTCATGTGTACACTCTTTTGGTCTTGGGATACCCTCACATGTAACCTTTGTGATCATAAAACATTAATCTTTACCCAATTAATTTAAGGTATATAATAGACTCACCCATTCAATAATCATAATACATTCAAATGTATTTACAAGATTATGATAATATTTTTCATTCCATCATAACTTAACCCACATAAGAGAAAGCAAGTTTCATTAATATTTCATCATAATAACCATAAACCATTTTAAAAAAATAAGGAATGTATCATATAATAAAATCCTTAGTGAAGCATAAGTAACATCAAATTATGTTATCATAGATAAAAAATGCCTTTTAAAGATCATTGGAACATTTCTTGAGGAAAATACCCTTTCCATTTTGAAATCACTTATTTAAAATCTAAAAATTCCAAAATATTAAGGAAACGTTTTTATTAAATATCCATTTAAAATTGAAAATTAATCTTCAAATCATCAATAATTCATTATGGTGGTAAATTCTATTCATGTTGTGTACATTAAAACAAATATTCTTTTCACGTCTTTAGTAAAAAGTAAAAAATTATTTTTTAGAAAATGAAAAAAATATTACTTTTAATTTTTTTATAGAAAGTAAAACATAGTTAAAAATAAATTTAAAAATAATATTATAAAATTAAAAACATGATTGGAAACATTTTAATGAATATAAGTATAATGAAGAAAATTATTCTTGACTGAATAGTAAAACAAAGTTGGTTTTCTTTAAAAAATTATTTCATAATCTTGTTTAATTAAAAAGAGGAAAATGAAATGAAATAATTTAATATAAATAAATAAACTTATAATAATAAAATTCATAATATTTTGGGTAGAAAGATCGTATAATTTCATCATAAAAAATATAAACATAAAAAATCCTGGTAAGAATGATATTATAATGTAAAACACTTACCTCAAGTCTATCTTGCTTCATAAGTACTCTAATATCCTTTATAATAAATTTAAATTTATATAATTATACACAAAAACCATATTAATTCTTATAATATCATATATTATCTAATTATAACATTACAATACCCATTTATTAATAATTATATATTATAATTTTCCTTTTTAAGTGTTAACTGTTTCATTTTTCAAGTAAGTTTCGGTTTAACAATATCATTCCTTGTAATTTATCAGGGTCTCATAATATCTTGAATTTTAATCATGTCATGATTATCATATGTAAATATTATATACACTTTTAAAACTATTCATATAAATCAGTGAGGGAAAATGAAATCACATCACTTCATGGAGACAGTAGTATGTACATATGCACGTGTGATGTTTCTATTTTTTGATGGATGGAACGAAAAAATGTTAAATAATAATTTAACTTTATATAACCATAATAATATCATAAATATCATATATATTTATTAAATACATAATTATAAATACCTATGTAAGGTGGTGATTGAAAATGAATTGTATCACTTCGTGGAGGTGGTAGTCCACACATACGCACAAGCGATACTTTCATTTCCCATTTGATGGAAAAATGAGATGAATAATGTTATTAAGTTAACATAATAAAGTCTAGGTATATTTTATATACTGATATTATTATATATAAATGGTTATTAAATAATTTAAATTGGTATAATAATAAGTAAAATGAATGAGATTGATTAAAACGATTACCTCCTATTTTAGAGACCCCCTTTGGATTTTTTATTAAGGATTCTAGGTATGGTTGTATTAAGATATCAGAACCGATTTAACTTTTATAAGTATGTTGATAATATTTTTGGAAGGGTTTTTTCAATATATGTGGCTTAAGTTGGTGTGAATAATATTAGATATTTGGGGTCCTTTTATATTGAAGGAAAGTACACACATGAAATTACTTAAATGATTTAAATATAATAAATTATTTTTCATGTGAAAGTGGAATAAATTGGGAAAAAATTAATTCCAAGATATTTTAAGTTTTAAATAAATTTAAAAAATTAAATTTGGATAGGTTTATATGGAATTTTAAACCTTATCTTTTGGTTTAACCCCTTAGTAATTAATTTTAGCCTTAACTGGGTAAAAACTATTTTAATACTAAAGGATTATAAATTTACATATAAGGTAAAAATTGGATAAAAATTGTAAATAAATATAATTTTAGGCCATATATAATTCCCCTAGTCATATTTAATTATTTTTATGATTTTTGAATCATTTAGTAATATATTATTTAACATAAAATAACATTAAATTAATTTTAAGAACTACTTACATATTTTGAATTTAAACACATAAAAAAGGTATAAATTAGAATGTAAAATACTTAAACATGAATTATACATTTTTATTAACCATAGAATTCATGTAACACTATAATTAATCCAAAAAATATTACTTTTTATGTTTTTAAAATCATTGAATTTCATTTTTCTACTGCTTGCACAAGCACTGTGTCATCATTGAGTAATCATTTAAGGTAATTATTCCATTACTAAAAATTAAAAAAAGTCACCATGATAAAAATAATTCATAAGAATATTAAATAAATATTTATATCCAAACATAAACTCCTTTTATCTCTATGAAAAAATATGAGAGTTATTAAAACAAAGAGAGTGACATTTTGGATTTATTCTTTACTTAAAATAATATTAAGGTCATTATCAAAGAAAAATGATACCAATTTACCATATCTTCAAATATCAATTTATTATGGTCTAAATAAACTAAAAAAATTAAATAATTTATGTGTCACTAATATTTTTAATTCCTTATAACATTATTTTTAACCATAACCTCCAGATTTATCCATACTGAGGTGAAATATATTTACCATGGTTACTATTCATAATGATTAAAAATAATTTTAAACTATTTAAAAATTTGAAAATAATTATTCCAAATATGGAATCCATTTTTCTACATAATATTTATATAATTGTAAGAAATATATTTTAAGCATGGAAAACGTAATAAAAACCATTTTCATAAAAAATGTGTTTTAATCATAAAACTAGATTTATTTATATACCATTCCTAGTAAAAAAAATAAGATGAATGTGAATTTTTTACTGAATATATAATATATAAATTACATAAAAATCATTTATAAATAGTGTTTAATTAATTTATTAATATAAAATCACATTACACACATAAAAACAGTTTTTCAAAAAAACATCTATTTTTTACTTTAAAATGATTTTATCAATTGATAACCAATGAATACATTCATTGGTCATGTTAGGCTTGTCCAATATAACCTATAGAATAAATAATAATCATTGGTATTTAAAAATAATAATCAATACCTATAACTATAAATAAAATAAATATTGGACAAGACAATAAAGGATGATACACAAATTAATTCTCAATGAATTAATTAATGTTCAACAATATAATCGAGAACAGGGAATTAACAAACCAAAAAAAATCCCTACCACAATATCAGATTAATTGCTAATGAATAATTATTCCATGTCATTATAGTGGTTTATATCAAAGAAATATATCATCGATGAAAATCTCCATGGTGTTTCAGTCATTAATTCTCATTACATTATCACCAGATCATTAAAGTCTCACATGTGGTGATGATCTCCTCCTCTCAATATTATAGGGTTATGCAGCTAATCCACAGTATTTTCTCTAACATGGTTTAAATGGAGGTTATTCTAGGTTTAAACATAAACTAGATAATTAATTAATTTTTATTTATTTATTCATATCTAATATCCTCTAGCGACTGCATTCTATTGAAACATATGATTCTAAAAAAACTTATGTCATGCCTATGGTAAAACCCAAGTTATGGATTTAACGGTTGTCTTAGTTTTATCATATATCACACTATTCGAGATTTGTTCCATTATTTCTAAAAAACTACATATGAAATATACATTATATTTAATATTTTAACATATTAATATTAACCCTCTACCGAACCATGAACTCCACATTGACTCATCACCTAGCTCCTGAAATATTATTCAAAATTTTCTAAGGTGTCAAAAATAATTCTTAGAGTAATTAAAATAATAAATAGACATTATAATATAAAATATATATGAAAATGTTCTTAATAAAGTTTTAAATAAACTTTATTTTATTGTTCAGAAAGTTAATCAAACATGTAGATCAAATTAGGACCCGAAGTATGGGTGTACACAACTCAGTTTTTCTTTATTGAGATGTAACTTTTATTCACTACATGTTTATTTTTGTTATCTAAATATTTCCATTTTATTTCTTTTTATCATACTTTTTCTTGAAATCAAATGGATTTAAAAATCGATATCATGTTCAATCTTTATGGGTTTTTAATTCAAATGATTACAAAGTCAAAAGTGGTGTATTGGAAAAAATTTCTTTCTATTTGGGTTTTTTCTACTTTTCATGGATATTATTTTCTAAGTTCTATTATTATAAAATTTCTCTATTATACTTGGGAAATATTTTTTTATTTTGGAAATTACATCTTTAAATCAAAAACTTATTCTTTGGTTTAATTCTCCTTAAAAGTTACAACATTTTTTGGATTATAAATCATCCTTTATAATTTAAATTTCTCCTCTAAGTCTATATTTTACCTTCCTTCCAATGTTCTCATTTCATATTTGGGAATCAACATATGTGTTATCTTCTGTGATACTCATATTTATCCTTACCCATTTTCAAAATAAAATTTTATTATCTTTTTTAACAATGTAAGTTTCAAAAAAGGTATTTTAAAATATAAAATTGGAATTTCATTTATGATAATATTTTTACCTTCTATTATACATTTTATAATGTAATATTTATCTATTTTAATGGTCATATTGTTGGGAATTATTTTAAAGTAACATTTTATGAATTCTTCTCTTCATCTTCTTAAGAAAAATTATATTTAAAAAGAACCACTAAAATCATTTCTTTTTACAATGATGTTAGGAAATTATTTCTAATATTTTTTTGTCATTTAACTTCTATTTTATTCTCTATAATAAAACTAATCCATCACTTATTTTGTCTTACCTAATCATCAATTTTTTATAGACATGATTTTTATTTCAAATCCTTTCCTCTATGAATTCGCTAAATTTTATTCCATCCATTTAAGGTACTTCACCAAGATATTTATACATTTATTTATTAAAGAAATTATTGACTAAACTACATACCATATACCTATATGATATAAATACCTTATAAAACATCATTTTAATGGAAGTTTATTTACCTATAAGGTTACATAATATCATTGGATATCCATTCAATTTCCATGGGTTTTCATGTTATGATTATCGATGAAGTTACGAATGATTTTCTATGGGGTATCATTTTAAAATGATATGAATCCCCATTTTTATTTATTTATTTTTTATGATATGATGATTGAAATCTTATGTCACACATATGTATGGTTTTCATTATGTGAATAGTGAACCATGATAGCACTCAAATTCATTGGGTAATGTTTTCATCTCATGAGATACCATGTATGGTGCACATGAGATTATCCTAAGCACTTGATGTTATGTTATCTTGGTAGTGAGCCTTGACTCATGATTATGGTGTTTTGATTTATGTTATTTTCACATATTCATGATTATATGAACTTATGATATCATTCCCTTATACCGTGTTTTTAGGCTTATCTCACACTCTTTTGCTAGGGAACATGTTTGTTCATTTGAGATTACATATTCTGTTATCCAGACTTATGGAAAACTCTTATTATTCATAATTATTTTTAAAAATATATTTCTCCCCTACTCATGTTTTCTCAAAAATTTATGATCTAACCCCTGATTACATATTTATAAGTTTTCCCTTAATGATCATTTTAGCTCACCCCTTTCTTATATTTCCATTACTCGGGTCATGAAGATGAGTATAACCTATGAGAAGTCTACAAGGTGGTCTAGTGTGGTTTGATTATGGAGAAATGTGCATAAGTATAGTAAAAAAACTGAACATGTTTCTAGTCCTCAAAGACAGTAAACTTTCTATTCATGGGATTGTGGGATTATTTTGAGATGTAATGTTTAAGTTATGAATATGATGTGAAATATATGTATGTTTATCTTGGGTCATTTCACTTTGCATCAAAGATAGTATTTAAAGAAAATGTATTTAACACCAGATCTGGAAGTATGGTCCATGTAACCTCAAGACTAATTGTGAAGTATTAATTTATTTTGAATAATAAAAACATAGATTAATGTAGACACATTTTTATCCCCATTTAAATTTTTGAGAAATTCTAGTTAATTTCAATGATTTTGGAATCCCATGACATGAAATATTATCCTATCTCATATACAAAATCTTAATAGGTGTATTTTTTATATCTTCTTAAAATTACCACTTTTCTAGAGAAATTTTACTTATGGTTAAAGAACTAGTTTTTACCACGACACTTGTCAAAACTTCTAAATATTAACATTTTTTTCAAGATAACTAAAGAATTAATGTTAAAAAATCAATTTATTTTAAACTTGTAACTAATTGAATATATATACCTATTAATTAATCCCCTTTAATCCATATAAAAACATATATATAACTCTATAACAAGATTAAATCTATAACCACCATACTCTAAAGAAATTTCATAATTAAAATTTGAATAAGTGCGGGGGAAGGATGTTTTAGGATCATAAATTAAATAAAGAACATGTTAAGAAAGAGTTTGTATATTTTTATATATTTTCATATTATATTTCATATAATTTTTTGGAAATACAATTACTTATCTCTAACACTGATAAAAATGATATATAAAAAAATTATATAAAATGATGAAAGAAAATATTCATGGAGAAGAGATGAAGAATCCATGAAATCTTGAAAACTATCAAGTGTGAATCTCAAAACACATCATGGGAAGAAATTTATTAGTGGATTCATTATAAGGTAAATTAGTGAGATTCCATAAATTTGTGTTCAATTTTAAACCATGTGTTTTTATTATATATAGCAAAGCCTCCTCTTTTTAGAATTTTTTTTTCAAAATTTCCCACTAAACTTCAACCCTAAAAAATCTTAAAATCCATTGGGATGAGTAAAAGACTTTGACTCTATTGATAAATACTTAGAGGCATAGAAATCTTATAGTTACCCTTTCATGCATTAGAGTAGAAAAACCCATGCTAAAATATACTTTTAATGATAAGATAAATATATTCTAAGAAGGTAGGTATAAATATTCATATGTAGAGATAAAGGTGGTAATTAATTGAATTTAATAGGGAAAGAATAATAATTTTATAAGATGGATGTGGTATGATAATTTTTGGTTAAATTGAACTAGAAAAGGTCTTATTTTTATTTTTATTTTTTGAATCTAACTTAAATTTATTTTTAGTCTTTCCTAAGCGTCAAAGGATTTAAGCATGGTGGAGTTATTAATTTATTTTAATGCAAAAATATTGTAGATATTTAATTCACTTATCCCCTATATTTAATAATTTTTAGGTTATTTGAATAATTTTTTAAATAATTTATATATTTTAGTGATTTTTGAAATATTATGTTAATCCAACATAATTTGGAATTAAGTGAAATCATTGATATTTTGAGGTTTAATTATAAATTCATAAATTTGATTCCTATGAGTTTACTAATTATGGGTAAGGAATAATTTGAGTTAGAAAAATATGCATTGGATGTAAATTAAAAACATTGAATTTATCAACATTCCTACTTAATAACATGAAGGATATCATCATCCATGGATTATGAAGTTAGGTAAAGTTGATGATTACAATAAGGCATTCCATTAGTGTTACTATGATATGTATACAAAACTATTTCATGAAAAAATATATAATAATATATATCATCATTGAAATAGGGTTGTACTCATTGAGAAAAAGCATTTCCAATAGTGATAATGAGTTTTCATTGTTCATTTTGGGAATCAAGGTTTTTATGTGTTGATGTTAATATAATTAAAAAAATCAAAGATGGAAGAGTATATAGTTATAGATAAAAATTAATTTCATATGTGTTGATTGAATCACACATTATAAAAATAACACAATCCTTGATAATAAGGAATTTTTACTGAGAGATAAAACAAAGGGCATAAGAAATTAGAATCGATAATTAAGAATCATTCATACAGTTTAATCCACCAATAATTTAAAAATAAAAGATAAGAAAATATTTAAAATATCATCATAGAGGAATATTTATCCACATAGAAGAAAATCCATGAGATTTTCAACTCATTTCAGTTGAAATTCTAGTAGCTTTAATAGAATATTCAACTGAAAATTCTTCATCACATGTTTCTAAATAAACTCCACATTGGATGTACCTGGAGAAAGTTCTCATAGGGGTTTTGTCTTCAATAAAATTATTCTTTAGATTATATGATCAATTCATATAGTTCTAAGATATTTTCACAACTTTATTCTCTATCTTTATAAAAAAAATATTTTTTTCAATCTATATTTTCTCATATTTTTTATTTCAATTCAACCTTATCTCATCAAGGAAATAAATTTGTCAATATAAATTGTCTCATGAATTATTATTCAATATTGGAACCCATTATTTTAGTGATTTTATTTTATTATTATTATTGTTAATCTTTTTATCTTATATCTTTTTTTTGAATTATAATTTTATATTTTTCACATATCTTTGATATTAACTCATTTGAACAAAAAATCTCATCCTTATTTAGTTTGGTCATGCTCAGACACCTTGGCTAAGTATTCCTTCACTCATACTCAAACACTAATTTGTATTCAACTAATTAGATCCCACGACCTCAACATCTTCTATCATGATCAATATAAAACCCATCTAGTTCCTTTAATCAATGTTTTTCTTTATTTATTCAAACTAAATAGATCATCAACCAATATCACATGTTGTTTTTCAGCTTTATCAAGGACTGATTTACACCTAAATCATAAAAATTTATTTTCATTTGTTGCCTATTTAAACTCTATACACATTCACCCATCCTCGCATATAGAATTGGTACCTTGGATAAGAAAATTGAAGAACACTTTTTGTGAATGCCTATTTATCTTCCAAAAAAATGGAACTTCATTGAATAAGTTTATTGAGCATCTCCCTTGAAACCACATCCATCATCAGTATCAAGTAGTGATGACATGCCATATTTTCAAAAAAAATATCTCAAACCTAAAAATAAAAGAAAAAGGAAAAAACTTTATTATATTCTTAAATAAACTAATAATCCATTAAAACAAAACCTTGATTTATACCTTAAATGAGGTTCACCTTAGTTAACCATTGAAAAAATCTTGGTATCTTAGTCTTTTTATAGATCTAGTGCACTCAAAAACACGAATCAACATGGGAGATATGACTTTTATATACCAATGATTCTCAATGGTCCTTTATTTAATCATCATGATATCCATATACTTATGTATCATAGTTTCATATTAGATATAACTTTAACCAATATCCATATGATTCTTTACTCAGTAGACATGAAAAAGATGTTAGATCAACTTCATTAGACTTTAGTTCTCTTTAGTTTACTTGAGGTACCATTGTTCAATAGATCTTTAACCAACTTCAAACTTAAGAAACCCTCTTTGGTATTCAATCAATTAATCACATGGATTCATCTTCTTTGATAGATGAGTCATCTCCTTAGAGAATCTTTCAGGATAATTCAGATCATTCAGGTTTAAGTATCCATTTATCTCACTTAATCTTATGAAAAAAGCTCATTTTGGAGATACTATTATATATAGTAAAATTTATTCTTAAGTTTATCACACCCCTCAATTATATTCTTACATAACAACCCATATAGTATTAAGTATCATTTTAACTACTCTAATAAATTCTCATATATCATAACACCTGGCTAAACTATGATGTAAAAAACCTTTCAATTGTAAGAATCAACACTGTTTGAAAAATAAAATTCCAATATTACACTTAGTATATAAAAAATATATATAATATTAAAAAAAATTCAAATGAATTCAATTACATAAAATTAAAAATATTTTTACAATTACATATTATTTAATTTTCAAAAACATTTCTAAGAACACAGAAAGTGTGAATATAATTTTTAATAATCTATCAATTAAATAAATACTAAAAATTATTCAAAATGTAAAAAAAAATGTTCATGGAATATTTAGTAATTAAAAATTGTAACTATTTATCAATTAAACTAAAAAACAAGTTTTTAACCAATTATTCAAATTAAACACATTTTCAAATATATTTAACATATATTTTCAATTGAATATCAATGGCCCATTTAATCAAAAAATCATAAATTTATAATATAAAAATAAATGTGGTATGCATGAGAAAATAATGAAACATAAAATTATCTCGCACTAAAGACTTTATTTTCCTAAACCAATAAATCTATCATCCATAGCATCATGAAAACTAATCTCAAATATAGTTGAAAGTTATGCATGCAATGATTTAATTTTCATAATGTGTTTTTCTTCATGAAATTAACCCAATGAAAAAATATCATCACTCTCTCAAAATGAAACAGTTTTGGCACAAATAAAGTTTTCAATTTTAAAAAGAATGATCAAAATCTAGAAATAATTAATTTTATTAAAACATCATTAATATAATTTCAAGTATTCATTAAAACTTCCTCCTTTTATCTATAAATGATAAACACACAACTCAATAATTAATCATAATTATCAATATAGCATCAAAAATTAAATACCATCCAAAAAAATATAATGGATGAGTATGATTAATAAATAAATACTAGACCATAATAAATAAGACAAAATCATCCATAAACATTAAATACTCACACAATTCAACCATGTATTTAGATTTAATCGTTCATCTTACTTAAACATAGAATTTAAAATTTTAATTTGAATCATGAATACCAAATTCAATTGAAAATGTAAAGTGTACTTCTGAATTTTCACCAAGAAAAAATTTTAAAAAGAGAAATTAAAAAAAGTCATTAGAATATATCTAATGAGAAAATGAATTAATTAACCACTCAAATTAAACAAAATCTAATTTAATTTTAAGAAAAATTCCCACTCAATTGTGCATGAAATCCATTACTTAAAAACAATTTTTTTATAAATTAGATAGAATTTTTTTATGCGTATTCATTGAATTAAATTTAAAAAATATATATATAAACCCTTCCCTCAAAATTATGTTCAAAATTTTTCATAATATTGATATTAAGGTGGAATATTTTAATTAGAAAATAAATTCCAGAAGAAATTTCATTTTAAATAGTTAAATGTCATGAAAAGTGTAGCAATAATGTTCCAACAACAATATGTTTTCCATATTCACAATAAAATCCAAAGAATATTTGAGGGTGAAAATAATAGACTAAAATTATCATTCATAATTATTTTTGATAATATAATATATAAATAATTACTAACACCAATTTCAATATTAACATAAATTATAAAAACTATTCTAAAAAATAAGAATGTAAAATTTCATAATTATGGTGAATGTTAAAAATTAAATATATATATAAAACATTTAAAATTAAACATTGATATTACATAATAATAATATAAATAGTTTTCAAATCCAAAATTGGTAGAAATAGTGGGAATTAATGATAAAACTGGCATAAATCAATTGCTTAAAATGGAAAATGAGGAGATAGCGAGTAATTTTTAAAATATACCTTTTACCCTCACTTATTTTTTAGCATATCATAATAATAATAATAAAAATGTTTATGGTGGAAAGATACAACAAAATTGTTCAGTTTTTGAGTGGGAAACTACATGATGTTTTCTTTAATATGGTTGACCACACTGGCCTCTTTATTTTCCTATAAAATAAACAAGAAAAAACGTTATTAAATTTGATAACTAATAAGAGAAAAAAACAAGACTAAGGTTTTAAAAAAATGATAGATATTAGCTTAAATGAATTTTAATATGTTCAATAATTGTTATCCATTTATTTATTATATATAAAACACATAAAAAGTTATTTTCAATGACTAAACAAGAGAAAAAATAAAAAAAATAAAGGTAAGATAATCTTGTGATGAACCCCAGAAGGGGTGTTGTATTTTTTACTATCATCATCTTAATAGTGGTAGTGGTCCGGATCCAATTTGATAGATGATAACGTTTCTTACTTATAAACCATTGTATACACTTTATGTTGATAAATAATAGTTCCCAAACTCATCTTCTAAAACTTCATCCTCAAGTTCCTCTTTAAAAATACTTAAACCTATCTCCACCTCTAATTTTTGTTATTTTACTTTTTTGTGGTCTATGGAAGGTGAAAAAAAGATTAAGAGCCTCAGAATAAACTTCGAATGATCTTTTTATATTATCTTTAGTACAATTTAGGATCACTTATACTATTTTTTATTAAATAATTAAATATTCAATGTGTCTTGGAAGTTCAATTTGGTCCTTCTTGAAAACATATTATTCTTTATCCTTATCTTTTATGTCTTGAATTTTTTTCCTATATCTGATATAAAATATTTTCAAATAAAATCTCATTTGGTTCCTCAATATGTTTATTAACTTCCTCTAACATCATTATCTATTCCTAGGTTATTTATACTTTTTTTCATCCATTCACTCCCAAAAATATTCTAATTTTCCTTAATATGCACAAGAAGAGATTTTTTTCAAATAAAGATTAGAAAAATATAACTAAAATTAATCAAAGAATTAACAAAATCCCTATTTAAACTTAGGTTCCAAGATTTTCTTCTCCTAGAGAGTTTCTGGAATTCTATAATCGATGGTGGAAAATAGTAATTCCTCTATATTTTATTTAAAAATTACACCATTGATGGTGTGTACTTCCTCTTATTTATTAATAAAAATAACCAACTCATAGGTTGAATTCTAAAAATAATCCAAAGGAAGGTCAATTTTTAATTTATTAGAAATTGTTTTGATAAAGATGAATTCAAAGTTGATTTTTCTCCCTATTTAAGCTTGTATTTCAGTTCATTTTTAGTTTAGACAACCTATGAAAGAGTTTCAGTAGTGGAAGGTGTACCATCCATTGGTCGGATACCACTCACCAATGTCTAAAATAGTGGAATCCTGTGACTATAGGCACATATCCTAATACAACAGAGGCTATCTAAGAGTAGTGAACATATAATGTGTTACATTTGGAAGACTATACCCTCATATCAATGTCAAAAAACAATATAAATAACCAAACATTATCCATAATAATAATCAGATTATACATAATCAATAAAGTATAAGCATGATATATGAAATAAATATGTAGTTATAAAGGCATACATCCCAACTAAATTCCTACCAAGCTAATAACATACAAAAAAATATAAGGAGGCTATACTACCTTCCCTTAGCCTCATCACATCCTAGTCTCCAATTCCTCATTGTATGCTTCATCCTAATCATGAAACAATGGTCCTCTTCCCAATCCACTACACATCCTATGCTTAACCTTAGAGTATTAATGAGGTATTTATATGCTCTATGGTTATCATGTAGTGGGTGAGAAATAAATCTCAGTAGTTCACCTCCAATGACATATCTAACCTAAACAACATATACAGTTTATGTACATGTGACATGCATATAAAAAATAAATAAAATAAATATGGAGGTATAATAAAAATATGAATTTACAACCCTCAAGTTCTAAGGTAACACCCAATATCAACCAAGCCTGATTCAACCAATGTTGATTTCCTCTAATCATAAAACACACTACCCAGGGGGAACCCTGTCCATCCCCAAAACTTTAAGAGTAATACTTAGGGGGAACCACATCAATCCCTAGAACCATACTAGAATATCATCCACCTAGGGGACCCCTATTATACTTCGAACCGTATAAAATACCACCATAGGAACCCATATACTTCCCTAAACCATGTCACAAACACTCGGGGGGGGGAATTTCCTTCCCAAAACAATGTCATATACACCTGAGGGAAAAATATCCTTAAAACCATATTTCAAAAAACTAGGGAATCCAATCCTAGAACCTCATCTCACATACACCTGAGGGAATCATCCTTCTTAGAACCTCATATAGTATACACCCAAGGTATTCCACCCTGAAACTATAATATCACTCACACCTGGTTATATCGTCCTCCCATGAACCTCAAATAATATATGTTTGATATGGACTAAAATAGGCAACACCACACCATGGTGGTGTAGGAGAATATCATGGTCAATAACTGAGATCACCATTTGTATACATACAATGCATATTCCTAAAACATCCACTCCTGTTAAGTTTTTATTAGTTAAAAATCCATTATGAATGGATTTAATATTACTTTATCATTCATTTAATGAGTTAAATGGTTTTTCCCAATGGGAAATAATTTATGTGATATGTTACAAATGATTAACACGTTCTCTATTTAATATAGATAATTGGGTATGGACTATATAAAAGGATATGATACTCCATGTTTCTAAACCAATTTTGTTACAATTATAATATCCAAATCTCTCTTCATTAACATTTCTCTTTTTATCACTCATTTCAAAGATGTTATCACCCATTCAGAGTATTGGGATCCTCAAGAAATGTTCTAGGATCTAGGTCTCGTGTACCACCTGTGGAGGCAGGATGCCTTTGTTTTCTACTTTTGTGATCATTATCTAATGTACTCCATCCAAGAAGAAATATGGTGTTCATTTCAAATGAATTTTAGGTATTTTTTTTTGTTTATTTATATGTTTGATTCCTTAAATATAGATCTTGTTGTGTTTTGGTTTGATTTTACTGTAAAGTAACATATGCTGATCCCCTAAGACCACTTAGTGGTATCGTATATAACTTCTTTAGAGAATTAAACATGTTTAATTCATAATTTTTTTAGAAAATATATGATCAACATGACATTGAAGTTCCCATGGTGTCATCATGGTGACCATCAAAATCATTTTCACCATGTTGCAGTGCAAGGAATGTCGTTTATTTCCTATAAAATTTCAAGCACCACGACTTACACCATGATATAGCCTCACAATACTAACAGGTGTGGTTCACCTTTGTAAGAATGCACTATAACCCTCAAAACACCCTCCTTTGTTGGACCACATCATTTTGTCTGAGTATTTCACTATACACCAAGAAAAATTCTATAATAAAGCGGTCCACCATCCAGGAAGATTATTCACTATTCTAAAAATGTGAGGGGTTGTCTATCTATCGCTCCATGCTTAAATAATAAAGTGGTCCACCATCCTGGAGGATTATTCCTTATTCTAAAAATGTGAGGGGTTGTATATCTATCACTCTATGAGTATACTTATATTTTTTTAGGTGATTAAAAAAACTTTTTAGTTGTGTAAAGAGTTACACATTAATATGGTGTGAGCACATTAATTTGGTGGATGAAAATATAAATTTTAAAACTAAATCATTGGAATCATGCATACATAAAGTAATAAAACATTATAAGATAAATATTTTATAAGATGAAATGGTTATAAATTTAATATACATATGATGTATATTAAATTATAAGGATTTTAAAATGAAAACCCCCATAAATACTAAGTTTGAGATTACTTTCAAAGTAGAACTTATCAAGAACTCAATCATCTAATTGGGTTGTTTCATGCTAAATTTAGGTTCCCCTAGATCATCTTGTGTAAGGAAATAAATTAATAAGGTTTTCCTAATGGTTAGGGACTTTGTTTTGTTATTTTTTTTGAATTACACTAGCTAGGAAACCCAAACAGTTAATATACCAAAGGAATAAAATTGAGTGAATCCGTATATTGGATTTGGATGTGGTGTCAACTGAACGAATATCGATTAATTATAACTATTATGATTATGATGATTCCCTACCTAAACAACTAAGTGGTGAGATAAAAAAAGACTCATTTCTTAATTAAATATAGATATTGGATCACTAAATGAGTATTATATACAAGGTCATCATTTTTAATTAGTGAAATTTTATTAAAATTCCTTTATGAAAAGATATAAAACATGATACTCAGCCACTGATATGTCCCTACTATAGATTATGGAATAATATTTGATAATAATATTGAGATAACTTATATACATAACCAAGAAAACTATTAGAGATTATAATCGATAGTTGATAAGTGTTGATACGGATAATTATTCATAGTCTATGATTGTGGATTTTATAGAGATAAATTATAAAATCTCTTACTCATGTGTATTAGATATCAGGTTTACATTAAAATTTTCTTTTGATAAACACACACACAAAGATAAGATAGAATTTATGAAGGGTGAAACAAATATTCTTATTTGAAATGGAGTTTGAGTTATTTAATTTTTGGTTATAACATATAATCTAACATTAAAAAGTGGGTTAATATTAGAAATAGAAAAAGTTTTATAATGTTCCCTCCATAAAAAAATTTATTTCTATATCTTGTTGAGATAAGAATAGATCTTCATTCACTAGTAATAATGATAGTTGTTATATATAAAATAATGATTTTTTTTATGAAATTTTGAATATAATAAATGATTTATACATTCTACATATGGATAATACTATTTATAACATTTAGAATAAGAATATTAGGGTTTATTCTAATCATAGATATCTTTGGAATTGTCTCCTTGGATATATAAATGAGAACTACATATAAAGACTCCATATAGATGGATTGTTGGAATCATTAGATTATTAATTATTATAAAATTGTGAATCTTGTTTATTTTCAAAAAGAGAAATAAAATTTATTGGATAAAATTTGAAAGGTCTAGTGGATTGTTCGATCTCATACATAGTGATGTATTTGGACTAATGATAACATAAAACTATGGTGGTTTTTGGTATTTTTTTAACTTTATTGATTAATTTAGTCAGTATGGTTACATGTTTACAATGAGACACAAGTATGAGGATTTTGATAAGTTAAAATATTCTCTAAATGAAGTAAATAATCAATTATGAAAAAGTGCTAATATTATCTTATTAGATATGGGTGGTGAATACTTGAGTTAGGAATTCATAAATCATCTAAGAGCTTGGAGAATTGTTTCATAACTAACTCCTCTTGTAACAACACAATGGAATGATGTGTCTAAAAATATTAATCATACCTTATTTAACATGGTTCGATCAATGATGAGTCTATGTGACTATCCTATTACATTTTGGGGTTATTCTCTAGAGACTGTTGCATTCTTACTAAACCAAATCCCATCTAAAGTAGTCATAAATACACCATATGAGATATGGAATGGGAAACATCCTAACAAGTATTTCATGAGAATTTGAGGTTTTGAATCATATTTATAAAATATTGATTCTAGTGAACTCAACCCTAAATAAAAAATACTCATTTTTTAGTTCTCCTAATTAAACAACGGGATATTATTTCTATAACCCAATTCAATGAAAAGTGTGTGTATCCCAATATAATACTTTCCATGAAAATAAACATATAATTTGTGGATTCATTGAGAGTAAATTTGAACTTAGAGAAGATGAAGACCAAAAAAACAAGTGTTATTGTGATGGAGGTTGATCTAGTTCCACAATGACTTTTGGATGAAGGACCAAATCAAGTTATATAAAGACCTAAAATTTCTAGTAGGATTCATTAATAACCCAATAAATATGGATTTATCATGAAAAATGATGATAAAGTAATGTTCATAGGATATTAACTAACTTCATTACGTAATAAAATCAAGAGTTATGATACTGAGAAATGGTTAAAATCCATGGAATCTGAAATGTACTCTATGTACACTAAACAGTTTTGTAACTTATTAGATTCACATGAAGGGGTAAGACCCAAAGGTTGAAAGTGGGTTTTTTCATAAGAAAACTAACATGGATGATAGATTTTATACCTATAAAGCATTTCTATTTAAAAAAAGTTACAAACATATTCATGGTATTAATTATGAAGAAACATTTTCTATTTTTATGATGACAAAGTCCATTCAGATATTACTAACCATAGAAGCTTATTTTGATTGTGATATATATCATATGGATGTCAAACCAATTTTATATAAGGATAATTTAATCGAGGATGTGTATATGATATATACCAAAGGATTTTAATCTCTAAATGAGACTTATATGGTATAAACATTGCAACGGTCCATTTATAGACTAAACCAAACCTCTTAGCATTAGAATATTCAGTTTGAGGATGTAATCAAAGATTTTTGTTTCATCATAAATGCATATGATTCCTATATATATATAATCATATTAGTGGCAGTATAATAGTTTTTATGATATTATAAATATATTCATAATCATTATTAGAAATGATATCCTGACACTTCACTCTATGAATATGTGGCTAGGTAAGTGTTTCTTAATAAAAGACATGGGTGAAGTTTCATATATACTAGGAATAAAGATCTGTAGAGATAGATCTAAGTGGTTTCCTAGACTGATTCAAAACACATATATTGGTAAAATTTGAAATCAATTTATCATGGAGAACTCTAAGAGTGGGTATTAACCAATATTGAATGGAATTAATCTTAAGAATATTAAGGATCCATCTAAAGAGTTAAAAAAGATGGATAAAATTATATATGTGTCCACCATAGTCTTTGTCATGTATTTCATGTTGTATAATCAATTAGATGTAACATATTCTCTAATAATTACTTGTATATACCAATAAAATTCAGGTGTGATTCACTGTATTAAAATAAATAACATACTAAAGTACTTGAGAAGGACTAAGGATATGTTCTTTGTCTTTAGAGGAGAGGATGAACTCTATGTAAAAGGTTATATGAATGCTGGTTTTAAATCTGAAAAATATGATATGAAATATTAATATGGATTCATGTTTGGAATATATAGTGAATTTATTACTTGGAAGATTTAAAAACAATCGTTATAGTGGAATTGAAATCAAATTTATAAGACATCACTACATTAGATGCTATGAAGTAAGCTGTTTGGATCAGGAAGTTCATCTATAAACTTGAGGTGGTGTTAAATATTCAAGGAGTGATTGATATTTACTATGAAATAAATGGAGAAATACCTCATGATAAGAAAACATAGTCTCACTAAATTACCAAACACATCCTTCACAAATACCATATCATATAAGAGATCATTAATATGGGTGATGTAATGATCATTTGGGTGGCTATAGATAACAATGCAGTGGATCCATTGAAAGGACCATTGCTGAAGTAACAACATAAGTATCATGTATAATCTAAATGTGTTAAACACATTGTATATATGTTGTAATGGTTTTTAATGTATCGTGATTTTATGATAAATGCAACCTCAATTTATCATTCATTAATGTGTTTTGAATTTTACTTTACATGAATGGTCAAATGATCATATCCCTCAAAGTATAACTTTGAGTAATCCCTAATGGATTATCATTGTGGAGAATTATGGGTTTTAGTGATATATTAAAATTATCATGTATATAATATTATACTCATTACAAAGGGTTTTATATGATATTTGAATAATAGATTCATGATGTAATAAGTAGAGTATTATTACTTAGATTGACCTACAAAAGTATATACCATGGAACGTCATACATTCATTGATATAATTAGGAGTGTATTATTATTATCAATCCCCATTACCTGAGGTTGGTGAGAGACCTAGTATGAGAACATTCATATTTTGATACTTTAATTATTCAAGTCAAAAGTGAGTTAGATAATCATAGGATGGTTGGGTATGTTGTTGATCATGAGGTTGGTTGGAGTGCAACCAAGATGGTATTTATCCACTTATATGATGAGTTAAGAAATATATTCCTTGATTGAATTAGACTGACGAAATTCATGTTAATTATTAGTTGATACACATTTGATGTGTTCAACTACTTGGATGAGATACATATGATGTAATCATCAATTAAATGAATGGAATGTCGTGTATTCATCAACCTTGTTTTTCTTTTTCAAAGAACCATGAAAATATGAGTTGGAATGTACTAGTTTGACATGTTCCATGTATAGTGGTCACTATATGTCATGAAAAAATGGATTATATATGTGTATATACAATATATATGATACATATTGTGGTGGAAATATTCTTATAGAGATATGAGTATCATTGGTGGAGATCACACTAGACCCCTTAGTAGCTTAATTAACATTAATTCTTTACTAGAGGACACTCTTTGATTAATTCTATGAAATAGTAATTTCATATTTTTTTTAAATGATACTAAGGCCCATAGGGTCACAAAATTAAGCCTGTAGATAAGGATTATTTTTTGAAAAAAATTTGTAGAATGAAGTGGTTTTGATAAAACCATTTCTAAAAGTGTTTGGATGGATTAAAAAAGAGTTGTGATATTTTATATAACATCCTTATGGTATTTTAGTATAAGTGGGAGATTGTTGGGTGTTCACTAAGATGAGAAACACCACATCATGGTGGTGTATGAGAATGTTGTAATTGATAGACAACATCACTGTTTGCATGCGTATGATGAATATTCCAACCACATCCACTCTAACTCAGTTTCTATCAATTATGAATACATTATGAATGGATTTAATATTTCTTATGTGTCCATTTAATGAGTTTAGTGGTTTTACCTAATGGGAAGTTATGTATGTGATATGTTACATATTACTGATGTGTTCTCCATTTAATATGGATAATCAAGAATGGATTGTATAAATAGATGTGATCTCTCCTATAGGTGAACCAACTCTATTGAAAGCATAGTAGTCAAAGATATATTAATTATTGGTGCTCTATTTATCACTCATTATTAAAGAGTTATCACACCATCAAAGTATGAGGACCCTAAAGAAAAATTCTAGGATCTAAGTCTAATGTACCACCCTTAGAGGCAGGAAGCCATTGTTTACTTCTTTATTTATCATCATAAAACCTACTCTATCAAAGAAGTAAAATATTAGTTGTTGAAACCATATTATAGGTATTCAATTTTATTTGTTTATTTACATGTTCAATTCCTTAAAGATATATTAGGCTATGTTTGGGTATTATTTCATTTCCAAGGATCATATGATGATCCCCTAAAACCCATCAGCATACACACAAGGCATCCCACCCTAGAACCATAATATCATAAACACTTAGGTGTTTCATACTCCCTATAACATACTTAGTATATACCTGGAAATCCTACCCTATAACTATCATATCACATACACCTGGGGGAATATACTTCCCCAGAACCTCATGAAGCATGAACTTAGGGAATCCTACCTTAGAACTGGTTCTAGGAAATCATTACCTAGGGCTACATGCCATCTTGGTTCATAAAACCTCATTCACACATCATACACACACACATAAAAAACATATCATATACCCATGGCACATTCTCCCCAAAACCCTCCCTTGAATCCCATGTCATACCACATTGATATTTTACTCACATGAATCTAAAATACATCCCATATGTTTTCCTCTCAAGAATATAACCTAGGATCATCACTCGATACTTAGAATATGACTTAGATGTAACGCCTTGACCCTAGTTAGCCAGAGTCGGTGCATTATTAAATAATATTGGTATGATCACAAGGGATCAAATCCAAAAAGACCGATCAATTTAGTAGTCTTAGAAACACTAGATATATTCATAAGTCATACATTAAATCATAAATTAAAAAAATACAACAATATCTTTTCTTCATATCCCCTCATACTATCCTTGCAGGTCATTCATAAAATACTTCTTCACATCCTGGGAAAAATAAAACATTGAAAGGGGTGGACTCAAATGCTTAGTAAGGATAACAATATAGCAGAAACTTGCATAAATAAACATAAACATTTAAGACAATGTATAACTAAAACAAAAGCCTTTTAAACTTGAACATCATCATAATATGGCAAAGATAAAATGAAATAATACCATTTAATTATTCACATTAATATTCTACTAATCAAATAATCACATGCAATATCAATAACCACTTTCATAATAAGGGAATGCATAATGTCGAACGTTAATTTCTTTGTCAATGCCTCGTCCCAAGACCTAAGGGCTAACTGTAATCGGAACCCAACCCGGAGAGCCTCTGTAACTGGACTCCATCCTAGAGATCCTCTGTAACCGGACTCCAACCTAGAGTGCCTCTAATAACTGGACACCAACTCGGAGTGCCTCTAATAATTGGACACAAACCAGAAGTGCCTCTAATAACAAGACACCAACCTGGAGTGACTCTAATAATCAAACACCAACCCTGAGTGCCTCTAATAACCGGACACCAACCCAGAGTGCCTGTAATAACCGGACACCAACACGGAGTGCCTCTAATAACCGTACACCAACCCGGAGGGTCTGCTGTAACCAGACCCCAACCCGGAGGGCTTACTTTTACTGGTCCCCAACCTAGAACGTACTAGTCCAACACATTCATCTTAAGAAGAGGATAGAATATAACATAAACATTCGTATTAAAACTAGCATACGAAATGCCAAAACATTAATCATAAACCATTAATGACATAAAAATAACTCATCCATAGTCAAACATATATCAACACCTTACATACAATATGGATGATTTGTATCATAATAAATCAACTTTAAATAAGTGTAAAATTTATCAAAGGATGTTGACATATATGAAATCAAAACTATTTGAGAGAAATATCTCTTTTTTGAAATCATTTAAAAGTAAAATAATTATAAAATAAAACATTTACTTTGAAAATATAATTATTATATTGTAAGGGAAGCTTTGAATATTTTATAACAGCCGAAAATAGTCGCACCCTCCGTATAAGTTAAAAAAGACATTCTTACCTTAACTCTGTCAAAAAGATTAAAAAGGACCTTGTTTGGAAAACGATGGAAATATTCCTTTATAAACTTATTATAAAAAAGTCAACAAGGGTAAAAATGACATTAACCCATAGTATATAATATATTAAGAATTATTTGAAATAATTTTTTTTAAGAAACATGGATGTGAATGATAAAGAGATCCCAGTAGATAACTACGTATAAACAACCTCGGATAATGAAGAGATTGTGAAATAAACCCTTAGCTTGTACTTTTCCTTGGTTGAGGGTAGGTTAACCTCTTGTATAATAGTGAAATAAATGTTATTAAATTATAAAATAACTATATACATTAATATGATGTCATATATGATCTTTTAACATTGCTTTGTTAATAATATCTTAGTATTATCGTCATTTCGGGTGTTAACTTACTCATTTGCTTTTATATGTTTTGTTACATAAGTCTTGTTTGTTATGGATAGGTTGTAAATTATTCATATCCCAAATGATATCAATTCCTTAAAAATTAATTTTAATCATGAAATGAGAATTATTCTTGAATTGATACGATGGGGAATGAATCTCATCGCGTTCGTGGAGACGGTAGTCCGTACGTACGCACGAGTGACAATATCATTCCTTTGATATTAAAATAATATATAATTATATGGTGTATCATATATACAGAATAATTATCATGTTATATTTATTATTTACATTAAATACACATCATTATTATACCCATTCAAATAATAATGTTTTGAATAACAATTACACCACGACGTGGAGACGGTAAGTCGTACGTATGCACGTATGGTGACTTGTCATTCAAAGGATGGATAGAATACTGAATATGGTTGTACCACATTTATAATAACATCACATTATATATAAGATACTTGAGTTATTATTTTATAATGGGAATAACAAAGAAAGAAGAAGTTGAAGAAGAAAGGAACTTGAAAGATGGTGGTGAAAACATTACCTCTTAATCGAGTTCTTCCTTTTGATTTGATCAAAAGGGCTCCTTAGATTGGCTTTCTGATCAAACTAATGCCTCTAAGTTGAATTTAGAGAATTTTAGAGAATATTTGGGCAGGGTTTGACCGAGCCAAAAGGCTTTGATGGTGTGAAGAATTGGTTAGAAGTGGTGTCCTTTTATAAGGGGGAGGAGGGGCTCTTTATGAAAAACTTAAAGTATTAATTTATAATAAGTTAATATTCAGATTCTAATGGCTCAAAAGTGGATTATTAAAATTATAAGGTGGTTATGGGTCTAAATTATTTCAACCAATATATTTTAGAAAGGTTTGGGTCATTATGTTAACCTTATCTTTTAGTTTTAACTCTTAGTTAATTAGTTTGACATTTACCATGTCACTTTGTATTTTTATATTATATAGTTAATAAACATACTATATACATACAAGCGACCCACAAATGGTACATAAATTAAACACCTATAATTATATAAGTCCATTGGACAAACCTTATATTTTTAGAAATAGAATATCAATTAATAATATAATATTTTTTTAAAAAACTCATTTATGTCAATTTTGACACTATTCAATAATTGATTTTTTTTAAAGTCATAAAAACTTTATTAATTCGAAAAAAAATAATTTAATCAATACTAACAGGTCATATTAACAAATAAAATTCGTGGATGTCATAAAAACTTTCAAATTATATTTATTTTAACGTTTATAATACCAATTGTTTGATTCGTTCATTAATAACGAAAATACTGCATCATTATTGTGTCATAAATAAATTTAATTATTAAATTTCTAAACATTATAAATAAAATACCATTATGTAGGAAATATTTTTATCTTTATAATGAATATTTATAGTTGGAAATATAACATTTATAACCCTATGTAAAAATTGTTTTCCTAAAGGATATATGCTTATGTCATTTTTGTATTTACTTTAACTTAATTAATATAAAGTGCCATTATCACTTACAAGTGGATCCATGGGGTCCCAAAATCGACCCAAAGATGCCCATGGTCGGAAATGTATCAACCAATAGATTTAGGACACGTTTTAGGGTAATTTATAATTATTATAATATTATTTTTTACCCTTATTTACCGGATTTACCTTTTAACCATGGTAAATAAAATATTTACTGAAATAATTATTCAAAATGTCTAAAAATAAGAGTTACCTATTTACATAGTTTGGACATCCTAATTCCAAATATTGAATCCATTTTTCCAAATTCAAAACACAAAAGTGGAAGAAAATAATTTAAAACTAATTCTCGTTGTCAAAACAAAAAGCGTGTTTTTAAGAAATAATAACTATCCAAAGATTGACACTTGTTTATGTCCGGTTTAAATGTGAAATTATGTCCAATGACAAAAATTTTATTAAATGGTAAAAATATATTCTAAATATACTTTAAAACCACTCAAATTCATAATTTATCACTATTAATTATTTCGATTAAAAAAGTTGTTTTTAATTAAAATTTAATAATTTTCACAATTCATCAAAATATGAACATTATCCGAAAAGTACCAAAATTTTACCCTAGGATAATTTCGATATTCCAAATCCAAAAATGAAGTCCATTTTGAAAGATAAAATTTATAAAATTTCAAAAATTATGTATTACTATTCATAACGGCTGCTTTGATTAGTTGTGGTGTGTTAGAGTCTCGAAGTTGCGTACAATGCAAGCTATTGAATTATTCAAAGGGAAACGTATCGTGGAAGCTTGGGGTGTTACATTCTTCCATCATTTAAATAATTGCATCCTCACAATTTGAAATTGTTCTTTGAAAATAAAAGGTTGAAAATAGAAAATACCTTTTTGGAAAACCCATATCGGAAATAGGGTTAATAAAATTTAGTTTTAATAAGAGGGAAAGGGAAATGAGAATGTCACCACCAAATTAGGGTTTTGAATAGAAGAACATTGGTGGAAATTATAAACATGTAATTGGAGTAAAAATGAAAATATTTATAGGGAGTTATTGAGGTCATCAATCACAAACAAGTGTAGAATTGAGGGCCTCAAAGCCATCAATCTATGATGATTTAAAATATCATCAGTTCAACGAAACATAAGGTATTAGGATAACACATTTTTGGTCTTAATATCCCTTCCCTAAAGTTCAAGAATTAATTTCTTCATATAATAATATAAATATATATTTATATACATCTTGACAAGTAGAGTTTTAATCCTTCGACTAATTTCTACCACAAACTCATCTTTCACTCCAAAAGATAATAGAACTAAAAAATATTATATTTATCCTAATAGTATAAGGTTACAAACATTAACACATACCATTATAATGAAGAAATATTTTGTAATAACCAGGGACTTCCTGTAGGGTAGTGGTAGGTAATAAAGTCATGTCGAACTATGGTTGTCGGTTCGATTCCTGCAGCTTTGTCCGACGTGACGGGTTATCGCCCGACCTGCAGGTTGTCCTTTTCCTAAAACTATAGTATCATAATATTCCAAAAATAATCATAAGAAATGTTTTAACCCTAAACAATACTATCCAAAGTTCAACTTAATCCATTCTAAAACATTATAGTTATCCAATGTACCTCTGTCTAGACTCTCTGTAAAAGGTATCAAAATTCCAAAATCAATCGCAACATCAGATTCTCCAAATAGAGGAAAGTTTATCTTATTGTCACATACTGAAAATATGATTACCTTAGTCATTTTAAAACCTTAATGAAAACAACAAGTACTTCAGTACAATACTTATATATATGTAACGACCCGGACCCGGCCAGCCACCCGAACAGTGCCAATCAGGTCGGGTGTTACTACCTTAGGCGCACCTCCCCTGAACGCCAAAGGTTGCCGACTATGAGTGAGGGGCTGAATAGGTATAGTGGGGAGTCCATACACTCTCAGAGGAATAAAATAGTACTGGTCCGAGTATAATACTAAAATATGCAGCGGAAATAAATGACTCAGTAGATTCGAACCAAACCCGCAGATCGGAAGCACATTCAATAACAACAACAGCGGAAGCAATTTAGAAACAACAGCAGCAGAAAGTAAATAGAACATCATGCCAGCAATGAACTATAATAACTGCTAAAACCACCAAGCATGCGTCCAAGAAAGTCATACAAATCAATATATATATAATGGCGCCAATAGCTAACCAGCAGTAGCTACAATATAAAGTAAACATGATGATGCAAGAAAGAGAATACTAAAAAAGTAACTCCAGTACGTCACAACCTCAAGGTCCATGCCAGTCTCCATGTCAACATCACTAAAGTCTGGCTCCTGAGGCTGACCCTCTACCTACACGAAATTTTATAAAGTCTACACGTGTCCCAAAGGGCCCGTGTATGGTGTGAGACAAGTCTCAGTAGGATACCACCCAGAGGTGCGTACCTAATATAAGTGTTTAGGCAGACATTCTTATATAAGAAAAATAGTAAACAGTGTAATGAAAAAAAGTAAACAATGACTTCACTGGTGCTCAACAGCCACCAAGAAGTGTCACCTACTTGGGCCAACGCCGGAATGTCTGGTCTGCATCCCGGCACCTCGTGCCACCTGACACCATGTGTCTCAAGTACCGACATCCCGAAGGCACACCCAACTGTTGTAACCCATCTCAAAAGCTCAACCTGCCCATGGCACAACATCCAAAGGAACAACGATACCTGTCCTCAAAAGATAATCGGAGGGACAATGATGTCTACCCTCAAATCATGGTGACCCTCTGCCCCCAACCTGACCGCCTCAAAGCTGTCTTCTGAAGGCTCCTCACCTTCCACGTGGCTTCCTATGGAAATCACACCCCAACCAAAAACACCTAACCGCATCTACCGGGCACCTATACCCAGCGAGTGGTCGTACCACCTCATCTCGGAGTTTATCTGTATGCACAATACTCAAAAGTACCCGGTGAGTGGTAATCACCTCATTATGTCCCAAGCCACAACACCTGTGACACCTCGTTTCCCTTCGAACTTGTCGCTCAAGTCGGATGGCCTCTCCATCCAAGTAACCCGGGCCAAGCCCAACCTGACAGTCTAACTACCTCAACCAACGTCCATGACGCCCAATCCCATGGTAGCAACCACCCAAGTAACATGATCCAAAGCCCCAACCTGTGATCCTCATCACTCAAAAAATATCAGGGCCATGCCCAACACAATGAGTAGTTCAACACAGATAATATCACACATTGCATAACTATACTCAAACATTACTTGCAACAGGAAATTACTAAATAATTAATTTCACTAACTTACGCCAATCCATACCAGCACCTAAGGTCTCGAATGCCTTAAACAATCACTAGAATTCTTTAAAAAATAAAACTCAGTAGTTTAATCCAACATCAACAAAAGTAGTCTAAAATTAGCTGTTTAAATACTGGTCTAAATCATACGCATTTCGTCACCCCCGGCCGAATTTCCCCAAACGATCCATGACCTCTCACATTGTCTTGCTCAAGCACAACAAAGGTTAGGGAATACCCAGAAGCATCCCACGCTACAGATAATTAATTAACAACAAATACACAGGGTTTCGCTCAACACCCGACATTGCGCCCGGGGGGTGCAACCCCAAATTGTCTATGAAAACTTGAAAGAAGGTATGCACCACCCTCCTCGACTCGTATGATGACACTCCTTTGATTTCAGCCTCTGAATCAGACTGAGTTGTGGTAGATCTGCGTTTCTGTCAAATCCATCAATTCTGTTCGGATGGAATCTGTGGAGGAACAAGTGAGGGATCAAAGATGAAGAAGGGTTTGTGGGGTTGGCCTTTCGGATGCAGTCCTGCTTCCACCGATGGATCGAAGAACGGAGGTCGTACGGAGATTCTGGGAGGGTTTGAGTTTTTCAGGGTTTCTTGGATGAACTGTTCATCCAAATGGGAAGAATAAGGGACTTATGGGGATGAGGCGCAACAGTGTCTCGATCGCTCAAAGAAAAAATTAAAGTACATGGCATGTGTTTCCAAAGTACAGGTCGTGTAGATGTGTTTCCGTACTCCGACTTAAGCAGAGTCCAACACACAGCCTGGACCGTGTACACGGTCAACACGCGGCCAGGGTCTCAGCCGCTACACGGGACAAAGGTACAAGGTGTGTCAAGGAAGACTACATGCCGTGTAGATGGAAATTCACACCTGGGCACCACATGACATGCACTTGGCCTCGCACAGGTAAGGGATACACGGCGTGTCTATAAATACACGTCATGTAGTAAGAAACTTCTACATGGTCTTCACACGGCATGTACTTGGCGAGAGCACGGTAGGTCACTCGGGTAACTCATACACGGCATGTACTTAAAGTACACGACATGTAGTCTGGAAATTTCCAGAAACTGCCTAGATTTTTCAGACTTCTCAAAACCAGTCAAAAAGTTTAAACGGGGCCAGGATTTTACCCTTTTCTAAAATCCCGGGTTCTTACAAACACTCCACCTTAACGTAGCTCATCCCTGAGCTACCAAACAAAACTAGGAGATGGCACCGAACACGCCCATCCCCGTTACACAACCCAGACTACCCCAGTCTCAAGGTTCTAGATAAAATCCTAAAGGGGCTCCCCACCTTATGAATTTCCTACTCGGTCTCAACCCGAACAAATCTCAAAGAAAATCAAATAAACAAGAAATTCCCAACATCCTATTTCCTGGACCAATGGTCCCCCCATGACGCATCGTCACCCCTGCACCTCCTTGGTCCTCACATGTCGCTTCCGACACCCAATGTAACCCTCACCGCATCGGTGTCCGCCTCCTTGAGTTCTTGTATCTAAAAGATGCTCAAATCAAACCTGGTGTCATGCACCTCAAGTAACCTGCATCCATGATGCACCGATTCCACACATCTCAAATATATAATAAAATATATAACGCATCTGATATGATGCCAATCCCACTAACTAGTCTCTAGTCAGTCCACAAGTTACCTGTGCAACTCGTGCACACGGCCAGACACACCTCAAGAGGCCATGCCAAAAGAAATCAAAGAACTCATGGCCATACCCATGGTGTACCTGCCACTGTCATCGGCTCTCCAACCTGCTCAATCCCTGGCAGCTCCACAGCGTGCACCTGGCCTGAAACCCGACTGCCTGATGTCTGACCTCCCTGCGGTGCTGCTCCAATCTATGGCCACGGACCCCTCAGCTGGGTCCTACTATCTATGTCACGTCCCCCACGTGCAGCTAAACCTCGACTACCCTCTCCTAGTACCGAACCTAAACCAACTCTTGACGCCATAGTCTGTCCCTGCCTACCGGCTGTCTGAGAAGGCTGCCTGCAAAACCTCTCCAGATGTCTGACCTGTCCACACGCCCGACACTCCTTCTAGGGCCTATCACACTGAGCCCGAACATTTCCCGGTTGTCCACACTAAAATAAAACCACCGTTGAACTGCCACGGGGTAGTCTAGTTAAGTCCTTGGCATGTCCACCATGCTGGAACTCATCTCTCCCTCACTTCCTACTGTCCAGACCGTCACCTGAAGCTGTCACCATGCCAAAACAAGATTTCTCTCTCTCATTTCCCTTAGATATGAGCGCCTGGTTCACCGCCTCGGAGAAGGAACCAAACCTGAAGATGTTTACCTAAACCCGAATGGCGTGTCGCAAGCCATCCTCAAAGCACCTCACCCTAGCTGCATCATCTCTCACCATACTAGGTGAAAAATGAGACAACTCTATGAAGGTAGCTTCATAGTCCATAACGGACATATCTCCCTACTGAAGACTCAAGAACTCCTGAGCTCTCTCCGCCCTCAGCATATCTGGGTAAAAGTGATTGAAGAACCTATCCTCGAAGTCCTTCCAAGCAAGTCCCCCGTGCCTATGATCATGTACATGTTCGTCCCACCAATGCTTCGTCGGTCCTCTCATCATGTACGTCACCAACTTGACCTGCCGCCCTGGAGGCATCTATAGCTGCTCGAAGATCATCTGCATGATCTCTATCCAGTTCTCTGCCACCTGAGGACCACCATCACCCTGAAAAAGAGGCAGGTGCTGCGACTGGAACTCCCGCGTCAAATATTTCATAGAAGGATCTGTACCCTCCACGCCTCTGTCAATCCCATGTAAGACACGTACCAGGCTAGCTCGGAGCTGCTCGTCAAGCCATGATCTGAACCCTACCAAACCCTACTGCTGCCCTGCCTACACTGGATCCTGAACCTGATCCTGTCTCCGAGCCTGTACCTGCGGCTCATGCTCTACCTGCACTGAATTCTGGACCTGATCTTGTGGTATCGTATCCTCTCCTGCCTGACACTCCATCATGTCATGAATGAGTAACCCACTGAATACCATAAATGGTCAAACAACCCACACATATATATATATAACAATATATTCTATATAGATAAGGAAAGCAGTAAAAGGCAGTGCATAACAACTACCCTTACTCCCCCTCACCGCAACCCATGCCCTCGGCATCCCGACCTCACGGCCTCCTTACCCTCCCTCAACAGAGCCAAGCACCAATAGTACCTCGGGTCGTGCCCGTCCTGACAACCAACGTTGCCTCAATCTCGATGACCAAGTCGCCCAATCCTGACAGTTACACTTCCTCAACCATAGTACATGCCTGCTCTCATAAGAGCCAGACCCATATGTCCTACACATGCAATTCTACAGAATACAAAGCATGGAACACACATTGCAATACACAAGAAATTCTATTAGAAGTTTTACCTATTCACATTTCAGAGAATATATAGCATGGAAATTGATTTTATTAACATGGTATTATCACTTCACAAAGAATACGTGCAGTTATGAAATTGAAATACCCTAAAATGTGCCTATCAAAATCCAAGCAAGAAACCCTTTCCATACCGGCCAAGGTTTACATATCATAATCAATAACATTGCACAACAGGTGAGCCACTGAGGTGGAAATCATATCAACTACAATCTGAGCAAAAAGAAAACAGCAATTCCCGCCCTCGAAAACTCAATCCATCTCTCATACAAGGGGCTGTAGGCACCCAAGTACAAGCTAGAAACCCAGTTCCATTAACAACAACCTATCTCCAGTCTACCATATCACAAATAGTAAAACCAGTAGAAATAAAAGAGAAGTATCAATCTCATTAGTATCCAGTAAAACACTGCTATTAAATCCCTATCAAGAACTCCTATGATACCACTTTGTAACGACCTGGACCCAGCAAGCCACCCGAACAGTGCTAGTTGGGTCGGGTGTTACTACCTTAGGTGCACCTCCCTTGGATTCCAAAGGCTTTAAACTAGCAACAAGGGTCTGAATAGGTATATTGGGGAGGCTATACCCTCTCAGAGGAATAAAATAGTACTGGTCCGAGTATAATACTAAAATATGCAGCGGAAATAAATGACTCAGTAGACTCGAACCAAACCCGTAGAGAGGAAGCACATTCAATAACAACAACAGCGGAAGCAATTTAGAAACAACAACAGCAGAAAGTAAACAGAACATCATGCTAGCAATCAACTGCAATAACTACTAAAACCACCAAGCATGCATCCAAGCAAGTCATAAAAATAAATATATATATATATATATAATAGCGCCAATGGCTAACCAGAAGTAGCTACAATATAAAGTAAACATTCTGATTCAAGAAAAAGAATACAAAACAAGTAACTCCAATATAGCACGACATCAAGGTCCATTCCAGTCTCCATGTCAACAACACTAAAGTCCAGCTCCTGAGGCTGACCCTCTACCTGCACGCAATTTCATAAAGTCTACATGTGTCCCGAAGGGCTTGTGTAGGGTGTGAGACAAGTCTCAGTAGGATACCACCCAGAGGTGCATACCTAATATAAGTGTTTAGGAAGACATGCTTATATAAGAAAAATAGTAAATAGTGTAATGCCCAAAAGTAAACAATGACTTCACTGGTGCTCAGCAGCCACCAGGAAGTGTCACCTGCTTCGGCCAACGCCGGAACATCTGGTCTGCAGCCCGGCACCTCGTGCTACCTGACACCATGTGTCTCAAGTACCGACGTCCCGAAGGCATGCCCAACTGTCGTAACCCAGCTCGAAAGCTCAACCTGCCCATGGCACAACATCTGGAGAAACAATGATGCTTGTCCTCAAAAGATAACCAGAGGGACAGCGATGTCTTCCCTCAAATCAGGGTGAGCCTCTACCCCCAACCTGACCGCCTCAAAGATGTCTCCCGAATTCTCCTCACCTTCCACGTGGCTTCCTATGGCAAGCACCCCCCAACCAAAAACACCTAACCGCATCTACCGGGGGCCTCTACCCAGTGAGTGGTTGTACCACCTCATCTCGGAGTCTATCTGTGTGCACACTACTCAAAAGTACCTGGTGAGCGGTAATCACCTCATTATGTCCCAAGCCACAACACCTCTGACACCTCGTGTCCCTACGCACCTGTCGCTCAAGTTTGATGGCCTCGCCATCCAAGTAACATAGGCCAAGCCCAACCTGACAGACCAACTGCCTCAACTGATGTCCATGATGCCCAATCCTGTGGTAGCAACCACCCAAGTAACCCGAGCTAAATCCCCAACCTGTAATCCTCATTACTCAACAAATATTTAGGCCACACCCAACACAATGAGCAGTTCAACACAGATAATATCACAAATTGCATAACTGTACTCAAACATTACTTGGAATAGGTAATTACTAAACAATTAATTGCACTAACTTACGCCAATCCATAACAGCACCTAAGGTCTTGAATGCCTCAAACAATCACTAGCATGCTTTAACAAATCAAACTCAGCAGTTTAATCCAACAGCAACAAAAGCAGTCTAAAATTAGCAGTTTAAATACTGGTCCAAATCATACGCATTTCGGCACCCACAACCGAATTTCCCCAAACGAGCCATGACCTCTCACCCGGCCTTGCTCAAGCACAAAAAGGGTCAGGGAATACCCAAAAGTATCCCACAATGAAGATAATTAATTAACAACAAATACAAAGGGTTTCTATCAACACCCGACGTTGCGCTTGGGGGTCGTAACCCCAAATTGTCTATGAAAACATGAAAGAAGGTATTCACCTCTCACCTCATACTCATGCGATGACACTCCTTTGATTTCAGCCTCTAAATCAGACTAAATCGCGGTAGATCTGCGTTTCCATAAAATCTAGCAATTCTGTTCGGATAGAATCTATGGAGGAACATGTGAGGGATCAAAGAAGAAGAAGGGTGCATGGGGTTAGCCTTTCCGATGCGGTCCCGCTACCACCAACGGATCGAAGAACGGAGGTCATACGGAGATTCTGGGAGGGTTTGAGTTTTTCAGGTTTTCTCAGATGAATTTTTCATCCAAAGGGGAAGAAGAAGGGACTTATGGGGATGAGACGCGACGGCGTCTCGATCGCTCAAAGAAAAAAATTAAAGTACACAGCCTGTATTTCCAAAGTACACGTCGTGTAGATGTGTTTCCGTACTCCGACTTAAGAGAAGTCCCGCACACGGCCTGGACCATGTACATGGTCAACACGTGGCAAGGGTCTCGGCTGCTACACGAGACAAAGGTACACGGCGTGTCAAGGAAGACTACACGCCGTGTAGATAGAAATTTACACCTGGGCACCACACGAAATGCACTTGGCCTCTCACGGGTAAGGGATAAACGGCATGTCTATAAATACACGCCGTATAGTAAGAAACTTATACATGGTCTTCACACAGCATGTACTCGAAGAGCACATGGCAGGTCACTCGGGTAACTCATACACGGCGTATACTTAAAGTACATCGTGTGTAGTCTAGAAATTTCCAGAAACTGCCCAAATTTTCTAGACTTCTCAAAAACAATTCAAAAAGTTTAAACGGGGCCGGGATTTAACCTGTTTCTAAAAACCTGGGTTCTTACAATATATCATGTTATTCTCATAACCAGAATATAATCCTTGAGTCCAAAAACACAAATACATTAATTATTCCTCTTAAACTATAGTAACAGCATAAGCTTGGCCTTGATACCTTGGCCTTTTTGAGGTAATTTTCCCGGACTCTTAGGACATTCATTTGCATAATTCCCCATTTCTCTACAATTGTAGCATTCAACATTAATAGCCTCCTTCTTTCCCTTGCAACCACGAGTCTAGTGACCTTTTTCTCCACATTTGTAACAAACTCCCATTCCTTTTAGGCATGTACCGAGGTGTTTCTTCCCACAATTTTCACATAATGTAAAATCCTTCTTTCCCTTTTTCCCTTTATCTGTCTCTTTCTCCATTGTTCTCTTCTTCTCTTGCTTTACTTTATTGTCATATGATTTAGAGAATTCTTTTTCTGTCTTGATAGCACATGAGACTATATCTTCGTATGTTGAGAAAGATTGTGAGACTAATTATCGATGAATAAATGGTTTTAACCCATCAAAGAAATGATCAATCTTACTTCTTGGGTTACGTATATAATCTGTAGCATGCCTCGCCAACCTTGTAAAGTTAGCCTCATACTTTGCGACATTCTCATCCTCCTTTTGTCTCAGACTCAGAAATTTTCTTTCCATATCTACTCGATGGTCACGAGGAAAGCATTTTTCTAAGAAAATATCTTTGAAATCCCTCCATTCCATATTTGATATTTCATCATCTTCCTTCATGTTTTGAATCAATGACTACCATTGATCAGCATCTCTAGTGAGTTGGTAAAATATCATGACAACTTTTTCCCTTTCTCTACTCCCCAAGGCATGGAATATTTTCTCTAAGTAATTTATCCATTGCTCAGCTACTAAGGGATTTTACTCCCATTGAATGTTGGTGGTTTTTTCCTCATTAATCGATCAAACATTGATCCTACACATTGCGGGTTAGGGTGCTCCATACAGGTAAGGTTATTATTCATAACCTGAGTGAGTTTTCCCAGTATGGTGATTAGCTGATCAGCACCAGTTGCATCACCAGCTCCACTATAATTATCTTGAGCGAGAGGGAAATCCCTACATGGAGTGTGTGCATTGATAAGATTTCCATTCCTTCCACTAGGTGCCATTTCTAAACAATCTCATAAACTAGATCAGTTTATGAATCAAAATACATAATTCCAAACTTGTAAAACACTAAACATAAATTGAACAGTTTATGGATATAATCCATAATCATAAAAAGATGTTTTCTTTGAGGAAGTATATACTCATAAACCCTTCATAATTATTTGTAAAGAAAATGAGAATTATCCTAAGAATATCCCATTGGAGTGTTGTAACCAAGAGTGCAGCAAGGCCCATTGTCATGCACCAGTTCTCGTTCGAGTCTAGCTCAAAGCGGTGTTTTCAGGTTTTACCCCTAGGTAAATCTGTTCCAGATCTGCCTCTACCTGCTCGTATCCAGACAGGGATGTATTGCTCGGAAAACTCAAAAAATCTCTATAATACCAAAATTCTATGAAGTTCTTCTATACTAATCCTAGAAGTCTATCTTAAGGCAATGTGCTCTAATTAGAGTTTATCTAAATCTAGGTTCCAAGGTTTGTACTAAACTTCCTCTGATACCAACTGTAACGACCCGACCCCAGTTACCCAGAGTTGGTGCATTATTACATAATATTGGCATGATCACAAGGGATCAAATCTCGAAAGACCGATCAGTTTAGTAGTCTTGTAAACACAAGATATATTCATAAGTCATACATTACATCATAAATTAAAAAAACTACAACAAAATATTTTCTTCATATCCCCTCATACTATCCTTGCAGGTCACTCATAAAATACTTCTTCACATCCTGGGAAAAATAAAACATTGAAAGGGGTGATCTCAGATGCTCAGTAAGGATAACAATATAGAAGAAACATGCATAAATAAACAAAAACATTTAAGGCAATGTATAACTAAAAAAATAATTTTAAACTTGAACATCATCATAATATGGAAAAGATAAAATGAAATAATACCATTTAATTATTCACATTTATATTCTACTAATTGAATAATCACATGAAATATCAATAACCACTTTCATAACAAGGGAATGCATAATGTCGAACTTTAATTTCTGTGTCAAAGCCTTGTTCCAAGACCTAAGGGCTAACTATAACCGGAACCTAACCCGGAGAGCCTCTGTAACTGGACTCCATCCCGGAGAGCCTCGGTAACCGGACTCCAACCTGGAGTGCCTCTAATAACCATACACCAACCCAGAGTGCCTCTAATAATCAGACACCAACCTGGAGTGTCTCTAATAACTGGACACCAACCCGGAGTGCCTCTAATAACCGGACACCAACCCAGAGTGCCTCTAATAATCGGACACCAACCCAGAGGGTCTGTTGTAACCGAACCCCAACCCGGAGGGCTTACTTTTACCGGTCCACAACCCAGAACGTACTAGTCCCACACATTCATCTTAAGAAGAGGATTAATTATAGCATAAACATTCGTATTAAAACTAGCATACGAAATGCCAAAACATTAATCATAAACCATTAATGAAATAAAAATAACTCATTCATAGTCAAACATATCACAAAACCTTACATACAATATGGATGATTTGTATTATAATAAATCAACTTCAAATAAGTGATAAATTTTTCAAAGGATGTTGACATAGATGAAATCAAAACTATTTGAGAAAAATATCTCTTTTTTTAAATCATTTAAAAGTAACATAATTATAAAATAAAAAATTTACTTTGAAAATATCTTTATTATATTATAAGGGAAGCTTTGAAGATTTTATAATGGCAGAAAATAGCCACACCCGCCGTATAAGTTAAAAATACATTCTTACCATAACTCTGTCGAAAAGGTTAAAAAGGACCCTGTTTGGAAAACGACGGAAAGATTCCTTTATAAAATTCTTATAAAAAGTCAACAAGGGTAAAAATGACATTAACTCATAGTCTATAATATAGTAAGAATTATTTGAAATACTTTTTTTTATGAAACATGGATGTGGATGATAAAGAGATCCCAGTGGATAATTACGTGTAAACAACCCCAGATAATGAAGAGATTGTGAAATAAACCCTTACCTTTTACTTTTCCTTTGTTGAGGGTAGGTTAACCTCCTGTATAATAGTGAAATATTTTTTATTAAATTATACAAGAATCATATACATTAATATGATATAATATATGATCTTTTAACATTGCTTTGTTAATAATATCTTAGCATTATCGTGGTTTCGGGTGTTAACTTACTCATTTTCTTTTATATGTTTTGTTACATAAGTCATGTTTGTTATGGATAGGTTGTATCTTATGCATATCTATAATGATATAAATTCTTTAAATAGTACTTTTAATCATGAAATGAGAATTATTCTTGAATGGATACGATGGGGAGTGAATCTCATCGCGTTCGTGGAGACGGTAGTCAGTATGTACGCACGAGCGACAATATCATTCCTTTGATATTAAAATAATATATAATTTGATGGTGTATCATATATACAGAATAATTATCATGTTATATTTATTATTTACATGAAATACACATCATTATTGTATCCATCCAAATAATAATGTTTTGAATAACAATTACACCATGACGTGGAGACGGTAAGTTGTATGTACGCACGTATAGTGACATGTCATTCAAAGGATGAATAGAATACTGAATATGGTTGTACCATATTTATAATAACATCACAGTATATATAAGATACTGGATTTATTATTTTATAATGGGAATAACAAAGAAATAAGAAGTTGAAGAAGAAAGGAACTTGAAAGAGGGTGGTGAAAACATTATCTCTTAATCGGGTTCTTCCTTTTGATTTGATCAAAAGGCTCCTTAGGTTAGCTTTCTGATCAAAATAATGCCTCTAGGTCGAATTGAGGGAAGTTGAGAGAATATTTGGTCAGGTTTTGGACGATCCAAAAGGCTTTTAACATGTGAAGAATTGGTTATAAGTGGTGTCCTTTTATAAGGGGGAGGAGGGGCTCTTTAAAAAAAACTTAAAGTATTAATTTATAATAAATTAATATTCGGTTTCTAATGGAACCAAAGTGGATAATTCAAAGTATAAGTTGGGGATGGGTCTAAATCATTTCAACCAATATATTTTAGATAGGTTTTCATCATTATATTAACCTTATCTTTTAGTTTTAAGTCTTAGTCAATTAGTTTGACATTTACCATGTCACTTTGTATTTTTATATTATATAGTTAATAAACTTAATATATACATACAAGATACCCCCAAGTGGTCCATAAATTATGAAAATATAATGATATAAGTCTTTTTTCCGAACCTTAGATTTTTAAGAATATAATATCAATTAATAATATAATATTTGTTTTAAAAACTCATTTATGTCAATTTTGACACTATTCAATAATTGATTTTTGTTAAAGTCATAAAAAGTTTATTAATTCAAAAAAAATTAATTTAATCAATCCTAACATGTCATATTAACCAATAAAATTCTTTTATGTCAGAAAAAATTTCAAATTATATTTATTTTAACATTTATAATACCAGTTGTTTGATTCTTTCATTAATAAGGAAAATACTGCATCATTATTGTGTCATAAATAAATTTAATTATTCAATGTATAAAAATTATAAATAAAATACCATTATGTAGGAAAAAATTTTATCTTTCTAATGAATTTTTATAGTTGGAAGTATTACATATATAACCCTATGTAAAAATTGTTTTTCTAAAAGATATATGCTTATGTCATTTTTGTATTTACTTTAACTTAATTAATATAAAGTGTCATTATCACTTACAAGTGGATCCATGGGGTCCCAAAATCGACCCAAAGATGCCCATGGTCTGACATGTATCAACCAATATGGTTAGGACACGTTTTAGGGTAATTTATTATTATTATAATATTATTTTTTACCCTTATTTACCAGATTTACCTTTTAACCATGGTAAATAAAATATTTACTAAAGTAATTATTCAAAATGTCTAAAAATAAGAGTTACCTATTTACATAGTTTGTACATCCTGATTCCAAATATTAAATCCATTTTTCCAAATATAAAACACATAAGTGTCATAAATATATATTAAATTAATTCTCGCTGTCAAAACAAAAAGCGGGTTTTTAAGAAATAATAACTATCAAAAGATTAACACTTGTTTATGTCTGGTTTAAATGTGAAATTATGTACAATGACCAAAATTTTATTAAATGGTAAAAATATATTCTAAATATACTTTAAAACCACTCAAATTCATAATTTATCACTGTGAATTATTTTGATTAAAAAAGTTGTTTTTAATTAAAATTTAGTAATTTTCACTATTCATCAAAATATGAACGTTATCCGAAAAGTACCAAAATTTCACCCTAGGATAATTTCGATATTCTAAATCCAAAAATGAAGTCCATTTTGAAAGTTAAAATTTATAAAATTTCAAAAAGTGGGTATTACTATTCATAACAGCTGCTTTGATTAGTCGCGGTGTGTTAGAGTCTCGAAGTTGCGTACAAAGCAAGTTATTGCATTATTCAAGGCGAAACATACTGTGGAAGCTTGGGGTGTTACATCAGAGAATGTATTCTAATCCATTTGGCCTCATAGTTTTATTTTCTCAAGACCATACTAATTGCATAAGCACAGCACGTTGAACCCACCAACATTATCATTCCACCTATATGGAATCCCGTTGGATCTTTCAGACCTATAAAAATCTCTATTCACTCTAATTAATCTATATCTAACACCCCAAAATTATCTCTTGTCCCATTGTACCTTTCTCAACCCTATCCTTAAGAGGCTAGTCGAAAACCTCATCCCATTATGCATCATAACTCGGTCCGACAAACCAAGGAATCGTCCTAAGTTATCTTACACTATAAACCTCATATATCCTATTCCAATTAATCAAATATTCCTTATAGACCTTGCCTAGGTCTTGTTCCATGCCTCCATTAAGAGATCTCTTAGCCCATCACCTAGAGAAAACCCTCCCATCATACCTCATGTATCCTTGAATCATATCACTAAAGGCCTATAATAGTGATAAGGGACCCACCATCACATTATACTCAAAAAAATACTTGAAATGGACTAATCACATTTCCAATTATCGATCTAGGGTGAGAAGACACAGAAAAACCCACTAAGGGGAAAGTATATGATGTATACCATGATGTATATGAAATTTACATCCAACCCCAAACTTTTGGGTGTGTATCTATACCCATATAAATATATATCTCCCATTTAGATAGTGTTTATCATGGGAAAACATAGTGTGTGAGTTACCTGGGGTACTGAGTCATGTACTATGGCTCAAGTTGTGTCATGAAACCAGATATGTTGTGTACTTTCACATGCCATGTACTTCACATGGAGTGTCTAGAAATGTACTCATCCATACCTAATACATGTAAGAATTTTCATATAAAATGTCTCCATATGGAAAACATGTCTTGTGGAAATTTTATTTCACCTTCATCGCACTAATGAAATACACAACACGTGTTCTTTAACTAAACACCACGTGATTGGGTTTTCCAAATACAGAACCCCTATGAATCTTCTAAAACCACTATTTAAATGAAAATTCACTTCTAAGGTCCTTAAGTAATCCCAAAAAATCCAAATTTCATAATAAAAATTTTAAATTGGTATTTAAATAAGAATGTGGAAAAATCAAAGTAACGACCATCATTATAACAAATCACCGAAGCTTTGAGGTCTAATCCATACACTATGGTCATTGCATCCCATTATGACTCTAACCACCTCCTTATACGAAGCTCAAACTTCCTTCCCCTCTCCTTGGAGCTCTCATTATTGACTATGGAGGGTATCCCTTCCCTATCATTAAAATGAGGGATAGAATTGGGGTGAAATAAAACCCAAAAAACATATTTAAAGGCCTAATCTGGTACATAAAGCCTGAATAGAATTTATACTTATTCGGGTTAAAACTGATCATTACATAATCAATTATGAATTCATTATTTTTATACAAATATTTTTTTACAGGATATCAACGTTTTCACATAAGGGTGTGATTAATATTTATTTTATAAATATAAAATATCTCCAAAAATACACTCAAAATTTCACCAAATTCAATATTAAGGTAAAACATATCATCCTGAGATTAATGAAACCATTAGAAAATATTTCTAAGGTTCTTTTCTAGGTGAAACTTCAATTTTATCCTAAATAAGGACCAGATACCAAAAATTTCAATTCCCAATGAATTTCACATCTAGGAAAGACATGGGTCTTTACAAACTCCCCACAATAGAACTTCTCATCCTTAAGAATCATTGATGGACCTTTAAATATTAATATTGTCCCAATTTATTCCTCAATTATCCATTAACTATCCACGTTCTAACCCCAAACACCAAAAAATATTCTGTTATATAAGTCCATACACTAGAGTGCAGTATTCATCAAAATTTGATCCGCCCACTCATCACCACACCAATACCAAGATGAATTTCACCACACTCATTTACCTCGAGACACCTAAGTTTCATTGACTGATTCATTCTAAGGATCATATTGCTCCCACCATATGACTCAATTTATCAAGTTCAATCTCTGATGATGGTTCTCCCCACTGTTGGATTTTCCTATTGAAAATGGTCTCTCAGTGGTCCATTGACAAAATCAATGTTATTTCTATATCACTAAACCAAATCTCATTCAAAAAAATATATCGGTCCTCCTATAGATGACCTTTCTTGAAATCACTCAACTGCACCAACCGATGCATCAACACATCCCTATCATGATTCCTTAACTCTCAAAGGAATCCTAAGATATTATAAATACCTAAACTGAAGTATATACCCAAACCTTAGTGTAAATCCATGGTTAGATACTCATCCAAAAAAATCATCCATCACACTCAACCCATGAGCACAAACACACATCCGATTTGAATTTCTCTTAGATCATGAAAATTTTATCCCCAACCCAATTCCAATGCATAAACTCTATATAATACAAAATCTAAATATTGATTCTGGTATTTACCAATGAACTAGATCATATAGGATTTACCTACTCAATGGAATCCTAGTTTCGTATTGATCATCCATTAACTAGTCTTAAAAATACATGGACCTACCAATACTAGGGTCATACCTTTATGATCAATATGATGTTCCCCACCATAGGAGTATCCGTATAATCACTCTACCAAAATGAAAATTGATATTCATATCTCATGCTCTATTCATTACTGCATGTAATGGCCAGACAAGGTAGTCCCACTCATGTGTGAGCACCATTGCAAAATACTGATCTCTACCCATTCGAAACTCACTAAGAATGTCATCCTCTACATCTACTAAAAGTATATCTTCAACAAGGGTCACACCCTCCAACCACCAATGGTGTTCTCCACACTGTATGGTTTCCCTTACACTACTCCTCAGTTACTATGATCTGTAGATTCTAGTAACACATGCATGTCTCTCCTCCCAAGCCATGATCACCCATCCTGTCAACCCTTTTCACAACATAAGTTCATATCATTCATTACATGGTACCCCAATCCATTTCCAATTTCTCCTCCCACCATAATGGGAAATTTCCCATTCTTATTCAAAACCATAGGCCATCATTCCCATAGGTGTCTCACTAAAACAATCATTCCTCAACCCACACATTACCACTCACTAATCCATGAACCAAATGGGCACCATGTATACTAGTATACACTTACCCTTTCGCATATAGACTTTCCCTTAAAATCCATGTTAACTGTCACTCACCTCCTCCAAAGGTATATTAAACCACTAAACACCCTCTCATGAGTTCTATACGTATTATCCAACTTGATATCATCTAAATTCAATGAGTGTATGCTACCTTATTATACAATTTCACAACCTGACTCATGCTCCCATGAATCACATCAAATCCATCATAGGATCACATACTTAATTACCTAGGTGAGCATACCTCTTGTGAATGTCAGACTTATCACAACCGAAGTACTACCTGTGCTTAAATCACATTCACAAGATTATACCCATGATTTACATCTCTCAAGGAACTCATAAGTATAAAGATAACCTCTCTCTAAGGTTACCCTGCTACAACATGATTGACCTAGGAAATAACATGAAAACACCTTATTATCCCACCATACTTCCCAACTCATCAATATCTTGAGTCACGTATCAATTCCACTAGGATCTCTCACATATATCATAAACCATATAGCAAATAGGCCACAACTCATGGGGAAAAACCACTTCTCCCATATTGAATAGAACAAGTCAAATCACCTGGGAAATAACAAAAAATCACCTTATTATTCAACCATACTACCCAAATCACCAATATCTCGAGTCACATATCAATACCACTAGGATATCCCACATATACCCTAGACCTTATATCACATGGGCCATAACTCATGGGGAAACATCTCTACTCCCATATCAAATATCACAAGTCAACTCATGTTCTAATACACCCCTTACATGTTTATTTCGTATACATATCAGTAATCACATGTAGAGTCAACTACCCACTCTCAATAAATCATCATATAAAGTCCCTAACCCTAGTAGCCTAGATCTAGTGGTTACTTTGTTACATAGGTACTAGATACAAGCAATCACATCCTAAAGGACCAAATAGTTTAGTAGTCCTGGTAAACTATATACATACTTTAAATATCACATACATTTTAAAATAAAATAAAAAAATTATTTTCTTTGATAAAACAATTATTCCCTTTAGCATATCCCAACATATTAATCGTAATACACTTCCTGACATCCTAGGGAAAGGAAATATGAGAAAGGGGTAAGCTCAGATGCTCTATAAGGGTATGCATGGAGGAATTTAATAAGGCATGAATAATATGAAAAGAATAAATGATGATAAAATAATTTCATACAAATAATCACCGGAGCTATAAACTTATTTATGGATATCATAACTATTCAAATAATCACATGGTCATAAAAACCGATCTCATAATGATGGAATACATAATTTCAAGCATCAAAACCTACTGATGAGACCTAATTATGGATAAATGGGATATATAATTCTAATATCCATCCATAAATTAATAATTCCAATGCATTCATCATATGAAAAAACAATATAACTTAATCAACATGGATTAACAATCAATAATAATCTTTATTGGAAGAAATAACATATGAAATATCAATATTATCCCTATTCAAACTGATCATAACCCATATATAGAAATATCTTAGATGGTATCATTAGATTATATCCTTATTAAATTATAATTTTTAATAAATGATATTTACGTAGATGAAAATACTTTCGAAAATCACTAAAAAACTTTTTGAGGAAAATACCCTTTTCACTTTGAAATAATTTATTTAAAATAAAAAAAATTATGAAATATTAAGGATAACACTTTATTTGAAGGAAACCTTTGAAACTTATAAAGTAAGATTCGAAGAAATGGGTTTTCATGATGGGAAAAATTTGGTTCATGTTGTATAAGTTAAAAAACATTCTTTTCATACTTTTGTAAAAAGGTTAAAAGTACCTTATTTAGATAATGACAATAAGGTTACTTTTAAACAATTTTTTAAAAAATAAAACATGGATCAACTTGAATTTAATAAATAATTTTTATAATATTAAAAACTTTATTTAAAAGATTTTTAGTAAAATATGTACATGAAAGAAAAATATTTTTAACTAAGTAGAAAAACAAAGTCAGATTTCTTTAAAACTATATTTCGGTATTATGAGTACTTAAAGATTGGAATATTAAAGGAAAATTTTTAATTTATATAAATAAATATATTATAATAAAATATATTGGTATTTATATAGAAATATCAAATAATTTCTCCAATATAGACTTAAACATAAACAACCTTGAATAATAATGTTACTGTGAAATAAACCCTAACCTCAAGCCCAAATTTTTTAATATGTGATTTAACCTCCTGTATAATAAATATAGATTTATTATAAATATACACAAAAAAAATAATCATATATATCCTTCCATATATAATTTAATTATAATATTTTATCATCGATTTATTAACAATTCTTTGTTAAAATCACAGTTCTGAGTGATAAATATTTGGTTTTTTATATATGTTTTGGTTCCTTAGTTTTAGTCCTTGTACTTTTATCACAGTTAAATAATATATAAAATGTTAATAATTATATAAATATAATATATATTCATTATACATTTATTTATTTTCATTCATAAAATATAGATATAGAAAAATGAATTACACCATTTATGGAGATGATAAGTCATACATACGCATGAACACAGTTTTCACTTTTCAATGGATAGAAAGAATGAAAGGTAAATAATAATTCACCTCTAAAGAGTAATTTTTATATCATATATATTATATATATTCATTAAATAAATCTTTATTTCCATCCATGTAAAGTGGAAAATAAAAATAAATCACATCATTTCTTGGAGTTGGCAATCTACATATACGCACGATGGATGTTATCTTTTTTCCAACGGATTAGGTGGTAAAAATGTTGGTATAATATTATAATTATATAGTTTTAATAATTAAAAAAATATATAAAAAATAAATCCATCATAATACTCATCCATAAAATACATTGAGGAAAAATTAATTGTATTGCAACACGGAGATAGTAAGTCGTACATACACACGAGTGATACTCTTCACTTCCCATTTAATAGAAAAGTGTGTGGATAATGATGGTTTCATTAAAATAGTAAAATTTAAGTATATTTAAGATAATTAATTTATTACTTCATTATAAATAACATATATTTATAGGAGGTAAAATAATAAATAAATTAAAATAGGTCGGTCAAGAAAATTACATCTTCTTCGAGATACATCCTTTAATCGCTTTATTATAAAATCTAGGGTTGGTCTTTTGAGAAGAAATAAACCTATATAAATTGTATAATTATTTTTAAAATAGAAATTTTTAGGAATTATTTGATCTAGGTTTCTCAAATTTCTGTAAATAAGAAAGATAAGTGGTGTCCTTTTATAAGGGAGGGAAATGACACAATTGGAATTACTAAAAATATTAAAAAATAACTAATTCATTCTCAACAAAAATTATTCCAAATGGATAGAGATTTGAATAAAATATGATAAGGTAGAAATATCATCATCTAATGAAATTCATATTGTTTTTTATGTTATTTTATACCTTATCTTTTGGTTAAACCTCTTGGTTAACTAATTTTAATTTTAACTATGATAGTGATGTTTTTAATATTAAGGGGTTTAAATTTAACTTAAAAAGTGAAAATTGGATGATAAATATAAAAGGTATGAAATTTTAAACCATATATTATCACCCTTATCCTATTTTAATATATTTATGATTTTTAAATAATATAATAAAATCTTATTTTCATAAATATTATTAATGTCATTTTTGACACTATTTATTTAATTTGACTTCAAATACATCAAGGAAAATATTAAATTAAAATATAAGTCTTTAAAACATCCCTAATATGTTATATTTTTTTATAAAATTCATGTAAAATAATAATTCATCTAAATTTTATTGCTTTTAATATTTTAAAACCATTTATTTTATTTTTCTATTAATTGAAAAAGTACTATATTAGCATTATGTAATCATTTTAAGTAATTATTTAATAACTAAAAATTATAAATAAATTACCATGATAAAAAAATTAAATTTAAAATAAACATTTAAAACTGAACTTATCCTATTTTGATCCTCATAATAAAAATTTAGAGTTATTAAAATAAAGAGAGTGAAATTTTGTATTTATTCTTTCCTTAAATTAATATAAAGGTCATAATCAATTCAAAAGGGAACCAAGTGGTCATATTTTCAAGTATTAGATGGAAATTTTAAAACTCTATCAATATAATAGGATAAATAAAAGTGTTAGTGAAATTTTAGAGCCTTATCGCAATGTTTTAAACTTATTTTACCCATTTTAGCCTTACTGAGGTGAAAACAATTTACCAAGGTTACTATTCATAATAAAAAAGGGACCTATATACAAAATTTGAACCTCATAATTCGAAATATTTTATCTATTTATCAATATTCAATCTCTAAAAGTGGTAGAAATAAATTTTAAAATAAATGGTTAAAATGCAACAAAAGATAGTTGTTATAAAAATGAGTTTTTAAGCATAAAATGGATTTATTCATATCCCATGCCTAGTAAAAACTCTAGATTAAAAATTTTTGATTGAATATATAATATAAAAATATAATTAAAATCAACCACTATTAGTGAACAATTTAATTTATTAAGATAAAAAAACATTGTGTGCATAAAAACATTTTTTCAGAAAATATTTTTTTAGCTTTAGATGATTTTAATTTTCATTTCTAATCAATTTATAACTAATGAATTCATTTTATAAATTTATAAACCATAAAATTTTTGAAATTTAGTTATTATTATTCATACCCTCCAATTTTAGTGGATAAGTTATAACAGTCACATTTAAATAATATTTTAATAGTAGATCACAGTTCGTTTAACCTCGACATTATGTGAAACACAAGATATCAAATAAATTAAATGTATTTTAAAATAAATATGCCATAAAATATTAGGGTGTTACATTTTAACCCCATTAAAATAATTTTACCCTTAATTTTTTTTACTCCTATGTAAACAATTGTGGAAACTTCAACCTCATCACATCCTCAGGTTCCCACATAGCTTCCACAATTTTAGGATTTCACCAAAAAACGTTGAATAGGTGAGTGGTATTGTTTTTAGAACTTTTTATATATGATCCAGAATCTCCACCAATTATTCCTAATAGAGATATATTTATCCAGTGTTATGACCTCTGGGTTTAGTACATGTGAAGGATCAGTTATTTACTTCCTCAAGAGAGATATATGGAACACATTGTGAACTTGAGAAAGATTTGGTGGAAGTACCAAGAAATAAGCTACCATCCCGATATGGTCAATAATATATAAGGGGCCAATATACCTTGGATTCATCTTTCCCCTCTTTATGAATCTCATTACCTTATTCTATGGATATATTCAAAGTAATGCTTTTTCACCAACATCTAACTCTAGATCTCATCGAAAACTATCAGCATAAATTTTTTTACTTTGAGATCCCCTTATGTGATATTTAATGTCTATAACCTTCTCAAACATTTAGTTATCTAGATTTGTTCTTAATATGTTTCCTTCTCCAACTTTATTCCAACATTTTTGAGTTCTACACTAATTTCCATAGAGATCGTCATAAAGATCCATCTGAATACTCGAGTGAAAGCTTATTGTAATAAGATTTCACTAAAGTAAGGTGTTGATCCCAACCATATTCGAAATATATAGAAAATGCTCTCAAAATTTATTCTAGAGTTTGAATGGTTCTATATGATTGACCATCTATCTAAGGATGATAAACAATGTTAAAAATAAACTCTATATCTATATATTACTAAAGACTTCACCAGAACATTGAGGTAAACCTTGGATCTTGATTAGAGATAATAGAATGATATACTCTATGAAACCTTACCAATTACTTAATATATATTCTGGAAATATGATTAAGAGATAAATATTCATTGATAGTAATAAAATGTGTTGGTTTTTAATAAGATCAACTACAACCCATATAACATTATGCCCTGTAGATGTTTTGGGGAGTCTAATAATTAAATACATGGTGAAGATTTACCATTAACATTCTGGTATGGGTAATGGTTTTAACATACCTTTATACTTATATATCTCATACTTAACTTTATGACATACCAGGAATTGATATAAGTACTTTACAATATCCTTTTTCATAATTTTTCACCAGATATACTCTTTAAGATCTATATACATCATTGTACTTATAGGATGAATAGATAATAATGAACTATGATCTTTATCTAAAAACTCCTTATACAAGTCTAGAATATATGGGACACATACATGGTTCCTAAACCTTGTCATTCCAACATGATCATAGTTGAACTCATGAGAATTTCTCACTTTATTCTATAATTCTATATATTCTTTCTACACCTTCTTAATCCTCTCATGGATAGATGGTTGAATATTCATTAAATAAAGATAATATCTTTCCCCTTTACTCATGATTCAAATATCCATTTTCTAAAAATCCATAAATATTAGACCTCTTTCAATCCTCATCATGGAAAAAATATCATCGTATTTCTGACTCAGAGCATTATCCATGTTTTTCAACTTCCCATGGTGGTGATGTATTGAGAAATCATAATCTTTTATCAACCCCAACCGTCTTATATATATATATATTATTAATTCATTATATGATAATATATATTTAAAAAATTTATAATCATTATATATATACAATATTTCACCATAAAGATAATTCATGCATATCTTAAATGTAAAACTTACCACTGAAAACTTCAAATCATTCATAAAGTAATTTTTCTCATGAATTTTTAATTGGCATGAGGCACATGCTATCACCATCTCATTCTCCAAGAGGATGCAACTCAGTCACTTATTTTATTAATCACTATTGATTATAAACCATTATCTATTATAGGTTAGTGTAAGCATAGGCATGATGGAAAAAATTCCCTTTAGTTCTTTGAAACTCTCATCATATTCATATATGCATACAAACCTAACCCACTTATGTATCAACTTGTTGAGTGGATTGGATAGTCTTTATAAATCTCTCAAAAAGATTCAGTGCTATCTAGACAACCCAATAAAGCTACATATTTTTATTACCATGGTTGGTCTAGGTCATTTATCAATAAATTTTGTCTTTAAATGATCCACTAATATACCCTCACCTGAGATTATACAACCCAAGAATTAAACTTTATAAATACAAAATTCACACTTGGTAAATTCAGTCTATAACTTCTCCTTCCTTGGAGTCTTCAACATAATTATCAAATATTCATATTTATTTTCCTTCCACTTTGAATATATAATAATATCATCTATAAATACTACCAAAAACTAATCAAGGTAATTTATAAGTACTCTATTCAATATATTTTTAAAGATAATAGGATCATTGGTAATTCCAAAATGAATTACTATAAATTCATAATGACCATACCTCATTAGGAGGGTTTTCCTAGGTATATCCTCCTTCCAAATCCTTAACTAGTGATATCTAGATCAAAGATCAATCTTGAAAAAATATAGAGCTCCACATAATTGATCATACAGATCATCGATATGGGGTAGAGGATACTTGTTCTTAATAGTGAGCTTTTTATGTTCTTGATAATCAATGAAAATATGTATTAACCCATATTTCATCTTAAAAAAATAGGTTCACTGCATATAGAAGTTCTAGGACAAATGAATCCCTTATTTAGATTCTCTTTGAGTTGCTTCTTCAATTAATATAACTTAATTGGGGTTATTCTATATAGATTAATTGAAATATGAATATCCATAGGTCTGAGTTCTATTAAAAACTCAACTTTGTGATTTGTGAGAAGACTAGGCAAGTACTCCAGAAATACATCAACATATTTCTGAACAATAGGCACATTTTTAATTTTGATTTTCTCCCCAACCATTTGAGATAAATATCCCTCACAAATCTTTATAAAACCCCATATAATGGATATAATTTTCATTGGGAATTAACGTTCATACTAACACTAATATATGATTATATATTGATTTGGAATATCAAATGTTACTTCCTTTCCTTGAAAATTGATATGGGATCTATATTGAGAGAGCTGGTACATGCCCAAAATTACACCAAGTTCAGCTAGAGGAAGAATAACAATATTCATAGGAAGAATATTCCCAAAAACATATATCAAAGAGGAGATGTATACTTCAGATGTTGTGATCCTACCATTGGTAGTTTTGACCACTAACCTGTCATCTAATCTTTTAGGTAGTGATGTGATATCCTAATAAAATTATTCATATATAAAATATTGGGTATATCCAAAATCAAATAAAACATTTTTAATATTAGAGTGTATAATAAGTGAACCTTTCACCACATTGTTATGAAATTACACTTTGTTTATAGTATCTTGGCCTTATCCCCTTGGATTATTTTGTGGTAAGTTCCCATGATGTTTTGGGAATTGGTTGGAATATTGCCCCATCTTCTTACAATTAAATTACTATAATTTAATTTCATATTCCTTACCATTTCATTCATGATCATCATGTATTTTTTCACTTGAATTAAACTCCTTTTACTTTTAAGAATGTATCAAGGTTTTTCCTCCCAAAATTATCGATGTTGGGAAATTACACTTTCTCTTCTTCCCATTATCCATTTTTTCTCTATCATCCTCTTTTTATCTTTTTTTCATTTGAATACATAAGACTTGGAGAACTATTTATATACATTAATAACACATGATAATATGTCCTCATATGATGAGAATTTTTAAGAGTCCAATTCCCTTAAAAGGATTGGATTAATCCCATCAAAGAAATGATAAATATATCTATTTGAATTATGTATGTTGTCTACATCATGCCATGATAATATTTTAAAGTAAGATTCATAATTAGAAACAATTTCTTATTCTTTTTGTCTTAGACTTAGGAATTTTCTCTCTGTATTCACTTATTGTTCATGGGAAAATATTTTTACAATAAAATTTCCTTAAATCATTCTATTCCATGCTGATATTTATTTATCATCCTTAGTTTTTTTAATCAATTACCAAAATTGATTCTATTACCCTAATAGATGATAAAATTTCATGAAAATCATCTCCCTTTCATTATTACCATAGGAGGAAATATCATCTCTAAATAACTTATCTATTTCTTACCAACAAATGGATTTGTAGTCCCATTGAAGGATAGAGTTTATTGATTCATAAAGAATTATAAAAATATTACACCACATCATGTATCAGTAGTTTAATCCAAATGGGAAAGTCTATTGGTCATAATCAGATTCATCCACACCAATATAATTATAATTTGATTAGATCTAGTTTCAAATCCAACTCCAGCTTTATTATCTTTCTAAGAAGGAAAATACTTACATGGATTAAGTTCAATGATATGGTTCTCATTAATTCCATTAGAAATTATTTATAAACAATGGAATATACTATATTTGATCAAAAAAATATAAAACATAATGTATAATTTTGAAACTAGTGAAAATATTAACATATATTGAAAATTTATGCATTGCTAATCTTAAAATCATAAACATGATTTCTTTGGGAATTCTCTTAAATCATAAAAAAAAATCAAAAATTTTATAATGGTATATAGTGAAAATTTTAATTAACCCAATCATATCCACTTGGAGTTTCAAACCAGGTTCACATTAAGGTCGCACTTAGCATGCACTAGAATGATAACCAATATATACTTGAAAAAATATTTTCAGAGATATTACCCATAGATTCATTTGTACCAAAAAAATGTCCACTTATAGTATCTTGACAGGGATTTATTACTAGGGAAACCACATAATATATACCTTACCCAAACTGTAGGACATTATCCTATACATAATACTATCCTAAAAGTCAGTCATATACTTATGGTCCCTAATTTATGTTTTTATTAATCTAGTTTCCAAGGTTTATACTAAACCTCCCTTTCATACCAATTATAAATAACCCGAACCTAGTATCCCAGAACCAATGGTAACTATATTACATTGGTACTAGATACAAGTGATCGTGTCTCAAAGTAACTAATAGTTTAGTGGCCTTTATAAACTAGATACATACTTTAAATCTCAAATACATTTGAAAACATAAAATATAATAAATTATTTTCTTTGAGAACATCATTATTACCTTTAATATATCCCTGAATATTAATTATAATACACTTCCTGACATCCTAGGGAAATAAAAAATAAGAAAGGTATGATCTAAAATTCTTATTAAGGGTATGCAAATAATGGAAACTAATAAATGATGATCAAATAACAGGATAAAAATAATTACATGAACTAGAAAATTATCCATATATATAATAAATATTTAAATAATCACATGGTCACTAAAAACCAATTACATAATTATGGAATTAATAATGTTGTACATCTGAAACTTACCATCAAGGATTCATACCAACAAATCAAAACCATGCCCTCAAGGCATCATTCCGAGAAATCTTATGGGTAGGGCCTCGAAAAAACACCCAATCTAATTTTTTCATGACACCTATTCATGAATAAATGGGGATATATAATTATAGGCCCTACCCATCACTTAATAAGTACAATTAATTAATTATATGAATAAAAAATATAACTTCATTAGCATTCCTTGACAATTAATAACTATCTATATTGGAAGAACTAGTATATAGAATATCAATACGATCCCTAATCAAAATGATCATAAACCATTCAAAGAAATATTTTTGTTGGTAGAATTAGATTATATCCTCAATAAAGAATAATATTCAATAAATTATGTTGACATACATGAAAATAATTTCAAAATATAATTGAAAAACTTATTGATGAAAATAAACTTTTCACTTTGAAATCACTTATTTAAAGTCTAAAAGTTTCTCAAATTTTAAAGAAAATTTTTTATTTGAAAAAAAACCTTTAGAACTTTTAAATTAATATTAAATGAAATGATTATTCATGATGAAATAAAATTTCATTAATGTTATATAATTTTAAAAACATTCCTTTCATACTTTTATAAAAAATTTGAAAATTACCTCATTTAGAAAATGAAAAAAGCATTGCTTTTAAACTATTTTGTAATAATTAAAACATGGGTCAAAATTATTTAATAAGTAATTTTATATTACTAAAAACTTTCTTAAAACATTTTAAGTAAAAAATGGACATTGAATAAAGATATCCATGAATAAGTATAAAAATAAAGTTAGTTTTACTTAAAATATTATTTTGGTATCCTGAGTACATTAATAGATAAAGATAAGAGAAAAAATTTCATTTATATAAATAAATATAGGATGATAAAATACATTGGTTTTAATATAGAAATATAAAATAATTTCCCCAACTAATACACAAATATAAACAATCCTTAATAATGATGAGATTGTGAAATAAACCCTTACCTCGGGTCCGACTTCTTTCATATATGTTTGAACCTCCAATATAATAATCATATATTTATTATAAATATATTATAATAATATATATAATATAATATATGGTTTATTTATAATATGTTATCACTATTTAATTAACAATTCTTTATTGAAATCATAGTTTTAGGCAATAACTACTTTGTTTTTATGTATATTTTGGTTTAATGGTTTTGGTCCTTGTACTTTCATCAAGGTTACATTTTCTAAAAAAAATTAATCATGATATAAATATAATTTATATTCATAATATATTTATTTATATTTATCCATAAAATATAGATATATAAAAATTAATTACACTCTTCAAGGAGACAATAAGTTGTACGTACACATAAACATTATTTCCACTTTTTGATATATGGAACAAAATAAAGGTAAATAATAATTAGCATTTAAATAATCATTTTTATAACAATTATATATTATATAATCATTAAATATGTCCTTATTACTATCCATGTAGTGTGGAAATAAAAAACGAATCACATCGCTTTGTGGAGGTGGTAGTCCACACATACGTACGAGCGAAATTATCATTTTCCAATGGATTGGAAAGTGAGAAGATATATAAAAAAATTATAATTCTAGATAAATATTAATTTCATAAATATAATATATAAACATTAAACCCATAATAATACCCATCCATAAAATATGTTGAGGAAAAATTAATTGTATTGCTATATGGAGATAGTAAGACGTATGTAGGCATGAGTGATACTTTTCACTCCCAATTTGATAGGAAAGAAGGTGGATAATGATGGTTTAATGATTATAATAACATTTATCTATATTTATTATATTTAATTTATTATTTTATTATAAATACCATATATTAATATGAGGTAAAAAAATAAATAAATTATAAGAGGTTGGGTAAGATGATCACCTCTTCTTCGGAATACCTCTTTTAGATCCTTTATTATGGAACATAGGGTTGGTATTTTTAGATAAAAAACACCTATAGAACATGTATATGGATATTTATAAGATAAATATATAGGGATTAATCAAGGTAGGTTTCTTGAAGTGGTGTAAATAAGATAGAGAATTGGAGTTCTTTTAGAAGGGTGGGAAAACACACACTTAGAATTACTAAAAAGATTAAAATATAACAAATACATTATCAAGAAAAATGCTTCCAAACGTCCATATATTTTAATAAAAAGTTTCTAAAGTCTAAATAAAAAACATAAAATTAAATTTATACATATTTTAGTGTAATTTTAAACCTTATAGTTTGGTTTAATCCCTTGGTTAACTAATTTTAATCTTTTTCATGGTAATGTATTTGTTAATATTAAAAGGTTGTAATATAACTTATAAAGTAAAAATTGGATCATAAATGGAAAAATAATGACATTTTAAATCATATAATATCACCCTTGCATATTTCAATAATATTATGATTTTTAAATAATTAAATATATACTATTTTCATAAAATATCATTAATGTCACTTTTAACACTATTCATTTAATTTGACTTCAAATAGATCAATAAAAAAAGAATTAGAATATAAACCATTAAAATGTTCCTAATGTTTTATATTTATCTAAAAAATACATGTAACAAGATAATTAATATAAAATATATTACTTTTAATATTTTTCAAAACATTTATTTTATTTTTCTATTAATTGAAAAAATATTATATCACCATTGCATGAGAATTTAAGGAAATTATTTAATAACTAAAAATTATAAATAAATTACCATGAGAAATAATTTATCTCTAAAATAAACATTTAAAACTAAATGTATCCAATTTTTATTTTTATATTAAAAATTAAGAGTTATTAAAGTCAACTGAGTGAAATTTTATATTTATTATTTCCTTAAATTAATATTAAGGTCATATTCAAAGAAAAATGTCACAAAGAGGACATATTTTCGTGAATTGGATGAAAATGGAAGAAATTTATTCATAAAATAAGATAAATTCATGTATTAGTGATATTTAAAATCCTTAACCCAAAGTTTTAACGATGTTTTACCTATTTTACATTTACTAAGGTGAATTTTTTTTTACCAAGGTTACTATTTATAATGACAAAAAAGGGACCTATTTCCAAATTTAAACCTCATAATTAAAAATTTTCTATCTATTTTTTCAATGTTAAATCTCTAAAAGTGGAATTAATAAATTTTAATATAAATTCGTAAAACACGAGGAAATACATTTTTTAGAAAAAATGTTTAAAATTGATTTATTCTCATACCATGCCTAGTAAAAACTATATATGAATATTAAAAAAATTATTGAATATATAAAATATATATTTCATTAAAACCATTCACTAATAGTGATAAGTTTAATTTATTTATATAAAAAATACTATTCAAATAAAAATGGTTTTTTAGAAAACATCTCCTTTACCTTTTAATGATTATATTTTCATTTATATTCAATTTATAAAAAATTAATTCATTTTATACATATATAAACCATAAATTTTTCATAATATAGTTTTTCCAATTCATGTTCTCCAATTTTAATGGCTAGGTTATATCAATCACATTTAAATAATATTTTAATAGTAGATTGCAGTTCATTTAAACACAGTATTGTGTGTCACACAAGGTATCCAAGAAATTAAATTTATTTAAAAAGAAATATATCATAAAATATCTAGGTGTTACACTTCCTCTCTAGGAATCCATATACCAGACTACCCCATGTGGACCAGGTCGCACTCTCGTGTATATAAATACATCATCTTAAGATGATTCATGTTGAGAAAATCGTATTTTTCAGGTTTAATTAAGTTAAATGTCACTAACAAGCTATATGGTAAACACCGTATAGGTTTTTCATTGACACTTTTTAAGTAACTGAACTTATTTCCTCATCCATAACTAGTTTCAATCCATAAAATTCATATATCGACCCATTAAGTGTCACTACACATCCCATGTATGGAGGAATTGTATATCCATCATCAGAGAGCATCCCTCCATAGGATTCACATGAACCACCATAAGAAGAAAATATATTATGTTACAATTGGGTATAATGAACCAAAAATTTATATAGGAAAACACCATACAAGTTCATATTGACACAATAAATAACTGAACCCCATGTTGTTAGTGATATGAATAAAACACAAGCACAAAAATGTCATGTGAATCCTACTTTCCAAGAATAATTCTTGCACACAGGATACTTTAAAATTATCCAAGATCTAAAACCATAAATATAAATCTCAAATACACACATCAAATTTTATTAAATATTTCAATCATAATAATGAAAAATAATAACTATAATCACATATCCTTGGTAACTAAGACATTCTTTTTAAAAATTTATCTATGGAACACCAATCCAAATTTTATCACAAGATCAGACACATCCCTATTCTCTATCTACCATAACCCAAGTAGTTAGAAAAATAAAAATATACTATGATACCACTTTGTAATATCCCTCTATTTGATACCACTCACCAATGTCTAGTTTTTTCATGTCACATAACCTCTGGCATGCCTCCTAGTATACCAGAGGTTATCTTCTAGTAGCTAGGGTCTATAGTGTTACCATAGAGAAACTATACCCTCGTATAAAAGTCACACACAAAAATTACCAAACATAATCCACCATAATAATCAATCTATTCATTGTAAATAAAATATATCCATGCTCTATCAAAATAATAAAGAGTTATACAAGCATACATACCAACTGAATTCCCATCAGGATGATCACGTATACAAATAAACTAAAGAATAAAAATATAATGAGGCTCTATTACCATACTTAAGACTCATAAAATTCATATCACTATGTCCTCATCTTGATACTCCAACTCAATCATACAACAATGGGCCTATATTTGATCCACTACATATCCCATTATCACCCTGAAAGTAGACATAAGTTTTTCACAAGCACCTGACTACCCAGGTAGGGGTGAAAAATAAGTATTAATATGATACCACAACAGAATTCCTAACCTAACTCGCACATATAGTTTATGAACATGTGATATGGTCAGAATGATAAATAAAATAAATATGGAAACATGATAAATATAATAATTTCAACCCTTATGTTCTATGGTGAAACTCAAGATCGACCAAACTTTCTTTGGTTGGTTTTTAATGTCTCTAAGCATAAATCACACCAGCCAATGGGGACATTGTCCGGCCCTAGAGCCATAAGACTAATACTCAGGGGAACCGCATCCTACACTGGGATTATAATATCATCCACCCAAGGGACTCATGTCCTAGCCGAAACCATATCACATACACATGAGGAACCCATGTACTTCCTAAAACCATATATCACATGTGATATTATTAGAATAATAAATACAATAAGTGTAGAAGAATATAAAAAATAAACATTATTAACCCTCAGGTTCTATGATGGCACTTAGGATTGACCAAAACTACTTTAGCCATTATTGAATGTCATTAAGCATAAATCATGCCACCCATGGGATCCCTATCATATGAAAAACCATGCCACATAAACCCAAGAACCCTTTTCCTATCCAAAACCATATCACATACACTTGGTGGACCCATGTCCTCCTCGAAAACATATAACATGAATTTAGGGGAAAACGATCCCTGGAACCATATCATATACACCCTGGGCATCCCACCCCAAAACCTCATCTCACATACACCTAGAGGCATTATTCTCCCTGGAACCTCATGTAGCATATTTTCAAGGTATCCCACCCTAGAACTATCATATTCCATACACCTTGGGGGAATCAACCTCTTTGGAACCTCATGTATCATATACTTAGGAAATATTACCTCAGAACCATAATATCACATACACTCAAAGGAATCATCCTCCTTGAAACTTAACATTGTATATTCCCAAGTTATCGAACCATAAAACTATCATATAATATATACCTAGGGGAGTTATCCACCCTGGAACCTCGTACGACATACACCCAGGGCATCCTTCTCCAGAATCAGTGCTAAGATATAATTACCTAGGGCCACATACCACCCAAGTACACCCTCATTCACACATAGAAACACACACACACACACCCTATATACCCAGGGTACATCCTCTCCAAACCACATGTCATACCACATGGTATGGATACTCACCCGAAACTAGTATACATTCCCAATGATGGCCTCTCAAACACACAACATATAATCAACACTAGATTCCTAACTCGTTCCTCTATGTATGACTCCTTATCCATCCAGTCTTATACACAAGCCTCTATGTCGAACCCATTAATATTCTCATCCCACTTTCATATATACCCTAGGGAGCTTCAGACCCATATTAGCATCTATTCATTGTAACCAATCTATGTCCTATTTGAGTTGGTTCCCTATAACCAACTTCTAATTACTTTATGTTTAGTATTACTCATGTATTAGAATATTTATAAAATATCTTATAACATTGTGATTTTCATTTTGTGTGACATAGTATGTGATAATTTATTAAGTATACTTTTTTTACACCGAAAGGTCATAGTAGTTACACACTATGATGAGAACCTATAAGTGCCACAACAATATTCTTAAATATAAGTTTTATAGCTAGTTTATATCATAGAATTTCACCATCATGAGTGGTTTTTAATTAATTAATAATTTGAGAAAGGATTTATCCATTATGTTCTTTAATGGAAGTAGATTTCTTAGGCCCTTTTATGGGAATTGAACTACCTAAGTAAGTTCATGTAAATGGTGGTGTTGTTGGTAATTTTATTTCTATAAAGTCAAAGAAAGATACATTGAGGATATAAGTTGATGACACTAGCATATAACATGATTGATTATAGATATCAAGATAAAGGTATTATATTATGTGTTTTATGTTTATAGGAGTTTATATATCATTACAAAATTAATTTATTTCTTTATGGGTGACTTAGTTTGTTTCAAGATGTAAACCTTGGACTCTAGGAAATGTAGCCTAATACCACTGAGAAAGGGTCCTAGAGGGTTCTATACTAAGTGTATTCAGGACCTCGGTTAAATTATATAAGAATTCAACATGTTGGATAAATATTATTCTCATACATAGTTTAATAATTATTCATGTGGGTTTTATCACAAATATTCATTCACCACTTATTCAAGAGAATATATATGTGAGTTGAATATTTAATAAATATTTATTTATGAGGTAATTATTTATTTAATTATATGAATATAAAATATTTATTTATTTTGTTTTATTTATAAAGTAAAAAATATATTTATTTATTTAGTTACGTGAATATTTAATAAATATTTATTCACCAGTTTTAGTGAATATAATATATATATGTTTATTGGATAATAATGTAGTGGTATTTATTTAATTAAATAAATAGTCATGATTTAAGGACTAATAAATATTGAGAATTATTGGAAGATTGAGTATAATGGTCTGGTGATAAATTTCCTACTAAATATTATTTAAATAAATTTTAATTTATTTATTCATGAAAATAAATATTTATTTATCTATAAGTTTAGTGGGTTTCAAGTAAATAATAATATTATTATTATTATTTAGACATGGTGTTAGATGGGGAATTAAGAAAAAAAAATAAGGGACCTTGTGCAATTATTTATTTTCTAACCCAAGCATTATTTAATAATGGTCATGAAATTTTGTGCATAGAGATCCACATTCTTTCATTATGCACAATGATTTCTAAATAGAATTTTCTCAATACCTAGTGATCCCCCTCCCTAGAACGCTTTGAAGAATACATAGAAACTCTCCTCCCCCACCAGAGTGAATTTCTTCTCCCTTAAAGGATTTAGTTGAAATCAATATCAGTCATCATAAGTGATAGATTCATTCGTAATATCACTTAGAGAATTCTAAATTGATGATCAGCGATTCATGGTGCATGTGTATATCACCACTATGGGGAATCTACACTTGATCCCATTAACACAACGAGGGTGCGACATGAGTGGTATACTAGTTCATCAACAAATAAAGAATGCAACATAAGATAATTCTTAATTGAATAAATTAATTATAAATTATAAGTTAAAAGATCCTATCTCTATAGATTTCGGGAATGATTTTTTATCAAGTTATTAGGAAAATACGAATAAGTTGTTGGGAAAAAATTGGGAACGAGCCTAACCACTTCATCTATACCCCGGTACCTTCAATTGGTATCAGAGTAGTCATGTAATAATTTATAATTATTTATTATTCATTGATCATTAATAAAAAAAAATTAGTTATCCGCTTATAGTTTATTAGTTCTTTAATCTGAAGTTTAATTAATTTTTTTCAACATATTAATTATATTCATTTAGGTTTCATGCCATCTTAAACATATTAATAATATATTAATAATGATTGAAGATTCCATCAGGAGGTGTTGAGGATTCTAGTCGGTAAACATCGAGAAACAGAAAGTGATCGAAAGTACATATCATGTACCCAAGTTCACTACACCAGCACATTTCATGGGATACATGATATATAGATTAGTAATGACATGTAATGAATTTAATTTATATCATTTGTTGATTGGGCCATCCTAACACACATTTTTTTAAACCACATGGTGTATAGCTGGCATGCATGTCATGTAGTCTACATGGTTTAGTGGTAAAATTTACATTGTTTGGTCAAATACACAGCATACCACCATGAAATACTGAAAGTTAACATTATTAATGAGATATATAGTGTTTAGCTAGCATAAAAACCTTGTGAATCATTAATACTTGCATATAAAGAACACGCTAAGTCAATAAGAGGATTATGAAGAAACATGACAATAGGAACACATGACATGTTTCTCATTAGTACACACTATGTAATCCATCCAAAATATATACCATATCCTTGGGAATTTATCCTGGATGCATGGAAAGCAAGGAACACAATGTTCATCTCATTAGCACATTCTGTGTAGTCTCCCAGTTAAAAATATAATTAAATTAAATAAAGAATAATTAATTATATCATTAAAAACCTAATTACATTGTTCGCATTAGATGTGTTGGATATGTAATTTGGTTTTCATAATTAATAAATACTTAATTAATTCCATGTAATTTTTTGTAATGACTGGACAAGACATTTATTTTCCATATTTAATTTATGATGGGAATATCTAAGAGAATTCATGTGGTCATTAAGACATAGGGAATTAATTAATTATATTAATTCAAGCATGTTTATCTTAATAATAAATAATGAACTGAAGTGAATGTTGGCTAATTTAATTTTGTTTGTTTATTACATGTGTGTGGATGACCATTATCTTAGACTATCCTTTGTATGTTATTGGTTTATTTAATTTATTATTTCATGGATTTCTCAATAATTTATTAAATTAAATAATGGTTTGAGATCCATTCCTCTCCTCTCATTATGTAAGGGCCTACATGCCCATAGGTTATTATATGTAAACCCCCATTAGAAAATCATTTTGTTCTCATCACTAGTTTGTGAGTAATATCATGTAATGGTTAGAGCTATAGGCTAGTGGAGGTGGTTCATGTTTGGAGTTGAGATAAAACCAATCCATGAGGTATATAGTATCATGGGTGGAATGCTATAACTAAAACCATGATTGGTTCTAAGAGTTAATTATTGAGGTTCAAGGTTTGTTTTATAATATTCTAGATAAAATAACCATTAGATAATCTCATGTTAATTATACTTTATTTATTTTATTCCTTTCGGTTTCATGGTTAATTATTTATAGAAATTTAATTCATTAAATAAATTAATTAACAAGATTTCAAGATAGAAGTAAAATAAATATTATAATATTTGTAAACTTTATCTAGACATAGTAAATCACTTAAGTAAAATACACTTAATATTAACCATAATTTGATAATATAAAAATTTATAGTTTACATATAAAGATAAGAATCCCTCAATTAAAATATTAAGTTGATATTGTCTTCCACTACTTGGGTAGAAATCAAAATAGTGTTCAAAGTGATTGACCAACCTCTATTTTGATGATTTAAATTATCTAGGAATCTCTATCTTAATTTTTTGGTCAACTTGACCTAGCTTGTATTAAGGGTTGATCACCTCCAAGAGACTTAGTGAAACTAGGTAACAAAGTTTTGAGGAAATCATAATCTAGAATTTTAGGATTGGGGATTACATTCAATGGATGAAGGAGATATGGGTTAATATATTGGAAAAGAAACACCTACCTAATAAATTTGAGTATCATGATAGACCTCAATATTCATTATGAGAAGGTACTTATGGATACTTACCACAAGGATATTAGTGCCACAATATATTTCAAAACTAATGGTGAGGAATATTGTGTTTTGATAAAATATCAAGAGATTAATAAATTAAATTCAATTTAGTATCTAAATTATAATCTAGATAAAGAACTATATTTATTCAATTATTTATCATAGAAATAGAAAATCAAAAAACTTTTACAATATCAGTATGATTAATTCTAGAGAAGGATAACCTTTTTACAGGGTCTAATTTATATGAATGGTATAGACACCTATAGGTTATACTACACCATAAACATAAATTATATCTGATGAAAAATCCTATTCTAGAGGAACCTAGAAAAGAGTCTAGTGAGGAATAATTTTCTCTCTATATGAAACATTTGGATGATGCTACAAATGTCTAATGTTTAATGTTATCTTCTATGTCCAGTGATATTTTAAAGAACTGTGAGGATATGGATGTGTATAGAATCATGTATCACATTTAGGATATATATCAAGATAAGGCATAATAAGATAGATTTGATATCTATAATGAACTATTTACATGAAATATTATAGATTTGGTGCCTGTTGGGCCTTACATAGTCATGATGATTGGATATATTGAGAGATTAGTAGACATCTTGGGATTTATGATCCCTAAAGAAATGCACAAAAAAATCATTTTATCTTCACTACATAAAGGTTTTTCAGGTTTTATTATTATTTATAATATGATATATAGTGAGAATAATATTTCATAACTCCTTACTATTATTCACAGAGTTGATAAATACATGTTTCATGAAAATCTAGTAGTCTTTATGGTGAAAAAGAAATGAAAGAACAATTAAAAGACGCCCAAGACTCATACTAATCTAAGGATACTAAGCACCATCCTTCCAAGAAAAGTAATATCCAAATATAGGTAAAAGAAAAGGATGTGGTATACTTTTCATTTTTCAAACCGGGCCACTAAAAGAATATTTGTACCTGGTTAAAGTTGAAAGGGAAAATTTTAGGTTCATTCATTGTTTATTAAAATCTTTATATATCTACACATGGAGTATTAGATACAAATTTTGGCTCTTGCATATATATTCAAATATATAAACCATGTATATTTCAAAATGTTTCTAGATGATAGGTAGATTTGTGGGATACCAATGGTGTGAGGATGGCTACTCTATCCATTAGATACTACCACCTTTTATTTCCAAATGGGGTGGTATTAGTTTTAAAATATTGTAATTATGTACCAACTACTAGTAATACATAATTTCTGAATATTTATTTGATTAAGATGGTTTTATCTTTATGTTCATAAAATAAATTTTTTTTCTTTTACAAAGAAAACATATGTTATGGTATGATGCATTTAGATAATGGTATTCATGTATTAAATTATGAAAACTAAGCATTGAAAATTGATAAAGAATAAATTTTGCATGAATCATTTCACACAAATCTGTGGAATCATTGTCTTAGTCATATAAATTATAATCATATGGAAAGGATAAATCTAGATGGTTACTTAGTCTCTTTTAATCTAAAACCCCATGACATATGTCACACTTGTTTACACAGAAAATTTCCCAAGAAACCTTTTGTTGGAAAAGGTGAAAAATCTACAAAGAATATATAATTGGTACACATTGACGTCTGCAAACCATTTTTAGGAGTTATAGGTGGGTATTCTTAATTAATTACTTTTACTGATGACTTGATTAGATATGGATATTTCTACCTAATGATGTATAAGTCAAAATATTTTGAAAAATTCAAATAATTCAAAAATGATATAGATAATAAACTTGGTAGGAAGATAAATAAACATTTATTTGATTGGTGAAGTTAATATATTAACCAATAATTTATAAACTTTCTATGGTAATGTGGGATCTGACCTCAACTCACTCCTCCTTATATAACATAGTGAAATGGTGTTAGTGAAAAGAGGAACTATGCCTTTCTAGACAAGGTAAGGTCAATGAGTAGCCATGAAAATATTCCATTATCCTTTTAGAGATATGTATTACATGCGGTAACAAAAAATATATATCAAGTACCAAATAAGGTGTAAAATGTGATACCATATGAGTTAATGTATGGAAAGAAAAAAATCACATACTTTTGAATGGGGTTTTGAGAAATTTGTTAAGGTCATATCTGGAAACAAACTAGAACCCCAAGGTTCAAAGTGTATCTTTATAGGGTATCTTAAGGAAACATGGGGACATTATCTATAAAACCCCTTAAATAAAGAAGATTATTTTCAGAAGATAGCCCATTTTTCTTGAGAGGTATCACATCCTCAATATGGATAGTGGGAGAAATATTAGCTTTGATAAAGTTGATGCTCAAGATACACAAGAGTTTTTACATGAACAAGATTCATAGGTCCTTATAGAAGGTGTTATTCCAGAAACAAAAGTAATGCATAAGATTACTAGATAGGTTGGAGAACCAAAATGATATGGATTTCTAGTCACTAGAGATGGTGAATCATTATTAGTTAACAATAATGATCCTATTTTCTACAAGGAGGTAGTGAAGATATTATAATCTTCAAGATGGTAAGAAGCCATAAAATATTTGATGGATTCCATGTATCAGAAACAAGTCTTGGTTTGGGTTGATCCACCAGTAGATGTGAATCCCATTAGTTGAAAATGGGTATTCAAGATAAAAATGGACATGGAAGGTAATGTAAGTACCTATAAAGAATGTGTAGTGGATAAAGGGTTTAATTAGTGTTAAGTAATTGAATACAATGAAAACTTTTCTCTAGTTTATATGTTTAATTATAATGGAATTATATTTTACATGTCATCTTTACATGACTATGAAATTTTTAATATTGTTGTCAAAATGGATTTCATTAATGGAAACCTTTAAGAAGATATCTATATGACACAACTTTAAGGGTTTGTGACTCCAAAAATGATAATAATATTTTCAAGTTATAGAGGTCTATTTATGGGTTAAAGAAAGCATATAATTCATTGAAAATTTGGTTTGATTAAGTCATAAGATAATTTGGTTTCCTAAAGAAAATTTGTGATCCATGTGTTTATAAGTGGTTTTATAGGATTGTGGTCACATTCCTAGTAGTATGTTTTGATGGAATATTACTTATTGGAAATGATATACCAATATTATAGTCAATTAAGAACTAGTTAAATAAGTGTTTTTCCATGAAGTACATAGTTTAAGTTGAATATATCCTTGTAATCAAGATCACTCATGATAGATCCAAAATCCTTCTTAGACTAAGTCAAAGTACATAAATTGACTAGATACCAAAGAGATTTGCATGTAATAATCCAAGAGGGTATTGGTTCCAGTGTCATGTGGTATACATTTTTCCAATAAAATTTGTTCTCATACACAATAGGAGAGAGGTATAATTAGTAGGATCCCATATTCATATTAGATAGGATCTATTATGTATGCTATGTTATGTACTAGGATTGATTTTGCCTATGATTTGAGCATGGTAGGTAGATATCAAACTAATATAGGTGAACAATGTTGGTATATTATTAAGGTAATACTTAAGTATATTAGGTGTACTAAATAAATGTTCTTGGTATATATAGGATATTAGGAACTATTCATAAGAGTTTATATTGATTCTAGGTTCTAAAAAATCATAACAATTTGAAGTCATGGTTAGGATATTTATTCAATCTCAATGGAGGAGATGTGAGCTAGAAGTGTTCAAAGCATCTAGTTATCACAAATTCTATAGTTGAGTCTGAGTATATAATGTTTTCTAACATATCCAAATAAACTATTTATATTAAAAAAATTAAGTTATTGATGTAGTTCCTAGTAGTAGAGATCCTATTACATTGTAATGTGATAACACTACAGTGGTGGATCTCAAAAAGGATCCAAGGTCACATCAATAAAAAATAATATACTCTAAAAATATCACCTCTTGAGGGATATTTCTCAAAGGGGTGAAGTTTTTGTGATCATATTTTCCATGTATGAAAACATGGTAGACATCTTGACTAAATAATTTTCTAAGTAAAATCATTAACATCATGTGAGAGATAGCGTACTGATGGTTGATAGCAGTTGCATCTAGTGAAAATGGGATTTGGTTGAAGTTAGATTCCAAGAAAAAAATTATAATTAATTTATGATTTCTATTATTCATGTATTTTAATATTTATAAAATATATTATCACATCATGATTGTTCTTGTTTGTGACATATTATGTTATAATGTCTTAAGTATAATTTTGACATTGAAAGGTCATAGAAGTTCCCCTATATGATAAGAACTTAGATGTTCCACAATAGTATTCTTAAATATAATTTCCATAGAAGGATTATATAATTTTAAATGATACAAATGATATGGCCTATTAAAGTTAGATACTTATAGGACTTTTAGACACTTTATCATGATGTGTGCCCTTGGTAATCTCAAGTGCAGAAGATTATGAGAACATAACCCTATAATAGGAAAACTAAATTTATACATTCCATTGGATATTAATATATATATATATGGACATGTGTAATGATCCATAGACTTTAATATTATTATTAATACATGTCCTAAGTCATGCACTTTGATGTATTGATGAAAATTGGGATGGCATACGGTTGTAGTGAGGTAGGATATATTGGGTGTGTCACAAGTGATGTTGTATTAATGAATAATGTGAGAAATGATTTATCCCTATTGTTATTTAATAAAATTAGATATCTCAGGCCCTTTGAAGGGAATTAAACTACGTAATAAGTCTATGACCATAGTGGTCGTGTTGAAAATTTCATTTTTGGAAATTCAAAGAAAGATATATCGAGCATATAGGTTGATGAAACCCGAATAAAAACTATTTGATTATAGATATAAAGATAATTGGATTATATTACACAGTTTTTGTTCATATGAGGTAATATGTCATTGTGACATTAAATTCTTTCTCTATGGGATCCTTCGAATGTTTTTAGATGTTATCTTTGGACATTAGATAGTGTAGCCTAATGCCAATGAGAAAGGGGAATCTGGGGTCATACACTAAGTGTATCTAGAACATCTTAAATTCTATAAGAATTTAACATGTTGGATAAATATTATTCTTGTATATGGTTTACTAATTATTAATTTTAGTTTGATTGAAAATATTAAATCACAAGTTATTCAAGATAATATATATGTCACTTTAATATTAAATAAATATTTATTCACCAGGTAATTATTTATTTATTTATATTAATATAATTATTTATTTATTTTTGTTTATTCATAAGGTAAAAAATATTTATTTATTTAGTTATGTTAATATTTAATAAATATTTATTCACTAGTTTTGGTGAATATAATATCTATATATTTAATAGTGAAAAATGCAGTGGTATTAATTTAATTAAATAAATATTCATTATTAAATGACCAATAAATATTGAGGAGGATTGGCGGAATGAGTTTAATGGTCCTGTGAGAAATTTTATATTATATATTATTTTAATAATTTTTAATTTATTTATTCATGAAAATAATATTTAATTATTTGTGAGTTTATCACAAGTCATGTAAATAATAATAATAATAATAATAATATTTAGACATAGGGTTTTCTGAGAATTAAGAAAAATAATAATGGCCCTTATGAAACTATTTATTCTCTAACCCTGACATTATATAACATTTTGTTCTTAGAGAGGCACATTTTTTCATTGTCGAAAATGAGTTCTAGATATAATTCTATCAAACCCTAGGTAGCCTCCTCCATACACTTTGAAGAACATAGAGTAATTCTCCCCCTCCACTAGGGATAATTCCTTCTCCTTTAAAGAAATCATTTATGATCAACATCGATCATTACAAGCGATGGTTTCATTCATGCTAGAACCCAAATAATTATATGGTGACAATCATAGGTTGATAGTGTGCACGTGGATCATCACTAGAGGTAATTTATAATTTATTTCTTTAATGTAATGATTATAGGACAAGAGTGGTCTATTAGTTCATCACTGAAGAATGAATTCAATTTTAAGGTAATTTGTAATTAAAGTAATTAATTATAAATCACATGTAAAAATATATTATCTTTGTGGATTTATGGCACACAATTCTATCTAGTTAGAAGTTGAAATTCTAAAAAATTTAGTTAAAAATTTTGTTCGGCATAGGCCCAACTGCTTCTACTGTGCCCTAGAACCTTCCTATCCAAAACCCCATGGAACCCCTCATACTAGAGGCCCTTTCCCAGCCCTATCCTGAAGTGTCCAATCCAAAACCTTTTCTCATTTCACATCATAACTCAATACTTCCAACTAAGTATTTTTTTCAGTCTATCTCTCATGATTATCCTTGTAAATATTATTCCAGGTCATCAAATCAACCTTATGATCCTTACCTGGGTCTTATTCTATGCCTCCCTTAGGAGAGATCTCATCCCATAACTTAGAGGAAACACTACATTCATATATCATATTCCCAAAATTATGTCTCTATAGGCCTTTGGTAGTGATAAGGTCCCCATAATTATGTTCTATGTGCAAAAATACTCAAAATAGACTATTCATTGGTCCAATTCTATCTCCAGGGTGAGTAGACATGAACAACCCCACTGAGGGGAAATCATATTGCATGTATCATGCTATACATGGTGTATACATTCAATTCCACACTACGGGTGTGGATATTTTCCCTACTCAATTTATATTTACCAAATGCATAGTGTGTCTTAAGGGAACACATGACATGTAGGCTACATGGGGTACCAAGTCATGTACCATGGATCAAGACATGTTGTGCAACCGACATGGTGTGTACTTTCACATTCCATTTACCTCACACAAGGTGTGTCTTCATGTACTTATCCACACCCTTCGTTACATTAATTAACTACACAACATGTGTACTTGAACTACACATTGTTTGATTGGGATTTCCAGATGTCAACCCCTAGGGAACCTCCTGAAACCCCCATTACACCACAAATTTTTCCTCTATGGGCCTTAATCTATCCCCAATAGTCTAAATTTCATAATAAAAATTCAAAATAGATATTTAAATTGGGATTCAATGAAAATAAAATAATGGAAAACCTTGTGGAGAACCAAAAAATATTTGAAGTTAAATATACACTCCATGGTCATTTCATCCTAATCTAGCTTGGATCACCTCCTTGAATGAATCATGGAATGCCTCACCCTCTCCCTTGAGCTCTCAAAATTGACCAGTGAGGCTCTCCCCTCTCATGAACTAGTTCTAGACCACCCCTGATATGAGAACCTGAGCCTACCCGTGACATACTCGAGGTGCATTCCCAATCAACCCGAGAAAGAAACTAGTGCCAAGGAATCAAATTATATATAAGTGAATTATTTCACCTAATGGAATAAGTGAGGTATGAGATTTCTCCAAAATTCTTGGTATGACCACTCTTTATATATTAGATACATGTATTGTAAATAAACAGATATAAAATAAAATGGAAACCAAACATAGTACAAGAGAATAAGTATAACCCAATAATAAAATAAAACAATAAATAATTCCAACATCATACATGATCAACTATTAAAAAATTAAGAATAGTGGATGACATGGTAGGTACATAGAATATACCTAAATGAATATAATTAAACAAAAAATCATACTATCCAACTCCACTTTATGCCTTGAAAAACCCAGAACCCAGAAATTTAGACCATCCACTACATCCAAGTGGACCTATTAAACTTATATTATGATAGGCATGAGCACAAGTCCCAATATTTATTCCCAAAAAAACCACACATCATGCATTATCTTTAAAAAGTAAAACCATTTCATGCTAGTTTGAAAAACATTTAGAAAATATCTTTCCTCATGTGAGCATATGGGAACCAAATATCACATCTATTATAATTTATAAAATTTACATTTTTTTTCTTTAAATGAAAACCATCAATTTGAAAATATTTCCTCATATTATACCTATTTTATTAAACCAACCATTTTTAAATTCTATTTCAAAACAATTTTAAATAAGAAACATTATTTCATGTAAAATAGAATTGTAAAATAAAACTCACACTAATAAACAATAGAATAATCAAAATCCTCATGGGAACCTATGAGACTGGGGAGAAACTAGGAAACATATATATAACTACTATGATAAGAGATTGGTACTGAATATAAAACAACCCACCCTAACAATTAAAATTTACCTACCTGGCCTAACTGAGGGGGGAAATCCCATAAGAAAAATATAGTCTATCTTAGGGTAACAAGTTAGAGTATTATACTAAACTAGTAGAACATGTGTACTTAGATTTTATATATAATAAATCATGTCTTCCAATGACATATAAATGAAGGTGATCACATCAATTTTAACATGATAATCATAAAATAAGATCAACCTCACCTCTAAAAACCTTTCAAAAAAACACCCCCTTCTCTTTCATTGAGAATAAAAATGATGAGTACACACATTCCCTCTTTGAGGAAATCATTATATAGCTAATACCATTTCTATATTTCAAAACACAGTAGGGAAAATTTTCAAGGATTTCCTTTAAAAATATTTAATAAATGTTCCAACTATACCTTATAATAGAATTTGATAAATGAATATATAAAAAATCCAATCATCATAAAATCACCATATTCAAAGTAATGCAACACCCACCATTTAAAATAAATCACACCCTTATAATTCAAGATTTTCCTTTGAATGTTATTTATAGACCAAAACACATTTTATAATATTTAAATAACTTAATAAAGTCCATTCATTAATTTCCTTAAACATTTGGTGTGTGTGGTAGTTGATAAATAAATTTAAAGAATATATTTTGATAGAATAGATCTTCGCATTAAATGGAAACCAAGTCAAACCTAGTTTCCATTTTAAAAAGTTCTATACTAAAATATAATATTTTAATTTGGAATATAAAACATGAATTTAAAAAGTATAAATAATGGTTCTATAATTTAAATAATCATGTAATGGATAAAAGATACCTTAATAAAGTTGTATTCATAAATATAGATGATAATATGATACAATGAGGTCCAAAGTGGTGAAAATAAGAAAGAGGGACCCTAAAACTACAACCCCCCCCCCCCCATAAAATATTGATCCAACATAAACCCTGGGTCACTAAAACAATGATCATCCAATAAAATTTGATGAAATATGAAGGAATCAAGAGAGGAGGAGACAAAAAATGGATTTACCTTAATAAATAGACACTAAATCATAAAGAAATATCATCCATAGATAAAAGGGGAAAGGGAAATTGATTGGGAGGATCTACCTAGAGTCATTATAGATGAGTGATGAAGGATAGGGGTATTTGTGGTTAAATTCAAGGATGGGTGGAAAGATACTTTACAATTTAAAAGATTGGATAGGTCGTATGATTGTCGCATGGTTTGAAAAAACATGTGCCAACAATGTAAAACAACTTTTCTAAACTATAGAATATTTTTTTTGCTTTAACCTAATAGTATGTAACCCATGAGATAGATAAATATTTTTGAAAGGTAACCCCACACTTTCTCCCCTATCCATGCACTACCCATCCATACTAACTATGCATGTTCAAAAATTAATTGAGAAGTCCCTGTGTAAGGGAAACTCACACAAATTTCACTTTTCACCTTATAAAACCTATGGAATGGATATCCACATGGTTAGGAAAACCATGTGGTGACCTTGAACTCAAATCGTTCACATAAAAAACCTTCAAAAACATGAAAAATTCAAATGGGTTTAGCTTGAAAGTCATGGACAAGATCAACTATCAATAAATAAGTAAAATAATAATTGAAATCAAATTCAAGGTGTGAAATTTATCCCCACAATAATGCTTACTATCCCCAAAAATCCTTGAACCAAAAGTTTGATTCAATGTGGAATGGGGTTCAAATATCACATTATGGACACAATCTATGAAATATGAAGACCGACTAAAATTACTACCAATATTTAGGTATGTTATCCTTAATACAAAAATGGAAAAAAATAAAAAAACATCCAATTCTCTCTTCATAGTTCACTATAAAGGACCCTAAGAGATATCATCAAAATTCAATATAAATGAGAGTCACCTCACAAGAGGGAAAATATCAACTCCATAAATTACACTATAAAATCCAACATAACACCCCAAATCAAGGGGAATGGTGGAAAGAACTAGAAACACTCGATCTCCAGTCTTGAGGAAACATCCCAAGCACCACCATAATCAACCATAAATGATCTACCTTCAAGTGGGAGTGGTTGGGGAATAATTATAAAAATTATTCCCAACAATCCATCACCACCTAAGAAAAAGAAAAATAAGTACACAACCAGTCAATAAAGACTATAACCTCACAAATGGTTCATAGATGGTTGTATCCCCATCATAATATGAACTTCACTAACACAAAAAAAACTCTCAAAAAAGTCTACTAACTCCCAAAATCCAACCAAATAAAGATCACGAAAAAAGAATAAGGATACAAGAATATATATCATCAAGATTTAGAATTTACATAAAAAGAAAACATATCTAATAACTTCTGACTAATGTCACATTTAATAAGGAAACTCAAGATTCATTTGATGGGAGAAGACAATACATGGATTAAAAATAACTTAATCATGATAAAGTTATAATCCCAATAATCCCTAAAATAATAATTGATCACTAAATATAAACATATCCATAACGATCAGTATTCCATTAATAGAATTAAAAGGAAAACCTAAAGAGTCACACTAACCAAGAACCACATTATAAACACCATTAACTCTATCCTTGAATATAATAGAACCCAAACAAATAAAAATATCCATTCTAAAATAGAACTAAACCTAATAAATATAGGGAAGACATCCTATTGATCAATAAAAAAGAATAAAATTTCACTTTTCATTATAAACTTTATAAGAAGAAAAAGAAAAATATAACAATACATAAGCCTCAACAAGTCATACTTCCCAATTAAAATGAAATGAATTAAAATTAAACCAAAATAAAAGCCTAAGAATATAACTCACCAAACATAAAATCCTTTAACATTTAAACCCCATGAATTTAAAATCATGAGTTTAAAACTTGTTTCATAAAATTAAATACACCATAAAACCTTCTCCCTTAAAAATATCAAACCGGCCCTCTAAAGATTTTTTTCTTGCATAGAAAACCATATAAAAATATTTTCTAAAACTATACTTCCTATTTGAAATAATAACCTAAATTTCATTATTAAACTGTAAATATGTTCATTTAAAAACATTTTTCTAAAATCATTTTCAATCCAAGAAGAATCCAACATTAAATTTTAGAATTTCAACCTTCGAAATCATTCACATTTTGAGATGATTTGAGAAATATAAATGGATTTTATCATAAAAACCCCAAAGAAATTTATTTTTCAAAATATTTAACACAACACAATACATAGGCTTTCAAAGCATTTGAAGTTTAAAAAAAAGTTGATCCAAAATCAAATCTCACTCTATACCACAAAAATTTGAAAACTCCCCTTGAGTTTGTAAAATCCAATTCTATTTAAGATCAACAATTAAAACCTCATCACAATTATTAAATCAATTTAACCTCAATAACATCAATAACTTATATAAAACGTTAAAATCTATCCTAAATCAATCACAAGAAAGAGTACATCCACCTAAAACTCTAAATGATTTGGTTTAAATTTGGAAAATTTAACACTACACATGATTTAGCTGCATGGTATTGAAAAATATGTACAAATATGGAGAGTCCCACTACAAGATATATCAAGACTCGTCTATATTGCACATGCATAGTTTACCAAACCATGAACAGTAAGTCATGTAACCTAGAATCTTTTCCCAATTTCACCTTAGAAACCAAAAATTATCAAAAAAACCAAAACATTCTAAATAAAAGTCATAAAAACTCAAATAAAGACTAAACATCTCAAAAAATTTGATAACCAAACTCAATTTTAAGACATATCCATCTTTGAAAACCCTAGAAACTCAAGAGTTAAATGGGAAAAGTGTTGGTTGGATACTCATTCTCACTTACAACTTGTGTTTCAATAATCATAGTTATCTAATCCACCTCTACAAATAAAAATGGTTCCTTTAAACCTAGGCCCTCATAAGAACCTAGTCTTAGATACTTTTTATCACAAACCAACTCCAGGACACCCCTGATTTTGGCACCCAAGATGACCTATAACATACCTGAGGTGCATTCTTGGTCACCCCAGGCTAGAAAATAGTTTCAAGGAATCAATTTACATACGATGGGAATGATTTTTCTCAAATTAATAAATGAGGAATGAGATTACTCCCTAAATCCCATCATAAAAACTTTATATACCATAGATCCAGTTATAAAAAATAAGTAGATATAAAATGAAATAGAAGAAAAACACAACACATGAGAATAAAAATAACCTAATAAAAAAAATAAAAAAAAATATGTTCAACATCATACATGGAAAACAATAAAACAAAGCTAATAATGGAGACTGACATGGCTGATATATCTAATATATAAAAAATAAAATAATTAAACAAATTTTCTATTATCCATCACCAAGAAAAAGTGGGATAACTCCACTTGTCACCTCTAAAAAACCCAAACTAATAAATTGAGACCATCATCTATATCCAAGAGGACTTGATAAACCTGTAATATGATAGGATTGAGCACACAACCCAATGGGTATTCCAAAGAAACCACACCCAATGCATTCTATTTAAAATGGAAATCCATTTCATGGTAATTTGAAATACATTTAGAAAATATATTTTCTCATATGAACACATGGAAAACAAATATCACATCTATGAAAACTTTTAAAACTTACACTTCCTTTTATTTAAATGAAAACAATCACTTTGAAAACATTTCCTTGGATTACACATATTTTATTAAAATAATAATTTAGAAAATATATTTCAAATCCATTTTAAGGAAGAAAAATTATTTGAAGTAAAACAAAATGGTTAAATAAAACACACTATGGTGATATATAAAACAATCACAATCATCATGGGAACCTAAGAGCTCTGGGGGACTAGGACACATCTGTAGAACTACTATGATAATATATTGACATTGGATATCAAACAACCTACCCTAACACTAATAATTTTCCTACCTAGCCTAACCGAGAGGTATAATCCCATAATTATAACATAGTATATATTAGGTCCACTATTTAGAGTGTGATAATAAACTACTGTAGAATTTTTACCTAGATTTTACACCTAACTACCCATGGATTCCCATGACATAAAAATGAAGGTGAGAAAATCAATTATCACATTATAATATAATCAATCAATAAATAAATAAGAACAACCTCACCTCTTAACACCCATAATAGAAACATACCCTTCTATTTCATTGAGAATAATAGTGATCAATAAAAATATTCCCCCTTTGTGAAAATAATCATATAATTAATAGTATTTTAATCTTTTAAAACACACTAAGGGAATATTTAAAGGGAAACCTTTTAAAACATTTAACCAAATTTCCTATTGGTACATCAAATACCATTTGATAAACCAATCAATAAAATATCCCTTGAAAACTAAAATACTAAATCATCATAAAATAACAACATTAAAAGTAACCTTACAACCATTCTTTAAAATCCAAACACACCCTTAGAATTCAAGAGTTTCCTTTGAAAATTATTTTAAATAGAAAAAAACCTTTTATAATATTTAAATCCCTTAAAAATTCATTTGGTCATATCCTTAAACATTTGGTGTGGACAATAGTTAGCAAAAAAAATTAAAGAACCTGTTTTGATAAAAAAAACACACCACATTAAATGGAAACCAAGTGAAACTTGGATTCCATTTTAAAAAGGTTCATAGTCACATATAATATTTTTATTAATAATTTAAAACGTGAACTTAAAATTAAAGAAACCACAGTTTTATAATTTAAATAATTATGTAATTGATCAAGCTTGACTTAATCAGGTCTCCCTCACAAACTGAGATGATAATCCACTACAACAGAGTCCAAATAGGTATAGATAGGAAATAGAGACCCTAAAACAAAAAAACCCAATCAAAAATTGATACAACATAAACCCTAGGTCACTGAGACCAATCTAGGGAAATAAATTAATAAGTAATAAGAATGAATCAAGATAGGAGGATACAATAATGGATTTACCTAATGAAATCGTTACTAAAACATGATGAAATTACATCCATATAAAAAGGGATAGAGGAAAATTAGAGGGGAGGGGATTCTTAGAATAAAGTGAGTAAATTGATAAATGATATGATGGATTTAGGGTTATATCTAGGGAGGGTTTGATAGGTAATTTCCACTTATTAAGAGAGTGGGAGGATTTCATGTTTTCCACGTGGTTTTGTAGATAGTGCAATGACCATTCCAAATGACTATGCTAAATTATAGAATGGTTTTCATGGTTTCTCCTAACCATGTGAAACCTATGAGCTACACTAATAATGTGTAAAGGTAACACTACATAGTCTCCATAGTTATTCATTACATGTATAGACCAACCACTTTCATTAAAAATTGAATTGAGAAGGCCCTATATAAGGGTAACTCACACAGGTTGTACCGAGTAAATCGTGTGCCTCAATAACTCTATGGAAGGGTCATATTCATTGTTTGGAAAATGATGTGATGATAATACACACAAACTATGCACAAAAGAAAATTTTCAAAAAATTTAAAAATTAAAAATGGGTTCAACCTAAAAATCAGGGACAATATCAACAACCAATAAATAAACAAATAATAAGATAAATCAAGGTTGAGGTATAACAATTATCCCCATCATTATTCTTTATGCCCCAAAAAATCTTTGAATTAAAAGTTTTATTTAAGAAGGATCAAGGTTCAACTCCCATATTAAGAACATGATATGAGAAACATTAATACCAACTAAAATTACTAGCAAAATTTGGCTATGTTATCCTCCATAAAAAAATGGAACACACTACAAACATAAAATTATCTCATTACATATATCCACAAAAGACCCTAAGAGAGATTATAAAAAACTTGAAACAAATGGGAGGCACCTAAAAGGAGGAAAAAGGTTGAATTTATAAATTAAAACCTCAAAAACCAAGGAACACCCCATATTAAGGGGTGATATTGAAAGAACTAGAAACACTCAATTACCAATCCTGAGGAAATATCCCAAGAAATATCATGGTCAACCATAAATGATATATATTTTGGTGGGAGTGGTTAGGGATGAATCATAAAATTGATCCCCAACCACTCATCACCTCCTAACTATAAGAAAAAGAAGAACACACTTGGATAAATAATACTAGATCCTCACAAAAGGTTAATAAACGGTGGTCTACCCACCACAATAAGTAATTCATTAATGCACCATGTATTCATAACATCCACTTAATCCAAAAAACCAAGCAAATGGAGATCATAAAAAAGAATAAGGATCCAAAAAATATATATCATAAAGATTAATAAGTTACATAATAAGAAACCATCTTTAAGAGCTCAGGACTAATGTCACCTTTAATAAAGAAAGTCATGATAAACTATAAATGAGAATACAATACATGACTAAAAAAATTCATTAAACGTGAAAAGGATAGAATCCCACCAAATCATCAAAAGCACAATCAATTACTAAAAAAGATAATCTCTAGAATGATCAAAATTACATTAAGATAATTCAATAGAAAACCCAAATAGTCACTCCAACCAAGAACCAATTTAGAAACATCAACTACTCTAGGCTTGGATAAAAATAGACATCAAAAAAACACCATCACCATTTCAAATTAGAACTACACATAGGAATTTTAGGGAAGACATTCTACTAGTAAATACCACTCAAGAACACTACAATTTTCATTATAACCTTTCTACGATGAAAAAAACAAAATAGAACAATACATAAACCTTGAAAATACTTAATCCAAAATTCAAATGAAACAAGTCCAAATTAACCAAAATAAATTCCAATCAATAAAACTCACCCAACATAAAACCAATATAAAAATACCTCTTTCCATTTTAAAACATTCAAATTTTAAATCGCATGTTTAAAAATTTAGTCATAAAAGTAAATACTCCATAAAAAATATCCCTCCAAAAGAGAAAATCGTCCCCCAAAAGCTTTTCGTCTTGTTTGGAAAACCAAATGAAACTCTTTTTAAAAACTATCTTTATTTTTTGAAATACTACCCCAAGTTTCATTATTAAATCATTCATGACCATTTCAAATAAAATTACAGAACCATTTTCAATACAAGAAGAATTCACCTTTAAAGTTTAGAATTCGAACCTTTGAAATCATCAATAATTTCAAAATATTTGAGAAAACCAAATAGTTTTTATCATAAAACACCACATGGTTATATTTTTTAAATAAATATAACACAAAAAAATATAAAGGTTTTAAAAACATTTTATGTTCAAAAAAATTCCTCTAAAATAAAATCTCCATCTTTACCGAAAACATTTGAAAATTCCCCTTGAGTTTGTAAAATCCCATTCCATTTAAGATCACAAAAAAATATCATCATAATTATAAAATAAATTCAACCTAAATTATAAGGACCCAGCCTTAAAAAATTACTTAATCTTGAATTAAATGAATAATTCACATTGAGGATCTTTTCAGGTTTAGAGTTTTAGAGAATTAAGACATAACTATTACATCTCAAAAGTTACAAAGTAGACACTTCTACTCAGATTCCATTTTTTTCAAAAATAAAAACTCTTGATAAAAAAGTCATGTCCAGTTCCATGTTTTAGACATCATGAATTTCCTTGATCCCATCCTTGACCCTATTCCACATTATGTCCTTTGAAAAACATTTCAAAAACTTGGGATGAGCATAAAAAGCTCAGTAAGGAATACACAAAAAAGGAAACTATTAGTTTTTCCAAACAACAAGTAAACCATGAATACTTTAACATAAGTAATAATTTTTACATTTATGAAGTAGTAAATACTTTTCACAGAATAAAATATCACTACTTACCCGTTTGTAACCAAAAGATTACCCATATAAAGAATATATAACATATAAAGGTAACTTGGAACATAAACATACTTAAATGGAATAACCATACAGTCGACTTCTATACATGTAACTAAATGTAATAGTAATACGGACGACTTCCATACCCAATGCATTGGAGGTTATAACATAACCACCTATCCTAGTATTCATGACACCACCAGTCATTTGTTTTATTATGTAACCACCTGTCAAATGTCCAAGTACCATTATAAAATCATAAGACATAAAACAAATATAAAGGAAAGAAAACATTTCCACATTTCAATCACAATATATCACTTAAATATATTGACATAACAAATCCATTATCAAAACCATTTTCAATACCAAAATAAATAATATAGTATATGGTATTTATTTTCTTTTAAAAACATTACAGCTTTTTGAGGAATCCAAATATCAAATAATACTCATGGCGGCGGAAAGGTCGTTGTCATCGCGTACGTTAAAAGAAACATTCCTTTTTGTCATTTAGTAAAATTATTCATAGAAAAAGATTCCCTTTGAATGATATGAAAAGTCAAAGGTGTTTATACAGAATATAAAAGAAAGTCTTGTATTAAAACAAAATATTCCTCAATGAAAGGAGATTGAGACGAAGTCCCTTACCTCATGTCCGACTTGACTCGATCGTTATTTAATCTCCTGAATAATAAACTAAAGTTAATTTATACTTTCTTAAGAACCTTTTTTAAGTTTATTATCCCTTTTATATCCCTTATTTCCATGTTATAAACATTATTTAATCATTTAAGTTAATAAAGTTAGTTTTGTCGATATTTGGTACTTAAGTCAAAAATGGAATTCTTATAATTACATGTTGTTCTTGTGGTCAAAGGTTCATTATATCCAGAATGATATTCATGATTTAAATATCATATATATCATATATATCCAGCATATACATGTATTTATAATAATACATAACATTTAGAGGTAAGCAATGAAATGCACCGTTCATGGAGACGGTAAGTCGTACGTACGCATGAACGCTACTTCCATTTCTATTTCATATTTAAAGGAATTAAACATAATGATACATAGAAGTATTATAATTCTAGTATTTTATAATATTTATTATCATTAAACCTATCCTTTATACGTACCACATATGGTATGAACGAGTCATATCACTTTGAGGGGGGCGGTAGTCCACACTTCCTCAAATGAAATTATCGTGTTTACACATAATGGAAAACATAAAGGTTTGCTATATATAAAAAACAGAATCATATAGAAAACATAAGAATAATATATATCATATATAAATACAGTTACATCTTAATGTCCACCATGATAGGTGTTAAAAGAAGATTTAACAATCATCATTTCGTGAGGTAGTAATTCGCCATCCACAGAAACTGTATGTTATTTAACCTTTAGACGGGGTGTGTGTAAGTGTAGGTAGAATCCTTATCATAACAAAATACTATTATATTGAGGATACTAGTGTTATTATGGGATAAAATAATAAGAAGAAAGTGGTGAGTGAAGAAGGAAAATAAAAGGAAGAAACTCGAGAGAAGACATTACCTCTAAATCGGGTAACTCTTTTTGATTTGAGCCAAAGGCTTCCTTGGGAAGACTTATGCCCAAATTGAGGCTTCTAGGAGTAGTAGAAGGATTTGGAGAGATAATATGAGCAGGTTTTTGACGATCCAAGGGCTTGAGAGGTTTGGTTAAGTGGGTAGAGGTGGGGGCCTTTTATAAGGGGGGGGAGGGGAACTCTTGGAAAGTCATGAAATGTTACTTTATTATGAAATGATTTTCCGATTTTAAAGGTCCAAAAATGATATCTTTATAGGATAAGGTGATAATGGTTATAAATACACCCATACTATAGGTTTTATACAATTATAAGTCTTATATTTTACCTTAACTTTTTGTTTTATTTAAATCATTCATTAATGAGGTAATCACTGCATCATCATGGTGTCATAAATAAATTTATTTATTTAATGTCTAAATATTATAAAAAAAATACCATGATTTAGGAAATATTTTTATCTTTCCAATGAATATTCATAGTCTAAGATATCATTTATGTAAACAAAATTAAATTTTTTTTACTTAGGTGATACATACTTTGGTTATATTTCCCTTTCTTTAAAAATAATATGATAAAAGGTCACTATCACGCTAAAGTGATTTCATGGAGTCCCAAGGTTGGCACAAGGAATCCCATGGTCGGTCATGACTCAAAAAAGAAGATTTGGACACGTTTTGGGGTCATTTTATATTATTATGATAATATTTTATTAGCCTTTACTACCTGATTACTAATTAATCATGATAATTAAAGATAATTGCCGCTGTTACTATTCATAATGTCCAAAAACAAAAGAGTCTAAATTACATAATTGGGACCTTATGATTCTAAATATGGAATCCATTTTACCAAATTCCAAATACAGAAATTGTAGTAATTAATTTAAAAATAATTCATGTTGTCAAAACAAATAGTGTGTTTTTAAGAAACAATATCTATCAAAAGATTGACAATTGTTTATGTCCAATTTCAAAGTGAAATTAATTATAATGACCACCATTGGATTAAATGGTAAAAATATATTCTAATTACACTTTAAAACCAATTAAAAATATAATCTAACCATATAATTAAATCAGATGAAAAATCTGTTTTGAAGTAAAATGCAGTATTTTTCACTATTCATTAAAAAATGAACATTGTCATAAAAATACCAAAAATTTATCCAAAATAAATTTCAATGCCCCAATTATAAAGAATACGTTTATTTTGAAAAATAGAGCTTATAAAATTGTTGGAAGTTATATTTAAAAATGGTTTGACATCAAAAGGCGGTAAAACAATCTCTTAAAAATATTAGAGTATTCTATGCCTAAGATTGGATTTATTCTCATTTTAAGCCTCTAAAACACTATCTAATTCATAAATAGACATAGATATGAAAATATATTATTCTTTACTTACCTGGGATGTTACATCCTTCCCCCCTTTAAAAAATTGCATCCCCACAATTTATTTACTTATCGAATAAATGAGGGTATTTATCCCTCATTGCATTTTTGGATTCCCATGTTGCCTCTTGAACTATATGGTTTTTTCATAGAAATTTTATTTGATGAATCAACTTATACCACAATACTTGCTCCCTATGGTCAGGAATCTGGACCGGTTGTTCCTCATAAGATATATTCTCTTCCAGGTGAACTACATCTGGACTCAAAACATAAGATGGATCTAGAATGTACTTCCTTAACATTGAAACATGAAAAACATTGTGTACCTAGGACAAACTTGGAGGTAATTAAAATCTATATGAAACTGATCCAACCTTCTCCAGAATTTCATAAGGTCCAATGAACCTCGGACTCAGCTTTCCTTTCATTCCAAAACGCATCACACTTTTCCATGGAGAAACTTTGATAAAAACATGATCACCCACCTCAAAAGAAAGATCCTTCCTCCAGTTATTCGCATAACTTTTCTGCCGACTCTGAGATATTCTCATGTGCTTATGAATCAACTAAATATTTTTTTGCCATCTCTTATACCAATTCTGGTCCAATTAGCTTCCTTTCCCCAACTTCATCCTTAAAAGCTAGACTTCGACACCGTTTACCATATAATGCCTCAAATGGAGCCATCTGTATACTGGAATGAAAACTTTTATTATAAGAAAATTCAACCAAAGAAATATGTTGGTCCCAACTTCCCTATTAATCCATCGTGTAAGAACGTAATATATCCTCCAAGGTCTGAATTGTTCGTTCTGACTGCCCATCTGATTGAGTATGAAAAGGTGTACTCAAATTTAATTCAGTACCCAAAGACTTATGAAGGCCTTTTCAAAATTTAGAAGTAAACCTGGGATCATGATCAGATACAATGGAGAGGGGAACTCCATGTAACTTGACTATCTCTTTAACATACAACCAAGAAAGTTGATCTAGAGAGAATGTATCTCTAATAGGAAGAAAATGAGCAGATTTATTCAATCGATCAACAATAACCCATATTACATTATTACCTCGAGATGTCTTTGGTAATCCCCTAATGAAGTCCATGGATATATTTTCCCATTTCCACTATGGCACTGGTAAATAATGAAGTGTCCCTTTTGGTAATCGCCGCTCTGCTTTAACCTGCTGACAAGTCAAACACTTCACGGTAAAATCAGAAATATCTTTTTTCATTCCATCCCACCAGTAATACTCCTGTAGATCTCTGTACATATTAGTACTACCAGGATGAACTGAAAATGGGGAACTATGAGCCTCACATAACAACTCATTCTTCAACTATAAAAACAAGGTACACACAATCTCTTCCCAAATCTCAAAACACAATCATTATCAATGTTAAATTCAGGTAACATACCCTTATGAACCAGCTCTACCTTTTTCAGCAACTCACTGTCATGCTTCTGTGCTTGCTCAATTCTGTCTGATAGAGAAGATTTCACTGATACCTGAAACAAAATAGAAGAATTTCCCACACCAACAACTTCCAAACCAAAATTCATCAAATCCTTAACCAAAGGATCATGTTCCAAACGTAACATGGTTAATGAAGAATTAATTTTTTGACTCAAAGCATCATCCACTTTATTTGATTTTCTGGGATGTTAATGAATCGTGCAATCATAATACTTGATTAATTCTATCCATCCCCTCTATCTCATGTTCAATTCTTTCCGAGTGAATATATACTTTAAACTTTTTTTATCCGTATATATTTCACACTTCACATTATACAAATGATGCCTCCAAATTTTTAAAGCAAAAACAATAGTAGCTAATTCCAAATCATGTTTAGGGTAACTTATCTCATGAGTTTTCAAATGATGTGAAGCATAAGAAATTACTTGATCATTCTGTATTAGGACACAACCAAGTCCTTTCAACGAAGCATCACTGTAGATAACAAACTCACCATTTCTAGAAGGCAGTGCCAAAACTAGAGAATTCACAAATATTCTTTTAAATTCCTGAAAACAATCATTACATTATTTTGTCCAAATGAACCTAACACCTTTTCGAGTTAACTTAGTCATTGGAATAGATTATCGTGAAAAATTTTCAACAAACCTCCGGTAATAACCTTCCAAACCAAGAAAACTATGGATCTCGGTTATATTTGTGGGTCTTGGCCATTCTTCAACAACCATTTTTTTTCAGGATCAACAGTTATTCCATCTTTAGAAACAATGTGACCAAGGAAAGAAATTTGTTGTAACCAAAACTCACACTTGCTGAAGTTTTCATACAGTTTAGTTTCTTTTAAGGTTTTCAAGACAACCCTTAAATGACTTTTATGTTCCTCTTTACTTTTGGAATAAACCAAAATATCATCAATGAACACAACCACAAACTTATCCAAGAAGTCATGGAAAATTATATTCATTAGATCCATGAATACAGTAGGTGAATTGGTTAACCCAAAAGGTATAACTACAAATTCATAATGGCCATATCTAGTATGAAATGTGGTCATCGGAACGGCTGCTTCTTTTACTTTCAACTGATGGTACCCCGACCTCAAGTCAATCTTTGAAAAATACTAAGCTCCTTGGAGCTAATCAAAAAAATCATCGATATGAGGCAAAGGATACTTGTTCTTAATAGTGATGTTATTCAATGCTCTATAATCAATGCAAAGTCTCATTGAACCATATTTATTTTTAACAAACAAAACAGGAGCACCCCATGGTGATGTGCTAGGTCGAATGAAACCTTTATCTAATAACTCATGCAATTGCTTCTTTAACTCTAAAAGTTCAACTTGAGCCATTCGATAAGGGGGTTTTAAAAATGTCTTAGAATCAGGAACTAAGTCAATAGTAAATTCAACTTCCTGATCATGTATAATACCAGGAAACTCATCAGAAAAAACATCAAGATACTCATTTACCACTGGCACATCATTAATCTGAACAGTTCCTTTGTTTTCAACAATATGTTCAAGGTAAAATTAATTTCCATAGTTTACTAGTTTCTCAGCCTCTTGATATGTTATCAACAGTAAGGGTTCATTCTTGTACACAAACTGAAAGTCTTTTTGAAAAGAAAATTATTTAGCTCTACAGTCAATCTTATCATGGTAAACAGAGATCCAATCTATACCCAGGATAATATCAAACTCTACTAGAGGTAAAACAATAAGGTTTGTTAGAAGGTTCTTTCCATAGATAAGGATAGGAATATTCTTATAAATTCTTTTTGCCTCAATATTTCCCCCAGGTGTTTTTACCATAAGTTCAGGATTCATATCTTGAGATGGAATTCCCAATTTACTAGAAAACTTCTCAGAAATGAAATAATGTGTAGACCCTGAATCAAACAACATATTGGCATAATCTGAACAAACAAATAGTGTACCTGATACTACTTCATTCGATGGCCCAACATCTGCTGAAGTAGTTGCAAAGGGTTTCACCACCCCTTTCTGCTTGTAGTCTGGCTGCTTTCCCTCATTTGAGTTCTTCGTTAGACACTCATTTTCATAATGACCCATTTCATTACACTTAAAACATCTTACCGTTGGCTTTTCATTTCCTGCTTGACCATCTTCCTTATAATTACGAGAAATATGACCAGACTTACCACACTGAAAGCACTTTCCAGACTTGGATAAAAATTCTCCAAGATGCATTTTACCACACTTATCACATGATGGATATTTGGTTTTCTTACCTCCAGACTACTTTGATGAATTATTTCCCTTTTTCTGCCAACTGTACCTCTTATTCTGTCATTTTTCAATGAACACATGATCATTGGAAAACTCCATTTCCACCTTCTCAGCACATCGAAAAATCTTTTCATAACTTTTGAACTCACAAGAAGCTAATGCCCTTAGAGATTTTGGCATTAATCCAGAGTAAAAATGATTGATTTTACTATCAAGGTCTCAGATAAAATTTGGAGCATACCTTTCCAATGAAGTGAAATTCTCTTCATAAGCAGCCACTGAGTCGTCCTCTTGCCTCAATTCCAATAATTTTTTTTCCATCCTAAGTCGAATAGCCTTAGGAAAATATTTCCCAAGGAACATACCTTCAAATTCATCCCAGTCAAGAGCATCAATCTCATCAGCATACCTGATATTTTTAACCATCGACCACCACTGATCTGCTTCACCCTCCAAATGGTAAATAGCAGGACTTACCTTTTGATTGTCTGAACACCCCATGACATCAAAAATCTTATCCAGTGCTTTAATCCACCCTTCAGCTAGAACAGGGTCATATGATCCTCTGAATGATGGGGGATGTTGCCTCATGAAATGTTCCACCACTAACGTGTTCCTCTGCAGTTGATCTGACTGATCTCGTGCCTGGATACCACCACCATTTATCACTTGAGTCAACTACGCCAATACTACAACAAACTGTTCAGTTCCAATTCCGACCATCTAAGGATACTGATTTGGAAGGTCATTTCCTTCTGTATGCATTCCTAGCACTGCTTCCCTGTTTCCTATGTGGAAAATCATTCTGAAAAAACATGTATTGGATGAAGCAACATGGTAATTTTCAAATTCTATATCATTTCAATTTGACCATAATGTAAAATAAATATTTTTGGATAATAATTTAATATAATTCTAACTCCTAAAGTTATCTAAACCGATCTTTGATAACAACTATAAGGACCTAGCTGTAAAACATTACTTAATCTTAAATTAAATGAATAATTCACATTGAGGATATTTTCAGGTTTATAGTTGTAGAGAATTATGCCATAACTGTTACATCTCAAAAGTTACAAAGTAGACACTTCTACTCAGATTCCATTTTTTTCATAAAATAAAACTCTTGATAAAAAATTCATGCCCAGTTCCATGTTTTAGACAGCATGACTTTACTTGATCCCATCCTTGACCCTATTCCACTTTATGTACTGTGAGAAACATTTCAAAAACTTGGGATGAGCATAAAAAGCTCAATAATGAATACACAAAGAAGGAAACTATTATTTTTTCAAAACAACAAGTAAACCATGAATACTTTAACATAAGTAGTAATTTTTACCTTTATGAAGTAGTAAATACTCTTCACTTAATAAAAGATCACTACTTACCCATTTGTAACCAAAATATTACCCATATAAAGAACACATAACATATAAAGGTAACTTGGAACATAAACATACTTAAATGGAATAACCATACGGTCGAATTCCACACATGTCACTAAATGGAATAGTCATTCGGCCGACTTCCATACCCAATGAATTGGAGGTTATAATGTAACCACCCATCCTGGTATTCACGGCACTACTCGTCATTTGGTTTATTACATAACCACCCATCAAATGTCCAAGTACCATTATAAAATCATAAGACATAAAACAAATATAAAGGAAAGAAAACATTTCCACATTTCAATCACAATATATCACTTAAATATATTGACATAAAAAATCCATTATCAAAACGATTTTCAGTAACAAAATACATAATATATTATACGGTATTTATTTTATTTTAAAAACATTATGGCTTGTTGAGGAAGCCAAAGATCAAATAATACTCGCGGAGGCAGAAAGGTCGTTGTCACCGCGTACGTTAAAAGAAACATTCTTTTTTGTCATTTAGTAAAACACTTCATAGAAAAAGATTCCCCTTGAATGAAATGAAAATTAAAAGGTTTTTATTCAGTGTATAAAAGAAAGTCTTGTATTAAAACAAAATATGACTCAATGAAAAGAGGTTGAGACGAAGTCCTTTACCTCGTGTTCGACTTGACTCGATCGTTCTTTAATCCCCTGAATAATAAACTAAAGTTAATTTATAATTTCTTAAGAACATTTTTTAAGTTTATTATCCCTTTTATATCACTTATTTCCATGTTATAAACATTATGAAATCATTTAAGTTAATAATGTTCATTTTGTCGATATTTGGTACTTAAGTCAAAAATGGACTTCTTATAATTTCATGTTGTTCATGTGGTCAAAGGATCATAATATCCAGAATGATATTCATTATTTGGATATCATATATATCATATATATCCAACATATACATGTATTTATAATAGTACATAACATTTATAGGTAAGAAATTAAATGCATCGTTCATGGAGACGGTAAGTCGTACGTACGTGTGAACGCTACTTCCATTTCTATTTCATATTTAATGGAATTAAAACATAATGATACATAATATTATTATAATTTCAATATTTTATCATATATAATATCATTAAACCTATCCTTTATACGTACCACATATGGTATGAATGAGTCATATCACTTTGAGGGAGCGGTAGTCCGCACTTCCTCAAATGAAATTATTGTGTTTACACATAATGGAAACCATAAAGGTTTGCTATATATAAAAAATAGAAGCATAAAGAAAACATAAGAATAATATATGTCATATATAAATATAGTGAAATCTTAATGGCCACCATGATAAGTGTTAAAAGAAGATTGAACAATCATCGTTTCGTGAGGCAGTAATTCGTCATCCACAGAAACAGTATGTTCTTTAACCATTAGACGGGGGTGTGTGTGAGTGTAGGTATAATACTTATCATAACAACATCCTAGTATATTGAGGATACTGTTGTTATTATGGGATCAAATAATAAAATGATAGTGGTGAGTTAATAAGGAAAATAAAAGGAAGAAACTCGAGAGAAGGCATTGCCTCTAAATCTGGTATGTAACACCCCGAGCTTCCACGATACTCTTCTCATTCAATAATGCAATAGCTTGCATTGTACGCAACTTCGAGTTCTAAAACACCACGACTAATCAAAGTAGTCATTATGAATAGTAATAACCACTTTTTAAAATTATAGAAATTTTATATTTCAAAATGGAATTCATTTTTGTATTCGTAATATCAAAATTATCCAAAGTTGAATTTTTTGTAATTTTCTAAGAACTTCCAATTTTTTTGAATAGTGAAAATTACTTAAAAACAACTTTTTTAATCAAAATAATTTATAGTGATAAATTATACTATTTATTGGTTTTAAAGTATAATTAGAATATATTTTTACCATTTTATCCAATGGTGGTCATTAGAATTAATTTAACATTCAAATTGGATATAAACAATTGTCAATCTTTTGATATAAATTGTTTCTTAAAAACACGCTATTTGTTGTGACAGCGAGAATTAATTATAAAATAAATTAATTAAACATATATGTTTGGAATTTTGTAAAATAGACATCATTTTTGAATTTGGAATATCAATTATAGTTTAGGGTGAAATTTTGGCCTTATTCTGAAAAACTTCAATTTTTGATGAATAGTGAAACCACTAAGTGGTTGTTAAAAACTGATTTTTCGTTAAAATGAAATATTGCCACTTCTGTGATTTGATTTTCAAAAATCCGACATACATGATTGTCATTAAGAAGTAAAATTTGGTTCAATGAGATTAAAATAATTTTTTGGTGAATAGTAGCTTTTAAGTTCTTAATCACGATTAGTGGTAATTAGTGTAGTTTAAGGTAAAAATAATGTTTTAATAATATGACATGAGATTGACACTTGTCCTACTCCTATTGGATGAGTCATGGCCGACCAAGAAAACCCATGGGTCAACTTGGGGACCCCATGGAGCCACTTTGGTTGGAAAATGACATTAATATTTATTTATTTAATGTTAAAATTAAATTCACACAAACATGAGTTGTTTTACTAAAATAGTTTTTAAGTGGGGTTACACAAGTCCAAAGTTTGACTATAAATATTCATTAGAAAGCTAAAATGATTTCCTAAATCATAGTATTTTTTTATAATTTTTAGACATTAAATAAATTAAATTATTTATGACATCATGATTATGCAGCGATGACCTCATTATTTAACGATTTTAATAAAATGAAAAGATAATGTAAAATCCAAGGCCTACACTTGTCCAAAGACTATTGGATGGGTATATTTCGAACCCTTATCACCTTAGTCACGAATTATATAAGTGTGGGACCTTTAGAATCCGAAAAGCATTGTATAATAATGTAACATTTCAATCTTTTCAAAAGAGTCCCTCCTCTCCTCTTATAAAAGGCCCCCACCTCTACCACCTTATTGACACTTTCAAGCCTTTTGGTTCGGCCAACCTCTGCCAAAATACTCTCCCAACTTCTCTCCCTTCATCCTAGAAGCTTTACTTTAGTCAGAAAGCCATCCTAAGGAGTCCTTTTGATCAAATCAAAAGAAGAACCCGAAGAAGAGGAGGTTAACCTACCCCAACCAAGGAAACGTACAAGGTAAGGGTTTACTTCACAACCTCTTCATTATCCAAGGTTTTTTATACATAATTATCTATTGGGACCTCGTTATCATCCACATCCATGTTTCTTAAAAATGTCTTTCAAAACATTTTTACTATTAAATGGAAAATGGGTTAAAGTCATTTATACCCTTATACGTTTTTGAAAGGAATCTTACCGTCGTTTTCCAAACAATGTACTTTTTGACCTTTTTGACAAATTTAAGGTAAGAATGTTTTTTTAACTTATACGGAGGGTGCGGCTATTTTCCGCCATTATAACTTCGTCGAAGCTTCCCTTACAAGCTTATAAGAATATTTTCAAGGTAAATGAATTATTTTATAATTATGGGACTTTTAAATGATTTCAAAAAAGAGAGAGATATTTCTCTCAAATAGCATTGATTTCATCCATGTCAACATCCATTGATGGGTTTTAAGTTTAATTGAAATTGATTTATGATACAAAACTTCCATTGAACATTTTGTGAAATATTTGACTGTGGATGTGTTATTTTTATACCATCCATAGTTTATGGAGAAATTGTTGACATTTCGTATGGTAGTTTTAATACGAATATTTATGTTATGTTTAAACCTATTCATATGAGGAATGTATTGGACTTAATAAGTGACGGGTGGAGCCCGCTAGAGCTCCTCGATGCATCGGTAGGTCTCATGAGACAACTAGACGTGGAATTGGCTGAGGCCCTTTCCCAATTTGATTTATGGTTTTGGCCGAGGCCTTAATCATTTTAGACATCTTGGCCGAGGCCTTGACAAAATGTTTCAGAATGTCTGGCATTATACATTCCCTCATTATGAAAGTGGTTATTGATATTGCATGTGATTATTCGACCGGTAGAATATCAATGTGAGTAAGTAAATGGCATTATTTAATTTTATTTTTGCCATATTATTCTGAAGTTCAAGTTTAAAAAGGCTTTTGTTTTAGTTATACATTGCCTTAAATGTTAATGTTTATTTATGAAAGCTTCTGCAATATTGTTATCCTTACTGTGCATCTGAGCTCACCCCTTTCAATGTTTTAATATTTTCCAGGATGTGAAGAAGTATTTTATGAATGAACTGCAGGGATTGTCAGAAGAGGATATGAGTGTGGACTATGGAGACTTTGTTATTGTAGTTTTTCACTTTTTGATGTAATTTAACGTTTACGAATGTATCTAGTGTTTCCAAGGCTACTAAACTAATCGGTCTTTCGAGACTTGATCTTTTGTGATCATGCCAATGTTACGAAGTAATGCACCGACTCTGGGTAGCTGGGGTCGGGGTGTTACAGTTGGTATCAAAGGCAGTTTAGTACTAACCTTGGAAGCTAGATTTAGACAAACTCTGATTAGAGCACGTAGACCTAAGATAGACTTTTAGGATTAGTATAGAAGAACTTACTAGAATTTTGTTATTGTAGAGATTTTGTGAGTTTTCCGAGCAATACATCCCTGTCTGGATACGAGCAGGTAGAGGCGGCTCTGGAACAGATGTACCTAGGGGTAAAACCTGAAAACACCGCTTTGATCTAGACTCGAACGGGAACTGGTGCATGACAACGGGTCTTGCTGCACTCTTGGTTACGACACTCCCGGGGGATATACTTAGGATAATTCTCATTTTCTTTACAAACCACTATGAATGGTTATGAGTATATACTTCCCCAAATAAAACCTTTTTATGATTATGGATTATATCCATAAATAGTTCAATTTATGTTAAGTATTTTACAAGTATGGAATTATGTATTTTGATTCATAAACTAATCTAGTTTATGGAATTGTTTAGAAATGGCGCCTAGTGGAAGGAATGGAAACCGTATCAATGCATGCACTCCGTGTAGGGATTGCCCTCCTGCTCAAGATAATTATGGTGGAGCTAGTGATACAACTAGGGCTGATCAGCTTCTTACCATACTGGGACAACTCACTCAAGTTATGAATAATAACCTTACTCGTATGGATCACCCTAATCCACAACGTGGAGGATCAATGTTAGACCGCTTCATGAGGCAACAACCACCAACATTTAATGGGGGTACAAATCTGTTAGTAGCTGAGCAATGGATAAACTCCTTAGAGAAAATATTCCATGCTTTGGGGGGTAGCGAAAGGGAGAAGGTTGTCATGGCAGTTTACCGCCTCACTGGAGATTCCGATCAGTGGTGGTCGCTGATTCAAAACACAAAGGAAGATGATGACGTATCGAATATGGAATGGAGGGAGTTCATAGATCTTTTCTTAGAAAAATACTTTCCTCGTGACCATCGAGCAGATATGGAAAGGCAATTTCTGAGTCTGAGGCAGAAGGAGGATGAGAATGTCGCAAAGTATGAGCCTAACTTTACAAGGTTAGCGAGGCATTCTACCGATTATATACGTAACCCAAGGAGTAATATTGATCGTTTCTTTGATGGGTTAAAACCATTTCTCCGTCGAGATTTAGTATCACAATCCTTCTCATCATACGAAGATATTGTCTCGTGTGCTATCAAGACAGAAAAGGAATTCTCTAAGTCTAATGACAACAAAGTAAAGCAAGAGAAGAAGAGAACGGTGGAACAAGAGACAGATAAAGGGAAAAGGGGAAAGAAGGATTTTCCATTATGTGATAATTGTGGGAAGAATCACCCTGGTACTTGCCTAAAAGGAATGAGAGTTTGTTATAAATGTGGAGAAAAGGGTCACCAGGCTCGTGATTGTAAGGGAAAGAAAGAGGCTATCAAAGTTGAATGCTACAATTGTAGAGAAATGGGTCATTTTGCAAATGAATGTCCTAAGCGTCAGGGAAACTTACCTCAGAAAAGGCCAAGGGATCAAGGAAAATATTATGTTGTTACTACAGTTGAAGCAGAATAACTAATGTATTGGTGCTTTTGGACTCATGGATTATATTCTGGTTATTAGAATAATGTGATATATATATATAATAATTGTACTGCAGTACTTGTTGATTTCAGTAATGTTTTAATATGATGAAGGTAATTATATTTTTTTAGTATGTGACAATAAGAGAAACTTTACTTTGTTTGGGGAATCTGATAAATTGATTTTGGAATTAAGAGGCCTTTTAGAGAAAGTCTGGACAGAGGTATTTTGGATAACTATAAAGGTTGGAGTGGATTAAGTTGATCCTTGGATAGTATTGTTTAAGGTTAAAAAATTTATGAAGATTATTTTTGGAATATTATAATACTATAGTTTTAGGAAAAGGACAACCTGCAAGGTGGGGTATAACCCGTCGCGTCGGACAAAGCTGCAGGAATCGAACCCACAACCATAGTGAGACGGGCCTTTATTTCCTACCACTAGCCTACAGGAAGTCCCTGGTTATTAAAAAATAATTTTACTAATCTAAATGGTATGTGTTAACATTTGGAACCTTATACAATTAGGATAAGTGTCATATTTTTGAGTTCTATTATCTTTTTGAGTGAAAGATGAGTTGAAGGTTGAAACTCTAATTGTCAAGCATAAATATATATATACCTATCTCTTATTCAATGAATAAATTAATTCTTAAACTTTAGTAAAGGGTTATTAAAACAAATAAATGTGTTATCCTAATACCTTATGTCTTGTTGAACTGATGATATTTTAAATCAACATAGATTGAAGGCTTTGAGGCCCTCAATTTGACAGTTGATTGTGATTGATGACCTCAATCACTCCCTACAAATATTTACGTTTTTCCTCCAATTATATGTCTCTAATTTCCACCAATGTTCTCCTAATAGAGATCATAATTGGGTGGTGACTTTTTTATTTCCCTTTCCCTCTTATTAAGGCTAAATTTTATTAATCTTATTTCTGATGTGGGTTTTCCTCAAAGGTGTTTTCTCTTTTCAACCTTTTATTTTCAAAGAAAAATTTCAAATTGCGAGGACGCAATTTATTGAAGGAGGGGAGAACGTAACACCCCGAGCTTCCACAATACGCTTCTCATTCAATAATGCAATAGCTTGCATTGTACGCAACTTCGAGTTCTAAAACACCGCGACTAATCAAAGTAGTCGTTATGAATAGTAATAACCACTTTTTAAAATTATAGAAATTTTATATTTCAAAATGGAATTCATTTTTGTATTCGTAATATCGAAATTATCCAAAGTTGAATTTTTTGTAATTTTCTGAGAACTTCCAATTTTTTATGAATAGTGAAAATTACTTAAAAACAACTTTTTTAATCAAAATAATTTATAGTGATAAATTATAATATTTATTGGTTTTAAAGTATAATTACAATATATTTTTACCATTTTATCCAATGGTGGTCATTAGAATTAATTTAACATTGAAATTGGATATAAACAATTGCTAATCTTTTGATATAAATTGTTTCTTAAAAACACGCTATTTGTTGTGACAGCGGGAATTAATTATAAAATTAATTATTTCAACATATATGTTTGGAATTTTGTAAAATATACATCATTTTTGAATTCGGAATATCAATTATAGCTTAGGGTGAAATTTTGGCCGTATTCTGAAAAACTTCAATTTTTGATGAATAGTGAAACCATTAAGTGGTTGTTAAAAACTGATTTTTCGTTAAAATGAAATATTACCACTTCTGTGATTTGATTTTCAAAAATCCGACATACATGATTGTCATTAAGAAGTAAAATGTGGTTCAATGAGATTAAAATAATTTTTTGGTGAATAGTAACTTTTAAGTTCTTAATCACGATTAGAGGTAATTAGTGTAGTTTAAGGTAAAAATAATGTTTTAATAATATGAGATGAGCTTGACACTTGTCCTACTCCTATTGGATGAGTCATGGCCGACCAAGACAACCCATGGGTCAACTTGGGGACTCCATGGAGCCACTTTGGTTGGAAAATGACATTAATATATATTTATTTAATGTTAAAATTAAATTGACACAAACATGAGTTGTTTTACTAAAACAGTTTTTAAGTGGGGTTAAACAAGTCCAAAGTTTGACTATAAATATTCATTAGAAAGATAAAAAGATTTCCTACATCATAGTATTTTTTTTATAATTTTTAGACATTAAATAAATTAAATTATTTATGACATCATGATGATGCAGCGATGACCTCATTATTTAACGATTTTAATAAAATGAAAAGATAATGTAAAATCCAAGGCCTACACTTGTCCAAAGACTATTGGATGGGTAGATTTCGAACCCTTATCACCTTATCCATGAATTATATAAGTGTGGGACCTTTAGAATCCGAAAAGCATTGTATAATAATGTAACATTTCAATCTTTCCAAAAGAGCCCCTCCTCTCCTCTTATAAAAAGCCCCCACCTCTACCACCTTATTGACACTTTCAAGCCTTTTGGTTCGGCCAACCTCTGCCCAAATACTCTCCCAACTTCTCTCCCTTCATCCTAGAAGCTTTACTTTAGTCAGAAAGCCATCATAAGGAGTCCTTTTGATCAAATAAAAAGAAGAACCTGAAGAAGAGGAGGTTAACCTACCCCAACCAAGGAAACGTACAAGGTAAGGGTTTACTTCACAACCTCTTCATTATCCAAGGTTGTTTATACATAATTATCTACTGGGACCTCGTTATCATCCACATCCATGTTTCTTAAAAATGTCTTTCAAAACATTTTTACTATTAAATGAAAAATGGGTTAAAGTCATTTATACCCTTATACGTTTTTGAAAGGAATCTTACCGTCGTTTTCCAAACAATGTACTTTTTGACCTTTTTGACAAATTTAAGGTAAGAATGTTTTTTTAACTTATACGGAGGGTGCGGCTATTTTCCGCCATTATAACTTCGTCGAAGCTTCCCTTACAAGCTTATAAGAATATTTTCAAAGTAAATGAATTATTTTATAATTATGGGACTTTTAAATGATTTCAAAAAAGAGAGAGATATTTCTCTCAAATAGCTTTGATTTCATCCATGTCAACATCCATTGATGGGTTTTAAGTTTAATTGAAATTGATTTATGATACAAAACTTCCATTGAACATTTTGTGAAATATTTGACTGTGGATGTGTTATTTTTATACCATCCATAGTTTATGGAGAAATTGTTGACATTTCGTATGCTAGTTTTAATACGAATATTTATGTTATGTTTAAACCTATTCATATGAGGAATGTATTGGACTTAATAAGTGACGAGTGGAGCCCACTATAGCTCCTCGATGCATCGGTAGGTCTCATGAGACAACTAGACGTGGAATTGGCCGAGGCCCTTTCCCAATTTGATTTATGGTTTTGGCCGAGGCCTTAATCATTTTAGACATCTTGGATGAGGCCTTGACAAAATGTTTCAGAATGTCTGGCATTATACATTCCCTCATTATGAAAGTGGTTATTGATATTGCATGTGATTATTCGACCAGTAGAATATCCATGTGAGTAAGTAAATGGAATTATTTAATTTTATTTTTGCCATATTATGCTGAAGTTCAAGTTTAAAAAGGATTTTGTTTTAGTTATACATTGCCTTAAATGTTAATGTTTATTTATGAAAGCTTCTGCAATATTGTTATCCTTACTGAGCATCTGATCTCACCCCTTTCAATGTTTTAATATTTTCCAGGATGTGAAGAAGTATTTATGAATGAACTGCAGGGATTGTCAGAAGAGGATATGAGTGTGGACTATGGAGACTTTGTTATTGTAGTTTTTAACTTTTTGATGTAATGTAACGTTTACGAATGTATCTAGTGTTTCCAAGGCTACTAAACTAATCGGTCTTTCGAGACTTGATCTTTTTTGATCATGCCAATGTTACGAAGTAATGCACCGACTCTGGGTAGCTGGGGTCGGGGTGTTACAGTTGGTATCAAAGGCAGTTTAGTACTAACCTTGGAAGCTAGATTTAGACAAACTCTGATTAGAGCACGTAGACCTAAGATAGACTTTGAGGATTAGTATAGAAGAACTTCCTAGAATTTTGTTATTGTAGAGATTTTGTGAGTTTTCCGAGCAATACATCCCTGTCTGGATACGAGCAGGTAGAGGCGGCTCTGGCACAGATGTACCTAGGGGTAAAACCTGAAAACACCGCTTTGAGCTAGACTCGAACGGGAACTGGTGCACGACAACGGGCCTTGCTGCACTCTTGGTTACGACACTCCCGGGGGATATACTTAGGATAATTCTCATTTTCTTTACAAACCACTATGAACGGTTATGAGTATATACTTCCCCAAATAAAACCTTTTTATGATTATGGATTATATCCATAAATAGTTCAATTTATGTTAAGTATTTTACAAGTATGGAATTATGTATTTTGATTCATAAACTAATCTAGTTTATGGAATTGTTTAGAAATGGCACCTAGTGGAAGGAATGGAAACCGTATCAATGCACGCACTCCGTGTAGGGATTTCCCTCCTGCTCAAGATAATTATGGTGGATCTAGTGATACAACTAGGGCTGATCAGCTTCTTACCATACTGGGACAACTCACTCAAGTTATGAATAATAACCTTACTCGTACGGATCACCCTGATCCACAACGTGGCGGATCAATGTTAGACCGCTTCATGAGGCAACAACCACCAACATTTAATGGGGGTACAAATCCCTTAGTAGTTGAGCAATGGATAAACTCCTTAGAGAAAATATTCCATGCCTTGGGGAGTAGTGAAAGGGAGAAGGTTGTCATGGCAGTTTACCGCCTCACTGGAGATGCCGATCAGTGGTGGTCGCTGATTCAAAACACAAAGGAAGATGATGACGTATCGAATATGGAATGGAGGGAGTTCAAAGAGCTTTTCTTAGAAAAATACTTTCCTCGTGACCATCGAGCAGATATGGAAAGGCAATTTCTGAGTCTGAGGTAGAAGGAGGATGAGAATGTCGCAAAGTATGAGGCTAACTTTACAAGGTTAGCGAGGCATGCTGCCGATTATATACGTAACCCAAGGAGTAATATTGATCGTTTCTTTGATGGGTTAAAACCATTTCTCCGTCGAGCTTTAGTATCACAATCCTTCTCATCATACGAAGATATTGTCTCGTGTGCTATCAAGAAGGAAAAGGAATTCTCTAAGTCTAATGACAACAAAGTAAAGAAAGAGAAGAAGAGAACGGTGGAACAAGAGATAGATAAAGGGAAAAAGGGAAAGAAGGATTTTCCATTATGTGATAATTGTGGGAAGAATCACCCTGGTACTTGCCTAAAAGGAGTGGGAGTTTTTTATAAATGTGGAGAAAAGGGTCACCAGGCTCGTGATTGCAAGGGAAAGAAAGAGGCTATCAAAGTTGAATGCTACAATTGTAGAGAAATGGGTCATTATGCAAATGAATGTCATAAGCGTCAGGGAAACTTACCTCAGAAAAGGCCAAGGGATCAAGGACAATCTTATTCTGTTACTACAGTTGAAGCAGAATAACTAATGTATTGGTGCTTTTGGACTTATGGATTATATTCTGGTTATTAGAATAATGTGATATATATATAAGAATTGTACTGCAGTACTTGTTGATTTCAGTAATGTTTTAATATGATGAAGGTAATTATATTTTTTAGTATGTGACAATAAGAGAAACTTTACTTTGTTTGGGGAATCTGATAAATTGATTTTGGAATTAAGAGACCTTTTAGAGAAAGTCTGGACAAAGGTATTTTGGATAACTATAAAGGTTGGAGTGGATTAAGTTAATCCTTGGATAGTATTGTTTAAGGTTAAAAAATTTATGAAGATTATTTTTGGAATATTATAATAATATAGTTTTAGGAAAAGGACAACCTGCAGGGTGGGGCATAACCCGTCACGTCGGACAAAGCTGCAGGAATCGAACCCACAACCATAGTGCGACAGGCCTTTATTTCCTACCACTAGCCTGCAGGAAGTCCCTGGTTATTACAAAGTAATTTTACTAATCTAAATGGTATGTGTTAACATTTGGAACCTTATACAATTAGGATAAGTGTAATATTTTTGAGTTCTATTATCTTTTTGAGTGAAAGATGAGTTGAAGGTTGAAACTCTAATTGTCAAGCATAAATATATATATACCTATCTCTTATTCAATGAATAAATTAATTCTTAAACTTTATTAAAGGGTTATTAAAACAAAAAAATGTGTTATCCTAATACCTTATGTCTTGTTGAACTGATGATATTTTAAATCAACATAGATTGAAGGCTTTGAGGCCCTCAATTTGACAGTTGATTGTGATTGATGACCTCAATCACTCCCTACAAATATTTACATTTTTCATCCAATTATATGTCTCTAATTGCCACCAATGTTCTCCTAATCGAGATCATAATTGGGTGGTGACTTTTTTATTTCCCTTTCCCTCTTATTAAGGCTAAATTTTATTAATCTTATTTCCGATGTGGGTTTTCCTCAAAGGTATTTTCTCTTTTCAACCTTTTATTTTCAAAGAAAAATTTCAAATTGCGAGGATGCAATTTATTGAAGGAGGGGAGAACGTAACACCCCGAGCTTCCACAATACGTTTCTCATTCAATAATGCAATAGCTTGCATTGTACGCAACTTCGAGTTCTAAAACACCGCGACTAATCAAAGTAGTCGTTATGAATAGTAATAAACACTTTTTAAAATTATAGAAATTTTATATTTCAAAATGGAATTCATTTTTGTATTCGTAATATCGAAATTATCCAAATTTGAATTTTTTGTAATTTTCTGAGAGCTTCGAATTTTTTATGAATAGTGAAAATTACTTAAAAACAACTTTTTTAATCAAAATAATTTATAGTGATAAATTATACTATTTATTGGTTTTAAAGTATAATTAGAATATATTTTTACCATTTTATCCAATGGTGGTCATTAGAATTAATTTAACATTGAAATTGGATATAAACAATTGCCAATCTTTTGATATAAATTGTTTCTTAAAAACACGCTATTTGTTGTGACAGCGGGAATTAATTATAAAATTAATTATTTCAACATATATGTTTGGAATTTTTTAAAATAGACATCATTTTTGAATTCGGAATATCAATTATAGCTTAGGGTGAAATTTTGGCCTTATTCTGAAAAACTTCAATTTTTTATGAATAGTGAAACCACTAAGTGGTTGTTAAAAACTGATTTTTCGTTAAAATGAAATATTACCACTTCTGTGATTTGATTTTCAAAAATCCGACATACATGATTGTCATTAAGAAGTAAAATGTGGTTTAATGAGATTAAAATAATTTTTTGGTGAATAGTAACTTTTAAGTTCTTAATCACGATTAGAGGTAATTAGTGTAGTTTAAGGTAAAATTAATGTTTTAATAATATGAGATGAGCTTGACACTTGTCCTACTCCTATTGGATGAGTCATGGCCGACCAAGACAACCCATGGGTCAACTTGGGGACCCCATGGAGCCACTTTGGTTGGAAAATGACATTAATATATATTTATTTAATGCTAAAATTAAATTGACACAAACATGAGTTGTTTTACTAAAACAGTTTTTAAGTGGGGTTACACAAGTCCAAAGTTTGACTATAAATATTAATTAGAAAGCTAAAAATATTTCCTACATCATATTATTTTTTTTATAATTTTTAGACATTAAATAAATTAAATTATTTATGACATCATGATGATGCAGCGATGACCTCATTATTTAACGATTTTAATAAAATGAAAAGATAATGTAACATCCAAGGCCTACACTTGTCCAAAGACTATTGGATGGGTATATTTCAAACCCTTATCACCTTATCCACGAATTATATAAGTGTGGGACCTTTAGAATCCGAAAAGCATTGTATAATAATGTAAAATTTCAATCTTTCCGAAAGAGCCCCTCCTCTCCTCTTATAAAAGGCCCCCACCTCTACCACCTTATTGACACTTTCAAGCCTTTTGGTTCGGCCAACCTCTGCCCAAATACTCTCCCAACTTCTCTCCCTTCATCCTAGAAGCTTTACTTTAGTCAAAAAGCCATTCTAAGGAGTCCTTTTGATCAAATCAAAAGAAGAACCCGAAGAAGAGGAGGTTAACCTACCCCAACCAAGGAAACGTACAAGGTAAGGGTTTACTTCACAACCTCTTCATTATCCAAGGTTGTTTATACATAATTATCTACTGGGACCTCGTTATCATCCACATCCATGTTTCTTAAAAATGTCTTTCAAAACATTTTTACTATTAAATGGAAAATGGGTTAAAGTCATTTATACCCTTATACGTTTTTGAAAGGAATCTTACCGTCGTTTTCCAAACAATGTACTTTTTGACCTTTTTGACAAATTTAAGGTAAGAATGTTTTTTTAACCTATACGGCGGGTGTGGCTATTTTCCGCCATTATAACTTCGTCGAAGCTTCCCTTACAAGCTTATAAGAATATTTTCAAGGTAAATGAATTATTTTATAATTATGGGACTTTTAAATGATTTCAAAAAAGAGAGAGATATTTCTCTCAAATAGCTTTGATTTCATCCATGTCAACATCCATTGATGGGTTTTAAGTTTAATTGAAATTTATTTATGATACAAAACTTCCATTGAACATTTTGTGAAATATTTGACTGTGGATGTGTTATTTTTATATCATCCGTAGTTTATGGAGAAATTGTTGACATTTCGTATGCTAGTTTTAATACGAATATTTATGTTATGTTTAAACCTATTCATATGAGGAATGTATTGGACTTAATAAGTGACGGGTGGAGCCCTCTATAGCTCCTTGATGCATCGGTAGGTATCATGAGACAACTAGATGTGGAATTGGCCGAGGCCCTTTCCCAATTTGATTTATGGTTTTGGCCGAGGCCTTAATCATTTTAGACGTCTTGGACGAGGCCTTGAAAAAATGTTTCAGAATGTCTGGCATTATACATTCCCTCATTATGAAAGTGGTTATTGATATTGCATGTGATTATTCGACCAGTAGAATATCCATGTGAGTAAGTAAATGGCATTATTTAATTTTATTTTTGCCATATTATGCTGAAGTTCAAGTTTAAAAAGGCTTTTGTTTTAGTTATACATTGCCTTAAATGTTAATGTTTATTTATGAAAGCTTCTGCAATATTGTTATCCTTACTGAGCATCTGAGCTCACCCCTTTCAATGTTTTAATATTTTACAGGATGTGAAGAAGTATTTTATGAATGAACTGAAGGGATTGTCAGAAGAGGATATGAGTGTGGACTATGGAGACTTTGTTATTGTAGTTTTTAACTTTTTGATGTAATGTGACGTTTACGAATGTATCTAGTGTTTCCAAGGATACTAAACTAATCGGTCTTTTGAGACTTGATCTTTTGTGATCATGCCAATGTTACGAAGTAATGCACCGACTCTGGGTAGCTGGGGTCGGGGTGTTACATGGTAACTCTTTTTGATTTGAGCCAAAGGCTTCCTTGAGAAGACTTCTTCCCAAAGTGAGGCTTATAGGAGTAATAGAGGGATTTGGAGAGATAAAATGAGCAGTTTTTGGAAGATCCAAGGGCTTGAGAGGTGTGTGTAAGGGGATAGAGGTGGGGGACTTTTATAAGAGGGAGGAGGAGCACTCTTGGAAAGTCATGAAATGTTACTTTATTATGAAATGATTTTCGAATTTTAAAGGTCCCACAATGATATATTTCGAGGATAAGTTGATAAGGGTTCTAAATCCACCGATACAATAGGTTTTCAACAAGTTTAAGTCTTATATTTTACCTTATCTTTTCATTTTATTTAAATCATTCATTAATGAGGTAATCATTGCATCATCATGGTGTCATAAATAAATTTATTTATTTAATGTCTAAAAATTATAAAAAAATAACATGATGTAGGAAATATTTTTATCTTTACAATTAATATTTATATTATAATAGATCATTTATGTAAACAAAATTAAAATTGTTTTACTTAGGTGATACATACTTTGGTTATATTTCCCTTTCTTTAAAAATAATATGATAAAAGGTCACTATCACACTAATGTGATTCCATGGGGTCCCAAGGTTGGAAAAAGGCATCTCATGGTCAGCCATGACTCAAAAAAGAATTTTTGGACACATTTTGGGGTAATTTTATATTATTATGATATTATTTTATTACCCTTAACTACCTGATTTGTAATTAATCATGATAATTAAAGATAATTGTCGTTGTTACTATTCATAATATCCAAAAACAAAAGATTGTCAATTGTTTATGTCCAATTTCAAAGTGAAATTAATTCTAATAACCACCATTGGATTAAATGGTACAAATATATTCTAATTACACTTTAAACCTAATGAAAAAGATAATCTAACCATATAATTAAATTATATGAAAAAGCAGTTTTGAAGTAAAATGCAGTATTTTTCACTATTCATTAAAAAATGAACATTGTCAGAAAAATACCAAAATTTTATCCAAAGTAAATTTCAATGTCCCAATTCTAAAGAATATGTTTATTTTGACAAATAGAGATTATAAAATTTTCAAAATTTATATTTAAAATGGTTTTACATCAAAAGGCAATAAAATAATCTTATAAAAATATTAGAGTATTATATGCCTAAGATTGGATTTATTCTCATTTTAAGCCTCTAAAACACAATCTAATTCATAAATAGACATAGATATGAAAATATATTATTCTTTAATTACTTGGGATGTTACATAAATAATTAAAATAGATCATAAAAAATATATAAATCCATCATAAATGAATCACAAGAAAGAGTAAATCCATCAAAAACCCTCAAAGAACCAACATTTCAAAAATCTAGAAAATCCTCCATTGTGCGTGGTTTAACTGCATGGTCTAGAAAACCATTTTTCAACTGTGTGAGTCCCACTAGAATCTATCTATACTATTATGCACGTCTTTCAAATGGTTTACCAAACCATACATAGAAAATCATGTGACACTTAATTTCTTCCCAATTTCACCTCATAAACTGAAATTTCTCAAAAAAATCCATAAATTCACAATATAAAGCATAAACACTCAAATAATAATCAAATTATTGAAAAAAAACTAAGAACCAGGATATAATTCAAGAAAAATCCATATATAACTTCCCTAGAAACTAAATAGTTAAATGAGTATAGTGTTGTCTAAATATTCACTCTTACCTACACCTTAAGTCACGATGATCCTATTTCCTGACTAACCTTCCTCACCAAATAAAAAAAGGGAACTTTGGAACCTCAAATATCTTAATAACATAATATCAAAAACCATTTTTTCAAGAACCAACTTTTGGGAATCCTTGACCATAGAACTTGATTTGTCCCATGACATACCTAAGATGCATTCCCAATCACCCTAGTTTGGAAAATAGTGTCAAGACATCAAATTACATATGACAGGAGTGATTTCACCTAGAGGAATAAATAAGGAATAGGATTCCTCTTGGAATCCCAACATGAAAACTCAATATATCATATATCTATTCATAGTAAATAAGAAGATAAAAAATGTAATGGAAACCAAACACAACACATAAGAATAAACATAACCAAATAATAAACTAAAACAATAAAAAGGTATAACATCATACAAGACCAACAATAAAACAAGGATAAGAACATAGGAATACATAGTCGTTACATTAAATATAATGAAAAGAAAATAATTAAACAAATACCACTACCATTCGTCACCAAGCGCAAGTGAGATAACTCTACTTGTCACCTCTGCCAAACCTAAACCAAGAAATTGAGACCATCTACTACATCCAAGTGAACTTGGTAAACCGATAATATGGTTGGTGTGAGTATAAATCCCAATATGAATGCTAAAAAATCACACACCATGAATTATATTTAAAAATTAAAACCATTTCATGCTAGTTTAAAATATATTTAGAATTATTAGGTGATCACATGGAAACCAAATATCTTATCTAATCCAATTTATAAAACATTCACTTCTTTATATTTAAATGAAAACAATCACATAGAAAAAAGATTCTTGGATTACAAAACATTTACTGAAACGCAATTTATAAATTCTATTATAAACCATTTTAAAGAAGAATCATAATTTCAAGTAAAATAAAATGGTCAAATAAAACACATTCCCACAAGAAATTGAACAATCGTAATAATTAGGGGAACCTAGGAACTTGGGGGGTCAAACTAGGATATGTATATATATATAAGTACTATGATAAGATAATAATGTTTTATATAAAAAACCTTCCCTAATACTCGATATTTCCCTACCTGTCCTAATATAGGGGAATAATCCCATAAGTATAAGATATTCTATCTAAGGTCCACTAGTCAAAGCGTGATACTAATCTAGTGTAGCATGTGTAACTATATTTTCCACCTAACTACCCATGGATTCAAATACCATAAGAATATATTTGATCAGATCAATAAATCATATAATAAAATAATTAATCAATCAAAAAATAATATCACCCTCACCTCTGAACACCCTTCGCAAAAATATCCCCATATCTTTCATTGAGAATAACAACGATCAATAAAAACATACCCCCTTCAGGGAAATCATCATATAACTAATGGAATTTTAATATTTAAAAAAACTAGGGAAATGTTTCAAGGGTTAACTTTAAAAACATTTAATCAAATTTCAAACTCAGAATTTGAATTCCATTTGAGAAACCAATCTATAAAATCTCATTTAAAAACTAAAATACTCAATCATCGTAAAATAACTACATTCAAAGTAACCCAACACCCAATATTTAAAAGACAATAACACCATTAGAATTCAAGAGTTTCCTTTGAAAATTATTTTAAAGACCAAAAAATATTTTATAATCATGAAATCCATTTATATAAAATCTATTTGGTCATTTCATCAAACATTTGGTGTGCATGATAGTTGAAAAATAAATTTAAAAATCATGTTTTGATAGAAAAACCCTTCACATTTAATGGAAACCAAGTGAAACATGGTTTAACTTTTAAAAAAGTTTATAGTCACATATAATATTCTCATTAAGCATCTAAAACATAGATTTAGAAGACAATTATTCATATTTATACAATTTATAAAATCCTGAAATAGAGAAAACCAACCTTAATCAAGTCACCTTTGCAAACTGAAATGATAATCCACAACAACAAAGTCTGAAGAGGTTAAGACAGGATATATGAACCATAAAATCACAAAAACCCCATAAAAAATCGAGCTAAAATAAACCCTAGGTTATTAATACATTTACAGGGCAAGTAGAGGTGAATAAATAAGAAGGAATCAAGAGACAGGGATATAAGAACAGATTTACATTCGGAAATCGGAACTAATACATTACAAAATCACATATATAGAGAAATGGGGAGAGGAAAATTGAAGTGCAGGAGCTCCCTAGATTCATGTGATCCTATTAAGGAAGTATAGGAGATATTTGGGGTTAAATTTAGGTAAGGGTGGATAGTTAATTTTCATTTTTTAAAGTACTGGTTAGATCACATGGTTTTTGTGTGATTTAGAAAAACTTTTTTCCAAGTGTGTCAAAAATCTCTTTTAAACAGAAAAATGCTTCCCACATTTGTCGCATTATTTCACTAAACTATGTACAGACCATGTGTTAGATAACATGTGTGGAAATTTAACCCCACATAGTCTCTCCTAGTCATGCACTACCCATGAAAACTAGCCATGCACATTCCAAAATTAACTGAGAAGGAACTACATAATGGTAACTCACATGAATTGAACTGATTAAACCATGTGACTTAGGAACTCTATGGAAGAATCATCTTTATAGTTTGGAAAATTGTGTGGTGATCATGCACCCAAATCATGCATAGAATAAAAACCTTCAAAAACTTGAAAAAATTAAATGGGTTTGGCCAGAAAATCAAGGAAAAGATCAACTATAAATAAAAAATAAAATAACATGGGAAATCAAGATCAGGTTGTAAAATCCCCATCCTATTCTAAAAATGAGAGATATAATATGGGGAATAAAACCCAAAGATAAAATAAAATAAAACTTATTTAAATACCCAAAATGGGACCCAAAATCTAAACAGATTTTATACCACTTATGGGTAAAACCGCTTGTTTTGGACTCAATCAAAAAGTTATAATTTACATCTAGAGACCTATTTAGATTATATCAACATTTTTGTATGCGAGAATAATTAATGTTTATTTAATAAATAAAAATATATCAAAAAAAATCCCATCATGGATCCCAAGGGTAAACATATCATGCTGAGATTAATAAAAATGTCATAAAATATTTCTAAGGTCATTTGATAAAGGAAATTTCACTTTTTTATTTATTTATTTTCGTTTTCCAAAATTTATCAATTATTGTTGACATTATTGTTGTAATTATTGTCTTAAATCCCATAAATTCTGGTATTGAAAATTATTTTGATCTTTTAAATGATTTTTATCTTGAAAATCATTAAAATCATAGACCTATGAGTAATCATTGGATATATATCCCATATATAAAAAATAAAAGTCCATCATTGATTTCTTTTAAATATTTTTTCTTATTATTTGATTTTTTTAGATTCTTAATGGTGAAAAATAGTTAATTAAATTGTTATGTATCACCAGAAATGATGTTAATTAATGGGTGGTCTTTTTTTGTGAAGTCCACTTCAAAATATTTCTTATTTACTAAGAATTAAATATATTGATACATAACCTATGGTTGATCTCTCAAGGAGGTCACTAACAAACACTAGTTTTCTATTATATTTATTATTTATACTATAAAATTTACTAAAACTAACACTAATAATAGGGGATGAAAATAAAAATTCTCATTACATATGAATATAAATGCATGCATTTGAATATTGATGTTAATGATGGAAAAAAAGGATTTGGTAGAGAAGAATGTTTTCCATAGGATTTATCAGTAATACTTATCAATTTTATATAGAAATATAATCTATCTTGTTAGTCTTATTAAATTAATAAATAAATATTTTTTATTATTCATATTAAGGTTTTAAATTTTATAAACAAGCACTACAACCTCAACATGCGAGTGAATCCTCTTCCTTAATATAGATCTGCAATAACATCACTATACATCCTCACATTAATATTGATCCACCATAAGAAAAATTATAGTCGTGAAGGGAATTGAAATGATTGAACAAAAAGTAAAAAATTAGTTGAAAAAATACATCATAATAACCGCAACAATATCAAATCAACTATTATTTAATTTCTCAAACTAAAAATAATTTGATAAGAAAAATGTTTAAAACACAAATATTTCATTGGTTACCTCCCTTGATAGTAAACAAGAATTAACTCTCTATGAATATAGAGAAAAAAGATCATAATGAGAAGATCAAAAAAACAACACACTTTGATTATAGAATGAAACATGTTTATAAAGAGAAAATGAAGAAGAATGTGTTGTAATAATAATTCATAGATATTATGTTTAATAATATTATAATGGTATATTAAGGTATATTTATATCAAATTGATGGGATTTTATAGTTAATTAAAAATCACCCATGAAAAAAAAATATCACTATTTAAAGTGTTTTGTACTTTCCAATTAAGTCTTAATTGCCATTCAATATGCTCTATCAAAATAACTACAGGAGATAGAGTAGGAAAATGATGGAAATCATTTTAAGTGGGAGAATATCAAGGAGACTCAAATCCATAAGGTTTAATGGATCAAGGTGTGTATTTTATTTTGAATTTTATTTATCTAAATATGTGATAAATATAAATTTCAAATATCATAAAATAAATGAAAAAAAAATACATGTGGTATCAGAGGGAACATTTAGAAATCTTATTTTTTCCATAATTATTCATTTTTTATTTTAATCGAAAGTTGAGAAATCTGATTGTTTTCTGTAAATATTAATGTTTTGTTTTAATTATCATGAAGGTGTTTAAATTGGAAATTAAATTAAAATAACAAATGTTGAGATTCATACTGGGTATTTTTACCTTGAAATAATCGTGTTTATCATCTAAAATTATTATAGTTGATAGATAAATATTGTTAAATATAAAATATATTTGATTGAAAAAATTATTATTGTTATTATTATTATTAGATATTATAATGGATATCATATTTAAATTTTATTTAATTATTGAAAACAAATTTAGTGGCCCCATGTTTATAAAATGGTTTTACTAGTGGCGTTGTGTTGGAATTTTTTTTAGTTTTATTTTACAATAATAAATAGATAATCCCCTATTTTTCATGCGTTTTCAAACCCCATGAAAATTGTTAAAGTGGATTAAGGATTTCAAAAATACTTCCTGGAATTAGTAAACAATGATTATTGTTATAATTATATATATATATATATATATATATATTGTTTCAGATGTTATTATTGATTGTGTTAATTTTTTAGTTTACATAAATGATTTACCATTATTCGGATCAGTAAATAATGATTTTTTTTATAATTTTTTATATACTATTTAGACAAAATATTGCATAATTTTGATTTTTTAATTAAAAAATGATTTTTCATTCATTTAAATAATTATTAGAGTTTTAAATTTGATTCCAAAACAAATTAAATAATGAGTAAACAAAATTTTGATGTATGTTTTTTAAAATTTATTTAAATTTATAATTATGTTAGGTTATGATGTTTTATATTTGGAACATTATTGTATGAGATTTTTTAATCACCAAAGTGGTCAAATCATATACTAAATTTTTTTCCAAAATTAAGTAAAAATAATATATATAGATTACTCATAAATTGGATATAATTATGATATTTTATAAGTAATTGAAATTCATTATCATGATATATTTATTAATTTCCCAAAGCCAATTTCGATATTCTTATAATTTATGAATATAATTATTGGTGATATATATATATATATATACATTATGAGATTTAATTTTATATCCAAATATAATAAATAAATCAAACTTATTTATATATTATTTCCAAAATAAAGTTAATTTAATTAATATCAATTATGATTGTGTATTAGTGTATCTCCCAATGGAGAATACTAATACACATTTTATGTTAAATAATTTTTCTGAATCATTGTATTATTATTATTCAAATAAATAATTTTAAGCATGCATTACTACAATTTACTTTCCATTATCATTGCACTCAAATGCATAAATTTTCATGATCTTTAATAAACTAAATTTCTCTAATTAGAGTGAGAAAATCCAATTTGACCTTGGTGTATTGGATATTTATTTAGCACTCTCAGTAGAGAAACATGATGCTATAATGGATGAGAGTAAAAATAATGATAGAATATATTATGAAACTTGGGAAAGATCGAACATGTTAAGTTTTATGTTCATGAAAATGATCAAAGTAAATAATATCAAGTTTGGTCTCCCAAAAACTAAAAGTGCTAAAAAAATTGTGAAAAATATGGGGGACCAAACTCAAACTACAGAAAAATATATTATTGGGATATTAATTATTACATTGACCACCATTAATTTTGATGATTCTCATACTATACAAGATAATGTCATTGAAATGAAAAATATTATAGTAAGATGTAAATATTTGGGAATGGAAGTGGATGAATGTTTCCTTTTACAATTTGTCCTAAACTCATTATCGAATGATTATGGACCATTCCAAATGAACTAAAACACCATGAAAGATAAATGTAATGTGCATGAATTGAAAAATATGCTAGTTTAATAGGAATCATGATTAAAGAGTAAAGGAATACACTTAGTCCATTATGTGCATCATCAAGGAGGAAGGAATAATGGAAATGGAAAGGATCATTGAAAGTTAATGAGTCCTCTAGTAATAACCATAAGAAAATAAATAAATTTCATTTATGTGGGAAAGTTTTACATTTCTAAAAGGATTTCATAAAAAAGGTTTGGTTTTAAAAAAAAGTTTGAAAAAATACTTATACGTGTTATGAAATAAACTTAGTTGAAGTTTTATATAATTCATGGTGAATTTATTATAGTTGAATGACATGGGTTTTGAATATGATGTAGGGATTCCTTTCAACCCAAATCACAAGCCCAACTAAAAAGTTTATTTTCATGGGGAATAGAGTGAAGGTTCCAGTGGAAGCAGTCGGGATTTACCATTTAATCCTTGATGGATGATATAGTTTTTATTTATGTGAAATCTTTTATATACCTAGTATATCTAAGAATTTGATTTCTTTATAAAAACTTGATGCTTTTGGATAGTCTTTTAATTTTGGTAATGCATATTTAAATTTTTTTAATCATACATGCATGATTGAATCTGGTTTATTATATGATAGTTTATATAAAATAAATCTTGATAATATATATATTGAAACACTTATGAACTTGCATCATAATTTCGTTACTAAACATGGTTTAGTAAATTAAGATGCTTATTATTTATGGAAAAAATGTTTAAGTCATATTTCCAAAAAGAATATTAGAGTGATTAATTAATATTGAAATCCTTCTAAATTTTTATTTTACTGACCTAAACATTTGTGTGGATTATATTAATGAAAAAAAACAAAACACATAAAGAAATGTTCCATAAGAAGTGATCAAATCCTTGATATCATACATACTAGTATATGTAGACCTTTTGATATCAATTATTTTGGTAAATAAAAATAATTTATCACTTTTATTGATTATTTTTCATGTTATGAATATGTATATTAATTTCATGAGAAATATCAAGCAATAAATGGATTGGAAATTTATGTAAATGAAGATGAGAGGAAATTATAAATAAATGTGAATGTTATAAGGACTGATAGGGGTAGTGAATATTATGGAATATTATATGAAAGTGGACAAAATCCAAGTTCATTTTCAAAGTTTTTATAATGTAATTTTATATGTGCACAATGCACTTTGTCAGTTACACCACAAAAAAATGTTGTAGGGGAAAGGCGTAATAGATCAATAATGGAAATGGTTAGAATTATATTAAGTAATTCTTATTTTCCCTTATCATTGTGAATGTATGCTTTAAAACTGTCTTATATTTATTGAGTAGGGTTCCTAGTAAAGTAGTTACAAAGACTCCTTTTGAAATTTAGACTGGTAGGAAACCTAGTTTGAGACACTTAGATTCATGGGGTTTTCAGTCTGAAATAAGAGTATATAATCTACAACAAAGAAAAATTGATGTAAGAATAATCATTTAATATTCCATTGGTTATCCAGAGAAATTAAAGCAGTATAGATTTTATTTTCCTAACTGTAGTATGAGAATTGTTGAAACTGGAAATGCTATATTTATTGAGAATTGTAAATCTAATAAGAGTGAAGTTCCATAAAATTTGGAAATTAAAGAATTTATAATTCAAGTTCCATTTTCTTATACTTAAAATTCACACATTTTTGTTCCTCAAATTATTTCATCCCAGAATAATCATGTAGAACAAAAATAAAATTTTTCCCAAATTCAAAATGAAAAAATGGTTGATAACCCACAATAAATAGTGTTGAGAAGATCCCAAAGGGAAAGAAGGTTAGCTATTTCTGATGATTATGTGGTATATATGCATAACATATAAAGTGATATTGGCATTGATAATGATCCAGTTTCATATTCTCAATCCATCAATTGTGATAATTATGATAAATGGTTAGATTCTATGAAATGTGAGTTAAATTCCATGGAAACAAATAGTGGGACATTATATAATTTCCTAAAGGATGTAAGAGAGTTGGATATAAATGGGTCTTTAATCCCAAATATGACTCTCATGGTAACCTTTAAAGTTACAAGGATAGAATTTTTATAAAGGATTCACTCAAAATGATGGTATAGACTATAAGAAAAACTTCTCACTAATTTCTAAGAAATGTTCATTTAGAATTATTATGGAATTAGTATCCTAGTATGATTTAGAGTTACATAAAATGGATTTTAAAATAGCCTTTATAAATGGAATCTTGGAGGAATATGTATACATGGATCAACCAATGGGTTCTACATAGAAGGAAAGAAACACATTGTATGTGAATTAAATAAGGCAATATATGTACTTAAACAAGAATTGTGATAATGGTATATTAGGTTTAATGATACTATTGTATCCTTTGGATTTAAGGACAACATCATTGATCAGTGCATATACTACAAGATCGATGAGAGTAAATTTATATTTTGGATTGTATATGTTGACAACGTATTTCTTACTGCAAATGATCTTGGTCTATTATGTGAGTCCAAGTAATTCCTATCTAATAATTTTGAAATGAAAAACATTGGAGAAGACAAGTATGTGATTGGAATAGAAATATTCTTTAATATAACTCAAGTTTTATTAGGCTTATCTCAAAAAAATACATTAATAAAATTTTAGAGAGGTTTAGGATGAAACAATTTCCAGCATCACTAGTTATAATTTATGAAGGAGGTAAATTTAATCTTAATCAATTTCACAAAAATAATTTAGTAAAAAATAGATGGAAGGAATTCCTTTTGCATCTATTATTGGAAGCTTTATGTATGCTCAAACATGTACAAGGAAAAATATTAGATTTTTAGTTGATTTTATGGGAATATATCAAAGTAATCCTAGACTGGATCATTAGAGAGTTGTAAATAATGTTTTGTGATATTTACAAGGAACAAGGGATCATATTCTTACTTATAAAAGATCCAATGATCCTGGGGTGATTGGATACTCTAATTCAGAATTTTCCAATTGTTTTGACATAGGAAATTCTTCTTTTAGTTATGTGTATCTTTTAGAAGAAGTACCAATATCATGGAAAAGTGAAAAGAAATCAATTATAGCTAATTCAACCATGGAATTTAAATTCATATCACACTTTAAAGCTACAATTCAAGGTACATGGTTACATAACTTTATTTCAGGACTTGAAATTGTCAAAATTATAATCAATCTCTCAAGAATTTATTATGAAAATACCATAACAATATTCCTTTCAAAGAATAAATGATATTAAAAAGGTTATAAAAACGTATAATTAAATTAATTTGCAGTTAAGGTGGAAATTCAAAAACTTAAGGTGTCAATTGAACATATTAGTACAAATCATATGATTGTCAACCCTTTGTTGAAAGGGTTACCACCCAAGATATTTATTATACATGTTAAAAGTATGGGCATTCTTAGTGAGTAGGTTTCATTGTATGTATTGACTATTATAATTATTATAGTTGACACTTGTACTTATAAATGTTATGATCATTTCCTATTTTTTTAATAAGTATACATGATTGAATTGAATAATGATAATAGGTATAGTATTAAATAAAGAAATTATCATGGGACCAATTAATTATATATATATCTCTCATTTTAATTATGATAAGGAAAATGTTAATGTTGTAGTAGATATAAGAGATTATATTAATAAAGTATATACCACCATCATGAATCATGTGAACATTATCCTTAATTTTGATGAATTTTTTATATATGATTTAATGAATATAAATGTGAATAATATCATATTTAATTTACTAAGCATTATAAAGTGATATCATGTGAGTTAAGCGGAAGAATTTTGGAATTAAACATGAATATTATGTTTAATAATATTATAATGGGATACTGAGGGATATTTCTATCAAATTGGTGGACATTGACAGTTAATTAAAAACTACCCATGAAAAAAATATGTTATCCCTATTTAAAGGGTATTTTACTTTCCAATTAAGTCTCAATTACCATTCTAGTTTACTCCATTAAAATCACTTTGGAAGAGAGATTAGAAAAATAATAGAAGTCATTTGAAGTGGGAGAAAATCAAGTAGATTCAAATCCAGAATGTTTAATGGATCAAGGTTTGTATTTTATTTTGAATTTTATTCTTCTAGATATGTGATAAATACATATTTCAAGGATACCAAAATAAATGAAAATAATTTACACATAATACTCAAAGAAAAAAAATTTATATAGAGAGAAAAAAAGGACACAATAATCCCAAGTATTGGGAATAGTTCATACAGTGGGCTCCACCCCAAAGAAATATTGTCTCTGGTTGGGACTTCAACCTGACTCACAAGTTGGGGTTTTGGATGAAAATGCCCCCATTCTTGGTTTTTATGTTGTCACGCTGGATTTGGATACTCAACCTTATTCCTCAAATATATATATATATATATAATGTAATATTTATTATATATATTTAAAATAAATAAACATATATTTACTATGGTATTTATTATATAGATTTATTATCTAATATTTATTAATAATATAAATATACATAATAATACAAATATAACTATTTAAATTATTATATATTTTTTAAATTTTATTATAATGAAATTTGTATATATTGTATATTATTCATGGAAAATAATTATATATATATATATACTTTTTATTACATATGTATATATAATATTTATTTTGATATTTATTATATATTATATATATTTTTAATATGACACTTATTAATTAAACTACAAATTCTATAGAGAAATTTCTGGGGAAAATTTATAATTCTAATTTTCACTTAAAATTTCAATGAAAATATATTAATATATAAATAAAAAATTCAATTTTTTACTAGAAATTTGCATTGAAAATTCCCAACACATAAAATTTATAGTCACATAACTATATAAATGAATATATTCACAAATTTATATTTTTAATTTCCAATGAAAATTGACATTGAGAATTTTACATGTAAATTTTCAATGGGAATTTCAATGATAAATTTATACTAAAAATTTTGAGTGAAAATTTTCCAATGAATCTTTAGTATACACCATGAACTATAGAAATTTGGACTTAAAATCAGGCATGAAAGTATACACTAATATATATACATCATAATATTACATTGTATATTTCCATCACATACATATTAGAAATTTATAGTGAAAATTTATATAAAAAATTTCAAGTGACTATTTCAAGAGTATATTTGAATGAATATGGGAAAAACATTTATGTATATGTATGAATTTAAATTTTCAATGTATTTTTCTAGTATAAATTTACACTGTAAATTTTAAGTGCATACATACATAGAAATAAATTTTCACTAAATATTTTCAATACAAAATTTCAATGGATATTTTTTACAAATTTTTAATGTGAATTTAAATTGTAAATTTTCTATACATTTATATGTATAAATATAAAATATGAATTAAAAAATTATAGTGAAAAGTTAAAATGAAAATTTTCATTTTAAATTTTCATTTTGAATTTCCTATTAAATAAAAAGTGACAATATATTAATATAAAAATAAATAATACAAAATTTTAGTGGTAATTTCCATTATTTATTTCAACTGGAAATATCTTTTGGAAACTTCTATTAGAAATTTATAGTGTTTATTTCCTACACATCAATTATTTACTATTATAAATATACAACTTGTTTTTTCAGTGAGAATTTATAATACAAATTTTCATTGTATGTATACATGATATATTAATATGTATATAAAACAATGTAAATTTTCACTAAAAATTTGCACTAACAAATTTCACTACATATTTTCACTAGAAAACTGTCGTTTAAATTTATACATGAATTTACAAATCAAAATTTCAATACATGTTCCCACACACCATATATTTCATAATATAAATATATGAAATATTTTATTAAATGAAAATTTATAGTAAAAATTTACATTAAATAAAAAATTTATTGAAAAATTGATAGTCAAAAAATAAAATTTCTGATTTAAATATCATGTGAAAATTTTCATAGGAAATTTACAATACAAATTTCCACCATTTAAAATTATAATACAAATATACAAACGCATTAATAGAAAATTTAAATTGTCAATGAGTATTTCTATTAAAACTTTATACTAATCTTTTTGTGTAAATTTCTACTGAGAAATTTACTAAAAATTTTAATGGAAATTTCTCTCCATAAAATTTTAGTGCATTTATAATTATACTAAAAATATTATTAAAAAAATTATAAAATAAAAACTTGTTTAAATTTTCAGTTCAAATATATTAATACATAAATAATTAAATTTTTCATTGAAATTTTGAACTATAAATTTCTTATAGAAATTTATAGTGCAAACTTCCATTAGAAAATTGTAGTGAAAACTCCCACCAGAAATTTGTGGTGCAAACTTCCACTGAAAATTTTTAGTCTAAACTTCCACTAAAAAATTCAAGCTTAAATATTCCCTTAAAATTTTTGATTATTATAATGTATATGTATTAATACATAAATAAAAAATTCAAATTTTTATAAAATATTTACATTGAAAATTTACATTATAAACTTTTAGTGGAAATTTAAACTCAAAAACTTTTAGTGCAAAGTTGCTTTCAAATTTTAAGTGAAAATTTTCAATGCATATATTATAGTAATCATTTTTATTTAATATTTAGTGAAAATTTTCTGCAAAAAATCTCTATTCAAATTTTAACATATTATATATTTTTTATTTATTATTAACACATTAAAAAACTATTTTTAATATTTAATAAAAAAATTATTAAAAATTTATTTAATCAATAGCGTTATTAAATATAAAATAATTAATTAAAATATATAGATTATATGAAAATTTGATGTTGCATAAAATTATTTTAAAATATTTAAAAATATCTTAACATAAACTAATGTATCATATTTTATTTATCTTTATCATTAATATTTTATAATAATTGATATTATTAAATATTTTATATTTATCTTGGTTATTAATATTTTATAATATCATTTTGAATTAAACAGATTATACCTATAGTTTTTTTTTAAATTGATATAGGTGATGAGGGACATTATGATCCAACTATTTTAAATTAAGTAATTTTTTAAAAAAGAAATTTCCTAAAAAAGAGGACCAGGTACCACGTTTCCATTTTTCCATGTGGGGGGGCTTCCCATCATGTACTTGACACTCAGGTTGTTGGAACTAAGGCTGTTCTTTGGTGTAAATAGAGTATGGTTTGCGTTTTTTTTTTTCAATCCTTAGATGGAAGATCTGGGAGTTTTCAAGGAAAGGGATCTTACAGTTCAAGATGACAATAGTATTTAAGGTGGTGTCTTTTCCCAGTGTTTTCCAAATTTTGGGTTCAAAAATTATAAAATGGATAAAAGTGATTTTGGACAAGTAAGTTGCGCGTAAGCGTTATGAAGGATTAAAATTTTTCATGCAAGGAATATTTCAAGATCTTTTCATCAAAAAATTCAAATTAAATAAGTGCACACAAGTTATAGATTTACACGAAAGGTGAGATTGTGTGAGTTTTTATGAAAAGAGACTTGTGCAGATGATACTTTCATGCTAGGGGAAAAGTTGTGAAAATTTACATGCAGGGTTGGAAATGCCTATAAATATGTGGAACCCCCTCATTTGAGGGAGGTCCTATACTTAGAGAAAATTTGAGCTCTGAATCGTGCAAGTAGTGAGTTGCGCACAAGAAGGGAGTCATACCTAAGTAGGGAGTTGTGTGTAAGCCATGAGTTGTACATGTGTGGTGAGTTGCATATAAGAAGGTAGTTTCGTAAAAATAGTTCCTTAAGTATATCAATAACAAATGAATCTTATAGTGTATCTACATGAAAGAGAAGGGTTGTGTGAAAGAGAAGGGTTGCATGAAATACAACTTGCACAAAAACCCCAAATCTTGTGCGCATGAACTGGTGTTGTGTGCAAGTACTGAGTTGAGATGCTTTCAAGTTTTTGATATCTGGTTTGTTAGTTCAGTGCTTTCAAGTGAATAAATTTAGTAATTCGATGCAAGTAGAGTCGCATACTAGATAGATACAAAGTCTTTAATGAAAATATATTAAAATCATCTTCATATAGATAAACTAAATTAGACTTCTCTCAATGTAGTGAGCTAGGGGGAGTCGAAGGAAGTGTTCTGAGGGTCCTAGTGTGTTGTCCCTAAAACCTTGTAAAGGTAATGTGTCTAGAACATAGTGACTGTTTATGAAATCATGTATTCCTTATCTAGTGAGGAGTATCAGATTTAGCTATGACCGACACACTGTCGATATATGCTCCTTGGACTAGCCCTTAGTGGTGAAAAAAGTAAAATTTATGCATTGTATTGCTGCTTGTGAATGTTTTAATTACTACAAATTACCATAAAATACGTTTAATAGGTTCTTAAAAATGTTAGAACAACATCCATCACTTGATAAGAAAACTTTGACACCCTGATTCATCCCTCCCCTCTCATGGTGTTCCAGGGTCCTTCAAAGGTCCACATGAGGACCTGAGAAAATAATAATCCCTCCACCCCTATTTAAAATCAATAAAAAGAAAATATTCAAAATACCATATAACATAGAGCTCAATATACATGGAAATAACTCCATTCATTTAAAATTCTATTTTTTTAATGGTATATCCAACAAGAAACGCTTTAGCATGTGTTTCCACATCAACTCCATCTAGGATATACTGGTTAAAAGTTCTGGTTTTGGTTCAGTCTTCAATAAAATTTTGGTTCATCTTTTCTGTTTTGACTGGAACTTAATTTAAGTATTATATGTCATTAAACCTCATCCATCAGCATCATTTGACTTTGGTTCCCTTCAATTCACTCAAGATACCATCGCTCAACATATATAAAACCAACTTAGAACTCAGGAACCCATCTTCAACCCTCGATTGATCGATCATGTGGCTTCAGCTTCTTCAATAGCTTGGCCATCCCCTTTCAGAATCCATCGAGATGATTCAAATCATTTAGGTCACATTCATTTCACAAAATCTTAAACAAAAAGCTCATTTATATCACTTAATCTCACACCCTTAAATTCTATACTTATGGTATTTAATATTTAAATGGGTTCGGGGATGGGTATCCCTAAAGAGATGGGTATTATCCATTTGGGTATCACTCAACCATAAAAATCCTTATAATGGGTAAGGATCAACACTTGATGGAAATAAAACTTTGAAACACACATAATATATAAAAAATTATACATCATATAAATCTAATTAATTTTAAATGAATTCAATTTAGTAAGATTGAAAATATTTCAACACATATATAATATTTAATTTAAAAATAAATTTCCAAAAACACATCAAGTGAGAACCAAATTTCCAATATTTTACTAATTAAACCAATACCACACATCATTTAACATCTAAAAATATATTTTTCATAAAATATTTAGAATTTAAAATAAAAAACAATTTATCAATAAATTCTAAAAAAAAAAAATTTAACCAATTACTCAAAGAAAACACATTTTCAAATAGATTAAATTGATATATTCAATTCAACGATAAAGGACCATTGTATCACAAAATCATCAAAAATTAATATAAAAATATATGTGGTGAACATGAAAAAATAATGGAACATGACTGGTCTAAGGGTATGGGTGATAGAGTAAAAGTGGAAACTCAAACCATGCATTAGAGAAATGAACACTGAATTCCAAGGGATAAAAGTGACTATAGAATATAATGGAAACTTAATCATAGATAATGAATTAACCACTACTCTCTAGATTAACTCATAACCTCACAAGGTCTCATGGACTAAAGAGAAATTACTTGGATGGATTTAGAGAAAAATTTAAGGAATATGTGATGTTTCTAATTATAACTCTACAGTTATTCAACTAATATGCCTTAAGAAACTCAAACTACTACTTGGAATTATCTGCTAAACCTTTATAGATTTAAAACTCTGTGTGATGTGTGCCTACCTTCAAACTCATATGCATGATCCATATAATTTTTCACCTAAAAATACTAGAATCATCTAGATTTCATTCATGAATATCACAAATACACCCTCATTTATTTAATTTTCTATTATTTTATCATAAGTAAGTCGGTGGATTAACTCAATCCTTTCCCTGAAGAGATGACCTAGTTTATCATCAATTAATATGCTACACTGATTCTATACACTTTCAAAGACTGTGTAGTTAAAAATACATATATAATCAATCAAGTAACAATAATCCATTTGGATACCCTTAGAGACTCTATTTTGTTACGAGTGAAAATATTTCAGTTAATCAATCAAAGAGATAAGGATTTAGATTTCATTGGTATGAGAGAAATGCTATCTATTGATGTTAATTTCTCTTATGTAGGTTTATAAAGAATATTTATGACCATTGAATTATGAATGGGTATTGGTTGAGGTCTATGTTATTCTTTTATTTCATTTTTTATTCTGATTTATTACAAAACTACCACCTACGATATGTGGATGAGTGTGACCCAACATCCATTGAGTATGAAAGCTATTGGATGAAAATGGAGTATATTCAATACCCTTATTATGTGTTATAAACTATGGAGGAAAAGGTTATTATTTGATGAGATATAAGAGAATAGATTGTGAAATATGGTTTTTGTGGACCCTTGTAGCTGTAAACTTCTTAGTCGAGTAAGCGACTATCACCTTCCCATGAGTAGTTTTCAATTTTGGATTAGGTATAAAATTTTGTTAGGGTATGAACACCAAGAAATGGTAATAGACCTTATTTTCCTTTCTTGATGTGAATTTTTGGGGGTAAACACTTACAGTTTCTTATTATGGAAGATTTTAGTGGAATGCCTCATGAGATATCTATTTTCTACGTGGTTCATTGAGTGATTGGTTATACTAATTTATGGGAAGCTTTAGGCTTGATAGATCTTACATTGGGTATAGATTGGATAACTTTATATATATATATATATATATATATATATATATTATAATATCATGTACTTATATATAATGTTCAATTCATGTTGATTTTATTAAGATCACTATTTTTTAAGTGTCCCCCTCCCTGAATTATTGTAACAAAGGGTCGTGTCCTTGCCAATTAAGTCTCAATTACTATTTCAATATGCTCCATAAAAATCACTGCAGAAGATAGAGTATAAAAATAATAGAAATCATTTTAAGTGGAATAAAATCAAGTATATTCAAATTCATAAGGTTTAATAGATCAAGATATTTATTTTATTTTGAATTTTATTTATCCAGATATGTTATAAATATAGATTTCAAAAGATATTAAAATAAATGAAAACAATTTACACACAATACTTCAGGAAATGAATTTTTATAATGAAATAAAGAAAAGTACATGTTATTAAATATTAAATGTAAATGTCATAATTATGGTAACTCTCATTCCCAATATACCCCTTCATGTTCCTAACTTTTCATATGCCAAATTTTTTTATTCTTTGTCACTATAGACACATGGAAATGCGAATGAAATTTTATGGGTTTTGGGCTATATACATTGTGGTCTTTCTCTACTTCTAGTATTTATTTTATATTTCTATTTCTATTTTTCATATTCATTTTCATATGCAAATTCAACACTCACTTTTTCAACAATGTACATCATCTATGATTGGTCTTATATTTTTTGTTTCAAAAATCTTCATAGTTTCAATTGATATTCAATCAATTTCACAACATGCTATCAACTCAATCATTTTCTCCACATTGCACATCATGACGATTCTACTATCATCCCCATCATTAACATAAGATAAATCTCACAGTAAAAAGGTATGTCAAATGTTTTTATAAACATTCTTATTTTGACATACTCTTTTACATGTGCATCAACTCCACGCATTCTAAAATCTATTTCAAAAGGCAAGTCTTATTTTATATGCAAGATGTTGTTACATTTATTTTTCCTCTCTTGATAAATCTGAAAATAATATATTATTTCCTTAATCTTTTTTTTCAGGAAAAATAATGAGCTTATGAAGAGCTGTAATGTCTTACGAATGAAAATTTTCACTCTATTACCTGAAGAGAATGTTCTTTATTAATAACTAATGTGGTCAATATTGATAAAAATATCATTCATCAAATGAAAAAAAAAACACCACCAAATGTGGTTGAATGAGGAACATCATGTACCTTATGTACGTAAAGTCGACGTTTGGTAATTAGTGATGAACATTGCAGACCTATTGTATAGTGATCCAAAGTTTGTTAATCATGTCATGAACCATGAAATTTCATACCACTTATTCCTTTGTTCACCCTAAAGGTTTCAAGTTTGATTATTCTATATAAAAGTTCATGATAGATATGATATTTACTTTTTAATATTTTTAAATATTTTATTATTTCTTTTCTTTTCTCTTTCTTTTATTTTTTATAAAATGTTTTATAAAAATTAAATGTTCTTGAAAAACAAGTGTAAATATATTTTATATATATCCGTCCCCTGAAGTGGATGGAATTGATGAAATTTCTAAATTGAATATTCATGATATTGTCTTGAAGACAATATAAAACTCAAACAAATAATTTTATTCCATTCCCTATAGTGAATGAGAATATTTATTGAAAATGATTTATTTCATTCCCTGAAGTGAATGAAAAACATGATTTTATTTTAAAACAAGTTATAAGTGAATATTATGTTTTGTGAATGATCATTGTTCTATAATTTGTTATCACAAATAAAAATAATATAACCACCAGAAGTGGTTTGATGACAATAAATATTTAAAGAGAACAGTTAATTTTATTAATATTTATAAAATAATTCATCCCTAAAGGATAATATTAAAATAGTGTCCTTTGACATTATATTGAAGGATATATTCATTTATCAATTATTGTTCATGTAGTAAGGAAAAATTATTATTTATCATGTTATTATAGATTATCAATATCATCTCATGTAATTAATTTATCCCCTAAAGTGGATCTTTCAATTCATATAGTTCATAAATGAAATTATTGAATTAAATAGTTTTGATAATCCAATATATATTATGAAAATTATTTTACCACCTGATGTGGTTAAAGCAATGATCATAATAATCAATTAAAATTATTATTTTATTCAAGATGGTCATTATTGATAAATAATAAATTTTCATTCATGGATCATGAAATCTGATGAATGAATTCATTTCCGAATGTGAATGTAGTTTTAATTGCTCTATCTCATTCCCTTAATAGAATGAACTTATTCATGAAAAAATTGAAATGATTTGTGATATCCTAAATATTTTAGAGTTAATGAAATTTGATCAAATAATTTCTAATTAATTTGGTAATGTGAATGTTGTTATTCAATGAATTTTAATTTTGGATGGGGATGAGGTGTGTGTTGTGAATCTAAAAGATTATTACACATTGGTTCTCACTACCATATTAACTAGATTCAAAATACATGGGGAATACTATCCTAATTAGATGTATTATAAAATAATTTTAGGGCCAGAATATCCAAAATATTGGGGCCAAAAGTTCTAAAAAGAAAAAAAATCATCTTGGTGATGGGCATAACCCATTATGATTATTTTATGAATTCATCAACCACCATAAGTGAAAATTATAATTACAAATATGAGTATGCATAATGAAAGATATTGAAGATATTATATACATCGATCTTGAATCAAACTCATTATAAATATTATTTTGATTAAATGCTTCAAAAGAACACATATATGAGTCAGTATATGCTCGTATAAGTGTATTTATCGGTAGAGAAAATTAATTAACGGCTCCATAAGAGAAAAAAAATCATATCTAGTAGTAAAAAAAATAATGATTTATTATATCTAAATTCTCGATGAGATATATGAATGGTATTCTTCAAAATTAATATGATATAAAGAAGTTAAATAAAAGAGGTACCTTGATATGTAACAAGCATTCATAAAAGTGATTATAAATAATTTTTTATGTAAAATAAAATCAATAATGGTAAACCATAATTTTACTGATCCTAACACTTTAAATATATGAAAATATGATTTAGGCCATCCATGATCAATTATAATAAAATTTATTGATTCAAGTATACACGAGCATCGATTTATTGATGACACAGTAGACATCTATCATAGTATAATGATGAATTTATTTAATGGATTCATGTATACTAAATTATCAATGAATTCATTCTCATTAATTTATTATTAATTCCCCTGTATAATAATTTACCACAAGGGACCCATCTTTAAGGTAAACTATTTATATCATTAGGAGCTATTTTGGAAATAAATTTCCCATATACTAATGAAGAAGTATATATGGGCGCACCCACCTACCATGTGATCCATCTATATAAAATATGCCTCCAATAAATGATCACATGTGTTATTTGTTTCTGGTGAGTATATATTATAAAATGACCCTACAAAACCATTTAAAATATGCTCACAAAACTTATATGAATGTAAAGTGTTAGAAATCAATAGTCTAATTATACACATATAAAGTGTTGTTGAACTGATTATATGAAATCATTATTCATCATGAGTAGAAAGTAATAAATATATTTTCCCTTGATGAGGAAAATGAATATATCGACATCATTATATATATATAGATATTGTCCCTAAAGTGACATAGGTACCAAAAAAATTATGTGATCTCAATCAAATGTTGTTGATGATATATTTTATTTGAATTATTTTAAAACACATTTGATAACAATAGATTTTTATAGATGTCGAAATCAAAATAATTGGCCAAAATTATTAAAGGAACTTATGATATGTTCAGCATATAATTTTTTAGATTGATTATCTAAACTACCAAGACTATTGAATATTGATGAACTTATTATAATAAATATTCTTCCTTCTATATTTGGATATTTATATATCAATCCCAAAAGGGTTCTATATTCCTAAATCATATTCAAAATTATGAAATTTTCACCCAATATGATAAATTATGGGGTGAACAGAATAAGATGTTTTTCATGTATCCATATTAAGTTAAGGAAGAATATAAATTGAAATTATCATCCAATGGTTTGTATGAATCATTTAATTAATCATATTATTAAGATGTTTTGAAAAACATCTAAACTTCATAAGAGTTTTGTGAAATCAATGGCATATATGGAATGTCCTTGTATTTTGAATTAATCACCCCAAGAATGAAATATTAAATTTTGGAATGGTTTTACCCTTAATGAATAATTAAAGCTCTTACTTGCAAGAGTGATATATTTCATACATGAGGGGTTGATGAAGAACATACTAATCCTACAATGATTAAATATAAATGCTTGTTTTATTTATCCCTGAATAATATGCATGTATATGTGTATATACACCTTAAAAATAACAATAAATCATATTATGTTGCAAGATAATGTTCGTCCCTATTCATTAAAATCTAAAGGGTATAAATTCTTATTATTCCAAAAAAATAAAAATTGAATGTTTTGTTTGTGAATTGATTATGGAAATTCTATGAGTTAAATGATGTATTAATGATCATTATGAGTGAGAGATGTAATTTTTATACTCTTTTTTCCCTTAGTCAAGTTTTTTCCATTGGGTTTTCTTAATAAGGTTTTCAATGAGGCAACACTCTGGGGACTTGATGTTATTGTACCCTTCTTCCCTAATCAAGGGGTTTTACCCTAAAGGGTTTTTCTTTGACGAGGTTTTTAATGAGGCAATCACACATCATAACAGATATCCAAGTAAATGTTATAAATTATTATGGAGATCCATAATTAATGTCAATTGTTGGTATTCCCCGTGAGTTATAATTTTCAAGGAGACCATTCATTATTACCAATGGTCTTCCTCCCATGTCCCAAAGACATAATTAAATAACAATATTAATTGATGTCTTGGAGAAACAATTAAATGATATAGTCAAGAGGAGTTGGGAATGATGCACTATTTTTCTCTTTATCAAGTTTTTTTCATTGGGTGTTCCTGGTGAGGTTTTCAATAAGATAGCATGACATGGAATTCAATTTCATTGGATTAAATTATTTTTCCCATAGTCTTTTTTAAATGAATATTATATATGATTCCATGATATTATGAATTTAAATGGTATTTTATGAAATATTAAATGTGAATATCGTAATTATGGTAACTCTTATTCCCTATAAACCCCTTTATGTGCCCAACTTTTCATATGGCAACTTTTTTTATTCCTTGTACGCTATAAATACATGGAAATGTTAATGAAATTTGATGGGTTTTTAATATATATACATTGTGTTATTTCTATAATTCATGTATTTCTTTTATATTTCTATTTCTATTTTTCATAGTAATTGTATTCAATGATGTTCTTCATTTACAATTGGTCTTATATTTCGGGTTTTAAAATTCTTTGTAGTTTCAATCAGCATTTGATCGATTTCATAATAGTACCCAACAATCAAAAATATCTGGAATCATTCACACTATGGACTCTGTCCCAATTTAAAATCAATAACAAGAAAATATTAAAAATACCATCTAACATGAAGCTCAATCCACTTGGAAACAACTTCATTCAATTGAAATTTCATTGGTTTTAACAGTATATCCAACAAGAAACACTTCATCACGTGTTTCCACGTCATCTCCACGTAGGATATCCTAGGTCAAAGTTTTGTTTTTGGTTCAGTCTTCAAGAAAAATTTGTTTCATCTTTTATGTTTTTACTGGAACTTAAAGAAAGTAACATCTCCCATGAAACCTCATCCATCACCGGTCCCAAGAAATAATAGTGGGTCAAATTCCCATAAATCGATCTCAATCCTAAAAATAAGAAAAACTAGCGAACAAAAACCTCAATCGATTTATTTAATCCAATATCAAACTTACAAAAACAATAAAAACAAACCTCAATCTAAAATCTACAAATAAGAAAAACCAGCGAACACAAACCTCAATAAATTTCTTTAATCAGATCTCAAACCTAAAAATAAGAAAAAAGACCTCAATCTCAAACCTACAAATAGGAAAAACCAGTGAACACAAATCTTGATCAGTTTCTTTAATCTAGTCTTAAACCTAAAAATAATTAAATAAATATTAGATATCAAACTTACAAATAATAAAAACTAGTGAACCCAAACCTCATTCAATTTCTTTAATCCTATCTCAAACCTACAAATAAGAAAAACAAACCATGATCTCAAACTTACAAATAAAAAAACTAGCGAACTCAAACCTTGATTGGTTTCTTTAATCTGATCTCAAACCTACAGATAAAAAAAAACCTCGATCTCAAACCTAAAAATAAGAAAATATAGAGAACACAAACCTCGATCTTTAGTGAGCCGCCAGTTAGTCATTATGATCTCCCTCATTCGGTGCATTTCAGCCTTAGACTCTATCCAATTTTGACCAACCTCTCTACGATTCTTCACTCAATCGACATAAAAAAGATATCAAATCGGTGTTGTTTGACTTTGGTTCTCTTTAATTCACTTGAGGCACCATCGCTCAGCAGATCTTAAACCAGCTTCGAACTCAAGCACCCATCTTCTACCATCGATTGATCAATTATGAGACTTAACCTTCTTCAATAGCCCGACTATCCCCTTTCAAAATCTATCAGGATTATTCAGATCAGTTGGGTCCCATCCATCTCACTTAATCTAATGAAAAAAATGTTGGAAGACGTTATAGAGAGAGAAAATATTAATAATGTTTGCCACATTCATTTTGACATGTCATGGTGACATGTCATAGTGACACCCTACCATTGATTCCCCATTTAATTTTCTAAAAGAAATATAATATAGGGGATGACAAAGGATTGTGAAGGTAAGATATAAAAGGTGAACTCCTCCACTAGTTTTTATCATTGGATTCAGAAGCAACACATCTTTATCCTTGGGTGCTGTATTTTGTGAGTTGTTTCTCCATATTTTCAAGAGAGAATTTCTTGTGTTTTTTTCTCCTTATAATTGAGAGAGCTAGAGAGTTTATTCCCGCATTATACCATAGTGAAATCCTTTTATTTTTCCATGGTTTTTTACCCCTTTCATTTGGAGGTTTTTCCATGTTACACCTGGTGTTATTTTAATTCCTCACTTTTGTACTTTCTTTCTATCTCACTATTTTTGTTGAATTGATTGGACAATTGTTTATGATCCTAACAAGTTGTATCAAAGGAACGAAGTTTTGTCCTGAAGAAATTATGGACCAAAGATGTGTCCAAATGGTGGTGAAATATGAGATCAAAAAAATCAATGGAAATAATTTTTCATTGTGGAAAATGAAGATGCAAGCGGTGTTGTGGAAAGATAATTGCCTATAGAATATTGGAGAGAAACTAGAGGGTGTGACAGTGGAGAAATAGAGAAATATATATGGTAATTCTATTTCTAACATCTATTTGAATTTGGAAGATGGATTCCTATCAAACATTATGGAGAAGAAGATTGAAAAAGAAATTTTGATACTCTAACAAAGTAGTACGAGGAAAAGTCACTCCACAAAAAAAATTCTTGAAGATAAAATTATCCACTCTTTGAATAGAAGATTCATCATCGATGAATGACCAAATCAACACCCTAAATACCCTTTTTTCTCAGCTTATAGCATTGGGCTATAAAATTTTGGATATAGAACATGCAGAGATTCTATTGAAAAGTTTACCAGATTCGTATGATCAACTTACCATCCTCACCAATAATATCCTAATAGATAATTTTACCTTCAATGATGTTTCACCTACAGTTCTTGAAGAAGAAAGTTGGAATAATAATAAGGAAGATAGATAGAGAACTTCAAACCTAGTGGATGCTCTATCAATAGAAAGTGGAAGAATGATGAAGTGTGGTTCTAGTGGGAGCCAGAATCATGGATGGTCCAAATCAAGGAGCAAGAAGAAAAACAACAAATGTTAAAATTGCAGTAAGAGGGGGAATGTCATCAAATACTATTGGAATAAGAAAGGTGGTGAGAATAACTCTCAAGGAAATGTCTTGAGTACATCTGGAAATGGAGACGTACTATTCAGTGACATGGCAACGACTACTGAAGGAAGACAATATCTCGATGATGCATGGATTATTGACTCAGGAGAAAAATGACACATGAAATCTCAATGGGAATGGTTTTACAAATATGAAACTATCATAGAAGGACTTGTCTACATAGGGAATGATCATACATTTAATATCATTGGAGACAGAACCATCAAAATAAAAGATGAATGATAACATAGTCTGAACCATCCAAGGAGTACGCCAGATGGAGGGTATCAAGAAGAACATTTTGTACTTGGGAAAATTTCATGATATCAGATGTAAGACTTGCACTGATAAAGGGATGATATAGATTTTTAAGGGATTTATTGTGGCGATGAAGGTAGAGAATATCTCCAAGAAATTTTATGTGCTTATGGGTGAAATGTACAAGGAAGCAAGGATAGTTGTCACATCAACTACCTCGATGGAAGAGTTGACGACGTTATGGAATCAAAATCTTGGCCATATGTTTGAAAGAGGCATGAAGATTATTTTGATTAGAAGTTGTTTCCTAGGATTACAAAGGTATCCTTACCATTTTTTAAGAATTGTGTTTTGAGTAAGCAATACAGGTAGAAGTTTGGAACGTCAATGATGAGGAGCAAATAGATCTTGGAATTGATTAATTTCGATATTTGGAAAGCACCGGTTGTGTCCATAGGAGGATAAAGGTACTTTGTATCTTTCATTTATGACTATTATAGGAGATTTTGGGTGTTTCCAATTAATAGGGAATTGGATGTCTTTGAAGTCTTCAAAACATTGAAAGTGTAAAAGGAGCTTGAATCCAAAAAGAAGATCAAGTGTTTGAGGAGTAACAATGGTGGAGAATATATAAGTGAGGAGTTTGATTATTTTTTTCAATAGGAATGCATCAAGATATAATTCATGGTGGAATACACTCCTCAGTGGAATGGAGTGTTATAGAGGATGAATAAAACATTGGTGGACAGAATAAGGGAGATGTTGAAGACTACAGGAGTTACTAAGATGTTCTGGGCAGAAGTAGTAAACACCACCTGTTATGTGATCAATCGATACCCTTCAGTGGAAATTGATATGAAGACACCATTGGAGATTTGGACTGGTAAACCCACTAACTATTGTAAATTTCATACTCTTGTATGTCCTATATATACACTATTTCATGACCAAGAAAGATCGAAGTTTGACTCAAGATCTAGGGAATATATCTTCTTGGGATATATTGATGGTGTGAAGGGGTATCCTTTGTGGGATACCACTGCCCAAAAACTTATCATCAGTAGAGATTTCATCTTTTTCAAAGACAAAGTGAAAATGATGATTAATAAAGACACAGAGAAAGAGATTATAGAAACTAAAACAGTTAAGGTGAAGGACGAAACAAAGGAAGAACTAGTTTCCTTTGAGGCATTACCAAAGCATGATGATGAAGTACGATATGTTCCTAGACTATGATGGTCAAATCGAGAGAAAATAGAACCAGCATGGCACTCAAATTATGCAACTGAGAGCAATGTTGCATATTTCTTATTGACTAAAGATGGAGATCCATCATCTATTTTAGAGGTGACCCGGAGTATAGATATATCTTCAGGGATGGCAGTGATGCAGGAGGAACTTGAAGCCCTGCACAAGAACAAAACTTGGGATCTTGTTCCATTACCTCATAGAAGGAAGTCCATTGGGAACAAATGGGTCTACAAGATCAAGAGGGATGAAACAGACTAGGTGGAAAGATATTATGTAAGACTGGTGGTCAAAGGATATGCTCCGAAGGAAGGTATCAGTTTCAATGAAATATTTTCTCCTGTTGTTAGACTGATGAATATTCAGGTAGTTCTGGAAATGTGTATTGTATACACTTTTCATCTAGAGCAGCTAGATGTGAAAACAGCTTTTCTCCATGGTGATTTAGATGAGTAAATATAAATTATTCAACTAGAACGTTTTTCTAAATAAGGTAAAGAGAAAATGGTTTATAGGTTGAAAAACTCTACGTACGGTCTCAAACAGGTATCGAGGTGTTGGTACAAGAGATTTGATTCCTATATCATGAGCCTTAGATACAAAAAACTCAATTTAGATCCTTATAAATATTTTAAGGGTCTATATGATAATTATTTTGTCATTATACTATTATATGAGGATGACATGTGGATTGTAGGACCCATTAATGATCAAATCCAGGAGACAAAGGTACAGTTGGCTAGGGAGTTTGATATTAAGGACTTGAGACCCGCAAATAAGATTCTTGGGATGAAAATTTACCGAGACAAGAATAATGGAATTATTTGGTTCTCACAGAAGAATTATTTGAGTAAAGTCTTGAAATGATTCAACATGTAATACTATAATCCAATTTCTACCCCTCTTCTCATTAATTCCAAGTTATCCTCCACGATGAGTCCTAGTAGTGAAGTTGAGAGGGTGGAAATGTCTCGAATGTCATATGCATCATTAGTGGGGAGTATAATGTTCACCATGGTTTGTACTAGACCATACATAGCACATGTAGTGGGAGAATTTAGTCAGTACATGGAGAATCAAGGACGGGAGGATTAGAGCATGGTGAAGAGTATCTTGAGATAAACCACGGAAACCTAATATATTGCATTATGTTTTGGAGGATCAGATTACACTATCAGATTCTATGTTGATTCAAATTTTTTAGGTGATTGTGACCAGAGAAAATCCATTAATGGTTATGTGTATACTCTTGCAGGAGGAGCTATGTGCTATATTTTAAAGTTACAGTCAGTTGTGTATTTATTCATGATAGAGGCAGAGTACATGGTAGCTACAAAGGCATGCAAAGAGGTTATTTGGATGAAAAGGTTATTGGATGAGCTAGAGAAAAGACAAGATCATATTTTATTTTTTATAGTCATATTTATTTTCACATTGCAAGGAATCCATATTTTCATTCCAAGACAAAGCACATTGGTGTACAATATCATTTTGTTCTGTGGACATGCATAAAATTAACACTAAAGAAAATTTGGCTGATTTCCTGAAGAAGGCGATTGGTTTTGATAAGTTCAGATGGTTTAGATACTCAAGGGACCTTATAGAGACATGATAATTAGGTTTGGTAGATAGAAAGGATTTGTGGATATGTTATTGGCACTTAATAAAATCTCTAAGTGAGAGATATGTTGGATGACGTTATGGAGAGAGAAAATATTAATGATGGTCATCAAATTCATTTGGACACATCGAGGTGAAAACTTACCATTTATTTCCCATTTAATGTGGTATAGAAATTTAATAGAGGGTGGGCCAAAGGATGGTGAAGGTAGGATAAAAAAGGGGATCTCCTCTACTAGTTTTTATCATCAGATTCAAAAGCAACACATCTTTATCCTTGAGTGCAATATTTTGTGAGGTGTTTCTCCATATTTTAAATAGATAATTTCCTGTGTGTTTTCTCCTTGTAATTGGGAGAGCAAGAATCTGTACCCACATTTTACCATAGTGAAATCCTTCTATTTCCCCATCATTTTTTACCCCTTTCATTTAGGGGTTTTTCCACATTACATTCGATGTTCTTTTAATTATACAATTTTGAACTTCATTTCTATCACACAATTATTGTTGAATTGATTTTCCAATTGTTTAAAATCCTAAAAAAACTCATTCATCTCACTTAATCTCACACCCTTCAATTTTATTCTTATTGTAGTTAATATTTAAATGGGTTCGGGGCTTGGTAGCCCTAAATGGGCGTGTACTGGCCCTTTGTCATCCCTAGTATCACTTAACTGTAAAAATCTCTACAATGGGTAAGGAAAATAAAATTATAAAGCACAAGTAAAAAATAATTAATTTTAAATTAATTAAATTTAGTAATATTGAAAATATTGGGACACATAGATAATATTTTATTTTAAAATGAATTTCCAAAAACACATCAAGTGAGAACCAAATTTCCAATATTTTACTAATTAAACCAATACCAAACATCATTAAACATATAAAAACATATTTTTAATGAAATATTTATAAATTCAAATAACAAAATTATCAATGAATCCTAAAAATTCAAGTTTTTAACCAATTACTCAAAGAAATTTATTTTTTCAAACAGATTAGACAGATTCTTCAATTCAATGATAATGGATCATTTTATCACAAAATCATTAAGAATTAATATAAAATATATGTGGAAAATATGAAATAATAATGACACATCACTGGTCTAAGGGTAAGGGTGATGGAGTAAAAGTTGAAACTTGAACCATGCATTAGAGAAATGAACACTGAAATCCAAGGGATGAAAGTGACTATAGAATATAGTAGAAACTTAATTAGAGATAATGAATTAACCACTACTCTTTATATTGACCCATAACCTCAGGAGGACTCATGTACTATAGAGTAATTCCTTGGCTGGATTATGAGAAAAAGTTTAGGTATAGGTGATGTTGTTATTACAACTCCATTGTTATTAGACTAATATTCCTTAAGAAACTCAAACTACTACTTGGAATTATTTTCTCATCCTTCATAAATTTAAAACTCTATGTCATGTGTTCCTACATTCAAACTTATATGCATACTCTATATATTTTCTCAAACAAAAATACCAGAAGTAGTTAGATTTTTCTAAGAATATCTAACATACACCTTCATTTAATTTTTGTTTCTAATCTTTTATCATAAGTCAGTGGATTAATGCAATATTATCCCTATGGAGATGAAATGATTTCTAATCAGTTAATATGCAACAATGATTCTATTCATTTGAATATATTGTGTTATTAATACTACATATATAATCAATCAAGTAATAACCATCCCTTGAGAAACCCTTAGTGACTTTAGTTTGGTACAAGTGATAATATTTCAATTAACTTGTCAAAGGGAAAAGGATTAAAATTTATTTAGTATGAGATCATGGCTATCTATCGATGTGAGTTTCTCTTATATAGGTTTATAAGGAATATTTTCGACCATTTATTGATGAATGAGTATTGGTTGAGGTCTATGTTATTCTTTTATTTCATTTTTTATTCTGATTGATTACAAAACTACCACACATGATATATAGTTGAGTGTGACCCAACATCCATTAATTAAGCAATCTATTGGATGAAAATAGAGTATATTTAATACCTTTCTCACATGGCATAAACTATGGTGTTAAAAGCTATTGTTCTATGATATATAAGAGAATTTATTGTGAAAGATGGTTTGTGTGGACCCTTGTAGTTGTGAACTTCTTAGTCGAGTAAGAGAATATATCATTCCCATGAGTAGTTTCAGGTTTTTAATTATATATAATCTTTTGTTAGGATATGAACACCAAGAAATGGGAATGGAACTTATTTTCCTTTCTTGATGTGAATTTTTTGGGTGTAAACCCTTATAGTTTCTTATTATGTCATATTTTAGTGTCATGCCACATGAGATATTTATTTTATACATGGTTCAATGAGTGATCAGTTATACTAGTTTATGGGTAGTTATGGGATTGGTAGATATTACATTGGGTATATATTAGATAAATTAATATATATATATATATATATATATATATTATAATATTATGTCATTATATATCTAGTTTAATTAATGTTGATTTGTTTAAGATCACTATTTTCTGAGTGTCCTAATAAATAGAAATATCCACCCTTTTAGGCACACATCTACACCCATACTATTAAATCAATAAAAAAATATTTAGGACCATGTTGGTGGATGAAAATAATATATATAGTCCAAGTGATGTTCATAGGAGATATCATGGGGTTCATACTATTTTTATAGAGGTATACAATCATTTAATTGATAATAAATTTTCCCCTTCTCTTGGGTTTTAAATTTTGATTCATTGGAGGTTTGCAATTATTTTTCCACAATGTATATGATTATTGATGCTTCACATTTAAATTATTTGATATTACCAAGATTAGTTATAGTTTACATATATTAGAATTCATATTTTGGATTTTATATCGTTGTTTCAAATGCTATAGGATATTTAGAGGGAAATTCATCTCATTTGTGTGATTCATACTCATAACAATAATTTCTAGACTATATACTATTAGAGATTTATTTTTTAATGAAATCAGTAAGTTTAATTGTCAATTATAGTGAGGTCCTAATGGGGCCATGTCAAGACATCATGTTTTTAGGAGAACCCTAGAAATGGAGTTCACCATTGTAAAATCATGGTCATATAAAAATTTCTACCACAATATCATTTTTAGGTACCAAATAAATTATTTATTGGTTTTTCTCTTACCATTCAATTCTAGGTCTTTCTACTCAAATACATTCAAATTTTGGGAAATAGTGGGTTTCACCCAGTTCATGCATAGTTAAGATTCACCATGTGGTGAACCAAGAAAAAACTATAGTTGTATCAGAGGTGATTTGCATGGCTAGCGCATGGTTTGCCTAACCTTGCAAGAAAACTATATAAATCACCTGGAAAGTTCCATTTCCATTCATATGGTTGGTGCACAGTTTGGAAAACTGTGTGACTAAATCATGTGGTTTAGGGAAATTTTAAAAAAAATTAAATGACCAAATTACTCCATATTGAATTAAATATTATAACCCCTAATTTTATCCCCCATCTCAAATCTCAACTCCCTATCATTATTTAATTCCTCACCCCATCTCCTTATACAGTGTTATTTTTTGGCCTTCCTTCAAATATTCTTCAAGGAAAAATCTTAAGTGATTCTTACCCATCCTCCTGGTTCTTTTCTCATTATTTTCTTGGATTTATTTATACCCAAAATCCATGGAGGCCTAGGGTTGGTTTACCTGAACCTAAATGGTGTGGATTTTAATATTAGTGATACATTTTTGGATTCTAGTGGACTTCATTCTTTATTTCTAGTTGATTTATCTATGTTGCTTATGATTTTGCTGAAAAAGTTTGGTAGTTATGTATCCTCCCTTTTCTAGGATAAAACTTTGATGTTTGGTAATTAAATTCAATTTGTAAAATGATATGAATAATTTTTTCAGTTATTTTAAATACTGATTTGCATCAAAAAAATTATTCTCAATTAAAACTTTAACTCATGTGATGGAAATGGTTTTAAGGTTCTGTTTATAAGAGAAGATGAAATTCTTTATAAGTTTCTTAATGAAATGCCTCAATAAGAATGATTTTTTTGGTTTGATTAAACCTAATGGAAACCCATAGGTGCTTGGGTATAAAATATTAAATGGGGAAATGGTACCTACTCACTAGTTTGGTGTGACATCCTAACTTGTGAAGTAGTGTAATACATGTTTCCACTGGCCAATGAAGTTATTTTTCCATTCCTCTATATGGATAGAAAAGTTATTCATTAGGTGAACCTGACCTTGGTAACCCTAGGTTTCAATCTCATATTGTATGTTTAGAAAGACACATTTAATTCATAGTTTATTCATTGTTTTTATTTGATAAAGGAAATATATGATGTTTCTTTCCTTCATTCTTAAAAAACTTTAAACACTGCTTATATTTTATTTTTTCCAAACTAACATGAATTGTTTTTTCTAAAAAAGGATTTATATGGAACTCCTAGTGGGATCTTATTAATATCATTATCATCACATCCTACATACACCAATGGGTGTATAAAAACCTTGTTTTATCTGATGCAGGGAAGGGAAAGGTTCTTATTGGAGGCAGCAGGTACTCATGATCAACTTCTCTTGGGTTACGAAGGTGACATGGTGAGATGATTCCCTCTTGTCACACGGTGATGGGTATAAAATTATTTTTTTCATTTGTTGGTTCATCATGTGTATACTGATCAAGTATTTTCTATTCATCTTCCCATCTTGTTCCCCTTTTTAATTACTTGGGAAAAACCATTCCCAAAGGTGTATTCCTTAATGCTCAAACACTAGTTTCAACCCGTGGGGATTGATAATAGACTTTAGGTCATGTTGTGGATTTGTCTTGGTTCCTGGGTAAGGGGTATCCAAGGTTGATTCATGAAAAAATGGTATTAAATCCTAATTTTTGAAAATATTTTTTGGATTTAACCTCATTTTTTGGGTAGGGTGCATGGGATGCAATCCACACACACGTTCTATGTTTTATAGAAGGGTGTGGATTTTTGTGTTTTATTGTTTATGTTTTACTTAGTTATTTAAAGTATGTTAATGATATTTATTGATAATTTGATAACCTTTTTTCATGGTTTTCTTTTCATTGGTGATTTTATTTTGATTTACCCTTCTTTTTAGGTTTGTTTTACTCTTCTAGAAATGATTTTGAACTAAAAATTTTTTAGATACTAACTTTGGTGGAAGTAAAATGGATCGGAAAGTACTTCAAGAACATGTCATTTATTAGGATAATCTTTAGTTTTTTGGCCATGTATTAAACAACACTCAGTAGTACATTCCACTACTGAAGATAAATATGTGGCAGCTGGAAGTTGTTGTGCCCAAGTGTTGTGGATGTAACACACACTCACTAATTATGGCATGAATTTTACTAAAACTCAAATACATTGTGAAAACACAAGTGTCATTACAATAAATAAAAACCTATCACATCACTCTTGTGATAAACACATAGATATAAGACAACATTTCCTTCAGGCTCACACACTAAAAGGAGATATAATTTTACAATTCATCAAAATGAAATAAAAACTTGTAGATATTTATACAAAAACACTTAGTTTCAATAGATTTGAAAACATTAAATAGAAGTTAGGAATTATCAATGTCAAGTGATTATTCATATATAATTCCTATTTACCAATCTCCTTATAATAATGCAATCCTTTTTAAAGGGTGAGTACATATGTTTTTAGTTTTCGAAAACATTTAAACTTTTATAAAAAAATTTTATATTTATATAATACTATTTCTAAAAGTTTCTTTGTTTTTATAAAAGTTTTATTGAAATTATATAATTGGACTCAAGTTTTTTATACAACTTTATGGAGTCTGAATTGGTTATACATTTTTTTTTCTGAGTCTCAATTAGTTATAAAATTTTTCCAAGTCAACAAATGTAAATAAAAGTTTATTTTAAAGTAATTTTTTTGACTCAAAATTTGTTATAAATATTCTGGAAAATATATTTTTTATAAATTAAATCATAATCAATTTAAATTACAAAATCCAAGAAAAATAGGTAACTCATACTAATGATACTATTCCACTCCAAAAGGTACTCTTGTATTATTTTATTTTCTTAACTAATCATTTACTTGAGTTTAGACATGTTTTTCATTACTTATTCTTATATTTTTAATACTTGGTTTTGTTTTCAAACATATTTTTTTTGTAATATGATTTATTTTCACATCAATGAGAAGTTTTCATGGAAACTTTAAGAGTTTAAAATTATATTTAAATTCTTTCTTTAATAAATTAATAAATGTCATATCAAAAATATGTTTTCATCTGTGTTATTAAATTTATTTTGGAAGAAATATTTTCACCCTGACACCTATATAAGGGTGGGAAACCCCATTCTGCACATCGGATATTAGCTTTTTTAATCCTGAACTCTCATCCTCCTTTTAAATATCAATCTAAATTTTTTCCATTCTTATGATTTATCGGATCAAGTCTTAGTACAACGGGCATTGCATAAGATTTCCCACTGAGAGAAGTCTTCATAGAAATACACTTCAAAAGAAATTGGTATGAAAATAATGGTTTTATTCTTAAAAATATCATTAGTTTTCAAGATTGGGAAAAAAATTTGTGTGGAAAAAATTAATAAGGAATTTGACTTACACAACCCTAAAATCATTAGACAATTTTTTGTATTTATTGATTTTATATTTGAAGGTGATAAGGAAGAGGTATATTTTACTATATTTTATAAGAAGTATAATATTTCATAAAAATGAGTTCTATATTTATTTGGTTTCCCTTATCAGAGTGAATCTTATCTACCCTTATATAAATTACCTGATAGGCTTGGTCTTTTTGTGAAATAAATGGCTGAAGCATTTATATTCCCATATTATGAAAAAGTTATAATTTTTTTTTACTTATAAATGTATGAAACATTCTTCTTTCTATGGATGTAGGGATACCTTATACCATGATGGGTGATAGGGACACCCTAAAAGTTTCTCATATATATTTTTGGATTACTTGATGAACTTAAGGAAAATCAACTTGGTGAAATTTGTGCTCATTAAGGTGGAATCTATTAAAAAAGAATTGATGGAGTCTAAGATATTAATACTTTATTCTTTAATAAATAATTTTCTTGTGAAATTTTTGATAGTTTTCAAAGTTAAGAATAAAACTAATCCAGTGAGAGAAAATATTTCTTTGATTGGAGAAGAAGCAATTTAAAGGATGAAGTTAGTTTTTGATTATAAGATAAAAAAGTTTCTTAACAATATTGATGGAGCTATGTTTAATTCTCCACCATCCAAGAAGGTATATGAAATTAAAGGAAAAAATAAAGGATAGATATAATATTCCAAAAAATAAAAGAAAGAGAAGAGAATTAATGATAAAGAATTCAAAGAATTCGTGAAATAAAATTAAAATAATAAACCCAGTGAACTTGGGTTTGGGATTGATATGATGAAGCTAGAGCTATGAAAATATGGATGGAATATGAATTGAAAGAATTAGAAAAGTGGAAGAAATAGAAAAAGCGATTATAAAAAGCTAAAGTTTTTGAAAGTTTGTTAAAATGTGTAGAAAGATATTTAAAGAATCCAATTCTTCCAATTTCTCCAATATTAGGTGTGAATTTAGTTATTAAAAATGAAAAAGTTTCCCATGCTAATCAAACACACCTAGATGTGAGAATTGAATTAGTGGAAACTTCAGTTTTACCTGTAATGTTTCCTTTAGTGGATGATAATGGAAAAGGGAAAGAGGTTATCAAAGAATAAAAACATTCAGTTTCTAAAAGGTTTGGTAAATGTGTTCTCAGAACTGCGAGTCAGTTAGAGAAAAAACTTGAAGTGGAAGAATAGGAAGAAGAGAAAGAAGAAGAGGATGGGGAAGAATAAAAAGATTATGAAGAGAAAAAAATATCGATGAATAGACAATGGAAAAAAGACTTCTTCTAAGGCATCTACATCCTCAACTCCACTTCCTTATAAATTTGATAAAGATGCATAATTAGAAGATTTAGAACAAGAAAATTCATTATTAAAAGAGGAAGGAAAGTTTTCATCAAAGGCAGAAGAAGAATTCCAATAATCCCATACCAAAGTATCAGAAAAAGTTTAATCGGATAAGAAAGTAGAAATTATAAAAGTATCAGAAGAAGAAAATGTTTCTCATAAAGGAAAATACAAAGTTTAGGATAAAGATAAATGCGATGTTGGATCTTACAGACAAAAGGCTCCTAAATTATTATCAGTATCATTGGATTTAGAAGCTACTATTTCTAAAAATGTTGTTAATTATATCTATCAAATATTGAGAAAGTTAAGTGATTGCATTCCATATCTTCATAACATTGAGGTGAGGTGTAAACTAATTCCATTTAGTCTTAATGAAAAATCAGAGTCTCTAAAATTTATAAGTGAATCAATAGTTAACATTGAAGCAGAATTAAAAACTTTCAAATAAAAGGACAAGGTATAAAAAATATCATACAATCACTTGGTTATGTAAGAACTCGGGTTTTCACCCAAGTATAGATCCTTTAATTTTTTGTCTAATAATTTATGTTGGGCCTAATATGGATTCCTAATGAGTTCACGATGGTCACAGGGGTTTCTAGAGCTTGTTTGGGTCCTGAAACCCAACTTTTTTGAAAAAATGGTCATGTTGCATTGTTAGATATAAACTATGTAGGGTGGTATGCATAGTTAGTCTAAACCATGAAGCCAAACCATGTGAGTGGCCCCTCTTCTCTATGTACACATGCATGGTTTTCACATGGTTTGGAAAACCATGTGGAAAAACCATGCACAGGCTATTTTTTGGTTAATTTCACCATTTTACCCTTAATGATCTAATTAACTTAACCCATCTTCCCCAATATAATTCCTAGTGGGATGAACCTACATTTTCTCCCATTTTGGAGATTTTGAATGAAAAATCTAGGATTCAAGATATCTATTTAATTTGATATTTGTTTTAACTTTTTTTCATCGCGTTGGATGCATAACGGTATGTACTCAAGTCCATTTGAGCCATTCTTTGTCTCTCTTGCTCTCGAACTAGTTATCAAGGTGTTATAATTTTTACTCTTTTCTCAAATCTACTCTGATCCAAGAAAAATTATAGGTTGACACTAGAGTATAAGATTTATATGAGTACTAAGTGGGTCGTCTTTAACTCATCTATCAAGTTTGTTGATTTTGTAATTTTCATGTGGGGCCCATTGATTTCATTGGGTGTTATTTATTAAATTTATATGCCATGCTTATATTAATTATAACCACATGGTTATGCTCTTTCCATAAATTTGATTGGTTATTACTGGTTATGTCCACAAATCCTAACACCCCATGTAGGGTGATATGTAATAATTGAGTTTTTAGTGGTTTAACACTTTTGAGCAATCGTTCAGGTGTACTCGAGCTTGACCACAGTAATAGTAATCCTTCTTATATTAAATTTATATTAAATATTTAAATTTTGAATAACATGTACTATGTCGCTTCCAATTAAACCACCTAAGGTAAGTGCCTAAATTTATGTAATTCATTCAAATAATATTATGGAAATAATACTTAAGTATATGACTTGGCTTTATTCCATCCAATGGCCTGAAGGCCTTCATTTTTTTTGATTTATTGATAATCCACCTTTCAAGGGGTGAGGTGTAACCCTTACAAGGCTCGTAGGCATAAGTAGAGTGAACCTTAAATGTAAAGGAATGTTTGGTTTCACATCCATATAACACCTTTCCAAGTTCATGGAAGGAAGTAGAGTGAACCTTATTAATTGAACTTGAATAACATGGTTTTAATTAAAAGGTTTCATGCTACTTACCTTGTTAAACTTGAACCAAGTGAATTTTTTAATGGAATAGTTATCATATGAACAAATTAATTATAGTGAATTAAATGTAAGGTGACACTTTATGTATGTGGAACATGAAATATTTATAGGAAGGATTGACTCATGTTAGATCTTTGATTCTTGAGGGAATGCCTTGGGTACTCAAGGACGCCTTTCTAATTCAAGGATGTTGGTTGCCTTGGGTGAGACCTACCTAAGAACCTAATCCTTTTCTACCTTCAAACACCCTGTATGACACTATGGGATCCCTTCATTATTATTACAGGATTCCTATGATATACTCCTTGGATCCAGTGTGACATAAGGTGCCTTGGTACATCCTTGGGCCTGAGCACTACTTATCTTCCATTTTACCTTGGATGAATTCCTTGGACTCGGTTAGAAACATTATTATGGGAATTCCTTGTACAATTATCCCTGGATTACACTCTTACCCTATATATGGACTCAGTTACTACTGATTTAGGGTATCTTAAAGTATAGGTTTCCTTGGTGAATACCACGGAACCACTTCATAATAATTATCAATTATGTTTTCCTTGTTACAACTTGGAACCTTCACAAATTATATTGCCACTGGGTGATATCAGTGCTAGTTATGCCTCATGTGACTTGTTTATATAAACTAGTAATAAATTAATTAATGAACTTTTTGCATGTTCAAACACTAGTCATGGGATGAAAGAAGTACTTGGGTATTTAGTTACAGTGTACTGGTTTACTTTATATATGCATGCCTACTCACTGTAACATTTTCATTACATAGGATGGATGTTATTGACATCATTGGTGGTGTCCCACTGAGATTTATCTCTCATCCTCTCTATGTTCCATTTGGTACTTGTGGAATATTACACGTATGTAGGTGTTAATAAATGGAAGCATAATGCTTCAGACATTTGATTGCTTGCAATGATAGGATGGAGCCGGTAGCATATAATTGAACTGTAGCTCTAGATGCTTGGGATAGTTTTTTTATTTTATTTGATACATTGTGTTTTTCATGTATTATTTCTACTTTTTATACATGTTTTCCATCTTTATAGTGACATGACATTTATCATCATCAGCTATTATATGTTATTCCAGTTATTTCAGTTATTGTTATCGTTATTTCTTTCCTCTATATATTTTGTTTTCTTATTGCTTCTTCTATTTACCCATGTTTATAATTATACACTATGTTATACTCTAGTAATTAGGGTATAGTCTCCTCATGGACACACCTTAGGCCCTCGCTGCTAGTTAGAATCCTCTAGCATTTGAGGAGATGCACTTGAGGCCATGTGGCCCACTAGGCTTGGGGCACTTTTTAAGTTGCATCCAGGTCTGGGATTCCATAAAGTGGTATTAGAGGGTTTCCTTTCTTGATTTACTATTTAGAGGAAACTATTAGAAGATTAGGAATTCTTGGGAATTGTTCATAAGCTATTCTTATGCATCCCAAACCCATGTTCAGGGTAAAGGTCGAGTTTCCTAGATTATAATTGTTTTTCTACTTTTTCCTATTACAGTTGATATCATTTCACCATTGGGTGATACACATGGTTTGTGGTGTTATTGTTTTTTCTCTTGATTGAGATTATATTTTAACATTTTCCTAATGATATTAGGGAAATAATAATTGATAAATGCTTCATACTAGGCACCTAGAATTTACATGTCATGCATATTCCCATACCATATAGGTTCATTTAACTACTTTTCATCACTTGTTATTCTTATGATTGATGAGGGATCCTTACCTTGTTTATATATTGCTTGTGTTTCAATTTGATATGATTGATTGGATTCATGTTTCAATTCATGAGAAGTTATGGGCCCTCCTAGTTTGGAATGGGTAATTTACTGAATCAAGCCTTTAATTATAAATTTAAATGGGTGTCATTTTTAGTGATAGGAAGTATGGTCCTTGATTCACTAGGAATGAAATTCCATTTTAAAGGAACTTCAATACAAGTTATAAAAAAATGAAGACATAAAAGTCGAATGGTTTCACATCCTTATGATTCCTTTTCATGTTTATGAAAGGTAAAGGATTGAACTGGTAATAAATTGTTAAATGAAATGAAATGGTTTCCAATAAATGATGAGGAAAGTTACTATTGAACCTTCACCTATTAGAGCCCCTAAAAATTATAAATGAACATTTACCAATACCTAGTCATCTAAGCGGGTAGTTGGGTTAGTATGCCTTGGGTAGTGAGTTTTATTACGTTCAAAATTCACTAGTTATGCTATCCTTATGATTCTACGTTTGTTCTGAGGAGTATTCTTGGAATTTTTAGACCAATTCCAGCATTAAGCCCTCATGTCATACACCATGAAGGTGGAAATGAATCTACTCCATACGTGGCAGGCCCTGAGACACCAGTCTTACCTCCAGGAGTTCCACTTGAGGCACTGCCTGCTGCACCTGATTCAAGAACTGATGGCCAAGTCTATGACAATTTTCAATGTCTGATGCATTCCATGCATAGTTATGACAACCCTGCTTTTTATTACACAATTAAACATAATTTATTACATAAACTTCACTTGATACAACATAGAAGATTGAGAGGTATAGTGTCTTTGGGGATTAGTATCATTAAATAACAACTTAAAACATTAAATACAACATCTTTATTGAAAACTTCCTTTACATGACCACTACATTCTGTCGTACTTAGCATTGCATGGGATAACCTGAGGACATGCATAAGAAAAGGGTGATCTATAAAGCCCAGTAAGGGAATAAACATGGAATAACATTAAGAATACAATACATGTTATATAATAGGCATATCAATATAGCACAAGAGAATCATAAACATAAAGGAATGATAAATCATGACAATCATAACATGGAAATGTGGCAACAACACTTAACATGGAATTAGCATGAGCCAAGACTCATTGCACATAGAGCATGAGTAAACCCTCATTGAACATGAATCAAAATTAAAACCTCATTTCACTTGAATTAGCATGAGTAAACACTCATTTCACATGATGTATCATGATACTATACTTTACCCAATGCATTGGAGCGCTATCAGGGCGCACCTTTCTTAAACATTTCATTTCATGCATAAGTGTGCCACATGGATCATAAAACATTGAATCATTCAACATAATATTTTATTCCGTGATAAATGAATGTGTAATACATACATGAAACTCTTTAAACAATAAGTAAATGTGCATAAAGGTGAATACCCTTGATAGAGAAATGGTCATGGTATTCACTACACAATGACTTAGTCTTGGAAAAGTGCGGTGCAATTTCAGTAGCATAGCGGCGTGACATAAGAACTCGTAATAATGGTTGATGAGAGAGAAAGGGGTGTCTCATCATATTTACATGACATGTACAGTAAGTGGGTCATATAGATACATGTCCCAACAAATGTAATGGAATTTAGATTCATGATAGAAAAGAATTGCTTGAATGTAAATGAAGAGAGAGAAATTCCTTTCAAATTTTTGGCATAGTAACAGGTGTACATGGGAGGAATTTAATGAGAGAGAAAGGGGTTTCCCATAATTAAAACATAAATAGGGCAGTATGGGGGAGGTGCTAAACCATACCCCAACATTTATAATTAAAATTAAAAGGGCATAACAATTTAAAGAATATTGGACAAAAATGAGAAAGGAAGAAAAACTCTTACTTGGAAGTGTGCTTCCAAAGGATTGATAGAGGCTTATTGGGAGCTTGGGGCACCTTGGGAGGATTCTTGATATAGGAGGGCAGAGATTGGATGAACTCCAAAGGCTTTGAGTGAGGAGGAAGTGGGATCTTGGGTGGGTTTATATAGGAAAGGTGAGGGAATTCTTTATTATTTAGGTTTGGGACACCTCACATTAAACTAATCCAAACCACAAACTAGACCATGGTTTTTGCCCATGGTTTTTGGAAAAGGGAATTGGAAAACAATATTTTATAAGTCCAAAGTCCAAACTTCTTAAAATAATGGGTTTTCTTATGTGGAGGTGAGTCACACTCCCAAGGAAACCAATTTAAAAAGACAAAATGTTTAATAAGTCTTTAAGGGTCCACTAAAGCTTTGTAAAATAAATCAAACAAACCAAAAATCACATTATTTTAATGTTAAAACATATATTGGACGAACATAAAGTTTATAGTATTTTATTACATCACTATTGGGTCATTATGATGTCATAAAACACATTATTTATTTAAACGGTATTTAATTTTTACCCAAAAATTTGACTGTCTCAGAAAATTATGAAAAATTCAATGTTGGATAATTTCGATTTCTTGATTCCAGAAATAATATTCATTTTATATAAATAATTTTCTAAATATGTTAATTTTCACTTTCAAAATAAAAACATACATTTATCAAAAATTCATGGGTTTTAACAAAAATGGATTTCCAACCTTATTAAAAATTACAATTGTATTCATAAAATTATACGATCATTTATATTTAATAAAAATTAATTTAATAATAATAATAATATTTTATTAAAATATTATTTAATTAAAAAATCCATTAATTCATCAAAATAGATTTCTTAGATGAAAATTAACTAAAAATACTATTTGTGCTTTAAAAACTATTTACAAGGTAACAATAATAAAATGAAAGTATATTCATTATTATATAAAAAATAATGTACATAACCATAGTACTAGAGTCTTGTTACATAACCCCTTATAACACCCACATAAGACCAAATAGTAAGGTGTGTAATGGTGATAGACTCTTGGGGTGGCTCAGATAACATTTCTCAGGTGGTAATCTCTATCAACTTCCACTTCTCTCATATGCGGTCCCGCTCGAGCATAACATGTTCAAGATCGTCTTGGGTTTGGTCAAGAGAGAATCCAAAATATGAAACCTCCTTTATGAGCTCTAACATATGGGCTTCATATGGGGCACGTCTACTGGATGAGGTCATCGCTTCCTTTGTCTGTGTAAATTGGATTTGTTAAATCCCTATATTTATACGAATCATGTGATCACTGTTCAACAACTATATTAGCAATGGTCACAATTATTAACAGTATTTTAAAATCCAAAAACATAAAACCAAAGAAGTTTAAATTTTATATAAACATTTTACATAAAGATACATTTAATTAGATCTAGAGGGATTTCAATTAATGAATGTTTGGGTCATTACAATCTTCCCCCCTTAAGAAATTTCACCCTCGAAATTTCCTTTTCCCAAAATAAAATAGATGTTGTTAACTCTGCTTCATCATTTCCTCTGACTCCCACATCGCTTCTTCAAACTTGTGGTTTCACCGCAACACCTTGACGATGGGAATTGTCTTATTTCATAGAAAATTTTCTCTATGATATAAGATCTTCACTGGTTGCTCCTCATAAGAAAGATCGTCCTCTAACAGTACCACCTTTGAAGAGAGTATATGTGAAGGGTCTAGTATGTACTTCCTTAAGAGGGATACATGAAAGACATCATATACTTTGTCCATGGTAGGTGGAAGTGCTGGTCGATAGGCCACAACCTTGACACGATCAAGAATCTCTAAGGGGTCGATGTACCTTGGACTTAACTTCTCTTTCTTTCCGAACCTCATGACCTTCTTCCATGGAGATATACATAGAAATATTGTGTACCCAACATTAAACTCAAGGTCTCGGCGTCGGTTATCTGCATAACTCTTCTGTCGACTCTAGGCTTCATTGATATACTACTGAATGTTTTCCACCTTCTCCACCATTTCTTCGACCATTTCTGGTCCAAGCAGCTTACGTTCACCGACCTCATCCCAACACACTGGTGTTCTGTACCTTTTCCCATAAAGGTCTTCATATGGTTCCATTTGGATGATCAAGTGTAAACTGTTATTATAAGAGAACTCAATCAGAGGAAGATGTTGATCTCATCCTCCTTTAATGTCCATTGAGAATGCTCTCAACATGTCCTCAAGTGTTTGGATAGTCCGCTAGGATAGGTCATCAATTTGAGGATGATAGGTCATACTGAAGTTTAGTTCAGTATTCAGAGCATGTTGAAGACTCTTCCAAAACATAGAGGTGAATCTTGGTTCTCAATCGGACATAATAGATAGTGGTACTCCATGAATCCTTACCACTTCCCTAATATATATATGTGCCATTTGATCTAATGAGAAATAATCTTGAATAACAATAAAGTGTGCAGCCTTTGTAAAACGATCCATAACAACACAGATTGCATTGTTGACTTTGGATGTCTTCGGAAGTCCGGTGACAAAGTCCATGTTGATGTTCTCCCATTTCCATTCTGGTATGGGCAATGGTTTCATCATCCCCTTAGACTTCTGCCTCTCTGCCTTCATATGCTGACACACTAGGCACTTTGATGTATATTCAGTGATCTCTTTCTTTATATTATCTCACCAATAATGCTCTTGAAGATCTCGATATATCTTTGTATTTCCTGGGTGAATAGAGAAATTTGAACTATGTGCATCATCCAAAAGTTCCTTCTTCAGCTCCGAAATTGATGGAACACATAGTCTTTTCCCTAATCTCACAATTCCTTCTTCATTAACATTAAACTCCAAGTATTTCCCTTTTCTGATAGCTTCCACTTTTTCCTGTATTCCCACATATTCCTTTTTAGCATCCTTTAACCTTTCCAAAAGTGACGGTTAGGCAATCATTTGTGAAAGGATTTATTATGTTCCCTTCTTTATGATTCCCATGTTCGTCTTCATCAAATCTAAAAAGAATGGATCCTTTTCAATTCTCATCAATGATAGAATCATTGGGTTCTTTCTACTTAGGGCATCCGCCACCTTGTTCACTTTCCCAGGGTGGTAATGGATTGAGTATTCATAGTCTTTGATCAGCTCTAACCATCTTCGTTGGTCCATGTTCAACTCTTTCTATGTGGATATATACTTGAGGATTTTTTGGTCCGTATATATTTCACACATATCCCCAAAGAGATAATTCCGCCAAATTTTCAAAGAGAAGATCACTATAGCCAACTCGAGGTCATGTGTTGGATAGTTTTGTTCATGAAATTTCAATTGACTTGAAGCATAGGCAATGACTTTGTCATTTTTCATCAACGCACATCTCTGGCCCTTCTTCAAAGCATCACTAAATACCACAAAAATTTCTCCACTTGTGGGTAAAGTGAGCACGGGCGCAGTGATAAGCCTCCTTTTCAACTCCTTGAATATTTCTTCTCATTCATCACTACAAGAAAACTTTACTCCCTTCTGAGATAACTTGGTAAGATGGTTGGAAAATCGTGAGAAATTTCTCACAAATCGTCGATAATATCTAGCTAACCCCAATAAGCTACAGATATATGTTACTAGTGTTGGTCTCGGCCATCCCTCAATTGCATCTATTTTGGAGGGATCCACAGATATTCCATTGCTTGTGATGATATGGCCCAAGAATGATACCTCCTTCAACCAAAACTCACACTTTTTGTACTTTTCATAGAGCTTATCCTTCCGCAAGTTCTCTAGTACAGTTCTTAGATGCTCCTCATGATCCTCCTTGGTTTTGGAGTATATCAGAATATCATTTATAAAGACTACCACAAATTTTTTGAGTTAATATCTAAAGACTCTATTCATCAAGTCCATAAAGATTTATGGAGAATTAGTGAGTCCGAAAGGAATTACTATGAATTCATAGTGCCCGTATCTTGCATGAAAAGCAGTCTTGGGGATATCTCCCTTCTTCACCCTTACTTGATAATATCCCGACTGCAAATCCACCTTGGAAAAGTATTTTTCTCCATGAAGCTGATCGAAAAAATTCATCAATTCATGGGAGAGGATACTTTTTCTTTATCGTGATTTTTTTAAGCTCACAATAATCGATGCAAAGGCGCATTGACCCATCTTTCTTCTTAACGAAGAGGACTGGTGCACCCCATGGTGAAGCACTTGGGCATATAAACCCTTTATCCAGATTCTCTTGTAGTTGTTTCTTCAGCTCCTCAAGCTCCACAACAGCCATTATATATGGATTCTTAGATATTGGAAATGCCCCAGGTATAAGATTAATTGAGAATTCATCATCTCTTCTAGGAGGAAGACCACACAATTCCTCAGGAAACACTTCATCGAATTCCCTCACAATAGGCATGTCTTCTAGGATGGTTGCCTTCGTAGACTCAATAATTTGAACTAGATAAGCGTGCTCATAGGTCATTAATATCCATTCTTGAGATTATGGAGCTAAATAATGTTCATCTTCCTCCTTTCACTTGTAAATAATCGGGGGTCGATTCTCCACATGGAGAGTGATTTTCCTCTCATGGAAATTTATGTTGGCTCAATATAAAGAAATTAAATTCATGCCAAGAATTGCATCAAATTCCACTAGAGGGAGTATGAAGAGGTTCTTAGAGAAGTTTAATCCACAGATTATGACAGGGTAGGAGTTATATTCATGGGATGAAATGATTTCCCCATTTTCCATACTCACCAACATCTTCACTTCCATAATTTTTCGTGGTGAAGGGATTGTTCTACTAAACTTTTGAGATATAAAAGAATGCATAGAACCTGAATCAAAAAGTATGTTTTCTATTTTTGAATGAATAACTAGTGTACCTATCTCCACTTCATTTTCAGGGTTCACTTCGGCAGTAGTGATGGGAGAATATCTCCCTTTCTACCTTGGAGGTTGTTGGTTGCCTCCGAAAACCCTTGGCTTAGGGCACTGATTTTCAAGATGCCCTGGTTCTTTGTAGTTACAGCAATGAACCATGTGTTGGGGTTCAAATAGAGCGTTCCTATCCTCTGTCACAGCTGTGGGTCTTTCTTACAGACACTTAATAGCCAGGTGCCCTTCTCTTAGACACCTAAATCATTTCCTTGTCCCCTTCAGGCAGTTTTCAGGGTGCTTCTTTCTGCACCTTTGGCAAGTGGGGTACTGGATCTTCTTAGCACCGTTGGATTTATCCATCAGACCACCAACATTGAAGTCCACCTTAAGCTTATTATCCCCATTATACCCCTAAGATTATCTGATCTCTATGTCGACCTTGAGGGCATATTGGACAATTTCCTCATAGCTGTCAAAGTCACGGATTGTGAGCGCTTTCTGTAGGCTAAGTTTCAGCCCAACAAAGAAGCGGTCAACCTTATATTCGGGGGTAACGAAAAAGCCAGAGGCATATCATGCAAGCCTTATGAATTTTTCCTCATAAGCTCCGACATATTCGTCGTCTTTTTTCTTAAGGTCAAGAAATTCCCTTTCCATCTTAAGCCAGAGGGTGTGCGGAAAATATTTATCGAAAAACATCTTTCGGAAATCCTTCCATTCCAATGCCTCGATCTCCTCCTCGGTCTTTGTATTTTTTATCAACGTCCACCATTGATCATCTTCACCCTCCATATGATAATCATCTAGGAGAAACTTCTCTTGTTCAGAACATTGAAGGATGGAGATAATCTGTTCAATGGAGTTGATCCATTTTTCAGCGATTGAGGGATCAGATGAACCATTAAAAGTATGAAGCATTTGTCTCATTTAGCTCTTGATAGTGACTTGTTCTTTCTTATGGGGGTTTGAACATTCCTCTTGACCCATGTTTATATTCAAAGTTTGAGTTAGCTAAGAGAGAAGTGTGACAAAGTTTGTGATTCTCGCTCCCATTGGATTGGGCATCTCATTAGTACAGTCATCACATTGATCTTCTCATCGTTTGTTAGCCCGAGTCCTCCTATTATCAGCCATTGGCTGGAATAAATGGAAAGTTAGGGGTAACACATAAAGGGTAATCCAAGGAAAAACTGATGACTTATAAATAACTTTTATTTCCTTAACATATGAATCTATTGGCTTCAGTCTATGTTATTCATGATCTAATTTCTAACATATATTCTTAGGGCATTTTTTTGTCCCTTATTAATGGTTCATACTAATCTTTTGAATTTACCAAAGCATATCCCCCAGGAGTGTCATAACCAAGAGTGCATAAAGGCTTGTTTTCGTGCACCAGTTCCCATTCGAGTCTAGCTCAAAGCAGTGTTTTTAGGTTTTAACCCTAGGATACATCTGTGCTAGAGCCGTCTTTACCTACTCATATCCAGACAGGGATGTATTTTCTTGATAAACCACTTACTCAATACTCACCAAAACTTAGGGATTTTTTATTATAATTATTCTTATCTCTAAGGCTTTACTAGGGTTTTCTAATCCTAATCCCAAAAATAACTAAACCTATCCTCTGATACCAACTATGACAACCCTGCTTTTTATTACACAATTAAACATAATTTATTACATAAACTTCACTTGATACAACATAGAAGATAGATAGGTCTAGTTTATTTGGGTCTTATGATCATTACATAAAAACGTAAAACATGAAATACAATATCTTTACTGAAAAATTCCTTTACATGACCACTACATTCTCCCATACTTAGCATTGCATGAGATAACCTGAGGAAATGCATAAGAAAATTGTGAAATATAAATCCTAGTAAGGTAATAATCATGTAATAACATGAGGAATACAATACATGTTATACAATAGGCATATCTGTAATGACCCAAAGTTTCATTAATGGAAATCCCTCTTGATCTAGTTAAATTTCTCTTTATGTAAAATGTTTATATAAAATGTCAACTTCTTTAGTTTTATGTTAAGAGTTGTGACTGTTACTTTTATATTAATTGAACAGTGATCACATGATTAGTATAAATATAAGGCTTTAACGAACCCAATTTACTCAGACAAAGGAAGCGATGGCCTCATCCAGTAGAATTGATCCATACGAAGCCCATTTGTCAGAGCTCGGAAAAGATGTGGCATCCTTGGGTTTTTCTCTTGACAAAGCCCAAGCTGACCTTCATCATGTCAAGCTCAAATGAGACCGTCTACGGGAAAAGTGGAAGTTGATAGAGATTACCACTCGAGAAATGTTATCTGAGCCACCCCAAGAGTCTGTCACCATCGCACACCTTACCCTTAGGTCTTATGCAGCTGTTTTAAGGGGTTATGTAAAAAATCGATTGTACTATGTTCATGTACATTATTTTTTGTATATAATAATGAATATACTTTCTTTTCATTATTGATACATTGTAAATAGTTTTCAAAGTGCAAATAGTGTTTTTAGTTATTATTTAATTAAGAATTCTATTTTATTAAATTAAGGGATTTTTGAATTAAATAATATTTTAATAAAATATTATTATTATTATTATTAAATTAATTTTTATTAAATCTAAATGATCATATAATTTTATGAATGCAATTGTAATTTTTATTAAGGTTTGAAAGCCATTTTTGTCAAAACCTGTGAATTTTCGATAAATGTCGGTTTTTATTTTAAAAGTGAAAATTAACATATTTAGAAAATTATTTAGATAAAATAAATGTTATTTCTGGAATCATGACATCTAAATTATCCAATGGTGAATTTTTCATAATTTTCTGAGACAGTCAATTTTTTGGGTAAAAATTAAATACTGTTTAAATATATAATGTGTTTTATGACATCATAATGACCCAATAGTGATGTAATAAAATACTATAAGCTTTATGTTCGGCCAATATATTTTTTATCATTAAAATAATGTGATTTTGGGTTTGTTTGACTTACTTTTCAAAGAATTAATGGACCCTTCAAGACTTATTAAACACCTTGTCTTTTTAAATTGTTTTCCATGGGAGTGTGACTCACCTCCACATAAGAAACCCTATTATTTTAAGAAGTTCGGACTTTGGCCTTAAAAAATATCTTTTTACTCTTCCCTCTTCCAAAAACCATGGGCAAAAACCATGGGATGGTTTGTGGTTTAGATTAATTTAATATAAGGGGTCCCAAACCTAAATAATAAAAAATTCCCCCACCTTTCCTATATAAACCCACTCAATCTCCCACTTCCTACTCACTCGAAGCCTTTGGAGTTTGTCCAACCTCTTCCCTACTCTCTCTATAATCCTAACAAGGTTCCCCAAGCTCCCACGAAGCCTCTCTTGTAACACCCGAGACTTTTATGTTATATAAATCATCAAAGGAATCTTTTTCTACACAACACTTGCTTGGCTTGCTTTACACGCAATCGCGACCTTCCTCGATAGCTTGCGTCGTACGCAATACCGAGTTTCACTAAACAACAATATGCTATTAAAACTAGCCGTTATGAATAGTAATAACCACTTTTTGAAATTTTATAAATTTTATTTTTCAAAATGGACTTCATTTTTGGACTCAGAATATCGAAATTAGCCTAGGGTGAAATTTTGGTATTTTTCTGAAAACTTTCAATTTTTGATGAATAGTGAAACCACTAAGTGGTAGGTTAAAAACTGAATTTTGCATAAAACGTAATTTTACCGCTTCTGTGAATGGAATTTCGAAAATCCGACAGACACGGTTGATATCAGTAAGTAAAATGTGGTTCAATGAGATAAAAATAATTTTTTGGTGAATAGTAACTTTTTACTTTTTTTTACCGCGGTTAATAGTAAATAAGGTAACTAAGGGTAAATATGATATTAATATTACCATAACACATGTCCTAATTCTATTGGACAAGTGTAATTCGACCAAAAACAAACTTAGGAATAAAATATGACCATTTAGGCCCACTTGGATTAGATTAGGACATTTATTATTAATTTATTTAAAGAAGGGTTAAAATAGTTAAAATCAAAGTTTAATAAGTAAATAATTTTTAATATGGAGTTATACATAAGATAAATTCGACTATAAATATTAATTAGAAATATAAAAAAATTTCCTACATGATGGTATTTTATTTATAATTTTTAGACATTAAATAATTTAATTTATTTATGACACAATGATGATGCAGTAATTATCTTATTAATGAAATATTGACATAATTGATGTTATAAACACCAAAATAAATATAATTTGAGACTTTTTATGAATTCCACTAATTTTTTAGGTTACTATGATATATTAGTGTTGATTTAATCAACTTGGTTCGAACATATAATTCTGTTATGACTTTCACAAAAATCATATATCAAATAGTGTCAAAATTGACACAAAATAGTTTTTAAATAAAATATTATATTATTAATTGTTATTTTATTCCTAAAAATCTAAGGTTCGGCCAAATTACTTAGATAAGGATATATATATTAATAATAAACAATTTGGGGTTCGTTTGGCATGTTATAGTAAGTGTATTAACCATATAGTGTAAGAAAACAAAAATACACGGTAAAAGTTAAATTATTTAACTTAGAGTTAAATTTAGTTGATAAGGTTAAAATAATACCCTAAACTTGTCTAAATCTTATTGGTTGATAGTATTTCGACCCATCCCCACTTTAGCTTCGAAATAAGACCCTTTGGAACCATTATAAACCGATTTTGGCTTTAATATAAAATAATATTTTGAGATATTCCTAAGGTGCCCCTCTCCTCCCTTATAAAAGGGCACCTCCTCCCCCTCCTCCTCACACCAAATTGAGCACTTAAGCTCGGCCAACCCCTGCCATTTTCTCCTCTCCACTTCCCTAGAATAATCCTAGAGGTCCTGGTCTTCTTCAAAGACCAATCTTAGTTCCCTAAGTGGAGGATTCAAAGAAGCGTTCCAAAGAAGAGGTAATATCCATTACCGATCTTTTCAATTTCTTTCTTCTTCAACTTCTTCTTATTTAGTTGTTTCATGATAAAGTAATAACATAAGTATTACTTACATACTGATATGTTATTATAAATATGAAACAACCCTAATTCACCTTCTATCCATCCTATGGAAAAATGAAATCACCGCGCGTGCGTACGTACGGAATACCGTCTCCACGCCGTGGTGTAATCTATTTTCCACCATCACCTTACAAGGATGGGTATAATGGTTTAATGAGTAACTATATATGATTATTATGAAGTAATATTGATACTGAAATAATATATATACTCCAATACAATTCCACGATCATAGGAACGATATCATCACTCGTGCGTACGTACGGAATACCGTCTCCACGATGTGATGCGACTCGTTCTACATGATCTTCATTTCATAATGATTATATAAATGAATTGAATGAATGAATATGGTATATACTACACTAATACCATTCTGGAAATGAATTATCTATAACCTAAAGATAAGAATAAGAATTTATTCGACAAAACACGCATAAGAACAAAAAGTTATAAAGACCCGAGTAACAAGTAACAATGAAATATTACTAACAAGAAGCTAATAATATGACCATATATGATATCATATCAATATGTATGATTCTGGAATAAGTCAATAACATTATTTAAACCATTATACAGGAGCTTCGGACAAGAACAAAGCAAATCGGACCTAAGGTAAGGGAAATATCACAATCTCATTTTTATCCGAGATTGTTTATTCGTAAGTATTTACTGGGGTGTATTTTATTATCCACATCCATGTTTCCTCAATATGTAATATTTATATCCTTATACAATAGTTTATATTCAATTTTACCCTTCGGTAAATTTTTAGTAAAGGATATGAAAGGAATCTTTTGTCGTTTTTCGTACGAGGTACTTTTTTTTGACTTTTCCGACAAAAGTACGAGTAGAATGTTTTTTTTAACTTATATGGCATGAATGGATTTTTTAAAACATTATTTCCAAGAAGCTTCCTTTACAAGTTTTCAAGTTTATTTTTAATCAACTTCTTTTAGTTTAAATTCGTATGACATGTTAATAAAGGAAAAATGTTTTTGAAGAAGAAAGGATATTTTCCTCAAGAATGGAGTTCAAGTGTTTTATCAAAATTATTTTCCATCTAAAAATAATAAAGGGTTATTTTTTTATCCCTATTATTACATTGATTTGATTATGTTTTGAGGGAATTATTTTTATGAAGTCATTTACCTTATATGATTTGTTTTATGATGTCATGATGTTTCAAGAATCCCATTTTTGTTACATGTGTTATGCGATGATGTATGATTTATGATTATGTGGCACACATAAGAAAGGATTCATTATAAGATGGGTGGGACCTATATCTCCCTCCAATGCAATGGGTAAAGATTTTATATCTCATGAGATAGACATGGCTGGAACGGTAGGTTATACCGGTTCAGTGAACAGGACTGGAACGAGGGTGACTCGTTTCAGAAAGGGACTTTGTCCACTAAGATAGTCTTGGAAATGAGTCATGACTAACAAGAAATGATTTTCCATGATTATGTGTGCATGCCACAAAGTTTCAAGTTTCATGTTATGATTATGGGGATCTCATTTTCACTTCTATGATTTGTTCCATGTTAAGATATTATGATCTCTTTTGCAGGTTATGATTTTCAAAAAGATATGATATGATTTTTATTTCCTTTATTTGCCCTTGATGAGCATTTGAGCTCACCCTTTTATGTTTTCTTTTCCCCAGGTCAGGAAGATGGATATTAATTAGAATATTCTAAAAGGGACCCTAGATATGATGAAATAAATGGGAGACACTGTAGAAGATTTATGAACCAGTTGTTTATGTTTCCCAGTTTCTAAAGACACTATACCTATACGGTCCTTTGTGGTTTTGTCATATGTTGTAATAATTGTACTTCAATTTTGAAGTATTAACAATGTATGTAAAGTATGGGTCGTTATAGTTGGTATCAGAGGGAGGTTATAGTCAACCTTTGGAAACTAGGATGTGAAAGCCTTAGTAAGAACCCTAAGGATAAGTCTAAGCATAGAAAACAATCTTAGTGTTTTAGAAATGGCCTTGAATAACCTAGGATAAGACCATAAGCATGAAAATTTTATTCTTGAATTATGTGGTTTCCTATTATAATTAGTGTTGCTCACACTATTCTTCTTGGTTTTAGTCAATGGCTGGAACCCGAAGGAACCGTGTTAATGCGGAATGCGATGGGCAATGCAATGATTGTCCCCCTGAGCAACCAAACGATATGGGAGCTGGAATGCAAAATCTTGTAGCCATGATCACACAACTTTCTCAAGCTATGAATCATGCAGGACTTCCAAACGAGCAAAGGAAGGAGCAACATTCTGTTGAATCCTTCATGAGGCAGCGTCCACCTTCTTTCAGTGGGTCTACTGATTCATTAGTTGCTGAACAATGGATTAGTACTACTGAAAAGATATTTTCAGTTCTTCAATGTTCTGAGCATGATAAAGTCATTCTATCAGTGTATCGTTTGGAAGGAGATGATGATCAATGGTGGAATCTTATTAAGAATACGAGGCAAAGGGATGAAATTGAGTCTATGGAATGGGATGAGTTCAAGAACTTATTTTTCAATAAGTACTTCCCACGTATTCTCCGAACAAAGATGGAGAAAGAGTTTCTTGAACTGAAGCAAAGGGATGATGAATCTGTTGGTACCTATGAAGCAAATTTTACAAGACTTGCAAGGTATGCTTCTGGTATTATTATCCAACCTGAGAGTAAGATCGATCGATTCTTTAGTGGCTTAAAACCAAGTCTTCGAAGGGTGTTATCCATAAGGGACTTCAATAGCTACGATGAAATCGTTCGATGTGCTCTCAAAGTCGAGATGGAGATTGGAGTAATCCATCAGTCACATGGGTTTGATAAGAAGAGGAAGATGGAATTCAAAGAAAAATCTAAAGAGCACACGGAAAAGAAGATGAGCTTTTCCTTATGCTCAAAGTGTGGAAAGAAACATGGAGGGAGTTGTCTTAAAGGGACAAGTAAATTTTTTAAATGTGGAAAGGAAGGTCATCGGGAATTTGAATGCCGTGATAATGGGAAGAAGATGTCTAATGACGCAAACAAAGGAAGGGATACACAGAATGAACCTACTACACTTCAATGTTTCAAGTGCAAGGAGATGGGGCATTATGCCAATCAATGCCCAAATCCAAGGGTTGATGATGATGGTCGACGTCAACAAAATCTTAAGGCTAAAGACAAAGGAAAGTCACATGCAATTTCTATCAGCGATGTGGAGTATGATAACGAAGTGGTGAAAGGTACACTTACCATCCACTCTAAAGTAGCAAATGTTTTATTTGATTCTAGATCCACCCACTCTTTTATTTCTGAAGAATTTTCTAAGGGTATCACCGTATTACCTCAACAATTAGATGTTGAGTTAGCTGTGACAACACCTAATGGCACATCAATCGCATCAAAAGTTTATAATTATTCTCTGATCGAAGTTTGTGGGAAAGTACTTCCTGCAAATCTTGTGATCCTTCCTATAGTGTAATTTGATGTGATTCTTGGCATGGATTGGCTTTCTTTATATGGAGCTCATATCAATTGCCAAAGAAGGGAAGTCACATTTCATATTCCAGATCAATCTATGATCGTCTATCAATGCAAGGATGAACATAACCTTCCAGTGGAAATTTCTTCCATCTTATGGGTATTGATTCCACTAAATGAAGGTTATTTATCTCAAATGGTTGGTGAGAAACTCACGATTAAGAATATTCCCATTGTACGGGAGTTTGATGATGTCTTTCCGGAGGAATTGCCGGGTCTTCCACCAAATCGTGAAGTTGAGTTTTCAATAGAACTCGTACCGGGTGCTTTGCCTATTTCAAAGACACCTTATAGAATGGCCCCAATTGAGTTGCAGGAATTGAAGAAGCAACTCCAAGAGAATCTTGATAAGGGATTCATACGCCCTAGTGCGTCACCTTGGGGAGCACCTGTTCTATTTGTTAAGAAGAAAGATGGATCAATGAGACTCTGCATTGATTATCGAGAACTTAACAAGATCACTATCAAGAACAAATATCCTCTCCCACGCATTGGTGACTTATTTGACCAACTACGCGGAGCTCAATACTTTTCCAAGATTGATCTTCGTTCAGGGTATCATCAATTAAGGGTCAAAAGGGAGGATATACCAAAGACGGCTCTCCGTACAAGATATGGACACTATGAATTTATAGTGATGCCATTTGGTCTTACTAATGCCCCTGCTATCTTCATGGATCTAATGAATAGAGTCTTTAGAGACTATCTTGATCAATTTGTGGTAGTCTTTATAGACGATATTCTTGTCTATTCAAAGAGCAAGGAAGATCATGAAGATCACTTGAGAATTATATTGAAGACCCTGAGAAAGGAGAAGCTTTATGCCAAATTTACCAAGTGTGAATTTTGGCTTCAAAAAGTTGCATTTTTGGGTCATATAATCTCAAAAGAGGGGATATCTGTGGATCCAGCAAAAACAGAGGTTATCGAAAGATGGTCAAGACCAACAACAGTAACTGAGATCTGAAGTTTTCTTGGTTTGGCTGGATATTATCGACGTTTTGTAAAAGATTTTTCACGATTATCTAATCCAATCAACAAGTTGACTCGGAAAGGAGTTAAGTTTGTTTGGACAGAGGAATGTGAAGAGAATTTCAAGGAGTTGAAAAGAAGGTTATCCAGTGCACCTGTGCTCACACTGCCTTGTAGTGGAGAAAGGTTTGTGATCTACAGTGATGCATCCAAGAAGGGATTGGGGTGTGTTCTTATGCAAAATGATATGGTGATAGCTTATGCCTCACGACAGTTGAAAATCCATGAGCAAAATTACCCAACACATGATTTGGAGTTGGCTGCGGTAATCTTTTCATTAAAGATTTGGAGGCATTACCTTTATGGTGAAAGGTGTGATATTTATACTGATCATAAAAGTTTAAAGTATATTTTCACACAAAAGTAGTTGAATATGCTTCAAAGAAGATGGTTGGAGCTGATTAAGGATTATGACTGCTCAATCCATTACCACCCTGGGAAAGCAAACAAGGTGGCAGATGCATTAAGTCGACAAGACCATGCTAGTTTATCCATGATGAGGATCACAAAAGATCCAATATTTATGGATTTACAAAGGATGGATCTTGGAATTATAATGGAAGGGGAAAAATCTTATCTTTCTCAAATGAATGTTCAACCATCTATAGATGTGAAGATTAAAGAGGCACAGAAAGAAGATGTCGAGTTACAAAAGAAGGTGAGAAATGTTCCTGAATTCAACCTTGATTGTGATGGGATAATAAAGTTCAGGAATCGGGTTTGTGTTCCTCCCATCCCCGAATTAAAGAAGGAGCTTCTGGATGAGGCTCATAGTTCTTCATTCTCTATTCATCCTAGAAGCACGAAGATGTATAGGGACCTGAAAGAGTACTTCTGGTGGGATGGCATGAAAAGAGATGTTGCTGGATATGTCTCTCGATGCTTGGTTTGTCAACAAGTTAAAGCTGAGAGACAGAAGTCTAAGGGGATGTTACAACCATTAACCATACCTAAATAAAAATGGGAAAACATCACTATGGACATTGTCACAGGACTTCCTAAAACATCCAAAGGCAATAATGCTATTTGGGTCATAGTTGATCATCTTACAAAGTCTGCACACTTAATTGCTATTAGAGAGGATTTCTCTCTAGATCTTCTTGCCAGGATATATGTAAAGGAAGTGGTAAGATTGCATGGAGTACCACTTTCTATTATATCTGATCGGGACCCGAGATTTACCTCGAAGTTCTGGCGAAGTCTTCAGCATACTCTGGATACAGAGTTGAGTTTCAGCACTGCTTATCATCCCCAGACAGACGGTCAGTCTGAGAGAACAATTCAAACCCTAGAAGATATGTTGAGAGCTTGCTCTATGGATTTCAAAGGAGGTTGGGATCAACACCTACCTTTGGTGGAATTTTCTTATAATAATAGCTTTCACTCTAGTATTCAGATGGCTCCTTATGAAGCTCTCTATGGAAAGAAATGCAGGACTCCAACTTGCTGGGATGAAGTTGGGGAAAGAAAGCTATTAGGACCTGATCTCGTTGATGAAATGGCAGAAAAGGTCAGATCTATTCAACAACACATAAGAGCAGCTCAGAGTCGACATAAAAGTTATGCCGACAACCGAAGAAAAGACCTAGAGTTTGAAGTGGGTGATAAAGTGTTCTTACGAATATCTCCCTGGAAGAGGGTTATGAGATTTGGAAAGAAGGGAAAGTTGAGCCCTAGATATATCGGTCCTTTTGAAATACTGGATCGTGTTGGAAAGGTAGCTTACCGATTGGCGCTTCCACCGAATCTCTCTCAAGTTCACGATGTGTTCCATGTATCTCTCCTGAGAAAGTACATACCAGATCCTTCACATGTACTCAGCTCAGAAGTTGTACCGCTGGAGCAAGATCTTTCTTATGAAGAACAGCCGATAGAGATTCTGGATCGTAGCGAAAAAGTCCTACGAAACAAGACCACTCGCTTGGTGAAATTTTTATGGAGGAACCACCAACTTGAAGAATCTACATGGGAGCTTGAGGATATGATGAGGGAGAATTATCCTCATCTGTTTGTTACAAAGTGACGAATTTCGAGGGCGAAATTCTTTTTAAGGGGGGTAGAATGTAACACCCGAGACTTTTATGTTATATAAATCATCAAAGGAATCTTTTTCTACACAACACTTGCTTGGCTTGCTTTACACGCAATCGCGACCTTCCTCGATAGCTTGCGTCGTACGCAATACCGAGTTTCACTAAACAACAATATGCTATTAAAACTAGCCGTTATGAATAGTAATAACCACTTTTTGAAATTTTATAAATTTTATTTTTCAAAATGGACTTCATTTTTGGACTCAGAATATCGAAATTAGCCTAGGGTGAAATTTTGGTATTTTTCTGAAAACTTTCAATTTTTGATGAATAGTGAAACCACTAAGTGGTAGGTTAAAAACTGAATTTTGCATAAAACTTAATTTTACCGCTTCTGTGAATGGAATTTCGAAAATCCGACAGACACGGTTGATATCAGTAAGTAAAATGTGGTTCAATGAGATAAAAATAATTTTTTGGTGAATAGTAACTTTTTACTTTTTTTTACCGTGGTTAATAGTAAATAGGGTAACTAAGGGTAAATATGATATTAATATTACCCTAACACATGTCCTAATTCTATTGGACAAGTGTAATTCGACCAAAAAAAAACTTAGGAATAAAATATGACCATTTAGGCCCACTTGGATTAGATTAGGGCATTTATTATTAATTTATTTAAAGAAGGGTTAAAATAGTTAAAATCAAAGTTTAATAAGTAAATAATTTTTAATATGGGGTTATACATAAGATAAATTCGACTATAAATATTAATTAGAAATCTAAAAAGATTTCCTACATGATGGTATTTTATTTATAATTTTTAGACATTAAATAATTTAATTTATTTATGACACAATGATGAGCAGTAATTATCTTATTAATGAAATATTGACATAATTGATGTTATAAACACCAAAATAAATATAATTTGAGACTTTTTATGAATTCCACTAATTTTCTAGGTTACTATGATATATTAGTGTTGATTTAATCAACTTGGTTCGAACATATAATTCTGTTATGACTTTCACAAAAATCATATATCAAATAGTGTCAAAATTGACAAAAAATAGTTTTTAAATCAAATATTATATTATTAATTGTTATTTTATTCCCAAAAATCTAAGTTTCGGCCAAATGACTTAGATAAGGATATATATATTAATAATAAACAATTTGGGGTTCGTTTGGCATGTTATAGTAAGTGTATTAACCATATAGTGTAAGAAAACAAAAATACACGGTAAAAGTTAAATTATTTAACTTAGAGTTAAATTTAGTTGATAAGGTTAACATAATACCCTAAACTTGTCTAAATCTTATTGGTGGATATGATTTCGACCCATCCCCACTTTAGCTTCGAAATAAGACCCTTTGGAACCATTATAAACCGATTTTGGCTTTAATATAAAATAATATTTTGAGATATTCCTAAGGTGCTCCTCTCCTCCCTTATAAAAGGGCACCTCCTCCCCCTCCTCCTCACACCAAATTGAGCACTCAAGCTCGGCCAACCCCTGCCATTTTCTCCTCTCCACTTCCCTAGAATAATCCTAGAGGTCCTGGTCTTCTTCAAAGACCAATCTTAGTTCCCTAAGTGGAGGATTCAAAGAAGCGTTCCAAAGAAGAGGTAATATCCATTACCGATCTTTTCAATTTCTTTCTTCTTCAACTTCTTCTTATTTAGTTGTTTCATGATAAAGTAATAACATCAGTATTACATACATACTGATATGTTATTATAAATATGAAACAACCCTAATTCACCTTCTATCCATCCTACGGAAAAATGAAATCACCGCGCGTGCGTACGTACGGAATACCGTCTCCACGCCGTGGTGTAATCTATTTTCCACCATCACCTTACAAGGATGGGTATAATGGTGTAATGAGTAACTATATATGATTATTATGAATTAATATTGATACTGAAATAATATATATACTCCAATACAATTCCACGATCATAGGAACGATATCATCACTCGTGCGTACGTACGGAATACCGTCTCCATGATGTGATGCGACTCGTTCTACATGATCTTCATTTCATAATGATTATATAAATTAATTGAATGAATGAATATGGTATATACTACACTAATACCATTCTGGAAATGAATTATCTATAACCTAAAGATAAGAATAAGAATTTATTCGACAAAACACGCATAAGAACAAAAAGTTATAAAGACCCGAGTAACAAGTAACAATGAAATATTACTAACAAGAAGCTAATAATATGACCATATATGATATCATATCAATATGTATGATTCTGGAATAAGTCAATAACATTATTTAAACCATTATACAGGAGCTTCGGACACGAACAAAGCAAATCGGACCTAAGGTAAGGGAAATATCACAATCTCATTTTTATCCGAGATTGTTTATTCGTAAGTATTTACTGGGGTGTATTTTATTATCCACATCCATGTTTCCTCAATATGTAATATTTATATCCTTATAAAATAGTTTATATTCAATTTTACCCTTTGGTAAATTTTTAGTAAAGGATATGAAAGGAATCTTTTGTCGTTTTTCGTACGAGGTACTTTTTTTTGACTTTTCCGACAAAAGTACGAGTAGAATGTTTTTTTTAACTTATATGGAATGAATGGATTTTTTAAAACATTATTTCCAAGAAGCTTCCTTTACAAGTTTTCAAGTTTATTTTTAATCAACTTCTTTTAGTTTAAAGTCGTATGACATGTTAAGAAAGGAAAAATGTTTTTGAAGAAGAAAGGATATTTTCCTCAAGAATGGAGTTCAAGTGCTTTATCAAAATTATTTTCCATCTAAAAATAATAAAGGGTTATTTTTTTATCCCTATTATTACATTGATTTGATTATGTTTTGAGGGAATTATTTTTATGAATTCATTTACCTTATATGATTTGTTTTATGATGTCATGATGTTTCAAGAATCCCATTTTTGTTACATGTGTTATGCGATGATGTATGATTTATGATTATGTGGCACACATAAGAAAGGATTCATTATAAGATGGGTGGGACCTATATCTCCCTCCAATGCATTGGGTAAATATTTTATATCTCATGAGATAGACATGGCTGGAACGGTAGGTTATACGAGTTCAGTGAACAGGACTGGAACGAGGGTGACTCGTTTCAGAAAGGGACTTTGTCCACTAAGATAGTCTTGGCAATGAGTCATGACTAACAAGAAATGATTTTCCATGATTATGTGTGCATGCCAAAAAGTTTCAAGTTTCATGTTATGATTATGGGGATCTCATTTTCACTTCTATGATTTGTTCCATGTTAAGATATTATGATCTCTTTTGCAGGTTATGATTTTCAAAAAGATATGATATGATTTTTATTTCCTTTATTTGCCCTTGATGAGCATTTGATCTCACCCTTTTATGTTTTCTTTTCCCCAGGTCAGGAAGATGGATATTAATTAGAATATTCTAAAAGGGACCCTAGATATGATGAAATAAATGGGAGACACTGTAGAAGATTTATAAACCAGTTGTTTATGTTTCCCAGTTTCTAAAGACACTATACCTATAAGGTCCTTTGTGGTTTTGTCATATGTTGTAATAAGTGTACTTCAATTTTGAATTATTAACAATGTATGTAAATTATGGGTCGTTATATCTGTCAATCATCTCTCAATCCTTTGGATGCACACTTCCAAGTAAGGGTTTTTTCTTCCTTTCTCATTTTTGTCCAATTTTCTTTAAGTTGTTTTGACCTTTCAATTTCAATTATGAATGTTGGGGTATGGTTTTGCACCTCCCTCATACTTCCCTCTTTATGTTTGAATGATGGTAGAACCCTTTCTCTCTCATTAAATTCCTCTCATGTACACCCGTTACTATGCCGAAATTCCAAAAGGAACTTCTCTCTCCTCTTTTACATTCAAGAAATACTTTTGTATCATGAATCTAAATTCCATTAAAATTGTTGGGACATGTATCTATATGACCTCCTTAATTTCCATTACATGTAAATATGATGAGGAACCCCCTTTCTCTCTCATTAACCATTTTTAGGAATTCTTATGTCACGCCATTACGTTGCCAAAATCGCACCGATTTTCTAAGCCAATGCCATTGTGTAGTGAATACCATGTATATTTCTCCATAAAAGGTATTAACCTTTATGAAGAATTACTTATTAATTATAAAGTTTCATGTATGAATTCCACATTTCTTTATCGTGTAATAAATGATTATGTTTTATGATCCATGTGGCACACTTATGCATGAAATGAAATTTTTAAGAAGGGTGTGCCCTTATAGCGCTCCAATGCATTGGGTAAAGTATAGTATCATGATACGTCATGTGAAATGAGTGTTGACTCATGATAATTCAAGTGCAACAAGGGTTTACTCGTGCTTCATGTGCAATGAGGATTTACTCATGCTCTATGTGCAATGAGCCTTGGCTCATGCTAATTCCATGTTAAGTGTTGTTGCCACATTTCCATGTTATGATTATCATGATTTATTATGTCTTTATGTTCATGTTTCTCTTGTGCTCTATTGATATTCCTATTGTCTAAAATGTATTTTAATCCTCATGTATTCTGTGTTTATTCCCTTACTGGGCTTTATAGCTCACCCTTTTCTTATGAATGTCCTCAGGTTATCCCATGCAATGCTAAGTACGAGGGAATGTAGTGGTCTTGTAAAGGAAGTTTTCAATAAAGAAGTTGTATTCCATGTTTGAAGTTTTTATGTAATGATCCTAAGCCCCAAAGACACTAGACCTCTCGATCTTCCATGTTGTATCAAGTGAATAGTTTATGTAATAAATTGTGTTTATGTTTTTAATAAAAGCAGGGTTGTCATAGTTGGTATCAGAGGATAGGTTTAGTTATTTTTGGGATTAGGATTAAAAAACCCTAGTAAAGCCTTAGATAAAAGACTAAGTATAATAATAACATCCCTAATTTTTGGTAAGTACTGAGTTAGTGGTTTATCAAACAAATACATCCCTGTCAGGATATGAGAAGGTAGAGGCGGATCTGGCACAGATGTATCCTAGGGGTAAAACCCAAAAACACTACTTTGAGCTAGACTCGAATGGGAACTGGTGCACGACAATGGGCTTTGTTGCACTCTTGGTTACAACACTCCTGGGGGATATGTTTTGATAAATTCATAAGCTTAGTATGAACCCTTATTAAGGGAATTAAAAAAAATTCCCCTAAGAATATATGTTAGAAAGTAGATCATGAAAATCCTATATTGAAGCCTGTAGACTCATGAGTTAAGGAAATAAAAGTTTATTTATAATTCATCAACTTTTGTATTTGGATTTCCCTTTATGTGTTACCCCCTAACTTTCCTTTTATTCCAGACAATGGCCGGTAATAGGAGGACTCAGGCTAACAACCGATGTGAAGATCAGTGTGATGACTGTACTAATGAGATGCCCAATCCAATGGGAGCGGGAATCACGAACTTTGTCATGCTTCTCTCTCAGCTAACTCAAGTTTTGAATAGAAACACGGGTCAAGAGTAACGTTCAACCCCCCTAAGAAAGAACAAGTCACTATCGAGAGCTTCATGAGACAAAGGCCTCCTACTTTTAGTGGATCATCTGATCCCACGATCGCTGAACAATGGATCAACTCCATTGAAAAGATCTTCTCCATCCTTCAATGTTCTAAACAAGAGAAGGTTCTCCTGGCAGCTTATCGTATGGAGGGTGAAGCTGATCAATGGTGGAAGTTGATCAGAAAAACAAAGCCTGAGGAGGAGATCGAGGCATTGGAATGGAAGGATTTCCAGAAGATGTTTTTCGATAAATATTTTCCACGCACCTTCCGGCTTAAGATAGAAAGGGACTTCCTTTCCCTCAAGAAAAAAGAAGAAGAATCTGTTAAAGCATATGAGGCAAACTTTACAAGGCTTGCACGATACGCTTCCGGCTTTATTGTTACCCCCAAATGCAAAGTTTACCGCTTCTTTGGTGGGATGAAACCTAACCTAAGGAAAGCATTAGCGATCCATGACTTTGACAACTATGAGGAAATTGTCCGATGTGCCCTCAAAATTGAAATGGAGATCGGGGAATCACAAAGGTATCATGGGGACAAGAAGTGTAAGGCGGACTTCAATTCTGGTGGTCCGATGGATAAATCCAATGGTGCAAAGAAGATCCATCACCCCACTTGCCAAAAGTGCGGAAAGAAGCACCCTGGAAATTTCCTCAAGTGGGCGAGGAAATGCTTTATGTGTGGAAGAGAAGGGCACCTAGCTATTAACTATCAGCAAGAAATACCTGCGGCTGCGACAGAGGAGAGGAACGCTCCGTTCGAACCTCAACGTGTTGTTCATTGCTACAAATGAAAAGAACCGGGGAATCTTTCAAATCAGTGCCCTAATCCAAAGGTTTTCGGAGGCAACCAACAACCTCGAAGGTAGTAAGGAAGAGCTTTTGCCATCACTTCTGCCGAAGTGAACCCCGACAACGAAGTGTTGATAGGTACGCTAGTTATTCAATCAATAATAGCGAACATACTTTTTGATTTAGGTTCTACGCATTCTTTTATATCTTGAAACTTTAGTAGAACAATCCCAGCACCACCACAAATCATGTAAGTGAAGATGTCGCTGAGTACGGAAAATGGGGCAATCATTTCATCCCATGAATATAAGTCCTTCCCTGTTATAATTTGTGGATTGAATTTCCCGGTGAACCTCATCATACTCCCTCTGGTGGAATTTGATGCAATTCTTGGCATGGATTGTCTTTCCTTATATAGAGCCAACATAAATTGTCGAGAGAGGGAAATTACACTCCATATGGAGAATTGACCCCCGATTCTTTACAATTGTAAGGAGGAAGATAAATCTCTTTTAGCTCCATCATCTCAAACATGGATATTACTGCCCTATGAGCACGCGTATCTAGCTCATATGATTGAGTCCAAGGAAGAAAACCATCCTTGAAGAAATGCCTATTGTGAGGGAATTCGCTGAAGTGTTTCCCGAGGAACTGTCTGGTCTTCCTCCTAGAAGAGATGTTGAATTATCAATTGAACTTATACCAGGGGATCTACCAATATCCAAGAATCCATATAGAATGGTTGTTGTGGAGCTTGAAGATCTGAAGAAACAACTACAAGAGAATCTGGATAAAGGGTTTATATGCCCAAGTGCTTCACCATGGGGTGCACCAGTCCTCTTCATCAAGAAGAAGGATGGGTCAATGCGGCTTTGCATCGATTATCGTGAACTTAACAAAATCACGATAAAGAACAAGTATCCTCTACCATGGATCGATGACTTGTTTGATCAGCTGTGTGGAGCACAATACTTCCCCAAGGTAGATTTGCGGTCGGGATATTATCAAGTAAGGGTGAAGAAGGAAGATGTCCCCAAGACTGCTTTTTGTACAAGATACGGGCACTATGAATTCATAGTAATGCCTTTCGGACTCACTAATGCTCTGGAAATCTCCATGGAATTGATGAATAGAGTCTTTAGATATTACCTAGACAAATTTGTGGTAGTCTTTATAGATGATATTCTAATATACTCCAAAACCAAAGAGGATCATGAGGAGAATTTAAGAACTGTACTAGAGACTTTGTGCAAGGAGAAGCTCTATGAAAAGTACATAAAGTGTGAGTTCTGGTTTAAGGAGGTCTTATTCTTGGGCCATATCATCTCAAGCAATGGGATATCTATGGATCCCTCCAAAACAGATGCAATTGAGGGATGGTCGAGGCCAACATCGGTAATGGATATCTATAGCTTCTTGGGGTTAGCTGGATATTATCGACAATTTGTGAGAAATTTCTCACGATTGTCCAACCCTCTTACCAAGATAACTTGAAAGGGAGTAAAGTTTTCTTGGAATGATGAATGTGAAGAAATATTTAAGGAGTTGAAAAGGAGGCTTATCACTACGCTTGTGCTCACTTTACCCATAAGTGGGGAAATTTTTGTGGTATTCAGTGATGCTTTGAAGAAGGGCTTAGGATGTGTGCTGATGCAGAATGATAAAGTGATATCCTATACCTCAAGGTAGTTGAAAATACATGAGCGAAACTATCCAACACATGATCTGGAGTTGGCGGCGGTGATCTTTGCCTTGAAAATATGGTGGCATTATCTCTATGGGGAGAAATGTGAGATATATACTGACCACAAGAGTCTTAAATATATATTCACACAGAAAGAGCTTAATATGCGCCAGAAAAGATGGATAGAGATCATCAAGGATTATGACTGTTCAATACATTACCACCCTAGGAAAGAAAACAAGGTGGCAGATTCCCTAAGTATAAAGGACCTAGAGATTCTATCAATGATGATAATTGAGAAGGATCCAATCTTCTTAGACTTGATGAAGATGGACATGGGAATCATAAAGAAGGGAACATCATCAATCCTTTCACAAATGATTTCTCAACCATCTCTTTTGGAAAGGTTAAAGGATGCTCAAAAGGATGATGTGGGAATCCAGGAAAAAGTGGAAGCTATCAAAAAAAAATCCTCAGAGTTTAATGTTAATGAAGAAGGAATTGTGCGATTTGGGAAAAGGATATGTGTTTCATTACGTCTGGAGCTGAAGAATGAACTTTTGGATGATGCACATAGTTCAAATTTCTCTATTCACCCAGGGAGCACAAAGATGTATCAAGATCTCCAAAAAAACTTTTGGTGGGATAATATGAAAAAGGAGATTGCTGAATATACATAAAAGTGCCTAGTGTGCCAGCAAGTGAAGGTAGAGAGGCAGAAGTCTAAGGGGATGATGCAACCATTGCCCATACCAGAATGGAAATGGGAGACCATCAATATGGACTTTTTCACCAGACATCCAAGGATATCCAAAGGCAACAATGCAATCTGGGTTGTTATGGATCGTCTTACAAAGACTGCACACTTCATTTATATTCAGGAGGATTTCTCATTGGATCAAATGGCATGGATATATATCAGGGAAGTGGTAAGGCTGCATGGAGTACCACTATCTATTGTGTCTGACCGAGATCCAAGATTCACCTCTAAGTTTTGGAAGAGTCTTCAACATGCTCTAAATACTGAACTGAACTTCAGTATGGCCTATCATCCTCAAACTGATGGCCAATCCGAGCGGACTATCCAAACACTTGAGGACATGTTGAGAGCGTTCTCAATGGACTTTAAAGGAGGATGGGATCAACATCTTCCTCTGGTTGAGTTCTCTTATAATAAAAGTTTCCACTCAAGAATCCAAATGGAACCTTATGAAGCCCTATATGGGAAAAGGTGTCGAACACCGGCATGTTGGGATGAGGTCGGTGAACGTAAGCTGCTTGGACCAAAAATGGTCAAAGAAATGGTGGAGAAGGTGAAAAACATTCAGCAGCATATCAAGGCATCCCAAAGTCGACAGAAGAGCTATGCAGATAGTTGTCGATGAGACCTTGAGTTTAAAGTTGGAGACATGGTTTTACTACGCATATCTCCGTGGAAGAAGGTCATGAGGTTTGTAAAGAAATGGAAGTTAAGTCCAAGGTACATCGGACCTTTCGAGATTCTTGATCGTGTTAGGGTTGTGGCCTATCGACTAGCACTTCCACCTACCATGGCCAAATTACATGATGTCTTTCATGTATCCCTCTTAAGAAAGTACATATCGGACCCTTCACATGTACTCTATTATGAGGTGGTACAGTTGGAGGATGATCTTTCTTATGAGGATAAAACAGTGAAGATCTTAGATCGTAGAGAAAAAGTTCTATGAAATAAGACAATGCCCCTCATCAAGTTGTTGTGGCGAAACCACAAGTTTGAAGAAGCGACTTGGGAATCAGAGGAAATGATGAAGATGAGTTACCCACATCTATTTTAGTGTGGGAAAAGGAAATTTCGAGGGTGAAATTTCTTAAGGGGGGAATATTGTAACGACCCAAAGTTTCATTAATGGAAATCCCTCTTGATCTAGTTAAATGTCTCTTTATGTAAAAAGTTTATATAAAATGTCAACTTATTAAGTTTTATGTTAAGATTTGTGACCATTACTTTTATAGCCGTTGAACATTGATCACATGATTAGTATAAATATAAGGCTTTAACGAACCCAATTTACTCAGACAAAGGAAGCGATGGCCTCATCCAGTAGAATTGCTCCATACGAAGCCCATTTGTCGGAGCTCAGAAAAGAGGTGGCATCCTTGGGTTTCTCTCTTGACCAAGCCCAAGTTGAGCTTCATCATGTCAAGCTCGAACGAGACCATCTATGGGAAAAGTGGAAGTTGATAGAAATTACCACTCGAGCAATGTTATCTGAGCCACCCCAAGAGTCAGTCACCATCGCACACCTTACCCTTAGGTCTTATGTAGCTGTTTTAAGGGGTTATATAAAAAATAGCTAGTACTATGTTCATGTACATTATTTTTTGTATATAATAATGAATATACTTTCTTGTCATTATTGATACATTGTAAATAGTTTTTAAAGTGAAAATAGTGTTTTTAGTTATTATTTAATTAAGAATTCTATTTTATTAAATTAAGGTATTTTTGAATTAAATAATATTTTAATAAAATATTATTATTATTATTAAATTAATTTTTATTAAATATAAATTATCATATAATTTTATGAATGCAATTGTAATTTTTATTAAGGTTTGAAAGCCATTTTTGTCAAAACCCGTGAATTTTCGATAAATGTCGGTTTTTATTTTAAAAGTGAAAATTAAAAAATTTAGATATTTATTTAAATAAAATAAATTTTATTTCTAGAATCAGGACATCTAAATTATCCAATGGTGAATTTTTCATAATTTTCTGAGACAGTCAATTTTTTGGGTAAAAATTAAATACTGTTTAAATATATAATGTGTTTTATGACATCATAATGACCCAATAGTGTTGTAATAAAATACTATAATCTTAATGTTTGGACAATATATGTTTTAACATTAAAATAATGTGATTTTAGATTTGTTTTACTTACTTTTTAAAGCATTAATGGACCCTTCAAGAATTATTAAACACCTTGTCTTTTTAAATTGTTTTTCATGGGAGTGTGACTCACCTCCACATAAGAAACCCGATTATTTTAAGAAGTTAGGACTTTGGCCTTATAAAATATTTTTTTCCTCTTCCCTTTTCCAAAAACCATGGGCAAAAAACATGGGATGGTTTGTGGTTTAGATTAATTTAATATAAGGGGTCCCAAACCTAAATAATAAAGAATTCCCTCACCTTTTCTATATAAACCCACCCAAGCTCCCACTTCCTCCTCACTCAAAGCCTTTGGAGTTCATCCAACCTCTGCCCTACTCTCCCTATAATCCTCCCAAGGTTCCCCAATCTCCCAAAAAGCCTCTCTCAAGCCTCTCTCAAGCCTTTAGAAGCACACTTCCAAGTAAGGGTTTGTTCTTCCTTTCTCATTTTTGTCCAATTTTCTTTAAGTTGTTTTTCCCTTTCAATTTCAATTATGAATGTTGGGGTATGGTTTAGAACCTCCCTCATACTTCCCTCTTTATGTTCGAATGATTGTAGACACCTTTATATCTCATTAAATTCCTCTCATGTACACCCGTTTCTATGCCGAAATTCTGAAAGGAACTTCTCTCTCCTCTTTTACATTTAAGCAATACTTTTGTATCATGAATCTAAATTTCATTAAAATCGTTGGTACATGTATCTATATGACCTCCTTACTTTCCATTACATGTAAATACGATGAGTAACCCCCTTTCTCTCTCATAAACCATTTTTTTTGAATTCTTATGTCACGTTGTTACGCTGCCAAAATCGCACCGATTTTCTAAGCCAATGCCATTGTGTAGTGAATACCATGCCTATTTCTCCATCAAGGGTATTCACCTTTATGCACACTTACTTATTGATTATAAAGTTTCATGTATGAATTATACATTCCTTTATCATGTAATTAATGATTATGTTTTATGAATCCATGTTTTATGATCCATGTGGCACACTTATGCATGAAATGAAATGTTTAAGAAGGGTACGCCCTTATAGCGCTCCAATGCATTGGGTAAAGTTTAGTATCATGATACGTCATGTGAAATGAGTGTTGAATCATGATAATTCAAGTGAAATGAGGGTTTACTCGTGCTTCATGCGCAATGAGGATTTACTCATGCTCTATGTTCAATGAGCCTTGGCTCATGCTAATTCCATGTTAAGTGTTGTTGCCACATTTCCATGTTATGATTATCATGATTTATCATGTCTTTATGTTCATGTTTCTCTTGTGCTCTATTGATATGCCTATTTTCTAACATGTATTGTACTCCTCATGTATTCTGTGTTTATTCCCTTACTGGGCTTTATAGCTCACCCTTTTCTTTTTCATGTCCTCAGGTTATCCCATGTAATGATAAGTACGAGGGAATGTAGTGTTCATGTAAAGGAAGTTTTCAATAAATAAGTTGTATTTTATGTTTTAAGTTGTTATGTAATGATCCTATGCCCCAAAGACACTAGACCTCTCAATCTTCCATGTTGTATCAAGTGAATAGTTTATGTAATAAATCATGTTTAAGTTTGTAATAAAATCAGGGTTGTCATATATCAATAGAGCACAAGAGAAGCATAAACATAAAAAAATGATAAATCATGATAATCATAACATGGAAATGTATCAACAACACTTAACATGGAATTAGCATGAGCCAAGGATCATTGCACATGGAGCATGAGTAAACCCTCATTGCACATGAAGCACGAGTAAACCCTTGTTTAACTTGAATTAGAATGAGTAAACACCCATTTCAAATGATGTATCATGATACTATACTTTACCCAATGCATTGGAGCGCTATCAGGGCCCTCCCTTCTTAAACATTTCATTTCATGCATAAGTGTGTCACATGGATTATAAAACATAGAATCATTCAACATAATCTTTTATTCCACAATAAACGAATGTGTAATACATACATGAAACACTTTAAATAATAATTAAATGTGCATAAAGTTAAATACCCTTGATAGAGAAATGGTCCTGGTATTCACTACACAATGACTTTGGCTTGGAAAAGCACGGTGTAATTTCGGCAGCATAACGCCGTGACATAAGAACTCATAATAATGGTTGATGAGAGAGAAAGGGGTGTCTCATAATATTTACATTACATGGACAGTAAGGGGGTCATATAGAAACATTTCTCAACAAATTTAATGTAATTTATATTCATGATACCAAGTAATTTCTTGAATGTAAATGAGGAGAGAGAAATTCCTTTCAGAATTTTGGCATAGTAACGGGTGTACATGGGAGGAATTTAATGATATAGAAAGGGATCTCCCATAACTCAAACATAAATATGCCAGTATGGGGGAGGTTTGAAACCATACCCCAACATTTATAATTGAAATTAAAAGGGAATAACAATTTAAAGAATATTGGACAAAAATGAGAAAGGAAGAAAAACCCTTACTTGGAAGTGTGCTTCCAAGGGCTTGAGAGAGGCTTGAGAGAGGATTATTGGGAGCTTGGGGCACCTTGGGAGGATTCTAGATTGAGGAGGGTAGAGGTTTGACGAACTCCAAAGGCTTTGAGTGAGGTGAAAGTGAGAGCTTGGGTGGGTTTATATAGGAAAGGTGAGAGAATTCTTTATTATTTAGGTTTGGGACACCTCACATTAAACTAATCCAAACCACAAACCAGACCCTGGTTTTTGCCAATGTTTTTTTGAAAAGGGAAGTGGAAAAAAATATTTTATAAGTCCAAAGTCCAAACTTCTTAAAATAATGTGGTTGCTTATGTGGAGGTGAGTCACACTCCCAAGGAAAACAATTTAAAAAGAAAAAATGTTTAATAAGTCTTGAAGGGTCCACTAAAGCTTTGTAAAATAAATCAAACAAACCCAAAATTAAATTATTTTAATGTTAAAACATATATTGGCTGAACATAAAGTTTATAGTATTTTATTACATCACTATTGGGTCATTATGATGTCAAAAAACACATTATATATATAAACTGTATGTAATTTTTACCCAAAAATTTGATTGTCTCATAAAATTATGAAAAATTCACCGTTGGATAATTTTGATGTCCTGATTCTAGAAATAATATTCATTTTATCTAAATAATTTTCTAAATATATTAATTTTGACTTTTAAAATAAAACCCAACATTTATCGAAAATTCATGGGTTTTGACAAAAATGGCTTTCAAACCTTAATAAAAATTATAGTTGCATTCATAAAATTATACGATCATTTATATTTAATAAAAATTAATTTAATAATAATAATAATATTTTATTAAAATATTATTTAATTCAAAAAATCCATTAATTCATCAAAATAGATTTCTGAGTTGATCATTAACTAAAAAATACTATTTGTGATTTAAAAACTATTTACAAGGTAACAATAATAAATTGAAAGTATATTAATTATTATGTACAAAAATAATGTACATAACCATAGTACTAGGGTCTTGTTACATAACCCCTTATAAAACCCGCATAAGACCGAAGAGTAAGGTGTGCGATGGTGACAGACTCTTGGGATGGCTCGGATAACATTGCTCAGGTGGTAATCGCTATCAACTTCCACTTCTCTCGTAGGTGGTCTCGCTCAAGCTTAACATATTCAAGATCAGCTTGGGATTGGTCAAGAGAGAATCCCAAAGACTCAACCTCCTTTCTGAGCTCTGACATATGGGCTTTGTATGGGGCACGTCTACTGGATGAGGCCATCGCTTTCTTTGTCTGGGTAAATTGGATTTGTTAAAGCCCTATATTTATACTAATCATGTGATCATTGTTCAATGACTATATTAGCAACGGTCACAATTATTAATAGTATTTTAAAATCCAAAAACATAAAACCAAATAAGTTGACATTTCATATAAACATTTTACATAAAGAGACATTTAATTGGATCAAGAGGGATTTCCATTAATGAATGTTTGGATCATTACAATAGTTCTCTATGAGATTCACCTACGATGGATGATCTGACTCATGAGTTCTAACTACATCATCCTCCCACCTTCTCAGGGGATAGTGGTCTATAGGCTACTGAGTCTTATCTAGAGGTCATCTTGTCTATCTTTGAGCATCTAGAGATGCCACCAGAGTGGAGGGTCAAACTTGCTACATTCATGCAGCATGATTCATCCAAGCACTGGTTGGATGTGATTTCCCAGACTGTTCTCCATCAAGGCATTTTATGTGTTGATTTCTAGACTGCTTTCTATGATCAGTTCTTTCCTCATATGTTGAGAGCTGATAGATCCAGAGATTTCGTTCCTCTCGAACAAGGTTCTATGTCAGTTATAAAGTATTCAACATGTTTCACGGAGTTGTGGCACTTTGCATTGCTTCTAGCTGATGATGATCTTTCACGTGCTATAAGATTCTAGGATAGGATCCAATATACCATCTGTGCTTAGGTGAATATACTTTTCCTACCTAATTTCTCTAACATAGTAAATTAAGATCTTATCACTGAGCACAACCTGAGGGACGGTGACTGTACCAGGCATTGAGGACTAGTGCCACATTAGGACAGTGGTTCTTCTGGTGGTAGGAAACATTCTCTCTATGTTTCTTATTAGGGAATTGGTATCTAGTTACACATGTAGGTAGCTCTGTAGTGTGTCACCAGTGCAGACGTACAGGGCATCTAAATCCTCGGGATGATAGAGACCCACATGAGTGTTGGGGTTGCGACTGTATGGGGCATCTTCAACATTTCTATCAGACCATTCCATCATATTCTAGTGGATGAGGTTCTGTACCAGCTACACCTTCATGGGTAGGTTATTTTATGCCACATCAGGCAGGGATTTGGAGTAGCACTAATAGGACTATTCTAGGAGGAGGTTGTGGCCATGGTAACCAAACCCCTGGTCACCAGCAATGCCACCAAAGTAGTTTTTATCATGGAATTTCATCTATTTCTCAGGTTTGTAGATCATGCTAGATGCATGCTTTAAAGCTAATACTCAAGGATCAAGTTACAAGACTATCTATAGTATGAGTTACTATTATACTAGCCTCTACTATAGTATATGTTTTATTTGATATATGTTCTTCACACTCATTTATTTATTTATCTATCATGGTAAGCCTTGGGCTGGAAATTTAGTGTTACTATGGTGTAATGACCCTAGATACACTATTAGGGGTACGATCAGAGGGAATACACCAATGTAGGAATTTTCCCCTTAATTAAGGTAGTTTCCCTTTCTTGTAGGGCCTCTTTATTCTCGATATGATAGGATTTGATGTCATTCTCAGGATGGATTTATTGGTTATGTATCACACCTTTGTAGACTGCAATCATTGAAGGGTATTTTTTACATCACCAGAGGGAAGTAGTTATCTACATAAGTGTTATTGGGATGTCCAAACTTGTAGAATCAGACTAGAGCATCATGTGCTAGGTGGGGTAACCGCCCAGATTTCAAATATCTTCATAGAGGATCAAGGTTTAGACCAGGATGAATTCTCTCTAGTAGTAGATCATTTCATGTATTATTTTAATGATGAATTTTCTATCTTATCTCTTAAGAGGGAGGTAGATTTTATAATAAATCTTGTTCTAAGAGAAACTCCAGTTTCAATTCCTCCATATAGGATATCACCTACTGAGTTCCATGAGCTCAATATACAGTTAGAGGACTTGAAGGCCAAAGGTTTTATGCACCCCAACACATCCTCTTGGGGTTTTATCTTGATTTTATCCAAGAAGGATGATGGGACCATTTGTATTTTCATAGTTTACAGATGGTTGAACCGTCTTTCGGTCAAAAACTATTATCTACTTCCTCGAATAGATGATATTTTTGACCAGATCCAAGGAGGTAGGGTCTTCTATAAGATCGAACTAAGATAGAGCAATCATCAGGTGTGAATATGGCCATCAGAAATACCTCATATAATTTTTTATAGTAGGCGTGGTCTGCATGATTACCTCTTTATGTCATTTGAACTTACGATTGTTCCCTCCATTTTAATTGATTTTATGAATAGGGTGTTCCATCTCTATTTTGATTCTTTTATCGTAGTCTTTATGGATGAAATCTTGGTGCATTCTCACGCTCATAGTGACCATGATAAGAACCTTGAGATCATTCTAAGTACACTGAGAGAGAATCTGATTTATGATAATCTTTCTAAGTGCCACTTATGGATCAAAAAAATCACTTCTTGGGTCATATTATCTCAAAATCGGGAGTCTTTGTTGACCTAAAGAAGGTGAGTGTGGTGGTTTCCTAGGAGAAACCCAATAAATTGTTTGATATAAGGAGTTTCTTAGGGCCAGATGGATATTATAAGCTTTTCATATAGGACTTACCACACCTTGCTTCACCTATTATGGGCCTTCCAAAGAAGGATGTTAAGTTCATGTGGACAGAAGCATGCGAGAATTCACTTCATGAGATAAAAGAGAGGCTTGTCTCGTCACATATTTTGAATCTTACAAATATAGGTAGAGATTATATCATATTATGTGATGCATAAGGTATTTTCCTAGGAGTATTGATGATGCAGGAGGATAGATTCATTGCGTACATATCTTAGAAGTTGAAGCCTCAGGAGAGAAAGTACCAGATGCATAAATTTGAGCAGGAATTAGTTTTCCATGCCTTACGTTTCTAGAGACACTATCTTTTTAGTGGGTGCTTTATGGTGTACATAGACCATAATAGCCTCAAATATATATTTTCACAATGTGAATTTAATCTTAGACAATGAAGATGAGTCTAATATTTTCAATCCTTCAATTTTGAGATTGCCTATATGCCTGGAAAGGGAAATGTAGTCACTGATGTGATGAGCTGAAAAACTCAGGAATAGGCTGTATAGGAATTTAGGGATAAATGGAAGTTAATGACCCTATTTTCTGATCTTTATTTGGAGTTTCATGATAGTTTTGAGTAGTCTTACCTATCATCCTTAATAGTTACCTCTTCCCTCCTTGAGAAGGTGAACGGAAGACAATATTCAGATCCTAAGGGATTGGTTCTTCAGGATAGTATATCAGGAGTTAACCCACCTCTGGATTGGTCTATGGACGTAGACAACATGTTGCATACTCATAGGTGTGTTTGGGTTACTATAGATATGATAGATGAGTTGATGCAAGAGTCCCATGCTTCTCAGTGGGTAGTTCATCCAGGAATCTCCAAAATGTATCAAGATATGTGATTCCAGTATTGGTGGCCTAGGATGAAACATCAGATAGAAGGCTTTATCACTATGTGTTCCACCTGTCAGTAAGTGAAAGCGGATCTTGAGAGACCTTTAGTATTATTATAGCTACTTCCAATACCAAAATGGAAATGGGAATATGCTGTTATGGATTTTGTAGTCGGATTACCTTGGTCACCGAGGGGTAGTGACGTTGTATGGGTAGTTATTGACCGACTAAAAAACATCCCACTTCATTTCCATTTGGGAGACTTTCTCAGTTGATTAGCTAGGAATACTATATGTCTGTGAGATCATACGACTACACAGGGTCCCTTATAATATTATTTTAGATAGGAACACTTTTTTCACATCAGGGTTATGGCAGGTCTTGCAAAATTCTATAGGTACATTGGTGCTTCAAAGAATAGATTTTCACCCTCAGACTGATGGGAAGTAAGAATAGACAATATAGGTTCTAGAAGAAATGCACCGAGCATGTTTCCTTGATTTCAGCTATTGTTGGTAGAATCATATCCCTCTCATTTAGTTCCCCTATAATAACATATTTTATGTGAAAATTAAGATGGATCCTTTTGAGGCCTTATATGGTAGGTCATTTCGTTCACCCCTGTACTGGCTAGAGGAAGGTGAGGAAGCCCTACTAGGTCCTCGTCTCGTACAAGAGACTTTGGAGAAGGTTTAGATGACCAGGAAGCATATGACTACTGCTTAATATAGACAAAAATCTTATGTGAATCACCATCAATGACCTCTAGAGTTCAATGTAGGGGATCATGTTTTCCTTTGGGTATTTCCCATTCTAGGGAATATATAGTTATGGAATTAAGGGAATTTGTCACCTCATTATGTAGGGTCATTTAATATTCTAGATAGAGTTAGGCCAGTATCTTATTGGTCGCTACTACCTCAGAGGTATTGTTCCATGCATGACGTATTTCATGTTTAATAGCTTCACCAATATCATTCTGACTCATCTCATAACTTTTATCTTGAGGAGGTTGAGTTAGATGTTGATGCTACATTTGAGGAGTGTCCAGTACACGTCATTGATTAGAGCATGAAATCTCTTTGAGGTCGATCTATCCCTCTAGTATGGGTGTTATGGAAGCATGACAACATGAATGAAAAGACATGGGAGCATAAGGTCAATGTACGTGCCCAGTGTCCAGAGTTGTTCCCAGACAGTGTATCTCCACCCTTGGAAGGTGAACTTAGGGATGAGTTCATTTAAGGGGGGAAGATTGTATGAAAATATTTTTTTACTTATGTATGGATCCTTTAAATTTATATATAATTATTTATTATGGATCTAATATGGATGCCTAATGAGTTCACAAAGGTCTTAGGGGTTCTGAGTCTCGTTCGAATCCCAAAACCCAACTTTTTGAAAAAATGGTTCAGTCGCACGATTAGAGTAAACCCTGTAGGGAGGATGCATGGTTAGTCTAAACCATGCAAATGGTTTTCATTTTCGGGCAGAGCCATATCGCACGGTTGTTGCATAGTTTCTCAAACCATGTGTCCTAACCATGTGAGTTCCCCCTCTTCTCGAGGTACCCATGCATGTTTTGTTCACATTTTGGAAAACCGTGTGAAAAAATTGTGGATAGGATAATTTTTGGGTAATTTTACAATTTTACACTTGATGATCTAATTAACTTATCCCTTCTTCTCTAATCCAATTTCCAATGGTATTAACCTCCATTTTCTCCCATTTTGTAGATTTTAAAGTACAAATATTGGAATCAAGAGTTATCCTTCATCCTATATCCATTCGAGCTTCCATTCATCACGTTGGAAGCACAATAGTAAGTACTCGTGTCTATTTGAGCTATTCTTCATCTCTATTGATCTCGACATAGTTATCAAGGTGTAAGAGTTTTTACTCTATTCTTAGATCTACTCTAATCTGAGCCAAATTAGAGGCCGAAAATAGAGAAGGAGAGTTGTATGAGTACTAAGTGTGTGGTCTTCCACTCATCCCTCATGTTCATTGATTTTGGAATTGATGTGTGGGGCCCACCAATTCCATCGGGTGTCATTTATTTAATTTATATTTCATGATTATATTCATTAGAACTATATAGTTATTCTCTTTCTATAAATGTGATTTATTTTTGTGGTTACGCCCATAAATCCTAGCACCCAATATAGGGAGATATGCCATAATTGATTTTTTAGTGTTTTAACACTTTTGAGCCATCATTTGGGTGTGCTCGAGCTTGACTGAACTAATGGTATTCCTTATTATATTAAATACCTATTGAATCATGAAATTGTGAATGGATTGTACCATGTCACTTCCACTTATCCACCTAAGGTAAGAGCTTAAATGTAAGTAATTCATTCAAATTATATTATGGAAGACATACTTATTTATATGACTTGGCCTAGGAATGTTTGGTTGGACGTCCATAGAACACCTTTCCAAGTGCATGGAAGGTAGTGGAGTAATCCTTATTAATTAAACTTGACTTACATGGTTTTAATTAAAAGGTTGCATGTTACATGGCCTTATTAAACTAATAAAAGGCAAGGCTTGGACCAAGTGAATTTGTTAATGGAATAGTTATCACATGACCAAATTAGTTATAGTGAATTAAATTTATGTTGAATATTTATGAACATGTAACTTGAAATCTTTATAGGATGTCTTGACTCATGTTAACTCTTGGATTCCAGAGGGAATGCCTTTGGTACTCGAGGACATCATTCCAATTCAAGGATTCTGGTTTCCTTGGGTGATACCTACCTAGGAACCTGATCCTTCTCTACCTTTGGATTCCTAGTATGACACCACAAGATCCCTTCATTATTATTACAGGCTGCCTCCTTGGATTTATCATTACTTAAGGAGCCTTGGTTACATCCTTGGGATTTTCCACTACTTATCTTCCATTTTACCTTGGATAAATTCCTTGGACTCATTTAGAAACATTGTAATGGGAATTCCTTGGATGATGCTCCTTGTATTACACTCTTACCCCTTAGCTAGACTCAGTTACTAATGATTTAGTATACCTTGAGGTCTAGGTTTCCTTGGTGAATACCATGGAACAACATCATAATAATTATTAACTATGGTTTCCTTATTACATTTTGGAACCTTCACTATTTATACTATCACGAGGTGATGTCAGTGTTGGATATGCCTCACGTGTCTTGTCTATATAAACTAGTAATCAATTAATTAACAAACTGATTACATTTTTAGACACCGGCTGAGGGATAATGTAGGTACTTGGGCATTTAGTTACATTGTATTACATTACTTTATATATGCATGCCTACACACTGTTACATTTACATTACATGGGATGGATGTTATAGACACTGTTGGTGGTGGCCCACTAAGATTTTTCTCACATCCTCTTCAAGTGCCATTTGGTACCTATAGAAGATTACATATATGCATGTGTTGAAAAAAGGAAGAATGATGCTTCAGAAACTTGATTACTTGTGGTGATAGGATGGAGCTGGTAGCAGATGACCGAGTTGTATCTCAAGATGCTTGGGATATTTTATGTATTTCCTTTTCTATATTGGGTTTTTCATGTATTCTTCCAACTTTGTATCCATTTATTCCAGCTTTCTAGTGACATGACATTTATCATCCTCAGCTATTGTATGTTATTCAAGTTATTTTAGTTATTATTATATTTGTCTCTTTCCACTATGCATTATATTTAATTATTGATTATGCTATTTACCTCTGTTTATAATTATCCGATGTGCTATACTCTGGTAATGAGGGAATAGTCTCCCTGCAATACACCCTAGGCTCTCACTATTAGTTGTAAGCCTCTGGTGTTTAGGGAGGTGCGCTTGAGGCCATGTGGACCACCGGGCTTGGGGAACCTGTTAAGTGGAATCTGGGTCTGAGACATCATAGGTAAGTTCTCTAACCATGTTTCCAGTGAACTTATAGATCAAGATGATTAGTTTCTTGAAGTTAAAAAACTTCTTTAGAAATGCACGAATCCTTTGAAAATTTTTCCGTAGATGTTTCAGACCGTGTTATGTTTGTGGAAGAGTTTAGATATATGAAAGATAATCATGATAGAGAAATAAATCTTTTTAAAGAAAAACTTAAAATTTTGGAATTAGAAAATAAAATACTCAGAACATATGAAGATGAGATTTTTTTTGTTAAGGAAGAAAATAAAAAGATCGTTGAGGAAGTTGAAAGACTTAAATCAGAAGTTTGAAAGCAAGTGGTGATAAAAGACCAGATTGCGAAGCTCCAGTCTTCAGTTAAAAATTCTCATGAAGATCATTAAGAGTTTAAGAAGATAAAGAAAATTGTGAAAAAATTTGATGATTAAAGAATAAAATTTTACATTTGAACTCTTGATGTAAAATTTTCAAACATTTTTTAATGAATGTTAAATCTGAATTACTTTTCATCCAAATACTTTATGTCTAAATGTATTCTGACTTTTGGATGTATGTTATTTCTTTCATTTATTGGATGACTAGTTAATTTAAATAAAATTGGTCCATGTGTTATCTCTTTCTAACATTTTAAGTGATATACTTTCCCTATTATTTTTTAAAATCATAAAGGGGGAGAAGATTTTAGTAAGGGGGGAGTTCATAAAGGGGTAGAAGTTTTTTAATATCTAAAGGGATAATTCATTATAATTTTTTTGTGAGAATTTTTAAGAGTATTTAATTAAGGGAAAGTGTTCTTATCTCAAAGAGTTGAATTTATAGTATCTATTTATACTTTCTATCAGATTATACAGAAGACATAAACTCAGGGGGATCAAAGATATAAAGTGTATCTTCAAATATTTAAAATAATAAATGGCTGTAATTTTTTCAATTTTATTTTTTTCATTTAAGTGTTTTGTTTTTTGATTTCTAAAAAAGGGGATATTTTTGAGTTGAAAGGTTTACTTTTTTACTTTTAAATTAATTATGTTTTGGAAATCACAAACACTTTCATAAAACCATGTTTAATAACTTTATATTTCCCAAATTATTTTAGTATGTTTTTGTAGAAAACATTCTTTTTCACAGAATGATGAAATAGATCTAATATAATATTAATATGAAATTTTATTTGTCAATATGATCAATCAGACTGAATTTGAATTCAGTACATTAGACCAACCTATGTTTTGAAAAGTGGTAAGATTTATATCCTATCTATAAGCCTGAAAAAAATCATGATCATCGAATTGACATTGGTACTGATACATTGAACTGGTCCTTATTTAGTTTATTGGATTAGAAAATAATAAGTAATTACATTAGACTATACAAAGTTAATAATCAAAGTATATGGATTTTTTTCCATCATAAGAAATACAAAATAGAATTGTAATGGTGCTAAAAAATGATTTTAGACATTCAGTTAATCTAGATTACTATGAACAGTAAAGCAAAAACTATCTGAGGTTGTTGCAACCAACTCTGAAATATGAACGTCAGATGTTTGCCGATAAATAACAGGTCATTTGAAGAGTTGGGAGATGATTCATTCACAAATCAAGTTGTCTAAATATTGTTCTACATGAACATATCATTCCTAGTGTTTGTAATTATTTATAAAATTAATGTTATAAGGAATCCTTGTAAGGGTTTTAATTACTTAAGAACTATTTTCTTTTATAATTGTGTCTATGATTATGGTACTGATTGAGGGTTTATGGGGATAGGAAGATGGTGAGTATGATCAATCAGATTAATGGATTCTGAGGATAGTATGATTGAGGTTGGTCATTTTATCAAGGGATTACATGGATAGGATGATAGAGCTACCAATCATCATATCAAGGGCATTCTCCATAAGAAAAGGTAGACCTTACATTGGTATAAAATCATGGATATCTTTATTCAGGATTTTTGACTACCTTTACACTTAAGGATAAATAGAAAATTCTTTTATAATTTTTTAATTCATTCCTAATATTATAATCATTTATATTTCTTTTCCATAAAATATTTATTTTCCAATATGCATATATTTTTGAAAGTTAGTTTTATACTTATCTTTAAAACAAATTTTTTTATTGGTGTGACTATTAAACTGATAAAAAAATCTAATATTATCATATAGTTACTGGTTTTAATTTCAACACTATGATCATTGGATGATCTGTGAGCCTGGTATTTTTTTAAGATGATTTCTATTTTATCTTAGTGTAATTTTTTAAACAAAAAATTCACCCCTCTCTTGTAGACATTGTAAACTCTCAGAATCCAATATGTTATATACATGACATAATGAATATAAATGCGCATAATAAAATATTGAATCTATAAAACATCATAAATTAATATCACTTGAGTTAAGTGGGAGAATATTGGAATAACTTGTGAATATTATGTTTAATAATATTATAATGAAATATTGAGGGATATTTCTATCAAATTTATGGACTTTGACAATTAATTAAAAACCACCCATGAAAAATTGTTTTTTCCCTATATAAGAGTCTTTTCTTTGACCCCAGAGGTGTAGTTTAGTGGTTACTCCTTTGAGGGGTCTCACAAGAGGTCTTGGGTTCGAGTCTCTCATAGAACTTATAGGTCTTGTAGATTTTCTTTGTTTCATTGTATATCCCTCTCCAAACTATTGTAATAAAGGGTCTTGTCCTTTCCAATTAAGTCTTAATTACTATTCTAATATAATCCATCAAAATTTCTACAGAAGAGAGAGTAGAAAAATGATAGAAATCATTTTATGTGGAAGAAAATCAAGGAGATTAAAATCTAGAAGGTTTAATAAATCAATATATATCTTTTATTTTGAATTTTTTTTATCTAGATATGTGATAAATACATATTTCAAAATATATTAAAATAAATGAAAATAATTTACACACAATACTCCAGAAAACGAATTTTTATAAATAAATAAATCAAAGTACATGTTATGAAATATTAAATGTGAATTTCATAGTTATGGTAACTCACATTCCCAATAAACCCCTTCATGTTCCCAATGTTTCATATTCCAACTTTTTTTATTATTTGTGCACTATAAATACATGGAAATGGTTTTGGGGCTATATATATTGTGTTCTTTCTCTACATCTTGTATTTATTTTATATTTTTATTTATATTTTTCAAATCCATTATCATATGAAAATTCAATGCTTGCTTCATCAACGATGTGCTTCATCTACGATTGGTATTACATTTCCGGTTTTGAAATTATTTGAGATTTCAATTGATGTTCAATCAATTTCACAACACATTATTCGTACGATCATCTTCTCCACATTACGTATCATGAAAATGTTATTGTCATCCCTATCATCATCATAAGATAAATTTCATGGGAAAAAGGTATGTCACATGTTTTTATAAACATTCTTCTTTTGATATACTCTTTCACATGTGCATCAACTCCACTCATTTGAAGAGCTATATCAAAAGGTGAGTCTTACTTTATATGCAAGACATTTTTGTATTTATTTTTACCCATTGATAAATCTAAAAATAATATATTATTTGCTTAATATTTTGTTGTGGGAAAATAATGATATCTTAAAGTTATATAATGTCTCATGAATGAAAAATTTCACTCCATTTCCTTGAAGAGAATGTGTTTGATTAATAAAAAATGTGGTTGATGTTAAGACAAACATCATTATTCAAATGACAAAAACAACACCACAAAAATTGGTTGAATGATGAACATTGTATACCTGCCATACGTCAAGCCAAATTTGGGTAATCGGTGATGAACATTGTGTACCTATCACACATTGAGCCAAATTTTTCTGCTCATGCCATGAACCATTAAATTTTATATCACTTATTCCTTTTTCACATTGAAGGTGTCAAGTTTTATTTTTATGTATAAAAGTTCATGATAGAGATGATATTTACTTTTCAATATTTTTAAATATTGTATTGTTTTATTTATTTCCTATTTATTTTATTTCTTTTAAAATGTTTTAGATAAATTAAATGTTATTGAAAAACAAGTGTAAATATATTTTATATATATCCATTCCCTGAAGTGAATGAAATTTATGAAATTTATGAATTGAATGTTCATGCTATTATCTTAAAGACACTATAAAACTTGAACAAATAATTTTATTCTATTCCCTTGAGTGAATGAGAATATTCATTTAAAATGATTCATTCCATTCCCCAAAGTGAATGAAAAACATGATTTTATTTTAAATCAAGTTCAAAGTGAATATGATGTTTTGTGAATGATCATTGTGAAGTATTTTTTTTATAACAAATAATAATAATATAACCATAGAAGTGGTTTAATGACAAAAAATATTTATAGAGAACAATTAATTTTTATTAATATTTATAAAATTATGTATCCACAAAGGATGATATTAAAAGTTTCCTTTGACATTGTGTTGAAGGATATCTTCATTTATCAATTATTGTTCCTGCAGAACGGAAAAATTATTATTTATCATGTTCTTTTATATTATCAATATCATCTCATGTAATTCATTTATTCCCTGAAGTGGATCTTTCTATTCATATGATTCATAAATGAAATTATTTAATTACATAGTTTGGATAATCTGATATATATTATGAAAATGATTTTTCCAGCTGAAGTGGTTAAAACAATGATCATCATAATCAATAAAAATTAGTATTTTATGGAAGATGATAATAATTGATAAATAATAAATTATCATTCATGGATCATGAAATCCAATGAATTAATTAATTCCTTGATGTGAATGTAGTTTTAATTAATCTATCTCATTCCTTGAATAGAATGAAATTATTCATGAAAATTTTGATATGAATTGTGATATCATAAATATTTTGAGGTGATGAAATTTGATAAATTTATTTTCACTTAATTTGGTAAAGTGAATGTTGTTATCCAATGAATTTTAATTTTGGATGGCGATGAGGTGTGTGTTGTGAATCTATAAGATTCTTCTGCATTGGTTCTCACTACCATATTCACTAGCTTCAAAAGACACAGGGGCTTTAATCCCAAGTAGATGTATCATAAAATAATATTTGGGCTATAAGATCTAAAATATTTGGGCCAAAAGTTCTGAAAAGATACAAAATAATAATCTTGGTGATGGGCCTAACCTATTATGATTATATTATGAATTCATCAACCACCATAAGTGAAAATTATAATTAAAAATATGAGTATGCACAATGAAAGATCCTAGAGATCTTATATACATCAATCATGCGACAAAATCATTATAAATATTATTTTGATTAAATTATTCAAAATAACTCATATATGAGTTAGTATATTCTCGTATAAGTGTAGTTATTAGTAGATAAAATTAATTAATGTCTTCAGAAGAGTGAAAATATTCTTATGTGGTAGTAAAAATTATTAATGATTTGTTATATCTGAAGTCTTGATGAGACATATGAATGTTATTCTTGAAAAGGAATATCATATAGGTACATTGGATAAAATAGGTACCTCAATATGTAACAAGCATTCATAAAAGTGATTATAAAGAATTTTTTTATGTGAAATCAAATCAATAATGGTAAATCATAAGTTTACTGATTCTAGCACTTTAAATATATGACATGATGATTTAGTCCATCCAAGATCAATCATAATGAAATATATTTATTCAAGTATACATGAGCATCAATTTATTAATAACATAGTAGAAATCCATCAGGGGGAGAATGATGAACTTATTTAATGGATTCATGTATACTAAATTATCAATGAATTCATTCTAATTAATTAATTATGAATTCCCCAAGTATAATAATTTTCCATGAGGTGCCCATTTTTTGTGGTAAACTATTTATATCATTAGAAACTATTTTGGAAATAAATTTCCTTTATACTTATCAAGAAGTATATATGGGTTTTCCCACCTACCATGTGATCCATCTATATAAAAGATGAATCCACAAAATTATCACGTGTGTTATTTTCTACTGGTGAGTATATATTATAAAATGAACTTGAAGAACCATTGACAAGATTATAACAACACTTACATGAATGTAGAGTGTTATAAATCAATAGTATGATTATACACACCTGAAGTGTGGTTAAACTGATTATATAAAATCATTTTTCATCATGAGTATAAATTAATAAATATATTTTCCATTAAAGAGGAAAATAAATATATCAACAACATTATATATTTTTATAATTTTTCCCTTAAGTGACACAGGTACTAGAAAAATTATGACATCTCAATCAAAATTTGTTGATTGTATATTTTCTTTGAATAATTTTAAAACTGATTGTTTACAATATATTTTTATATATGTCTACATCAAAATAATTGGAAAATATTATTAAAGGAACTTATGATATGATAAATAAATAAATTTTTGTATTCACTATCCAAACTACAAAGACTATTGAATAATGATGATCTTATCATAAGAAATATTCTTCCTTGTATATTTGGATATTAAAATATCAATCCCATAAGGGTTTTAAATGCCTGAAGTATATTCAAAATTATGAAAGTTTCAACCAATATGATAAATTATCAAGTGAACTGAATAATATGTATTTCATGTATCCATATTAAGTTAAGGAAGAATATAAATTGAATTTATCATCACACGGTTTGTATGAATCATTGCACTCATCATATTATTAAGATGTTTTAAAAAATATATAAACTCTTGAAGAGTTTTTTGAAATCAATGACTTTCATGGAGTGTCCTTGTATTTTGAATCAATCACCTCAAAGTTTAAATATTAAATTCTGGAAAGGTTTTACCCTTAATGAATAATTAAATCTCTTGATTCCAAGAGTGATATATTTCACACCTAAGGGGTTGATGGAGAACATAATTATCCCACAATAATTAAATATAAATGAATTTTTTATTTACCCCTGAAGGATATGAATGTACATGTGCATATGTACCTTGAAAATAAAAATAAATCATATTATGATGTAAGATAATGTTCTTCCCTATTATTTGAAATCTAAAGGGTATAAATTATTATTATTCTAAAATTTTAAAAATATAATTTTTTGGTTATGAATTGATCATGGACATTCTATGAGTTAAATGATGTAGTGATGATCATTATGAGTGGGCGATGTAACTATTGTTCTCTTTTTTACCTTAGTCAAGTTTTTCTATTGGGTTTTCTTAATAAGGTTTTTAATAAGGCAACATGCTAGGGACTTGATGTTATTGTAATGTTTTTCCCTAATCAAGGGGTTTCCCTCCGAAGGGTTTTTATTTTATGATGTTTGTAATGAAGAAATCACACATCATAATAGATATCCAAGGTATTATTATAAATTATTGTGGATATTTATAATTAATGGAAATTGTTGTCCTTCCCTATGAGTTATAATTTTCAATGAGACCATTCATTATTACCTATGGTCTTCTTCCCATGTCCTGAAGAAATAATTAAATAATAATATTAATCGATGTCCTGGAGACATAATTAAATGATATAATCATGGGAGTTGGGAATGTTTCACTCTTTTTATCTTCATTAGGTTTTTTCCAATGGGTTTTCCTAGTAAGGTTTTTAATGAGTAATCATGACATGGATTTCTATTTATTTGGATTCACTAATTTTTTCCATAGGGTTTTTTAATTGAATATTATATAAGATTCCGTGATATTATAAAATTCAATTGGTGTTATAAATTTTTAAATTTGAATGTCATAATTATGGTAACTCGAATTCCCAATAAACCCCCTCAAGTGCCCAACTTTTAATTTTTCAACTTTTGTTATCCTTTGTACACTATAAGTACATGGAAATTTTAAGGAAATTTGGTGTTTATTCAGGCTATATACATTTTGTTCTTTCCATTATTCTTGTATTTCTTCTACATTCCTATTTCTATTTCTCATGTCCATTACCATACACAAAATTCAATACTCACTTCTTCAATGATGTTCTTCATCTATGATCATTATTACATTTTTGGTTTCAAAATTATTCATGGTTTCAATCTGTGTTCGATTGATTTCAAAATAGTACACAATAATCCAAAATATCTGGAATCATTCATAAGGTGGAATCCACCCCTATTTAAAAATGATAACAAGAAAATATTCTAAATACTATCTAACATGAAGCTCAATACACATGGAAAAACTCTATTCAGTTGAAATTAAATAGGTTTTAAGGGTATATCCAACAAAAAACACTTAATCATGTGTTTCCACATCAGCTACACATAGGATATACTAGGAAAAAGTTCTATTATAGGTTCAGTCTTCATGAAAATTTCTGTTCATTATTTTCATTTTTTCTAAATCTTAATTAAATGGCATTTGTCATGCAACCACGTCCATCATTGGTTCTAAGAAGTAATAGCAAGTCAAATTCCCATAAATTGATCTCAATCCTACAAATAAGAAAAACCAGCAAACATAAACCTTGATCGTTTTGTTTAATCCATTCTCAAACCTAAAAAAATAAGAAAAAAACAACTTAATCTCAAATCTATAAATAATAAAAACCAGCAAACAGAAACCTTGATCTTCAGTGATCCGCCATTTATTCATCATGATCTTCCTCATCTGACAGGTCTCTGCCTCAGACTCTATCCAATTTCAACCAACCTCTCTACGATACTTTACTCAGTCAACATAAACAAGATAGCATATCAGCATCATTTGAATTGGGTTCTATTTAATTCACTTGAAGTATCAACTCTCAACATATATTAAAAAACTTTGAACTCAGGAACCCATCTTTGACCCTCGATCGATTGCATGGATTTAGATTCTTCGATAGCTCATCCATCCCCTTTCAGAATTTATCGAGATGATTCAAATCAGTGAGGTCACATTCATCTCACTTAATCTTACACAAAATTATCATTCATATAACTTAATCTCACACCTTTCAATTATATTCTTATGGTAGTTAATATTTAAATGGGTTCAAGGTTGGGTAGCCCTAAATGGATGGGTATCATCCCTTTGGGTATCTCTAAATCGTAAAAATCCCTATAATGGGTAAGGATCAACACTTGATGGAAAATAAAATTCTGAAGCACACGTAAAGTATATAAAATTATACATCATAATAAACTAATTAATTTTAAATGAATTAAATTTAGTAAGATTGAAAATATTTTGACACAGATAATATTTAATTTTAATATAAATTTCCAAAAACACATCAAGTGAGAACTAAATTTAAAACATTTTACTAATTAAAATAATACCACACATCATTCAACATTTAAAAACATATTTTTATGAAATATTTATAAATTAAAATAAAAAACAATTTATCAATAAAGCCTGAGAATTCAATTTTTTTACCAATTACTCAACGAAAACACTTTTTCAAACAGATTAAATAAATATCTTCAATTCAATGATAAAGGCCCATTGTATCACAAAATCATCAACATTAAATATAAAAATATACATGGTAAATAAGAAAACATAATGAAACATCACTGGTTTAAGGGTATGGGTTATAGAGTAAAAGTGGAAACTCGAACCATGCATTAGAGAAATGAACACTGAATTCCAAGGGATGAAAGTGGCCATGGAATTCAATCAAAAATTAATCATAGATAATGAATTAAACAATACTCATTAGATTCACTTGTAACCTCACAAGGGTTCATAGAATAAAGAGAAATTCCTTGTCTGGATTCAGAGATAAAGTTATGGAATAGGAAATATTGCTAATTATAACTCCATAGTTATTCAACTAATATACCTTAAGAAACTAAAACTACTATATGGAATTCTCTCCTTATAATGTATAGATTTAAAACTCAATGTGATGTGTACCTACTATAAAACTCATATGCATACTCCATAAAATTTCTCACAAAAAAAATAATACCATAAGTAGTTAGATTTCATTCATGAATATATCACACACACCCACATTTAATTTTTTGTTTCTATTAATTTAAACTAAGTATGTCAGTGGATTAACTCAATATTATCACTAAGGAGATGACCTAGTTTCTCATTAATTAATATGATGCAATGATTCTATGCTCTTTCAGAGACTGCGTAGTTAATAATACATATATTATCAATCAACTAACAACAACCCATTGGGATACCCTTAGCAACTCTAGTTTTTTACAATTGACAATATTCCAATTAACCAATCAAAGTGATAAGGATTTAGATTTCTTTAGTATTAGAGCATGGCTGTCTATGGATTTGATTTTCTCTTATGTAGGTTTATAAGGAATATTTTTGGACAATTTATTAATGAATGAGTATTGTTTGTGGTTTATGTGATTCTTTTATTGCATTTTTTATTCTGATTGATTACAAAACTACCACCCATGATATGTGGCTGAGTGTGTCCCAACATCCATTGAGTAGGCAAGCTATTAGATGAAAATAGAGTATATTAAATACCCTTATCATGTGGTATGAACTATGGAGGTATGATATATAATAGAATATATTTTGAAAGTTGGATTGTGTGGACCCTTGTATTTGTGAACTTCTTATTCAGGTAAACAATTATCCCATTCCCATGAGTAGTTTTTGGTTTTGGATTAGGTATAATCTTTTTGTTTGTATATAAACACTAGGATATGGTAATAGACCTTATTTTACTTTCTTGATGTGAATTTTGTGGGTGTAAACCCTTACAGTTTCATATCATGGTAGATAGTAGTGGCATTCCTCATGAGATATCTATTTTCTACTTGGTTCATAGAGTGATTAGTTATACTAATTTATGAGTATTTATGGGTTTGATAGAGCATACATTGGGTATAGATTAGATAAATTTATATATATTATACTATCATTTCATTATATATCATGTTTAATTCATGTTGATTTGGTTAAGATCACTATTTTTTGAGTGTACAAATAAATAGAAATACCCTCCCCTGCATGCACACATGTACACTCATGTTCTCAAATCCATAAAAATATCTAGGACAATATTGGTGGAGGAAAAAAACATAGATATTACAAGATATGTTCATAGGATCTATCATGGGGTTCATACTATTTTTCTTTTGGTATACAAACAATGAAATGATGGTACCTTGTATGCTTCTCTTGGATTTTAAATTATGATTCATTGGAGGTTTGTGATTTTTTTCACAATGTATATGATTTTTGATGCTTCACATGTACTGTATTTGATATTACCATGATTAATTAGAGTTTATATATATTAGAATGCATGTGTTGGATTTTATATTTTTGTTTCGAGTACTATAGGATATTTTGAGTGAAATACCTCTCATTTGTGTGATTCATACTAATAACGATAGTTTCCTAACTACATACTATTAGAGGTGTATTTTTGAATGAAATTAACATGTCTAATTTTCAATTCTAGAAAGGTATTTATGGGGTTGTTTCAAGACATCCTATTTCTTAGAGAACTATAGAAATGAATTTCACTATTTTCAAATCATGTTTATTGAAAAATCCCACCCATGATAACATTTTATGTACAAAATTCATTATTTATTTTTTTTCTCTTACCTTTCATTTCTGTTTATTTATTCTTGAAACATTAAAATTTTGGGAAATAGTGGGTTTCACCTAGTTGGCACATGGTTAAGATTAACCGTACGAGAAACCATACAAAACCTATAGTTGTATCAGTAGCGATTTGCACAGTTGGTGCATGGTTTGCCTAACCATGAGTTTAGACCCTACGACTCAACCAAGAAGTTCTAGTTCCATTCATACGACTGGTGCATAGTTTGGAAAACCGTTATTCCAAGCTGTGTGACCCATCGAAACTTTAAAAAAATTGAAATGAACAAATTACCCTTGCTAAAATTAAATATCACAGCCCTTCAATCCCGTGACCTCGACTCTCAAATCCCCCTCACGCTTGAATTATTCACTCCCTCTCCTTATAGGGTATGATTTTTTGTCCTTCCATAAAATATTCTTCACATAACACTATTAAGTGGTTCTTCCCCATCCTCTTGGTTCTTTTATCATTATTTTCATGGATTTCTCTCTACCCCAAAGTCATAGAAGCCTAGGGTTTGTTCTACCTGAACCGAATGGTTGTGGATATTAATGTTAGGGATTTATTTTGGATTCTATGGGCCATCCTACTACATTTTTAGTGGATTCGTCCCTATTAGTTATGATTTCCATAAAAAAGGTAGGTAGTTATGTATCCTCCTTTTACTAGGATATAACTTTAATTCTTGGTATTTAAATTCAAATTCTAAAATTCTATAAATAATGTTTAGGATTATTTTCACTACCACAAAAACAGTTTTTCCCAGCGTCAACCTTTATCACAGCTAATGAAAAAGTGCTAATAAAGGGGGGTGCCTTTATCAGTGCTAAAAAAAGCGCTGATAAAAGCACCCCTTTATCAGCGCTTTTTTTAGCGCTGATAAAGGTACCCCCTTTATCAGCCCTTTTTCATTAGCGCTGATAAAGGGCCGACTTCAAAAAAATTAAAAATTAAAAATAATATATTAATATATAAATATATAAATATAGTTATATTGATATAAATATAATATATAATTTTTATAAATATTTTAGATAACTATAAATATACATTTACACATAATATACTTAATATATAAGATATTTAGTGAAAATGACTTATAAAAAAATTAAAAAAATATTTTTAATTAATAATTTACTAATTATTATGGAGAAATAGTCATTTAATAACAATTTGAAGATTAAAAAATAAAAAAATTAAAAAAAAGATCCAAAATATGTTGAAAACGCAACTCGAACTTCAAACGGCCATAACTTTTTATCCGGGTGTCCGTTTAAGCTCTACCACATATCAAATCGAAGCATGCGATGAGCTCTACATCACTATAACCCAATGGGACCCCGGTCAAGGTTTTTTCAAGGCCAAAAAAGGCCCATAAGGCCTCCAAAACTGAGTTTTTAGTCGGGGTACCCCACTTTTTTACCATTTTGTGGATTTTCAGCCTCGTTTAAGGGGGTATTATTGGCTTTTTTTGGTGGGGACTGAATTTATTCCAAGGTATTAAATTCATATTGATATTATTTCTTTGAAATTTCGTCGTTTTTTATAATGCACTTATATTTATAATCAAATATATAACAATATATACATATTTTTTATATATTCACACATAAAAATTTAATTATAAATATAAATAATAAAATATATTTACATATAAAATATATTAGCTTTATCTAAATAATAACTAATATCCATTTTATTTAAAATACAAATATATGACTATTTATATACCTATATATTAATCTAACTATATATATATATATATTAATCTAACTATATATATATATTAATATAACTATATATATATATTAATATTACTATAAATATATATATTAATATCCCTATAAATATATATATTAATATCACTATAAATATATATATATTAATATAACTATATATATATATATTAATATATATATATATTAATATAACTACATATATATATTAATATTACTATAAATATATATATTAATATCACTATAAATATATATATTAATATCACTATAAATATATATATATTAATATAAATATATATATATTAATATATATATATATTAATATAAATATATATTACTATCCGAATAAATATAACTATATATATATATATTAATATAACTATATATATATATATATTAATATGACTATATATATATTAATATAACTATATATATTAATATAAATGTATATTACTATACGAATAAATATAACTATATATATATAAATAGAGATATATATTAATATAACTATATATATATTAATATAACTATATATATGTTAATATAACTATATATATATTATAATATAACTATATATATATATTAATATAAATGTATATTACTATATGAATAAATATAACTAAATATATAAATATATATAGATAGAGATATCATGAATTGGAAAGAAAATCAAAATAGAGGAGTGGTAAGGGCTTAGGCGCGCAGGGGGGAGGTCTTGAGTTCAAATCCTGGTGGAGGTAGGGGCGCGCGCGCATGGGGGGATATTGGAGAAAGCGCTGTTAAAGGGTGGAGTGGATGCGTGGGGTGCTGTAGGGGGCAGAAAAGCACTGTAAAAGGGGGGGGTTTAAGCGCTATAAAAGCCCCCCCCCCCCGATTGGCAGTATTTTTTTAATTTTTTTAAATTTTTTTTTAATTTTTTTAATTTTTTTAATTTTTTTACCTTTTATTCGCACTTTTAAAAAAGCGCTCATAAAAGGGGTCATTTATCAGTGCTAAAATGAAAGTTCTCATAAAGGGGTCTTTTATCAGTGCTAAAACAAAGTGCTAATAAAGGACCCTTTTATCAGCGCTTTGTTTTAGCGCTGATAAAAGACCCCTTTTATCAGCGCTTTTTTTCAGCGCTGATAAAAGGGGTCTTTATCAGCGATTTTTGGAGTTTTGATAAAGGGGAGCCCCTTTTATCTTCACCGGCATTAATAGCGCTTTTCTAGAGCTGTTAAGGGCCATTTTTAGCGCTGATAAAAGCCATATTTGTATTAGTGTTTAAAGACTAATTTTCATCAAACATGATATTCTCAATTAAATCCTTTAACTCTAGTGATGTGAATGGTTTTAAGGTTTTTTTATAAGAGAACATGGATTTTTTTTATAAATTATTTGATGAAATGCCTCAATATAGAATGGTTGTTTTCTTTTATTAAACACCATTGAAACCCCCAGTTACTTGGGTAGAAAATACTGCATAGGGAAAAGGTCCCTCCCCATTAGTTAGGTGTGACATCCTAACTAGTGAAGTAGTGGAATACACGTTTCCACTAGAAAATGAAGTTATTTATCCATTATTCTATATGGATAGATAATTTATTCATTAGGTGATCCTAACCATGGTCACCCTAGGGTGCACTCCCATGTTGTATTTATTAAAATACACATTTAATTCATGGTTTATTAATTGTTTTCTTTTGATAAAATATATGTATGATGTTTCTTTTTACCATTATTAAAACTATTTAAAAACTACTTACATTTAATTATTTCTAAATTAGCATGATTCAGTTTTTTTAAAAAAAGGATGTATATGGGACACCTGGTGGGATCCTACTGGGATCATTATCCTCACACACTACCTGAATGGCCTGAAGGCCTTCTTTTTTTATTGATTTTGATAACCCCTCGTTCAAGGGATGAGGGGGAACCCTTACAAGGACCGTAGGATTAGAGATTACATGACCCGTAGGTCTTAGGAAATATACGGACTATACTAGGAACTACTCCTCCTCAGCTTCTTCATCATGATATCATCTCTCCACCTTAACATGGATTGTTCGGCTAGGCTTCCCATGAAATCACAATCAGTTCCTGATGGCAATGTCATACCCTCTCTTTCTGAAAAATTTTCTTACCTTCTGCTCTGGTGAATGCGCCTGCTCTGAATCCCCATCTGGAGTCTGCTCCTTGTAGAGTTAGTCTGATCATTAAGCACAATTTCAAGTGACCTGAACGCCTTGAGGTGGCCCAAAGGCCTTGAGGTGGCCTGAAATCCTTACTGGCCCAAAGGCCTTGGGTGGCCTGAAGGCCTTAAAGGACCTGAGGCTCAAACCAGTGGCCCGAAAGCCCAATCAAATGAATAGTTCCAGCTACAACAGTAACGAACAATGCCGGCTACAGTATTGATACAGTACCCGAGAAATATGTCTCCACCCGGTTTTGAACTTAGGTCTCTTGAATGTACTTGTTTAGTCCTCACCAACTGGGTTGAGCCTCTTGTGCTCCTCACACACTACATACACTAATGAGTGTATGAAAACCTTGTTTTATCTGATGCAAGGAAGCACAAGGAACCTCTTAGAGGTGACGAGTATTTATGATCAACTTCTCTTGGGTTATGGAGGTGACATGGTGGGATGATTCCCTCACATCACACAGTGATGGGAAGCGGATTATTTTGTTCATTTTTTGTTCAACTTGTGTGTATTGATCATGTATCAGCTATTTGGATTCCCATCTCACCCCCTTTTTAATTCCTTGGGAAAAAACATTCTACAAGGTGTATTATTTGATGTTGAGACACTAGTTTCCAACTCATTGGGATTTTGACCAACCATCAATTAATTTCATGGACTGGTCCGGTTTCCTGGTTAGGGTCATCGAAGTCTAGTTCATGAAAAAATGGTATCAAGCCTAATTTTTCAATATTTTATTTGGATTTACACTTCCTTTTTGAGTAGGGTGCATGGTTTTCAGGGCATATACACATTCCATGTTTTATGGATGGGTGTGGGTTTTTTTGTTTTGTTTTTTATAATTTACTTGGTTATTTAAAGGATTTTTATGATTTCTATTTATAAATTGATAACTTATTTTGATGGTTTTATTTTTTTCCATTGATTTTATGTAGTACCATGCCTACTTGAAGACCCTTAGTGAACTCTCTGAAGGGAGAGACAAACAATTTTTGACCAGAAAATCCACAAGTTTATCAGATTCTAGTTGGAGTAGTTGTGTAGATGGCCTGATCCATGGAGCAAAGAATGGGAACAACTCCAGTGCAACCTTGAGAGGTATGTACAAGTCTTAGTCAGAAAAATGATCAATCTCAGGATTTTATCTAGAATAAGTCATCAATTTTTCAAGTTAGTAACAAGCCTTAGGAAGTGGAAGACTGAATGGAGAAGATAGAAAGGATTTTCAAATTTTTTGATAATTTGAAGGAAATAAATGTGAAATGTGCCTTTTTATATTGGAGGGACTTAACAAGAAGTGGTAGGGATTTTTTTTCCAACATAAACTACATGAAAACCTTGTGTGGAAGGAATTAAAATTAATTTACACTCATTAGTTTTACCCGGAAACGATGGATCTTTCTAAATACCAGGAGTTTTTACCCTTTGGCAAGGTAATTAGACCATTAAGGAATATGAAAACCTGTTTTTAGAACTTGTTATTTTTTCTCTAGAGTTGGATTCCCATAATGAATTGAGGGCTCACTATATTAAAAAGGGTCTTCAACCAATTATTCAATCTCAAGTTTTCCTCTTGAAGTATAAATATTATGTGGTGGTGTTTGATCGAGAATTGATGATATATATTGATCAAAATGAGATGTCTAGGTTGTTTGAAACCTCTACCATTCTTGGAGGTAGTGTTTATACTTTTTATGGAAGAAAGAGGAAGCAAGATGATCTTAGGAGAGAAAATAGTAGTTGTTCACAACCTTCTTCACAGCTAGCTATTTCTTCCCTTGCGGAAATAATGTCTCTTACCTACCACCAATGTGGCAGGGTAGGTCACATGAAACCCTTCTTATCAAATCCTCTAAATATTTTCCATCCATGTTGGTGTATGGGGTGTCTTTAAATATTCTGCAAGAATAATCTTACAGTGAGTATTTTTGAAGAATAATTAACTCCTAAGGGATCCCAAGTGCATTCGGATGCTTCCAAGGTAGCTGGTTCTCTTTCAAATGGATGTGGAGGTTGAGGAAGATCATTTTATGGGTAAAGTTAGCTGAGAATTGAGCTACAAGTCAGTGGTTAGTCTTAGAATCAGGCTGAGAGCAAAAACTTTAGGTAGTAGAGTAATCCCCCATGGATTCGGAGGGGGTACTAGCTTCATTAGGAAGTACAGTTCTTATTTCATTATCTATGGTAGTTTCTTTTTTTGAAACAAGTGATTCTCAATCATTTATTTATACTTGAATTTGGTAATTCTTGAATCTTCCCTTTGAAATTATGCCTTATTCATGGAAATATCAACTCCTCTTAGGAAGGAGCATGGATTTCAATGTTCCTCTTGTGTCATATCATTGTTTGAAGTGGAATTGTCATGAGATTTTCCCATATTTGAGATAGACCTTTTTGAAATCATTTTTTAAATGGGATGGATGATAAACTAAAACCCCATATTGATTACTATCATCAAAGGTTTTCTTTCATTACCCCATACGTGTGTGTTAATTTATTTCAAGGGGAATGTGATCCTCAATATGGTTTAGTAGAACCACCATTTCCCAAGGTCAACCGAATTATGTGTCACTTATCATCCTTATTTCTAAAGGTCTGTGAGGCGAATTCTAAGAGTATGTTACCTCCCATGGTTCAAGAATTTTTCAATGTTTTTCCAGATGAATTAATAGGTTTTCCCCTAGCATGTGAGGATGAATTTTCTATCAATTTGGTTCTAGGAACACAAAGGATATCATTGTCATATTATTTTACAGTACCAACTGAATTAAAGGAACAAAAAAATTCTGATTGAAAACTTAGAGTCTAGGGGGTTTATCCACTCTAATGTGTCTCCATGGGTTGCCCCAGTGCGTTTTCCAAGAATGATGATGATTATATTTGATTGTGTATTGATTATAAGAAGTTGAACTATGTCACTATAAATAATAAATATCCATATCCCACATTGATGGTTCATTTGATCCGTTAAATTGGGTACAATGGTTTCCTAAGATTTACCTTCAGTCGGGTTATCACCATCTTATGGAGAGGGAGTATAACATTCCAAATATAAATTTTTTGAGTAGGTATGGCCACTAAGAGTATCATACGATGTCGTTTGTCTTGAAAAATTCTTCTACAATATTCATGGAATTAATGAAATAGATATTTCATCAGTATATCAATTATTTCATTATGGTATTCACTGATGATATTTTGATCTTTTATAAATCAAAAGAGGAAATGATCAGCATTTAAGGAACATTTTGGGGACTCTTGAAGATCATTAACATTGTTCTAGGTTTTCTAAATGTAGATTCTAGATCTATGAGTTTACGTTCTTAGATAATGTGGTGCTTAAAAAAGGAAATTTGGTTGATCATGGGAAGGTGAAGGGTGTTATGTCTTGGGAGGAGCCCAAAAATATCTTTGAGATACAAATATTCTTAGGATTAACAAGTTATTATCAGTGTTTCCTTGTAGTATTATTAAATTTCATCTCTCAATTTATCACACTCACTTATAAGGGAGTAAGGTGTTTGTGTACTTTAGGATTCGAAGCCACATTCATTGATCTACAAAAGAGGTTGACCTCATGTTCCATATTGATTCTAATTTAACCTTTTTAGGGATATTTGGCCTATTTAAATGAATATGGTGTGGGTCTAGGATGTTTCAGAATAAAGAGTGACCATGTGGTGGATTAAAGATCTCGAAAACTCTAGCTGCATGAGAGAAATAATACCATGGTTAATCTTGAACTGTCAGTTTTGATGCATGAGTTAAGTGTTGAAAACATTATCTATTTGAAAGAAGTTTATAGTATACACAAATCCTTAGATATTAAGATATATTTTCTCTCAGAATGATCAAAACCTCAGGGAGAGATGATTATTGGAATATCTTGAAATGTTTGATTTTGATTATGTTTACACATCGGGAATGTTTTGGGGAATCAAAGTGTTTTGTATATTTCTTTTTCTGGTTCTCCCAAGATCTATATGTCTTCTATTTCACTAAGTCATAGATTTAAAAGTTCATGGATTATCTATGTTCTATGATGTGTATCTTGATGATATCAGGTTTGATCTATTGAAGGAAAGAATATTCAAGGTCAGATCTAGAGGCTCCATGTGTCATTTTCTGTTTTCTTTAACTCTTGTATAGTGTAGGTTCCAGGAATAGCGGAATCGTGGGATGGGTGGTGCCCAACTTGACTATTTTCCATAATAAATGATCAATCCAAGATCTATATGATGACAAACACCATGATCAACAGAATTGAATAAAATAAATAGATAATGGGTAATTACTCTGGAAACGAGAGAGAGAGGATCACCACATATTATTTATAATTAATTTAATTAAATAAAGAATTATCTTTAAGTAATTTTTTCTTTATTGATGAATCTAGGGACATATCTGCAGTCCACAGTCATTGTGTTGTAAAAACCAAGTGTAGACTTCCTCTAGAAGTTATCCAAACATGTTCCACAAATCTACAGATGTCACCAAAGGAGTATAAGGGTGCCAACATGATATATCCTTACGCTTCCATCTTCCTCCTTTGATTGCTTTGAGAACTACTTCCAAAGTATTCTCCTTGATCCGGTAAAGGAGGATTGCTCTCTATTCTTGGGAGCGTTCTTGGAGAAGGGAGATCTCTAGGCTTGAGAGGATTCTACAAATCCAGTGTGCATAACCAACATAAATGAAAGGGATCTCTAGATAAAATAACATAATTGTGTATTTATATTTCTAAGGTTAAAATAAAATAATTACACAAGTTCCCTTAATTATTTATTTAATCCTAGAAAACCCCTATGTCAAATAATAATAATAATAATAATAATATATTTTCTCGACATGCATTTAACTTTCGAATTAAAATTAAATATTATTTAATTATATAATATTCAATATTTATTATTAATCACTAGACCATTAAACTTGGTACGTCATTCCTCCAAAATATTTATCAGGCCTTGAATAATGTTTATTTATTAATTAAATAAATATCACTGTATTATTCTCTAATAAATAAATAAAGTTTAAATTCACTAAATTGAAAAAAAAAATTATATGCGATCAAGCATATATGAATAATTATTAAGCCACGTACAAGAATAGTATTTATTCAACCTATTAAATAATAAATAATAATATATTATTTAACTGAGATTCTGGACACACTTAGTGTGTGACCCTCTAGGACTCTTTCTTAGTGGGCATTAGGTGAAGCAACCTAATATCTGAGGTTAACGTCTAGTAATACTCCAAGGCACCTATAGAGAAAGAAGTTAATGTCACAGCGACATGTTACCACATACAGACACTTCCTATGTAATATACTTCCTTTATCATGATATCTCTAATCAAGCGGGTTGCATATTGGTGCCATCAAGCTATGTGCTTGATATCTCTTTATTTGTCTTCCATAAAATAAACTTACCTTTAGAACACCATTAACATGGATTTATTTAGGCTATATAATTTCTATCAAAGGGCATAAGATATCAACTTACATTAATAAATATAAGGGAAAAAACCTTTCTTGTATTATTCATTAATACAATATTACTCGTGACACACCCAACATATCCTATTTAACCTCAAACATCTTTCACCATGGTTTTCGTTAATAAATCTAAGTGTGAGACTCATAATACTCATTAATAATAATATTAAAGTCTAAGGACTAATACACATGTCTACAGATAGTAACATCCAATGACACATATAAATGTTGATTTCCTACTGGCAGGTCTCATTCTCATAATATCCTATTGGATATTACCAAGGGCGTACACCATGAGAAGCCTCATCAAAGTACTATGAGTCTCCACCCCTGATATCCTATATCATTTTTTTTCCAAAAATGATATCACCCATCTATAGAAAATATATTCAAGAACAATGTTACAGCACTTTCGGGTTCTCATCATAGTAGGGAACTGCTATGACCCTTTAGTGTGACAGCTACTCTTAAGACATTATCTCATATCATGTCATGAAAAAGAACAATCATGATTTGATAAGTAGTGAATTAATATTCAAAAACATGAATAAAATTTATCATAAAGTACACACAAGTTCGTTCTAGGGAACCAACTCGAACAGACTCCCACTTTCACAAGATTCAACTACTAATAACCTTTAGTCTACTAGCTCTCACATGGTACTCATACTTCTACTGAGATAGACCTTTATTCAAGGGGTCCACCACATTCTCTTTCAAGAGTACTCTTTTTACTGCAATTTCACCCCTCTAATAAAAATCCCTAAAGAGGTGATACTTTTGGAGTATGTGCTTTGTCTGTTGGTGTGACCTTGGCTCTTTTGCAAGATCCACCATTGTAGTACTATCACAATACAATGTGTTATGGTTTTTACTAATAGTTACCACATCAAGAACCTAGAAAAAGTTTTGAATCCAAATGGATTCCTTGGATGCATCGTAAGTCGTTATATACTCACACTCCGTTGTAGAATCAACGACAACTAGCTATTTTGAACTCCTCCAGCTCACAGCTCCACTGTTGATACATAAAACATATCCTGATATCAACTTCAGATCATTATGATATGTTTAAAAACTAGCATCAGTATAACTGATGACGACCAACTCCTTATATCCTCCATACACTGAGAACATATCCTTAGTAATTCTTAGATACTTAAGGATAGCTTTAACTGTAGTCCAATGTTGTTCTCATGGATCTTCTTGATATCTGAATACCATGCTCAACGCATAGGAAACATCAAGACTAGTAAATAACTTGGAATACATGATTGATCCTATCAGTAAAGCATATGGGATCTTACTCATTATCTCATTCTCATATTGTGTTGTAGAACACATTTTCATAGAAATATGTAAACCATGTGACACTAGATATAATCCCCTATTAGATTATTCCATACTAAATCTATTTAATATTTGGTCAACATATGTACTTTGACTTATTCCAAGAATCCTCTTGGATCGATCACAAATGATCTTGATCCATAGAATATAGGTTGTTTCACCTAAGTCTTTCATGGAGAAACACTTGTTTAAATAATCCTTAACTGATTGTAATATTTTTACGTCCTTTCCAATAAGTAATATGTCATCAACATATACTACTAGGATAATGACCGTATTCCCACTAAACCTCTTGTAAACACATGGCTCACATTCTTTCTTTATAAAACCTAATTATTTGATGTATTCATCGAATTGAATGTTCTGTGACCTAGATGATTGATTCAATTCATAAATGGATCTATACGACTTGTAAATACTTTTTGAATGACCTAGAGTTACAAAACCTTCTATTTGTGTCATATATACATCTTCCTAAAGGTTCCTATTAAGGAGTCAAGTTTTGATATCCATCTACCAAATATCATATTCATGGTAAGCTGCTATAAAAGTCGAATTATAATGGATATAAACATAGAAACTGTTGAAAAGGTTTCATCATAGTCAATTTGTTGAAGTTGTTTAAACCCTTTAGAAACTAGACTTTCTTTATAGCTATTTACTTTTCCTTCCATGTCCAGTTTCATCTTGAATACTCATTTTCATCCAATAGTATTTACATCAACAAGTGCATCAACCAGAACTTAAACAAGGTTCTCATACATGGAATTCATTTCGGAATTCATGGCTTCTTACCATGTCACAACCTGACCAAAGCCAGGGAACAAGCCGCGACTACCCCAAGACTGCCTCCATAGTCCAAGGGTTGGAAACAAGCACTGAAGGAATAACTAAACTCGAGGAGGCCTTTGCCTAAAGTACCTATATAAACACACCCAAAAACACATCAATACAATAGTGCAGAGATATAAAAATATGAAATTGAAATTCATGCATACATATATATCGAACCAGGGTATAATATAAGTAAAAACGTTCAAATGGGAAAAACAAGCGCTACCAAAAGAAAAATATAAAAGCGTCTGACCTGCTCATAAGGAGAGGTTTGCTTCCAAAAGTAACTATTGGACAACTCCTTGGACCTTCTTTGGTAAACACCTCATTCGGTCTATCTTACTCAACCATGCTTGCCTTAGGTACTCTATGGACTCTGTCAAAAAACCTATGTTCAGTAAAAGACACAAAACATGTGCGGACAAATCCCATTCATGGGTGAGTATAAAGATTCTCAGTAGGTGTCCCAAAAACCCAAAATAAAATGGAGCAACTGAAAGGCAACAGTCCACTCGACCTCGCCAGAGGTAACCCCATCGAGAGAGAAACTCCATCTCGAATCATCCTCGACAATACATGACTAGTCAACTAAGTCAAAGAAGAAGCCCCAACAAGATAGTAAGTAAAAGACTGTATCCTATATCTCAACCCAACAAGAGAGTGAAAGTAAACTCTTCCAAACACAAGGATCTCAACACGGTGAGAATATAAAATTCTCATTGTGTCTTCACTGCCTATAGCAGGAGAGTGGACTCATCCAACCATGAGAATCTAAATATGGAAAGAATATGGAATAACCCACATGTCTTTGTCTCCCATGAAAGGAGTGTAACCAAAATAAGGTATGGGAAGAGAAGTGGTAAGTATACTCAGTCCTCAAGGGGTGTCAACCCAGAATGTGAAAACACCACAAGGGATCCTAGAAATCACTTAGATATACTCGTAACAGACTCCAAGTCTCATGAGGTTCTGACCTCATAGCCAACAACAAGATTATATTCGAGGCTCTAAAGGTAAAAAAAAATAGGAGAACACACTCCATGAGCTCTGTCATCTCAGATGGCACCCATCCAAGAGATACACTCCTTAGGGAATAGATTTACCATTCTAAATGGTATGTCCGAGAGAACATGCTCCATTAGGAACAACCTATATGGTCTAACTCAAGTGCCCAGCACCAGAGGTTCTTCCATCGCTAACCTGCCCTGTGCAAGGCTAAAGAAACAAAGTGGAGAGGCCCTCTCCTCACCACTAATCTGTAGTTGATGGAACACTTCTCTAAACCATGAACCGTGTACATCTTCTCTATGAGAGGAAATAGAGGGACCCACACATTTCCACTACCCCATAGTCGAGGGATTAATAGCTCCTAACTAACCCACAAAACCTCTATCACTCCTGTATGGAGTGGCCCACACCTCAGTCCGTCGATGGAACCGTTCAACCCTTCAATGGTGACATCGGTCATCCGCAGTCACTGTTATCCATCCATCAAGAGAACTGTCTCACTATCAACACCTACAGTAATCCACCAGAAACCATCTCCCTTTGTAATTTTTTGGTCCCACTAGTGGCACTGCTACTTCCCCTACCTGTGGCACTGTTCCTTAGACTCAATCTCACACCTTCACCCTGTCTAACCATTCCTCATCTAAACTGTCCCTTGAGTCACCAATCAACTTCATCACTCCTTTAACAGCCAGGGGTGGTATCCAATTAAAGTTTTCACATCCATAGATCTTCATAGATCTAGCCAAATAAATATAAACTCGAACCCTACTAGATCATAAATTTAACCCTACAAGTTGCTCGTCGTAGGACCACAGATCTACGGAGAGTCACAGGCTTACCCAGGTGCCATTTCCGCTCTCCATCCAAGCCAAACAACCGCCACTATGGAGATCCTAAGCCGCTAGAACTGAGGGATGGACTGCTACCTAGAGAAGCCGCCCCTAAACTGAGCCATGGAAGAGAACTGAAAAGTTGTAGTGGAAGTTTTGCTGAGAAACCGAACCCCTATTCTCGATCCATGAACTTGCTGCCACAGGAGCAGGACCGGCCAAACCTTGAGTCGTAGATGCTTCTGCTGGAACCATGGAGTCACGTCGTTTGACCGAGGAGGAGCTGACGCAGCTCCTTCATGAAGAAATTGAGACCCCCTCCCCTGTGTAGAACAAGGAAGAAGAGGGGGGAAGAGATAAAAAATTAATTAATTAAAATAAAAATAAAAAAAATATTTAAAAGATAACAATAATAAAAATAAATATATAAAATAATACAATAAAAATATAAAACTGATTAATTAAATAAATTTTTTTAAAAGTAAAATTTTAAAAATAATATATAAATAAAATAAAAATAACTAATATAATCAAATTGTTTTAAAATAAATACATTAATATAATGGTTAATTTAAAAAGTTTTGTTTATCTCTTTATTATATTTTTAACTATACTTATCGTACTCTGTTTATAGATACATGCATGAGCCTAGATCCTATCTCGGTACATTCCAAATACCGCCAAGAATTCAGTTAAAGGGATATGATAATACGACGACCTTTCCACAAAAAAATGCATGTGTGTGGATGCGTAGTGAAGGATAATTGAATGTCGCTGGAAAACATCGGTGACTGACCAAAAGGTGACAACATTTGTTTTTAAAGTGATTGAGGTGCAGAATACAGGTAGGGTCCGCCAAAAATTCCACAATCATATCTTTGAAGACATTTTTCAAGAAGTATGTAGAGGAGACTTGAAGAGCAACAAGACCTGGAGGCAAAGGAGCCCGAGAGTAGAGCAACACTATGGGATTTCTTCCTCCCTCCTTTGTTGTAAATTCCTTTACTTTATTATCAGATTTTTTTAGTGTTTGTAATCAATATGGTCATAGGCTAAATATCTTAGCTTGGGAGTTTTAAATTCTTGCCGGTTTATTTCTTTAATTCTTCACTTTATCCTTGTTACACATCAAAATTGACCGATGAGATTAGTTCTGATGTTCAATTAAATTGTTCACACCCTATTCTCTTTCAAATTCAAAGCTTCAAGTTCAATCGAGAAGATTAAACTTGAAGATTATCTCTTCAAAGCATTATTTTCTTGAACATTGGAGTTTTACGGTGACTTTAATTCCAATCGTTTTCTTATGGCTGATTGAAAATTAATTTTTTATTAATTATTGAAAGAGGATGGGAGCCACCTGACTACAAGCAGAATAGAAATAGTTAGGGAGGCCTAAAGTGGTGGAGATTGAGGGAATCCCCAAGAATAAAGTCTTTACAATGAAGCAGGAGAGATCCCAAACTGGTATAGAGAGTGAGAGGTTCCGCTTCACTTCCACCCCTAGTAAAACCATCAGCCGAAAAATTACCTTCTCTCCAAATGTGCCTTATAATAGCCCCCGGTTCCAAATACCTTTTGCAACCACGCACATGATACACAAGGTCCCAAGGTGAGTTTTAGTTCCCCTACAAAATATTCACCATAACCTCCAAGTCTGACTCAATCTCCTTAACCCAGAGAAGAAAACTTCTGCACAACATTAGGACAGACTGCAAGGCTCTCATCCCCACCCCCAAGAAACTACTAGGACCACAAAAGTCACTAAATCCCTCGATCGTTCAAGCAGGAACCATCAATATTGATCATTAAACCATCGCATGGAGGAGACCAACTCACCCAATGGCCCAGGGAACTTGGCAAAGAAACCGGTGTGTTAAGAAAATTATAGAGTATGGGATCTATTTCCACCCTTCAGTAACAAGCACAACTCCATCACTAAATCTCTCGATCTAATCTGTAATAACACCACCGAATGTCAAGCACCTTGTCTGGCCTGGTTCCTCGCTTCCCACAACATCTAGAAGACGGAAAAAAAGATGGTGCTGTAAATTTTCCTCTCCATGACATCCTATTGCACCCCTTGAAACCAGTTGGCGATCACCTCTTGCATGGATTCTACTTCAAGGATGCGACTAGGGCTACCGCTCCCAACACCCCAAAGGCTCATTGCCCAGTCTCTTTGAAAAAACAAGTGAAACACTAGCTCCCGCTTGGGATGCACACAATACCAACACTTCGACACCAAAGAGATACCCCTCTTATGGATGTTATCGTTAGTTAGAATAGTCTGGTTCCTCAATCTCCAGACAAAAAAATCATTTTCAAGGGAATATCCTTGCACCAAAAGTCATCAGACCAGAGAACACTCACATTATCGGTGTGCAGAAAGGCTCTGAAGTCATGCCCAGAAAACCTACCAGAACCCGAGCCAGTGAAGCATCATTTTTTATGCTCGTCGTTCATTATAATATTGTCCTACACCTCCTTTTGATCCCTACTCAGGATCTCATCCATCAAACTGGGGTACCTGCATGCTTCCCTGAAGAACATATTTGGAACCGGTCAACTAGGGAAAAAACAATTTCTCACCTGCCTGGTTATCTCTCTACAGATTTATATCACCACGACCCACAATCCAGCGAGTAGATGTATTGAGAACTCCTAAATTCTGGAGTATGCACCTTGTGAGACTCGAGAGCCAGTGCCTGTTACTCTCCCTGAATTCCTAGTGAGCTCCATACCTATCTTTGATAAAAGATGGCCAAAGCAAATCCCCCTCCAAAAGATCCCAGGAAAGCATTGCTTGCATAGAGCACATGGCTTCTGAGATATCGTGAATGCCCACCTCTCCCTCCTCAACATACTTGGCCATCCGCACCCTGGAGGCCCAGTGGCAGCAGATAGACTGGTTCGCATCCCAAATAAAAGTGGACATGATCTTTTCAAACATAGCAATAACTCCATGGGGGGTTGATAATAAAAAAATGTGCATAGGAATAGAAAACAAAACACAATTTATAAGAGTGACTCTACCTTTAAATGAGATTAATTTGTTCTTCCAGTTAGAAATCCTCCCTGAGATCTTGTTAAAAATGTCATTAAAGAGAGCCTTTTTGATCCTTCCATTGGAAACCAGAGCACCTAGATAAATCATAGGTAACTGCTTCTTTTGGATACCCAACATCTCTTGAATATTCCAACAGTGCCTCCCAGAACATTTGGTGGATATGAAGACATGGATTTTCCTTTTATTAATGATCTGGCCACTCACCCTCCCATAGATGGACATGATCTTCAAGAAATTCTGAAGGGATATCTGACTTCCATTAATGAAAAAGATCACGTCATCAGCAAACATAAGTTGAGAAATGACACCATTCCCTGACAAGATGCGATAAGGATGGATTTTTTCATTCTCAATGCAACTGTGAATGTTTTTAGAAAGAACTTCTTGAGCCAGATGGAAAGGAGGGGGACAATGGATCCCCTTGCCTGACACTGCAGGTACTTTTGAGGAAGCCAAAACCCCTCCCCAAAAGAAAAATGGTGAGCCACAGGGAGGCATAACACCAAAAGCAGAGGTCACAAAACCAATCATGGAAACCAAGTCTCCCCATAGCCTAGATAATGAATCTCCATTCCAACTTATCATAGACCTTATCCATTTATATTTGGATAATAACATTGGAAACCACATATAAACTGCAGGTTTGTCACGCCCCATGTCCTTATCTACCTGGCGAATTAAGGTCAGAAGTTCCGATAGACTCTTCTCAATGTTGCTCATGTTGTAGTTGAAAATGAAGCTAGAGAAGGTCTTGGGCAGTGATGATAGGATGAGATTTGTACGCAACACATCTGGGAACTTAATACCTAAGATGTCCATGCGTTCAATGTAGCCAATGATCTTGACTACATGAGGCTCAGCTGGCGTAGACTCTCCAAACTTAGTTGTAAACAAAGCGTTGGAGATCTTATATCTCTCTTGTCTCACTTTCTCTTAGTAGAGATCCTTAAGGTGAGACATCATGTTATACACGTCCATGTTTTCATGTTGCTTCAAGAGCTCATTAGACATGGACGATATCATGAAACATTGGACATTTGTGGAATCATCCATATGTTTCATATAGAGAGATAATTCCTCATCATTGGCCTCTTTCCCAGGCGCAACTGGAATAGGCTCTTCCAGCACATACAATTTCCTCTCATGGCGAAGGATGATGCGTAACTGTCTCTACCACTCTTGGAAATTAGTACTGGTGAGAAGGTTTTTCTTCTCGAGTATGGTTCGCAGTGATATGTTTGAAGTCATTTTTCTTGCCGTTTCTACAGATTAAGATGAACAGAGGTTTAGTACTTTATTATGATAAAATTGAGACATATAAATAAATTAATACTTATTAGTCTCCCACTATTTTATCGAAATCTAATAGCTCTCACCATTGACTTTGGAATATTTTGTTTCCTGAATATTCAAGTGGAAAGGATCCATATTGCCCTTTGCATTACCCCAACTAGGGTTGGTCAAGCAACTTAAAGGGTTTTAGGTAGTCATTCAAAATGCCAACTGCATTAACTCGCAGCTCCTTGATCCATTGAGCGGACTCCTCAATCCTAAAATCTTTTTATTTTGGATTTCCTCAACCTTTGCCTCTTGGTCACACCAAGTCCTGCTGTGGCAGTCAACCCTTGATGCGAACTAAGTCAAGTCAACCCGAAACCTTGAATTAGAATTCTCTGATAATTGAAAGCACCCCAACTAGGGTTGGTCAAGCACTTTGAACTATGGTTCGATTCTAACCAAGATTATGGAAGGTTATACAGACTTAATATTTCTTTGAGGGATTTTATCCTTATACGTAAATTTACACTTTATTATCTTTAATTACAAGCTTATTAATGTTAAGTGGGATATACTTAAGTGATTAACCATGTCTAAGATAATATTTATGCATAAGCCGGTTTTATTTTAGTTCTATCTTGCATGCTTGTTTAACTCATTAATTGTGTGATCGTGACAACACACCCATAATAAATAAACCATGCAACTGACAGAAATAAAATAAATGGTATGATCATGATCTTGTTCTATTGGTTAGTTTATCTAGCGGTTGATAAACTAACCCAAGACCTAGGGGAGAAACACCTTGAACCTTTCGGGTTCGTGTTTACAACTTTCCACCTGTCCACCTTTGTATCTCCTTGAACTGGTTTCACCTTGGCTCCTGTCTTGGGCCGCCTCCACTAGCTTGGGAGCTCCATCCATTACATATGCATTTATCTCACACGCAGGTGAGGGGTAAATGGGGTTTTTACATAAAAGAAACCTTGAACACGTAGGACCTACATATTAATAAGGAAAAGTCTCGCATTCCAACAAATTTAATTTAAATAAATTAAAAGAAATCATTCGCATACAAAGGTCTTGGTCTAGCTCATGATCATCCATACATGCAACGATATTTACGCATAAATAAAACTAGCATTCAATTATCTAATCGTTCTTGTTTAAGATAAATCATGCTCGAATCAATTGATTATCTTTAATTAATCAATCATTTTATCTGAAACCATTTTTCTGAATTTCCTTGAGATTCTCATCCATTATAATTTTAAACAAATAAATTCATTTAAAATTTTCTTTATACGCAACTTATACCTTGAAGGCAACCCGGTGAATTCTCATTTACACAGATATTAAATTAAACACATATATATAAAACACCTATCACGTGTTGTGCCTCAGCTTTACGCCTGCACTATGGTACACGTCTCAAGGGTTTGTATAATATAATAATAAATTTTAATAAATCTGCGTAATTTGGATGAGTACACAACATGTAGTTCCGACTACACGACATGTACTTTTGTTCACCGTCCATCCGAAGTACACGCCTGGGGACATGGCGTGTTTATGTACTTTGGAAATTTTCGGAGTACACGACGTGTTCAGTGGGACACACGCTGTGTAGTATTCGCATTACACGGTTTCCAGCCGGGAAAGCCGTGTATGGGGTACGTGGTCCAACCCTAACCTGAAGGGACTACACACTGTGTTCCATGGGTCACACGACGTGTAATCCGGAAACTGTGTGCCACATGTTCCTGGTCAACACACGGTGTCATTTATGACTTAGGAATACTCCAATACACGGTCTGATTTGGCGGATCAGTCTGATGCATTGAACCTAGACTACTCTACATGTACTTCCGAATACACGCCGTGTATTCTGGCGTTGTACGGCCAGAAAGGTTTGGCATCTCCGGATGAGATCCTATATTTTGTTTTAATCAAAATTAAAAGAAAAATTTGTTTCTGTAAGGTGAACGAGAAACGAGAGGATGAACAAATCTCGAGATTCAGATTTAAAGAACGATTAACTTGAATTGAAACAACTAAATTATTAAATGCGTAAATCACCAACAAAAAAACTCAATAATTATAATCAACGATATGACTCCCTCTGATACCACTTCTAGGTTCTGGGTGCAGCAGAAGCGCGTTGGTGGGTGTACCCAGCTTTAATTTTAGCGTTAACAACGATCAATCTGAGATCTGTCACGATAACAAAACGTCGGATCTTCGAAATAGAACAAAGAACGAAAAAGAGGGGAGTCCTGAAACCATATAGAAGATCATCATACGTTGGTTATAATTAATTTAATTAATTGACAATAATTACCTTGATGGAATTCTTTCTCTGTTGATGTTTCTGATCACAATCTGATGTGATCCGTCATTGCATCATAGAATCCAAGTATAGGATTTCTCTAGCAATGATCTACACGTGCTCCACGTATCTCTGGACGTCACCGAAGGGATCTCCGGGTGCTAGCACGGAAGGGCCTTCGCTTGCAATTTCCGCATTCGATCGCTTTGATCCGGTGGAGGTGGATCTCTCTCTTGTAGCTTGAGAGCGTTCTTAGTGGAAAAAGAATTATCTCTTGGCTTGAGAGTTTTTCCAAATCTGTTGTGCACAACCACACACAAAAAATGGCTAGGCTAATGAGAAATATATAATTGAGATTTTTAATTACATAGAATAATAAAATGAATTAATTACCCGAAAACATTTATTCATTTCATTTAATTCTTAGTAATACCCCCATGTCTAATAATAACAGTTGACTATTATTTTTACCTGACATGCACCCAGCAAATTACACCTAATATTATTTAATTAAATAAATAATATTTATTTCTCATAAATTCCCAGAAAAAAATACACAGTGTGTAATTTTATTTTTCCATTTTTCTTTATTTCCTCCACCACATTTATTAAACCTTGAATAATGGCTATTTATTTCTAAAATAAATATCACTGCATTACTCGCTAATAAATATATTATTTCTCCCACAATATATTCTCTCGAATAACTAGTGTCGAAATAAATGCGATCAGACATCCTTAAATAATTATTAAACCACAATCGGAAATAATCTTTATTTAACTTGTTAAATTAATATTTAACTGAGATACTTGGACACACTTAGTGTGTGACCTTACAGGCCTATTTCTTAGTGGCATTAGGCAGAGTCTGCCTAAAGTCTAAGGTTAGCGTCAAGCAACATGCCAAGACACCCATAGAGAAAGAAGTTAATGCCGCAATGACGTGTCACCTCCAACGAACGCTTACCGTGTAATATAATCCTCTTGTCTCGATATCTCGAATCAAGTGGGTTGCATGTTAGTTTCATCAACCCATGTGCTCAATAATTCTAGCAACACACCAAGACACCCATAGAGAAAGAAGTTAACACCGTAATGACGTGTCACCTCCTAGGAACGCTTGCCGTGTAATATAATCCCCTTGTCTCGATATCTCGAATCAAGTGGGTTGCATGCTAGTTTCATCAACTCATGTGCTCAATAATTCTTTCTTTGACTTTATGGAATTGAACTTGCACATTCTTCACCATGGCCATTAATTTATTTAGGCTATATCAATTCCATCAAAGGGCCTGAGATATCTACTTCCGTTATGGAACAGAAGGGACAAATCATTTCTCGCATTATCTATTAATGCAATATCACTCGTGACGCATCCAACGTATCCTACCTCGCTGCGAACAGTGTCATCACAGTTTTCATCAATACATCTAAGTGTGCGAGTTGTGATACCCATTAATAATAATCTTAAAGTCTAAGGACCAATACACACGTCCGCAAATAGAAACATCCAATAACACTATGAAATGTGGATTTCCTACTGGTGGGTCTCGTTCTCATAATATCCTCCTGGACATTACCAATGACACACACCATGAGAAGGTGCCTCAAAGTTTTATGAGTCCTCACCCCTAAGGGCCTGTATTATTTGTGTCTCTCAAATAACATCATTCAGTCATAGAACATATATTCAAGAACAGTGTTAAGGCACTTCCGGGTTCTCGTCATAGCAGAGATCCGCTATGACCTTTTAATGCAAAAACTATCCTTAGGACATTATCACATGCATTGTCACGTAGAAGAACAATCAAAATGTGATAAAGTATTTATTAATGAATAAAGTACAAAGTAGTTGGTTCTAGGAAACCAACTCCAACAGATATCATCCACCAATTCTTTGGCAATTCCAATCACAGCCTGAATGTGATAGCCTTTCACAAACCCATGTTGTTACTTTGAAATCAGAAGAGTAATAATACCATTAAGCCTCCGGGCAATAAGGGATGCAAGGATTTTGTAGGAAACATTGCACAGGAAAATAGGATGATACTTGTTGATATTGGAAGGGTCATTCACCTTAGGGATCAAAACCACTCTAGAGGCACACACACTTCTGTCCAAAGATCCCCCTCTGAAGAAATCTTGAATGGCTTCAACAACCTGATATTTAACACAGTCCCGATCAGCAACATAGAAAGCCCATGTAAATCCATCAAGGCCTGGTGCACTATCTTAGTTCATGCTGAAAATAGTGTCTTTGATCTCGTCCTCTATAGGCATCTCAATGAAGGAATTATTACCAGAAGCTTCCACCTTTCTAGGTAGACAGGCCATAAAGGAATCCTCTCCAGCTGCACTATTAGCACCATGATTCCTCCCCAGGCTAGAGCCCGTAAGAAGGGACCTGAAGTGATCCAAAGCCATGGCCCCAACCACATTCACATAAAAAGTGTAGGACCCATCCCCCATCTTAATATTGATCCTCACCCTATTCTCCTTCTCTTTTAAACAAGCTTGGAAAAGCACAGTGTTCCAGTCACCTTCTTTGAGCCACCGGGTCCTGGACCTGATTCGAATTTCCATCTACACATCCAAAAGCCTTTCAGACAACATAGATCGATTATCATAGAGGGAGACAAATTTCCCATCATCCCACTTCTCCTAAAGTACTTCTTCCAAACTTTCAATATTTGATTGAAGAGCATCAAGACCATTTCTCACTACCACAAAACTAGGCAAGGCCAGCGCCAGCCCTTTATCAGCGCTAACGAAAAAGCGCTGATAAAGGGCGTACCTTTATCAGTGCTAAAAAAAGCACTGATAAACGTACCCCTTTATCAGTGTTTTTTTAGCGTTGATAAAGGTACCCCCTTTATCAGTGTTTTTTTAGCGCTGATAAAGGGACTCCCTTTATCAACACTTTTTTTAAGAGATGATAAAGGGTTCGACTTCAAAAAAAAAATTAATTAAAAATAATATATTAATATATAAATATATCAATGTAGTTATATTGATATAAATATAATATATAATTGTTAAATATACTTTAGATAAGTATAAATATACATTTACACTTAATATACTTAATATATAAGATATTTAGTGAAAATGGCTTATAAAAAAACTAAAAAAATATTTTTAATTAATAATTTTCTAATTATTATGAAATAATAGTCATTTAATAACAAATTGAAGACTAAAAAATTTAAAAAAAATTAAAAAAAGATCCAAAATATGTTAAAAATGCAACTCGAACTTCAAACGGCCATAACTTTTGATCCGGGTGTCCGTTTGAACTCTACCACATATCAAATCGAAGCATGCGACGAGCTCTGCATCGCTGTGACCCGAGGGGACTTCAGTCAAGGTTTTTTCGAGGCCAAAAAAGGCTCAGAAGGCCTCCGAAACTGAGTTTTTAGTCGGAGTACCCCGATTTTTTAACATTTTGTGGATTTTCAGGCTCGTTTAAGGGGGTATTATTGGCTTTTTTGGTGAGGACTGAATTTATTCTAAGGTATTACATTCATATTGATATTATGTTTTTGAAATTTTATAATTTTTTATAATGCACTGCTATTTATAATCAAATATATAACTATATGTACATATTTTTTATATATTCACACCTAAAAATTTAATTTTTTAAATAAATAATTAAACATATTTACATATAAAATATATTAGTTTTATCTAAATAATAACTAATATCCATTTTATTTAAAATACCAATATATGAATATTTATATAACTATATATTAATATAACTATATATATATTAATATAACTATATATATATTAATATAACTATAAATATATATATTAATATAACTATGTATATATATATTAATATAACTATATATATTAATATAAATATATATTACTATACGAATAAATATATCTAAATAGATATATAAATAAATAAATATATCATAAATAAGAGAACAAATCAATATAGAGGAGTGACAAAGGCTTTAGGTGCGCAGGAGGGAGGTCTCAAGATCAAGTCTGGGTGGGAGGCAGGGGTGCGCGCGCAAGGGTGATTTAGAGGGGCTAACGCTGATAAAGGGTGTAGGCGGTGCGTGCAGGCGCTGGAGGAGCGGCAAAGTGCTGATAAAGGGGGGCTCAAGCGCTGTAAAAAGCCCCCCCCCCGTGATTGGCAATATTTTTTAAATTTTTTTTAATTTTTTTTAGTTTTATCAGCGCTAAAACGAAGTGCTGATAAAAGAGGTCTTTATCAGTGCTTTTTGGAGCGCTGATAAAGGGGACCCCCTTTATCTTCGCCGGCATTAACAGCGCTTTTCTAGCGCTGTTAAAGGTCATTTTTAGCGCTGATAAAAGCCGTATTTGTAGTAGTGTCCCCCCACTGGATTAGCTTCCAACAAAGAATGAATGTATTTACTAAGTCGCCTGAGAGGCCTAGAAAGGCCAACCCAAGCTCTCTACACCTCCACACCTTCCCAGGAGGATTTAACCATCTAAAGGAAGCCTTCCAACCAGAGCCAGCTAGAATAATAGAGGGTATTTCTTTCCGGAGATCCGCTTTTCAACTCCACCAACAGCGGAGCATGATCCGAAAGGGAGCGATTTAAATACGAAACAGATGAATGAGGGAAGGAATCAAGTCCATGGATGTGGGTTAGACACCTATCTAGACGACTCCATGCCATTGAGGCCTCTAAAATTATTACACCTTGTAAACTTTCTGCTAGAGAAACCCATGTCAATAAGGACCGAGGAAGACAAGAAATCTTTGAACTCCTGCATGCCATTGTTAAAGATTCTTGTACCACTTATTTTCTCTAATATTTCCAGGACTGGGTTAGAGTCTCCACCAACAAACCATGGGGAATTAACCAGCTGGAAAGAGCCCAGGTGATTCCAAAGATCTCTCCTACCCTGAACATCACTACTTCCATAAACAAAAGAAAAGTGAACCACCTTGCTGCCCAAACAGAACCTGATCAAAATGCACTGAGACCTAAAACTGACCAGCCCACCTTTAACTACCTTCTTCCAAAAAACCCAAATATTCCTGTTTTTAGGGGATCCATGAAAAAAATTACCACAGCCCATCCTCTTTATGAATACACTAAGCTTGCTCGTATCCTGCTTTGGTTCTAAGATAGAAATGATGGAAGCCTTCCGTTTTCTGGACTCAGACACAATGAAAGTAGACTTAGCAAGCACCCCCAAGCCTCTCGAATTCCAAATGATTGCAGAAAACATTAAAAGAAATAGGGCAAGGCCTTCTGGATGGCAGAACCAGAGATGGAAGATGAACCCACCTTAATCATTTCCCTGTATTTTGATCGGGTCACCAGCCCTGCAGACCCAGAAAATGGGCGTGAATTTATGGGCGAACAACCCTTATTACTTGGAAAATCCAAAGGATCCTCTAACAGAGAGATCCTGCTGGAACACTCCCAAGGAGGAGAGGAAGGCAACCCCTCCTGGAAGAGGGAAACTAGAATCATTCTCTGGGGAGATGCTCGGAAGGAGCAGAATTCTGTCAACACACCTTCTGGGAGAGATTTCCCCTTATGATAAGGCTTAACCTCCTTCTGACCGCCAGAAGAGAACACAGAAGAATGCTGAATGAGATCTGGGTAAAGCAATGAAGATATACGAAAACCAAAGAGGCCCTGTGAGGAAATCTCCAAGAAGGACCACCACCAGCCGCCTGTCTATAGAAGGAAACCGAGTGACCCTGTAGACCACAACCAACACAAAATCTGGGAGGAGATTGGAAGAACAACCATTGCCACCATTTGAAACCATCATCATCCTGAATCAAAATATGGGAAGGGAACCTCTAGTCCAGATCCATCTCTACACAAATCCTCAGATCAGCCACATCCTGAAGGCATCACGTATTATTTTCAGCACAGAGAAATGATCCCAACGCGTCTCCCACAGAATGAAGGATCGAGGGATTATGAAGGGGCAGCGGAAGACCAAGAAGCTTAAGCCAGACAACCGCCGAGCTCGACTCCCTACCAAATTGGAAATCCTAAGACCACCGCGAGAGCGAGAACCTCCAAGATCCACACCGCCTTTCTTATCTAGACCAAGCGAGCACAAAATCATCCTTGTTGAAAAAGTTGATGTAGAAGGCAAACGTGGAGAACTCTGAGACCGCCGCCGGCTGCAAAATAACCCACGAAATCACGAACTCCTTGAAGATTCTTAAGGTAGTCTTGTTGGCAAATTTAGGGGAGGAGGTCGTTTTTTTTTTTAATCATTATTTGAATAGGGTAGGGTTGTTTCATTAGGAACGCCGCTTGAAGAGGCGCATTAGTTTTTATATATATATATTTTAAATTTATTATATTTATTATTATACATTTATTATAATTGGGTTTTTTTACATATTTTCAAAAAAAAAAATTATTATTTTTTGTTTTGTTTTGTTTATATATAATTTTTTTTAATTTAATTTTTTTTATTATTTGTTTTGTTTAAAAATTTTGTTTTGTTTGGATATAAATTTTTATTTGTTTGTTTTATTTTGTTTTGTTTTGTTTTTATTTAAAATCGTTATTTTTATCTTTTGTTTTGTTTTGTTTATATATATATATATATATAAACAAAATTTTCATTTACATTGTTTTGTGGTTCTCTTTTTCTTGCATTGTACATTCTGCGTTTCCGATGTGAGATTATGTTTCAAGTACGCGACTTTAAAAGACTATAAAACGTAAATTATAAGACCGATATAAATGAAACATTAAACACTGATTAAACATATAAGAAATAGTTGAAAACAAAAAGAACTTTCTAAAAAATGTTGATGAAAATTAATTTATAATCTTTCAAAACCGCCTACTTGAAACTTAAAAATGTTTCAAGTACATGACTTTGAAAGACTATAAAACGTAAACTATAAGACCAATATAAATGAAACTTTAAACACTGATTAAACATATAAGAAATGGTTGAAAACAAAAAGAACTTTCTAAAAAATGTTGATGAAAATTAATTTATAATCTTTCAAAACCGCCTACTTGAAACTTAAAAATGTTTCACGTACGCAAATTTGAAAGACAATAAAACATAAAATATAAGACCAATATAAATGAAACTTTAAACACTGATTAAACATATAAGAGTCAACCCCGCATCAATATGATACACGGTGTCGCTAGTATCGCATACATCTATAATCTTTGATGCATGAGAACATGTTATATCTCCTTTCATGGGACAACGTAATTCATTCTTCCACCCGCCATGTCCATCTACATATCAACATCTGGCCGCATCAGGGTTTAGTGAAAGATATGCCACATGAAATGCTCATATGTTCCCGTTCCTGCAAATACCAACCCCTTCAACACTACCATGCATCCAACCATTATAATTTCTTCCACAATTGTCACCCCATTTCCCCAAGCCCAGTTGATCAGATGAAAACACCAACGATTTGATATAGCCCATCGAACTCTTCATCACCAAATCTTTATCCTTTATCATCTTCAAAAAGCTATTGTAGGACCTCCTTGATCTATCCATTCCAAACACTCACATACAAGTATACTATAAACATAAAAACCAACAAATTTTCAGGAAAAAAACCTGAAAGATCAAGGGAAAAAATAAAGGGCAAAATCCTCCCAAGCCAGACAATATTCTTGTAACATCTATGAACTAAGGTTGCACCAAGGGAGCAGTTTGAACTGCAGGACAACAGACATTTGTTTCGAGAACTCATATGTCTTCCGATGAATTCTAGATATAGGATGGGCATGAAACATGTCCAAGAAATGCCCAAATGTAGAATCATTAACAATATCAAAGCTTCCCCTGATAAAGCAGTAAGAATATAATCAATTCTTCTGTCAAAGTCGGCATAACTTCAAACAATAAACAATAGTCTTAACTCAAAGAATAAGGTATAAAATATATATCATATAACTAAATAAAACCTGTTTTAATAGATAAAAAATATCAATGACATCAGAAATGTGAGTTCATAATTAATCGTCCTGTCAATAGTGGGGTTTTATCTAAAATAATTAGCGTGTCTTCCTTCACTATCACTCGGAGGTTTACCATGGCCGCCTCTCCTCCGTCGAATGGTCTGAACCCAAAGGCATCAGAATTGGGGGGTTAATCTGGATATGTGAGTGATATTTCGGTAAAAATGAGGAGCTATCCAGATTTAATGAAACTGAATTGAACGGTTAAGCTGAATGTAGGAAGATGTGGTGGTGTTCCCCCCAAAACGAAAGACGGCTTCGGCTGTAGCACCCCAAACATTTTATGGTATGTTTCTCTTAAATACATTCTATTCATCACTGTGTTCCTTTGAAACAACACTAGATTATTTAGGAGATAGTTAAAACCTAGTCATTAAATATAAATTTTCCACTTCTATGTTTTGAATTTTGAAAAATAGTCATCTAGAGTTGTGATCAGTAAGTCATTTGGAGTCTGATAGAACAAACTTCATTTTTGGTGAATAGTAACACAACCTTATGAATAGTAATATGAATAGTAATATAAACCTTATGAATAGTAAATAATAATATTATTTTATTTTCTTAAGTCAATAAGATAATGAGATCTTAATTAGTTTTTTTAATGAGAAATAAAACTAATTGCACCTTTAAGAATGTTATTTTTCGAATTAACTATGACCTTATTTAAAAATTAAATTAATAATATTTAGAAAATTAATTTTGAAAAATAGAGTTCATTTTTGAATTCTACACATTGAAAAATGGTTAGGGTAAATTTTTGGGATTTTTCTGAAATTCTAGAATTTTTGATGAAAAGTGAAATACGATAAAATACCGTATAAACAAATTATCAGTTAAATACACTATTTATGACATCATAAGTGATTTAAGGCCACTTGGTTTGAACTCACATGCACTTATTACTATTAGCTGTCACATGAAAAAACACTATTGGTTGTCTTAAGGGAAATAATAAAATAATGAATTAAATATTCAAAATTTACCCCTCTCCTCCACTATAAAAACCCCTCACCACTCCCTCTTCTCTTCACTCCTATAAGCCTTGAAGCTCCTCAAAGTTCTGCCCAAATACCCTTACCTAGTCACTCCCCACAACCAGGAAGCTCTTGGTCTTTCCAAAAGACCAAAATCCCTTCCCTTAAAGAGGTTCTCGAGGAAGTTATTTCAAGAGGTAAAACACCTTTCCTTTTCTTTTAGTTTCATTTGAATTTATCTTCATTTGTTATCCTATCCTCACCTACTTTGTCCAAATGATCATGATAACTCCAGTATCATCTATATACTGGATTTATATCATGTGAATGGAAGAACCATCATCAATATTTTTACTCCCTCCCTTTTATTTTTATAAACGAAATAAACATCCATGAGGTTCCAATTTATAACCTTCGTGGACGACGAAGTTTCGTTCTTCAATCGTTCCTTCATTACTTGGCATGAAACCATATTTATGGTTAAAAAGGTCATAATATATGTATTTTATCTTGATTAATATTCTGTAATCTTTACACGTACATAATATGGAATAATAATACAAAACAAGTTTATTGAGCACAAAACTACCAAGCCAAATTCAATCGTTTATTTTTAACTCATCGAATGATTCATCCTCATGGTATATAACCAGAATCATTATAAGACCATTTATATCTCTTTAATGTCACTAATAATGTATATTAACAATTATGAATGTTTAACCATATTTCAAACCAACTTCCATTCATGAATACAAGTAAACAAATCATGAAACCAAGTAAGAAAATGCTTCCAAAACAATAAAACTGAATCTCTTAAACCCATCAAAAAGGCCATTAATGAACTTAATAAGGTTATACCATATCAATTAAATGTTTATTAGGTTATTTAATTATCAATTAATGAATCTAAATTTGATTATTCAGGTCGTTAAGAACAATCAAGAACACCTTCGAGCATAAGGTAAATGATCATCTCTCTCACTTTTGTTCAAGAATTTCCCCTATGTCGTGCCCATTTATTTTTAATTCCTAATGATGGGGTATGTTTTCAAACCTCCCTCATACATCCCTTGTGACATATAAATAATTAAATACCCCTTTACCTCTCATTAATCCCTCGCAATAGCACTCGTCACCATGCCGAAATGTTTGTAAGGGGTTTCTCATCTCACTTTCATTTCTGTGAGATTTTCATTGTTCGCCACTTATTTCTTGTATGTGGTATATGTGTACTGAAATTTGATATATAATAATATTATTATCTTTATATTCATGTTATTCAATGATTCATTTGAGGTTTATTAAGTTCTGGTCATATGATTCGGCCGATTACATTGTGGTAAGAGTCTTTGTCTCAACTACTTTTTTGTTGTGACTAACTTTGTATTGTGCACCTAATAATCCTTATGTGGTGTACCTACTGCCCATTTGAGATCACCTTTAATTTGAAAATTATATTTATATTAAATATCCATAATCCCATATCATGTATATTTTTTTTTTCTAAACTGTATACCATATTTACATACGGTGTTTATTTGGAAAGTTATTTTAATATTGATGAATCCGTATACTCTACTCTATACGAATGTTGAAAAGGAATATTGCTATTTTATTGAATCAATGTATAAAGAATGATTTGCTACATCCCATCGATGCATCGGTAGTTCTCATGAGACAAATCAGTTTGGCGACAAACCCTTCGAGTTTGTTTCTAAAAATTAGACAGGTTTCTACCCATAAAACTAAACCATTTTTAAGGTATTATGGTTTCATGTTCCAGATACATGAAGTCCAATTAATAAGAATTATCTTTATTCATTATTATTTGTTATTATTATTATCCATGAGGTTTTCACTATGACAAAATCTATGGATTCAGTTTCATTCTCAATTTGTTAATGGCATTAGTTATTCATTTATTCACTATGCCATATTGATTATGTTAGAGTAATTGTGATTCACTTATTATTTTACTCATGCTTCCGCTATTTGTAACCCTTACCGAGCGTTTGAGATCACCCATTTCATTGTTTACTTTCAAGAGGTGACAAAGAGGAGATCATTTATTGAGTTCTTGTGGATGCAGTTTTTAGTTTTCGTTATGTATTGTATTTTGTGACTTTTTTTCAATGTAATCTGTGTCACATCTATGTATCTAGTTTCTTCAAGACTACTAAACTGATCATTCCTTCAGGATTTTCATTCTTTCTAACCATGCCAATATCAGAAGTAATGCACTGGCTCCAACCTAGAGGGGTCAGGGTGTTACAGTTGGTATCAGAGGAAGTTTAGTAGAAAACTTGGAAACTAGAGTAGGAAATTTATAGTAGGGAAGAAATCACTAAGGTAGTATTTGAGGAGAAACATAAAAGAAAATCCTGGTATTTTGGTAAGGAATAGATTATGTGGATATTTTAAGCAATACGTCACTGTCTGGATACGAGCAGGTAGAGGCGGCTCTGGCATAGATGTATCTAGGGGTAAAACCCGAAAACACCGCTTTGATCTAGAATCAAACAAGAAATGATGCACGACAATGAGCCTTGCGAAACTATTGGTTACGATACTCCTGGGGGATATTCTTAGGATAATTCATATTTTCTTTATATGCCATTATGAAAGAGTTTAATGTAAATTTGTCCTTAGAGGAACCATGTTTATAAGATTAGCTATGCATAGAATTTCAATCTATGTTGAGTTATTTTCTATTTGAGATTCATAAACTAACCTAGTGTATCCCATTATTTAGAAATGATGTCTAATAGAAGAAGGGGAATCAATACTCGTGGGAAAGGTAGGGATCTCCCTATTGAGCAAGTCAACACAATCAACGTTGGAGCAGATCAGATCATGAATATATTGGGACAACTTACTCAAGTTATAACGAATAACCATTCCATACCTGTGTTGGATCGTTTCATGCGGAAGAACCCCCCATCTTTCAGTGGGACTACTAATCCAGTGGTAGCTAAGCAATGGATCAAGTCCCTTGAAAAGATATTCATGGCATTAAGATGCAATGAAAATGAAAAGGTAGTACGTGCGGTATATTGTCTCAAGGGTAAAATTGATCAATGGTGGTCCCTGATTCAAAATACTATGGAGGAAGGAGAAATAGAAGATATGTAATGGAGGACTTTTAAGGAAATATTCCTTAAAAAATGTTTCCCTCTTGAGAAACGAACTAAAATGAAGAGGAAATTTCTTAGCATAAAACAAAGGAAAGAAGATAGTGTTGTAGAGTATGAGGCTACCTTCACAAGGTTAGCCAGGTATGTCGTGGATTACGTACGTGACTCGGCAGACAAGATTGATCATTTCTTTAAAGGTCTTAAGCCAAGTCTTCTAATGGAATTGTATTCTCAATAATTTTCATCATATGATGAAATTGTATCAAGTGCCATCAAAACAGAGAGGGAATTTTCTAGATCAAATCTTTTCAAAGGATACCAAGATAAGAAGCGGTACTCTGATAACAAAAGAAAAGGTGAAGCACCAAAGAAGAGCAAGGGAATGAATAGTTTCCCATTATGTGAGAACTGTGGAAAGAATCATCTCAGGAAATGCTTGAAAGGCATGAGAGTCTGCTATAACTGCAGAGAAAAGGGTCATCGATCTGGTGAATGCAAGGGGAATAAAAAATTCAATGATATTCAATGCTACAATTGTATAGATATGGGATACTATGAAAATGAGTGTCCTAAGCACCAAGGAAACATGCCTCAAAAAAATCCAAGAGAGCAAGGGAGAGCCTATGCGATTACAACTGTGGAGGTTGAAGTTCCTAGTGACGTGGTGGAAGGTACTTTAATTGTTTCCTCAAACTTAGCCAACACTTTATTTGATTTTGGATCATCGCATTCATTTATATCCTCTCAGTTTTCCAAGAAAATTAGATATGTCCGATTTGATTTAATAAAGGAGTTGTCAGTCAAAACTCCCATGGGATGTATCATTGCAATAAAGGCATGTTGACTAGTCCCCCTCTAAACACCAAAAAGTTCTTTAGTTGCTAACCTTATCATCATAACCATGACTAAATTTGATATAATTATCAGTATGGATTGACTGTCAAATTATGATGCAAAGATTTATTGTAAGAAGAAGGAAGTTACAATTTTTGAAAATGGTGTAGAATCCCTTGTCTTTAGGGCAGAAACTTCGCCACCCGATTATTATCTAGAACCACCCCCAATAGATCTACTAAATGAAATACTTGGAGAGGAAGATAAACCAATATCTATGGGCGAGGAAAGAAATCTTAAAATTGAAGATGTGCACATAGTGAAAGAGTACATTGATGTATTTCTAGAGGATTTACCTGGACATCCTCTAGAGAGGGAAGTTGAGTTCTCTATTGATTTAATTCCTGATTCAAGACCTATATCAAAGACTCCCTATATAATTTCCACTGTGGAATTAGTAGATCTAAAGAAACAACTAGAGGATTTGAGGGAAAAATGATTTATTCGACCTAGTGTTTCTCCATGGGGAGCCCCTGTCCTCTTTATCAAGAAGAAAGATGGATCCATAAGGCTTTGCATTGATTACAGGGAAATCAATTCTATTACAATAAAGAATAAGTATCCTCTGCCCCGGATTGATGATTTATTTGACCAACTTCCTGGAGCTCAATACTTTTCGAAGATTGAACTTCGATCCAGATATCATCAGTTGCACGTGAGGAAGGAAGATATTCATAAGACAACATTTCAGACCAGGTATGGGCATTACGAGTTTACAGTAATGCCTTTTGGACTGACAAATGCACCCTCTGTTTTCATGGATTTAATGAATAGAGTTTTCAAGGAATATCTTGATAAATTTTTTGTGGTATTCATCGATGATATCCTCATATACTCAAAAAGCTATGAAGACCATGAGAATCACTTACAGGTCATTCAACAAACTCTTAGAATCAATAAATTATATGGGAAGTTTAGAAAATGTGAATTCTGGATTTACTAAGTTTCTTTTATAGGCCATATTTTCTCTAAGGATAGAATCCTAGTTGATCCTATGAAGACAAAGGCAATCCAAGATTGGCTCACACCAACAAACACAACTAAGGTACACAATTTTATTGGCTTAGCAGGTTATTATCAATGTTTCGTTTAGAATTTTTCCCGAATGGCTAACCCGCTAACCAAGCTCAAACATAAAGAAGTTAAGTTTGAATGGAAAAAAGAATGTACAAAATGCTTCAATGAATTTAAAAGAAGATTGGTCAATGCTCCAATTTTGACTCTTCCATCTGGAAGTGATGGATTTGTAGTATACAGCGATGCATCAAAGAATGGACTGGGTTGCATCCTTATGAAAAATGATAAATTTATTACTTATGAATCAAGGTAGTTGAGGACTCATGAGAAAAATTATCCAACTCATGATCTTGAGTTAGCAGCCGTAATCTTTTCTCTGAAAATATGGAGGCATTATATCTACAGAGAGATATGTGAGATTTATACGGACCACAAGAGTTTTAAATATATTTTCACACAAAAAGAAATCAACATGAGGCAAAGAAGATGACTTGAGTTACTCAAAGATTACAATTGTTCGATATGCTACTACCTAGGAAAGGTGAATAAGGTGGCAGATGCATTAAGCAGGAAAGATCATGGCCTTCTAACTCAAATGAGGATTGAAAGAGATCCTATGTTCATGGATCTACTGAAGATAGATATGGGAATTTTTAAGGAAGGGGAAACATCACTCCTCTTTAAAATGATTTCTAAACCATCTTTACTAGAGAAGATAAAAAGTTCTCAATCTGATGATGAGAATCTGCACAAGAAAATTAATGCAATCAAGGATGGAAGACTGGCTGACTTCGTGTATGAAGAAGGAGATCTGAAATTTGGGAAGAGGTTATGCATTCCATCAGTACCTAAGCTAAAAAAGAAACTATTAGACGATTCTCATAGCTCAAATTTCTCTATACACCTGGGTAGCACTAAGATGTATAGAGATATGAAGGAATATTTTTGGTGGGATAATATGAAGTGAGAAATTACTGACTACGTGCCAAGGTGTCTAGTTTGTCAACAAGTGAAGGCGGAGAGACAACATCCCAAAGGAGTTATTCAACCTCTACTTATTCCTATGAGGAAGTGAGATAATATTACAATGGATTTTTTTACTGGAATACCGAGGAAACCTAGAAGGAATAATTCAATATAGGTAATTGTTGATCGTCTCACTAAATCAGCACATTTCCTTCCAATAAGAGAGGATTTACCACTTGAGCGCCTGGAAATACTTTATATTAATGAAGTTGTGAGACTTCATGGTGCACCGCTATCAATTGTCTCTGATTGAGATCCCTGGTTTATGTCAAAATTCTAGAAAAGTCTCCAGAAGGCTTTGAATACTGAGCTTCATATGAGTACCGCATATCACCCCCAAATCGACGGACAATCTGAAAGGACTATTCAAACTCTAGAAGATATGCTGAGGTCATGTTCTCTTGACTTCCAAGGTATGTGGGATCAATAATTGCCTTTGGTGTAATTTTCATACAACAATAGTTTCCATTCTAGTATTCAAATGGATCCATATAAAGCATTATATGTAAAGAGATGTCAAACTCCAACTTGTTGGGATGAAGTTGGTGAGAGGAAACTTATAGGCCAAGAACTTGTTGAAGAGACCACGACAAAGGTGAAGAAAATACAAGCCCATATTAAAGAATCCAAAAGTAGGCAGAAGAGTTATGCTAACAACCGGAGAAAAGACTTGGAATTCCAAGTGGGAGATCATGTATTTCTGAAAGTATCTCCATGGAAGGGTGACTTAAGGTTTGGTAAGAAAGGGAAACTAAGCCCCAGGTACATCAGACCATTTGAAATTCTGGAAAGAATCGGAGTTGTAACTTACCATTTAGCGATGCCGCCAAATCTCTCCAGAGTTCATCATGTGTTCCACGTACCATTGTTAAAGAAGTACATGCCAGACCCAACGCATGTACTCACATATGAAGAAATAGAACTGGAACCTGATTTGTCATACTGTGAAAATCCTATCAGGATTCTTGATACAAGGGAGCAGGTATTGAGAAATCAGACAACACATCTATTAAAGGTTATTTGGAGAAACTAGAATATGGAGGAAGCAACATGGGAACTTGAGGATGTTATGAAAAAGAATCACCCACATCTTTTTGGTGGGATTTATACCTAAAATTTTGAGGATGAAATTTCCGAAGGAGGGAATAATGTAGCACCCCAAACATTTTATGGTATGTTTCTCTTAAATACATTCTATTCACCATTGTGTTCCTTTGAAACCACACTAGGTTATTGAGGATATAGTCAAAACCTATCCATTAAATATAAATTTTCCACTTCTATGTTATGAATTTCGAAAAATGGTCATCTAGTGTTGTGATCACTAAGTCATTTGGAGTCTGATATAACAAACTTGATTTTTGGTGAATAGTAACATACCCTTATGAATAGTAATATGACCCTTATGAATAGTAAATAATAATATTATTTTATTTTATTAAGGTAATAAGATAATGAGATCTTAATTATTTTTTTTAATGAGAAATAAAACTAATTGCACCTTTAAGAATGTTATTTTTCGAATTAACTATGACCTTATTTAAAAATTAAATTAATAATATTTAGAAAATTAATTTTTAAAAATGGAGTTCATTTTTTAATTCAACACCTTGAAAAATGGTTAGGGTAAATTTTTGGGATTTTTATGAAATTCTAGAATTTTTGATGAACAGTGAAATACGATAAAATACCGTATATACAAATTATCAGTTAAATACACTATTTATGACATCATAAGTGATGTAAGGCCACTTGGTTTGAACTCACAAGCACTTATTACTATTATGTGTCACATGAAACAACACAATTGGTTGTCTTGAGGAAAATAATAAAATAATGAATTAAATATTCAAAATTTACCCCTCTCCTCCACTATAAAAACCCCTCACCACTCCCTCTTCTCTTTACTCCTCTAAGGCTTTAATATCCTAAAAGTTATGCCCAAATACCTTTCCTTAGTCAGTCCCCACAATCAGGAAGCTCTTTGTCTTTCCAAAAGACCAAAATCCCTTCCCTTAAGGAGGTTCTCGAGGAAGTTATTTCAAGAGGTAAAACACCTTTCTTTTTCTTTTAGTTTCATTTGAATTTATCTTCATTTGTTATCCTATCCTCACCTCCTATATCCAAATGATCATGATAACTCCAGTATCATCTATATAATGGATTTATATCATGTGAATGGAAAAACCATCATCAATATTCTTACTCCCTCCCTTTTATTTTTATAAACGAAATCAACGTCCATGAGGTTCCAATTTATAACCTTCGTGGACGACGAAGTTTCGTTCTTCAATAGTTCCTTCATTACTATTCATGAAACCATATTTATTGTTGAAACAGGTCATAATATATGTATTTTATCTTGATTAATGTTCTGGAATCTTTACACATACATAATATGGAATAATAATACAAAACAAGTTTATTGAGCACAAAACTACCAAGCCAAATTCAAGCATTTATTTTTAACTCATCGAATGAGTCATCCTCATGGTATATAACCAGAATCATTATAAGATCATTTATATCTCTTTAATGTCACTAATAATTTATATTAAAAATTATTTATGTTTAACCATATTTCAAACCAACTTCCATTCATGAATACAAGTAAACAAATCACGAAACCAAGTAAGAAAATGCTTCCAAAACAATAAAATTGAATCTCTTAAAACCATAAAAAAGGCCATTAATGAACTTAATAAGGTTATAAAATATCAATTAAATGTTTATTAGGTTCTTTAATTTTTAATTAATGAATCTAAATTTGATTATTCAGGTCGTTAAGAACAATCAAGAAAACCTTCGAGCATAAGGTAAGGGATCCTCTCTCTCACTTTTATTCAAGAATATCCCCTATGTCGTGCCCATTTATTTTTAATTCCCAATGATGGGATATGTTTTCACACCTCCCCCATACAGACCTTGTGACATATAAATAATTTAATACCCCTTTACCTCTCATTAAGCCCTCTCAAAAACACTCGTCACCATGCCAAAATGTTTGTAAGGGGTTTCTCATCTCACTTTCATTTATGTGAGATTTTCATTGTTCACCATTTATTTATTGTATGTAGTATATGTGTACTGCCATTTGATATATAATAACATGATTCTATTTATATTCATGTTATTCAATGATTCATTTGTGGTTTATTAAGTTCTGTTCATATGATTTGGCCGATTACATTGTGGTAAGAGTCTTTGTCTCAACTACTATTTTGTTGTGACTAACTTTGTATTGTGCACCTAATAATCCTTATGTGGTGTACCTAATATCCATTTGATATCACCTTTAATTTGAAAATTATATTTATATTAAATATCCATAATCCCATATCATGGACATGTTTTTTTTCTAAACTGTATACCATATTTACACACGGTGTTTATTTGGAAAGTTATTTTAATATTGATGAATCTGTATACTCTACTCTATACGGAAGTTAAAAAGGCATATTGATATTGTATTGAATAAATTTATAAAGAATTATTTGGACATGTAGAGGTGGGTGGGTCCCTCTACAGCCCCTCGATGCATCGTTAGGTCTCATGAGACAAATCAGTTTGGCGACAAACCCTTCGAGTTTGTTTCCAAAAATCAGACGGGTTTCTACCCATAGAACTAAATCGTTTTTTACGGTATTATGGTTTCATGTGTTAGATACATGGTGTCCAATTAATAAGCATTATCTTTATTCATTATCAGTTATTATTATTATCCATGAGGTTTTCACTATGACAAAATCTATGGATGCAGTTTCATTCTCAGTTTATTAATGACATTAGTTATTCATTTATTCACTATGCCATATTTATTATGTCAGATTGGTTGTGATTTACTTATTATTGTACTCATGCTTCTGCTATTTTTAACCCTTATTGAGAGTTTGAGCTCACCCCTTTCATTGTTTACTTTCTATAGGTGACAAATAAGAGATCATTTATTGAGTTCTTGTGGATGCAGTTTTTAGTTTTCGTTATGTATTCTATTTTGTAACTTTTTTCAATGTAATTTGTGTCACATATATGTATCTAGTTTCTTCAAGACTACTAAATTGATCGTTCCTTCGGGATTTTCATTCCTTCTAACCATTCCAATATCACAAGTAATGCACCGACTCCAGCCTAGAGGGTTTGGGGTGTTACATCGGCCTTTCTTGATATCTTGTATAAATTTTGATATCCAATTCACTGCAAGAAAGGAAAAAAGGTCCACATAAACACACCATGTTTGAACCTTCTGGCCTTTCTTTTAGTGAATGGGATATCAAAATTTATACTAGATATCAATGTTTCAAGTTTCATTTAAATTATTTTGTATATAATATATATTTAATTTTCTAATTATTTGTCTAAATAACAATCATTTATCTAAATAAATAGGATATTTAACATATATATCCTTGCATCTGAATAAATCAACATCGATACCCCCTGATACCACAACGTGGCGTTTGAGTCTCATGTCCTCCTTGTGTCCGATGTATGCGTCGGTCCGGTGTCCTATCAACAGGATCCTCCTCTTCTGGATCATCTGGTGCCTCCTCATGATGCTGTATAGAGGGCTGACTAAAATCATGTGTGGATGATGGCCCAAAATCATACGTGGATGATGGCCCAAAATCATGCATGGATCCATATGGTCCTGGGGCTCCTAAAAATGGTAGAAATGGCATATTGAATAAGTCCTCATCGGGAGGAGAGGGGGCCGCCACAAGCTGTGTCACCTGATCCAGATCATAGTCCATAGTAGTCATCAGAGACAAAAGATGTGGTATATAAGCATCTCCCTGCGGTGCAAGCTCACCAATAAGCTCAGAAGGATCATCTCCATGTGGTTCTGCCACATCTTTAGGAGGTGTTCTCGGATGTCTACCTTGCCGCCTCTGCCCCTCCCGAGGTACTCGTCTCCGTCTCCCAGCTGGTGGTGGCAGTGGTGGTGCAGCGTCATCAGCAGACATAACAAGGACATCATCACCCTTAAGAGCTCCAACTAGAGGATATGGATCAGGATATACCTGTGGCTCCTCATCATAAAAACTATCACGTATCATCTAGAGATGTTCGTTGAGATCCAACACATCTTGATGAACTACGTCCCGTTTAACATATGACTCCTCCTAAGGATGTGTGATATGTGAAATATGATCAATGTTGTCTGTCTACAAATGAAATTACAGTAAAATTAATTCCAAAAAAGAGTTAAACAAATATAATATACCTTAATAAACATTCCATCTTCTGAATGCCAATCCCCTGACGTGTAAGATGCATGATGGTATGACATCGATACCAGTATGCATAATCCCCCTGGGCAAATAACTGATACTGTGATGTGTGATATCCATATCGAGAAGTACCATATCGGGCACAAGCATCCCATAACTCAATATGAGATGCATGAAACTGTCGCCAATTTGTCGACTGTCTACTTGTAAGTACAATAGAATGCAACCCATCAGGCTATCCTGGTTCCATCGAGATATGATGTATATAAATGAACTGGCGCATGAATCGGTCTGGCTGGTGCCACTCAATGATGTGGAAGTGGATGAGTGGAACCACTGCAACATGATCTTCGATCATAGCTGTGTAGTATGGTGGAAGTGATGCATAGACATAACCCGTATATGGAGTCCATGAAACCTAAAATGTAAACTCAAAAAGTAAGTGACATATTAACAAGATAATTTTAGTAATATTACATTGAAATAACTTAAAATAGTGATAAAAAAACATATTGTTCTATAAAAAAAGTATTGCTTGACTTACATCATCTAGCACTAATGCATCAAATATCCGTCAAAAGCTGTGCACACTATGTCTTGGTGTGTTTAAATTCTTCTGAGACTGACTCCACCTAGTTAAAAAAGAGAAATATACTATAAGTTTATAAAAAATAAAAACAGAAATACTAAATAAATGAAAGTAATGAAGTAAACATACCATAATCCATGAGTACAATCCTGAAATAGCTCTGCTGCAAGTGGTGTGATTGCACAAGGAGCGATATGTGGAAAACAATCCAAGGCCCACATCTGTAATAAATCCACACAACCTGCAATCTATTGTGCATTATCCTGAAAACTGGTACAAAGGGATCTGTATAGATGTGATAATACAATGGATCCCCAACTGTATATAGCTATCTGATCAAGATCCACAAGTAATGTGAGGTACATCATGTTTACCAAAAGGGTGGAGTAGTCGACGCATAACATGCCTCTAAGCAGTCACAGAATATAGCATGTGTGTGCCTAATAAGTGTCTCCTCATCTGCGTCATCAGGAATGAAAATTAAATGCTCATCAAGCCATGTCATGCGCAATCACGAACCCACGAGGACACCTCGTATTCCAATGACATAAATTCCTAATAGTCGCTGTATGATGGAAACCCAGTTGCCACTAGTTTCACCTGTAACTGCATGTCCATGGATGGGAAAACCAAGAATGTAGGCGACATCCTCTAAAGTAATGGTTATCTCCCCCTCTAGGAGATGAAAAGTGTGTGTCTCTGGCCTCCATCTCTTAACCAATGCCGCAATAAAATGATGGTCAATAGTTTTGAAGTCACACATAGTGACTCCATAAAATCTCGCATGTCTAAGGTATGGACAAATAGCTGTTGGGGGTGCATCGTGATGATAATGATGTGCTCTCCGAATAGAAAGCTGTCGAACAGGTTATCGTACCAACACAAGACGTGACACATGCATCTTCTGGCTAGATAATAGTGGATTCTCCATCTGAATGTACAAATATAAAACATTAATTTCATGTTAAACATCACATTTATCATTTAAGGTATAAAATTTATCATGTAATGTATGAAAGAAGTGTGTAATGAGTTAAATAAAGTAATTTAGGGGTGAGTTAGTGACCTATCAACAAGTTGATGTCAGACATAAGTCAGTTTCAATTCCCTAAGACCCACCTTTTTGAACAAGGATTAAGGCATCAAATTAATATTTTCCCCCAAATCACAAAAAAAATTCATTTTCTCACTTGCTCCTATTCGGCGTTAAATAAAAAAAGTTACAGGGTGCTTAAAATTTAGTGGTATCTTCATTAAAAGAATGACACTACACTCATTAAGATTAATGATATCCAATTTCTTCCAATATTCATTATTATCTAAAAATAACTTGATAAATTTGGAATATGATGAAATTTTATCCAAGTTTTACAAAACCAACATATCAATGCTAAAGGTTTTAATCATTTTCCAGAATATCAATTATTTAGGTTCATCACTCTATTTAACACTTTTGAAGAAAAGGATGAGAGGGTCATAATGTTTGAAACAAGTTGATTGCTCAGCTTCTCCACAAATGTAGCTTTGTTCTTGCCTTTTTTTAACTATTCCCACTTCATTGTACTTGGATCTTTGGATTTTTTAGGTGTGGGTTCATCACGATTTTCAGGTTGGACCTTGTTGTCCTGATTTCTTTACTTATCATTTTCTAGGCTAGTAGTCTCAGATTCTATTACATCCTCAATTTATTCTTCACTAGTATTGACTCTAGATAATTCTCATATTCTGTTAAATCCTCAATATTACATTTTCTATATTTTAAAATTTCTTGTTATTTTTCTAAAAAAACAACCACTTATTTAAATGTTGATGATATATATTCACTATGAATGCTTTAAAAACTCATCGATGGAAAAATATTGATTACATGTACAATGTGTTTACAATAACTGATGGAGTACAAAAATCATTTTAACCATTAGATGATTTCCCTATGTGTCTAGGGAAACGTGTCTTCGTATAACCCTCCTAGCGGCATATGCTGCACCTTCGTCCAGGAGCCTGTTCACTAGGCCAATCCATCTCATTCCGAATACGAGTCGACTTTGGACTCCCTTTAGGTCTAAGTCTACTATTGTTTGGTAGAAGTGTGGGTGTGTCATCAAAGAGTCGAAAATTCTGATATTCTTCGATTGACATCCACGGAGTATTGTAGCAGGAGTTGATACTGTCGAGTCGATAAACTGGATCAAAAAACCGCTCCCAAGATATGTGTACGTAACCACAGGCTGAAATTACATGGCCATAAGGATATATCAATGCTTGAAACTTTCCACATTCACAGTAACGCTTCTCCAATAAAACAACTCAGATACGACCATTGCTACAAACCACAACATCATTAGGACCAGTGACCTCAAATCATTTCTCTGGATGATTAAATGCGGTGACACGATAAGTTTCAGCTTCCTGAAGAAATGTATCTAGATCACGCTGGAAATGGTGTCCATAGCGCATCCCTTTGTTCAAGCAATCTTCATCTTGCTTTCCCCATTCCAGAAAATACTTGAAACTACGATTGGATGTCTCTTGTACCAAACCTATAATTTATATTTAAGTCATTATACTAATAGTATATTATAATTCTGATTTTCTGAGCAACATAGAATCAAATATTTATATTTACCTATGATTGGCATTTATGCATTGTATGATGTTGGTCGTCATATGACCATATCTCCTCCCATCATCATATTCCAACGACCATTTCTATTTTGGAATTTTCATCATGTAATCATAAACTTATGGATTAACTCTATGAATATCTTGAAGATGCTCCTCCATTCTTTGTTATTGAGGATCGTATGCTATCATACAAGAAATAATCTGAATAGATATGATCATAACTATGACATGATTTTTTAATAGGAAAAGGATATTCATACCAATTTTTAAGATTTCTTTCTTCATCGACTCATTCTTGAATCTCTTTCGTAAATTGCTAGCAATGTGTCGAATATAGTATCGATGATGGGAATAGGGTGGTCTCCATGAAAGTCCCTCAGACTGTACTACCTCCTTGATTGCATGGTGAAGATTTGAGATAAGGAAAATCCCTTCCACACCCGTAACAAACTCTCAAAGACATGCCAGAAACCAACTCCATGATGGGAAGTTCTCTTTATCCACAATTACAAATGGAAAAGGTATAGGGGATCGATTTCCATCTTGTGTGGAAACAACCAATAAAGTTCCTGTATACTTTCCATACATAAATGTGCCATCTATTTGTATAAACTTCTTGAAATGTCTAAAAGCTACCACACATGGTAAAATTGCCCAAAACAGTCTATCAAAAACAACCATTGACTGATCAACTTGGTTGTATTGGTTAACATATTCATTAGTATGTAACCGATAGATCACTCGATTATTGTGGCGTAAAAGCTCCAAAAGTTGTGGTAAAACTCGATAAGAGTCGTCCCAATCACCGTACACTTTCACAATAGCCTTTTGTCTTGCTTCCCATGCCTTCCAATAAGAGATCTGATACCCAAAAAGCTGTTTGATTCTCTCCATTACTAGAACAACAGGAACATATTGACATGCTCTAATCATTTCAACAATAACTGTTGAAACAAAGTCAACATCTAATGAAGAGTGTTCCCGTGACATTATTGGGTTCACACATGTGTGTGGAGTAAATCTTGTGATGCTCCAGCTTTGAAAAGTGTTATCAATTATAGCTCGCAGACACATTTGATAGTTTGAATCATATTTGTCATAACGGATCAAATAATAAGACATTTTTGACTCTTCTACAACATAAGAGTAATGTATTTCAATGTGATATTTTTTTATCACATTTTTCATTGCATCTTTACTCTCAAACTCTCTCCCAATATACAAAACGCCTTCATCTGACCTCGATCTGTGCCCCCAATGATTCCTGGAAATTCTAAAGTAGGAGTAATAACTAACCAATCGAATTCTAGCTAGCGATTAATGCCTTCTGTCGACCATGAACTCAATGGTGGGGGATGGTTCAATGGTTGGTTAAACCTCACATGAGTGGGAACTGACTGTTCATCCGCATGAGATTCCTCTTCATCTTCATCTTTCTCTTCATCTTCTTCTTCTAAATTGTCATCATCCTCAAAATCATCGACCAACGCATCTACAGTATACGGGGGAATATCCATTAAAATTGTAGCCGAGGGAAATGACGGTACCATTGATGATGAAACTTCTTGATGTGTTCTAACAGGATCATATGACATAGTCTTGTGACATTGTGATGACCCAACTTCCAATGTTGATGGAACCTCCATTGTAGCTATGTTCATATACAACTCCATAATTTTATTGGTAGGTAGAAACTTAACCAATGACAGTACGTATTCCCATTCTTCATCATCAGTTATTGGATAGGCCACATGCCAAAACCTATCAAAATATTGTAGATTCATGTATGTGATAGAATCTATCACTTGGTTGCTCTTCAGTTTCAACTTTATATGAATTTTCCTTTGAAGAGTTCCTAAAGTTTTACAGCCTCCAAGAATTACAACAGATTTTGGTTGTATACTATAACTACATCCTTGCTCTGTCTCAATTATTTGTCCATTGTAATAAATATAAGCAGCCATATTTTTTATCTAAAATAAACCCTCATTATTAATTACATATGATCAAACTATCAATTTATGTCTGCATGCTTCTAGAATTTATGTTGGAATCCTAGTCCCTCTATGAAATCAATATGTTCAAACCATATAGATGTGTACTCTTTACACAACCCACAAGTTTGTGTTATTTACCCAAAAATAGTAAGTCAAACATATTCATACACATCCGCATGCATCATATTCATGAGGTATATGAACACATCATGTAAAATCATAAAGTTATATGAAATTGAAAAACTCAACATGAATAAGCCCGAAGCGACAGATAACCAACCTCATTCACTTTCCTAGACAAGGCAAGCCTCCAGGAAAGTAGGTGGTCCGACCCAAAGCCCCTCTATCTGGGGATACTTTACTCAAGCAAGAATTTTAGTTCATGATAAATCTAACACTTAATATGCAAAAAATATATTCAACTACTAAATTCAAGTTCATAAATTTAATTACAAACTGAGGTAAAGGTAGATGAAAAACTAAATTCATTATCAAAATTAGAATGTAATTCAAAAATATATTATATAAACAATTCATAATATAACTACTTTGCTAATTACTATAACTACTTCACTAATTACTGTAACTACTTCACTAAATACTGTAACTACTTCGCTAATTACTGTAACTACTTCGCTAAATACTGTAACTACTTTGCTAAATACTGTAACTACTTCGCTAATTAGTGTAACTACTTCGCTAATTACTGTAACTACTTCACTAATTACTATAACTACTTTGCTGATTACTGCAACTACTTTGCTAATTACTATAACTACTTAGCTAATTATTGTAACTACTTCGCTAATTACTATAACCACTTCACTAATTACTGTAACGACTTCGCTAATTACTGTAACTACTTCGCTAACTAGACTTCATTAATTGCATAATTAGACTTCATTAAGTACCTAATTAGACTTCATTAACTACCTAATTAGACTTCATTAACTACCTAATTACATTTAATTAACTACTTAATTAGAATTACTTAACTTAATTAATTACCTAATTAGATTTAATTAACTACCTAATTAGATTACCTAATTATATTTAATTAATTAACTTAACTAATTTGAATTGATTAATTACATAATTAGAACTAATTAACTAACTAATTATAATTAATTAAGTAACTATTTAGAATTAATTAAGTAACTAATTACAATTAATTAACTACCAAGTTTGACTTAATTAACTTCACTAATTTGAATTAATTAACTTCACTAATTATAATTAATTAACTACCTAATTTAAATTAATTAACTTAACTAATTTTAATTGATTAATTAACTAATTACAATTAATTAACTAATTGAAATTAATTAACTAATTATAATTAATTAATTAACTAATTAGAATTAATTAAGTAACTGGTTAGAATTAATTAATTAACTTATTAGAATTAATTAATTAACTGATTAGAATTAAGTAATTAACTAATTAGGATTACTTACTTAACTAATTAAAATTAATTAACTAACTAATTACAATTAATTAATTAACTAATTAGAATTAATTAACTTCACTAATTTGAATTAATTAACTTCACTAATTACAATTAATTAACTACCTAATTTGAATTAATTAACTTAACTAATTTTAATTTATTAATTAACTAATTATAATTAATTAACTAATTATAATTAGTTAACTAATGACAATTAATTAACTAATTAGAATTAATTACTTAAATAATTAGAATTGATTAATTAATTAATTAGAATTCATTTATTAACCAATTAGAACTCACTAATTAACTAATTATATTTAATTAATCAACTAATTAGAATTACTTACTTAACTAATTAGAACTAATTAGTTAACTAATTAGAATTAATTAATTAACTAATTTGAATTAATAAAGTAACTAATTAAAATTAATAAACTACTTAATTTGAATTAATTAACTTAACTAATTTGAATTGATTAATTAACTAATTACAATTAATTAACTAATTACAATTAATTAAGTAACAAATTACAATTAATTAACTACTTAATTTGAATTAATTAACTTTACTACTTTGAATTAATTAATTAACTAATTAAAATTAATTAACTAATTAAAATGAATTAATTAACTAATTAGAATTAATTAACTAACTAATTAGATTAACTAAACAATTAAAAAAACAATTGAAAATATTAACTAAATGTAAATGAAAAGTTACCTCAAATTTGCGGGAAGGTAGCTATGCGGTGGCTGCACAACTGGAAAGTGGAACTCCAATGTTAAAGAGAGGAAAAAAATAGAGAGAAAGGGAAGGAGGAACTGGGAAGGAGGGAGAGATATTGGTAAGGGGAGAGGAATGAGTAGGTTTGGGGGGGGATGAGTATTTATAGGGGTAAGGAGATCAGTGCCACTTGAAGTGGCGCTGATACCTAATTTGGTGAAATCGGCCTAGCACCACTTCAAGTGGCGCTATGGTGATTTTTTCCATTATCTCCACTTAAAGTGGCGCTAGACAGCCCCATTTTCTAAATAAAGAAAATGGGGAACCCATTTTAATAATAATAAACCCCACACCCAAAAATTCCTAGTCTTGTTAGTTTCCTAGTTAATTTTTTTTCACTCATATCTCTTATAAAAATTAAAAAAAAAGAATAAAAAAATTAAAAAAAAATAAAGAATTGTTCCCCCACTACTAAAAATAGTGGGGTTTGTTTGTTTCATGAAACCTAAATCACTCACCTACTTTCCTTATGGATCGACCCTACACCATTATACTAGTGTAGGTTAATGAATGTTATTTTGAGGGTCGTGATGACCTCTAGTCCTATCCACAACTTAGCGCCTAGCTTCAGAAATATTCTTGGAAATATTCCAAAGTCTAATAGGTCAAAACTCTAGTCTCTATATCACTACCACCTTAGAAGCTATTCTTCGTAAAAAAGAAAAAATGGTAGACATAGAGAAAAGAAACCGAGCTCTACTATTGGGACTCCCATGCTAGAAAGCTCACCAAGGGTTCCTGTGCTGCTTTAAATAATGCACTTAGGGGGAAACAACAAGGCCAAACCACTCTTACGTCCAACTTACACTAGGACAACACAGTGAAAATAAAGGGCCCATGTCTCTTCAGCTGCGATAGGTGGGAAAGAACCAAGAACTATGGTCCATCTGCAGTCATGGGGTCTATAGGTATGCCACTTCGCTAACCAGACATAGATGCTGAAGAACCCCAAATTTTACATCCATCCATGGATTAACTGTCTCATGACCTCCTCAAGCATCTTGTGTTCAAGGTTGATATTGAGCATGCGAGGGTACCAATGAACAAGATAGGAGGGTAGACTCATCCAACCTTGAAAATCTAGATACATAAAGCATGTGGCATACCCTGCATGTCTTTTCCCCTCTTTAAAGGAGAGTAACCTGAACCAAAAACACCTCCACACCCACTGGTGGCATCCCATCTAAGTATGGATTGTAGAAAACCAATCCATACTAAAAAAACATCATAGGGTCTAAATCTTCCAGTACAAAACAATTTTATGAGAATCTCTCCACTACTCAACCTTTCCCTGAACTAACAATTCAGAGAGACTCATCCACCGAACCTCGATACTATCCGCTTTGGGCAGCACTGTCTCACCTGCACAGTTTTATCCACATCACAGAAATGCGCCTTAGTGGGGGATGAAAAACTATTTCTTGTGAATTTGAAGCTACATTAAACAACACCAATAAAGGGTTCTACTAACACCCCGTCTCACCTTGGTTTAAACCTTGAGAAAAAATCGGAAAGAAAAGAGTATCCATAACAGTGTTTAAAGATCGCTAATATAGAAAGTAGAAAAGACACAAGGAATACCTCTATTCATCCTTAGAGCTTCTGGGTCAATGGAATCTATGGCCTGCCGATTTTCCCACCCGCATCCTCCAGCTCCTTGATCCTGAGAACTAAACTCGAAACATCCTAACACTGTCTCTATGCAAACCAACTAAAAAATTTAAGGGGAATAGTCCGAAAAAATTCCCAAGGAAATTACTTTCTCTAATACCCCTCTGTCAAGACTTGACCAAAGCCATGGCTCAATCCACGACTAGCCAAATCCCTCCTTCATTGGACAGGGTTTGGTGACAAGCATCAAAGTTATAACTAAACTCAGAGAGGCCTTTTCCTAAAGTACCTATACACACGAACCCACAAACACCTCATTGCAACAATGCATATATATATAAAAATGAAACTAAAATCCATGCATACATCCATCCCAAACCAGAGTAAAACAGAAGTAATGAAGTAAAAATGGAAAACAAGGGCTCACTAAAAGAAAATTGTCAAAGCATCTGACCCGCTCAGAAGGAGGGAATCACTGCCAAAAGTAACTTCCAGAAATCTTCTTATCCCTACTTAGGTAAACACCTCATCCAGTCTAGCTAAACTCTGTATGCCTTGGGTCCTCTGTGGACTCTTTTTAAAGGAACGTGGTCTCCAAAATATACAAAATATGTGTGGGAAAAGCCCATGAATGGGTGAGTATAAATATACTCAGTAAACACCCCAAAAACCCCAAAGAAAAGAGAGCGACTAAAATTTGAAAATCCACTCAACCTAGCTAGAGGGAACCCCATCAAGAGATAAAATCCATCTTGAATCATCCTCAGTTGTACATGACTAGTCAACTAAGTAAAAGAAGAATCCCCAACAAGAGAGTAATGAAAATTCTCTATCCCAAAGCTCAACCCAACAAGGGAGTGAGAGTAAATTCATCCAAACACAAGGAGATTGACACTGTGTGAATATGAACTTATTGTTGATTCTTCACTACCTATAGTAGGAGAGTGGAATCATCTAACCCTGAGAATCTAAACATGATAATCATGTGGCATACCCTATGCATATTCACCTCCCATGGAAGAAGAGTAACCAAAAGTAAGGTATGGGCACATAAGTGGTAAGTATACTCAGTCCTCAAGGGGTGTCAACCCAGAATGTGACAACAACGTATGGGATCCTAAACACCACACATATATACTCATAACAGACTCCAAGTCTCATGAGGTTCTGACCTCATAGTCAGTAATATGATTATATTCAAGGCTCAAAATGTAAACACAAATCCAGAAGAACACACTCCATGAAATTTTCCATCCCAGATGTCACTCGTCCAAGAGATACACTCCATTAGAAAAAAATCTACTATTTTGAATGGTGCATCTGTGAGAAAGTGCTCCATCAATAACAACCTATACAGTCCAGATCTAGTGTCCATCACCAGAGGTTCTACCATCACTAACATATTCCCAGCTCAAGGCTAAAGAAACCATGAGGAGAGGCTCACTCCTCACCACTGCCCTATAGTTGAGGGATCACTCTTCTAAACCACAAATCATGTTTATATTCTGTATGAGAGAAAATAGAGGGACCCACACCTCACCACTTCCCAACAGTCAAGGGAGTACTAGCTCCTAACTAACTTGTGAAACCTATGTTTCTCCTGTATGGAGTGGCATGCATCTCTATCAGTCATGGGAGCACTAACTCCTAACCATATTTCATGCTTATTGAGTGTAGGGGTCTTCTCCTCAGTACTATACTCAAAATACGAGGGAGATTCAACTCCAATGGAGAAAACACTCCCGACAGAAACTCAGAGATAGGGGAGTACTACTATGTAAGTGAGGACCTGAACCCTAGAATGATAGGGGAGTACTAACCAAAGAAAGGAGGACCAACACCATGGTACAATAGGGGAGTAATAATTCGTAGATTGAGAACCCACACCCTAACCTGGTGAGGTAGTTTTACTCTATGGCTTGAGGAATAACACCTTGTTATGATAGGGAATTACTGACTCTAACAGCTAGTTTACTATGGGGGACTCACACCCTGGTGCGATATGGGAGTACTAACCCAGGATAGAGGACCCGATCCCTAACATGGGATGGGAGTACAAAATTTTCCAGAGCATCACATATGGAGGAACCATACCCTGGAACAACATAGGATTTCCAACTCCAATGATGCAGAACCTGCACCCTAGCATTATAGGGGAGTACCCACCATACCCATACGTCACATTTAGAGGACCCATGCCCTGGTACATTAGTGGAGTCCCATTTACATGGATAATGGAACTACACCCTATTCCAATAGGGGAGTTCTTATTCTAACTTTCCAAAAAGTGTGGAGGGCTCACGCCATAGCATGGTAGGGGAGTTCTATCCAGCTTTACGAACAATATGGGGAACCTATGCCCTAACACATTAGGGGAGTACCAATAGTACCGTAAGTCCATCAATAATGAATAGCATCCCACATGTATTCCCTGAACACCCAAGTCCAAGGAACTCGATCACCAAAACTTGATATTATCTGATTTGGTTGGAACTTACTCACCTGTACAGTTTTAGTTCACGTCACAAGGGTGTGTCTTAGTGGGGAAAGTGTTCATCTTCCTCATAAGCCCAAGGCTATGCCAAACCATGTCTCATCCCAAAGAACTACCCATGGTCAGAATAACCCGTGTCCATTATGTGTGGAGTCCCATCTCTACTAAAGAAAATAGGTAAGGAAAACCCACACCCAAATGCCATAGGGGAGTATTAGTCCCATAGTTTCTCTTTAAGAACAACACTTATCTCTAGCATCGGTCAAGAACCTCTAAGAGGCATGCAATTCTTGTCATACTTAGTGTAGTAACATTGTTGTATGTAGGGGACCCATTCCCTATTCCAGTAGGGGAGCACCACCCCTCTAGTCTAAAGAGTCATGGGGACCCACATCCTAAAGTCAAAGGGAAGGGTACTGACCCTGATGTTAACCTAGTGATTTAACCTGATCACTACCCAAAGATTACACCTCTACACAAGAATCTCGATCAAAATATGACACCTCGTATATCATAGGTCAAACCATAGGCCACCATCATATTCTACATGAAAAAACCCATAGGATAGCCTACTCACAAGACTAATTCCGAGTTCTATAGAAAGATATACAAAAGGAAAAAAGATCTCAAGGAAATCCCCTAGGAGTATAAGATGTACACTAGGGAGCACACAATGTGTGAGCCTACCTGAGGACCTGGACGTTTGTATAGTCTACAAAGTTTACCAAACCATGTAGGGGTACACAATGTGTATAGGAAGCACACAACAATTACCTCTTTAACCAACCTTTAGAAATGTTGTTTAACCCGGGTAAGTGTACTTTGGATAGGTATTAATACATGACCATGTGTTTTTACATGTCTTCCCAAGGCATGTCCCCTAGCCACATGGATTGGGGTACTATATGGTGTGTAACTCTGGTAAATATCATGTAGTTCCCAAAGATCATCTTCCCTAAATAGGAAGGTCTACACAACATGTGTCTTTGGACTACATTCCATGTATATGGTAATTCTAGTCGAGAATTACTTGAAAAAATGACGGATTCCTTCCGATTCAACCCAAAATTCATTTATATACCTATTAGGGATCAACAAAAATTTCAATTGGGATCTAAAACCAAGAGAGAGGATCATCACAAATTATTTATAATTAATTTAATTATATAAAGAATTACCTTTATGGAACTGTTTCTTCATTGATAAATTTGGGGATAGATCTACAGTCCACCATCATTGCATTGTAGAAACCAAGTGTAGATTTTCTCTAGATGTGATCCACATGTGTTTGAAGAATATCCAAATATTGTTGAAGGAATCTATGGGTTATATAACATAATATAATTGTGCTTTTGTTTTTCTCCATTGATTGATTCAAGAACATCTTCCAAAGAGTTCTCCTTGATCCGGTGGATGAGGATTTCTCTCCGTTCTTGGGAGCATTCTTAGAGAAGGGAGATCTCTAGGCTTGAGAGGATTCTCTAAATCCATTGTGCATAACCAATAAAAATGAATTGGATCTCTAGATAAAATAACATAATGGGGTATTTATACCGCTATGGTTAAAATAAAATAATTTCACAAGTTCCTTTAATTATTTATTTAATCCTAGAAAACCCCATGTCAAATAATAATAATAATAATATCATTTCTTTACATGTGCTTAACTTTTGAATTAAAATTAAATATTATTTAATTAAATAATATTCAATATTTATTAGTTCTTAGTAGACCATTAAACTCGGTCCACCATTCCTCCACAATATTTATCGGGCCTTGAATAATGTCTATTTATTTATTAAAATAATATCACTACATTATTCACCAATAAATAAATAAATATTTAATTAACTAAATAGTAAAAAAAATACTTATATGCAATCAAGAATAAATTAATATTTATTAAACCACATATGAGAATAATATTTAATAAACCTATTAAATAATAAATAATAATATATCATTTAACTGAGATTCTTGACACACATAATATGTGGCCCTCTTGGCCTCTTTCTCAGTGGAATTAGGTGAAGTAGCCTAAAGTCTAAGGCCAACATCTAGAAACACGCCATGGAACCCATAGATAATGAAGTTAATTCATCAATGACATGTTAGTCATACATATGCTTACTATGTAATATAATCCCTTTATCACGATATCTTTAATCAAGTAGGTTTTATGATTATTCCATCAACCTATGTGCTTGTTTCCCCTTTTATTGACTTCCAGAAAATGAACTTTCATTTAGAACACCATGGCCATAGATTTATTTAGGATATATAACTTCCATCAAAGGGTATGAGATATCAACTTCCATTAATAAACAAAAGGGAAAAATCCTTTCTCACATTATTCATTAGTGCATTATTACCCATGATGCACCCAACATATCTTACTTCACCATAAAGATCTGTCATCATAGTTCACATAAATACATCTAAGTGTGTGACTCATAATACTCATTAATAATAATCTTAAATTCTAAGTAATAATACACACATCCACAAATAAGAACATCCAATGACACATATAAATGTGGATTTCCTACTGAAGGGTCTCGTTCTCATAATATCCAACTGGATATTACCAAATAAGTACACCATGAGAAGGTTCCTCAAATTCCTATGAGTCTCCACCCCTAATATCCTGTATCACTTGTGTCCGTAAAATGATATCATCCAAATATAGAACATGTATTATAGAACAATTTCATAGCACTGCTGGGTTCTCATCATAGTGAGGAATTACTATTACCTTTTAGTGTGACAACTACTCTTATGATATTATCACATACTATTTCACATATAAGAACAATCATGATTTGATAACTAGTTTATTAATATTAAAAACCATGAATAAAAGTTATAATAAAGTACACAGAAGTTAGTTCTTGGGAACTAACTGAAACATGAGGTAGGTGGATTCTATATCATTTTACTAATTCTAGAACTTAAAGGATTGGTGTTTGGATTAATCTTTCCCTATTTTTGTTGGGAAAATATCTTTGTTTTATTACCTAAACCCTTGGGTTTTTAATGAAACACTTCAGGTGTTTGATGAAATGATTAAAAATTGTTTTCAAAAGAAATGAATTTTTAAGAACTTGGTGTATGTGTGGTTGGTGTTCATTCATCTGGATGTGGGATAGATCATGGTTGGAAGTTCCACCATCAATAAGGAAAACATGGGATGGTTTATGATAGAAAGTTCCACCATCAATGGGGGTCACCATGTGGTGACTTGGCGATAGGATGAATCCACACTTTCGAGTATAAAGAGGTCCATGGTATGAATGCATGTGTGTGTGTGTGTGTGTGAATATGGTATGACCATTCCAAGTAGTATGAAATTATGATAAAACTTTTTTTAATGTTTTTAATACAAGGAACATATTTATGGAATTATAATAGGCTGTTTATCTTCTTCTCTTATATTTTATATAAAATGTGACAACATGTGATTTACTAATGAAATGCGTTGGTAAGTATTTGGGGATTATCTACTAATTTTTATACTCACCCATACTTAAGAACAATAGTGCATTTGTAGATATTTTATATTGATACACAGGTAAGCGTAATGTGTCACATTTATCTAGTGGTACATCATGATGCTTCTTCCTCATTTTTATAGCTTGGAGTTATCTATTGTTGTCATTGGATTGACGCCACATTGGTGTTACTACATTTTAATTTACCTTGGTTTATTATAACATCTTTAATTACTTTTTCACTGCTACTCTACTATTATTATTCATTAGTTTCCATTTGAAAACTATTTTCACTACTCATGCATTATATAGTTGGTTTGGTTGTCTCTAATTTTTCTCTTTTTGTTTTTTATCTCTTTAGATAAATTAATCCCCCAAATTTGTACTAATATCTTAGAATTTATTCATAGCCTTTGGTGTCTTGGAGATGTTACCTAATTTTAATAGCACCATTTCCTCTTCCCAAGCTATTGGTGAGGGGTAGGATGTTAAAAATGGTATCATCTTGGTTATTCCATCATCTTGGGTTGGTAAAAAGGATATAGGAATGTTGGAACTTGAAATGTATAGCATAAAAATACATATCTAACATATTTATTGTTAACTTCAAGTTATTAGGGAGGTATTAGTGAAAAAGTGTTCTAAGACACTTCTAGGTGTATTGTCATCACATCGTCGTGGGTTTAGCTAATGAGTGTAGCATATCATGAATTAGTAACAAGAATTACTACTAGTACTACACTGTTCATTTTATGTTTGATGATTTTGGGAAATGGATGAAATGGTTTATTTTTAGAATATTTCTTTTAATGATTGTTTCTTATAGTGATTTAGAATATTCTAAGCCTTATGTTACTAGTGAACGAAGACTAAATGGATTTTTTTTTCTATTTATAGAGAATGAAACTAGGTAGATTTTCTATAAATAAATAGGATGGGGTCGTAGGCCCGATGATGAAAAAAATGTAATATCAGAGCAGCAACCTTGGTTTTCACTAGAATCCTTCATCATCATCATCATCGTCTTCTTCTTGTTCTTAATAACAATAACAATAACAACAACAATAATAATAAGAGGCCATAGAAAATATGGTTTCACCTAATCCATAGGTGAACCAATAGCTTGTATATATAATTGATTAGGATTTTGAAGCCATTGATATAGGAAATAAAAGTAATTAACTAACAAAAGTGGGTTATTCTATATAGTTTTAGAAAAAAAATCCTTTGATCTTTTAGGGGGATTTAGAACCTAAAGGGACAGAAGTGTGACTCAAAATAATGAATCACATTTTTGATTTTATTGGTACCCCATATAAGTTAATGCTCAATCTAGAAGTCTATATACTATAGGACCTTGCACACTAATGGTTATATTTATCTATACAAGCTATAGTTGACCAAGGTCTTACATGGGAGGACTTTTAAGTATTGCTAAATAGAAAATTATATCCTCGCACATTCAAGATAGCCTAAACAATGGATTTATTCAGTATAAAGAAATAGAATTTGTCAGTGAAATAGTATGTAGCTATGTTTATGAACTTAGTTATTCTTGATATGGAAGTAGATATTAGTTCATCCTTGAAGGCACGCATATTTGAATCGTGATTACGACTAGAGATTAATTCTAAAATATTTTCCTCTATATTACTGACTATACAGAGATGGTAAATTGGGATATAGTGGTATAAAGGGGTATTTTTGGGAATCCTTTGGGAAGAAGTATGTTTGCCTCCATGGGAACATGTAGGAACTATAATGCTAGGAACAAGGGGATGAGATAAACCTATTATCAAGGAGGCAGTGTACCTTAAACTCAAATCACTGAATTGGTTAAATTTCCTCCAAAACTAAATATATAGCTGGATATTTTTCTCATATTAAGTGATATTACATGAAACTGCCTCAATCTTTTTACAACTATAATTATACTAGAAAACTATAATGTTATTATTACAGTGATCCAAATTCTGTTGCTGGAGATACATCTCATGTATCTTCGAAATCTTATGCTTCAACTGGATGACCTCTCCAGGACATATTTAATACTTAGAACCAATTGATTCAAGGTAATTCTAGGAACACCATGAATCCTCGTGTTATAAAATCACAACATGAAGAAAGGAACAAAGGGTATCGAGTAAGAAACTGTATGGTGCTAAGTAGATGATCAAAGAGAATCAATCTAGTCCCTCGACAATGCAAGGAACTATTATCTTAAATTATACTCTTGTGAAATCCTTTTTTTATACAAGTTCATCCCAAACTTTAACTTATTCCTATGGGATTACATGTTGAGATGATGCCTTCCATCTTGAAACTTTTAACACCTCTCAGCTAACAATAGTGTTGAGCCTTTAGTGTGTATCATGTTCTATAACTATCGATGGGGATATTTTTTTTTTCATATTTCTCTATTATTGATATTTAAATATATGACCTAATTTCGGGAATGGATTGATTTATATCCTTCAAGGCCCACATCAACTTTTATGCCCGATAGGTTAGTTTCAAATATTCTAATGGCATTAAGTATCTCTTTAAAAGGGATTCAGATGTGAATGTAAGTAGAGCAAGGCCTTTTTTTACCAGTGGTTAGGACTATCTCTTATTAGTTAACAAAAGTTACTCTAACATCTGTTGATACAATCAATAGATATTTTCCACCAACATGGATCAATTTCTATATGTATTCCTTGTAAATTTCCTTGGGTTTCCACCCAAAAGAGAAGCAGAATTTATGATTGATATCCTACTAAGGAATGATACCATTTTAATTCTATTATATAGTATAGAACCAATGAGATTAATGGAATTGAAATTTCAACTGGAAGAGTTGGAAATAAAATGGTTCATTAAACTAAGCATGTTTCTATGGTTAGAATTATTTTTTTAAAGAAAGTTTGAGAAACCCTTTGGATTTATGTATATTATCGTAATCAAAACAATGTTATGATAAAGAATTGATATCCTCTTCCATGAATTGATGACCTATTAGATCAATTTAGGAGATCCACATGGTTCTCTAAGATTGATTTACGATCATGGTATCACCAACTTTGAGTTCAGAAAGAGGATATTCTTAAGAAAAACTTCAGAATCCATTATGGCCGTTATGAATATGTGGTTATTTCCTTTGGTATTACAAATGCACCAATAATGTTTATGAAATTGATGAATCATATATTTTAGAGGTATCTTAACTTTTTTTTGGGGATGTTCATTAATGATATTTTGGTGTATTCTAAGACTAAGGGTGATCCTAAACACCACTTAGACATAATGTTGGTTATCTCATAAGAAAATCACCTTTATGGTAAGATTTAAAAGTATTATTTATGGATACAAGATATAAATTTTCTTGGATTTCTAAAAGAGAGGTCTCTATAGATACTGAAAATTTATAAGCTTTTATCTATTTCCAACCATCAAAGAATGTATTTGTGATATGCAATTTCCTCAGCTTAGCTGGATATTACCGATGCTTTTTTCATGATTTTTTACAACTTGTGTCACTAATGAGATATTTGATAAGTAAAGTTCCTTTATAATGGAGTGATGAATTCCAAAAATCCATTCAAGAGCTTAATGTTCAGTTTACATCAACACCCATCCTTACATTTTTAGAGTTAGGAAAAGTCTATGAGGTTTATTGTGATCTATCTAAATCTAGGTTGGGATGTGTTCCCATATATGGAGATCATGTTGTAGCTTATGTCTCATGATAGTTATGGGTGGAAGAGAATAATTACCCAAAAAATTATTGGAGTTATTCATTGTAGTCCATGAATTTAAAACTTGGTATCATTATATTTTTTGTAATAATTTAACAATGTTTACAAATCATAAAGTCTTGAATCACATTTTATCAAAAAGAGATTTGAATAAGAGGAAGTGAAGATGAATGAAATACCTTAATATGTTTGACTTTGACTTGATGTATACACAAGGTAAAGGAAAATATATGGTCGATGCTTTGAAATGGAAATCATATTCTCAGTTGGATAATGTGGCTTGGATCAATAGTAACTAATTCTGGTTATAGATGATATGCACCTAGATTTTGCTGAGCAAGATGATATTGTAGTTTTCTTTATCATTTCATCAGTTCTTAATTTTGTTGTGAAGGTTAAGGATACTCAAACAACTAATCCCAAATTTCTAAACATGATTTAAAAAACCAATTTTGGGGATACCATTAAGCGATGTAATCTAGATTCAATATTTTTGTTATGTTTTAGAGATCATATTGTGGTTCCTCTAACCTATTAGGAAAATCTTCTCTATTCCTACCACTATTCGATATGGTTTATTCATACTAGAATTTAGAATATTTATAAGGTAATTAGAATTTTTTTGGTGGGATGACATGAAAAGAAAGGTCACAGAGTATGTCTCAAGATGCTTCACCTATTATTAGTTTAAGTCAGATCACCAATGACCATATGGTATATTATATTCTTTACATATTTCCATATTTAAATGGGAAAAAATAGACATGATTTTTCATAGGTATACTAAGAATGGTTTATAAACATGATTCTATATGGGTGATTGTGGATATGTTCACAAAGTCGGCTCACCTAATCCCTATTTTTGAACCCAATATGATGGAATAATTTTCAAAACTATACATTTAGGAAGTTATAAAGTTCTATGGTATTCTAGTTTGAATTGTGTCTAATCATGACCCTAGATTTACATCTTTTTTTGGAAGTCCTTGATATAATCCCTCAAAACCTAATTGACCATGAACACAACATATCATCCTCAAATATATGAACAATCTAAATGGACAATCCAAATATTGGAAGACATGATTAGAGACGGGTTTATGGATTTTGGAGGCTCATGGGATGATCGTCTACCATTAGTGTAGTTCTAATACAATAATAGTTTTCATACCTCAAAACATATGGATCCATTTTAATCTTTGAACACCTATCCTTATTATCCTATACTTTTTTAGGTTAAAATAGGATAAACTTCAATAATCATAAGTAGAGTTGAACATGAGATGATATAGAAGATTTAGATGATCATAATGAGGGTGGAGACATCCAGAGTCATCAAGAATCACATATGTATCATCATCACCCACCTTTATCATTTGATATGGGTGATCATGTTTTCTTGAGAATTTATCCAAGGCTAGGAAATTGTTGTTTTTTTAGTAAGGAGAGATCTCTCCTTGGTACATTGTCCTTTTTGAGATACTTGAGTGAATTAGTGATGTGGATTATTAGTTGGATTTACCACCAATATTTTGTTCTTCACATATTTTTTTTCATGTATCTAAATTAAAGAAGTACCGTCTTGATTATGATAATGTGATTCAATGTAACCATGTAGATCTTGGTCCAGATGCTTCATTGATTCATGTGTCGATATGGATTTTGGATATACAACAGGATCTTTTTCCAGGTAAAAGCATCAATTTGGTATGGGTCTTATGCCATCTTGGCCAGATTTAGGAAGAGATGTGAATTTATGAGAAGAAAATGATGGAGTAGATGCCCAACCTCTTCTATAGAAATTCCAGTCTCCCACTTTACGAGGACATAAAAACCAATTGTGGGGAGAATTATTTTTATAAACAAACCCTAGCCAACCCCAAACTGGGCACCCAGTCCAATCCTTGATAAGGGTTGAATGATGTTCTCGATCCTCTCGAGGTGGAGACTAATGTTAGGTATACAAAACAACTTAATTGGGAATGATTTAGCCTATAAATGATTTTTAAATATCAATAAAAAATAAAATAACAACTTAGAAGTGAAAAAGAAATAAAACTAGACATGCCTCCATGTTACCTCATGGGTAACCACCAACCATAGAACCTAACTTTCTCTATGAGAGATAGAAGACATGATCAACCTATAGGTGAAAAAAAGATAGAGATGTAAGCGTGAGTACTAAGATGATAAATAGGGATTCCCAAGGAGAAACAACACCCTATGACTTACCTTTAAAGATAATTTTAAATCATAATAGTTTGAAAAATAATACATATACAGGTAGAGTTTCCATTAATTTAAAAACAAGTAACATGCTTTCATTTAAGAAAACAAATTTATGTCACATATACAAAACATTTCTCAAGACGAGAAATACAATTTAGTAAATTTCTTATAAAAGATAGAAAATTATAAAATAGGCATCTCAATATGATAAAAAAAACAATGGCTTCACTTTATAAAGAACCTAGAAAATAGAGAAATATAGAATATGTGTAAAACATATGTCATGGGATCTTAGGTGTTGGTTGAGATAGCCTATGAATATGATATAAATAATCACATAATCAATCTCCACCTGAACTGGGTGTCATCAAACACTTCCCAAACACTCAACAACACCCTCTTTGGTTTGACCAATAGGATCTTTATAATATTTGGTGTCCTAGAACAAACTGGTTGTACAATGATTACAAGGATATTTAATGTATTTAAATATTAAACATCTTATTACATATTTTTAATTGTTCTATATGACTATGATGTAATAATGTCCTAGATTATTTTTTTCATTGATAATTTCATGGAAGTTCCCCGCTATGATGAGAACCTTGAAATTCTATAACAATATTCATAAATATAGTTCTACGATTGGATGACATACTATGATGGGACACATAGAATGCATACCATCATGTGTGAGTATTCATAAGAAAATGAGACTTCCTCTTATGAAGTTCTCACTTGGTAATATCTAAGACAAGAGATTATGAGAATAGACCCTCCAGTAGGAATTCCTCATGTTTTAGTGTCATCAGATATTTCTATCTATGAGTGTGTGTAATGATCCTTAGACTTTAATATTATCATTAATACATTTCATGACTCACACACTTTGATTTACTAACGAAAACTGTCACACAGACAGTTGGCGGGAAGTAGGGTATGTTGGGTGCGTCACAAGTGGCATGTTATTAATGGATAAGTTGAAGAATAATTTCACCCCTCTATTTATGGAAGTTAATATCTTGTCCCTTTGATTGAAATAGAACCGTCATGAGAAATTCCATGGCCATGGTGTAATGATGAGTTTATTTCAGGTAGTCAAAGAACGGCGTATCAAGCATAAAATTTGATGACACTATCATGGAACCTGATTGATGAGATATTGAAACAAATGGATTATATTACATAGTGAGAATTTGTTTGTGGATTTCGTTGCTGTGACTTTATGTTCTTTCTCTTAGGTGCCTTGACCCACAGCTAGACAGTACTTTTGGACTTTAGGAAAGCTCGCCTAATGCTAATGAGAAAGAATCCTAGAGGGCCACACACTAAGTATTTCTGGTGGTATTGATTAAATTCTATTTGAATTTAATTAATAAATATTATTCTCAAGACAATGGAATAATTTTATTCAAGTTCAAATGATTGCATAAATTAAAAAAATATTTATTCACCAGATTGTGGGTAAAATATATTTATTTATTTTATTGAAAATTTGATAAATATTTATTTACTATTTTGTAAATAAAATATTTATTTAATAGAATAAATAATTTATTTATTTATTCGGGTGTTCAATAAATGGAAGTGGAGTTCGAGAGGACTAAGGCTGGTCTGGTAGTGACATAATTATTTGCAAGATGATAAATAATTATTTAACTAGTTGACACAAATTAAAATAACACTGCTATTATTTTTTAACACAGAATTTTATTTATAATTCCATTTTGCGCAAGTTGGTCTACCATAAATAATGGAGCAGTATTATTATTAATATCATGGATTTTCTCTAAGGTTATGAATGTATTTAATTGCTGTTATGTAATTAAATATTGTAACTGAAGCCCCATGTTAATAAATAGAAAAATACATCTATTGTTCTAAGTACTAAACCGCACAACTGGTGAATTGAGAATTGTTGAGTGAAACAATTTCTCTCTCGAATCCTCTTCCCACCCCTCTCAAGAATGAGAGACATTCTTCAAGTAAAAAAAAATCAATCTAGAACGACCGACACAAGACACTCGCTTCTCTACGCTAGCACCCAGAGAATGAGCGATGTCGATTGGAGACCATCAGAGCACATGTGGATCACCGCTAGAGGGAATCTAGTTTGGATCCTTGATAGCACAACAAGATAATTCTAAAGGGTCATTTTGGATGATCAACATCATCAACAAAGAAAATACTTATAATCCAGGTATTATTTTCTTTATGAAATTAATTGATTTATTTTTTAACATGATGCACAAGATCCTCTCTAAAGGTTTCAGACCTCTTCCTTCTTTATCTAAATCTTTCATTCTATTCTGTGGAGACTGGCATTGATTGTCATATTGATCCCTAAATAATCATTGATTATAGTAAAAATCAAAGTTGTGTGTCGTACTAACCAGGCTTCCACTGCGCTCGGAACCTTAAAGTGGTATCTGAGCGGTTAAATCATAGTTATAATTATTTAAATATTTCATTGATGATATTAACATTTAGTAATTTAGTAGTTTCAATTCAAGTTAATCGTTCTACAAATCTAAATCTCGAGATCTGTTCCTCCTATTTCATTTCTTGTTCACCTTATAGAAATGATATTTTCTTTTTAATTTTGATTAAAATAAAATAGAAGATCTCATCTGGAGGTTCAAAAGGTTCTTGGATATACAACACCAGAACACAGGACATGTATTCGGCAGTACACGCCGTGTAGCCAAGGTTCAATGCACTGGGTCTAGTTCACCTAACCAAGCCATGTCATTGGAGTTTGTCTAAGTCTTAATGACTCAGTGTGTTTACCAGGAACAAGTGGCACACGCTTTCTGGATTACATGTCGTGTGACCCACTAGACATGACAAGTAGTCCTTTTCGGGTTAGGGTTGGACCGTGTACCCCATACACGGCTTTCCCAGTTAGAGACCGTGTTGAGGAACTACATAGCGCGTGACCCAATGGACAGGCTGTGTACTCTGAATATTTCTGAAGTACACTCACATGCCATTTCCTCGAGCGTGTACTTCAGATGGATGGTGAAAAATAGTACACACCATGTAGTTGAAACTACACGCCATATACTCATCCAAATTATGCAGATTTTTTAAAATTTATTATTATATTATACAAACCATTGAGACGTGTACCATCATATGGGTGTAGGGATGAGGAAAAACAAGTGATAGGTGTTTTATATGTATGTGTTTAATTTAACATCTTCGTAATTTTCATTTTTACTCATTGGGTAGTTATGAATAGGAATTCATTGGGTTGCCTCCAAGGTACAAGTTACATACAAAGATAATTTTAAATGAATTTATTTGTTTAAAATTATGATGGATGATAATTTCTAGGAAATTCAGAAAAGGGTTTAAGATAAAAGGATTGATTAATTAAAGATGAAAATTAATTTATTCGAGCGTGATTTATCTTAAACAATAATGATTAAACAATTTAATGCTAGTTTTATTTATGCATAAATATCGTTGCATGTATGGATGATCATGAGCTAGACCAAGAACTTTTTATGTGGATGGTTTCTTTTAATTTATTTATTTAAATTAAATTTGTTGGCTTGTGAGCATTCTCCTCATTAATATATAGAACCTATGTGCCCAAGGTTTCTTTTAGGTAAAACCCACTTTTACCTATCACCTACATGTGAGTTAAAAAAGGCATATGCAATGGATAGAACTCTCAAGCTATTGGAGGCAGTTCAATCTAGATCTGAGATGAAACCAATCCCAGCAGATATAGAGGGAGATAGGTGGAAAACTGTAAACATGAACCCAAAAGGTTCAAGATGTTTCTCCCCTATGTCAGGGTTAGTTTATCAACCACTAGATAAACTAACCATTAGAAAATTTCATGATCATGCCCTTTACTTTATTTTATTTCCATCAGTTTTGTGGTTTATCATTATGGATGTGTTATCATGATCACAAAATTAATGAATTAAACAAGAATTCAAGATGGAACTAAAATAAACCGGACTTATGCGTAAATATTATAAAGACATGGTTAATCACTTAAGTAAGTTTCACTTAATATTAACAATAATGTGATAATGATAATAAGAAATTCACGCATAAGAGATAAAAATCCCTGAAATAAAATATTAAGTCAGACCAAGCCTTCCGTTACTTGATTAAGGGAAAAATTAAATAAAACTATGTGTTTGAACAACCCTTGTTGGGACACTTAATTTTATACCAGAATCCATTATGAAAGGTTTTGGGGCGACTTAACCATATTACATCAAGAGGAGTATCCCTTGATAGACTTGGTGTAATATTTGAGGTAAGATTTGAGGAATCCAAAAGTCATGATTTTCAGGATTGGGGAGTCCACTCAACAGATCAAGGGGCTACAAGCCCGTAGTTGGAAAATACTTTCCTACCTAAATACCTTCTAATATCTTGACCAACCCTTGTTGGGGTTATGAGAAGGGGAATATGGATCCTTTACACTAGAATGTCATGGCAACATGACATTCCGAGTTCAATGGTGAGGTCCATTGGGACTTGATAAAATAGTGATACTTAATAAAATTTATTATTTCTCATAAAATGTAATCAAGAAAGTACTAATGATCTGATATTTTAATTGTAAAATAAAAATGACAAGCTCATCAACCACACTATCACTGTGATCAATTCTAGATAAAGACAACATCCTCACTGACAATAACTTCTAGGAATGGTTTAGATGCCTTGGGGTTTATCCTATGCCATGAACTAAAGTCTTACATACTGGAGTCAACATTACCTAATCCACCTACCAAAAAGGAAAGTGATGAGGATTTACTGGTCTATGAGAAACATATGAACAACATGGTCTATGTTCAATGTTTTATTATATCATAAATGTCTAGTGATCTTGTGAAGTCTCATGAAAACATGGATGTTTATAGCATGCTTGAGAACCTCTGTGGTCTTTAATAGGAGAGAGCAAGAAAAGAAAGGTTTGAGATCTCTATGAAACTATTTTAGAGTAATCTTGGAGAAGGTTCCCCAGCTGGGCCTCATTTAGTCAAACTCATTGGCTATATTGAGCACCTAGAGGTTCTAGGGTTTAAACTCCCCGAAGAACTAGGCACCAATCACATTATCACATCACTCCCTCAGAGATCCTCTATATTTTTTTTCAATTTCAATATGAACAACATTTAAAAGTCTCTATCTGATCTTCTTATCCTAATTCACCAATTGGAAAAAAGGTATGAAGTGAAAAAAGCCATATGTTCTTATGGTGAATAATAGGAAAGGGAAGGTGAAGAGATTTTATCCAAAAGATTCTTCACAACCTTCCAAGAAAAGGAATATCAAAGGGGAGGAAAAGAAAAGGGAGGTTGTCTATTTCACATGTGGTAGGAAGGGCCACTAGAAGAAGAACTACACCTAGCCTAAGAAGCAAGGGAAATCTTCAGGTGAGATTTTTATCTAATGAAATCTATCTGTTTCTACAGATTGGGTATTAGATACAACTTTTGGTGCTCACATATGTATCCAAATTCAGGAACCAAGTAGATTTAGGAAGATTGACCGAGGTGAGGTAGATCTTCGAGCAGCTAACGGAGCCACACTTACTGTTGTAGCTGTCAGGGATTACGACCGCATATTACTAACTGGGATGATCTTGGTGTTGAAGGGTTGTTATTATGTACCATCTGTTAATAAAAACATTATTTTTATATCCAGATTAGATTCAAATGGATTTTTTTTTCAATTTTGGAAATGAATGTTTCTTCTTTTACAAAGATAGAATTTTTTTTGTAGGGAACATTTATACTATAGTCTTTATGTGTTGGATTACACAAACCAATTAATGTAAATTGATAACAAAGATACTTCACATGACTCATACCACACCCAAATTTGGCATCACCGACTACATCATGTAAATGAGAAACACTTGACAAAGTTACATCAAGATGGATATTTAGATTATTTGGAACTAAAAACACTTGGCATATGTCATGCATGTTTACAAGGAAAAATGACCAAAGCCCCATTTAGTAGGAAAGGTGAAAGGGCTAAAGAACTTCTTGAATTAGTTCATACCAAAGTGTGTGGACCATTTCTAGTTAAAGCAAGGGGAGGGTACTCATAATTCATAACTTTTACTGATGATTTTAGTAGATATGGATATATCTAATTAATGAGGTATAAGTCAAATTCTTTTGATAAGTTAAAATAATACAAGAATTAAGTTGTGGACCAGCTTGGTAAGAAGATTAAGAAAATCCGCTCAGACCATGGTAGAGAATATCTTAATCAAGACTTCATTGATTACTTATGGTAGTTTGGGATCCTATCCCAACTCACTCATCCATACACACCCCAATGGAATGGTGTGAGAAAAATAAGAAACTGCACCCTGTTGGACATGGTGATATCAAGGATTAGTCATGAAAGTCTTCCATTATACTTTTGGGGATATGTGTTACAAACAACGGAAATCATACTAAAACAAGTACTAACTAAATCGATAAATGGTATTCCATATGAGTTTGTAGTGTAAGAAAATCTATGTTATCGAATTTAAATGTGTGGGGTAGGGAATCGTTTGGTAAAGCCTCTTCAGGTAACAAACTCACACCCTGAGGCACAAAGTGTACCTTTATAGGATACCCTAAGGAAATAAGGGGATATTACCTATAAAACCCCTTATAAAAAAAGGTTATAGTGGAAAGACATTCCATATTCCTCGAGAGGGATCACATCTCCAAAAGAGATAGTGGGACCGAGATAGACTTCGATGAAGTTGAGGCTTAAGGTACACAAGAGTTGGTATAGGAACAGATTACTCAAAGCCCTATGGAAGAATAATCCGTTCTAGAGACACAAGTAGTGCGTAGGAGTACAAGAGAGGTTATAGAATAAGAATAGTATGTTTTTCTAGTTACTGAGGATATGGTGACTCATTATTTGTAAATAATAATGATCCTCTAACCTACAAGGAAGCAGTAAGTGACACAGATGTTTCCAAGTGTCAAGAAGCCTTGAATTTTGAAATGAATTCCATGTACCAAAACAAAGTTAGGATTTTGGTAGATCCTGCAGTTGATGTAAATACTTTTGGTTTCAAATGGGTATTCAAGAAGAAACTAGACATAAAAGGACAAGTTAGTACCTATAAGGAATGACTCATAGCAAAAGGGTTTAAACAACGCCAAGAAATTTACTAAGATGAAACCTTTTCAACAGTTGCAATGCTGATATTCATCAAAATTATACTTGACATTGCAGTTCACCATGACTATGATATTTGGAAAATGGATGTCAAAATAGCCTTCCTTAACCGAAACCTTCAGGAAGATGTCTACATGACACAACCTGAATGGTTTGTGACTCCAAAGGATTCCAATAAGGTATGCAAGTTGTAGAAATATATTTATGGATTAAAGGAAGCATCCAGGTCATGGAACATTCATTTTGATAAAGACATAATAGAATTTGGTTTTATCAAGAATGAATGTGAGCCTTGTGTATACAAACGATTTAGTGGGAGTGAAATTGTTTTCTTAATAGTATATGTTGATAAAATATTACTTATTAGAAACGAGACACTAGTCTTACAGCCTGTTAAGGCATGGTTGAATCAATTATTCTCCATGAAGGGCTTGGGTGAGGCAACATATATTCTTAGGATCAAGATCCATCATGATAGATCCAAGATATTGTTGGGCCTAAGTCAAAGTACATACATTGATAAGATACTGAAGAGATTCTGTATGGAACAATCCAAGAGGGGATTGTTGCCAGCATCACATGGAATTCATCTTTCTAAGAAAATGTGTCCTCAGACACATGAAGAAATAAAGATAATGTAAATGACTCCATATGAATTAGTGATTGAGTTAATCATGTATACCATGCTTTGTACTAGGCTGGATGTTGCCTACACATTGAGTGCGGTAGGAAGATATCAAGCTGACCCAGGTGACTATCATTGGATGGCAGTAAAGACTATCCTAAATTATCTGAGGTGTACTAAGGATATGTTTTGAGTTTATGGAGGAGATGTAGAACTATTCATCAGAGGATATGAAGATGCTAGTTTCTAAACTGATCAAGATGACATAAAGTCGCAAATGGGATACATATTCACTTTGAATGGAGGTGCAGTAAGCTGGAAGATCTCAAAGTAGAGTGTGGTTGCAGATTATATAACAGAGTCTGAGTATATCTCAGCTTCTAAGGTAGCTAAAGAATCAGTTTGGATGCAAAGCTTCATCTAGGATCTGGATGTGATACCTAGAAGTAAAGATCCCATCACATTGTACTGTGACAATACTATAATGGTGGCTCTTGCAAAAGATCCAAAGTAACATCAGTGGACAAAGCACATACTTCAGAAGCATCATCTCTTGAGGGATTTTTCTCACAGAGATGAAGTTGCAGTGAGTAGTATTTCCACAAAAGACAATATGGAGGACCCCTTGATTAAAGCCTTGACTCAGAAGAAACATGATCACCATGTGAGGTCTAGCGAACTAAAAGTTGTAGGAAGTTGGCTCTAGTCTAAGTGGGAGTTTGTAAGAGTTGGTGTCTTAGAACCAACTATTTGTACTTTGATTAAAAATATATTTAATGTATTTAAATATTAAATGTTTTATTACTATTTTTTCATTGTTATAGATGACTATGATGTAATAACATCCTAGAGTATTTGTTTCATTGATATGGTCATGGAAGTTCCCCGCTATGATGAGAACCTTGAAATGTTATAATAATATTCTTAAATATAGTTCTATGATTGGATGACATACTATGATGGGACACATAGCATGCATACCGTTAGGTGTGAGTACTTGTAAGCAGATGATAATTCCTCTCATGAAGTTCTCACTTGGTAATCTCCAAGACAGAAGATTATAAGAAGAGACCCACCAATAGAAATTCCACATGTTTTGGTTTCATCAGATATTTCTATCTGTGAGCGTGTGTAATGATCCTTATACTTTAAGATTATCATTAATACGTGTCATGACTCATGCACTTTGATTTACTGATGAAAACAGTCATGGAAACAGTTGGCCTGAAGTAGGGTAAGTTGGGTGCATCATGAGTGGCATGCTATTAATGGATAAGTTGAGGAAGGACTTTCCCCTTCCATTTATGGAAGTTGATATCTCAACCCTTTGATTTAAATAGAACCGTTGTGCAAAATTACATGGCCATGGTGTAATGAAAAGTTTATTTTAGGTAGTCAAAGAACAACGTATCAAGCATAAAAGTTGATGACACTATCATGAAACCTACTTGATGAGATATTGCGACAAAGGGATTATATTACACAGTGAGATTCTATATGTGGATGTCATTGTTGCGACATTATGTTCTTTATCTTGGGTTCCTTGACCCATTGTTAGAAATTAATTTTGGACTTTAGGAAAGCCCACTTAATGCCAATGATAAAGAATCCTAGAGGGTCACATACTAAGTGTTTCTGGTGGTCTCTGTTAAATTATATTTGAATTTAATTAATAAATACTATTCTCAATAAAATGGAATAATTTTATTCAAGTTAAAATTATTTCATAAATTAAATAAATATTAATTCTCCAGATTGTGGGTAAAATATATTTATTTATTTTATTGAACATTTGATAAATATTTATTTACTAGTTTGTAAATAAAATATTTATATAAGAGAATAAATAATTTATTTATTTATTAGGGTGTTAAATAAATTTAATTGGAGTTTTATAGGACCAAGGCTGGTCTGGTAGTGAAATAATTATTTTCAAGATGATAAATAATTATTTAACTAGTTGACACAAACAAAAATAACACTGCAATTATTTTGTGATGAAGAATTTTATTTATAATTCCATTTTGTGCAAGTTAGTGCAACATAAATAATGACATGGTATTATTATTAATAGAATGGGTTTAATCTAAGGTTATGAATGTATTTAATTGCTATTACGCAATTAAATATTGTAACTAAATCCCCATGTCAATAAATAGACACATATGTCTATTGTGCCATGTACCGAACTGCACACCCGGTAAATTGAGAATTGTTGAGCTAAACAATTTCGATCTCGAATACTCTTCACACCCCTCTCAAGAACTAGAGACGTTATTCAAGGCCTAAGAACAAGAGATCAAGAACAACCGACATAAGATACTCGCTTCGCTGTGCTAGCACTCAGAGAACGAGCGGTGTCGATCGAAGTTCATTAGATCACTTGTGGATCACCTCTAGAGGGATTCTTGTATGGATCCTTGAAAGCACAATAAGATAATCTAGAAGGGTCATTCCGAATGATCAAAATCATCAATGAAGAATATACTAAGGATCCAGGTATTATTTTCTTTATAATATTAATTAAATTAATTATAAACATGATGTGCAAGATACTCTCTAAAGGTTTCGGGCATCTTACTTATTTATATAAATCTTTGATTTTATTCCATGAAGGCTGACTTTCATCATCATATTGATCCCAAAATAGTAATTGATCATGGTAAAAATCAAAGTTGGGTGTCAGACCAACTACACTTCCACTGTTCCCGGAACCATCACTCATCCCATGGGAAGTCAGGTTATCTACTCAGGGCCATTAGCTAGTACGTAATCTCCACTAGTGAATCATGTGTACCTAAGTATCCCACCTAATTACCCAAGTATTCCCATGAATAGTAATTGGAGGTGAGTTTTATAAAGCTATAATATATATATGTTTCAAAACTTTTCACAAAATCCCAGCAGACTTCTCACCTCTGATCTCTCACCTTAAGTGTAGAACCTTTCCAAGTCATAAAATCTTTACACATGCAACTTCACCATACACATATAACAAATCACACATTTAATAAATACCTCACATTTCTAATTAAATAGAAATTCCTTAAGAGGTATTTTTAATTTTCATATAACATTTCAAAGTGTTGGCTGAGTCTCATCATTTTAAGAGAAACACTTTCACATTTGAAAACACTTTTTCCCAAATATTTTGAGTTCCAAAACCAAATTCCACTCTTAAAACATATACACGTAGATTTATATAGAAGAAACCTTTATCCCAATACCCATATTCCACTCACCGTGAGTGAATACATGCAAATAGATTACTTATATATATATATATGTAAGCCATGTCCACTAGGGAAAAGAATTAGGAATCCCCTCAAGGGTTCCTAGAAAAACCAAATCCATCCCATTAGGTATTTTATAAAAAAATGTTTAAATACCAAATCAACTTTGGGATATCCATTTTTCATGAAAAAAATAATTTGGAAAACCAATTGGACATTTAAGATTGTTTACATTGAAAGAAAATCTTGAAAACATGCTTAAAAGAAAGTAAACCATGTTTAAAGCTTAGGAAGAACATGGGAAACAAGTGAAAAATCATTTAAAAGAACCACAATCATTTACATAGCATATAAATTTCATATAATAAGGAAACAAAAACCTTTAAAATACCAAGAAATCATAGGTTTCAAATTAAAGGTTTATACATAGGGACCCTACCTCAAATCATGTTGCTTTTTATATCAACAACCTAAATCCACCTCAAAGAGGCCCAAAGCAGAAAGGGAGACCAAGAAGAACTCTATAAGAAAAAACCCCCAATTTAGATGAAATGGAATATGAATTCTATTCCAAAAAAACCAATGTATAAGAAGAAATAAGAAGAAAGTGAAATAAGAAATAGGTAGGAGTAAGAATGTGGAGTTGTCCTTGAAGATTCATCCTAAAACCTTGATGGAACCTTCATGATTCACCATGGAGAAAGGAGGGACCATGGGGAGAGGTGTGGGAGGAGCTCCATAGGATTTTAGGGTTGAATGGAGGAGAGAGGGGTGATTTGGGTTAAAAATAGAGAGGAGAAAAATGATAAAACACCATTTTTAAAGAGCCTGGATAGGATGCACGATCATCTAGACCATTCACCATCCTTTCTCCCCAAGGGAGAGGCTTCACGGTCTCCTGGGGGAGGCCACACAATCATGCAGTTAATCGTGTGGGTGAGACAAATCTTCTATCTAGGCCACATGGTTTATAGGGGATGGCGTACAGTTTCTCCTAATCGTGTGCCACCTTCTTGCCTCCCAAAACCTCCAAATTTTAGGGAAAAACCACCTAGGAAGAAGGAGATACAAATATAACTAAAAATAAAGAAAATAATAGAGAAGTATTATATAAGGGTGTGACATTTAACACCCTATATTTCAGGTATATTACACTTTTATTATGTATTTTGAGCTTATATAATAATTGGGTTGAGTTTCAAGAGGTTATGGGTTGTTTTTGGGCAGTTTTAAAAGGTGAGTGCATGGTTTGAACACGGTTAGGGAAAACCATGAATTTTCCTTATAAAACCGTGTTATATGTGAGCTTTTGGGACAATATCTATGAATGGTTGGTGTACGGTTTGACCAAACCATGTAGATGACCTTGTAAATTGTGAAAGATTATAATTTTTGGGACAATAGTTATGCACAGTTGCTAAATGGTTTCCCAAACCATGAGGCTCCTTAGATAGGTCCAATAGCATGAACATGGTTGGTGTACGATTTGAAAAACCATTCATCCCAACCATGCATCATGTATTAAATTTCCCAAAATGAAATTTTAAATTTGATTAAGTCCCAAAATGTCTCATTTTTGTCATCCTATCCTTTTCTCTTGAATTCCCCTCCTTCCCTAATATCTTTTTGTGATTCCTTGTGATTTGAAAGAAAGTTTTGGTGAATCAAAGTGCGTTGGATCTTTGGAATCAATGGTAAGTCCTTGTTTTTTCATGTTATCTCTAGATCTAATCATATTCTCTCTCAATGAGTTATATATCTAAACTTTCATGGATAGATATATGTTCCATGATATGTATATCGATGAGATATTATTGGATATGTCACGAACCAAGCTGGGTCACCCTCCAATTCAGCGCTCGACCTACTCTGCAATAAGGCTCGAAGGGCGTTCCTGATCACTATAGGCTGGCACAAGTGCCCGAGTATCAAAATTTCAACATGGGAATGATTTACCCAATGTCATAAAAATAAACAACTAACAAGATAAATTAACCAAAACTGAAAATAGACAACCAAACATGGAATAACCAACTTTAAATATTTAAGGTTTACCATTTTGAACAAAAAACCTCAAAGTACTACGACAAAAGAAACTGAGGCTCATCCCAAACCTCCACACAATAAGAGGGCCATGACCTCAAACTTCCACCACCAAAACCATAAGAAGCTACCACTAGTACATGAACTTCCACCACTACATGTCTCACCTTAACCTGAAACAAAATGGAAAAAGGGTCTGCATACACCCAAAGGTGTGTGCAGGGTGTGAGACAAAGCTTAGTAGTATGGAATCCAAGGGATATTACATGACCAAACATTAATAATACAATCTAATAAGATATTTTATGTTATTGTTTTTAAAACATTTCTAGAAATCTATTTGTGAGTGATTTTTTTAATAAAATATACTACTTACAAAGAAAAAATATTACAACCATTTTATTAAAATTAAAAGGGCTTCTAAAGGCACACACACACACACACACAAGATTTACACTATATGCCGATGGATATAACCCCAATATATAAGGTAGAGCACCATGGGTAAATCCCTAAGGTCAAACTAGCTCAAGTGGGATTCTAGGAACCTCACATCTCAGTGAAAACGTGGTATAGAAACCATGACAACCTTAATTCTCATGCACGATCCACTAGTAGTGTAAATCCTCATAACCCTAGTGGTATCCAATCATCATCCAATTATTTAGTTAGTGTTGTAGTTTTCAATCCTGCTAAGTGAAACCGGGCCATATCCACTTCTGAATCACTAGTTAGCTAGTCCTAGTCCATCAACCTAGTTACCTAAAATTCCCTTTTTGTGCTCAATAAATTTTCAAATTTACATAGTACATCACTTTAACATTTCAAAATCCAAACAAGGAATTACACACATAAAATCCACCACTTTCATACCCATGTCTCCTTTTGAATTCAAACACACCCCAAATCACATTAAAAAATACATTTTCCATTACCGAATCATTTCACAAATCCCCATTTGAAAACACTTAAATAAGAACACAATAAATTTCAACCAAACCCTTAGGACAATCCCCCTTTTTAATTCCTCACATAAAACAATTTTTTTTTCAAGGAATTCTTCCAAATATTTAAATAATTTTCAATACATAACAAAATTTCACAATAAGGAAAGCACACAAAAAACAATTTAAAATAGGTTCCATACACCTTGTAGAGTTTAATAAATCATTCAAATAATTTGTAAAACATTATTAAATAACAAAAAAATTGTTTACACCATAAATATACCCAATTACATGTAGAAAATCCATTTTCAAACAACTTTCTTTACCAATTATTTCTAAAACTAGTTTCAAACCAATTGATTAATTAAGTTAAGTGTTTTCACAACCTATAAAGCACCACAAAGTGATGCAATGTTGGTTTATACCAAAAACACACCTAATTTCATGTAAACATGCTTATTAAAAATCAAACTCATATTAAACTCTTCAAAAAAAATACTTTCACACCATTGAAATAGTTAAATAAATCATTTAAACTATCTATTAAATCATTCCAAGGAAACCAAGAAGACTTTACACCAAAATATACCCAAAATATACTTTTGAAAACCAACTGCACATTATAAAATTTTCAAAATATGATCCACATCACATAAAAAATCTAATAAATTATTTATAAAATTTATAAAAATTCTAATAAATGATCTAACACAGGTTTACACATAAACCTCATACAATTTCTCATGAAAACCCCATTTTAGCATAAAAACATATCAATTTTTCGCCAAATCACATTCACACCAAAAAATTAAACCATATAACACTTTCATAAATTTAATCATGCAAATTAAATTCATAAAATAATGCTAGGGAATGGAACCTACTACCACTTGTAGAGAAACATCCAGAAATTAGTGTAGAACTGCAACCCCACCTCAAGCAACCCCTAAGAAGGCAATATTTAACAGAAAAACAACAAGATTAAATAATATTTATCCCTAAATCTAATACAATTACCATTGGAAACCTAAAAAACCAAATAAGAGAAATAAAAACCTTACTTGGAGGGAGGCATGTGCGTCGGGGATGGCTTCTCCAGCAGGGGGTCGCACCAAAGGCAGCTTCACCGACAGGAGGTCTCCAGTTCGTAGATTGGGAGTTTATTTGGCTAGGAGCCGAGGACGGTGTGAGGCTAGATAGATGGGAGGGAGAGGGTGGTGCGAGGGCTGTATGGAAGGGATAGTAGTGCAATGGCTGGCCGGAAGGGAGAGTAATGCATAATCAGGAGGGAGAGCTTCTCGCAGGGGTTATGGGAGGTGCAATGGGATTTGGCGGCGAGGGAAGGGGGTTTGACGCCATGGGGAGGGGAGAGGATAACCCTAAAAAAATTAAAATTAAATAAATATAAATAAAAATATAAACTAATAATGTTAAGAATTATAATAATTATATTATTAATAATCTTTTTAATAATAATAATAATAATAATAACACTAATAATAATAATAAGTATAATAAAAATAATGACAAATTACCATGATTATTATTAAAATAATTCATTAAACTTCATTTTATTTTTCTTATTTTACTTTATCATAATTTTCTTATTCATTTCATTTTATTTATTTTTCTTGAACATCAGGTCGGCGACACGGAGACCCGGGAAAAGCCACATGACTTCGAACGCGCCCTACCCATGCGCTGAACGCTATCAAGGCCAAAGCATTCATTTATCACCAAAATGAAAAAAATTTCATTCAGGCTTGGGCCACACCTCAACAAAAAATTTAGAATTCAGATAAAATAATAAAATAATATTATTTCAAACATCCGAGTGTGACAATTCTCCCCACCATAAAGCTTTCCTCCCCTAGAAAACCACAATAAGGCCTAACCCCAATGTATAAGTTGATGCCCCCTTCCCAGTCTAAGGAGATTCCCAATGAACAACCAACAAGAAAAGTTCAGAACACTATCAAAAAAGTAAGAGACTTACAAAATCAACTCAAGAGACCCAAAATGGAATCCCCTAAAAGTGATTTCCTCTAAGTTACATCGACCCTCAAAAGTTAAGTCACCATTAGTTGATGATCAAAGGACATAAACATTCACAATGAACCATTCGATGTCCTTAGAAATATCACCTTGAACACTTCTGGGAAACTCAAATAGTCCACCTTAAATGAACAATAAATCCTAATCACTAACATAGGGAGGCCCAAATGGACTCCCAATAAAAGGAATATGATAATACAATTTCATTTCAGTGCAACATTCATGGATACCCATAGTGGGTATCCCCTCCATAAAAATAGGATAGATTATTCGACTTGAGTGTTTCTTCGTACGGACCAAGAACCCCCACCACAAGGGGAGGGGAAAGAAGGGGCCCATCCAGTGGACCAACAACACCACCACTGACACATCCCAATGGTTTATTTCCCCCCAAAAAATACAAATCCAAATACTCTCGATTTATAAATGCAGGACACACAGAGGAAATTAAAAGAAGACCCACATTTAGTGGAACACAAGCACTGAGATTCTAAGGAAACAAAATGACTATAGCTTATAATAACCAATGAGAAATTCTTACACCCAAATGGGTCATAAAATGGAAATGAGGTCCTCCCACCTCCTTCCACTGAATAGGAACAATTAAAATAAAACAACTACACTAGAGGCTTAAATTATATCCATCTCCCACATTGAGAATAAAAATCATATCCAAACCATTCACACCCTTGGGGTTCTTCTGACTATGTGTTAGCTTCTCTCCAAGACCTATGGCTAGAGATCTAATGATTGAAGAATCTCCTACCTCATATTATGGCTTCATAACCCTCCCAAATGAAACTTCTCCTTCTAGTGCCACAAACGACCATACCATGACCTAAATAGCACCATCAGACACATCATGCTTCGAAATCCATTTTTTCCACACTAAACTTCACTGAAATAAAGGATTAGAATATGCACTGGCATCACCCCTATTTACTTAGAATAAGAAACCTTGAGAGGAAGGAAACAATGAAGACACCTTTCTCTAAAATAGAGAAGTTCATGATTTTTTAAAGGAAACACACTTTTATCAGAGCTGTGGTTCTCAGAAGGGTGCACAACATTCACCTCTACTATTGAGTAAGAACACGACACCCCAAAGTGTCACCAAACATGACCCTTGAAACTGAAAGAGACATTTAAAATATAGGGACCTTAACCTAAGTCCCTAATAGAATATGATTACTGCAAGCGTCCATAACCACCTCTTATAACTAGATTCTCCACATAAGTGGATTAACGTGATCAATTACTTAGACAAAACTAATAAAATAACCAAAGGCCCTTCTAAAACAGCCGCCCACACTGATAAATCTAGACTGATTTCACTTTTCTGCACCAGAAATTCATTCACCACTTCCAGACAAGACCTATAGACTTAACGATGTTGAACACCACAATCAACAACCTAGGAAACCTAAGAGACCAATGTTTATTCTAAATCCTACCGCATCCAATCTTCCGATTTGAGAGGATCAACTAGACCACAAAAAGAGAGGTGGATTCATATTCTGATGTTCAAGAAGAAGAAGGTTCTTACATTGATCAACTAGAGGATCCACCCATAGAGAATCACCTGTGGCTACACTTCAAATGTTCAAAAAATATTTATGGGGGAATAAACTAGCTGATGAGGAGACCCAAGAACCCAATAAAATAGGCCTTTTGTCCAAAAAATGCCACAAACCAAAACCAAACACATGAAGGGAGTCACCAGAAAGAAATCCTAAAACACTTCTCAGAAGTTAGCACAAATTATTATTTCAAACCAACTTATCGATGATACACAAACTAAAAACATCATTCAAATTAAGGTATTTCAAACTCAATACACCCCACAACAACATTCTCAGGAATAAAAAAAGACACAAGATGATGCAAGAGGAAATTGGTATCAGTGGGTGGCTCAGACATATGGTTGGCAGCCATATTCTGGTCACACCACCATCACATAGAGTGTTCTAGGACAATATCCCAGACTCCACATGTCTTTCTAGGCCCTTCTACATAACAAAGAACATTGAAAAAAATCTCTTTTAATTTCCCAAACATCGATGAACTAGAAGCACCAGAAGACTCACTTGAAACTGAATTCCCCTGGTAACTCAAGTCCCGCTATGAGATGTGCTGGCCAGACACCTTACTCATAAACAGAACATCAAGTTTTGAAAATCCTAACCCCACTCTACAACAACACTTTCCCAAGGAACTAGACAAAAAAGTGAATGCCCTACTCTGAAACCATTTTGTCATGAACCAAGCCAGGTCACCCTCCAATCTGATTCTCAATCTAGTCTACGACAAGGCCCGAAGGGAATTCCTGATCCCCATGAGCAGGCAAAAGTTCCCAAGTATCAAAATTTCAACATGGGAATGATTTACCCAATGTCATAAAAATAAACAACTAACAAGATAAATAAACCAAAAATTAAAACAGAAAACCAAACATGGGATAACGAACATTAAAGATTTAAAGTTTTCCATTTTGAAAAAAAACCTCAAAGGACTACAACAAAGGGAACAAAAACTCATCCCAAACCTCCATGCAACAAGAGGTTCATGAACTTCAACCACCACCATCCAAACCACAAGGATATACCACTAGGACCCAAACTTCCACCTCTACACATCTCACCATAACCTAAAACAAAAAAGAAAACATGGTTGTATACACTGAAAGGTGTGTGCAGGGGGTGATCCAAAGCCCAGTAGGATGAAACCCAAGGGAGATTCCCTACCAAAACATTAATAATATAATCTAACATGATCTTTTATGTTATTATTTTAAAAACATTTCTATAAAACCATTTGTGAGTAAAAATTTTAAGAAAAGAGACTACTTACAAAGAAATACTAGTACACCCATTTTATTAAAATAAAAAGGTATTATAAAGGAATACACACACACACACAAGAGGACCACCATATGACGATGGATGGCACCCCAAAATATAAGGTAGATCACCATGGGTAAATCCCTAGGGTCAAACTAGCTCATGTGGGATTCTAGGAAGCTCGCATATCATTGAAAATGTGGTATGGAAACCATGACAACATGCATTCTAATGCACGATCCACTAGTAGGGGACATCCCCCATACCTATAGTGGTATCCAATCATCATCCAATTATTTAGTTTGTGTTGTAGTAATAAATACTACTAAGTAAGACCGGTCTATACCCATTTCTGAATCATTAGCTAACTAGTCCTAGTCCATACAACTAGTTACCCAAGATTACCTTTTTGTGCTCAATCAATTTTCACATTCACATAGTACATCACTTACACATTTCAAAAGCCAAAAAAGGAATTACACACACAAAATCCACCACTTGTATACCCAAGTATCATTTTAAAATCAAATTCACACCACAACACCTTTAAAAGTACATTTTCCATTACAGAATAATTTCCCAAATCCCCATTTGGAAACACTCAAAGAATAACACAATCAATTTCAACTAAACCCTTGGGAAAATCCCATTTTTTACTTCCACACAAAAAAAATTTTTGTTTACATGGAATGCTTCCCAATATTTAAACCATTTACAATACATATAAAAATTGAACAGCAAGGAAAGAACACAAAAATATTTAAAACATGTTCCATACCCCTTGTACAATTTAATAAATCATTTGTAAAATTTATAAAAAAATTATTAAATAACATAATAAGGTCTTACACCATAAATATACCCAATTCCATGGAGAAAATCCATTTTCAAACCACTTTCTTAACAAATTCTTTCTAAAACTAGTTTCGCACCACTTGCACAATTAAGTGAACTATTTGCACAACCTATAAAGTACTACTAAATGATTTAATGTGGGTTTATACCAAAAAATGCCCCATTTCATGTAAACATTCTCCTTAAAAATCAAACTCATATTCAAATCTCCCAAAAAACTACTTTCGCCCCATTAAAATAATTCAATAAATCATTTTAACCATCTATTAAACCATTATAAGTAAACTAAGAAGAATTTACAGCTAAATATACCAAAAATCACCTTTTCAAAACCAAATTCACATCATAAACTTTTCAAAATATGATCCTCATCACATATAAAATCTAATAAATTATTTACACAATTTGTAAAAATTCCAATAAGTGATATAACATAGGTTTACACATAAACCTCACCCAATTTCTCATGAAAACCCCATTTTAGCATAAAAACATATCAATTTTTCCAAAAATCACATTCTCACCATGCAATGAAACCATAGAACACATTCATAAATTTAAACATGTATATTAAATTCATAAAATAATGATAGGGAATGGAACCACCTAACTCTTATAGAGAAACATCTAGAAATTTGTGTGGAACCACAACCGTACCTCAAACGACCATTAAGAAGGAAATATAAAAAATGACAATATAAAACAATATTCAACCCTAAATATAATACCCTACCCGTTGGAAACCTAAAACCCCAAACAAGAGATATCAAAACCTTACCCTGAGGGAGGCGTGTGCACCGGGGATGGCTTCGTCGGCAAAGGGGGGCTACACTGAAGGAGGCTTCGCCAGTAGGAGGTCTCCATTTTGTGAATCCAGAGGTGGGTTAGCCAGGAGATAAGGGAGGCATGAGACTAGCTGGACAGGAGGTAGAGGGAAGCATGGGGGTCTGCCGGAATGAAGAGCAGTGCGAGGGCTGGCTGGAAGGGAGAGCAGTGCAAATGGATGACCTGGAGGGAGAGATGCATGCATGGGTTAGGGGAGGTGAGATGGGATTTGGGGGTGAGGGAAGGGGGTTTGACACCATGGGGAGGGTATAGGATGACCCTAAAAGAATAAAAAATAAATAAATATAAATAAAAAAACTAATAATGTTAAGAATTATAAGAATTATAATATTAATAGTCATTTTAATTACTATAATAATAACACTAATATTAATAATAATAACAAGTATAATAATAATAATAATTACCATTATTATTATTATTAAAATAATTCCTCAAACATCATTTTATTTTTCTTATTTCACTTTATCCTCATTTTCTTATTCATTTCATTTTATTTATATGTATAGAACATCGGACAGGCCATACGATGAATTGGGCGAATCCACACGACTTTGAATGCGCTCTTCCCGTGCGCTGGATGCTGTTAAAGCCAAAGCATTCATTTACCACCAAAAGGAAAAAAAATTCTAGTTGAGCTTGGCCCGCACCTTGACAGGAAATTTTAAAGTCAGATAAAAGAATAAAATAATATTATTTCAAATGTCCGAGTGTGAAAATTAATGTAACAACTGGGCCCTACTGACAGCACAAACACCCCACCTTAACATGGTTGTTAAGTCTTGTCTCACCATGTACCACCAATTTCACTGTAGACTTGTGGTCCCCACCCTAGGTCCCACCCAGGTGCATGAATGGGTCATCTGACTAGTGAAATTTTCCATAGGCCAACACATGTCCTTTCCAATATTATTTTTTCCTCACTCACACACACTCTAGGAAACTTCATAGAAGGTCAGTCATCCTGGTCACTACTCCATGCCAAGCATGCTTAACTATGAAGTTTTAATCTGTTTGGATCTCGAAAAGGAAGTTGCACCTTGTTGACATGAGTTATATTATTAATCATTTAACACTTTATCATTCTAGGGTGTTACATTCACCTCCCCTTTAGAGAAGATCATCCTCGTTGTGGTCCCTAGATCTCAACCTAGGAAGTACAACACACTTAAGGCTGAGTTCCTCGTATTATAGAAAATGAAAAAACTAGGAACCACTGACTGCACAACCATCCCATCTTAACATGGTTGTTGGGTCCTGGCTGGCCAGGTACCACTAGTTTCCCCAAAGACATATGGTCCCCACCCTAAGGCCCACCCATGTGCCTGAACGGGTCATCTGACTAATGAATGTCCCCACATGCCAACACATGTCCTTTCTAGTGTGATTTTTCCTCACACACACCCTGAGAAACTCCCCAGAAGGTCACCCATCCTGATAACTACTCCAGACCAAGCATGCTTAACTATGAAGTTCTAATATGGTAGGCTCCCAAAAAGGAAGGTTCACCTTGTTAACATGATTCATATCATTTAGTCATTTAAACCTTTATAATTTCTTGTTGTTATAGGATATATTGAATGAAATAATATTGAAGTCCTAATTTAGAGGTTTCGTGTGATTTTTTCTGTTTTCTTCAACCATTGTAAGGTTGGTGGATTCCATCTAATTCTACTTGTTCTAAACATTAAGTGTCAGTTTTTAAATTCCCCACCTCTCTATCTATATGTTTTTTTGGAAAACTCTCTTGGTTTTAGTATCTAAACCCTTGGGTTTGGAATGACTCAATTGAAGTTTTTGATGAAATGCTTGAAAAAAAGTGGTTTTCAAAAGAAATGTTTTTTTTCTGAATAACTTGGAATATGTTTGGTTGGCATGTGTCCATGTGTATGTGGGAAATATCATGGTTGGAATTTACATTGTAAATAAGGAAACACGGTATGGGTCATGTTCAAAAGTTCCACCATCAATATAAGTCACCAAGCGATGGATTGGTGACAAGATGACACACTAATCACAAGTATAGAGAGGTTCATGGTATGCATTCATGTGTGTGAGTGAGTGTGAATATGGTATGGTCATTACAAGTGACAATAAATGTCAATAAAACTTTTTTTAATGTTCTTAATACATGGAACTTATTTAGGTAATTGTAATAAACTATTTACTAGCTTCTCTTTTGTTTTATATAAAATGTGTTGCTATGTTCTTTTCATAGTGGCGTGTGTTGGAAAGTCTTTGGGGATTACCTAATGAGTTTTATACTCACCACCTACTTGTGAATTTTGGGTGTATTTTCTGATATTTTATATCAATAAATTGGTAAGGGAAAGGTGTAATGATTCTCTAATGGTACATCATGATGCTTATTCCTTAGTTTGTTGTTTGGATCTTAGAGTTATCTATTGATGTTATTCGAGTGATTCCACATTAGTGTTACTATGTTTTCATACCATTGGTTTCTTATATCATATTTTATAATTTTTTTGTTGATAATCTAATGTTTTTTTATTCATTTCTATTTAATTTATATTTTCACTAATCATACATCATATAGTTGGTTTGGTTGTTTGTAATTTTTGTCATTTTTTTTGTTTTCTCTTCATGGAAAATGATCCCCCAACTTTTTACTAAGCCCTAGACATTTATTTTCATCATTTGGTTTCTTGGGGAAGTCAATTAAGGTTAGTTTATCCATCACCTATTCCCAAGCCAATGGGTGAGGGGAGATAATTTACACCCTACTTGAAGGATGTGGATGTTCATGATGAACTTATATTGGTTTATAAAGGTTACACGGTGGGATGATACCCTTATTTCACACAGTGATGGGCAATGGATTATTTTATTTTTTTTGTTCAATACACGTATACTAATCATGTATGTATATTTATATTCACATACCCTCCCATATATTTATTTTTATACTTGTTATGTATCTTTTATATTTTAATATAATGGTATCATGTTCTATTATGTTTCATTTTTATTTTAGTGTCATTGTTCCATATGTTTGAGATGTCTTTTTATGTTATGTGATTCAGCACATGATCTACCAATATATGGTGAGGTCATGTTAGGTTCTCGATTGGGATTGGGTGATATGATTATTCCTTGTGTGAAACCATTATCAAAGGTGTATTCTCTGATTCCCAGGATCTAGTTATTGTCCTACAGGGAAAGGGAACACCCTTCAGGCTATATCGTGGACTAGTCCAAGTTCCCAAGTTATAAGAATCCCAGGTTGGTTCATGGAAAAAATGTTAAAATATTCTTTATATCATTCACATCTAAGAACTATTTAAATTTCCATTTAAAATACTCTTATGTCTCATAATTTTTAGTGTCACACCATTTATTTTAATCTCAAAGTGATAATTGATACTTAAAAAACATTGAAAGGTATAAATTTGTTTATTATTAAATGTTATTTCAAACATGATCAAGTTTATGAAATGTAAAAAATCCTAAATCATTATTGGGTTAACCTAAAATATATAGGTTATTTTATTTTAATTATTAAATTTCACAACATAGAAAATGATGGGTTCTGCTGACTTTGTTTTTCAATATAATATAACAAATTTATTAAATTTATAAAAAAGTAAATGTCCCTATTGTTTATCCCACAAGAAATTATTCTAATCAATAAGCTTATACCTCTAAATTTAACAACCATATATTTTCATTAAAATCATTAAAAATTAATCCTTATGATTAATTTCAAGATACACATTTTTCTATAGCTCTACAATGTGATATAAAATTATTTTATATCGAGACCTTATCATATAATTCAACTCAATTATATAAAATGGGGGATTATTTTCTTTAACATACATTTAACATAAATATAATTTATATAATACTATAGAAACTTATAATCATGTCATACATTAAATTTTTGTCTCATCACAATGATGTTTACACTCAAAACATGTTAATCTTCTTTTTAGTAGCCTTCTTTCTCACATTTATACAATGATAATGTAATAATTCATTTATACATATTACTTTTATTAAAAATAAATAAATATCAATATATATAAATCCTTCCATCATGAGAATCATTAAATGAACAATCTTCAAATTCAAATGTAAAAATAGTGCATGATTCTGGTTTCTAACTACAGATAGATTGTTCAGTGTCAAATTTTATTCCTCCATTATATTCATATTGAAAGACATGTGATAATATTTCAAAATTTATTTTCATTATAGAAATATTTCTATAAACTATGTAACTTAATTTATCCTAGGTTCAAAAGAAACATTATGTTTCTTTAATGAAAATAATTAGTAAAAATATACATGTAATATTCATAGTAAACTAGATTTATATATTGTATAGTAAATTTAGACACTTTACTAGATTTTCATTAGAAATAGTAAATTTACATGAATATTATATCCATTTAAGTAAAATTCATATATATATATACAATAAAAAAATGATCACCTTTTTAATATTTAATTACAACCTTAATGGAAATAATGGAGAAAACTCTATAAAATATCAATCAGTATCAACACCAATAGAAAATCATTATCAATATTTTATATATACATGTTAATGGATACACTAATTATTTACAGAAAAATCTAAAAAATTAAATCTAAGATGCATTAATGTATTTCCATTAGTTGACAGATTTTTGATGTTCATTTTCTTTTCTACCTTTATGCTATGTTTAGTGTAATGGAAACCAAGTCCTGGACATGGAAAGGGAAAATAAACTAGGGTTTTTTGTATTTTATATGGTGAATGGGGGTTTAATGGAATCAATAATTCCATTGTATTATGGGAGAAAACTTCCTTTTTAATTGGGTGGGAGAGGGGCTATAGAAAGGGAATGTTAATCTTTAAATAAAAATATACCTATAAATACATAATAATAATAGTAATAATAATAATAATAATTTTTATATTATTATTCTAAATATAATAATAAAAATAAATATAATAATAATTAGTATAATTTTAAGTATATATTTATTATAATAGTATTATTATTATTACTATTACTACTACTACTATTATTATTACTACTACTACTACTACTATTATTATTATTATAGTCAAATATTTTTTCTTTCCAATAAGATTACTAATGGTGCTAAAACACCTAAAGAAGACCATAATACTTATAATTTTGTTCATATGCCCATACCTAGTTCTTTTAAAGAATGAGTTTTCATCATATTTTGGTTATTCAATTTGTCTTGGTGGTTTAAAACATTAGGCTCTATATGATATTTCCTTTTTTTAGTAATTAGGGATCTAGGGTCACATAATTTATAATTAAAATATTTATATATTTATATATAATAATTATTATATATAAATATAAATAATTTCCCCATGGGAAATTCCTAGTTTTTGTGTCCTGTGTCAGTGTTTGGGAGGTATTGGTTTCAAGCCTCCTCGTGCACAATTGGGATAGATTTTCATTTATTTCATCCCCTCCTTGATCGATGTAATATATTTATAATAATAATAATAATTATATTATATTATATTATATTATATATTTATAATAATATTTATTATTATAATATATTTATAAAAAAATAATAATAAATCAAAAGATCTAATATTCTCTACAGAGAATAGTCATCACTAAATATTCTAGAGTATTTTTTGTAGAATCAAAGATAATGAATATATATACCATTGAGACTAGAATTAAATAAGTGGAAATAGTTGATGAAGATACTTAGATAAATGAATATTTTCTTATTAATGATGAGGTTTGGAAGGATGTGGATTCTACTAATGACCATATATTGTTTAAATATAAGGTGGTTAACAAAGATTTATGTATTTTTGAAGAAACGAATTCAAAGATTGGGAACGTTCTTAAAATTTATGCTCAAATCCATGAAGAAAATTATGATTTATTTGAGACTCAAGATATAATTATTTTCAATAAGATAAAAAACGGTCTGGTTTGTTTGGATAATTGTTTAGGGATAAAAAACTGAATGATATCCTTGATTGAATAGGATTTATAGTGTGACCCTGATATGGATTTCTTTGATCACCATTGGGAATAAACTTCTATGACTTATTTGTTTTATTGGGTTGTCTCAGTTTGGTTTTATATGCCTCATTTTTATTCATTTAAGGATGTTTATAGTTTATTTATTCGACATTAGTTAAACTTTAGCATCTATAAGCCTATTCTTGAGTCTATTGTGTTGTAAGTAAATTTTGGATGACTTATTAGGTTTTTCTATTGGGTTTTCCCAATGCTTGTCCATTTTTATATTGGGTGACTGTTACTTTAGGTGTGGTTGGGGTTTCCTCCCCTTATCTTTAATATCTATGCTTTTAATGTTTTTGTTGGTTTTTATTATTATCTTCAGTATTGGAGTAGACTTTCATGTTATAGGATAGCCTGAAGTAATGGAATTACTAATTATTTACATGACACATTATTTCTATTTTCATTATGTAAAAATGTTCAATGATTTTTATTTTTATTTTTTATATCTTGAAAATTAGTAGTTAGTTTGGTTCTTTATCTCATATGTACGATTTTAGTTTAGCATGATGTTAGAAATGTGTTCAATGGTTTCATTGTAATATCTTATATGTATAGTAGTTGGTTTGAGCTAACATTTATATATTCTTTGAGGAATGTCGGTATAATCAATAGTTACATTATATTTCATTTTTTCTTAGTGAACATAAATTGAATTTTTTTACTCGATGTTATTTTATAGGATGTAGGAAACAAAAAAACATGTATTATTTTTCAACTATTTTTAATTTTTTTGTATGTTTTATTCTAGTGTTATGGTGAAAATGTTTTATCTTTCGATAATATATACCTCATGTCACTTTGGTGGAATCTTATATGATTTAAAAATATTTCATGTGCATATATTTTTGAAGGTGAGGGATCATGGGATATTTCTTAAATTATATGTGGTTGATCTTGATACTTCAAAGATGAGGTTTAGGAAGAAAATATATTATTTCATTGAGTAAAGAGATTAAATTTACTTTTTTAGTTTCAAGATCCATATGGGTTGAAGTTTTATTTATTTTTAATTATATTTGTTTTGAAGAATCTTTTAAATGTAATTATTAAAAGGTCAAGTGTTCAGTGATGGAGTGAGTCTCCACTAAATCAAGAACATAAAGGATGGAGAATCTTTCATTTAACATGCAATAGAATAATTTTTTTATGATTATAATGGAAAATGGAAGAGTTGGATTCTATATGAAAAGTAATTGTATAAGATGATTGGAGAGTCAATTCTCATGTCAAATACATATACTGAAGGTTGGAGTACTTTCTACAACAGGTATAAAGAATGGGGGAGCTAATAAAGGAGACATTTTTTGGACCATGTGTGTTTTAAAAATTGTATAAGTTTTATTTAAAAAGTTTTAAATAGGTTTAATGGTAGGGGAATATACCTGGAAGTTGAAGAAACCATCATATGATGATATATCATGAAGACTACTGTTTATAGTGATAAGCATCACTTAGATGATGATTGGAAGTGAATTAGTTTTAAGAGGAAGGTAAAAGTATTGTGAGCTATATTGAAGGACTCAAAGATGAGTCAATATACTACAAGAGACCTTGAGAATGGAATTGAATATATTGAAGTTGATTCAAAATATTCCCAAAAATATATAAATTGTTTTGAAGAGGTCGAGAATAGCTAAAGTTCCTTTCAAGAATCCCCAAAATATTTTGAAAGAAATATGAAAAAATTACTAAGTTATGGAATTCTTGTAAGTTTTTTTCTATTACTCATAATTTTGGGACAAGCTATTCATGAGGTTTATAAATGTTTTTGATGAGGTCTAAAAAACACATTAAAAGGTTGGGAAAACCATAGGCTGTAAGTTTTAGACATATTCCTCATAAAGTTGGGATAACTAGGGCGTACGTTTTTGAAATTTCCTCATAAGGTTTGTACATGTCTTCATAAGGTTGAGTCTTTGTTTATAAGTTTTGTAGAAATAAAGTATAAGGTTGATAATTTTCCTCATAAGGTTATGAAATGTCACTATAAGGTTGGTTCTAGTACCTTTTAATGTTGAGACACCTCGTAAGGTTCCATATTTATAAAATCTATGAAATTCCATAATTAGGATTATGATGAATAAAACAATTTGAATGATGCCAAATATATTCTATCATGTTCTCAACATCATAAAGGTTTGATTATCCATGATTCAAGACTGAGTTTAAAGAAGAACAATTGATTTATATTCTTGATAAAGAAATACAATTTCATTAGTTTTTCAATAATAATAAAGATATTGTTGAGTCGATGTAAGGTTTATTCATCAAATATTAAATATAAAAAATGAAGTAATGATTCTTTATAAATGAGAATAATATGAATTTTTTTATTGGTTAGATTTTTTTAAAGATTCAAGCTGATTATTTATATGTTTCTTGAGAAGTTCTCATACTACAAAAGTTTTTCATGTCGTAAGCCGAGCCGATGTTGAATATTTTTATATAGTAATGTGTTTATTTTTTAAGTTTGGATTTTCTATGGTACATTTTGAAAAGTAAAGAACATAATATTATTTTAGAAAATATGAGACTTATTAATCCATAAAAAATAGAGAGAAAATGAGAAAAATTAAATAATTTTGTTTTTGTAATATTCATTGAGACAATAGATTTTATGAAAAATAGATAAAACATAGTAACTCTCCCATGCACAGTCATTTGAGATGATATGAAGATTGTGGGGTGAGAGTTGTACATATAGTTCATTTAGTTTTCTTGTATGCATTCCCTAAAATATTTCCATTTGTGGTAATATGATAATAACACTAAGAAATGTTTTGAGCCATATATAAAATTCATCAAGTAGAGAAAAATAAAATATATATTGTGTGATGTTTCTTACAAAGTTTACTACAATAGAGAGAACTAAGATAACTAGTAGTCAAGGAAGAAGATAATCTTTTATACAACACTGTGAAGTTGAATTTTATTTTTATCAAAGCTAAAGGTGTTGAACTATTCTGTTGGATAGGTCTAGTTGAGGAAGATAAAGAAATGAGAAGCAATAGACCTATGAGTGTCAACTAGTGGTGAGAAAGAACATAACAATGTGTTATGGTGGTACATAACTAGGAAAGATTGTAAAAAGTCATGATATTAATTTTTACTTAATAGGTTATATTTTTTGGGGATGTGTTCTTGAATAGTTTAAGTTAAATATCCAATAAGAAGATTTGAAGAAGATCTGGGAAGTTGTGTAGTTTGCAAAGGCCAATTTTCATGATTTTTTCCTAAAGATACAAAGTCATTCAAAGATACTGTGAGTTTAAGGAAGCATATAATACACTGACATCCCTAGACATAATATGATTCACTTCAAGAGGAGTAAGTGTTGAAATGGAAACTAGTGTGATGTCAATATGAAGTACCTCTAAGAGCAGTTGATCACTTGTGTAATATAGTGATCCCTCACCTGTTTGATATGGTGAGAGTGGGTTAGGGTAAAAATTTCCCACACCTATTTGAGTTTGATAAAAATATTTATAATGGATAATCTATGACTTGGACACCCCAAGAACAATAAAGTGTAGGATTCCCAAGAGGTTATAATCCTTGAAAAACAATCAGGCCAACTTTACTACTTTAATTGTATTATATATAAGTATATACTAAGTTGAATAAGAAAATAACAATTTTTATTAATTAGAAATAGATTTTCAAAGTCTAAAGGGGTAAAATATTAAAAGGATGGTTGAGATTAAAAAAAATTGAAAACACAATATCCCCCCACTCTTAGGTGTGTCTCCACTGGTCAACTAAGGTTAACAAATGGTATGAGATCCTACATCCCCTCTGATTATATCTGTATTGTACTATTATAACTGATATCAAAACAAATAGTATCTCTAATTAGATCTATAATTTAATTAACAAGTTATTTTTATAAGATTAAATAAAGTGAGAGTCTGAAATAGAAGAGACTCATATGAAAGAAATCATTTCCATCCCTGTGAGTATTGGATTGGAGGTTTCTACCAAGATATTAGAAAACATGAAGAAGAGAGAGGATACAAAGAAAATAAATATCTCAAATAATAAAGATGAATAACCATTAAATGATGGTAGTTAGAGTGGTAATTGTGACAATAAAAACATTGATTATGATTCCTCTAATGATTATTCAAGTTGTGAGAATAATTTCACTGAATTTACTAAATACTTATAATCTTAGGTTAAGGATTATCTAAATAAAGACCCTATTTAAGTGGTGAACTATATATTCAAATTCATCAAGGTATTTCATGATAAAAAATCATAGATTGAATAAGAGGCTGATGTATTGGAATTTACATTATCTAAAAAAAGGATTAGTTGTAGTACTCTTAAAAATTGGTTAATTTAATGACGAATTTGTCTCACTAATGAGGTTTCAATCATGGGGATCATATAAAAAAAAATTTTTGAACCCAAATTAATGCAGTAGTAGTGGGACTCAATTTTTCTTTAGAGATGAGAGTGTTTTTATATTGTTTTTCTCTTTAATTATGTGGGTTCAATAGGTTGAATATAGTAATGGTATGTGTGAAATGAGAATATAAACAAGGAGTTTGAAATCAGTTTAAAGGGATAGTGGATTAACCTAAAATATTCTCTATCTAACCTATTAAAAAAGTAATAAATTTTGAATCTCTTGTTATTTCTATGATTAGTTGAGACCTAACTAATAACTCTTACCTAGTAATTTTGGATTAATAATAGAAATAAAATAATCACTACATTACCTAATCTCACATAGCCCAGTGATTAGATATCCCCTATCATCCCTTGACCAAACTACTACTCAATATCATTAATTTTAGAGAATCTATAGGTGGTGTGTGTGTGAAAAATATATTGATAATTTAAGAATTTAAATTCATAGAACAAAGTAAATCTTCTAATGTTTATAACAATCAAATTCTTCTAGAGAAATGAAAATAATAGAATTAAAAAATAAAATCAAAATTCATTTATAGGGGATTGGGAGGTCTCCTTGGATCATCCACTAAGAGACTAGTATTATGTCACTTGAGAAATTTAGAAAAATAAAATAAAAGAGAAAAAAATCTCAGTTTGATTGACCAATAATGGTAAAAACATCCTTCTTAGTGAACAATTGTCTTCTTATAGAAGTTTCCAAGGGTTCCCCACTTAGTTCAATATCTTCATCTCCCACTTGAGCAATACAAGACTCTTCTTGTAACTTGATTTATTCTCATGTCTCTAGAATATTTCTATTTTTTAGTGACTCAAATTTCATTTATTTAATGGTCAAAATGTGCTCAAGAAACATGTAAAATTTATTTAGGGGGGAAACTCTTGAATCATCCTTCTCATTAAAATTATTCTAATGATCACTTTATTTATCTTTAGCTTGATGATCTCCACATGGGTATTTTTTTGGATCTTTTTACATGTTTGGGATGACCAAATAAATGGATATTAATTTTCAATTGATCCCTAAATCATTTTTGGGAATCCATGAGCACCCTTACATAGATTAGGTGCCTTGAGAGTTACCCTAAGGTTGCATGTTACCTTAACAAAACTGAGCATCATGGTGGTGCCATTACAAAATTTTTGGATACTCTTATGTAGCCTATATAATGAGCCATCCACCTTTACATAGCTACCTTTCCATGAGCATGATATTTATATAGGTCTTAGAGACACTATTTCTACTCTTACATAGCTCCCTTCACCTTAATGTAGGCTCCTAAAATGCATAGGTACCCTTATGCCAGGTAATCCACCTTGATGAAACTATTGATAAATTCAGTAAGGTATGGATGACACATAGGTAGGTGAAATTACACCCATAAATAACTTGATGACACTTATGAAGGAACTCTTTACACATAAACTATCCCTAGATCATACATATGTTGGAAATACATTTCCAAATTCTAGCCTCTATGACATAGCTATGCATGGAAATTTTCACCAACATAGGGTCTGAATGACACATGTGTTGGCTGCTCCAAATGCACATTGGTGTAAATCATACATATGCTAGGTATGAAATCACACCTACACTGGTAGTACTTTTCCATGTTTTTAGCCCATATCTTGCAAAAATGAAAATAGAATTTAAATGTAGTATTCATCTAGAATTAAATAAAAAATAAATGAAAATAATAATATTCAGAATAAAATTCCTTTAAATAATGAAATTCAAAAAATTCTAAAACAATTTATGCCTTATAAGTTAAATTCAAGAAATTAATAAAACATTTAAAAACCATGATTAAATCCATTTCAGAAATAAAGTAACGATTTTATAAAAGTAATATATATATATAAATTACCTTGGTTTTATCTAAATTATGGGGTCAATTTCCATTGAAAAACAATTGAAAATTTTGAAAACATTGGATAATATCACTCCACCACACTTACACTATGGTAGTATCAAGTAATATAATGAATTCCATTTAGTTTAAAATATTTTTCCCACTTATACTTAAAAAAATCTAGAGAATAATAAAATAATTGATTCATTCCTTGATATAATCATCATTCCTCCTGTATGAGTTTAATCCCACCACCATTAATTCAATTTATGAAAAAGTTATGGTTCCAAGAGTGAATCAAATCAAATTTTAGTGGAATTAAAACCCTAATAAAGGGAACTTTAAATTGTCACTATATCCTAGGTTCCTTATACCAATGATCCATTTTACACTTCCTTGATAAAACTTTAATGAGATTCTTATAAGTCAATTTTCCCTTAGTTGATTTGGGTTCAATATTCTTCACACCATAATTTATTCATTTTTGATAATTAGGCTCTTGTTAATTTTTTCTCATCCATGACTGTGCAAAGCACTTATTGAATTTACAGAGGGATTTTATTACTCACACAACTAATACCTACCTATCTCATAACTTCATGTGATTTCCCAATTCCCCATTTTCACCAATTTCAAAGAACTTATATGAATATATATTAAGTTGGAATCCTGATTCATTCCTTTTTTCCCAAAGGCCAAGTTACCTAGGTTCAAGTTCAAAAATTTATTTTTCTCATGTCATAATTATAGGTCTATAAAAGCATTTTTTATCCCACTCCTTTCCTATTTATAAGGATAAAACATCTATAAAAGCAATGGTAAAATTAATCGAAAAATATTATAATCTCAATAATTTATAATCCAATTAAATTCCTCCACACTAGAATGTCATTTCATTTTAAGAAAGACAGTAATGGAAATCAAGTTTTCCTATTTTAAAAAAAATCTAAAATCTAAAAATATAAAAAAACAACATACAATATTTCAAAAATTGAATATGAAAAATACAAATTCAACTACTTTGATTCATTTAATTTTAGTCCAAAATCACTTAGAAACAAATAAATAAAAGTGTATTTATTTCCAATGTTACCTTTCTCTCTCACCCACACTTACCTTAGACACACTCCAATCAATTTCAGTAGGAAATTTATAAGGAATAACAGACTCAATAAGTGAGAATCTTGACTAATGTAAAAGAGAAAGACAACTTTGGGTTCCTTTATTCAAAATTAATTAGGAGTTTGGATTCTTATATTTGTTCCATCTAAAAATCTTTATGATATTGATTCAGCTACTATCAATTCACTTTAAAGTGTTACTATGATTTATCTCCTCTTATTTATTCTACACCAAATAGAAATGTATTAGTGAATATGAATGGTCTAGTCCACTTGGAATGAAGCATACCCAGTCCTAGTTTCATCCCTAAAGGGAATAATATCACTTTATCACCAACTTAAAAGTATTTTTTATGAGTAAGATGGTCATGGTAAGATCTGGGTTTATTTTTATACAGAAGGGTGTTCTTGTACGCCTCTATCCTCAGATATTCTAATTCCATCATTTAGAGATTCATTTTCTCCCAAACCTTGAAAAACTCTTTATTCACTCTTTTCATAGACTAGTATGCTTTGTTATGAATCTTAATAGGAAGGTGGTGATTGTTTTCATAAAAATTTAGGTAACGAGACATACCTAGGGGGGTTTGAAAGCATTTCTATATAGCCAAATTGAATCTTATAGATTTGTATTTTAGTCCTTCCTGTTGGGTTGCACTGTATTTTCTAATATTCTCTTAATCTTCCTATTTCACGTGTCAACCTGCCTATTTCTCTACGGGTGATAGGAATTTGTGGTCTTATGGTGCACTTCATACCTTTTTATGGAGGATTCTATGTTCTTATTATAGAATTATGTACCTTGGTAACTAATTATGGATCATGTCACTCCAAACCTCTAATAAAATTTTTGATATTAGAAACTAAATCACAAATTAGGATCATTAGTTTGGGTTGATTCTACTTCAATACACTTGGAAACATAATCTACTACGAATAGGATATAGGAGAAACTGAATGAGATAGGAAATGCGCCTATGAAATCTACTCCCCAAACATCAACTAACTCACAAAACCGAAATGATATTGGGGAATTTATGTTCTTTTAGATACTCCACCAGTTAATTGATAGTTTTGGAACTAATTTATGAAAATCACATGAGTCTTTAAAAATTAAGGGTAAAAAAATACATCTTATGAAACTTTCCTAGCTATTCTTTGACGTCCATCCATTAGACACTAGAACCAACCCATGATTTACTCGAGAGGTGTCCTCGATCCCCTTGGGATGATGTCAAGAATCATAGAAATCATATTAAATCAATGAGGATTTTTTCACCTTAAAATAAAAGTATAATAAGTGCAGTATATTCCTATTGAAAATCCATCGTGACCCATCCATAAGTCAGAAATCTATGGTAAAAAATATGTAGATACAAACAATTAAAAAATATAAACAAGAAACAGATATATTTTATGAAAAATAAAAAAAATACCTCAAATCATACAACATAAATAAAAGGAATGACAAAAAACCACAATGTTATCAAAATAAAAAAAATATAAGAAATAAATGAAAATAAACCAAGGTTCCACACATATCACGTAATCAGGGAATATCAAAAGAAGCCAAATAAATCCCCTAAGTCAAACCACCAATAAAAGTATAGGTTTCATGAGATCTTCAAAATGGTTATTAAGGCTAGGTAACCTTGACTAACATCATTAACTAGGGGTTTTCCCTCAATAAGTAGAAAATATCTAGTTACACATCACTAGCTAGTGAAAATATAACATACTTCACTAGTATAGTTAGTGGAAATGGAGGCCATCCCGACTAAGTGTAACTACCCTAGTACCTAGGTTCCCATCACCAAAATCAATAAATGGAGAAAAAAGTAAATAAACATAACTAAAAACAATAATAAGTAATAATCTCACCCTCACCTTTAAATCCCTCTTAAGAAATAGCCCCAATCACACATCCATCATAATATACAAAATATAAAACACGTCCTAAGGGCCACTCTCTATATTTATAAAAAAATGGGGATTAATAGGGTTTCACACACACACACACAACACACACACTCATTTAGAACCCATTTAAAATTTCCAAATGAGCCTTCAGAAAACCACTTAGGATATTGATCTCTGTTATAACAATTCAATCCATTTACAAGCATCTTTTTAAAACATTGAATTTAAAATAACCCTTGAAACACATTTAGGAATGCAACTACAATTTTCATAAAATGAATTTAAAATTCTTAAAAACCATTATTTGATTTATCTTGTGACCCAAATAAGGTTATTTTTTATTATAATTCATATTTTATTTGAAGATAATCTTTAAATAATCTATCAATACTTTTCATTTTATGTATCACTTGAAATTCTATGTAAAATGCTTGAAAAAAATATTTAGAAAGTCAAAAATAATTTTAAAAACATTGATATAAATTTTAAGGATCCATTCAGGCATCATAATAAAAATTAGAGTATGCAATTTTTTAAAAAAATTTAAACCATTCTCTAAAATAGAGAAACTCCTAAAGTTTTATAAAAATTGGGACAAGTCCCAATTTACTATTTTGAAATTCAATTATTATAATCAATAAAACCATAAATAATTAAAACATAATTTAAAAATACAAGAAATTCATGGTTCTAAAATTTAAAGTTATAGATATGGGAAAACCTACCTATAATTGATGAAAGATAGTATAAAATGTGTCGTCTATGACGGAGAACACCTAAGAAAGAAACAGGGGACCTACATGAACACTAAACACCAAATTAATTACAAAAATAAGGTTAAACCATTTCCCTCGGGTTTAAAAAAAATCAAAATTATGATGGGGGAAGAAGAAAATGGTAGGAAATAGATAAGTGAGGGAAGGAGAAACCTCAATATGTAATTTTAATACTGAATAAATTGTGAAGAATCACTACGGAGAGGGGAGACCAAAATAGGGTGTGGTATGTGATCGAGGGTCCTGTCTAGGGGATGTGATGAAAGATGGAGTGGGAGAGTATGGGTAAAAGGGTTTAAAATAATGAAGAATCATAATTTCCAAAAAAAATATATTTTTAGTTGATTTTCATGGTTTAGTAAACCATTCATCAACCATATGGGGATATTGGAAATACCCAATATGCATCGCATGGTTACTCTTAAGTCCTTCCATGATTTAACAAACTATGTACTGACTCAGAAAAATGACACTATACCATTATAGACCTGACATAGGACTCCCCAATATTTTATAAATATTTTAAAATGGAAAAAATCAACCAAGGCACAAAACTCAAGATAAAATTCCACTAATAGCCTTGAATCCACCACAATCCCAATAATTTTTAACCCTTCACAAAACTCAATGTTTTCTAAGGTATCAAAATAGGGATCTGAAATATAAACTAAACCCACGATCAATTCTCATAAAAAAATGACATGGGTTCTAAACATGGGTTACCATGCTCCCCTTGTTTAGACTAGTACCTCAACTACACGAGAATCATCTCATAGATACAAACAAAATATCTTGAACTGTTAGGTGGTTTCCAAAATATATACTCAACCTAGCCATCCAAACATATCCTCATAGGTCTTCTCATGGTCAAGACACAAAGAAAACAACCTGTACAAAGCTATAACATAAGCATTCATGAAACCTGAGAACTCAAATCCACAAAGCACGTGAAAAAACATTATTCCATAAACACCCCTACAGAGTCACCCAAAGCACAAACCATATCAGGGATACCTCAAAATATCCCACATACTCCCAATATGCTAATTAAGCCCTTAAAAGTTAGTATAAGTAGCAGAGTAATTCTAATAGAAATCCAACACGACTTATCTATAAGTCAGACATCCCCGTAAAAAATAAATAAGAAGATATAAACAATTAAACAATTTAAACAAGTATCTAATATATTAGATGAAAAATAAATAAATCTGTCAACTCACATAACATAAATAAAGGGAATGAGAAGCAGGAACCGTGTCATTAAAGGAAACAAATACAAGAAGTAAAGGAAAACCAACCAAGGTGTTACACATATCAAGTAATTAGTATATATCAATAGAAGGAAAGGAAACACCCTAGGTCAAAGTAATGACCAAGAAATAGTTTTTTATGGGATTTTCCCTATAGTTACTAGGTCTAGGAAACATAGACTAATGTTATAAACTAGGGTTGTTCCCTTAGTAAAAAATATCTAGTAACATGTCACTGACCAGTGGAAATATAACACACTTCACTAGCTTAGTTACTCATAAGGGATATTGTCCCAACTAAGTTGAACTACCATGTAATTTGATTTCCCATGAACAAAATAAAACAATGGGGCACAAAAAAGAAATGAGCACAAAAAAATAAGCATAAGTAATAATCACACCCTTGATTCCATCTCCCTCTCAAGAAATAACCCTAATCACACAAGCATCATATCATAAAAAATGTAAAACATGCCTCATGGTCCACATTACATATCAATCAAAACCAATGGGGATCAAGAAGGTTTCATACACACACATCCATTTAAAAACCAATTTAAAGTTATAAACATGACTTAAGAAAACTACTCAGGATTCTGAGCTATTTTATAATAATGTAATCTATTTCAAGTATCTCTTTAAAATATTGAATTTAAAATCACCCACAAATATAATTTAAGAAATAAAATCCACTTTTCCTAAAACCCCTTTAAAATTATTAAACCTAATTCTTTTATTTAACATGTGAACCAAACAACATCAAAGTACTTTTATAATTCATGTTTTATTTGAAGCTAATATTCAAATATTTATCAATACTTGGAATTTAAAGCATTACATTAAATTCCAAGTTAAACCATGGAAACATTATTTGAAAGGATAATTTTTTCTAATAACTACAATATAAATTTTAATTACACATTCGGGTATCATATTAACAATTGGAATACATCTTTAAATGAAAAAAAATCAAACCATTATTTACAATAGGGAATCCCCCCACCTTCTATGGAAACTGGGATAATTTTTTTTTCTATTTTGAATTTCAGTAAATATAATTAATACTATCATTAAATAATTAAAAAATAAATTAAAAACTCAATAAATTTGTGTCTATAAAAATAAAAGGTTCAAACATGGGAAAACCTATATAGAATCAATGATAGATAGTTTAAAATGTGTCGCCTGTGATGGAGAATTCCCAAGAAATCAAGAAGGGACCCGTAAAATCCCTAAACACCAAATAAATCAAGAAAATAAGGTCAAAACCTTTCATTAAGGTTTGAAAAAATTGAAATTTTGAGAGGTAAAGAAGAAAATGGGAAGAAATTGAGAATAGATGGATAGAGATACCTTAACTTATAGTTTTGATCCTAGATCATGAAGAAATTGGGATGAATTTCTATATAGAGGAGATAATAGAAGATGGATATGTGTGTGATTTATGGGATCATTTATGGGGTGTGATTCAAGAGGGAGGGTTATAGAAGATAAAAAAGGGTTTGAAAAAAGGAAAAACTGTAATTTCCCTTAATAAATAATTCTGGGAGGTCTTCCTGGTTTCTTTATGATTTGGTAAATCATATAGAAATCACACGAGGTTACTAAAACCCCCTATACACATCACATGATTACTCCTAGGTTATAAAATAGTTTAAGTAACAATGTTATAATTATTTCAAATGAAATTTTCTCATTATAGACCTAAGACACACTATTGCTTCATAGTTTTTCCAATTATTCTTGATAAACATGCATCCCTTAAAACTTTTAAAAATTTAAAATTACAATTCAAAAAATGTATAAAATATAAAATAACTCAAAATATTATAAAATAAAATAAAATAAAATAAAATAAAATACTACAGTCTCACACGGGTGTGGCATAGAACAATAAGGAATTTCAGAATGGTTTTTTATAAAAATAGATTACTCATCATGGGGTATTTCATTGAATCTAGAATGTTAAGTTCATTGTTTGTTCCCAAAATTCCATTGAAAGTGTTCCTTTATTAACAATTATTATGTTATTAGTAGTCTTGAGAAATGTACTACCTAAGATAATGGAAGAATGAGCTTTACCTATTTCTTTTTCCTTGTTTAAGATGTAAAATAAGTAGGGAACAACAATCCTTTAACTCTTACCAAAACATCCTATAGTAATCCATCTAGATAATAAGTGGTTCAATTTTAAATTTATATAATTACCATAGTTATCTTGAGTTCTATTATCTATAGGGAAGAAAAAAAAGGTATTCAATTTATTTATACTCCCAAATCACATAATGAATTTGAAAAAGCATGTTATAAAATATTGAAAGAGATAGTTAAAGTAACTTGATATTGAAATTTTTTAGGTATTTGTGGTGTTACAAGGAAATATAAAATTCTATGAAAAATTACCTTTTTATATCCTTACAATTTTCTCTTATTTATTCACATATTCTTGAGAAATCTTGAATACCATGGGATTTATTGGATGACCTCCAAGAAAGGGATATTGATCTCCACTCTTTTGAATGTCTCTAAGGAATTTTATTTCAATTCTTCATCATTGGTTCTCTTGGGTAGTTTTATTATTATAGGGAAGGGAAGTTGGGGGTGATGTAGGTACTCTATTTTGGTATTTCCCTTGTCTTTATTTACTGATTTCATATCCATAGGAACTTCCTCTTCTAGTTCCTTTTAAAGGGTATATTCTTTATATTCCATGGTCTTTTCACTTCAAAATTCAATAACTAGGGGAAATTATTCATTTTTTCACCTCTTTTCCACTCATTATAGAAATATAATGAATATTTCAATTGGAATTATGAATTTATTGAGTAGAAAACTTACTTAAACCTTGGTTTTTCAAGTCATCAATGATAGATATGATTTGGAAGAACAATCCTTTCATCACCCTCAATTATGAACCATGAGTGTTGAGGGTAGTATATTGGTTGGTTTGAGACTCCAAAATTTGTTTCATAAGGTCCTCTATTGATGTTTTTATATTTAACTTATTGATATATTGTATATTTTTTTAGGAATCCATTTTAAATGGTAGGGGATATAACATCTATTAAAAATACTGCTGGAAAAGTGGCCTCTAAGCTTTGTGGTTTCTAGATCCAAATTCATTAGTAGGGAAATCCTTTAATCCTTTATTGTTGGTTGATTGTTACTAGTAACACATTTGGTACATAGATAAAAAAAATTATTTCATTGGAATTTAGGAAAATCATTTATGTAGTGCTCCATGGATTGGAAAATCCGACACACTCTCAGGGGCATAATAGGTGGTATTTCCTAGACTTTGTTCAATTCCAATTATATCATTAGAATGTTTATTTCTTTAATTTTATTTTCAAGAAAATGAGAGTTATAAATGTTTACCTCTTTTACTTCTCTAGTAGTATATCTTATAGAAAACTATTGAGAATTCTATGAAATACTCTTTATCAACTCTTGGACTTCCGATAGTGACTTCTAAATCAGTGAACCTGTAGAGGAAGCATCAAATATTCTCTATTCATTTCCCATAAATCCTTAGTAAGATAATACCATAAAATGATGGTCTGAAATGGACTAATTGGGTTGGATGATGTCACCTTCTTGAATTTCTCCCAAAAATTGTTGAGAGTTTCTGAACATTATTGTTTGATTTAATTAATCTCATTTCTCATCTAGGTGCTTCTTGATGCAGGGAAGAATTTTTAGAGGAAATCCTTCTAAATTTAATCCCATGTGGTAACTTCTATATGATATAGAATGTTCATACACCATTTTGGTTGATCCTTTAAGGGAGAAGGGAAAAAACTTACAGATAATATTTTCATTTGATACTCCTGTACATTTGAAGTTAATAAAAACATCCCTAAAATCTCTTAAGCTTTAGTTAGGATCATCTCTTACCAAGCCATGAAACTGAGGTAGTAATTATAGAATTTTAGTTCTAATCTCAAAATATTTTTAATTTTTTATTTGTAACATCTGATTATTATTATTAATGTTGGGTACATAACATTATCTTAAATTTATATTTAGTTGAGATAGATTATGATCCATGTTTTCACTTCTCATGGAGAATATAATAAAGGAAAAAGAAGAGGAATGAGATTCATTCAATGGAATCATAGAAAAACCTCTCTCTGATTGATGATTTTCTTATTCCTAATTATTTCAAGAATAGTTCTTTCAAACTTTAAATCAAAACAAATGAGATGATTTAAACTATACTAGATCATGTTTCCAAATCACTTTAAATTAACTCAAAAATACAAAAAATAAAAAACTAGCCTCCCTAAAAACATTTCCAAGTTGATGAAGTTCCTATCATGAGGCTCCTATCAAAATATATTTTGAACCTGAATTAATGTAGTAGTAGTAGTAGGGATTGGGATGTCTCTAGAGAGGGAAATGTTTTTTCTATTGAATTTCACGGGTTTAGTAGGATAAATATAAGACAATGATCCTTTATCTGAGTGGTATAAAATCCTTATTGGAATCCAAAAGTCCAATATTCAAATTTGGATGGTGGTTTATTTTCTATGTTATTGTAGATGTGCTATAGTATCAGAACTATTCACCCAAATTAGGCCTATGTTCCATAAACTTGGGCCTTCATACAACCAGATGCCTTTGGTCTATAGGTTATTTGGGGAACCACAAGCCATCAGGACAATATATTTTAGACTATTGATGGGTCTTTAGGACCTATGGACTCTATTACATGAAACAGTTAGGTCAGACCATATAGGAGAATGCTCCAAAGGAGGATTCAGAGCAAGTTGAAGCCACCATAGAATAAATAATTGGATTGATAATGAAGAGTGTGTTTTCCTAGAGTTAATATTAAAAAATATCCAAGTGGGAGGGGGATAATACTTTTTAAATGAATTTAAAGTTATATCAAAATTATAATATAAATGTAGTGGAAAATAAAAGGAAAATAGACACATGATATTTTTATAATAGTTCAGATCTAAATGATCCCAGTCCATTCTTGACTCATCTAATGAACTCATATAGATGGTACCCAATATAAAAAATATAATTGAATCTTATAATGACTTTTACCCATATATAATCACAACCAAATTACAAATCTTTTTCCAATGAAAGCTTAAACCCAAAATGTCCTACCTTTTCTACCTGGAGGCACAACACAAATAGTATACATTTTTTCCTTGAAGGTTCAACCCAAGTTTTGACTTTTTTATGGGATTCAAAACCCAAAATCCTACCTTTTAATATTTAATATAACCCATTATAATTACGCACATAGAATAAGAATAGGAATAAGTAAAACCAAAAAACCAAAATGAATGCTTCATAGTATCAGAGTTGAGGTAGCAAGCATTTATCAAGCAACAAAGGATCAAATGATTTCAATTTATCTTGGAGAAGTACTTGATCACCAGAAAAATACAACACTTATACAGTTCAAGAATATCCCCAACCTTGTGTTTATCTCTTTCATTGGTCATTTAAACTATATATATTGATTTTATTTATGTGTAACATCTTTCAAAATTTAGGACCATTGTATCTCACTTTTCCTAAAGTTGGAGTTGTGCAAGAAATTTGAATGAACTACCTCATATTTTTCTATTCTTATTTCTCATATAATAATCCACATGTAAATGATAAATAATATTCACATGAGTCTTTACTGATATCCTTTATAATTATTAAAAATTATACAGTAGAACTTATCAGAACATTAAAAAAAGTATTAAATAATAAAAATTAATATCCTTGAAATAATCCCTGATAATAATTAAGACTGACTCTTTATATTTCAACTGATTTGAATTTGGATATTTCAATTCCCAGAATTTTGTTGTGAATATCGATACATGCTAAATCCCATGTGAATATTATTTAATTCAATATAAAATAGTTTAAAACCTATTTTAATGGATTCTAAATAATTAATAATTAATTTTAGAATAAATAAAACACTAATTATATCCATTATAAACTAACATCAAATTGAAATGTCAAGTAATACATAAAATAGATCATATTTCCATGTTTTTGAATATCGTGTTGAAATTTACAGAACCACGTAGGAAAATCCATGTAGGTGAATAATGTAGGTAAAATAAATAAAAAATATTACATAGGGTATTTAGATAGGGGATTCATGTAAGGTATTCACTTAGGAAATTTACCACGTAATGAAACTCATCATGTACTCAAAATTCGACATAGCTGAATTTTGAAATCTATAAACAGATTGACTTATAAAATTTCAGACATAAAAAAAATTCTAAATCATAGGATTATATTTATTTCTAGATCAATTATAATTATATAATTTTATTATGCTTACAAATAATAATGAATAAACTGAATAATATTTCTATATATCAATTTATCATTAAAATACAGTAGCAAACCAGTTCTGGTAAACTATAAAATTCTAACAAAAACATGTAGTGATTTATAACCTAAGTTAGTACATGATAGAGGTCAATTAAGAAATTTATGTATTATAATGAAATGTATATAATTTTTTTATATTTCCAATGAATTAAGAATAACTTAATTTTGAGTTCTATATCCCAGGTTATTGCCAAAATACACAAGGGAACTGATTTTGGAAAATTAGCTACATAGTGAATAGTAAATTGACAATGTGGTAGATTTGGATGTGTGAATTGGCTAGGTTGGAGAAAGGAATACATGAATTGGTTATGTGGGAACAGTAAACAACCTATATAAATGGTATTTTATGGTCCCAAATGATGTATTTATCCTATAAACTCAATATAAGACCTGTAGAACATGAAACGAAAAATGAAAACATGAATTGAAAAGATATTTTATAAAAACAAACATTATGATCTAATCAAGATTAAGAAAACTTTAATCAATACCTAAGATAAAGTACTAATAATATTAAAGGAAATAAAACAATTATATATTTTTAATTATCAAAACATAAAGTGGTTCAAGCTTCCACTCAACATTCTCACCCTTTTTGATAATTAAAAAACCAAGTATAATTTCAAAAAATTCTCCCCATTTTTGAAATTATAAAAAAGATAAAATTTCAAAACATTCATAAATAGCGCATAAATAAAAATTACCTCTTTAAAATGTATTTAAATAGTGTATAAAATGTTCTCAAACATTTATAAAAACACATGAAAAGGAAACACTATAAATCCTTCCATTTTTCAAAACCTATGACAAGGAGCCACGATACACAGAGCATAATTATAAAAAGTTTTCTGTAAAAAATAATGAAAAATCCTTCATAAAAAATTATTTTTGGAAAAATTAAAGTTTAAATAGTAAGTTAATATCATATAGTACGTACGAATAAAAAAAAGTAATATAATACATAAATATTTAAAAAATAAAAAAAAATAATAATCTGAAAAAATCTATATTTTACATATTTCATGTAAATATAAAAAATATGGCATATAAACAAAACCAAACTCCCCCTAAATTCAATAAAGATAAATGTAAACTTAAATATCAATCATAAAATGTTCAAACTTTATTTTTTGAAACTTATTAACTTCTAGGGTCTTAGTAAAGATATCAGTTGGTTGATTTTCTATAGAAATAAATACCAGAATTATATTTACTTTTTGTATAAAATCTCTAAGAAAATGAAATTTAACATCGATTTTTTTAGTCCTAAAGTGTTTTAAGGTATTTTTTAAAATATAAATAGTAGAATTATTTTCATATAAAATATTAATCTTTTTAAAATAATATCTAAAATCAAAAAGAGGTTTCTTAATCTATAAATATTGAGAAAAACATGATGAAAAAAATACATATTCAAATTCAGTGGTTGAAAGAACAACAAAATTTTATTTATTTTAAGCCCAATAAACTAATGATTTACTAATTAACTAACACATACTTGAAATACCTTTCAATATATCTTTCACACTCCAAAATTATAATTATAATATATTATCAAATCAAAATTAGTTTTGTAGGGTACAATACACCAAGATTAAAAGATACATTAACATATATAATAATCCATTAAACATATTTAATATCAATTTACATAGGATAACTTTGATATTTAGCACACATAAAAAATGAATACATTAAATCAGGTCTATATGTAGTTAAATATAATAAACTCCCAATCATGCCTCTCTAAGATTTAACACCAATTGATTTTCCAAATTTATCTAAATCTAATTTGAAAGTAGTACTCAAGGTAGTGTTTTTACTTTTACAATAATCTAAACCAAATATCTTAATTATTTATTTAGAATACTTAGAATGATTAAAAAAATACTATCATTTCTTTGAAAAATTTGAAAACCAAGGAGGAATTTCAAATCTCCCATCATAGTCATATCAAATTTAGAATTCATGAAATATATAAATTTAGTTATAGATTTTCACATGAATATACAAAAATAATATCATAAATATAAAATTTTATAATCAAAATATCATTATAAATTTTATTAATTAAAAAAATAGGATCAAAATTTCTGATTTTTTTTTTCAAAATAATACTAGTTAATCTTTCATACCATGCCCAAGGAGCTTGTTTCAAACCATATAAATCCTTAAAAGTGTGATTAGGATGATTTTTATTTTCAAAACTATGGGGATGACTAAAATATAAGTCTTATGAAATATAACCATTTATAAAAGTGGTTTTGACATCAATTTGAAATAATTTGAATCCATAAAAATCTATATAAGATAATAATATTCTAATTTCTTATAATATAGAAACAAGTAAAAAATATTCTTTAATATCAAATCCTTATTCTTGAGAATATCTTTAAGAAACTAATATATCCTTATTTTTTACTATATTTTTATATTCATCATGTTTATTTTGAAAAATCCACACTGTCCCAATAATATGAAAACTATTTTTATAGAATAAATAAAGTTCACATATTATTTCTGTTAAACTGATTTAATTCATCTTGCATAGCCATTATCCAATTAACATCATCTAAAGCCTCATTAATACTCTTAAGTAAAAAATTAGAAATCAATGCATGATAACCATTAACATTCATAACAGATTATCTTGTTTGAACATGTGATTCAAAATATCTAATTACATTATCTATAGGATGATATATATGATTTTTAAAATATTATTCAGGAATAGGTTTAGATTGAGAAGAAATATTCTCACCATCAATATGTGAATCTTTATATTGCGGTTTGTTTCTTCAAAATTAAAGTCTCTAAATTCTTCCTCAAGTTGATCAATATCATCATATTTTTTATCCAAATATTATTCCTAAAAAATAACATGAATTGATTATTTAACAACCATGGTTATTTTATTGTACACTCTATATGAATTATTGTTATTTTAATATCATAAGAAAATACCTTCATCTGATTGTGCATCAAATTTATCCAAAACATCTTTAGTATTAAAAATACAAAATTCATACCCATACACTCTAAAATAGCCAATTTTATGATTTATTCACCTCAAAATATCATAAGGTTTCCTTTTCAAAAAAGGTTCTAAAAATAACTTTATTATAAACATAATAAGAATTATTCACAACTTATGCCTAGAAATATTTAGGCAAGTTAAAGTCATTTAATATGGTCCTAGTCATTCTTGAAGTATTCTATTTTTCCTTCACAATACACCATTTTTTTGTGGAGCCCTAGGGGATTAAAATTTATAAAAATTCCCATTTTATTCACAAAAATAGATAAATTCTATATTCTATAATTCAACATTGTATGTTTTTGGTTTGAATTCATCATTTTTCCATAGTTGGTTTTCTACTGTATTTTGATGATAACATGAGATATACAATTTTAATTAATTTGATTCTTTATTATTAGGAAATATAATGAAAATATCTAAATATAATTGAATTGGATATAAAGATAATTATACCATTTAGAAGGTTTGTATTAATTATAAAATTTTATAATTAAAGTTGTTTATAGATTTCAGAATTCAACTACATCGAATTTTGGATACGTGATGAATTTTCTTACATGGTGAATTGCCTATGAGATTCACCTATTTGATTCTCTTATTCAAATCGCCTACATAAATACCATATATAAGATTTCCTATTCAATTAAACTATGTGATTAACCTAAATTTATTTTCCTTTATGGTTCTCTAAATTTCTAAACGATATTCTAAAACCTAGAAATATTCTCTGTTTTACACATTACTTGCCATTTCAATTTTTATAAGTTTATTATGGATATAATTAGTGTATTGTTTGATCTAAAATTACTTATTAATTATTTAGAACCCATGAGAATAGTTTTTAAAATATTTTATGATTAATTAAATAAGATTCACATGATATGTTTCATGTGTTGATATTCACACTGAAATTTTTGGAATTGAAATATACAAATTAAATCAGCTGAAATATGAAGATTTAGAATTAATTATTATCAAGGAGTATTTCATGGACATTAGTGTTTTTTATTTATTGGTGTATTAAATGTTCTAATGAATTCCTATTAATAGTTTATATTAATTATATAGGATAACAATATAGGCTCATGATAATATTATTTATCATTTACACATGGATTATTATATGGTAAATAAGAATAGACAACTCTAAACTAGTTCATTGAAATTTTATATGCAACTATGTTTTGGGAAAATATTATGATGCAATGGTATTCAATTTTGAATTATGTCTTGTATAAAGAAAATCTATATATAGAGTTGATAAATCAAGTGTAAGAAAGAAACACGAGGTTGGGGATATTCTAGAACTGTACAAGTTATATATTTTTTTGGTAATAAACTACTTCTCCCAACCAAATTGAAATCATTTAATCCTTTTTTATTCAATAATTTCTTATTGCCTTGACTCTCATACTATTAAGAATTCTTTCTAGTTTTTTGATTTCACTTCTTATTATTCTTTTTCTATGTGTGTAATTTTAAAGGATTATACTGCCCATTAAAATGTAGGATTGTGGGTTGGGACTCCCATAAAAAATTCTTACATTTGGTTGTTACTCTAGGTAAAAAAGGCATAAAATTCAGGTTGTGCCTTTAGGTAGAAAAATGTGGGACTATTTGGGTTTAAGCCTCTTGAGGAAAAAGGAATTGTAATTGGGTTGTGACTCTAGGTTGGAAAATTTCATTATAATATTCCATTATATGGGTTGTTATGGGTGTCATTTCTCTCTGTCTGTGAGAGGGGTGAAGAGTATACTAGGATCACTTATATTAGAACCACTATAAAAATATATTATGTAAATTTTTCTTTTATTTTATATTTTACTTACATTAAAATTATCATATAACATTAAAATAATTTTAGATGCCCAATTCAACCCCCTCTTAGCTATTTTCCCATCTCAACTCTGGAACAATAATTGGTATTAGAGGTAGACCCGAAGATATATCTATATTATTTATTTGTGATAACCATTTCTTGAATTAATCATCAAGGGGACAATATCTTATTTAAAATGGCAGGAACTTTTCTAAATCATGGATAGATACCTCAAAAAACAATATCATTTTAATGGTATTGATTATGGATATTTTCAATCTCAAATGGAATATTTCTTGAAGAAACTTAGCATTGATTATTGGATAATTATGGAAAATCCATAAAAGTCACCCAAAGGTGAACCTTAACTATTATCTAGTAATAATTCTATAAAATATGTGTTAAATTATAAGGTGATAAATATATTATATTAAAAAATAAATAGAAATGTATATAGTCATGTATCTATTTGTAAGAATGTACATGAAATCTTTAAAATTATGAAGGTTACACATATTGGTTCAGATAAACATATTTGAACTATGTTGAGACTGTTAAGATATGAATATCAAGAATTTAATATGGTTGAAGAAGAAACTTTTAATCAAATGTTTCATATAATTACTAGACTATAAATGGTATGAGTTATTTGGGAGAGACTCTTGAAAATATTTTTCTTGTTGAAAGGGTTCTTATAACACTTACTAAAAATTTTTATGATAAGAAGGTAATTATATATGAAATTAAGAACTTTAATGAATACAATATTGATGATATTATTGGACCACTATTATAATATGAGTTTGAGCTTAAAAATATTACTGACGAAGATAATGAAAATAAGAAGAAGGGAATTTCATTTAAGCTAAATGTTTTTAATTACTCGTATGATTCTATGTTACAGAGTAGTGACATGAATTATATAACCTATGTTACAAAAGGTGGATATTAAAGGATTAAATTCTACTTAATGAGATCATGAAGAGACTATAAAAAATATGATCATAAGGAGAATAAGATAGGTAATTTTTCTAATGATGCTCAATATGTAATTTGTTATGAGTATAGGAAAAGGGGGAACATCAAACCTAATTTCCCATAATTAAATAATGATAATAATAAAAGAAATAAATACAAGAAATAAAATAAGGAAATGGTATCAAGATGGGTTTTTATTGGTGATTCAATTACTATCGAGGAATATTCTTCGAAAAAGGATGTTGTAAACTCATGATTAATGGATTCATAAAATCAAGTACGTGAATCTACTTATTATTCATATTTTTAATCTGAATATGAAAACCAAATTTTGAGTAATTTATTAAATAAGTCAATATACTTGAAATTAATTTTTAAAAAGGCACTAGTTTATATAAAGACCTTAAGAGAAAACATAAGGATGTTCTTAAAAAGAGTTAAAATATGAATAAATCTATCTAGAAAGAAAAAAAATCCATCTCATTAAGAAATGAAAATTAAAAAATAAAATCTAAAAATTTCTCTTATTGAAAATGATAAATTAAATAGAGTGGCTGATTTCATGTATAATTGTCATGACCCTTAATTAATTAATTTTGATAATATTTTTAAGGAAATTAAAAGGCTCAAAAATAAAGTTGAAAGTTTAAAGTCAAATGTATCCATTTTTTTCATGGTAGATAAATTTTATATAAAATGATGATTTTTAATAAAATTTTAAAAAAGAGAACTGATGTTGGTTATGAAAATAATTTGCCTAAAATTTAAAAGACTATTATATTAAAATCACTAATGAAAGTAAATATACTTCTATATGTTTTAGATTTCAAATGAAATATCATTATGAAAATGAGTGATCCTTTAGATATCCACAATCTCTTGTATATACTAAGTCTTTCATTTTTAAATAATTATCTTTTATATTTCAAATGAATAAATGTTTGAAATCAATTTGGTTTCATAATAATTCATTATGGTTATTTGGTTTTACTTATTCCTATTATTCTTTTATGCGTGTAATTGTAAAGATTTATATTACCCATTAAAAGGTAGGATTATGGGATGAGAATCTAATAAAAAACTTAGGCAATAGGTTATAACTCTAGGGGTAAAATAAATACTATTTGAGTTGTGCCTCCAATTAGAAAAAAGGTAGGTTTTCTTTGGGTTCAACCCTCCTGGGGGAAAAGGCCTTGTAATTGGGTTGTGAAACCAGGTACAAAAATTTATTGAAGTTTTTCATTATATTAGTTATAATGGGTACTATATCTCTCAGTTATTGATATGAGAGAAGAATATAATAATATTATTTAGATCCAAACCACTATAAAAATATCATTTGTTAATTTAACTTTTATTTTAAACTTCATTTACATTAAAAATATGATATAACGTTAAATTCACTTCAAAAGGCCAATTCACCCCATCTTGGATATTTTTCCATCTTAAATTTGAACCAATGGGGTGGGGAATCAACAACTACTCCACTGGAACTAGGAACCATGTAGCTCTTCATGGGGGAAATTCTGGGTGATCATACATGAGAGGTGGGGATCTAAGTGCTATTAATGAAGCAGATGTTGGGGAGGGATAGTTCCAGTGTAGTTGGGTATTTGGCCCTTATGTTCATGTACTAGGCCTTGTGCCTCTAGAACTCTATGAAATTTAATTATCTATACCTCTAGGTAATGTAAGGGTTCTATATTTATCTATGTTATAAAGAGCTATTATTAATGAATAAAAACATGAAATTTTCATTCAGTCATTATGTTAAAGACAACAATGTTTTTTTATGAAATAAGGAAAGCAACATGCAGTTTAAAATTTATTTAAATAGATAATGGAATAGCCTCAAATATCCCCTTTCTTACCTATTAAATCATTATTCTATTCTGACTCCCTAGTTCTTTCTTTGATTAGATGAGACCTCAATGGTCACCCTCACATAGTAATTTCATCTTAATAATATAAATTCAATAACCACTCTATTCTATAATCTCACCTAACCTAGTGATTGGATATCTCCAATAATCCATGAATCAACCCACTTCTAAATATCATTAATAGTGGTGAATCTCTAGGTGGATTTTATAAACTATAATGAAATAAGAAGAATTGGAAGTCATAGAAGAAAAGAAATATCATAATGTCTATAAAAACGAAACACTTCTAGAAAAGTGAATATAACTGAATTAAAAATTAAAGTATTAATTACTTAACTAGGGAATGATAGTCTACTTATCTTGGAAACTATGATACTAGTGTGCAATTATTAGTGAAATTATAGGAGAATAAAATAAAATAGAAACGACAACTCTCAATTTGATCATCTAGTAGCGGTAACAACACCGTTCTTAGTGAATAGTCATATTCTTATAGAAGTGGACTAGGGTTCCTCAATCAGTTCATTAACTTCATATATGATGTGATTATCACATTCCTATTATTCTCCCTTAGAATCTTCCTAGTTTTTAGTTCCTCAACTCTCACTTCATTGATAGCCACCATGTGTATAGGTTGAGGGTGTGATTTATTCAGGGGGAATAAATCTAAAATATTTTTTCTTATTCACATTATTTCCACGATCAACTTCTTCAACATTAGTTAGATGATCACCAAATGGGTAGTTTGTTATAGATTATTCTCAATTTGAGCTGATCAGAGGAATGAATATTGATTTTCAATCAATCCCTAAATCATTTGGAAATTTATGATATACCCTTACATAGTCAAGGGTACGTAAGAGCTACCCTAACGTATCATGTTATCATAAAACAATTTAGGTATGTGGTGGTACCTTTATGTGGATAGACTTATATATAATGTGGAGTGCACTATCCACATTTACATAACAACATTTTCATGAGGATGACCTTTATATAGGTCTTGGTGCAATGTATGCTACCCTTAAATAGCTCCCTTCACCTTAATGTGGCCCTTTTAAATATAGAGGTACCCTTTCACAACAGAATCCACCTTGATGTAGTACTAGGGAAATTACCTAAGGGATATATGACACATACATAGGCGCAATGACACCTACATAGAGCTTGATGACACTTACATAGGGCCTATACACATATACACTAGACTTAGATCACACCTATAATAGTTGGAATTTTCTAAATTTTAACCTCCATGACACAAAAACATAAGGAAATGAAAAAAAATTCAAGGGTTGAATGATGCATACGCTTCCCACTTCACATGTACATTAGTAAAAATCAAACCAATTTTGGGTATGGAATCACATATATATTGGCATTCCTTTTACTTTTTTCATCCTAGAAACTATACAAATGAAAACATAATTTAAAATTATTACTTTTCAATATTTAGATCAAAATAAATGAAAACAATAATATTCAAAATAAAGTTCCTTTAAACAATTAAATTACGAAATTCCTAATAAATTCTTGGATTCTCAATTAAATCCAAGAAATAAATAAAACTTTTAGAGCCCAATATTAAATCCATTTCAAAAATAAATTCAATATTTCACAAATGTAACAAATATGAAAAAATTAATCATATTATTTCTAAATTATGGGGTTAATTTTAATTAAATAATAGTTGGAATTTCTTTTAAAACATTGTCTCGTATCAATCAATTTTAAAGGAGATAATTTATTTTTATGAAGGAGAATTATAAATATTTTTTAGTGAGAAAGAATTTTTTAAGAATGTTTTTAAAGATATGATCTATGAATTTGAATTAGTTTACAAAGTTTCAATAGATTTCAAAGATGATCAAATGGAAATCAAGGTAAATAAGTTTAAAGATCTTGAAAACCAATTACAAGAAGCAATTAAAGAGAATTGGGATCAAATTCAAAATTCATAGAGGGATTGTAAAGATAACTTGAGACCAGTTTATAATGAAAAGAATTCCCTAAACATGATTTTTATTTAGTTTCAAGTAAAATCTAGAAATCAAGAAGAGTCTATGTTAGAAATATTGAAAATAGAAACACTATTAATTTTAGAGAATATTATTACCTCTATGAAGACTCCTAATTATGGAAATGATATCTAAGAATCATCTCATGATAAACCCTCAAACATATAATATAAAAAGGTATCCCATAACACAGTTAGATCTATTTTATTGTTCGGAGTAGATTACTCAAGAGGGGAGGGGTGAATTGAGTAACTATAAAAATTTCTGTAAAAATTATTTCTAAAAGGGTTTCCCCAAGGATTAAATACAGCCCAGTTAATCAATGTTATCCTATTATAAGAGTTTGAATATTTAATTAACTTCTTAGAAGATTGATTAATTCTCAGTAATATTAATTTGTGTTATTAATATTACTTTTGAAGTTACGCTACTAAGACAAGCCAATTATAACTTCTTTCCAAGACTAACTATCAAAGTGAAATTAGTGATTTCTGAATTATAAAATAAAGAAATAAAACAGAGAAAACTAAATTAATCAGTACAACGAATATGAAATAAGTGGTTCAGTATCAAGCCGAGACCTAATCCACTTCACTTGGTGATCACCTGCCACGAAGCAGTTTATATAAATAAACTTTCATCCACACCCTAGATCGGGGTTAACAATAGTACATAGACTATCTAGGTCACACATGGACCTCTTCCATAGTTTTCATGGCTAAAAAATTACCAGGCCACACAGGGACCTCTTCCACACTTATCTGTGGGTATACACAAGGGTAAATGAGTGTTTGAGTAAGGATATCTTTTATCCTTCAGTTTTATATGGGAGATAGAGTGTGTTGTTCTACAGGTACACACTCCACTCAAAAGGTAATAAACAGATACACAACAGAGAAAAAATATGGAGATGGGTTTAGAAGTACTCTGAGTGTTAGTCTTTGAAGCTTTGGACTTATGATATGAAGCATATGCAGAATTTGAGTCCTCATTTGTAAAACAGAGTGTTGCAATTCATCTTGGGTTTTTGGTGAGATTTAACAGTGCGGAAATGTTCTATAATCTTCAAATATGCTTCATGTGTTCTTCAGCAAAGTCGAGTTGCATGCATATGACAATCCTTCATTTTGAAAATCTCTCAGTTTTCTTTGTTATCGATCTCATAGACTTGTTTTTAGTTTTGTATCACACTCCTTGATTCTTGTCCACACTTCTCTTTTATCTTGGAATGCATGTGTTGGAACCAACGGGTTGCATGGATACTGCACCTCGTACCTCGTACTATCAAATAATATGTATACAAAGAAACATTAATTATGTTAGTGCATTTAAAATCTTAAAATATGACCATTTGAGATTAAATTGAAAGAAGACAAAATAGTTTAAGAAATAATGTCACAGTAAGTCATGGAAACAATTTCTCCTTCAGACGGTGTCTAGATTGGTCACGGTGTCCTGTGGTCATGGTGTCTCATGGTCATAGTGTCTCGCGATCACAGTGTCTTGTTCACGGTGTCTTCTTCAGGATGTCTACTTCACGGTGTCTTGTTCACGGTGTCTTGTTCATAGTGTCTTGTTCATGGTGTCTAGCTTCACGATGTCTGCTTTACGGTGTATGATTCTTCACGGTGTCTTGCTTCACGGTGTCTGCTTCATGGTGCTAGAAAGACATACCTAGTGGCAGACTCATGGTGTCTCAAACATTTCAAAGTAACTGTGTTCAGACTTAAACAATGATGATAATAGAATGGATTAGACTTAAGCATTTGTCAAAGAAGGTATTATGAGAGTAAATCAAAGATAGTGTAGAGAAATTAAAATCTTGAATGGATCTTCTTAAGGCATGATATTACTTAGATAATAATACACATGAATACACATGAATACACATTATTGTGATATAATTGATAGGAGTTAACTAGGTTTAATAAGATTTGTGATCATTAAAACATGATTAATATACGAGGAGTCCAACAATCTCCCCCTTTTTGATGATCACAAATCATGTAAAGTTAAAGTATATATTGGATTCAACTATAGAGATAAATGTCTAACATATAGAGTATATATTGGATTCAACTATAGAGATAAATGGATAACATATAGAAATTTATCCCCCTTTTGGGATTATCAAAAATATGGAATAACAGAATTCAAAAAGTGCACATTCCATTAATATAAAATATGTGATCATTACAAATGTAAAAGAGAAAAACAAAATCAATAGCATCCCTATCAAAAAGGAGTAATCACTATTCTTCTTCATGGGATGGCCTTCTCTTTGCCTTTAGTAGCAGCAGAAGAGGAAGCCATAGGAGCAGAGGTAAAGGTAGAAGAAGGGAGTGAGGTGGTTGATAAAGAGGGTAAATAAAGGTCTTCAAAGACTAATAGAGCCAAATTAGGAGCAGTAGAAGATATAGGTAGTTGTTGATCGAGAATCACAGGCCAGATCTAACTTAGTGCTTGGCTGATAGACATAGTGGTGGAGGCTAGGGAAGAGGTGAAGGTAGGCAGCCCAAGTCTTAGAGGTTCAACCATTGGAGGAACAATAGTTGTACTCCAGACATGAAGATAGGTCCTCAAGATTTTGATGAAATCTGTAATGATCTCTCCACCATATTGCATGGATTTCTCAAAATCATCCTTGTTTTCCATAAACTTGTCCAATAATCGAGTAAAATCTGTGAGATTTTGGACTTGGGTCTTCAAATCTTGAGTCACGGGAGGAATTCTCAGATTTTCTACAAGATACTTGAACTGATTTGTCATATCAGTCTTGGAGAAGATTATGTTGAATTAGAAATACACTTTCTTGGAAATCTCTTACTGAGCATCATTAGTAATTTTTGAGTGGATTTTTACTAGGTCAAGAACTCTATCACTGTTCTTGACAACTTCAGATAGAGAAGCCGTATTGAAACCACTGAGTACATTCTAAAGCTCTTCCTTGACTACAGTTCTAAGTAGATCACTATCTAAGGAGGGTTTTGAGGATTTAATAGATTCTTTAGAGGCATTGACAGCTGTGGTCAGAGATTTGAGTTGATTTAGTACTTTTTGAAGACACCCGGTATACTCATCAGTGAGTTTATTAAGATTGGAAAAAAACTCTCTCATTTCCTTAACAATATGTTTATTCCTTTCAGTTACCTTTTCATATAAGGAAGCTATATAATGTTGAATCTAAGACACAACAACATGTGGGATTTGATGAACAACAGGTTTTATAGGAGGAGCAACAAGATCTGATCTCGAATGCATCTCTCTCTGAATGTCTTCAACCATACTTCTTAGGGTATTCACTTCATTACTGAGCATCTTATTTTCAACTCTTAATTCTTGAATCTCATGAAGAATTTTAGGTTTTATTTTCCAAATTATCTTTTCCAACAATAGTGAGGCATTTCTCTCACTTAAATTGTTCATAGGAAGAGGTTGGGTATTCATGAGTTTCTCAACTCCAGAAAAGAGGGTAGCACCAAATTCCTTCAGATCATCCTTATTCCCAAAATATGGTTGTTTAGATAAAGGTTCAGGAATAGGGACTGTTACAGGATCAGGTTCCTTCTCATGTGTGATATTGGAGACTGATTTCAACTGGAATATAGAAGAAAGATCAAGTCTGGTTGTTGAAACCTACTGAGAGTCATCCACATCATAGAAACTGGGGAACTTATACTGAGTGTCTACAGGACTTGACTTAGTTAGATATGAAGATTCAATAGAATCAAGATTTGGGGTTTTCTCCCCCTCAACAGGTGCCTCCTTCTTAGGACTAAGATGCTTAGGATATCGGTCAAATTACACAGACTCAGCTCTAAGTTTCTTACTCATTTCCTATCTATCTAGTTGAAAAGATAGCTCCATCTGTTCTTCATCCGAAGGGATGATTTCAGGAACAGATTGTTCCATAGGTAGTTCCTCAAGGTTTTTTTCTTTCTTAACATGTATCTCTTCTACTATAGGCTCTTCCATGGCATGATTTTCAGATTCTCTGGCAACTGATTCTGTTTCAGCCTCGGGTTGAGTTTCCAGATTAATGGCTTCTTTAGGAGAAAATACTTCTTCTTCAATAACTTCATGAGGAACATTAGTCCTGCCTTCCCCAACAATAATAGCTTCCCTAGGTGTCACTTCAGCCTCTTCTTCCTCTTCTTCAGGATACTCAACAATCTCATCTGGTTCCAAACCAGGATCAGAAATATTTCTTGGTATTAAGGGATGTTTCACTGGATTGAAATTTTCATAAACTCTATAATTGTATTCCACCCATTCCTTTTTCCAAGGATTCCAATTTATCTCCATTCTTTTGATAGTGGATTTTGAGAGGCAGAATTCAAAATCCTTAATCACTTCCTCATTAGGTCCAACCATACCTTTGGAAAGAAGCATGGATGAGATTAGCCGAGAGTAAAACATGGAAGTTGATTTGGATGTGACTTTGATCATCTCACACATATGGTATATGATATACTTGCACAAGTTGATCTTATGCCCATTTTTCATAAGGTAGATCAGAAACACATCCTGATATTTCAAAACAGAAAAATCAACTTTTCTAGGACTAACTAAGTTCTATATAAACTTGAACAGAAGCCTTGATTCTCCATCTATTTCGGCAACAATGGCTCTCCTATGGGTTACATTTACAGTTAAGTCTTTCAGAGCATCTTCCAAATCAAAGAATTCGGTTGAAGGTGGAGGTCCTCTCTGATAATCCTCACAGATTCCTTCATGAGGTATCCTAAGGCATGCAGCCCATAACATCGAAGAAAAAGAGTATCTCTGGCCATTGACCTAGATTCTTAAAACAAAACTATGAACAGGATCAAAAGAGAACTGTACGTACTGGTAAAACTGAGCCACTAACTTAGGGTAGATGGGTCTATCTTCCTTCAAGAACCACCCTAACTAGACTTGCTGTTATAACACTTTCAAAACCAAGGACTTACTATATAGAAGACATTTGGGACAAATCTATTTCTTAGGTACAACAACTTGGTTTACCAGATTGAGATTTAAAGGTCCTTCGGGTGCTAGCTTAGATGCAATCTTCTTCTTCTTTGAGATGTGCTTCTCAGGTGTTGATGATGAAGGATATTTCATTCTTGGCATTCACTAAAGGTTCGAGAGAGAGAAGGGTTTTAGGGATGACGAAGGGTTTGATAAGAGTAAGTAGAAGAAACCCCGAGTGATGAATCGAGTGATACTTTATTTATTTTATCATTTATAAATACCAAACATCACAATAATAAAAATGCAGGAAAATAAAAAGGTGAAAAGGATAATTACCGCGATACAGGTTTTTACAAAAAAATCATAAAGAATTTTTACGGTGAGACCGTGTATGGTCATTACGGTGAGACAATAAACGCACGTTACGGTGATACAGTGAACGAACTTCATGGCGAGACAGTAAACTGTGAGACAGTAATTGATCATTACGGTGAGACAATGAATGAAACACTAGCTAAGAAACTGTAATCACGAAATAGTAAAGTATAAAATAGTAAGATATTGAATAGTAAGACCTAAAACATTAAGATATCTATTTGAGGTTTATCATGCCTAGTCCATGTATGATGTAGTTTATTCTTTCATAATTTAATGGTTTGGTGAATATATCCGCAAGCTGATATTCAGTACTAATGAATTCCAAAGTGATATCACCATTTTGATAATGATCTCTCAAAAAGTGACGTCTTACATCAATGTGCTTTATCCTAGAATGCGAAACAGGATTTTTTGAGATGTTAATATCACTTGTGTTGTCACAATTTATAGGTACATGTCTGAATTGATATCCATAATCTAGTAATGTGTGTTTCATCTACAAAATTTGTGCACAAAAACTGCCAGCAGCTATATATTCAGCTTCTGTAGTAGATAATGCAACATATATTTGTTTCTTACTACACAATGATACTAGGTACTTCCCTAAAAGTTTAATGTTCTAGAGGTACTTTTTCTATCTAACTTATAGCCACCGAAGTCAGCATTGGAATAACTAACTAATTCAAATAATTCCTTTAGGTTAAAATAGTCCTAGATTTGGTGTATGCTTGAGGTATTTGAAAATTATCTTTACAACATTTAAATGATATTCCTTAGGATTTTCTTGAAAATGATCACACATACACACACTAAACATAATGTCTGGATGACTAGCAGTTAAGTAGATTAAACCTCTAATCATTCCTCTATAAGTGGTTTGATCAACAGATTTTCCATCTTCATCAAGATCCAACTTACAAGTGGTACTCATGGGAGTGTCACTAATTTTAGTGTTATCCAATCCAAAACGTTTTAGAAGATCTCTAGTATATTTAATTTGAGTTAAAATAATTCCATCATTATTTTGAAAGATTTGAAATCCATGAAAGAACTTTAGATCACCCATTAAACTCATTTCAAATTCGTTTTGCTTCATTTTAGAAAAATCAACACATAAAGAATTATTTGAAGATCCAAAAATAATGTCATCTAAATAGATTTTAACAACTAAAACATCATTAGAAATTTTTTTATAAAAAGGATAGGATTAGCTATTCCTTTTGTAAAACCTTTGGAAATAAGAAAAGTACTCATCCTATCATACCAAGCTCTTGGAGCTTGCTTTAAACCATATAAAGCTTTTGATAGTTTAAAAATATGATTCGGAAAATGGGGTTTTGTAAATCCAGGGGTTTGTTCAACAAAAACATCCTCATCTATATACCCATTTAAGAATTCACTCTTAATATCCATTTGATATAGTTTGAAATTTAGAAGTGCAACATAGGCAAGAAGGATTCTGATGTCTTCAAGTCTGGATACCGGTGAAAAGGTCTCCTCATAGTCAATTCCTTCTTCTTGACTATAGCCTTGTGAAACTGATCCATCCTTGTTTCTAACTATATTACCAGATTCATATACCTTATTTCTAAACACCCATTTAGTAACTATGGTGAATGTTTCCTTGGGTCTTTCAACAAGTTTCCAAACTTTGTTCCTTTCAAACTGATTAAGTTCTTCTTGCATAGACATCAACCAAAATTCATTATTGATATCATCATTAATTTTTTTAGGTTCAAGTTGTGAAAAGAAGACTTGATGTTCAACCTGATTCCTAAGAGAAACTCTAGTTTGAGTTCCTTTGTCTAAGTCTCCTACAACAACATCTAAAGGATGGTTCTTAAGGGTTGTAACGGTTCTAGAAAAAGAGAGACTAGTGATTTTAGGTTCATCAATAGATTCAGGTTCATTGTGACTTGATTCTAAGTAATTTCCAGAGTTAGAAGTTTTCACAGATTCTTTCACAGAAGAGTTTGTGGATTTTGAATTGATTTTCAGATTTGATACATCATCCTCCAGATTCTCTAGGATGGTTTTAGGCTCATGTTGATCTGTTTCATCAAATTTTACATGAACAAATTCTTCCACACATTTAGTTATTTTATTTAACACTCTATAGGCTTTAATAGACATGGAATATCCTAAAAATATACCTTCATCACTTTTGGATTCAAAATTTTCAATATTATCATTGGTATTAAGAATATAGACTTTGCAACCAAATTTTTTGAAGTATCTAACCTTGGGCTTTCTATTGTTCCATAATTCATAAGGATTCCTCTTAAGAATAGGTATAATCACCACTCTATTGATTATGTAGCACACTGTATTGACAAATTCAGTCCAAAAATAAATAGGTAGGTCATATTCACTAAGCATTGTTCTAGAAATATCTTGCAGGGTTCTATTTCTTCTCTCTACAACTCCATTCTGTTGAGGTGTTCTAGGGGCAGAGAAATTGTGACTATAACCATTTTGTTAGAAAAAGGATTCAAACTATTGATTTTCAAACTCATATCCATGATCACTTCTTAATGATTTAATTCTATGTCCACTATGTTTTTCTACAAACTTGGCATATTTGGTAAAATAAGAGCAGACTTCACTTTTTTGAACTATAAAGAAGGTCCAAGTATATCTAGAAAAGTCATGTACAAGAACATAAACATAGTGCTTCCCATTTAAACTAGAAACTCTAGATGGTCCAAAAAAATCCATGTGAACCAGTTTGAGAGGTTGAGAAGTTGACACTTATTTCTTTGGTTTGAAGGAGACTTTGTGTTGTTTTCCCTTTTGATAGGGATTACACACTTTGTCATTTGGAAACTCAAGTTTGGGTAAGTCTTTAACTAGGTTTTTTCTAGTTAGTTTTCTAAGGGAGTGAACATTAAAATTTCCTAGTATCCTATTACAGAGCCAAGATTCTTTATGAAATACACTTAAGCATGAAGTATTTTGAGAAGATAAAGAATTTAAATTAATAGAATAAACATTTTCATTTATTAATGAAAAAAATACTAATTCATCTTTATAATTAAAGACATTACAAGCATCATTTTCAAATCTAAAATGAAATCCATCATCACATAATTGTGAGATAATAAGAAGATTATATTTTAAACCATCAACAAAAAGTACTTTAGAAATTAAAGCTGAATTAGAGTTATGGATTTGGACGAGGCCAATAATATTTCCCTTGACATTGTCACCAAATGTGACATGTCTTCCATATACTTTTATCAGGTTCTTGAAGCACGAGTATTCTCCTATCATGTGCCTTGAACATCCACTATCCAAGTACCATAGACCTTTTCAGGATCTCTTTAATTAGTTTTCCTTCAAAAAGATTAAGCAAAAACATATTTTTATACCCATACTTGTTTGGGTCTAGTAATATTAGTAATAAGTGCTTTAGGAACCCATATTTTCCTCATAGGTTTCCTATAAGAATTGTGTAAGGTATTTGAAAAATAAACTATATTTGGTCTACAAAAACTTGAAACAGTAGAATATGTATCATGGATTGAATTAATTGATTTGAGTCCAGAACTAGGAGTAAAACTGTATGTCCTAGATTTTGAAATAAAATTTGTTCTACGAAGGTTTCTTTTACCAAGTTGATAACCAAGGCCAGTGTTTTATTTAGGGAAAATTTTTTTCCCTAGAATTTGGGTTATGATATTTTTCCCATTAGTAAACTTTTATAAGTCACTCTTTAATTTCTCATTAGAAATTTTTAATTCATTGTTTTCTTTGAGCAGTTGATAATTTTTCTCCTTATCAGTTGTGAGTTCAGATTTAACAGTTACGGTAAGAGAATGATATTTCTTTAATGATTTATATTTGTCTTTTAGTTCATTGCATGTTTCCTCAATCATATTATAGTATTCAAAAATTTCTTCATTAGTCATATTTTTAGAGTCACTCTCATTTTCATAATAATATTAATTATGTACATAAGAGTCTAGTGTTACCTCAGATGTGTTTTTCATAAAACACATATTGTATTTTTTATCCTGTTCATCATGTGATGTCTCTGAGTCACTTGAACTATCCTCAGAAGCACTTCAGGTTACTTTATTTCATTTTTGTACTTCTTATCCTTGTCCTCAAATTTCTTTTTGTACTTGATCTTTGGATAATCAGCATTTATATGTCCTTTGAACTTATATTCATAGCAAACAATTTCATCAGTCTTTTCACTTATTTTCCAATCCTTCTTCCAGTTTCCTTTTTGGTCATATTTTCCCTTGAAGTTAGGATTTATGAAAAATTTCTCATTTTTGTAAAATCGTTTGAATCTTCTAGCTAGTTGATCTATCTCCTCATCACTGTCAGGTGATGATTGTTCACTGGTGGAGATTTCTACAGAACCTTCCAGTTTCCCTTTGTCTTTGTGCTTATAGGTGGTGGTCTTGAATGCAATAGATTTCCTCTTTGGTTCATCCTCCTCTTGTTGAATTTCATCTCTTCTTCATACATCATCGGTTTCCTAATGAGTTCTTTTACAGGTAGTTTGCTGATGTCACATGATTCTCTAATATAGATAGAGGTTCGCCTTCATCTGTCAGGTAGACATCTAAGGATTCTCATGATTTATTCCTTTGTAGTGACTTCTCTTAAAAGAGAAATCATCGTGTTGACAATCTCATTGAACCTAAGATACTTGTCAGAAATAGGCTCATCAGGTTTCATTTTAATATTATCAAATTTAATAGTATAAGTATTAAGTCTCATTTCTTTCACACTAGATGTTCCTTCATGTGAGACAGATAGGGTATCCCAAATTTCATGGGAAGTTTTACAAGAAGAAATTTTGTTGAATTACTCATCTCCTAAGGAGAAGTATAAATCATTCATATCTTTGTAGTTGTTATTATAGGCAGTTTTGGTAGGTTCATCCCATGTGATTCTATCAGTAGCAGGAATTTTGTATTCATCTATAATGGATGACCAAATTTCAAAATTCATACTCTCTAAATTCATTTTCATTTTAATTTTCCATTGAGCATAATTGGTTCCATTAAAGAATGGTAGTCTGTTGGTTGCAACACATTCCAATCTATTATCCATAATAAAGTATTACTTTAAAAGAGCTAGAAATTCATAATTAACATAAATTTACAGATCTTTAAAGTACAACTACAATCACATTTGAATAAGATTACAAAGAGTCCTAATAAAAAACCTTTGATACCAAATGTTGATCGGAGTAGATTACTCAATAGGGGAGGGGTGAATTGAGTAACTATAAAAATTAATGTAAAAATTATTTCTAAAAGGGTTTCCCTAAGGATTAAATGAAGCCTAGTTAATCAAGGTTATACTATTATAATAGTTTGACTGTTTAAGTAACTTCTTAGAAGATTGATTAATTATCAGTAATCTTAATTTGAGTTATTAATATTACTTTTGAAGTTACTCTACTAAGACAAGATGATTATAAATTCTTTCCAAGACTAAATATCAAAGTGAAATTAGTGATTTCTGAATTATAAAGTAAAGTAATAAAATATAGAAAACTAAATTAAGAAGTACAACGGATATGTAACAAGTGGTTCAGTCTCAAGACAAGACCTAATCCACTCCACTTGGTGATCACCTACCACCAAGTAGTTTATATAAATAAACTTTGATCCACACCTTGTACCGGGGTTAACAACAGTACATAGACTGTCCAGGTCACACAGGGAACTCTTCCATAGTTTTTTTGGGTACAAAATTACCAGGCCACACATAGATCTCTTCTACATTTATCTGTGGGTATACACAAGGGTAAATTAGTGTTTGAATAAGGATATCTTGTATCCTTCAGTTTGATGTGGGAGAGAAAGTGTGTTATTCTATAGGTACACACCATACTCGAAAGGTAATAAACAGATGCACAACAAAGCAGAAATATAGAGATGGGTTAAGAAGTGCTCTGAGTGTTAGTCATTGCAGCTTTGGACTTCTGAGATGAATCAGATACAGAATTCGAGTCATAATATGTAAAACAGAGTGTCACAATTTAGATTCTGTTCTTGGTGAGGTTTAACAGTGCGATGATGTTCTATAAGCTTCAAATATTCTTCGTGTGTTCTTCAACAGTGTCGATTTGCATGAATGTGACAATACTTCCTTGTGAAAATCTCTCAATGTTCTTCATTATTGAACTCACAACCTTGTTTTTAGTTTTCTATCATGCTCCTTGATTCTTGGACACACCTCTCTTTTATCTTGGAATGCATGTGTTGGAGCCAACAGGTTGCATGGATATCGCACCTCGTACCTCATACTGTCAGATGATATGTATACAAAGAAACATTAATTCTATTAGTGCATTTAAAATCTTCAAATATGACCATTATATATTAAATTGAAAGATGAAAAAATAGTATAATAAACGGTGTCACAGTAAGTCATGGAAATTTTGTCTCCTTCACACGATGTCTAGATTGATTATAGTGTCTCATGGTCACGGTGTCTCACGGTCATAGTGTCTCGTGGTCATGGTGTCTTTTTCACGGTGTCTGCTTCACGATGTCTACTTCACGGTGTCTTTTTCACGGTGTCTTGTTCATGGTGTCTTGTTCATGGTGTCTTGTTCACGGTGTCTTACTTCATGATGTCTGCTTTACGGTGTCTGATTCTTCATGGTGTCTTGCTTAACAGTGTCTACTTCATGGTTTCAGAAAGACATACCCAGTGGAAGACTCGCGGTGTCTCAGACTTTTCAATGTAACTGTGTTCAGAAATGATGATAATAGAATGGATTAGACTTAAGTATTTTTCAAAGAAGGTATTATGAGAGTAAATCAAAGATAGTGTAGAGAAATTAAAATATTGAATGGATCTTCTTAAGGAATGAGATTACTTAGACAATAATACACATGAATACACATGAATACACATGATTGTGATATAATTGATAGGAGTTAACTCAGTTTAATAAGATTTTTTATCATTAAAAATTGATTAATATATGAGGAGTCCAACATGTTTGTATTAATATTCGTTAAATTTTTTGTATAGATTTAAAATAAAAAATTGTGCAAATATATATGGATAAAAATTAAAATAAATTATCTAAATCATCAAGGGTGAATATAGGAATTTCTAAGAAAATAATATCCCTAAACCAAGCCCCAAAAGGTGATTAAATATTCCAAATAAAAAATACTTGTAAATTTGTCCAGACTGCTCCTAAAGTGAAAAGAATAATATTTATGGATCATTTTTGGTGTTTTATTAGGTTTTTAGATATAATTTTTTTTCTATAATAAAATTTCTGTATATGGAATTTTTATAAATCCTAAAAAATAGGAATTATAGTTGGAAGTCAAAGGAAAATTTCTATATAAAAGAAAGTTTCTTATAAGAAGAATAATCTCTCTATAAAAAATAGATTTAAAAGCTTGGAAAGATTCTTTGTTTTTTGAAACATATATAGACACCACTCTGAAGAGTGTTGGTATGTACCAAATCAACATAACCTATCTCATAATGTAAAGATAAGTTTATATAATCAATGAAGAAAACAATAAAGAACCGACAGGTCTTCCTTGGAAAACAATCATAAGATATGTTCTGAAACAAGTACACCCAAGAATTTAGTGATGAAGGAAGAGATGCATGTAATAATAAAGGAGATAATATTCTTATATTATGGTAAGATAAGTCATTTCATGAACCATTGAATGATTTCTATGAATATCAATAAATAAGGGATAAATATATAATTTAAAATGTTATTAATCCAAGAGAGAGATAACCGGATTGGTTTGGTGGTTGATGACATAAAAAATGAATAATAAAAATTTCATGAGAGGTTTTCAAAGAATAAAAATCGAAAAGATGCTAAAGTTATGTGTGAAAGGTGAAATAAGAAAAGACACATAGACACTAAATGCATGATATGGTTTCCAAAACAAGATAAGTTGTTTAAAGCTAAAGGAAAATCACCAATTAATCCAAGTATAAAGAATGTTTTTGTGAAGATGGAGTCTATATGAAGAAATAATAATGATCGTGTTCCAAAAGATTTCCAAATCATATGGCTAGATCAGTTGGAAGAGACCAAGAGGATAGATCACAATAAAAGTAATCAGACTTATCATGTTTTTAAAGATAGAAGGGGAATTCTAGAAAATAATATAGTCACAAAAGAAAGATAATTACATGTTTTCTGAGTAAAAAATTATTTAGAAATTCAATACTGATGAAAGAATGAAACTCACCAGACATTTCAGTGCATTAAATAAAAGAGTTTCTTGGTTGGGAGATAAGTATCATCTATGTTTTTCACATTAATGTTTTTATAGAAGTTTACTTTTTTCCCATATTATGTTGTATTATGCATCGGGGAAAAGGGAATTGAAGGTAGGCTTGAAAAATAAATAAATTATGAATGATATATTTTTAAGATATCTTGATGGAAATCCATCATTGTGAATCAAAAGAGGCATTCATTTCATAATTAGTATCAGGCATCAACTAATATCATAAATAATTGAAAATAAGAATAACCGACCATGGTTAAGAGTGGATATCATCCGTTTATGGGGTGTTATCAAAGGATTCCAAGATTTTGGAGATTCATCATTTCTTTAATATGTAATTCTGAATAGTATTAAAGAAACCTGAAATTTAAGGTGTGGGTTACATTATCCCAACACTATTTGGACTCATATTCATCATGATTATATAAGGGAGTTGTTATGTATCAAAATGTTAGAAGAAACCTACTATCACTTGAAATTATTTGATATGTTTTGATAAGTTGAGTGTATGATTGTAAAATACATTTAATATATGTGTGATCATCCCCTAAGAATATAATTTTATATTTGGCATCAAATAGTGGTTATTTTATTGGGAACCTTTTTTTCTAAAATAACCTTATTTATTTCTACATTGAGTTATCCCAAGTAGTCTTAAAGATGGTTGGCTAATGGCATATTTATAAGAGAAAATATGGTTCCACCGTTCTCTAAGATAAAATTGTAGTGAATCTTTTATGAAATGGTAGAACATGTAAAAGAGATTAACAAAGAATAGAATATGTAGTCTTAAAATAAGAAGAGTTAGAAGGAGATGAGAAATACCCCCCTTGTACCCAAGGTATAAATAAGGGGAATAAAAAATTTCCCATTTCATTTGTAATCAACAAGGGAAAGAAAAACATTCCCTATAAATTTATCTTCAATTAGAGGGAAAATGATTACATTGAATTTTAGAGTAAATTTGGAATTGATAAAAAAGCTATGGGGGGATTGGAGTGACCTATGGGTTAACTTGTATTTGTTTTCAATTAACTTTATTCTAAAGAATATTTTCAATGTCATTATAAAAAGGTCAAGTGTTGGGTGATGTAGAGAGTCTCCACCCAATAAAGAATATAATAGATGGAGAAGCTACCATTTAACATGAAAAGGAAGAAAGTGTTTTATAATGGAAAATTAACATATAAGAGATGGATTCTATATGAGTAGCCCTTACATAAAATGACTCGAGAGTTATTTCTAATGTAAAATTCAAATACTAAAGGTTTAATAATTTTATACAATTATTACAAGGAATAGAGAAACTGAGTAAGGATCTAGCTATTGGATTGTGTGAGTTTTATTACCTGTATAAGTTTAATTTAAAAAGCTTTAAATAGGTTCAATGGTTACAGGAAGCTATCTAGATGTTAAATAAACCATCATATGATGATCTAGAAATAAGAATACTATTTATAGTGATAAACATCATCAAGATATTGACTGAAAGTGAATGATTTTGAAGCTAATGTTATAATTGTGCTGAGTTATATTGATAGACTCAAAGAGGATTAAATATGTTATAAGAGAACTTGGGAATGGTGATAAAGATTCTAAATATAATTTGATAAATTCCAATAAGTTTCTAAGGTGTTTTGAAGAGGGGTAAAAGGGATATATTTTCATTGAATAATCCTTGAATTAATTGAAAGGAATTCTAAAAAAATGGCTAAGTACTAGAATTCTCATAAGGTTGTGTCTGTCAAGTGTAAGTTAGGGATAAGTTGTTCATAATGTTCAGATAAGATAGCCGTAAGGTTTAGAGAGATACCTCACGAGGTTGGGATAACTAAAGGCCATAAAGTCTAGGAATTTCCTCATAAAGTTCATATATGTCTGTGTGGTTGAGTTTGTCTTCATAAGGCTGGGACAACTAGAGTGTAAGGTTGAGACTTAACTTCTTAAGGTTCAGAAATGTCACCATAAGTTTTTTTTGGTACCTCATAAGGTTTAGATCCCTCATAAGGTTCCACCATTATAACAAATGATAAATTATATAATTATGTTTCTGATGAAGAAAAGACTTTTTATAATACCCAATATATTCAATCATTTTATTAAAATTTTGTGGCTTTGATTAACCATGATTCAAGAATGAGTTTGAAGAAGATAAAAAATATGATCTTCTTGAAAAAAAATAATTTTTATGATTTTTCAATAAAAATGAAGATATTGTTGAGTTGATGCTTAGGATGTTTAGATAATAAATTTCACAAATAAAGTTGTGACTCTTATTGAATGAGGAAAAGATAACGTTTGGTGAACTTTTAGTTTTTGTTTATATATATAAGAGGAATATGTATAGGTTTCCTAATAATCTCTCATTATATAAGATTTTTCCACACTACAAGTTGAGATGGTGTTGTATGTTTTTATATATCCATGGGGAAATTATTGAAGTATATATTTTCTTTATTATATTTTGATAAGGAGAAACTTAAGAATATTGTATATAAGAGGAGACTTATATGACTGAGAAAAATAGATTGAAAATATGAAAAATAAAGAAAGGGTATTTTTGTAATAATACTTGAAACAATGAAATGGGACCACTCCCATGTAAAACTATTTGATATGATTTGGAGATTATGGGGTGCGAGCTATGAATGTAGTTCATTAGTTTTCTGGAAATAATTCCCTAAAATATTTATATTTATGGGAGTTTGATAATGACTCCAAGAAAATGTGTGATCCATCTGTAAAGTGCATTGAGAAGATAAAAATAAAATATAAATTATGTGTAGATACATTCACAGTGCATTGAAATATAGATAAATAAGAGAACTAGTGATATTGAGGAAGTGGAAGAGAAGAGATGATACTGCACTATGAAGTAAAATATATAGTGTATTGAAGCTGAAGGTGTCAATCTATTCTTCTAGATAGATATAGCCAGGGAGGTATAAAAAGTGATAATTAATAGATCTATGAGTGTTAGCTAGTAGTGAGAAAGAATATACCTAGGAATTTCAGTGTTACATCAGTTATAAATATTCCGAGATTTTGTGTCATTCATTATTACTCACCATGTAAAATTTTATGGGGTTGAGTTCATGAAGAGTTTGAGTTAAGGATCAAAAAAGTATATTTAAAGAAGATATGAGAAGATGTGTAGTTTTCAAAGGCCATATTGAAAGCTTTATTCTTGAAGGTAAAAAATAATTTGAGCATACTCTATGTTTTTTGAAGCAGATTATTGTTTGGATGTAGTGATATCCCAAAATATATTGTGGTCCACCACAAAATAGGAAGTAAAAAACTGAAAACTGGAGTGATTCCAGTGTAATTTACATGTGGGAGTAATTGATCACTTGTGTAATATAGTGACCCCTCATCTATGTGATATAGTGAGAGTGGGTTAGGATAAAAACATCCCACACTCATTGTAAATTTATAACAAGATTTATAGTAGATAATATATGACTTGGAAATCACAAGCATAACAAGGAGTATGATTCTTTAGAGGGTATGAACCTTATAAAAACACATATTCCAACTTTACTACTTTACATTCATTATATATAAGTGTATTATAGGTTTAATAAGAACATACCAATTTATCTTAATTAGAAATATTGTTTCAAAGAATATAGGGGTAAAATGTTAAAATAATAGTTGGAATTAAATAAAATTTGAAAACAATTTATTCACCCAACCTATTAGGTGTGTCTACTCTAGTATACTAGAACCAATTTAGTGTAAAAAAATTGATGTGTTGGTGTTCATAGATTTCCATTTCGGGCACACTATTATCATTAGATATCTTATACCTATTTTATTTATTTTTTCCCTAAGTATATCATTTCTCTAATGGGTATTTTATCTTTTTTTTCCTTTTCTATTTATTTTTATATTTTTTATATTTTAATTATTTTTCATTAATAAATTTCAAGGTATTTGATACTTAGTTCATTATTCTATAAATTATTATAGTACCAGTGCTATAGAAAATACTATAACAATATTATAGTGGGCACTATAGTGAAGTGTTATGGTAAAAACTAAAGTAGGAACTTTGGGAATTTTTTGAAAATAAAAATAAAAAATCACATGATAGTAGCTCTTTGGGAATTATAATGGGGTATATTTCTAATCCCAGCATTCTTTCAGACTTTAAGTCTCACATTTCGGTTCAAATATAGGTGCTTTACCCATTGGATTTGTGGTTTAGCCTAATTGTTCCCAATGAGTGTGTGTGTGTGTGTGGTTTCTTTTTCTTGTTACCCCCTAATAATGTCTCATATTTTATATTTATAATAGCTTGTTATTGTTGTTGTTGTTATCATTTTAGTTATTAATTTTTTTAGTTATTTTTTATTATTGTTATAAATATAATAACAATAACAATATTATTATTAGTATTATAATTGTAATTGCAGACATATAATAATAATTATCAATATTACTAAAAATATATAAATATTACCATGATTATTATTATGATGATGATTTTTTTTATTTTTTATTCTTGTTGTTATTACTATTATTATTATATATTTTCCCCCAAGATCAAGTCTCCCCATGTATTTATAGGTTACATAGAGATCTATATTTCTTTGTAACCCCCACCTGAACTATTGTATATTATTATATAGTTGTTTTTTTATTATTCTAATGACTCGTGCCTTTTTATGATGGTGGAATGGGAGGAACATCAGAAAAAAATTAGAGTTAAGGTGATTTTATATTTTGGAAATTAAATCAGGGAAGTGATGTGTTGAATAAATTTGAAATGTGAAAATAGAGGTTTTTAAGGTGAAGTGAGGATTGTAAAAGATTTAAATTGAAATATCATGTGTTGGGTAAATAAAAGAAATTTATAGTGGATTTTAATATCCATTAGGTACCTAATAAGCTTCCACCGGGTTCATAATGGAGAAACCAATGGGGTTTTCCCACTGGTTTAGAAAAAAAGTGGTTTGTGGTCATGTTTTGGGAACCTAGGTTCCTTTTTAAGAAGGTAAAGGGGTATTTACCCCTATTAATATAAAAACCTCACTTGAGGTTCCTTATTTTTTCAAGTTTGTAATAAAGGGAGGATAGATCCACTGTATCTTCCTTACACACTTCTTACTCCCTCAATATAGATTGTTTAGGTTCATTTCACCACCCAAATTTGAGGTAATATACCTTCATCTTTCCTCTTACCCTTATTTTAATTTGATTTAAGTGTGATAGGTTTAAGGATTTGGATGAGAAATTTCATAAAAAATTATGAAATCACTTTAAATAATGAGGAATTTTTATTTGATGGTTATAGGATATAGAGAGAGGTGGAATGAAATTAATTTCTCATAATTTAGATATCAGTAAGTAATCATGTTAGTTTTTTAGATTTTTAGTGAAATTAGTTCAAATTATTTTTTGATTAAATTTTATAATTTTGGCCTTTTACTTATAGTGAGACCATGGGTCTGTTTTGGTTGGTCTTACTTTCATTGCATGTGATTCTAGTAGGTGATAATTTATGTGGTGGGTTTCTCCATATTTAGGATGATTATTTATTTTTTATATAATATGGTTGTTTCATTAATAAATTTGTGATTATCGATGTGATAGGTGATCTTGGATCTGAGTAATACTGGCATGGTCTTGGATGATTAATTGGATAGCATACTTGTGGTTGGTGGCCTTTATAGATTGAGTATTTTGATAGTTTATTTTGTGTTTTTATGACTCCTTATTAATTTATTAATAATATTATTATCACAATTATAAAAAATTATATGATTTAATAAAATGGTCTGAGATATGGTTATCTTGATAGTCACCAAAGGATTTCCAATCCTTTGCTAATGGTTCATTTGGCTGCGTCCTAGTTGAATGATAGATGGGGGCCCATATTAAGGTTTTCATAGAGGTTTTAGTTGATCTTGATTGGTTTTTGAGAAATAAAATGGGTTTTGGTTTTAAAATGGGATTTTAAAGGGAATCGAATTATGAAATGGAATTTCAAAATAAAATAGTTGATTTAATGTTGATGGTTTGAAAATAAGATTTCAAGGGGATATTAGGTGTTTTCCAAGAATGGGTTCCTCTTGTTTTTAGACAATAGAATTGTGTGTGAAATGTTAGTATATGAATACCTATTAAAAAGTTTATAAAATCAATGTGCTTGACTTTTATTTTAATTTAAATCAAATAGGGTGTTTTTTGGAAATTCTTTGGTCTAATTGAACATGTATGGGAGGTTCCCCCATTTCAAAAGAATGTATACATGTTTTTGATCACTTTATTGATGATATTATTATATATATATATATATATATTATTTTATAGATGATATATGATTTGTGTTTTTTGTGTGTAAAAACTTCTTTATTCAAAGGTTGGTTAGAGTATGATAAGGTTTCTAGTGAGTCTATTAGGGGATTTTCGATGTGTGAGACCTTGGAAGATACCTATTGGGTTGTAATAAATTCAATTACTCTTATTATCCTTTATGGATTCAATATGAGTTGTGGGATTATAGTGATACTTTTGGAGTGATCACTCTCAGGTTCTGATCTACTTATGGGAAATATTCAAGAAGGTGTTAGGCACATTGTTTTAATGGAGAGATGGTTAGGGAGTACATCATCGACTTGGTGGGAAATATATACCCATTAAGTGGGTTGGACTCAATGTTATTTCAATTGGAAGATAATTCCAAAATTAATGAGTTATTCATTGTATCATGAGTCCATGTTAAGGATTAGGATCTTGGGTTATAATGAGACCATGTTCCCTCCTTGATGTGTTGTTCTAAATTTTGTTAGGTTGAGACAAATAGACTTGAAACATAGCACATGACTTAGTGATGTTTGTGTGATGGACCTATTTACTATGATATATCCCATGGGAGGTGACTTATATGATGACCTTAGGGTTTAAGTTCAGCTTGAGGATTTTGGATACATTTTCTTACAATGTCACATGCATTATTTGATTTTCCTAAAGGATATTTATACTCACGTTATCTATGATATTCTCCTTGGGTGTCTGGACAAGGAACAAAAACTGATGTGGCTCTACGAAAGATAGTGGTCAACACCTAGAGAAGTCATTGGATGTTCACAATCATAAATAATGAATTTATCCTAGGATCCACCTATGGTAGGATCATGGATAAAACACATTAAATGATGATGATGATGATATATGATAAAAAGGACTAGAAGTATAACTGATTTAGTACATGATTGTATAAGGGGATATAACCATTGTGATAATGCATGAAATATAGGTTAGATCTAGGTTCACTCTCAAGTAGTCTGGTGGATACTTTTGGTGAGGACAAATGAGATGAGATATGACATGGTATGATAACTTAGATCTCTATTATTTGATGCATTTGGTACATATTATGTATTGTTTTTTTATCATGGGATTATTTTTTAGTTGAAATTGTTTTCTTTGGGACATTTTTTACTATCCTTATTATGTCTTATTTTCATTTTATTCTTTTCATTTATGGTTGATCCCTCATTGATTTCCCATTATTATGGTTTTTATAAGATTTTTATTTCCCATTATATTTTGGGTTCTGATTATTTAATAGGAAGTGAGATTATAAATGGTACAGGTGGGACTATATTGAGTGAGAATTTTGGATGTGTGACTATGCATATTGATGATTGAGTTTGATAAGACAATAGTTATTGTGTGGTATACCTGATTGGGACATGATGGTATAAGTACTTTTGGTAATGGGCATGTGGAACCTAACCTGAGGTGGTTAGTGCTATATGTGTCTTTGGTGTGTGATTTTATTATTCACTATTAAGACATGTTGGCATGATAAAATTATATCTGGATTCATGGGTTATGTTTTGGAATGGGATGAGTTCCACACACCATAGACTTCCACATGCATCTGATTAGTGACTAACACTCAGTGAGTTAAGGTGATAAGAGGAAATCTAAACGATTCATTGGTATCATCCTTTAGATACTTAAATGTTTATGTTTTGATGTGAATTGGTATATATTATATTTCATTGTTGGTTCAATTATCATCTCAGAGATTGAATTTTGTTTTTAGATAGGCAATGTTAAGAAGGTTGATGATTCGACGGGCAACTATATAGTGGTTTGAGTCAGATGACATTGTATTTTATTTTTATTTTTTAATTTATTTGGGTAAATATTGGATCCCATAAACTTATTGTTTTGTTTATGAATTATAATGTATATTATTTTAGTGTTTCATTTTTATAAGGGTGTATCTTGTATTTTTTTATTATATAAACTAGACTGCGAGATGTCACTTCTGGATCAAAATGTTATTTCTAGAGGTTTTAGGTATATCTGATATATAAACAATTAATATTGAATTTTTATAGATTTGGGAATTACTATTATTGAATTATTTTAGGGCATACCTATGGCTTCATTAGGCCCTATATACGAATTAGTATCCTCTAGTGTACAAATAGGCATTCTTGAGGCTTTTCAATGATTCAGTTTAGGAACTATTTAGGTAGGCTAGGTCAAGAACCTTACACTAATCATTATAGTTATTATTATTATTATTATTATTATTATTATTATTATTATAATATAGATATATTTTTTTATTTTCAAAATTTTAACTTCTATTCCATCAAAAAAATTTCCTTCATACCAAACATGATTTTAAGCAGGTTTTTATTCTATTTCCCATTCGTTTTCTTGTTATGTATCTTATTTTTTTTCCCAAAAAAATTCTTCTATCACAAAAAACATGATCTTAGGTCAAATTATGATTGTTCTTAGTGGGTAATGACTTTAATTTGTATTTAAAAGGGAATTATGAAGTTTTTTTACTACTATAAGTCTGATTATGAGTGTTACACCCCCTATTGGTACCCCTCTAGAGTAGATAATGAAGTGAGGGAATAATCACTAAATCCCACCAACAATAGTCCCTATATTTGAGACTAAAATTGAGGTTATAAAACACACAATGGGATTTATTACCCTTAATAAAAATAGGAACATAATATAAAAAAACAAATCAATCACCATTTCAGAAATATAAAGCAACCATCATCCCACAATTCATGTCAAGCGATCAAAATAAAAGTATTTACAATAAAATACCAAAATAAAACCTAAGGTAGTGAATCTTCATCAAATCCAACATCCATGCTAGTAATTACCATCTCGGCCTCCAAACCCCCTAAAACCCAGGAAAACAATTTATATATATGTGGGACGATCATAACACGTATACTTAGTAGGATCATACCTAGGGTCTCTTATGAAAATGTGAAAAGGGAATACTAATTCACCAGTGAATCAATAGTAGAAACAATATGCAACTAAACAAGTCAACTAACAATACTAGTCTCTCAAAAGATCACTCACCAAATAACACATCCAATATAGTAAAATAATATCAAGCAAATATAGATTAAGGTTCCTTGTATCAAATTACCCACTATTTTCCATTCTCATTCCCAACATCAAACATACTTGTAATACCCTATGTCTATTGATGAGTCTTCAAATTTAGAGAAATTATGAATTTTAGAATTAGTGGGAATAAAAAAATTTAAAGAAGACTTTAGAATGAAATTCTGAGAGTTTGATCACCTCAAAATAAGATTTTTAGCAAAGAAATGAGGCTCTTATGGGATATGGGATGGTTGGGAAGGAATTAGAGGTGTAATGGGGTGGCTGGGCTACTAGTAGGAAATAGCTAGTATCCCATGGCTTGAAAATGGATGGTTGAAGCCACCTTCATCACCCGGTTAGGATTTTAAATGGAAAATTACAAATTTTCACCATCTAGTTTTTAAGGATTATCCCCCCATATCCCTCTATAGTTTGTGAATGTGGATGAGAGTCTCCCTCTACTCATATTCCTTTCATCCCCTATGTTTTATTTGGGATTTTTTGAGGTATGTCTCTATCTATGTTGGTCTACACTCTTATTTCCCTCCATTATTCCCTAATTTTCTCTTCCTCAGTTTAGGTATTTGATTCTGATTCATCAGTATCATCTTAGAATCAGATGATATTGATGGTTATTTCATTCACCCCTCATAGAGGATGTCCTGATATGATGTCCAAATGTTTTCGCTTTTTTTTTTCAATGAGGTATGTGTCCATGTTTAATTTTCTTTGTAATTTCATTAAAATTAAAATTAAATTCTTAAGGAATTGGAAATGCGTGATATGTATTTTTCTTAGGATGATGTCGAGAGTATGTTATGGACTTCCCATGGGTTTTTGGTCACCTTACAGCATGATGAGGCTTCTTAATGAGTATTCATTTAATATTTCAAGTTTAAATTAAAATTTTTAATGAGTTATAAATGTTGAAATTAAATGTTATGGGTTATTCACTATAATTTTGGGTCTCATGTGGGTTGGCGATGGTCGGATGCATTGGGGTGAGGTCAGTCAATCTTGGATGGGTCTCGACGATCCTAAGAGGAGGTTTATGGACGAGACATTAAAAATATAATTGGATTCACAATGAGGTAGGTATCTTAATACTGGACCTATATCCTTATGCATGATGCTTATCTGTATGTGTATGTGTGGTATCTCCACTATGTCGATAGACCCTTTCATTAATTAAATAGCGTAATTTATTTTAAATAGTTTAATTTAAATTAAATTTTTAACGTTCCATGATCACATAAGAATAAAATGAAAAATGTTTCTAGGTCCATACAAACCTATTTTACTTTCTTGAAACCTCGATCAATGATGGTCGAGGCATGGATTAATGGTAGGACATGGAACTTGAACATCTATAGGGGTGTTAATTGAATGAATTGAATTAGGTAAAGACTACTGGACCTTTACTATAAATCCTTAGACACCTCAATGAGGGGTTGTGTGATGTCTAGAGTTTGGTGAACATAGTAGGCCTCACGATACTTTATTATAGGGACCCTCAAATTCCCCCTTGTATATGATATTTTTTTAATAGTACTTTCCCCTTATAGTATACTTTAGTTAAGTGTGATGCTTTATAGCCGTAGGTCTAAGTATGAAAACCTAAGGTTTGAGATGGTCCATGAGCCATATCTTTAGGTTACTGAATATTGGACTTACTCCTTGAGGCCCATGAGGTCATTCTATGTATATGAATCTGCCATGGAGCATGAAATCCTACAAGAGAAGGGTTATAACTAAGTGATGTGTTATGAAATAAGGACACCTAGTAGGCTTCTTTTTCTATCCAATGACCCAGAGGATCCTAATGGGATCCTCAGTGACTAACCTACCATGAGAAGTTGTGTTTGGGATTGGCTAGAGATAGTAATATGCATTAATTTAAAACTCATACCTTGATTGTGAGTTGAAGGGGATAGGGATTGTGGTGATGGGTGTAGGAGTTTGACCAACCATTGGATTTTATTTATGATTTATTTATTTATTTTGATGAATTATGGATGACTTTATGTATTTATTGGGATCTTTATTATGATCCTGATATGATATGATGGTAGTGATATTGGGGATTTCCATAGGTGCTTCCTAGGACATTGATTTTGAGCTCATATTGTATGGTTATGGATGACTATATGTGCTTCCCAATATCTGTATTTTGAGCCATGTGATGAATTTCTAGGTTACTGGTATTTAACCATGGGTTTATCTAGGACTCCATGGGAACTATGGGTCCCTAGGATACCTAGAATGTCTAGAATCCAATCATTTAGGCTTGGAGTATTTTTATTATCATGACTATTATTGGACTCCTAGGTCACCCCAAGGATTTAAAGGCAGATCTAAATGACCTACATATACTTGACTAGGATTCCCATGATGGCCAGGATCTATCTGGTTATCATAGTAGCATAGAGATGATTCTAATAAGTGATTTTCTGAGGTTATTAGGAATCAAAATTGATCCATTAATTACATTGGAGTTTAGAGAGATGCGTAGTACACCTAGGATCTAGATACTGATCCCATGATGAAGTGAGATTTGGTTATTGAGCTAGAGGTTTAGGAATTCCTAGGTTACACACTAGGATTCAATGCTATATTTTATGAAGGAATATATGTGGGATAATAAGAGGGACTTATATCCCCTATGGTTATTTATTATGCTCATATAAAATTTGACACTAGGAAAATTAGGTATGGCCAATTAGGGCCATAGACCTTAGATTGATAGTGGTTTATTTATATATATTTTTTCTATAGTTATTTATAGTTTTCAACTGAGAATATCACATCCACATATCAGTACATTTATGGTATTTATAGGGATGCATTGGTGGTTCCCTATTGAGTTATGTACTTACACCCTTCTCGAGAGGCCATATCAATTTGGTACCTTATTAGATATCTCACTTGTTCATATGTATAGGTTGGGATGAGTCATGATATTATGTGTTTGAGCTAGTGAAACTTGATTGGTACTTATAAATGGGAGGTGATACTTGATTATAGTGATGGAACTTCTATTATACTTTTATCTATTTCTTTTGGATTCAGTTTTATATGTGGCCGGGCTAGTGGGTGATCTGTCTTGTAAGAAAACATGACTATTTGAGTCTTTATTTCTTCTATATTCATTTATTATTGTTGAATATGATTAATACTTCTGCACAATTTGATTTTATGATGTGGATGTTATTTATTTTTTTATTCTTTATCGTGCACTCTAATATAGGGGTATATTCTCCCCACAATCACACCCTAGACCCCCACTACTAGTCAACAACCTCTAGGGTATAAGGATGTATGTTTGAGATCATGTGGTACTACAGTATAAGGAACTGATTGAGTGGACTTTGTATTAGGATTTTATATCCATGTACTCTCATCCCTTATTTATATACCACTGATCACATATCAACTTGAGTCTGATGTGGGTCAGGTTACATCCCTACATATCCTAACCTCATGAAGGGTCTAGCATCCTATGTGGCATCAATCAATATCCATAAATCACATTCCAAACCATATAGTTTTCTATACCATCACATATCCAAACACAACATCATTAATAGGGAAGTTGGGTATCATAAACATAAAAGACATCAACCACTTTCCCTCCTCCTTCCATGCATGACCCCCACCACATATCAAATTCTATAATGTGATGCCCTATGGGTCACAAATATGTTTTATTTTGGGATCAATTTATTTATTTTGAGGTTAAAAAGGATTTAGAGAATCAGGGGTCAATAATTTATTGGTTTCTGAGAAAACTTCCAAGCACATAGTCTGCACATATTTAGTAGTATCTATTCAGTAACCATGTGAAATGTATCAGTTGGTTCTTTTATTTATTTTCATGTCTTCAATGTGGGTTGTATAATTTTTAAAGTCATTAATAAATCTATGTGGGAAAAATGGTTTGGGTCTAGTGGTTATTTCCTGGATTTCACAAATTATTTATAACCATACAAATTTTCCCAAGTAACAACATGCTTTGGTTTTGAAGGGACATTAACAACTACATAGTTAGCATGTAGTTTGTTTAACTATGTGACCTAATCATAAGACCTATATAACTTTCTTAAAATTATAAAATTACCCCGATAGACTTTCTATTTTTTTACAAAAATCTCACCCAAATATATTATTAGCTCAACCCATATTTTCTTTTACATTCTATAAGGTTCTCCCTTTGGTCTCCTAGATATTCTCTTTCGATGTTGGTTTATATATTCAAGGTATGTTATGATTTCCAATAGTTTTCTCCTTGTATTTCTAGATCACTTCTCAGTCTATATTTTCCTTCAAGTTTTGAAACTATAAGGTATATCATGGAGAGATATATAGGTTTTTATATATAATTAATGATTTATCTTATGGATCTAGGCTTGTGAGGACCGAATCACTTCATTTCTTACCACCATTTTTTATGGTGACTACTGTTTCTCGATTGGTGAGGTATATTTTCTATAAAATGGTTCTTTCTCATGTTATAACTTTTTTTCTTATATTTTACTTTCTTTTTTATCATGAAATTGAATGATTTTAAATATATGAGGGCTATTTTGTATAAATATATATTTGTTTTGGCATGGAAAATTATTTTGAAATGGTTTTTTCTTCAAAATAATTTTTACACATTTTATGTGTTTTATGAAATCACTCCAATATGGTTTTGATTCTAAAATAGATTTTTAATCATGGGAAGGTTAATTATTGGATTGTTGAAAATATTTATAAAACTATTATCATGATTTTTTGAATTTTTTATAAAACATATCTCTCAGTAAAACTTGGGTTCATTTGGTTATAGACATATGAAAACCATAGTGAGTGTCATACCACTAGGGATTATAGATAGGATCTCATTATTATAGGGAAAATAATAGGTATCCTTATACTAAAAAACTATAACAGGACTCAATATCATTAGGAATCACATTATTCCATCTTAAAGTTCATTTATCTATCCTAGTTATGTTTTACAATAGGATAGATCCCATTTTGTGCTTGTTTTTATTTATGATGGTAATGTTTCATGCTTTTATTTCTCACAAGTTTATATCTTAAGATATGAATTTTTTTCACTAATTCCCTCTATATTTTCATTCATGTTTATTCCATATTATTATGAAATATAGATTTATTTAAAGGAAAACCAAATAATATTTATTATAAACGTTTTCAAATGAAATAATTTATTAAACTTGTTTTGTTTTAAAGCTATAACTAATGGTTTCTTGGTGATAAACATTTTATAGATTCATGGTGGTATCCTACTGGGTGTTTTCCTCACACCCTGTATATTCCTTTAAAAATATTCAAATTTGGTTTTATATGATTTAGTTAAAGGGAGGGGTGTTATGTAGATTATGTATTCTCTTGGTCGATGTTACCTTCCTAGTGGGTTGGGTTAGTGGTGATGGATATTCACATTGAGACTTGATTTTGGTATTTTTTTTTGATTCTAGGATTAACCTTTTGGATTGGTTTTATATGTCCCATAAATGTGTTGTTTTTCTTCCAAAACATAATATGATTGTTTATACTTATCGTGTTATACACGATACATGTTGTGCTATCTTTTAAGGAGAAATCATTCCCATATTTTTTTCTGTTGATACCCAGGTTCTTATCTTTAGTCCGGGGTGATCAAGAATATGCATTGAGACTTATACTAATCCATCTTGGGTGATGTGTTAGGTCAACCCAGGTTAGTTCATTGAAAAATGGTATCATATCCCATATTTATTTTCTAGGGTTGGTTGGTAAAATGTAGTAGTACAATCTAAAATTAGTTAGTAAGCATGGAAGGGTGCCTGGCCAGCTCACTTTTATATCTGAACATAAGTTTACATGAGTGGTTAGGAATTTTTCATCAATATTAATCTTTATTTTTTTGGTTATCTAGAAGAACCTGATATTGGGTTTATTTAGAAGTACCTTGTCATGTCTCTTTTTAGTTATTGATGTCTTATTTTCCTTCTCATTGAATTATTGATTGCTTTAAATTATTTTCATTTAAGGGATTTAATATAGATTCTAAAATGTCATATTTTGATTCGAATATGTGTTCCTAAGGTAATAAGATGTTATCTCTTATGTTTAATAGATAATGAATCCTAGAAGGATCACCTTGAATTAAAGGGAAGGACCTATGGGGAAAGTCCCATAGGAAAACCCTCCAATCGACCCTACTTTGGTGGAAATGTTAATTTGAACTTTTCAATACCCAGTTCAAGTAGGCTATGGAAATCAAGAATGGGTGGTGGATCAGGATTTGGAGTTTACCAAACATAATCCACTAACATTTCAGGGTGATAAAGGAACCCAAGAGTTCAAGTAATTTATTGAATGAATAGAATGGATTTTCCAATTTTTGAGGACTCTAGAGGACTCTAAAATAGGTTTCTCCACTTATATACTTGAAAGACCTGGAAAAAAATGGTGGGATTCCATAATGAAATCTAAGTTATATTATAACCTCACATGGATCACCTTATTGAAGGCCTTAAATAAATAATTCTATCTAGTAACCTTTCACATAGTGAAGGATCAAGAGTTTGTGACCTTAGATCAAGAAGACCATTCCATGATAGAGTAGGCTATGTATTTTCCAGGTTGGTTTATCTATCTCCTTAATTTGTCTCTAATGAATACCTAAAGGGTAGGTAGTTTAAAATGGGTTTGAGGATTGAGATTTTATTGATTCTTATTCTCATGTGCTTACCAACCTTTTTTTGGGGTAGTTGATAAAGTGTATACGGTTGAGGCAAGCTTATCCAAAAGAACAAATCTTAGTAGAATTCTAGTGGAAGTAGGGGGTAACCTGAGCATATCATCTAGAATGAAAATAAAAAACTCTAAGAATTCTCAATTTACATCATGAATGATTTTTGGTAATTCTTCATGTTAGAACCAGGTGATTTTATACCAGTGTAAGTGATGTTTTTATACTAATACTGATTATCCGGTAGCATACATGATCTACCTGTTGGATTTGGTGTCCTAGAACCAACTAATTTATACTTTATTCATTAATAAATACCTTATCACATCTTGATTGTTCTTCTACATGACAATGCATGTGATAATGTTCTAAGGATAGATGTTGCATTAAAGGGTCATAGCGGATCCCTGCTATGATGAGAACATGGAAGTGCCATAACACTGCTCTTGAATATATGTTCTATGGCCGGATGATATTATTTGAGGGACACAAATAATACAATCCATTAGGGGTGAGGAATCATAAAACATTGTGGCACCTTCTCATGGTGTGTGCCCTTAGTAATATCCAGGAGGATATTATGAGAACGAGACCCTCCAGTAGGAAATCCACATTTCATAGTGTCATTGGATGTTCCTATTTATGAATGTGAGTATTGGTCCTTAGACTTTAAGATTATTATTAATGTGTATTACAACTCATACACTTAGATGTATTGATGAAAACTATGACGAAACACTATTCACAGTGAGGTAGGATACGTTGGGTGCGTCACGAGTGATACTACATTAATATATAATGTGAGAAAGGATATATCCCTTCTATTCCATAACGGAAGTAGATATCTCAGGCCCTTTTATGGAATTGATATATCCAAAATAAATCCATGTCCATAGTGAGGAATGGGAAAGTTCAATTCTGGAAAGTCAAAGAAAGAATAATCAAGCACATGGGTTGATGACACTAGCAAGAAACCCGCTTGATTCGAGATATCAAGACAAAGGGATCATATTTCACAGTAAATGTTCATAGGAGGTGACACATCATTTCATCTTTAACTTCTTTCTCTATGGGTTCCTTGGCATGTCGCTAGATGCTAACCTTGGACTTTAGGCAAGCTCCACCTAATTCCACTAATAAAGAGGCCTAGAGGGTCACACACTAAGTGTGTCCAAGTATCTCAGTTAAATTTTAATTTAACAAGTTGAATAAAGATTATTACCAATTGTGGTTTAATAATTATTTAAGGATGTCTGATCGCATTTATTTAGACACTAGTTATTCGAGAAAATATATTGTGGGCAAAATAATATATTTATTAGTGAGTAATACAGTGATATTTATTTTAGAAATGAATAGCCATTATTCAAGGTATAATAAATGTGGTGGAGGAAATAATTAAAAATGGAAAAACAAAAGTACACGCCGTGTATATTAAATATACACACTGTGTTTTTTATAGGAATTTATGAGAAATAATAATATTTATTTAATTAAATAATATTAAGTGTAATTCACTGGGCACATATCAGGTAATAATAATAGTCAATTATTATTATTAGACATGTGGTGTTACTAAGAATTAAATGAAATGAATAAATTCTTTTGGGTAATTAATTTATTTTATTATTCTATGTAATTAAAAATCCCAATTATATATTTCTCATTAGACTAGCCATTTTTTGGGGTGTGCACAACGGATCTAGAGAAATATCTCAAGCTAAGAGATAATCCTTTTCTTCTAAGAACACTCTCAAACTACGAGAAATAGATCCTCCTCCACCAGATCAAAGAGATCGAAGGTGGACATCACAAGCGAAGGCTCTTCCGCGATAGCACCTAGATATCCCTTCGGTGATGTCTAGATATACATGGAGCACATGTGGATCACCGCTAGAGGAATCCTACATTTGGATTCTACGACACAATGACGGATCACATCGGATAGTGACCGGAAACATCAACGAAGAAAGAATTCTATCAAGGTAATTATTGTTAATTAATTAAATTAATTTTAGTATGATGATCCTATCTATGGTTCCGAGACTCCCATATTTTCTTTTTTTTTTCTTCTTTCTATTCCGAATATTTGGCGTTTTATTATCATGACAGATCTCAGATTGATCATTGTTAACGCTAAAATTAAAGTTGAGTACACCCAACAACATGCTTCTGCTGCACTCAGAACCTTGAAGTGGGATCAGAAGGAGCATATCGTTGATTATAATTATTTATTTTTTCATTGGTAATTTACACATTTAATAATTTAGTTGTTTCAATTCAAGATAATCATTCTTTAAATCTGAATCTCGAGATCTATTACTCCTCTTTCATTTCTTGTTCACCTTATAGAAACAGTTTTTTCTTTTAATTTTGATTAAAATAAAATAGAGGATCTCATCTGGAGGTGCAAAGATTCCTAGACATACAACACCAGAATACACGATGTGTATTCAACAGTACACACCGTTTAGTATATGTTCCATGCACCAGGATGGTCCGTTGAACCAGGCCTTTCCATTGGATCCTATCTAAGTCTTTAAGACTACTTGTGTTGTCCTGGAATAGGTGGCACATGGTTTCTAGATTACATGTTGTGTAGCCCACTAAACATGACGTGTAGTCCCTTCAGGTTAGTGTTAGACCATGTACCCCGTACATGACTTATCCCACTAGAAACCATGTAACGTGGATACTATATGGCATGTGTCCCACCAAACACGCCGTGTACTCTGAAGATTTATGAAGTACATCTAAATGCCATGTCCCCGAGCGTGTAATTGGGATGGATGATGAACAAAAGTACATTCCATGTAGTCAGAACTACATGTTGTGTATGTAACCAAATTAAGAAGATTTATTAAAATTTATTGTTATATTATAAAAACCCTTGAGATGTGTACCATAGTGCATGTGAAAAGCTGAGTCACAACACATGATAAGTGTTATATATATATATATGTTTAATTTAACATCTGCGTAATGTTCATTTATACCCATTGGGTAGTTATGAATGAGAATTCACCGAGTTTCCTCTAAGGTACAAGTTACATAAAAAGATAATTTTAAATAAATTTATTTTTTTAAAATTATGATGGATGATAATCTCAAGGAAATTCAGAAAAGAGATTAAGATAAAAGGATTGATTAATTAAAGATAATTAATTGATTCGAACATGATTTATCTTATACAATAACGATTAAAAAATTTAATGCTAGTTTTATTTATATATAAATATCGTTGCTTGCATGGATGATCATGAGCTAGACCAAGAACTTTGTATGTGAATGGTTTGTTTTAATTAATTTATTTAAATTAGATTTTTTGGCCTGTGAGCCTTCTCCTCATTAATATGTAGGGTCTGCGTGCCTAAGGTTTATTTTATGTAAAACCTCATTTTACAATTCAATTGCGTGTGAGATAAAAGCATATGTAATGGATGGAGATCCCAAGCTAGTGGAGGCAACTCAAGTTAGGAGCCAAGGTGAAACCAGTCCAAGGAGATACAAAGGTGGATATGTGGAAAGCTGTAAACACAAACCCAAAAGGTTCAAGGTGTTTCTCCCCAAGGTCTTGGGTTAGTTTATCAACTGCTAGATAAATTAACTAATAGAAAAATCTCATGATCATACCATTTATTTTATTTATTTCATTTTCATGGTTTATTTATTTTGGGTGTGTTTTCACGATCACACAATTAATGAATTAAACAAGCATGTAATATGGAATTAAAATAAGACCAGATTATTCATAAAATTTTATCTTAGACATGGTTAATCACTTAAATATATCCCCCTTAATATTAACAAACATTTAATCAAAGATAATAAAATTGAAATTTATGTATAAGGATAAAATCCCACAAAGAAAATACCATGTCAGTATAGCCTTCCATAATCTTGGTTAGAATTGAACTATAGTTCAAAGTGCTTGGTCAACCCTAGTTGGGGTGATTTCAATTATAAAGGAATTATAATTCAAGGTTTTGGGTTGACTTGACTTGGTTTTCATCAAGGGTTGACTTCCAAAGTAGGACTTGGTGTGACCAAGAGACAAAGGTTGAGGAAATCCAAAATAAAAGGATTTCAGGATTGGGGAGTCTACTCAGCGGATCAAGGAGCTTCAAGTTAATACAGTTGGAATTTGGAATTCCTACCTAAAACCATTTAAGTTACTTGAAAAACCATAGTTGGGGTAATGTGAATGGAAATATGGATCCTTTCCACTAGAATATTAAGGCAATAGAATATTCTGATGTCAATGGTGAGGGATATTGAATTTTGATAAAATAGTGGGAGACTAATGAGTATTAATTTATTTATTTGTCTCAGTTTTATCATGATAAAGTACTAAACCTTTTCTAATCTTAATTTTTAGAAATGTCAAGAAAAATTACTTCAAACATGTCATTATGAACCATACTTGAGAAGAAAAACCTTCTCACCAGCACCAATTTTCAGGAATGGCAGAGGTGTTTACGCGTCATCCTTCGCCATGAGGGGAAATTGTATGTGATGGAAGAGCATATTCCAGTTGCACCTGGAAAGGAGGCTAGTGATGAGGAACTATCTCTCTATATAAAAAATATGGATGATTCCACAGATGTCTAGTGTTTAATTATATCGACCATGTCTAATGAGCTCTTGAAGCAACATGAAAACATGGACGCATATAGAATGATGTCTCACCTTAAATATCTCTATCAAGAAAAGGAGAGATAGGAGAGATATGAGATCTCCAACTCTTTGTTTACAACTAAGATTGGAGGGTCTGCGCCAAATGGGCCTCATTTAGTGAAGCTTATTGGCTACATTGAATTCCTAGACATCTTAGGGATCAAGTTCTCGAATGAGTTGCGTACAGATATCATCCTATCATTACTTCCCAATACCTTCTCTAGATTTATTTTGAACTACATCATGAGAAACAATGAGAAGAGTCTATCAGAACTTATAACCTTAATTTTCCAGGAAGATAAGGACATGAGGCGTAAAAAACCCACTGTCCTTATGGTTAATAAGAAAAGTATGGACAAGGCAAAAGGGACAAAGACTTATAAATAGTCTAACTCCCCTGAGCACCATCCCTCCAAGAAAGGGAAGATCTAGAGGCAGGGAAAGGAATTGGAGGCAGTTTTTTTTATGTGTCAAGAAAGTCCACTAGAAGAGGAACTGCACCCAAAAGCATGGGGATGCTAAAAGCGAATTCTTTATCAAGTGTAATCTTTTCATTTCTACACATTGGGTATTAGATATAGCTTAAGGGGCTCACATATATATTCAAATGAAGGAACCAAGTAGATTTAAAAATATTGCCAGAGGAGAGGTGGATCTTCGAGCTGCCAATGGCGTGAGTCTGGCTACATTAGCCATTGGTGATTACCACCTCTCATTGCCAACTGGGGTGATTTTGGTTTTACATAACTGTCATTATGTGCCTAGTGTTACCGAAAACATAATTTCTGTATCAGTTTTGGATTTGGATGGATTTATTTTCATGTTCGGAAATAAGGGTTTCTTCTTTTATAAGAACAATGTATGTTATGGTATAACAAATTTAAATAATGGTTTGTATGTATTAAATTATGAAAACCAAGTGTCGCAATTGATAACAAAACAAACTCACATAACTCATACATCACCCAGTTGTGGCATCACCATCTCAGTCACTTAAACGAGAAGCGCTTGACAAGGATCTACCAAGATGGTTATTTAGACTCTACTGAGCTAAAACCACTTGATAGATGTCACAATTGTTTATAAGGTAAAATGACAAAGATGCCTTTCGGTGGGCAGGGTGAAAGGGCCACGAAGCTTTTAGGTTTGGTTCACATGGATGTGTGTTGACCATTCCCAGTAGAAGCTAGAGGTGAATATTCATACTTCATTACTTTTACTGACTATTTGAGTAGATATGGATATGTCTACTTAATGAGGTATAAGTTAGAAGCCTTAGAGAAATTTAAGGAATTCAAGAATGAAGTAGAGAATCATCTTGGTAAGAAGATAAAGAAGTTTTGATCGGATCAAGGTAGAGAAAATTTGAACCAAGAGTTCATAGATCTTCCATAGGATTCTGAGATTCTATCTCAGCTTAGTCCTCCTTATAAACTACAGTGAAATGGTGTTAGTGAAAGGAGGAACCACACCTTGTTGGACATGGTGAGGTTGATGATGAGTCGTGCAGTTCTTACATTATCCTTTTGTGGATATGCATTAAAAACTATAGTATACACATTAAACTGAGTATCAACTAAGGTGGAAAATGGAATTCCCTCTGAGTTATAGAATGAAAAGAAAACCATTTTTTCGCACACATGTGTATGGGGATGTGAGTAATTTTTAAGGACTTCTCAGACAATAAAATAGTACTCTGGGAAATAAGGTGTATCTTTATAGGATATCCCAAGGAAATGAAAGGATATTACCTATATAACCCTTCAGATAAGAAAGTGACTGTCATAAGATAATCCATCTTTCTTGGGAGGGATCACATCCTCAAAAATGATAGTGGGAGAAATATTGACTTCGACGAATTGATGCTCAAGATACATAGGAGTTGGTACAGGAACAAGTTCCACAGGTCCCCATGGATGAGGTTCCAGAAACACAAGTACTGCGTAAGAGCTCAAGAGAGGTAAGGGAACCAGAGAGATTTGGTTTCCTAGTCATCGATAATGGTGAATCATTATTGTTGTACAATGATGAACCTATCTCCTACAAGGAAGTAGTATAAATATCATAAGTTGTAATATGGATAGAAGCTATGAATTCTGAGATGGATTCCATGTATCAGAACCAAGTATGGGTTCTAGTCGATGAGCTAGATGATCTAAATCTTGTTGGATACAAATGGGTATTCAAGATAAAACTGGACATGTAAGGTCAAGTTAGAACCTATAAATCAAGGCTAGTAGATAAAGGATTCAGACAGTGTCAAGGAATTGACTATGATGAAACCTTCTCACCAGTTTCCATGTTTAAATCCATAAGAATCATACTTGCCATAGCAGCTTACCGTGACTATGAGATTTGGCAGATGGATGTCAAAACATCATTCCTTAACAGGAACGTTCAGGAAGATGTATATAGGACACAACCATAAGGGTTTGTGACACCAGGTGAATTCAAATGGGTTTTCAAGTTGCAAAAATCCATTTATGGATTAAAGAAAGCATCTAGGTCATGGGACATTCAATTTGATGAATCCATAAAAGAATTTGGTTTCATTAAGAATTAATGTGATCCATGTGTTTATAAGCAGTTTAATGGGAATGTGGTCGTTATCCTAGTAGTATATGTTTCTGACATATTGCTTATTGGAAACGATGTACCAGTCTTACAATCTGTTAAGGACTGGTTGAACAAGTGTTTCTCTATGAAGGACTTGGGTTAATCAGCCTACATTTTAGGGATTAAGATTATTCATGATAGATTCAAGAGGCTTCTTGGAATAAGTCAGGGTACATATATTGACCAAATACTAAATAGATTTAGTATGTAACAATTCAAGAGGGGATTGGTTCTAGTGTCACATGGCCTACATCTTTCTAAGAAATGTGTCATTAGACACAAAAAGAGAAAGATATAATGAGTAAGATCCCATACGCTTTGACTATAGGATCTATCATGTATTCCATGTTATGTACCAGGCTTGATGTTGCCTATGCACTGATAATGGTAGGAAAATATCAAGAAGATCCAAAAGAACAACATTGGACTGCTGTAAAGACTATTCTTAAGTATCTAAGAAGAAGTAAGGATATGTTCCTGGTGTATAGAGGATACGAGGAGCATGTCATCAGAGGGTATGCTGATTTTGGTTTTCTAACAGATCATAATGATCTGAAGTCGAAATCTAGACATGTTTTCTATCCCAATGGAGGAGTTGTGAGCTGGAAGAGTTCAAAGCATCCTGTTTTCACCGATTCTACAGTGGAGTCTGAATATATAGTAGCTTCTGATGCAGCCAAGGAATCCATCTAGATTCATAACTTTTTCTAGGAGCTTGATGTGGTTCCTAGAAGTAAAGATCCTATCAAATTATATTGTGATAATACTACAACGATTTCTCTTTCAAAAGAACCAAGGTCACATCAATAGATAAAGCACATACTCTGGAAGTATCACCTATTGAGGGATTTCTATCAAAGGGGTGAAGTTGCACTGAGCAGAGTGTCCACAAAAGGGAACATGGCAGACCCCGTGACTAAAGGACTATCTTAGTAGAAGCATGAATATCATGTGAGAGCTAGCGGTTTAAAGGTTGTTAGTACTTGGCTATAGTCTAAGTGGGAGTCTATTGGATTTGGTGCCCTAGAACCAACTAATTTTTACTTTATTTATTAATAAATACCTTATGACATCTTGATTGTTCTTCTGCGTGACAATGCATATGATAATGTCCTAAGGATAACTATTGCATTAAAGGGTCATAGCAGATCCCTGCTATGATGAGAACCCGGAAGTGCCATAACACTATTCTTAAATATATGTTATATGGCCGGATGATGTTATTTTAGGGACACAAATAATATAGACCATTAGGGGTAAGGACTTATAAAATATTGAGGAAAATTCTCATGGTGTGTGCCCTTGGTAATATCCAGGAGGATATTATGAGAACGAGACCCGCTAGTAGGAAATCCACATTTCATAGTGTCATTAGATGTTCCTATCTACAGACGTGTGTATTGGTCCTTATACTTTAAGATTATTATTAATGGGTATTACAACTCATGAACTTACATGTATTGACAAAAACTATGATGAAACACTATTCGCAGTGAGGTAGGATATGTTGGGTGCATCACGAGTGATACTGCATTAATATATTATGCGAGAAAGTATTTGTCCATTCTGTTCCATAAAAGAAGTAAATATCTCAGGCCCTTTGATGGAATTGATATAGCCTAAATAAATCCATGGCCATGGTGAGGAATGGGAAAGTTCACTTCCGGAAAGTCAAAGAAAGAATAATCGAGCACATGGGTTGATGACACTAGCATGCAACCTGCTTGATTCGAGATATCAAGACAAAGGGATTATATAACATGATAAGTGTTTATAGGAGGTGACACATCATTGCTGCATTAACTTATTTCTATATGGGTTCCTTATTATGTTACTAGATGCTAACATTGGACTTTAGGAAGGATCTGCCTAATGCCACTGAGAAAGAGGCCTAGAGGGTCACAAACTAAGTGTGTCCAAGTATCTCAGTTAAATATTAATTTAACAAGTTGAATAAAGATTATTCCCGATTGTGGTTTAATAATTATTTAAGGGTGCCTAATCACATTTATTTCGACACTAGTTATTAGATAGAATATATTGTGGGTGAAATAATATATTTATTAGCATGTAATGCTGTGATATTTATTTTATAAATAAATATCCATTATTCAAGGTTTAATAAATGTGGTGGAGAAAATAAAGAAAAATAAAAAAACAAAAGTACACACCGTGTATTTTTTTCTGGGAATTTATGAGAAAAAATATTATTTATTTAATTAAATAATATTTGGTGTAATTCGATGGGTGCATGTCAGGTAATAATAACAGTCAATTGTTATTATTAGACATGGGGTATTACTAAGAATTAAATTAAATGAATAAATACTTTCAGGTAATTAATTAATTTTATTATTCTAAGTAATTAAAAATCCCAATTATATATTTCTAATTAGCCTATACATTTTTTGGGTTATGCACAACAGATCTAGAGAAAGCTATCAAGCAAAGAGAGAATCATTTTCTTCCAAGAACACTCTAAAGCTACGAGAGAGAGATCCTCCTCCACTGGATCAAGGCGATCGAAGGTGAACATCACAAGCAAAGGCTCTTCTGTGCTAGCACCCAGAGATCCCTTCAGCGATATCTAGAGATACATGGAGAACATGTGGATCACCGCTAGAGGAATCCTACACCTGAATTCTATGACACAATGATGGATCACATCAGATTGTGACCGGAAACATCAACGAAGAAATAATCCCATCAAGGTAATTCTTGTCAATTAATTAAATTAATTATAACCAACATATGATGATCTTATATATGGTTCTGGGACTCCCCTATTTTCTTTTTTCATTCTTCGTTCTATTCCAAAGATCTGGTGTTTTATTATCGTGATGGATCTCATATTTATCATTTTTAATGCTAAAATTAATGTTGGGTACACCCACCAATGCGCTTCTGCTGCACCCCGAACCTACATTACCATCATTGTGTAAAATCCTATTATATTAAGTGATTTTTTGGAAGGGTATCCCAAGATAGTAGAGATGGATTCACCCTTACTAAATGATCTTATGTTTGGATCGATGAAATAAAAGGTGGTCGATCTGATTTTAATGAAAAAGGGTGATATTCATGCTATGATGAAATCTCACAGAGGAGATGTGGCTGAATTAATTTTTACAGTGGAGTGTGAACTAGAGAAATATGAAGTGGGGACAACAGATATAAGAGGTTTAGTGTTTATTTTATCCTCTATGGTCTTGTACTTATTTAATATAGGTGAATATCATTATTTTATATTTTATATGTTGATTGATATGTTGGGTTACAATCAGATATTTTTCAATTTATGATTGATCCTTCTACTCCCTTGGGGAGAAGGAATGTATTTTTAAATGTTATGAGTACCCAGTTATGATCATCTACCATGAGTTCATGTGGGATTTCCAAGTTCTTATTATTGATATTTTGAACTCATCATTGGCATGAATTGGATGATTAGTTTTAAAGCCCATATCATTTTTTATCATCCTTAGGTTTAATTTTAATATCCTGATGGTGTTACTCATGTCTTTCAGGGTGAGTGAGATCCCAGATCTATGAGAGTAAGGCCAATTATTCATGAGTATGGAATGATATCATTCCAGTTTCTAGATATGTTTCTTGATGCCTTTGACCAATTTTTAAGTGGCATGATTCATGATATGATAGATGAGAAACCATAGGTCTTTTAAGATGACTTTTTTAGGTTACCACCCTAGAGATAGGTCAAGTATACTATTGAACTACTCCATTGGATTAGTCACATATCCTTCACATATTATCATATAGAACCTACTGAGTTGAAGGAACTCAAATTTTAGATTGAGGATCTTGAGGTTATGGGATTTATTCACAGGATCATGTCACCTTGAACTTTAGTAGTTCTATTTGCAGAGAATAAATATAGATGCCTCTAACATTGTGTTGATTATCAAAAACCTAACCAGGATACTATTAAGAAAAGGTAACCTTTTCTAAGTATTGATGATTTATTTGATCATCTCGGGGGAACTCGATGATTTTATAAGATTTATCTATGTTTTGGGTACCATTACCTAAGTGTTATAGAGGAGGATATTCCTAAGATAACATTTCGGAGAAGGTATGGGAATTATGAGAATATTTTTTATTATATTTGGATTTACTAATTCCCCCATAGTGTTTTTGGGGTATTCCAAGTTAGTGGAAGAACATAGGAATCCTCAAGATATTATTCTTAAAACTTTGAATGAATATCATCTATATGAAAATATTTTTAAATGTGAGTTTTATATCCAAGAAGTGATTTTTTTTGGGATATGTTATTTCTAATGGGGGAATATTAGTGGATCCTAAAAAGATTCTTGTGGTGATTTCGTGGGAGAAACCCATAAATATGTTTGAGATTCAGATATTTTTGAGCTTAGCTGGTTATTACATGAATTGTTTTCAATATTTCTCTAAGATTGTATCTTTAATGGAAGAGTAAACCTATAAGGGTGTTATGATTGAATGTAATAATAATTGTTAAATATTTTTGGAGTAATTTAATGTGATATCGAATTTAGAGCAAGTTATAATTCTTTTGGAACTATTTTTAGATTATGACATGTCCTACGATGTCTCAAGAATGATATTGGGATGTGTTATGATGAATAGGAAGTAAGTGGTGGCCTATGGATCTTTCCAATTGTTCCCTCACAAGAAGAATGATCTTACCCATGATCTCTAGATAGTTTTGGTGATTTATGATTTCAATATTTTCCACTAATATAACTTTAGTGATCGATTTACTATATATTCATATCATAAGAGCATGAAGTATATTTTTACCCAGATAGACCTAATATTATGATTGATATGTTGAGTTGAGTATCATCAGAATTTTGATTTTGATATTTCATATACACATGTAAGTGGGAATGTGGTCACCAATTTTTTGATCAGGAAGTTACTAACTTAGTCCTTGAAGAAATTTTTGGAGGAGTTGTATTTGATGAGTATATTGGCTGAGATGTTTTTAGAAGTATAAGATGATTGTGGGTAGGAGTTATTTTCTTTTATAAAGGTTTATTCATAATTTTAAGATAAGATTCATCTTAGGTAATAAACATTCACCGATTGTTGGTGTTTTAGTAAAATATTTATTTATGGGGAGAACTTGGGTGTCTAGACATGGACTCCTGATGGTTGTTTATGTTTCCAATGAAGATTAGTCATTTTGATATCATTGATTCAAGAGTTTATGGATAAGAGGAATTGGTATAGTTTGTTTGTACACCCATGGAATAGTAATATGTTTCATGATTTGAGTTTTTGGTATTGGTTGTCAGGGATGAGGCAGTCAATTATAAACTTCATGTCACGGTGCCTGACTCTAGAGGATTAAGGTAGAGCACCAGAGACTCGTCAGTTTTGTTTACCCTTTACCCATTCTGATGTAGAATTGGGACATGATATCCATGGAAGTTTTTGTTACATTTCCACAAAATCTTATTAGGGAAGATATGATTTTGGTGAATATTGATCGACTAACAAAATCAGCTCATTTTCATCCTATTAAAAAGATAATGAAGGTTGATGATCTCAAGCATCTGTATGTCTAAGAGATCATGAAGATCCAGTAGTTCCTTATGCTATTGTTTCTAATAGTGATCCATGGTTGAAATCTCACTTTTGGAAACGTTAACAAGAGGTTATGGGTACTCATTTGAAATTAATTATGACACACCACCCATATATGGATGGGTTTACTGATCTAGACATTTATATTCTTGAGGATATGATTTGTGTGCATGTGCTTGATTTCGATGGTTCTTGTGAAAAGAATATTCCCCTGGTTGAATTTTCATATAAAAATAGTTATTAGTATTTTATTAAAATAATTACTTTTGAATCATTTTATTAGAGGCCAAGTAGATCTCCTTTATGTTGGGTGGCATTGGGATAATGGTCCTTAGTTAGAATGAGTCTGGTTTAAGAGATGGTAGAGAAATCATGGTTGATCTGTGTAACGCCCCGACCCCAGTAACCCAAAATCGGTGTATTATTACATAACATTGGCATGATCATAAAAGATCAAGTCTCGAAAGACCGATTAGTTTAGTATCCTTGGAATCACTAGATACATTAATAAAGTTTACATTACATCATAAAGTGAAAAACTACAACAACATATTTTCTCCATAGAACACACTCATATCCTTATACTATCCCTGTAGGTCTTTCATAAAATAATTCTTCACATCCTGGGAAAAATAAAACATTGAAAGTGGTGAGATCAGATTCTCAGTAAGGATAACAATATAGCATAAACTTTTATAAATAAGCATAAACATTTAAGGCAATGTATAACTAAAATAAAAGCCTTTTAAAATTGAACTTCAACATAATATGGAAAAGATAAAATGAAATAATTTCACTTACATATTCACATGGATATTCTACAGTCAAATAATCACATGCAATATCAATAATCACTTTCATAATAATGGAATTCATAATTCCATACTATCATAACCACATAGTCAAGGCCCTATGCCAAGACTACAAATAAGATTTTGTCAAGGCCTTGTGCCAAGACACTAGTTTGTCTCATGAGACCTACCGATGCATCTAGGATCTATATCAGGATCCACCCGTCACTTATTAAGTCCAATGCATTCCTCATATGAAAAGTTTGAAACATAATATAAACATTCGTATTAAAACTAGCATAGGAAATGTCAATACTTTATCCAAAAACCATGAATGGTATAAAAATAGCACATCCACAGTCAAACATAACTCATTCAATACAATATGGAAGATTTTATTGTAACATATTAACCTCAATCAAGAAAAATGAATGATATTTACATAGATGAAAATAATAATTAAAACTATTTGAGAGGAATACCCCCTTTTTCTTGAAAACATTTAAAAGTCACACTACTTGTCAAGAAGCCGTTTTAAAAATAGATTTTTGAATCAAAGTGTCCCATACCACTTTGAAACTTTTAGAAGTAATTTTAATTTTAAAACTTTAATGTCCATATGAATAAATACTTAAAACCATTTTTAAAACATGGACATTGATGAGAAATATTTAGAATAATAAAATTTTAAAACATTTTAAAATGATATTTTAGTTAGAGTTCCAAACCAAAAGAGAGACACTTTTATAAAAATAATTGAGGTAATAAAAACTTTATAATATCATGAGAATAAAGGGATTCATGATATACTTTGTCAAAGTACATTATATACACCATATAAAAGTGATTTGGTGTATAAAAACAAAGGAGTCTCAATGGAATGTAAATTGAGATGAAATCTCTCATAATGATCGTATCCTTAGGTTAAGGATAAATCAACAAAACAATTATGTGTGACAAATATAAATACACTCAATATGATTGGATATTCAGTGTAAAATAATAAAAGGGAATTCACACATATTCTTGTAAAAACAACACCAATGGATTAGATGTTTAACTCAATAAATGGAGATTGAGTTAAAATTACTCTTATCAAGTTCATACTGATGAATTAAGAATTTTTCAATGGAGTGATTATGTGTATAAAAATTATATCCACATAAAGGGGAGTGGAAATTATGAAATAAGAAAATAAATAGTGATTCCACACATAATCTTGGAGTAAAATAATCAATGAAGTATGCATAAAGCTGAATGAGTGGAAATTGAAATTTCAAATTCCCTTATCAATTTGGTAACTTACGAAACATACACCCATGAAAGAAGTATCATACAATGATGATGTAAATATCCATAAATTAAATTATATTACACAATGAATACAATCATGGGTAGTACACACACCACATGTAATAAATAAGTGGTGAACAATGGAAATCTCACAGAATTAAAAGTGAGATAAGAAACCCCTTACTTTGTACTTTTTCCGTGGTCGAGGGTAGGTTAACCTCCTGTATAATGGTAAAATAATTGTTATTAAATTATACAAGAATCATATACATTAATATGATATCATATATGATCTTTTAACATTGATTTGTTGATAATATATTAGTATTATCATTGTTTCAGGTGTTAACAGATTCATTTTCCTTTATATTCATTGTTATGTGAGTAATATTTTTTATCGATGGAATGTATCTTATTAATATACAGAATGATATCATGTATCTAAAAATTATTTTTAATCATAAAATGAAATTTAGTCTTGAATGGATATGATGGGGAAGGAATCTCATCGCGTTCGTGGAGATGGTAATCCGTACGTACGCACGAGGGAAAATATCATTCTTTTGATACTAAAATAATATATAATTGGATGGTATATCATATATACAGAATCATTATCATTTTATATTTATTATTTACAATAATTACACATCATTATTATACCCATCCAAATAACAATATATTTAATAACAATTACACCACGACGTGGAGACGGTAGGCCGTACGTACGGACGTATGATGACATGTCATTTAAAGGATGGATAGAATGATGAATATGGTTATAACATATTTATAATAACATCAAAGTATATAGAAGATACTGGAGTTATTATTTTAGAATGGAAATAACAAAGAAAGAAGAAGTGGAAGAAGAAAGGAACTTGAAAGAGGGTGGTGAAATCATTACCTCTTCTTTAGATTCTTCCTATTGATTTGATCAAAAGGGATCTTTAGGTTGGCTTTCTGACCAAAGGAGGGACTCTAGGATGAATTGAGGGAAGTTGAGAGGATATTTGGGCAGGGTTTGACCAAACCAAAATTCTTTTAAGGTATGAATTTGAGAGAAGGGGGAGTACCCTTTTATAAGAGGGGTGAGGGGCACCTTAGAAAAAACTTAAAATCTTATTTTATAATAAATTCATATTCGGTTTATAATGGCTCCAAAGTGAATTATTTAAAGTATAAGGTTGGTATGGGTCTAAATAATTTCAACCAATAGATTTTAGACAGGTTTGGGTCACTTTATTGACCTTATCATTTATATTTTACTCTTAGTTGAATAGTTTGACATTTACTATGTCCCTTTGTATTTTTATATTATATGGTTAATAAACTTACTATAAACTTCCAAGAGACCCCCAAGTGGTTCATTAATGATACAAATATCATTAAATAAGTTCTTTGTCTGAACCGTAGATTTTTAAGAATATTATATCAGTTAATAATATAATATTTGTTTTAAAAACTCTTTTATGTCAATTTTGACACTATTTGGAATTTGATTTTTTCAAAAATCATAACAATATGATTACTTCGAAAAAAATTCATCTAACCAACCCTAATATGTAATATTAACCTATAAAATTAGTTTAATTAATAAAAAGTCTCAAATTATATTTATTTGGATATTTATAATATCAATTATTTTAATATTTCATTACTTAGGTAATTACTGAATCACTATTGTGTCATAAATAAATTAAATTATTTAATGTATAAAAATTATAAATAAAATACCATTATGTAGGAAATCTTTTTATATTTCTAATGAATATTTATAATTGAATTTATCTTATGTATAACCCTATATTAAAAATGTTTTAGTTATTAAACTTTGATTTTATCTCTTTTAACTCTTATTTGAATTAAATAATAATAAATGTCCTAATCTAACCCAAGTGGACCAAAGAGGTTCATATTTTATTCCTAAGGATGTTTTTGGTCGAACTATACTTATCCAATAGAATTAGGACATGTTTTAGGGTAATAATAATATCATTTTTACCCTTAATTAACCTATTTACATTTAACCGTGGTAAATAAAAGTAAAAAGTTACTATTCACCAAAAAATACTTTTATCTCATTGAACCACATTTTACTCCTTGATATTAACCTTGTCTCTAGGATTTTCTAAATTCCACTCACAGAAGTGGTAAAATTATGTTTTATGTGAATTTGTAAATTCTCCTAGGAGGTGGGTAAAAGACGGTGAAAAGTTCAATAAAATTTTTATATATCTAAAATTATTATAAACTAACTCCAACGAATTAAATTTAACTTATATAGGTATTATGTATCTATTTTACATTAATTAAATTTGAATAAAATAAATAATTATTTAAATAAAAATTCGGTTTTAAACTATAACTTAGTGTTTTTCACTATTCATCAAAAATTGAAAGTTTTCAGAAAAATACCAAAAATTCACCCTAAGATAATTTTGATATTAAGAATCCAAAAATTAAGTCCATTTTGAAATATAAAATTTATAAAATTTCAAAAAGTGGGTATTACTATTCATAACAGCTAGTTTGATTGGTTGTAGTGTGTGTTAGAACTCGAAGTTGCGTACAACACACGCTATTGCATTATTCAAAGGGAAACGTACTGTGGAAGCTTGGGGTGTTACATTATCTCCTAATTAAATAAATTGAGTCCTCATAATTTTTAAAATTGGGTTTGGGAATATAATTTAAAGTCCCACGTCGGAAAAAGAGTCAATAAAACTATCACTTAAAAAAAATAAAGAGAAGTAAAAAGGTCACCCTAGATAACCTATACTAGGATTCCATGTAGAAAAACATGGATATTGATGATAAACTAAGTGTCAAGTTCTGATGGAGAGGGAAAGAAAACATGATCAGGAGAAAGTTAACAACAAGAAAACCACAAACTTGTGATGGGACAAACGGTCATTAGTTTCGCAGTAGGAAAAGTAAATGAACAACATTTCTTTTTTGTTTTAAGTTACATTACATAAAGATGAGGAATTCATTTCTGAGATTGACTAAGAGAATAAAGAGATATACATACTTTTTAAGTGAAGTTTCATTATTTAATAAATTCCTACTACTAACTCATTTTTAAACGGTGAGTATGCAAGGAGAATTGGTCACACTGGAAGAGCTAGAATAAAATTCTTATAGAATCACATGATCCACGAAGGATAAACTATATATTTACCTTGTCTTTAGAGATTAATCAAAACCAAAATGGTTAGTATAAGGTCTGATGATCCCCCAAAAGGATATTCCATTAGAGAAAGAAACACTTATCTTAATTTCTAAAATTAAACCAACAATACCCCAAAGTTTAATAAATACCATTCAATAAACAATTGTCCTTAAAATCCTTCAATATAATCCAAAATAATATTTAAACCCAAAACTTAGAAGAATTTGGTTATGTAGTCTTCCACGTTAAATTGTATCTCCAATTGACATCAACTACTCTTAAAGTCACATACTTAAAAGTAATTAACCTAATCAGATGTTCTCTATTATAGGTTAATCATTTCCATAAATAACACAAATCACTATAAATCCAAAATAAAAACATAGATAAAAACCCACCATTAATCCTCAAACAAAATCCCATAGTATTCTATTTTCCTTGGGCATATAGTGTTCCCAACAAAGCAAACATCTTCCGAAACAACATTTATCACTTAATCACCAAATAATTTTCCTATACTAAGGGTATTCATTTGATTAGAAATAAGATCCCAAATCAACTTATTGTTGATCAATAAAATCATTTAACTAAAAATAATTAGTCACACTAACTAGGGACTTCACGTAGTCTAGTGTTAGGAAATAAATCTCAATCGCACTTTGGTTGTGGGTTCGATTCCCACAGCTTTGTCCAACTCAACGGGTTGTCACACAGTCTGCGTGTTGTCCTTTTTCAAAAAATATATTTTATAACATTACCAAAATGAGATAAATTCCTTAAAATAACCATAACATAATTTAACCAAAAATGTTATCTCATATATTGCATTTTCATCCCAAAATATAATAACTTGTAATTTCCTCAAACCCAATGATCATATAAAACCAAATGGTTATTTATAACTATATCCACAAGTGAAAAGATAATTCTTCCTCAAATATCATTCTCACATGGAAAACTACAGGGTTACAAATACAAGAGAAAATTATTCCAAAGCAATACCATCAACAAGGAGCACTAATAATTTTAATCATTTCTCCAACCATTTATTTCCACATAGCTTCTTCTTTGTCCAAGAAAATATCCTATAGAATAAGGCATTCACTCAGGTAATGGCCAGGTCCCCTACATTTATAGCAAATGACTGTAAATGGATTCTTGGGACTATTTTTATTTTCTTCGATAGTACTCTTCATTTTTCCTCAAAAATTCTTCACTTTATGTCCTTCTTTACCATACATAAATCATTTATTTGTTCTATTGATACACTTTCCTGGGAGTCTCCTTCCACATTTACTGCATGATGGAAATTGAGGATTCTTTTCTCCACGGTCTCCACTGTTGGAGCTCTTATCATTCATCACCTTTCTCTTCTTGGTTGAGTCTGGGAGTTGGTTAATATATATGTTGTTGATCATATTTTTGAAAATTTGATTTGGCATGAACACGATATCTTTTAAACATATCAACATTCCATTTTGTTTCTCATTGCCACCACCGTTCCCACTTGTACATCATTCTCAAAGTTACTATGACTTCCTTGGATTCCATTCATTTACTAAAACCAGAAAGCATTGTGTGAGTAAAAGTAGTCATAAAATCATTTATATAATATCATGACACCATATTATTTATTTGAAACACCTTAGGGTTAACCAAGGTCATTTATTCTCATCTTATATTAAAATAATTCAAATCGTCTTGTAAAGAAAATATAAATTATCCTAAGCATATCCCCCAGGAGTGTCGTAACCAAGAGTGCAGCAAGGCCCATTGTCATGCACCAGTTCCTATTCGAGTCCATCTCAATACGGTTTTTTTGAGTTTTACCCTTAGGTACATCTATGCCAGAGCCGCCTCTACCTGCTCATATCCAGATAGGGATGTATTGCTGGGAAAACTCAAAAAATCTCTACAATACCAAAATTCTCGAAAGTTCTTCTATACTAATCCTCAAAGTCTATCTTAGGGCTATGTGCTCTAATTATATTATATCTAAATCTAGTTTCCAAGGTTTTTACTAAAATTCCTCTGATACCAACTGTAATGCCCCGACCCCAGTTACCAAGAGTCGGTGCATTATTAAATAACATTGGCATGATCACAAAATATCAAGTCTCGAAAGACCGATTAGTTTTGTAGCCTTGGAATCACTAGATAAATTCATAAAGTTTAAATTACATCATAAAGTGAAAAACTACAACAACATCTTGTCTCCATAGACCAAACTCATATCCTCATACTATCCCTTTAGGTCATTCATAAAATAATTCTTCACATCCTGGGAAAAATAAAACATTGAAAGGGGTGATCTTAGATGCTCAGTAAGGAAAACAATATAACAGAAACTTTTATAAATAAGTATAAACATTTAAGGCAATGTATAACTAAAACAAAAGCCTTTTAAACTTGAACTTCAACATAATATGGAAAAGATAAAATGAAATAATTCCATTTAATTATTCACATGGATATTCTACTAGTCGAACAATCACATGAAATATCAATAACCACTTTCATAATAATGGAATGCATAATGTCAGACTATCATAACCACATTGTCAAGGCCTTGTGCCAAGACTACAAATAAGATTTTGTCAAGGCCTTGTTCCAAGACACTAGTTTGTCTCATAATACCTACCGATTCATCTAGGAGCTATATTAGGCTCCACCAATCACTTATTAAGTCCAATGCATTCCTCATACGAAAAGTTTGAAACATAACATAAACATTCGTATTAAAACTAGCATACGAAATGTCAATACTTTATCCACAAACCATGAATGGTATAAAAATAGCACATCCACAGTAAAAAATAACTCATTAAATACAATATGGAAGATTTTATTTTAACATATTAACCTCAATCGATAAAAATTAATGATATTGACATAGATGAAAATAATCATCAAAACTATTTGAGAGGAATACCCGCCTTTTTCTAGAAAACATTTAAAAGGCACACTACTTGTCAAGAAGCCGTTTTAAAAATATATTTTTGAATAAAAGTGTCCCATACCACTTTGAAACTTTTAAAAGTAATTTTAATTTTAAAACTTTAATTTCCATATGAATAAATTCTTAAAACCATTTTTAAAACATGGACATTGATGAGAAAGATTTAGAATAATAAATCTTTAAAACATTTTAAAATGATATTTTAGTTAGAGTTCCTAACCAAAAGAGAGACACTTGAATACAAATAATTGAGGCAATAAATTTTTTTTAATATCATGAGAATAAAGGGATTCATGATATACTATGTCAAAGTACATTATATACACCATATAAAAGTGATTTGGTGTATAACAACAAAGGACTCTCAATTGAATGTAAATTGAGATGAAATCTCTCATAATGACCGTATCATTAGGTTAAGGATAAATCAATGACATAATTATGTGTGAAAAATATAAATACACTCAATATTATTGGATATTCAGTGTAAAAAAATCAAAGGGCATTCACACATATTCTTGTAAAAACGACACCAATGAATTAGATGTTTAGCTCAATAAATGGAGATTGAATTAAAATTACTCTTATCAAGTTCATATCGATGAACTGAGAATTTATCAATGCAGTGATTATGTGTATCAAAAGTATATCCACAGAAAGGGGAGTGTAAATTATCACATAAGCAAATAAATAGTGATTCCACATATAATCTTGGAGTAAAATAATCAATGAAGTATGCATAAAGACGAATAAGTGGAAATTGAAATTTCAAATTCCCTTATCGATTTGGTAACTTATGAAACATACAACCATGAAAGAAGTATCATACAATTATGATGTAAATATTCATAAATTAAAGTATATTACAAAATTAATACAATCATGGGTAGTACACACACCACATGTAATAAATAAGTGGTGAACAATGGAAATCTCATAGAATTAAAAGTGAGATAAGAAACCCCTTACTTTGTACTTTTTCCTTGGTCGAGGGTAGGTTAACCTTATTTATAATGGTGAAATAATTTTTATTAAATTATAAAAGAATCATATACATTAATATGATATCAAATATGATCTTTTAACATTGATTTTTTGATAATATCTTAGTATTATCGTCATTTCAGGTGTTAACGGATTCACTTTGTTTTATATTCCTTGTTTTTTGAGACATATGTTTTATGGATGGGATTTTTTCTATTCATATCCAAAATGATATCATGTCTATAAACATTATTTTTAATCATCAAATGAAATTTAGTCTTGAATGGATATGACGAGGAATGAATCTCATCGTGTTCGTGGAGACAGTAATCCGTATGTACGCACGAGCGACAATATCATTATTTTGATATTAAAATAATATATAATTGGATGGTATATCATATATACAGAATTATTATCATTTTATATTTATTATTTACAATAATTAAACATCATTATTATACCGATCCAAATAATAATATATTGAATAACAATTACACCACGACGTGGAGACGGTAGGCCGTACGTACGCACGTATGGTGACATGTCATTCAAAGGATGGATAGAATACTGAATATGGTTGTAACATATTTATAATAACATCACTGTATATAGAATATTCTGGAGTTATTATTTTAAAATGGAAATAACAAATAAATAAGAAGTGGAAGAAGAAAGGAACTTGAAAGAGGGTGGTGAAATCATTACCTCTTCTTCCGGTTCTTCCTTTTGATTTGATCAAAAGGGCTCCTTAAGATGGATTTTTGACCAAAGGAGGGACTCTAGGATGAAGTGAGGAAAGTTGAGAGTATATTTGGTCAGGGTTTGACTGAACCAAAAGGCTTTTAAGGTATGAATTTGAGAGAAGGGGGAGTGCCATTTTATAAGAGGGGTGAGGGGCACCTTTGGAAAAACTTAAAATATTATTTTATAATAAATTCATATTCGGTTTATAATGGATCCAAAGTGAATTATTTAAATTTTAAGGTGGGGATGGGTTGAAATAATTTCAACCAGTATATTTTGACAGGTTTGCGTCACTATATTAACCTTATCATTTATATTTAACTCTTAGTTGAATAGTTTCACATTTACTATGTCTCTTTGTATTTTTATATTATATGGTTAATAAAATTACTATAAACTTACAAGAGACCCCCTAGTGGTTCATTAACGATACACCTATTATTAAATAAGTCTTTTTTCTGAACCTTATATTTTAATTAAGATTATATTAATTAATAATATAATATTTGTTTTAAGAACTCTTTTATGTCAATTTGGACACTATTTGGAATTTGATTTTTTTGAAAATCATAACAGCATGATTACTTTGAAAAAAATTCATCTAACCAACCCTAATATTTAATATTAACTTATAAAATTAGTGGAATTCATACAAAGTCTCAAATTACAATTATTTGGATATTTATAATATCAATTATTTTAATATTTCATTAATTAGGTAATTACTGCATCACCATTGTGTCATAAATAAATTAAATTATTTAATGTCTAAAAATTATAAATAAAATACCATTATGTAGTAAATATATTTAGATTTATAATTAATTTTTATAATCTAATTTATCTTATGTATAACCCTATATTAAAAATGTTTTAGTTGTTAAACTTTGATTTTAACTCTTTTAACTATTATTTGAATTAAATAATAATAAATGTCCTAATCTAATCCAAGTGGACCAAAAAGGTTCATATTTTATTCCTAAGGTTTTTTTTGGTCGAACTATACTTATCCAATAGAATTAGGACATGTTTTAGGGTAATAATAATATCATTTTTACCCTTAATTACCCTATTTACATTTAACCGTGGTAAATAAAAGTAAAAGTTACTATTCACCAAAAATTATTTTTATCTCTTTGAACCAAATTTTACTCCTTGATATTAATTGTACCTCTCGGATTTTTGAAATTCCACTCACAGAAGTGGTAAAATTAAGTTTTATGTGAATTTGCAAATTATCCTAGGAGGTGGGTAAAAGACGGTGAAAAGTTCAATAAATTTTTTATATATATAAAATTATTCTAAAATAACTCCAATTAATTACATTGAAATTATATAGGTATTATTTATCTATTTTGACCTTAATTAAATTTAAATAAAATAAATAATTATTTAAATAAAAATTCGGTTTTAAACTATAACTCTGTGTTTTTCACTATTCATCAAAAATTGAAAGTTTTCAGAAAAATACCAAAAATTCACCCTAAGCTAATTTCGATATTCCGAATCCAAAAATGAGGTCCATTTTTAAAGATAAAATTTATAAAATTTCTAAAAGTGGGTATTACTATTCATAATGGCTAGTTTTATTGGTTGTGGTGTGTGTTAGAACTCAAAGTTGCGTACAACACACACTATTGCATTATTCAAAGGGATACGTACCGTGGAAGCTTGGGGTGTTACAATATGAAATGGGTTAGTGATAGATCAAAGTCACCTTAAATCCTATGTGAACCATCATCATCTCCGATTGGAGTTTCCAATGGTTGGTCTAGTTTTTCTTAGGGTTTCACCTTGTTTAGAACATCTTCATTTAGGAAAATAAGGAAAGTTGGCATCAAGGTTTATTATCCCTTTTGAGATTTTTAAACAACTTAGAAAGTTGGTTTATCAGTTGGACATGTCATAATTATTAATGTAACACCCCAATATTCCTTGGTATTCTTCCTTTTTATTAATTCAATAGCTCGTATTGCACGCAACATCGAGTTCGAGCGCACCATGACCTATCAAACTAGCCGTTTAAAATGCGGTTATGAATAATATTCACCAAATTATGAAAATCATAAATTTTATTTTTCAAAATAGACTTTATTTTTGAATTCCTAATATCAAAATTATCTTAGGGTAAATTTTTTTCAATTTTTGAAAAAGTTTCAATTTTCGATGAATAGTGAAAAATACTGCATTGTTGTTAAAAACTGACTTTTTTAATTAAATAATTATTTTTATGTTAATTGAATTTAAAGTCAAAATAGATTAATAATACATATTTTAATCGAATATATTTCATTGGAATCTATTTATAATATAATTAGATATAAAAAATTATTAAACTATTGAACATCTCTTTTTTCCACCTTCTAGCCACATCTACGAGATTTGTATTAAATGTAATTTTATCTCTTCTTTGAATTGAATTTCAAAAAAATGGATATACACAGTTTTAATCAATATTAAATTTTTTTCATAATAAGATCAAAATATTTTTTGGTGAAAATTAACTTTTAGATTTTATTTACCACGATTAAAGGTAAATAGGGTAATTAAAGGTAAAATTAATATTATAATAATATAAATTTACCCTAACACTTGTACTAATTTCATTAGATAAGTGTGTTTCGACAAAAATCAACCTTAGGCCACAAATATGATCCTTTTTAAGCCACTTGTGTTAGATTATAAAATTTATTATATTTTATTTAAGGAAGAGTGAAAAATTTCATATTTAGATTTTAGTAACTATATAATTTTTTATATGACGATATATAAGTGATATGGTAAACTATAAATAGTCTTTAGAAAGATAAAATTATTATATACATAATGGTAATTTATTTATTATTTTATTAAATAAATAATTAAATTAAATGGTGATGTAATAATTATGTAGTAATTGAATTATTAAATGAAAATCAATTAAATGATATTAAAAATATTAAAATAATTATAATTTAACTTAATTAATGACATAAAAGAATTTTATTGATAATATATAAATTTTAGTTATATATTGGAAGTATTGTTTTGAAGTTATCATGTTATTTTGATATTTTTTAAAAAATAAATGTTTTCAATAGTTTCAAAATTGACATAAATGATTCTTTAAAATAAATAATATTTAATTAAATATTATAAAATTCATAAAAATATAATATTCAGAAAACTAACTAATATAGAGTTAAATAATTCATAAATGGTCCAACTGGGGTTTGATTGACATTTTATAGTAACTATATTAACCCTGTAGTATAAAAAGAAAAGTAGACACGGTAAGAGTTAAATTGTTAAACTAAGGGTTAATCCCACAAGATAAGGATAATTTTGTGATCTAAACTTTTCTAAAAATAATATATTTATATTATTTCAACCCATACCTCTCTTATAACCTAAATAACTCACTTTTGAGCAATTTAAAATAGAAAATAAATTTATCATAAATTAATAGTTTTAAAGTTTCTAAAAGTGCACATCCTCTCTATTATAATAGAGAACCTATACTTATCTTTTATTCACAACAATAAAGACCTTTGTATCATCCAAACCATACCCATGATTCCTCCCAACTTCTTTAACTTTATCTTAGAGGCCATAAATTTTTCATAAATCCATTCTAAGGAGTCCTTTTGTGAAAACCAAAAGAAGATACCCAAGAAAGAGGTAATTGTTTTATCACTTATTTCAAAGTTCTTTTCTTATTATACATACTATTTCTATGTTGTTTCCATATAAATATAATAAATAAAGTATAATAAATATACATATATGTTATTATAATCATGGTATAACCATATTCTTCATTTTATCCATCATACAAATAACAATATAACCATGCGTGTGTGCGTACGACTTACTTTCTCCATGCCATGATGTAATTTGTTATTCAACACTAATTTATTTGGATGCATTTAATTATGAGTATAATGCATATAAATAATTAATATAATGTGATAATGATTCTGTATAATTAATATACCATCCAATTCTATACCATTTAACCATTAAGGGAATGATACCCTCGCTCGTGCGTACGTACAACCCACCGTCTCCACGATGTGGTGAGATTAATTCTCCACATTAACCAATAAAGAGTGATTATAAAATTTATATGATGAGTAAAAATAATAATTATGAACTTAATTTGATACTTTATATGAATAAAATACATCCTATTCATAACAAACATGACTCACATGACAAAATTGTAATAGGAAAACGAAGCAGTTAACACCCGAAACAACAATAATACTAGAATATTATTACCAAAAGGATGTAATAGGATCATATATGATTTCATAAATATGAATATAGTATTGGTATAATTTAATAACATGGTTTAAACATTATACAAGAGGTTAACACACCCTCAACTAAAGGAAAGTAGATGGCAATGGTTAATATCAAAATCTCATTACATAAGTATCTACTCGAACATATTTTTCATCCATGTCCATGTTTCTTAAAATGTATTTCAAAATATTATCAACATTTTTTTAAAGACATTTTTACCTATGTTTTAATTTTTATAATTTTTTTTAAAAGTAACATTTCTATCATTTTTAAAATGAGGTACTTTATAACCTTTTAAACAAATTAAGGAAAGAATGTTTTTTTAACTTATATGGAGCAAGTGGCTATTTTCCACCGTTATGACACTTTGACATTTTGAAGCTTTACTTACAATATTAAATGGTTATTTTCAAAAGATTTTTTTTCTTTTATAATTGTGTGACTTCTAAATTATTTCAAAGAAAAAAGTGATATTTCTTTCAAAGAGTTTTGATGTGTTTATTAGATTATTTTCATCTATATAAATATCCTTTGTCATATTTTATGCTATTTTGAGGTTGAATTATTATGATAAAATATTCCATATTTTATTGAAGGGTATATGATATATTTTAATATGGATGTGCTATGTTTATACCATCCATGGTTTATGGTTAAAGTATTAACATTTCGTATGCTATTTTTAATACAAATGTTTATGTTATGTTTTACCCTTTCCATAAGAGGAATGCATTGGACTTAGTAAGTAATGGATGGGGCCTGCTATATCCCCCAATGCATCAGTAGGTATGATGAGACAAACTAGTTTATTGGAACAAATCCTTGATGGTATTATTATTTATGGTCTTGGAATGAGTCCTTGATGGTATGGTTATGATATCTGACATTATGAATTCCCTCATTATGAGTTTAGTTATTGATATTGCATGTGATTATTCGACTATTAGAATATCCATGTGAATATTTAAATGGATTTTTTAATTTATTCTTTCTATATAACGATTTAGATTATGTTTAAAAGGATTTTATTTTAGTTTTATACCTTACCTTAAAATTTTATGCATATTTACGATAGCTTTCGCTATACTGTTTATCCTTACCAAGCATCTGAGCTCACCCCTTTCTTATGTTTCATTTTCCCCCATGATGTGAAGAAGTATATTATGATTGACCTATAGGGATAGTCTAATTATATGGGAGTTTTCAAAGGGGATAGTATTTTGTTTTCATTCCAAGATATAATGTAAAACTTATGTTTGTATCTTGTTTTTTCAAAGCTAATAAACTAATCGGTCTTTTGAGATTTCATTTTCTTGTGATCATGCTAATGTAATAAAATAATTAACTGAATCTAGGTAATTGGGTTCAGGGTGTTACATTTGGTATAAGAGGATGTTTATTACAAACCTTGGAAACTATATTTAGAAAAATCTTGATTAGGGAACATTACATAATGATAGAATTTGAGGATAAGTATATAAGAACATCCTAAAATTTTGGTAATGTTGAGATTATATGGGTATTTATAGAAAATACATCCCTATATGTATACTACAAGTGGATGTGGTTCTGACATAGATGTACCTAGGAGTAATAACTCTGACAAGGTGTTTTGGGCTTGACTCAGGGAAACCTGATACACAACAATGAGCCTTACCGCGCACTTGGTTTGACACTCCCGAGAGATATTATTTGGATAATTCCAATTTTCTTTAGAAACCATTATGAAGGATTTAAGAGTAAATATGTCCAAGAAGAACCATTTTTATGATATGTATTAGATATTCATAAATTTTTCAATTTATGTTAAGTATTTTACTAGTTTGGAATTATACATTACGATTCATAACCTAATCTAGTGTATGTCATTGTTTAGAAATCAAGCCTAATAGAAGGAATGGAAACCATGTCAAAACACATAATCCATGTATTGTTTTGCATCCTATGAAAGATAATGATAGTGGATTTGGTGATACAACTGGCGCTGAACAACTTATAACCATACTTGGACAACTGACTTAGGTATGGATAATAACCTTACATGTATGGAGCAGCCTGATCCACAATGCGGAGGATCAATGTTAGACCGCTTCATGAGGAAAACCCCCCCAAAATTAAACAGGACTAAAAATAATTCCGTAGATGAGTAGTGGATAAATTCCTTAGAGAAAATATTTCTTACTTTAGGGATTAATGAAAGGGAAAAAGTTGTTATGGTAGTCCATCGTATATTAGGAGATATAAATCAATGGTGGTCATTAATTAAAAACATGTAGGGGATGAAGAGGTTGCAAATATGGAATGTAGGGAATTTAAATAACTATTTATAGAAAAATACTTTCCTTGGGATCTACGAGCAGATACAGAGAGGCAATTTATGAGTCTAAGAAAGAAGGAGGATGAGAATGTTTTAAAGTATGAATATAACTTCAAAAGGATATAAATACATGCTTTAAACTATATACGTAACCCAAGAAGTAATATTGATCAATTTTTTATCAGTTAAAACCATTACTTCGACAAACATTGGTCTCAAAATATTTCTCATCATACGAAGATATAGTTTCATATGTTATCAAAACAGGAAATGAATTATCTAAGTCTTATGAATTTAAAGTCAATCAAGAGAAGAATAAAGATGCTAAACACTCTGAAAAAGGAAATAAGTGGAAGAATGAAAAATTTAACTTTCTAAACTACAATATTTGTGGGAAGAAACACCCTAGTACTTGCCTAAAGGGGATGAGAGTTTTTAAAAGTGTGGAGAAAAATGCCACCAAGATCATGATTGTAAGGAGGAGAAATAATCTATCAATGTTCAGTGCTACAATTTTAAAGATATGGGACATTATTTAAATGATTTTCCTAAGCATCAAGGAAACTTTCCCAAGAAAAGGCTAAGGGAGAAAGGCCAGGCTTTTGCGATCACAACTGCTGAGGTTGAAGTTTCAAATGATGTGTTGGCAGAACTTTAATAATTTCTTCAAATTTAGCCAAATATTTATTTGATTTTGGATCCTCTCATTCCTTTATATCTTCCCAGTTTTCTTTAAAAATTATATCTTTCCAATTCAAATTAACAAGGGAGTTTTCAGTCAAAACCACTAAGGGAAGTCTCATTGCAACAAAGATGTGTTAGGTAGTTCCCATTATGGCATATAAACATGCTTTATCTACTGAATTTGTTATCATACCTATGGTTGAATTTGATATAATCTTTTTTATAGATTTAATATCAAAATATGATGTGAAATTTTATTGCAAGAAGAAGAAATTTGAGATTTTTTAGGAAGATATAGAATCCATTATCTTTAGAGTAAAAACTTCATCACCTAATTATTATCAAAATCTACCCCCCAGTAGATTTACTGAATGATATTATTAGGGAAGAAGAGAAAATAACATCTGGGAATGAATAAAGAAATATTCAAATTGAGGATGTACCTATTGTATGATAATATATTGATGTATTTACATAGGATTTACCTAGATATCCTTTAGAGTGGGAAGTTTAGTTTACTATTAATTTAATCCTTGATGCTAGGCCAATATCAAAAACTCCCTATAGAATGGACAATGTGGAATTAGTAGAGCTGAAGAAACAACTGTAGGAGTTGAGTAATAAGAGATTTATTTACCCTAGTGTTTATCCACAAGGAGCCCCAGTACATTTTTGTTAAGAATAAACATGAATCAATGAGGTTGTGCATTGAATATAGAGTTTTCCTCGAATTGATGATTTATTTGATCAACTTAATGGAGATAAATATTTATTAAAGATTGAACTTTGTTTTGGATATCATCAATTGTGTGTAAAAAGGATGATATTCTAAAGACAACATTCCAAAATAGATATGGTCGTTAAGAATTTACAGTAATTTCATTTGGATTGACTAATGTACCCTCTCTTTTCATGGATCTAAAGATCAAAATGTTCAAGGAATATCTTGATGATTTTGTGGTAATATTTATTAATGATATCTTGGTATACTCTAAAATCTATGAAGAACATGAGAACCACTTGAAGATTGTTCTGAAGACTCTTAGAATAAATGAATTATATAAGAAGTTTAACAAGTATGAATTCTAGCTTCTTGAATTTTTTTTCTTGGACATATTGTCTCTAAGGATGGAATCTATGATGATATTAAAAAGAAAAATGCAATCCATGAATGCCTAACACCCATGAGTATAACATAGGTACATAGTTTTATTGGTTCAACAAGTTACTATCGGCGTTTCATCCCAAATTTTTCCAGACTGGAAAACCCATTAACCAAGATCACACGTAAAGGGGTTAAATTCATTTGGAAAAAAGAGTGTGTAGAATTTTCTAAAGAATTGAGGAGAACATTATTCAATGCTATTATCTTGACTTTACCATATGAAAATTATGGGTTTCTAATTTATAGTGATACATCAAGTAAAGGACTCGGTTGTGTCCTTATACAAAATGAAAGTGTTATTTATTATTCATCAAGGAAATTAAAAATTCTTTTAAAAAACTACCCAACTAATGATCTAGAGTTATAAGTAGTAATATTTTCTCTAAATATATGGAGAGATTATCTCTATAGTGGAAATTTTGAGATAAATATTGATCAAAAGAGTTTGAAATATATTTTCTCACAGAAAGAACTCAATATGAGGCAAAGAATATGGATTGAGCTACTCTAGGATTATGATTTCACAATACACTACCACCAAGAGAAGGATAATAAGGTGGCATATTCTTTTAGTAGAAAGAACCATGGAGTTATAAAAAAATAAGAGTTAAAAGGGATCCTATGTTCATGGATCTAGTAAATACAGATATGGGAATTATCATGGAAGGTGAAAAATCACTACTTTTTCAAATGGTTTCCAAACCATCTTTATTGGAAAGGATAAAATGTTCCCAGTCTGATGATGAGGAGTTTCAAAAGAGAATTAAAGCTATGAATGATGAGAGACTAATTGACTTCGTATTTGAAGATGGTATATTGAAATTTTGGAAGAGGCTTTGTGTTCTTGCTATACCTGAGCTAAAAAGGGAATTATTGGATGTTTCTCATAGCTCAAATTTCTCTATACACTCTGGTGGAACTAAGATATATAGTGACTTGAAAGAATATTTTTGGTAGGACAACATAAAGAGGGATATTGTTGATTATGTGTTGAGCTGTTTGGTTTGTCAATAAGTGAAGGATGGAAGACAACATCCTAGAAGAGTCATGAAAACTCTTCCTATACCTATGTGTAAATGAGATGATATTAAAATAGAATTTTTCAGGGGGATACCAAAGAATCCTAGAAGAAATGATGTGGTATGGGTTATTATTGATCGTCTTACCAAATCATCACATTTTTTTGCTATAAGAAAAGATTTACCACTTGAAAGATTAGAAAGAATACATATTAATTAAGTTTTAAGACTATATGGTGTACCCCTATCAATTATTTATAACCATGATCCTCGTTTTACATCATAATTTTGGAAATGTATTCAGAATTCCCTACATACTGAGCTTCATTTGAGCACTGACTACCACCCTCAAACTGATGGAGAATCAGAGTGGACTATTCCAACTTTATAAGACATTTTGATAAATTTCTCACATGACTTTAAAGGTATGTGGGATCATTATTTACCTATAGTATAATTTTTCTATAATAATAGGTTCCATTCAAGTATTCAGATGGCACTATATGAAGAGTTGTATAGAAACAAATGTCGTACACTGACTTGTAGGGATGATGTTGGTGAAAGAAAACTCATAGGTCCAGAAATTTTTGAGGAAAAGATAGAAAAGTTAAAGACTATTTAGACTCATATCAAAATATCTCAAAGTCGGAAAAAGATATTTGCTAATAAATAAAGTAAGGATATGAAATTTCAAGTGGGAGATCATGTCTTGTTGAAGCTATCTCTATAGAAGGGTGTTATAAGATTCAACAAGAAAGGTAAATTAAGTCCCAGGTACATCATAACTTTTTAGATTCTGGAATTAATTGGAGCTTTAGTTTACCATTTGTAAATTCCTCCAAGTCTCTCTAATGTTCACAATGTATTCCACGTATCAATGTTAAATAAATACATGCCAGAACCAACGAATGTAATCAACTATGAAGAAATAGAACTGGAACCTGGTCTATCTTATTGTGAAGAGCCTATTAAGATTCTTGATACTAGAGAACATGTTTTGAGAAATCACACAACTTATCTGGTAAAGTTTCTTTGGAGAAACCCTAAAATGGAATAGGCGACGTGGGAACCTGAAGAACTTATGATGAAGAACCACCCGAATCTTTTTATGAAGTGATATTATATAAATTTTGAGGACAAAATTATTTAAAGGAGTTAATAATGTAACACCCCAAGTTTCCATAATATGCATCCTTTTAAATAACTAAATAGCTTGCACTGCACACAACATCGAGTTCGAACGCACCATGACCTATCAAACTAACCGTTTCAAAAGAGGTTATGAATAGTATTAACCAAATTATGAAAATTATAAATCTTATTATTCAAAATATACTTCATTTTTAAATTTGTAATATGAAAATTATCTTAGGGTTATTTTTTGGTAATTTTCTAAAAAGTATCAATTTTTGATGAATAGTAAAAAATATTGCATTGTTGTTAAAAACCAACATTTTCATTTAAATATTTTTTTATAAATTGATTTTGAAGTAAAAATAAATAAATTATATATATATTAATTCTATATAGTTCATTGTAATCATTTTATAATATAATTAGATATAAAAATTTATTAAACTTTTGAACTTCTCTTTTACCCGCCTTCAAGCCACATCTACGGGATTTACATTAAATGTAATTTTACCACTTTTATAAAATGAATTTAAAAACTGGACATAAATTTTTGTAATCAATATGAAAAATTTGGTGTAATAAGATCAAAATAATTTTTTTAATAATGACTTGAATTTTATTTACCACAGTTAAAGGTAAATAGGGTAATTAAAGGTAAAATAAATATTATAATAATATAATATTACCCAAAAAAATCTCAAATTTCACTGGATAAGTGCTTTTAAACCAAAATAAAACTTAGGTCATAAATATGATCATTTTAAGCCACTTATGTTAGATTATGACATTTATTATATTTTATTTAAAAAGAGTTAAAAATGTCATATTCAAATTTTAATAAATACATCATTTTTCATATGAGGATATATAAGTGATATGGTTAACTATAAATAGTATTTAGAAAAATAAAATTATTATATACATAATGGTAATTTATTTATAAATTAGGAAATAAATAATTAAATTAAATGGTGACATAATAATGATGCAGTAATTGAATTATTAAAGGAATAACCAATTAAATGATATTAAAAATATTGAAATAAATATAATTTTACTTAATTAATTAAATACATGAATTTTATAGATAACAAATATATTTTTGTGACATATTGGAATAATTTTTTCAAAGTTATCAAGTTGGTTTGATATTTTTTTAAAAATGAAAATTTTGAATAGTTTCAAAATTGACATAAATGATACTTTAAAATAAATAATATTTAATTAAATGATATAAAATTAATAAAAATATTAGGTTTGTCCAAATAACTAGTATAGAGTTAAATATTTTAGAAATGGTCCAATTTGGGTTCGTTTGGCATTTTATAGTAACTATATTAACCCCATAGTATAAAAACACATGTAGATATGTTAAGAGTTAAACTGTTTAACTAAGTGTTAATCCCAAAAGATAAGGATACTTTTTTGACATAAAATTGTCTAAAAAACATTGGTTGATAGGATTTCTACCCATCCTCATATTATCCTCTAAATAACTCACTTTTGAGATATTTTAAACCAAAAATAAATTTATAATGAATTAATAGTTTTAGAGTTTCCAAAAGTGCCCCTCCCCTCTACTATAAAAGGGAACCTCTCCTACTCTTTTATTCACACCATTAAATCCATTTTTCTCAACAAAAACAAGAAAAATTCTCCTAAAAAATTCCATCACATAATCTTAGAGGCCTTAATTTTGGAAGAAAGCCATTCTATGGAGTCTTTTTGTGCAAACCAAAAGAAGATACCCGAAAAAGAGGTAATTATTTTATCACCTCTTTCTAAGTTATTTTCTTATTATCATTCATATTTCTCTATTGTTTTCATATAAAAATAATAACTCCAGTATAATCCATATAAATATATTTTATTATAATCATGGGACAACCATATTTCTCATTTTATCCATCATACAAATAATAATATCACCATGCGTGCGTACGTACGACTTACCATCTCCACACCGTGGTGTAATTTATTATTCAACACTACTTTATATGGATGGGTATAATGATGATTATAATGTATATAAATAATGAATATAACATTATAGTTATTTTTTATAATTAATATACCATACAATTCTATATCATTTAACCATAAAGGGAATGATAACATCGCTCGTGCGTACGTATGGCCTACCGCCTCCACGACGCGGCGAGATTAATTATCCACATTAACCAATCAAGAATGATTATAAAATTTATAGAATGAGTATAAATAAAAATTATGAACTTAATTTCATTTTGTATATGAATATAATACATCTTATTCATAAAAAACATGACTTACATGACCAAAATGGAATGGGAAAACAAAGCAGTTAACACCCAAAACAACAATAATACAAAAATACTATTACCAAAAGGATATAAGAGGATAATATATGATATCAAAAATATTGATATGGTCTTATTATAATTTAATAACATTATTTAACCATTATAAATGAGGTTAACACACCCTCTAACAAAGGAAAGTACAAGGTAAGGGTTAATTTCAAAATCACAATATTATATGAGGTTGTTTATACGTAAGTATCTACTGGGACATATTTATCATCCATGTTCATGTTTCTTATAATGTATTTAAAAATATTAATAATTTTTTTTGAAGTCATTTTTACCCATGTTTTATTTTTTATAAAATATTTTGAAAGGAATCTTTTCGTCATTTTCCAAATGAGGTACTTTATAAACTTTTAAAAAAATTAAGTAAATAATGTTTTTTAACTTATACAGTGCAAGAGGATATTTTCTTCCATTTTGACTCTTTGACATTTTGAAGATTTACTTATAATATTACAAGGTTATTTTCAAAAGAAATATTTTCTTTTATAATTGTGTGACTTTTAAATGATTTCAAAGTAAAAAAGTTATATTTCCCTTAATGAGTTTTAATGAATTTATTAGATTATTTTAATCTATTTCAACATCCTTTGTTGGATTTTATGCTTATTTGAGGTTGAATTATTATGATACAATATTCCATATTGTATTTAAGGGTTTATGATATATTTTACTATGGATGTGCTATGTTTATACAATTCATGGTTTATGGCTAAAGTATTAACATTTTGTAAGCTATTTTTAATACGAATATTTATGTTACGTTTCACCTTTTTCATAAGAGGAATGCATTGGACTTAGTAAGTTACGGGAGGGGACCACTATAGCCCATAAATAAAATAGTAGGTCTAATGAGAAAAAATAGTTTCTTGGTATAAGTACTTGATGGTAGGATTATTTATGGTCTTGGCACGAGGCCTTGATGGTATGGTTATGATGTTCAGCATTATGCATTCCCTCATTACGAGTTTAATTGTTAATATTGCATGTGATTATTCGACTATTATAATATCCATGTGAATTTTTAAATGGAATTATTTGATTTATTCTTTACATATCATGATAAATATTATGTTTTAAAATCTTGTGTTTCAGTTTTATACCTTACCTTAAAAGTTTAGGCTTATTTACGATAGCTTTTGATATATTGTTTATCCTTACAGAGCATCTGATCTCACTCCTTTCTTATATTTAATTTTTCATTAAGATGTGAAGAATTATATTATTATTGAACTATTGGTATAGACTAAGGATATGAGAGTTTTTAATGGGGATAATAAGTTGTTTTTCATTTCCATATGCAATGTAAAACTGGTGTTTGTATCTAGATTTTACAAGGCTACTAAACTGATCGATCCTTCAGGATTTGATTTTCTTGTGATCATGCTAATATAATAAAATAAGGAACAAACTCTGGGTAACTGGGGTTAGGGTATTACAATTAACATCAATTCATGATTTTTTTCATGTATCCTAATTAAGGAGGCATAAACTAAAACCTTCCCATGTTATTGAATGAGGGGATGTTGATCTTTATCCAGACACCTCAATGTTTGAGCATCTAGTTCAGATTATGGATCTCTAGGATAAGGTACGTCATAGTAAAAACAAAAAATTGTTTAATGTATTATTTTAGTGAATATGATATGTCCATGATTCATGGGAGCATGAATTACTGATTAAGTAGCAGTGGCTTTATCTATTTGCGAGTCCAAAATCCCAAGTAACTTTTGGGGACAAAAAGTGGCATGATATGGAGAGTTGTAACACCCTAGTGGTCATATATTTTTTATTTTGAGATTAATTTATTTATTTTTAGGTTCTAAATGATTTTATGTGATGTGGAATGAGAATTTGGAGATTTGGTAGAAACGAGTTAGGCACATGGTCTGCGCATGATTAGTAGTAATCATGTGGTAACCATGAGAAATAGATATATTGGTTAAATGGTGATTTTCAGGATTTGATCTTAATTTGTATAATCCTTTGAATCATTAGGAAAACTATTCATATGAAATAGTTTAGGTCTAAAGGCAATTTCATGACTTGCACATATTTTTTATACCCATGCGGCTATTCATAGGTAATCGTGTACTTTGGTTTTCAAGGGAAAATAACTATTGTATGGATAATATATGGTTAGTTTAACCATGTGTCCTAACCATGAAACCTGTAATATTTTCTTAAAATAGGAAAATTACCCTAATAACCTTTCTCCTTGATGTTCTATGAGGTTCTTCATTTGGTCACTTGATAATTCTACTTCGATCATGGTGGATCTCTTCAATGTATATTCTTATTTCCACTCATTTTTTCTCCTCACAATAGATCACTTCTTGATATATATTATCTTTCTAGTGGTGTAACTATTGGGGATTTAATGGATATACCAAGAGGTTTTAATGGATAATTGATGATGTTTCTTATATATCTAGTCTTATGAGAACCTAATCTCTCTATTTCCTCCCACTATTTTCAAAGGAAAATAGGTTTTATCCATTGAAAGGTAAGTGTATCTATACAATGGTTCTTTATCATGATATACCTTTTTGTTATTGTATTTTCCTTTGGTTTGTGATATGAAATTGTTAAATTTGAAATATATAAGGGAAATTATATATAAATGAATATTATTTGGTGTGGAAGACCATTTTGAAAGGGGTTTTATTTAAAATAAGTTTTATTTACTTTATGTGTTCGTTGAAATACCAAAAAGAAGACTTTAGTTCTAAAATGGTTTTTTAGGCATGTGAGTGATAAATATTTTATTGTAGAAAGAATTTATAAAATTATGAGAATGGTTTACTAGAATATTTTGACAAATTATATCACTTTGGGAACTTTCAGTGCATTGGATTATAGACATATGCAAAACTTAGTGAGCGTGGAACTACTAGGGATTATGGATAGGTGCTCATTATAAAATGGAAGATAATGGGTATCCTGATTCTGAAAAACTATGGAAGGACTTGGTATCATTTTAAATCATGTTAGGCTAACTTATTGTTCCTATGCATTTCCTAGTTATGTATTCCCATAGGCTAGAGACCATTTTTTGTTTTGTGATTTGTTCTTGGTTGTATTCATGATGCTAATGATTCATTATTTGATTTATCACATATTTATATCTTGATATATAAATGTTTTTGTCTTATTCCCTTTAGATTTTAATTTATTTTTATTCTATATTATTATGTATTTTAATGTGTAATGTTTTAAAGGAAAAATAATGGATGTTTTATGAATTTTTTTAAATTAAATGATTTATAAAAATTGATTTGTTTTAAATATATAACTAATAGTTTCATGGTGAATTTTTTATATATTCATGGTGGTATCCTACTAAGTATTTTCCTCATACACTATATATTAAATTGGTCATATAAATATTTTTCTTTGAAGGATATAGTTAAAGGGAATGAATTCATATAGATGATGACTTCTATTAGTTGATGTTTCTTTCATAGTGGGTTGGGTTTGAGGTGACGAATGGTCACATAGAGAATTGTTTCTGGTCTTGTTTTTTTTTCTTTGGAGATTAGCCTTTTGGATTGGGTTTTCATGTCTCATGGTTGTGTACTTTTTCTTCTGAAATGTACTCTAACTATTTATCCTTATCTTGTTAAACATGAGACATGTTTTTATCAGTTAATGTGAAATTGTTCTCATGTTTATGTACATTGATAACCAAGTGATCATTTCAAGAAAAATGTGATTGGGAATGTTCTTCAGGCCATGTCTTAATCCAACTTGGGTGACGTGTTCAGTCGACCTGAGTTGGTTCATTGCATCTCATCGCCAGGCATCACCACTAAATATGTCATCATCGGTCAATACTTTCCACTAACTATATCATCATTGGTAGGTACTTTACACAAAATAGGTATTTCCACCATATACTACTATCAAAATAAGAGTGGGTAAGATGGGGTAATCAATCATACATTCCCTTACTAAATAAAATCAAGTGAACTTTAATGTTCATAAATCATTTAAAATTCAATAATTACATGAATAAATAAAAACAAAAAAATAAATCAAGTGAACTTTAAAACAACTCAGGTAACTGAGCCAATATTTATGTATCATGCTCATATGTACTCTATTACAAACCACCATGCCTCCACAACACACATTCCAAGGGATTGACATGCCTACACAAAAACTTCTCCTAATGATCCTGAATATCAATCACTTTATCCAAAAACATCATGTCAACCTCAATATCCAAATCTTCATAGTCAATAAAATGAGAGTCATCGTGAAGATACCAATTAAGTTGGGTCACATGGAATACATGGTGGATTTTTTCAACCATGGTGGAAGTACATACTAATATTCCACAACTACAATGTTCTTTAACACCTTGAAAGGCCTGATAAACTAGAGATAAATATTAATCCCCTAATAAAACCTCTATTTCTCCTAGTGAGGGGAAACCCTCAAGAAAACATGGTCTCCAATATCAAACTACAGGGATCTTTGACTACAATCAGGACATGCCTTATGGCACTCCTTTGTTAACTTAATATACTCCCAAACAACCTAGATCTTCTATGTCATACTCTGAACCAAATTTTAAACATGGAATACTAACTCCCCAACCTTGTTCAATCATAACAAAGATTGACATGGTCATCCATATAATTCCTCAAACAGAGCCGTATTGGTGGATAAGTGATAACAATTGTAGTGGGAAATATCAACCAAGGGTAGGTGATTCATCCACATCCCACCAAAAAATATAATTAAATATCATAACATATCCACTAGTTTCTAGATATTTAGTTTTGAATGCCTATCCATATGGGGATGAAAAGTAATGGTAAGAAGTATATAGAATCCAAAACCATGTTGAAGTCCCCTATAGAATTTCAAGGTGGATCGAGGAATCTAAATAGAGATGATGTTCCTCAACACCCCATAGAGCCTCGCCACTTCATCTATGCACATTCCAAAACATCCATGATATTTGATTCCTTAATTTTCAGAAAATGGGTTGACTTCATCATCTAGTCCTTGATTACCCAAACGAAATCACATCCTCCCCAGGCCCGGGGTAACCCAATGACAAAATCCATCAATATGTCCTGTTTATTCCACTTGGATACATTCAAGGGGTAAAATAACCCTCTAGAGACATTATTCTTTATTTAAAACTCTTGTATAACTAAAAATTTCACCAAAAGATATTCCATTTATTTCTTTATCCTAGGACACTAAAGTTGCCTCTTCAAACCATGGTACGTCTTGGATGTTCCCTATAACACCCTGATATTTTAGAATATATTTTTCTCTAAATTAATACTATGTATGATATGTTTCTACACACAAAACACAAAACTAAAACAATTTTTAATATAATAGAATAATATTATTAAATTTTTGGGATAAATTTTAAATATGATTTAATATTAGAAGGATTGTTCTTTCTCAAATAACTATTTTTTAATGGTGTATATTTTATGCTAATAAATTAAACTGAACAATTTTAAATTATTATTATTATATTTACTAATATATTAAAACTATTTAAATTAAAAATTGATATGAAATAATATTAAGAATACTTAATTCTTAAAAACATCATTTTTCAATAAAAACAATTTTTATTTATATTTTTTATTTTCATTTAAAATATGAATATATAAATTTTATAATTGAAATTTTATGAAATGAACACAATTTTTTAATTTATCATTGAAATTATCATATGATTTTGTTTCTAAAATAATTTATTTTTAGGTGAATAAAAAAAATATTTTTTAGTAAAAACATAAAGTTTATGAATATATAAAGCTGTATGTATAACTTAATAACTTATAATTTTTTTTATGACAATATACATATATATGGAGTGAAATTTTTCATTTAAAAAAAAAATACTTTATTCGATTTAGAAAACTCATGATTAATATTTTAAAAATTAGGAAATATTCTTTCTAATAAAATCTATTCTTAATATTTCTCTTTTAATTAAGTTTTAGCTTGGATAAATTATCTTTTTTATTTTTTTAATGTCAAATAATTATTATTTATTTAATAATAAAACAATTAATTCTATTAAAATAAAAAATGGATATTTTTTCCCTAAACATAACATTTATGCTTAAAAATACACCTTTTCTAAAAATGAGTTTGTATGTGTTATATGTGATAATGTAAAAATTAATTATTCTTACACATATAAATTTTATTTTAAAAAATGTGTTTCATATTTTGAATTAGTAATTAAAAATTATTTAATAAGTTACATTTTATTTTTAGTCATTAAAAGTAAATTACTTAATTAAAAACTAATTACTAGGGTAAAAAAAATAGTAAAAGTTAAAATCTAAGAGTAAAAGAATTAAAATAGTTTTTAAAACATTTTAGAAAATGAATAGTCACATGATTACCAACTTAAATCATTCCCTACTCTATTATTTTACACTTTGGCTCCACATTCCATGTAAAATATGTGCTCCCTTTATATCAAGAAGTTATATTTAAAAAAATGTCATTCCCTTCACCTATAAAAGGATCCCACCTCCACCCCATTTATAAACTCATTATAAAGCCTTATATTAACATAAAATATAACCTATTATCTCATAAATTATCTCCACATTCTAAAAAATCCTTTTTCTTTCCAAATACCAAGCTAAGGAGACTTAATTTTTTACCTAATGGAGAACATCTAAAGTGAGAGGTAATGTTCTCAATCGATCTATCTTAATTCTTTTCTTATTCTACCACATAAAACCTATTTAATACATGAATTTATGATAACATAAGTATTAATAATATTCTTAATTGTTATTATTCTAATGTAATATCTATTTTTTACCTTTATTTGTAACTATTTAAAAAATGAAGACGTCGCCATGCGTACGTGTGGACTACTATACCCTTGAACAACATGCTTGATTTTTCATCACCAACATACATATATGGTTATAAAATAATATTTAATGTATTAATATAATATTTGTAACATTATTAGTATTATTAAATTATAAAAACTTACCTATAATCCTCTATATCTAAGGAAAATGAATGTACCACCCTTGTGTACGTGTACACTACTGCCTCCACGAAAGTAACATATTTTGTTTCTCACTACATTATTTTCTTATTTATCAAAATATATATAGAGATTAAAATAATTAATTTAATAAAAATAATGTCATCATGATTATGTAATAATTATAGTATTCCAAAGGAATCAGTTTCTTAATCATATTCACTCATAGATTATAACTCGTTCTTATTTGGGTCGATTTTACCACCTACATAAACAATGATATAACTTTATATCATGGATAAATAAGGAAAAATAAATAATTATTATATTTTAAATAATATGTAAATAATGTATTTTATATAATGTTAATTGAAATATTTTACCCATTATCAAGAAACCACCCCACCTTCCAGAAAATTTCCAAAAAAAACCTCGTTACCGACTTTGTCATCATGAATTGTAAATAAAATACTTATAAAATAAAAAATAAAAAATATAAATAACTATAAAAAATATATTCCATTAAATTTAATGATATAATAATGATTAAATTTTAATCTAAAACAATAATTGATACCACCATTATGAAACTAGTACTAAACAAACAATTGAAGCTAATAATATCCCATGATGATAATAAAATACAGCTAACTAATATATTTTTAATAAATTATTATAAATGAAGTTTAAAAAGGGTTTTAGGAATAAATAATATTTTTAATAGTTTATTAAGACATTCATTTTTTCTATACATGTGGTTAAAACAATTTCTTATAATTAGTGAGTTAATGTAAGGGTTTTTGCATCTCAATTTTAATTCATTGATATATGATTTGTATTCACCACTTGTTTCATTTTTTGGTGTATATATTGGAAATGTATTTATTTTATCACATTTTTTCATTATATATAATTAATTTTTAAATAAATCACATGTTCTACCTTTCATGGGTTGTCAATTCAAAAGATAATAATGATGTGAGGGTATTTCGTCTGAATTTACTTTCTTTGAAATAGTTTTGTTTTATGAACCTAAATTCATTAAAATGGTGCCTATACTACCTAAGGATATATAATATCATTAATTATATTCAATTCATGGAATTTGATGTTTAGTTTCAAGATCCCACTTTCAAATGTTTCTATTAAAACATTTCTTATGTTGTAATGGATTTTTCCCGACTCAACTGCTTTTATTGAGTCATAATGATTCTTATTTGACTATGGTTTTAAAAAAATATTTTCTTATATTATATTCTGAAATTATAAAATATTTAATATTTATTTTATATGGAATTACATTGATTAAATCTTATCTTCATAAAATTTTACGATGTTAATAATAATTCTCATTCTCTTCAAATGAGCTCTTTTTCTTCAATATCCATAATTACTCTTCCTATTAATGCTCTCATATTATTATTTGGAAATAAAAATATGATTTATTTATGTTAATATTCAAATTTATATTTACCTATTTTTAAATTATTGAATTATCACTATATTTATGATGTGGGTTCCAATAAAGGTATTTTCAAAACATTAAAAGGTTTCCAATTCATGTTCATACTTTTATCTTCCAATCCACATTTAATATGTAAAAAAATTCTGTACTTATTAATATTACATTATAAAAAGATATTTTAAATTATTTATTTAAAAAGGTTTTCATGTTACCTTCATGAAAATGATTTTACAAAGTGATTTATAATTTCATCTCTTTACAATAATGTAAATACATGTTTTCTAAAAACTCTATTTTATAGTTTTTATTATATTTTCCTCTTAAAAACACTAAATCCTATGGATTTATGTTTTATTAATCACCTTCTAAATGCCTTTATGAAATACTTCTTTTGGGTGATTGAAATTTTTCCATCAACTGATCAAATTTTAATGTCATGTTATGTGATACCATTTGGAAAGGATATGAAACCAATTTTCTTCCAATGGGATTTCATGATATATTGAATGATTGATATATTATGGAATAGATATATATATATATATGATGATGATTGGGTTCTTATATCACCCCCAATTCATTGGTTAAGGATTTATATCTCATGAGATAAGGATGTTAATCATGAATTTTTTTTCTTTTCATAACATGATGTGTGATTATTTTGTTTTCTCACAACATTAAAAATTGAAATTTTGTTTATTCAAAATGTTATAATTGCCCTATGATTATGTTTTTTTCATAATTACTTGTCATGTTATGTTTCATAGTCATGAAAAATCTTTTTTCCTAGGTTTAATCACCATGGATCATGTTTATTATATCACACTCTTATTCCATGGTACATGTTTGTTAATTTGAGATTAAATGTCATTATATCATGACTTATGGACAACTATTATTATTCTATGCTATTTTAATAAAATATTTATCTTATTTTCACGTTTTCTCATATTCTTATAATCTGACCATTGATGACCTGATAATGAGTTTTTTCCCTTACTGAGCATTTGAGATCACCGCATTCTTATGTTTTCATTCCCCATGTTATAAAGATGAGTATAAATTATGAGAATTATATAAGGGAGTATAATGTGGATAAATTATTTAGAAATTTTCACAAGTATTTTAAAATAAGTTTCTTACGTAACTAGTCCCCAAAGACACTGAAGCTTTAGTTCTTGGGATTGTGTGTTTATAGTGAGACTTAATGTTAAACTTATGGAAATAATTTAAAATAATGATACATTTATCTTGGTTTATCTCACTTGGTATTAAATACTATGTGTAAATTATATTGTTTTAGAACCATATATGATAATATAAGTTTAGGGTGCATCACGCAGGCATGAACTACTAAGTGTGAGCTATGAAACTCATAAATAAATCCCCTAGATAAGGCTAGTAGAACATACATCCTTCTCAGAAACAATATCTAATGTTTTCCATCCTCTTAAAACCCACTCATGTCATAAAAAAACCAACATAGTATTACATCACCTATACTTATGATTCATCCCTAGGATAATTTTCCAATTACTACAATAAGGTAGATTCTACTTCCATATGTCACAATCAAAATCCATTATAATCCTACCCTATTTTAAGGTGTAGTGACACTAAATAATTTATCTCCCTCTAAGTATCCTCTGATTATCGAATGATATCTCCTGGAAACTTTCTAATCAATGCATCAACCATAAAATTCCCTTTTACAGGGGCATAAAATATCTCAAAATCATAATCTATAATAAATTCTATCCAATTTCACTAAAACAGATTCAGATCCCACTAAGTTAAGTCATACCTTGGATTTTTTTGTTTCATGTAGACCATAAAACACTCATAGATAAAGTAATATTTCTAGAGATTCAAGGAAAACACTGCTACTGCTAGCTTCAGGTCATGGGTGGTATAATTATTCTCATAAAAACCTTACTTCATGAACCCATAATAGATAATTTACCTATACTATATTAAGATTCATCCTAATCCTAGACATGAAGCTTCAAAAAATACCTTAAACATAACCCCTGCTCAAACAACCAATACATTGGGTCACTAGTTAACCTTTTCTTTAGGTAGTCAATGTCTTTTTGACACTTATTAGTCCAGATAAAGTCCTGTTAATTCTTGGTGAAAGCTATTAAAAAGGTTGAAATATGAGATAATTTATACACAAACCTATGATAATAGCCTGCAAGACCAAGGGAGTTTCAGACCTCTAACATGTCCTGGATTTTATTCCAAGAAACAACTACATTAATATTTGATGGATCCACAACCACACCCTACTAAGAAACCAATTTTTTGAGTAATTTCACCTATCTCATAAAAAAATTCACTTGGATATCTTCCCATATAGATAATTGAGTAAAAAAACTCTAATACAACTATAAGGTGTTTTGTAATGTTTTTTTCCTTCTTGATCCATTACTTTTCCTAGTTTATGGTTGTTGGAGGTGTTCGGTAGAGGTTCTAGGAGTTGTTTTGGATAATGGAGTTACAATAGAGGTAGTATAGGAAATACACATAGTATAAATGTATTTTACGACGTGTAATGGTGGTTTTTGACTTATGTAGTCGGGTGGTTCCTGAATTTTATGTGGCTAAGGGGTATCCCATGAAAAGGGTACATGTCATTTAAGTGAGATTCATAATGTGTAATAATTTTTTTTGTTAAATCTCCTAAGGAGATATGTTTTTTGGAGGAACTTAAAGCCCAAAATTTACACTATATGTAGGTATTACACGCTATGTAAATGTCATGTATATCACATATTTAAAGGTTTTAGTGGTTAGGGTTATTTCTAAAAATAATACGACTAGAACTCCCTCTCTCATTCTAGGTAACCATTGGCTCCCCTCGAAATTTTTAGATTCCTTAAGACAGTGATTGGTTCTCAGCTTTCCATCTTTGATTTGTTGTGAGTTCTCCTATCGTTATCATGCGTTTACTTTCATTATTTAATGTTTTACTGCGGTGGTGTGATTTTTTTTGGTTGTGTGTTAGGGATTTGTTTTGATAGATCATTGGTGTGGTGTAGTTTTATTCATTATCCCATGGTGTGTTTTTGGTTTTTGGGAATTTCTTCTTCACCCTATGGTTCATAGTGAGTGGGAAAATATATTTGAGGTTGGTAATCACTCGTTTCACTTTATTGTGTATCATGTGGGAGGAGTATATTATTTTTCATCTATAGGTTATGGTTGTGCTATATTAATTAAAGATAAATAATAGGTTAAATTTTGATCGAAGGATAATGGGGTTTTATTCACATGCTTTTATGGATTTGATATTTTTGGGGTATTGTAGATTATACAGGCTTGATGCCCTGTGGAAAATTTTGGCTATAGGGTATTTGTTTACACTAGATGATATGTGATGTGACTGAAATTTTTTTGTGATATTTTGATATCATCCTAAAATGGAAATTGAAAAACCACTTATATCTAGCTAATGAGATGGCTACCACATGACTTATGGATTATGTGATAAAAAACCTAAAATAAATTAAAATGTGTTGAAATACCCTTACTAAATATTTTAAATGATCCTTGATGTGAATTGATGTGTGGAGGTGCTTATGGGGTGGTAAATTATGGTTTTGATGGGTGTGGGATGATATGTGGTTGTTTGGACATGCTTTTGGGATGGTGAGGTAGTGGTTGTTTGGACGAACTTTTAGGGTGAAGAGGTGGTAGTTTTTCAGTCGTACTTTTAGGGAAGTGAGGTAGTTTTTTGGCTATTGTTATGGAGTAAAGAGGAGGTGGTTGGTTGGACAATATTTTGAGGAAATTATGTGGTTTTGTTTCTGTGCTTTTGGGTCAGTGAGGTGGTGGTTACTTTGTGCTAGATGATCAGGTATTGATAAAATAGATAATTTATTTTCTAATGATTGAAATGACATGGGTTTATTTCGTTGATGGGAATAGAATGGATAATAAATAATTAAATTATGGGTTGTGCAATTAAATGTGGTTGATTCTAAATAATGAAAATAATGGTATGATTAAATGAGATTAGTTGGTAATGTGAAATAGGTCTTGTTGCTCATTGTGTGGTGTTATGCATTTATAGGTGGCAACGAAAGTGGTAGTGTTGTGAGTTTATTTTTGTTTGGTTGTGAAACCATAGGTTGGGTTTGTGTGTGTTTATATATATATAATTGTATATTATTTTTTATTTCTATAATAACCTCGCCCACATTGAGCACTGTGTGCTAACACCCACATATTCACACAAGGGGTGTTTTTTATGACACCCAGTGAGGACGGATGTCCGGGTACCCACTCTTTCCCACTCTCTCTTCCAAGAGAGGTAGTAATTTCATAGGTTGTGATGGATGGAGGTCAATTAGTTCATTAGATGGTGGTTCTGATAGCCTAGGTGTTTTTGGGTGAGATGTGACTGGTTAGGTGTTTTTGGGTGAGAAGTGATTATGATTGGGGGTCAATGGCCCATGTGCTTTCGACCAAGATGTGATATGACCATGATTATGGGGAGTCTTGTATAGGGGGTCATGTATGGTAGGAGGAGAGATCAAGGTAGATGTATTTCATGTCCACGATACCCTACTATATGGTTATGTAAGTGGTTGTGATGTGATATCCCAGGTGAATTTGAGTGAGATGTGATGTGGTCATGCTTGTAGGGTGGCGAGCTATGGTGTCTTTGGGTGAGGTGTGTTGTGACCATTCTTGTGGGGACAGTGTGGTATACAGAAGAGATGTGATCATCAGGGCATACGATATTGGGGTTTGAGAGTGGCATACCAGTGGGAAAGCAGTGCAATGTATCCTTTATTGATGTGATTCTTATTATATTATATTCCATGTCTTTTGTTATTTGGTGAGCATGACTTAGTGAGGTTGTGAAGGATAGTTGAATTTTTTAGTATATGTTGGTTCTTCTATTTTCTCATAGGTGCATTAGTATGTTTCTTTCACATGTGTATGAGAGAATTTGGTTTTCCTAATGAGTATAATTGAATTCTCACCATACATATATAAATTATTTTCAAGTTTCTATGAGGATTAAATTGACCATTATAGACATTAATAGCTCAGTCATTTGGATAGCAACTATGTCACTACTTTAGATTTTCTTTTGGGGGTTTAATTTAGATACTGTTATTTGTATTAGTTTTATTTATAAATTCATGTGGGATGGTTTTGGTTTCATTTTATATTATATCATGGAGTTTATTTTGGATTATTCATATTATCTCCCGACCATATTTATATTATAGAGGTTTATACATGAGATTTTCATACCCTCAATTATAGTCACTAACCCAGGGCTTACTGGATGTGGGACTTGGGGGTCATTATCTCTCTCACCTCATTGTGGTATATTTAGAGTGAGGGGGTCATGATAGAGTGGTATCAAAGGTGATGGTTGAGAGATAGGATGGATTTTAGAGTTAGGCGCTATGAGGATTTCATGGGTTGGTATTTCAGCATTACTAGTTGACCTTAATGCATGACATAGGCTACAAAGACTAGCTAGGAAAAAGGATTTTAATCCCCCCTATGATCTATTGAAAAATATCTGAGTTTATTGAATGACCAAGTGAGGTGGACCTATTTTTAGGGTAGATACCAAGGAGAGGTACATAAATTATGATGAATTGTGTTATTGTTCGAATTGGGTTGTTTGTGGAAGGTTAAAATTAATAAAGTTAATTAAAATTAATCTTAATAAATTATATACTACCAGGCTTAGGAAGTTATTATTTTCATTTCAGTTATGGTTTTTTTTTTCATTTTAATTTGGCTTAGGAAATTTTGGTTTAGATGGATGATCTCATTGATCACCTTAGGGTTGATCTAATAGATGAGGATGTGGCTTAGTAGAGGTAATTTCATTCTTTTTGGTGGCATTCTTTAGGAAAGTATAAAGTTAGTGTTTCATATGTGGAGGTAAAGAGATGTATGGAGGATATCTAAATATCTTTTAGTTTTATCCAGGCATCGATGGGATACTAGTTCCCTTTAGAAATTATCCCGATGTGGGGAGTGGCATATCAGTGGTGGATGTTATATCTTGGAGAGAATAAGGAGGATGATTTTTTATGGGTCAAATTCTAGAAGGAGTTCTAAGTAGAGTTCCTTTCATCGACCATGAAGATAGTGAAGAGGCATGATATTCTTTCTTTTCAGTAGGGAAGTATGTCAGTGCAAGAGTTGGGAATCAAATTCAAGGAACTTCTTTATTTTTCCTTAGATCTTTTTTCATATGAGGAGACTCATGTGATACATCTTGAAGAGGAACTCCATCATTCTATCCAGTATAAAATCACTCCCTTTAAGTTTCTGAAGTATTTGGAGGTCCAAAAGAAGGTGGAGGTTATTGATAAGATTCACTTGTGATGAGGTTTAATATGATAGGGTAACCGGTATGGTTCCTCAAGGATAAGAGTTATCAGTGTTGGGTATCAGGAACTAGGACCCTATAGTTTTCAACCGATGGGGAGTCTACCTAAGTAGTTTCCCTTTCATCCTTCTAGGGGTAGTGGTTTCCATGATTTTTTAGCTGGATTTGAAAAAGTTTATTTTAGTTTTTGGGTTCATGTACATTTCTAGAACCAGTGCTTAGTGGTTCCTCACACTCAGTTTAGTGGAGATGGATAGGTTTAGTGCCAACCTCAGCAACATTTTCCAATGATACTATTTTAGCAGTAGGGGTAGTAGTCATATGCTCTACCAAGGGGAGAATAAGTAGGTAGATTCTGACCTCATGATGTTCTCCATGTTCTAAGAACCCATCCCAAACATGTTCATGGAGTTGTTTGTTAGTAGATAGGTATAGAAGCTGGGCATGGTTAGTTTCACATAGTGGAGGCGATAGTTCCAAAGGGGACAGATATTATTAGAGGTACAATCATTTATTTTTGTGATCTTGTGTATTTCTTGTTTGATTTAGGAGATTCACACTCCTTTTTTTCACCCACTCTAACATATTCTATAGGACTAGATGTATATAGGATCTCTTTCCCCCTAGTGTTGACTATGCCAGTCAAAGGCTAGACCAACTTATTTGTTGTTTATTCGGGATGTTGATAGATTATGGGGATACATCAGTCCTTTTGGGATATTTTATCACTACGGATACAGTCATACAATGTTATCCTTGACATAGAATGGTTTAATTCCATACATTTTGTTATCTACTACTTCCAGAGGATATTTTTTTCTCATATGTGGATGGTCAGAATGTTGTTTTCGTTTTTGAGAAGGGTTATCAAGTGGGTGGTTGGCATGTAGAGACCCTTATTTCTTTAATGGATGAGTTGTTGGTGGAATAAGTGTATATTGGGATGGTAGAGGTTTCTAGGGTTGTTGGGTAGTTCTTGGATGTTTTCTTAGAGGAAGTTGTGATGCTACCCCATTGACATGATGCTGAGTTTAGGATAGACTTGTAGTCTGATGCTTCTCTGATTTTGATGGAACCTTTTGAGTTTAGAGAGTTGAGTATTCATATTGATGATATATAGAAGGGTTTTAACTGACCTAGTGTGTCACTGTGAGGGGATACAATGTTTGTCACTAAGAAGATAGATGGTAGTATGAGGTTGTGTATGACTACCGAAAGTTGAATCCAGTGATGATCAAGAACCGTTAGCCTACCCCAAGGATAGATGATCTTTTTAACCAGATGATAGGGGTGAGTTGGTTTTCAAATATCGATCTATGGTCTGGATATCACTAGTTTATGGTGAAAGAGGGTGATATCCCAAACACAACATTCATATGCAGGTATGGGAAGTTTGAGTTTTTAGTCATGCCATTAAGTGTTATGAATGAACTAGATGTTCTTTGGTTTCCAGAGGAGGGTGTTTTGTTTGAGGTTTTTTATGATTCTTCCCATATGGGCTTGGGAAGTGTGTTAATGCAGTAGATTTAAGTGATCTATTATGGGTCTAGGAGGTAATATCCCCACAATTATAAATATTCCACCCATGATTTGGAGTTAATAGTGGTTGTTCTTGCAATGAAGTTGTTGTGACATTACCTCATTAAGAACCACTTTGTGGTCATAATAGGTCATACAAGTTTGAGGTATATCTTTTCTTAGTCTGATATAAATTTGATATAGGGGAGGTGGATGGTGTTTCTTCATGGTTTTTGATGCCAAAATTTGGGAAGGACAGAAAAAACAGAAAGCACTAGGGGCTGCCTCATGAAGCCTAAGTGAAAAGACCCATAGCCCCGCATCCAAGGCCTGGCTACCCCTTCAAGAACCTACCGTGGATCAAGGTGGCAGGGTCCTCCACGAACCCCCTTGATGTTCGCTAACCCACCACAGATCAAGGAGGTTATATTCTACATGAACCCCTTGGACGTTCATGAACCCACTGTGGAGCAAGGAGGCAGGATGCTCCATGAACCCCTTTGATGTTTGCGAACCTACCGCGGAGCAAGGAGGCGGGATGATCTGTGAACTCCTTTGATGTTCTCAAACCCACCGTGGAGAAAGATCCGTCTTCGCATCGAGCGATCTCTGCTTTGCGATGACTCTTGCCTATAAATACCAGGCTCTCTTCAAGCCCAAAGGACAGATCCTTCGACCTTTATCCTTCTGAGCTCCCACATCACAAAGAAATTTCTGCTCTATGAACCATGATATTTTCAAGGTACTTTTGCATCGTGAAGTGCCTTCCCCTTTTCATGGATTCCAACCCTATTCAAAGAGGGATGCCCTTTGTGGAGCCCATGGGTCTCCGCAAAGGAAGAAGATCCCCAAGGGGACTCGGATCATCATGGAGAGTTTATGCTTCGCGAAAGATCCTTCATACACATGTGATCTGCATACTAAGGCATGGTCACAATGCTTCGTGAAGAATATTTCTTCACAATGTTATGCTTCGCAAGGCAGCCTCGCTTCGTGAGGAATTTCTCCACGAATGCCTTTCCACTTTGTGAAGCACCTTCCATATGCACCTATTCTTTATACCTAGGCTAGGAGACTTCACTTCGCAAAGCACATCCCTTCACGAAGCCTCTCCACTCCACAGAGCACCAAAGCTTCACAAGGTTTATACCTATGAACCCCTTTTCTCTGTAATTCCTTTTCCCGTGCGGCCCTTCAGGTTTTCACGATTCAATTTCAAGGTCACTTGGGAAGTGTTACCCATTGCGTTTCTTTTCCTCATGCTTCTTCGCATAAGTAGGATAACATATATTTCTCTTTTTCATAGCCACGCTAACGTGGACCCCTCAATGGATTTATACATAACACCCCTTCACCACAACATTGCTGAATCCTTCCTTCCCTCAAGGGAAGGCAGATATCAGATATATAAATCCTAGGGGTGTGGAGCGAACCCGCTTTGTTTGAGCTGTAGGATGTTAAACTGCCAAGCGCCATCATCCTCAGTATATGATGTTATACTGTGACCTCGCCCCGTGCCTTGCACATGGGGTTCCCCATATCAGACATTCTCTACGCCCACTGGTCTCCACGTGAGTGAGATCATTCCTCACATGTAATGACACCCTCTTTATTAGAGTGGAATATGTCTATGGGGAAAGGGCAACCACCCTGGTGTAAGCCCCTATATTTTCTTGTAGGAGGTAGCATCCCCGCTCCTCCTCTCTTCCCGGGTGCCAAATATCTCTCCCATTGGAATTTGTCACCACCCGGTCCTCCACCCTAAAGTAAGTAACAATCTCTATCACCTTGGGCTACTAACCACACATAATCCCATTTTTCCTCTTTAGGCCTCTAACCACATGTAAGCCCCCATTCCACTTCCCACAGATGCACCTTCTGTGACGTGATCGTAAGGTATTTGCTGCCTCTTGTTTCTCACACCGATCATGACTCATGTGAGCTTAGAGCAAGCACTGACCATGAAATCCTATTTAGGACACCTTGGAGTGTATTCCAAAACCCCTCTTCTGAACTATGTGGTCTTTGATCCTTTCCAAGGAAATGTACATAGGAATCCTCCCTGAGGTTCAAGACCAACAACCACTGGTCCTGACTCCCTTCACGTCGGTTCACCAAAAACCTCCCGAACTACAAGGAATTTGATCCTTGCCAAGACAAGGTACGTAGGAAGCCTCCCTGAGGTTCAAGACCAACAACCATTGGTATTTTCCAAGGCAAGGTATGTAGGAAGCCTCCCTGAGGTTCAAGACCAACAACCACTGGTCCTGACTCCCTTCACGTCGGTTCACCACAAAACTCCTGAACTACGTCATCTTTGATCTTTTCCAAGGCAAGGTATGTAGGAAGCCTCCCTGAGGTTCAACACCAACAACCACTGTAACAGCCCAAGATTTTATAAAGAAATATTCTTTTTAATTTTATTAATGTCTTGTGTTGTACGCTACACCAAAAGGAGCTTGCACAACACGCATCCTTGTCTTGCCTTGCATTACACGCAATCGCGACCTTCCTCGATAGCGTGTGTAATACGCAATACCGAGTTTCACTAAACAACGATGTGCTATTAAAATATTATTAAAACTAGCCGTTATGAATAGTAATAACCACTTTTTAAAATTCTGTAAATCTTATTTTTCAAAATGAACTTCATTCTTGGATTCGGAGTATCGAATTTAGCCTAAGGTGAAATTTTGGTACTTTTCGGATAACTTTCATATTCTGATGAATAGTGAAAATTACTAAATTATAATTAAAAACAACTTTTTTAATCAAAATAATTAATAGTGATAAATCATTTATTTGAGTGGTTTTAAAGTATATTTAGAATATATTTTTACAATTTAATACAATGTTGGTCATTGGTTGTAATTTCACATTTAAACCAGACATAATCAAATGTCAATCTTTTGATAGATATTGTTTCTTAAAAACACGCTATTTGTTTTAACAGTGGGATTTAATTATAAAATTAATTAATGCAACTTTTATGTTATGAATTTGGTAAAATAGACTTCATTTTTGAATTCGGAATATCAATTATAGCTTAGGGTGAAATTTTGGCATTTTTCTGAAAAACTTCAATTTTTGATGAGTAGTGAAACCACTAAGTGGTAGGTTAAAAACTGAATTTTGCATAAAACTTAATTTTACCGCTTCTGTGAATGGAATTTCGAAAATCCGAGAGACACGGTTAATATCAAGGACTAAAATGTGGTTCAATGAGATGAAAATAATTTTTTGGTGAATAGTAACTTTTTACTTTTTTTACCACGGTTAATAGTAAATAGGGTAACTAAGGGTAAATATGATATTAATATTACCCTAACACATGTCCAAATTCTATTGGACAAGTGTAATTCGACCAAAAACAAACTTAGGAATAAAATATGACCATTTAGGCCCACTTGGATTAGATTAGGACATTTATTATTAATTTATTTAAAGAAGGGTTAAAATAGTTAAAATCAAAGTTTTATAAGTAAATCATTTCTAATATGGGGTTATACATAAGATAAATTCGATTGTAAATATTCATTAGAAAGCTAAAACGATTTACTACATGATGGTATTTTATTTGTAATTTTTAGACATCAAATAATTTAATTTATTTATGACACAAAGATGATGCAGTAATTATCTTGTTAATGAAATATTGACATAATTGATGTTATAAACACCAAAATAAATGTAATTTGAGACTTTTTATGAATTCCACTAATTTTATAGGTTACTATGATATATTAGTGTTTATTTAATCAACTTGGTTCGAACATATAATTCTGTTATGACTTTCAAAAAAATCATATATCAAATAGTGTCAAAATTGACACAAAATAGTTTTTAAATCGAATATTATATTATTAATTGTTATTTTATTCCTAAAAATCTAAGGTTCGGCCAAATGACTTAGATACGGATATATGTATTAATAATATACAATTTGGGGTTCGTTTGGCATGTTATAGTAAGTTTATTAACCATATAGTGAAAGAAAACAAAAAGACACGGTAAAAGTTAAATTATTTAACTTAGAGTTAAATCTAATTGATAAGGTTAAAATAATATCCTAAACATGTCTAAATTCTATTGGTTGATAGGATTTCGACCCATCCCCACTTTAGCTTAGAAATAAGACCCTTTGGAACCATTATAAACCTATTTTTACTTTAATATAAAATAATATTTTGAGATATTCCTAAGGTGCCCCTCTCCTCCCCTATAAAAGGACACCTCCTCCCCTTCCTCCTCACACCAATTTGAGCACTCAAGCTCGGCCAACCCCTGCCAAAATCTCTTCTCCACTTCCCTAGAAACATCCTAGAGGTTATGGTCTTCCTCAAAGACCAATTCTAGTGCCCTAAGAGGAGGTCTCAAAGAGGCACTTCAAAGAAGAGGTAATTACCGTTACCAATTCTTTCATCTTTATTTCTTCTTCCACTTCTTCTTCTTAGGTTGTTTCATTATGAAGTAATAACATCAGTATCACTCATATACTGATATGTTATTATAAGTATGAAACAACCCTATTTCACCATCTATCCATCCTACGGAAAAAGAAATCACCGCGCGTGCGTACGTACGGAATACCGTCTCCACGCCGTGGTGTAATCTATTTTCCACCACCACCTTACATGGATGGGTATAATGGTGTAAAGAATAACTATACATAGTTATTACAACATCATATTGATTCTGATATATTGTATAATCCACTCCAATTCAATTCAATATTTATAGAAATGATATCATCGCTCGTGCGTACGTACGGAATACCGTCTCCACGACGCGATGAGATTCATTCTCCATGTTAACCATTTAAGAATGATTATAATGTATATATAAGAAATAATAATGAAATATATGACATTATAAAGCTACTGGATTTATGTATATATATACATATGTATGTCATCTACTTACTTCCATTTCAAGACAATAAGGAAAGAAAAACATCGTTCATGCGTACGTACGGACTACCGTCTCCATGAACGGTGTTTTTCATTTTATTTATCTACCTGTTATATATATATATATACTGAATATATATGATATATAAATCATATTTTATATTCTGGAAGTAAGTAAATCATGATATAAGTAATAATGATGTCATGAACAACAAGTCAAAACACCTACGATAAATGAAACGATTTTACCCAAAACGCTTCTTTAACATGGAATTTACAAAAGAACGGGTAATATAATGTCATAAGTGAACCATATATGATATCATAACAATAAATATGATTCTGTAATAAGTCAATAACATGATTTAAATCATTATACAGGAGGTTCGGACACTTACAAAGCAAGTCGGGCCTAAGGTAAGGGAAATATCACAATCTCATTTTTATCCGAGATTGTTTATTCGTAAGTATTTACTGAGGTGTATTTTATCATCCACATCCATGTTACATCAATATGAAATATTGTTTCCATCCACTTACAATAGTTTAAATCCAATTTTACCCTTCGGTGAGTTTTTAGTAAAAGATATGAAAGGAATCTTTTGTCGTTTTTCGTACGAGGTACTTTTTGACTTTTCCGACAAAAGTACGAAGAATGTTTTTTAAACTTAAACGGCACGAACGGATTTTTACGGTTTTATAAAGCCTTATTTTCATGAATCTTCCTACAAAAGATTTCATGACTATTTTTAATAAAATCTCTTTCTTTTAAAAATTCATGATGTTTTGTGAAAGGAAATTGATTTTGAAGGAGAAAGGATATTTTCCTCAAGAATTCATTTCAAGTGTTTTATCAAAATTATTTTCCATCTAAGATAATAAAGGGTTCTGTTTCTATCCATATTTTTTACATTGATTTGACTATTCTGTGATGGAATTATGTTTATGAATTCCTTTATCTTATATGAAGGGTTTTATGATGTCATGTTGTTTAAGAATCCCATTTTTATTACATGGGTTATGAAATGATGTATGATTTATGATTTTGTGGCACACATAAGAATGGTATCATTATGAGATGGGTGGGACCTATATCTCCCTCCAATGCATTGGGTAAAGATTTTATATCTCATGAGATAGACATGGCTGAAATGGTAGGTTATACCGGTTCAGTGAAACAGGACTGAAACGAGGGTTACTCGATTCAGAAAGGGACTTTGTCCACTAAGATAGTCTTGGCAATGAGTCTTGACTAACAAGAAATGATTTTCTATGATTATGTGTGTATTCCACAAAGTTTCATGTTTTAAGTTATGATTATTGGGATTACATTTCACTTCTATGATATATCCCATGTTATGATATTATGAGCTCTTTTGCAGGTTAAGATTTCCAAAAGCTATGTATATGATGTGATTGATTTTTCTTTTGTTTACCCTTACTGAGCATTTGAGCTCACCCTTTTATGTTTTCTTTTCCCCAGGACATAAAGAAAGGTTTTAGGTAGAAAAAAGGGATGACCTTTATGGGAGATATTGAAGAACTTTCACCACGATTAGAAGATTACGTTCCGAGTTTCCAAAGACACTAAACTATTACGATCCTTTAGTGTGTGTTTTTGTTATGTACTAAGTATTCCGCAAAAGTAATGTAATATCCATGTACGTCAAGATACGGGTCTCTACAGTTGGTATCAGAGGAAAGGTTTAGTCAACCTTTGGAAACTAGGATGCGAAAACGTTAGTGAGATCCCTAGAGATATTTCTAAGGTATGTCTAGGGATGTCTCTAAGGTTAAGTATACGTATAGGTTATAGTCCTAGAATTGCGCTAACGATCTTCGAATTTAACCTAAGATGTTAGATATTGAGGGTACTAACCCTTTATAATGTTGTTTTCCCTAGCATGATTTTTGCCTCTCACACTATTCTTTTGGGTTTTAGAAAATGGCTGGAAACAAGATAATTCACGATAATGGAGGATATGATGGACAATGGAATGATATTCTTCATAATGAAATGGGATTTGGAAGTCCAAACATCATTATTATGCCGAATCAGCAATCTCATAATATGATCAATAAAGTAAAATTTGGTAAGTTTCCTGACTCGGATAATAAGAGAAAGATGGAGTTTCATGATGATCATAGAGGAAAGAAAGTTCAATTTCCCCTATGTAAATCATGTGGGAAGAGGCATCAAGGAGAATGTTTCAAGGGAACTGGAAGATGCTTTGGGTGTGGAAAAGAAGGACACAAAGCAAGTAAGTGCAATGGAAAAGGGTCGGTTAACACCATGGATGAGGATAATGGTAATGCTACGACATCAAAAATGGTTAAGTGTTTTAAATGTGGAATGTATGGGCATTATGCAAACAAATGCCCTAAGGGAAAGACTCATGAAGAGAATCAGTATGGTCATATGGGTAGTATTTATGTGGATGATGATGAAGAGACTACAAATGATATGTGAGATGAAAGAATTTTTGAAGCTCGGTCAATGGTTTTAGAATGTAGTGGAATGATTACATGTTTATCATGTGTAATTTTGGAATAAAGAGATATCTATGGATTGTTACACTGTTGTCTTTCCTTGTGTTTTGAAAGTGTATGATTAATGTTACCAGTATCCATGAAAGGTTATTCAAATATTTTTGGAATGTAGATGATATGCGCATAATGAAGGGATAAGGAGAAAATTAAATGTTTGATAGTATTCATGAGCTCATGATTGATATAAGGACTAAGTGATATCATGGTTTGAGTATATAGAATTTTGAGGATTTTGGTATGTGGAAAGTGTTAACTTTTAACTGCACTCATGTTTTCACTGAGGTATTCAAGAGAATACACGATTAAGGACTTTGAATGTTTGGAATGTGACCAACAAGACATATCTTATGATATGTGGGGATCAACGACAGTATTAAATCTCTGGTAATCGATGTCACTATATTATGAGAGTGGACTGCAGTATTATGTATAAGCCTAAAGATTAGACTGGATTATGTTGGACATAAGTTAGTATTGTTTAAGGATAGAAGTTTTTTCGATATTATTGATGGGATGTTATAGTAATATAGTTTTATAAAAAGGACAACCTGCAGGACGGGCGACAGCCCATCGCTTCGGACAAGGCTGTAGGAATCGAACCCACAACCGAAGTGCGACTGGCCTTTATCGCCTACCACTGACCTACAGGAAGTCCCTGTTTAGTAGAAACTAGTTTTATTATATTAAGCAGTATGATATATGAAGTATAAGTCCATTTTAGGAACTATATGTATGATTAATCTCACTATAGAATGACTTATGTATATTTAATAACTTTTTCTTACCTTTTGTTTGAGACAGATGGAATGACCCGTCATTCTATCACATGACCTGCTAACACTTCACGAATAACAAATTCAACTTCATTTATTTAAGAGATGAAGTAGAAATTGTTCAAGGCACGAACAAAAGTGAGATTGTACCAAAATAAAGTAAGTATTTATTCTAAGCAAATTTTCAACTTTAGGGAAATGATCTTGAAAACCAAAAATGTTGTCCTAGTGATCTTATACCTGATGAATCAGATGGTACCTTATATCATCACAAATCTATGGATTTGTGATTACTGGCTTTTCCATAGCCATGTTCTCTACCACTCTCCATCAGAACATGATGGTTAGATTTCTCTTCCATATCCATATTTTCACCTATGTGGAAACCCAATGATTAGTTTATTTGGGTAACCGTTACGTTTCATACTTTTGTTTTTAAAGATTGGTTTTGATATTCCTTTTTACGATGTGGGTTTCTATTAATGAAACTTTCGAATAGTAAACCATTTATAACCCCGACGAATTTCGAGGGCGAAATTCATTTTAAGGGGGGTAGAATGTAACAGCCCAAGATTTTATAAAGAAATATTCTTTTTAATTTTATTAATGTCTTGTGTTGTACGCTACACCAAAAGGAGCTTGCACAACACGCATCCTTGTCTTGCCTTGCATTACACGCAATCACGACCTTCCTCGATAGCGTGTGTAATACGCAATACCGAGTTTCACTAAACAACGATGTGCTATTAAAATATTATTAAAACTAGCCGTTATGAATAGTAATAACCACTTTTTAAAATTCTGTAAATCTTATTTTTCAAAATGAACTTCATTCTTGGATTCGGAGTATCGAATTTAGCCTAAGGTGAAATTTTGGTACTTTTCGGATAACTTTCATATTCTGATGAATAGTGAAAATTACTAAATTATAATTAAAAACAACTTTTTTAATCAAAATAATTAATAGTGATAAATCATTTATTTGAGCGGTTTTAAAGTATATTTAGAATATATTTTTACAATTTAATACAATGTTGGTCATTGGTTGTAATTTCACATTTAAACCAGACATAATCAAATGTCAATCTTTTGATAGATATTGTTTCTTAAAAACACGCTATTTGTTTTAACAGTGGGATTTAATTATAAAATTAATTAATGCAACTTTTATGTTATGAATTTGGTAAAATAGACTTCATTTTTGAATTCGGAATATCAATTATAGCTTAGGGTGAAATTTTGGCATTTTTCTGAGAAACTTCAATTTTTGATGAATAGTGAAACCACTAAGTGGTAGGTTAAAAACTGAATTTTGCATAAAACTTAATTTTACCGCTTCTGTGAATGGAATTTCGAAAATCCGAGAGACACGGTTAATATCAAGGACTAAAATGTGGTTCAATGAGATGAAAATAATTTTTTGGTGAATAGTAACTTTTTACTTTTTTTACCACGGTTAATAGTAAATAGGGTAACTAAGGGTAAATATGATATTAATATTACCCTAACACATGTCCTAATTCTATTGGACAAGTGTAATTCGACCAAAAACAAACTTAGGAATAAAATATGACCATTTAGGCCCACTTGGATTAGATTAGGACATTTATTATTAATTTATTTAAAGAAGGGTTAAAATAGTTAAAATCAAAGTTTTATAAGTAAATCATTTCTAATATGGGGTTATACATAAGATAAATTCGATTGTAAATATTCATTAGAAAGCTAAAAAGATTTACTACATGATGGTATTTTATTTGTAATTTTTAGACATCAAATAATTTAATTTATTTATGACACAAAGATGATGCAGTAATTATCTTGTTAATGAAATATTGACATAATTGATGTTATAAACACCAAAATAAATGTAATTTGAGACTTTTTATGAATTCCACTAATTTTATAGGTTACTATGATATATTATTGTTTATTTAATCAACTTGGTTCGAACATATAATTCTGTTATGACTTTCAAAAAAATCATATATCAAATAGTGTCAAAATTGACACAAAATAGTTTTTAAATCGAATATTATATTATTAATTGTTATTTTATTCCTAAAAATCTAAGGTTCGGCCAAATGACTTAGATAAGGATATATGTATTAATAATATACAATTTGGGGTTCGTTTGGCATGTTATAGTAAGTTTATTAACCATATAGTGAAAGAAAACAAAAAGACACGGTAAAAGTTAAATTATTTAACTTAGAGTTAAATCTAATTGATAAGGTTAAAATAATATCCTAAACTTGTCTAAATTCTATTGGTTGATAGGATTTAGACCCATCCCCACTTTAGCTTCGAAATAAGACCCTTTGGAACCATTATAAACCGATTTTGACTTTAATATAAAATAATATTTTGAGATATTCCTAAGGTGCCCCTCTCCTCCCCTATAAAAGGACACCTCCTCCCCTTCCTCCTCACACCAATTTGAGCACTCAAGCTCGGCCAAACCCTGCCAAAATCTCTTCTCCACTTCCCTAGAAACATCCTAGAGGTTATGGTCTTCCTCAAAGACCAATTCTAGTGCCCTAAGAGGAGGTCTCAAAGAGGCACTTCAAAGAAGAGGTAATTACCGTTACCAATTCTTTCATCTTTATTTCTTCTTCCACTTCTTCTTCTTAGGTTGTTTCATTATGAAGTAATAACATCAGTATCACTCATATACTGATATGTTATTATAAGTATGAAACAACCCAATTTCACCATCTATCCATCCTACGGAAAAAGAAATCACCGCGCGTGCGTACGTACGGAATACCGTCTCCACGTCGTGGTGTAATCTATTTTCCACCACCACCTTACATGGATGGGTATAATGGTGTAAAGAATAACTATACATAGTTATTACAACATCATATTGATTCTGATATATTGTATAATCCACTCCAATTCAATTCAATATTTATATAAATGATATCATCGCTCGTGCGTACGTACGGAATACCGTCTCCACAACGCGATGAGATTCATTCTCCATGTTAACCATTTAAGAATGATTATAATGTATATATAAGAAATAATAATGAAATATATGACATTATAAAGCTACTGGATTTATGTATATATATACATATGTATGTCATCTACTTACTTCCATTTCAAGACAATAAGGAAAGAAAAACATCGTTCATGCGTACGTACGGACTACCGTCTCCATGAACGGTGTTTTTCATTTTATTTATCTACCTGTTATATATATATATATATACTGAATATATATGATATATAAATCATATTTTATATTCTGGAAGTAAGTAAATCATGATATAAGTAATAATGATGTCATGAACAACAAGTCAAAACACCTACGATAAATGAAACGATTTTACCCAAAACGCTTCTTTAACATGGAATTTACAAAAGAACGGGTAATATAATGTCATAAGTGAACCATATATGATATCATAACAATAAATATGATTCTGTAATAAGTCAATAACATGATTTAAATCATTATACAGGAGGTTCGGACACTTACAAAGCAAGTCGGACCTAAGGTAAGGGAAATATCACAATCTCATTTTTATCCGAGATTGTTTATTCGTAAGTATTTACTGAGGTGTATTTTATCATCCACATCCATGTTACATCAATATGAAATATTGTTTCCATCCACTTACAATAGTTTAAATCCAATTTTACCCTTCGGTGAGTTTTTAGTAAAAGATATGAAAGGAATCTTTTGTCGTTTTTCGTACGAGGTACTTTTTGACTTTTCCGACAAAAGTACGAAGAATGTTTTTTAAACTTAAATGGCACGAACGGATTTTTACGGTTTTATAAAGCCTTATTTTCATGAATCTTCCTAAAAAAGATTTCATGACTATTTTTAATAAAATCTCTTTCTTTTAAAAATTCATGATGTTTTGTGAAAAGAAATTGATTTTGAAGGAGAAAGGATATTTTCCTCAAGAATTCATTTCAAGTGTTTTATCAAAATTATTTTCCATCTAAGATAATAAAGGGTTCTGTTTCTATCCATATTTTTTACATTGATTTGACTATGCTGTGATGGAATTATGTTTATGAATTCCTTTATCTTATATGAAGGGTTTTATGATGTCATGTTGTTTAAGAATCCCATTTTTATTACATGGGTTATGAAATGATGTATGATTTATGATTTTGTGGCACACATAAGAATGGTATCATTATGAGATGGGTGGGACCTATATCTCCCTCCAATGCATTGGGTAAAGATTTTATATCTCATGAGATAGACATGGCTGAAATGGTAGGTTATACCGGTTCAGTGAAACAGGACTGAAACGAGGGTTACTCGATTCAGAAAGGGACTTTGTCCACTAAGATAGTCTTGGCAATGAGTCTTGACTAACAAGAAATGATTTTCTATGATTATGTGTGTATGCCACAAAGTTTCATGTTTTAAGTTATGATTATTGGGATTACATTTCACTTCTATGATATATCCCATGTTATGATATTATGAGCTCTTTTGCAGGTTAAGATTTCCAAAAGCTATGTATATGATGTGATTGATTTTTCTTTTGTTTACCCTTACTGAGCATTTGAGCTCACCCTTTTATGTTTTCTTTTCCCCAGGATATAAAGAAAGGTTTTAGGTAGAAAAAAGGGATGACCTTTATGGGAGATATTGAAGAACTTTCACCACGATTAGAAGATTACGTTCCGAGTTTCCAAAGACACTAAACTATTACGATCCTTTAGTGTGTGTTTTTGTTATGTACTAAGTATTCCGAAAAAGTAATGTAATATCCATGTACGTCAAGATACGGGTCTCTACAACCACTGGTCCCGACTCCCTTCACATCGGTTCACCAAAAACTTCACAAACTATGAGGACTTTTATCCTTTCCAAGGCAAGGTACGTAGGAAGCCTCCCTGAGGTTCAAGACCAACAACCATTGGTCTTGACCCACATTACGTCAGTTCACCAAAACCATCCCAAACTACATGGAATTTGATCCTTGCCAAATCAAGGTACGTAGGAAGCCTCCTTGAGGTTCAAGCCCACCAGCCATTGGTCCTGACCATCTTCACATTGGTTACCACTCCTCTGGAACTACGTGGACTTTGATCCCTGCCAAGGCCAGGTACGTTGGAATCCTCCCTAAGGTTCAAGACCAAAAACCTATTAGTTCCTACCACCTTCACATCAGACCACCTTCGTCCCGCATGACGTTAAACTGCATGCCCCCTTTTTGACCTGCACGACATTAAACTATATCCCCTATCCAGCGGTAAGCCATTGTGACCCCATCCAGCGGTAAGCCTGTAACGACCAAAACTTTCATTAATAAAAATTCCTCTTGATCTAATTAAATTTCTTATTATGGTTATATATAATGTGAACTTCCTTGGTTTTATGTTTATAGATTTTAAAATATCGTTATGAATTGTGACTGTTGCTAATATAGCTGTTGAACAGTGATCACATGATTAGTATAAATATAGGGCTTTAAAAAATCCTATTTACTCAGACAAAGGAAGCGATGACCTCATCCAGTAGACTTGCCCCAAACGAAAACCATTTTTCAGAGCTCAGAAAGGAGGTGGAGTCATTGGGATTCGATCTTGACCAAGCCCAAGCTGAGATTGAGCACGTTAATCTTGAGCAGAATCAACTATGGGAGAAGTGAAAGTTAATAGATATTACCACCCGAGCAATGTTATCTGAGCCACCCCAAGAGTCTATTACCATCACACACCTTACCCTTCAGTCTTATGCGGGTGTTATAAGGGGTTATTTAACAAGACACTAGTACTATTACAATGTACATTATTTTTGTATAAATAATGTGCATTCATTTTATTATTGTTACTTTGTAAATAGTTTTTAAAGCACAAATAACATTTTTAGTTAATATTCAACTAAGAAATATATTTTTATGAATTAATGGATTTTTGAATCAAATAATATTTTAATAAAATATTATTATTAAATTAATTTTTATTAAATATAAATTATCATATAATTTTATGAATTCAATTGTAATTTTTATTAATGTTTGAAAACTATTTTTGTCAAAACCCATGAATTTTCGGTAAATGTTAGTTTTTATTTTAAAAGTAAAAATTCACATATTTATAAAATTATTTAGATAAAATGAATATTATTTTTGGAATCAGGACATTGAAATTATCCAATGGTGAATTTTTCATAATTTTCCGAGACAATCAAATTTTTGGGTAAAAATTAAATACCGTTTAAATATATAATGTGTTTTATGACATCATAATTACCCAATAGTGATGTAATAAAATACTATAAACATTATGTTCGAAAAATATATGTTTTATAATTAAAATAGTGTGATTTTATATTTGTTTGATTTATTTTACAAAGCTTTTGTGGACCCTCCAAGATTTATGAAACATTTTGTCTTTTTAAATTGTTTTCCTTGAGAGTGTGACTCACCTCCACATAAGAAACCCTATTATTTTAAAAAGTTCGGCCATTGCCCATATAAAATATTTTTTTCCACCCCCCTTTTTCAAAAACCATGGGCAAAAACCATTTTCTGGTCTGTGGTATTGATTAGTTTAGTGTGAGGTGTCCCAAACCTAAATAATAAAGAATTCTCTCTCCTTTCCTATATAAACCCACCCAAGCTCCCACTTAATCTTCACTCAAAGCCTTTGGATTTTGACCAACCCCTACCATACTCTATCTATAATCCTCCAAATGTTCCCCAATCTCCCAAGAATACTCTTTTAAGCCTCTCCCAAGCCTTTGGGATCACACTTCTACGTAAGGGATTTCTTCCTTTCTCATTTTTGTCTAATTTTCTTTAAGTTGTTATGCCCCTTTGTTTTCAATTACAAATGTTGGGGTATGATTTACCACCTCCCCCATAATTTCCTCTTTATTTTTAGATGATGGGATACCCATTTACCTCTCATTAAATCCTCCCATGTACACCCGTTACCATGCCGAAATTCCGTGAGGGATTTCTCTCTCCTCTTTTACATCCAAGTAATTCTTTTGTATTATGCATCTAAATTCCATTATATTTGTTGGGAAATGTATCCATAGTACCCCATTACGGTCCATTTCATGTACATATGATGAGACACCCTTTTCTATATCATCAACTATTTTCATGAATCCTTATGTCACACCGTTATGCTGCCGAAATTGCATCGCGTTTTTCCAAGCCAAGATAATTGTATAGTGAATACCATACCCATGTTTCTATCAAGGTTATTCACCATTATGCACATATACCTATTTATTTTTACTTCCATGTATTTATTATACATTACTTAATCATGGAATAATTTATGATTTTTATTGATTCCAAGTTATATGATCCATGTGGCACACTTATGCATGAAATGAAATGTTTAAGAAGGGTGCACCCTGATAGTGCTCCAATGCATTGGGTAAAGTATAGTATCATGACATGTCATGTGAAATGGGTGTTGAATCATGATAATTCAAGCGAAACTAGGTTTTACTCGTGCTTCATGTGTAATGAGGGTTTACTCATGCTCCATGTGCAATGAGCCTGGGATCATGCTAATTCCATATTAAGTGTTGTTGCCACATTTCCATGTTATGATTATGCTGATTTATCATGCCTTTATGTTCATGTTTCTGTTTTGATCCATTTATATGCCTATTGTATAACATGTATTGTATTCCTCTTGTTATTCCATGTTTATTCCCTTAATGGGCTTTATATCTCACCCTTTTCTTATGCATTTCCTTAGGTTATCCCATGCAATGCTAAGTATGAGGGAATGTAGTGGTCATGTAAAGGAAGTTTTCAATAATGATGTTGTGTGTTTTATGTTCTAAGATTTTATGTAATGTTCCTAATCCCCAAATAAACTATACCTCTCAATCTTCTATATTGTATCAAGTGAAGATTTTATGTAATAAATCAGGTTTAAGTGTGTAATAAAAAGCAGAGTTTTCATAGCTGGTATGAGAGGATAGGTTTAGTTATTTTTGGGATTAGGATTAGAAAAACCTAGTGAATACATAGAGACAAAAATAAGTATAATAAATACATCCCTAAGTATTAGGTAGTATTGAGTAATTAGTTTATCAAGAAAATTCATCCCTGTTTGGATACGAGCAGCTAGAGGCGGCTCTAGCACAGATGTATCCGAGGGGTAAAACCTGAAAACACCACTTTGAGATAGACTCGAATAGGAACTTGTGCCCGACAATAGGACTCGATGCACTCTTGGTTACGACAATCTCGTGGAATTATCTTTGTTAAATTCACAAGATTAGTATGCACCCTTATTAAGAGGATTAAATAAAATTCCTCTAATAATATATGTTAGAAAGTAGATCATGGATAGCATAGATTAAAGCCTATGGATTCATAAGTTAAGGAAATAAAAGATATTTATAAGTCGTCAGTTTTTTCCATGGATTACCCTATATGTGTTACCCCTAACATTCCTTTTATTACAGCCAATGGATAGTAATAATAGGACTTGGGTTAACAACCGATGTGAAGATCAATGTGATAACTGTGAAAATGAGATTCCCAATCCGATGGGAGCGGGAATCGCGAAATTTGTCACACTTTTCTCTTAGTTAAATCAATATTTGAATATAAATATGGGTAAAGAGAAACTTTAAACCCCCCTAAGAAATAACACGTCACTATTGAGAGCTTCATGAGACCAAGGCCTCCTAGTTTTAATGGATCATCAGATCCCTCAATCGCCGAACAATGGATCAACTCCATTGAAAAGATCTTCTTCATCCTTCAATTTTCTGAACAAGAGAAGGTTCTTCTATCTGCTTATCATATGGAAGGTGAAGCCGATAAATAGTGGACATTGATAAAAAATATGAATCCTAAGGAAGATATTGAGGCGTTGTAATGGAAGGATTTTCGGAAGATGTTTTTTGATAAATATTTTCCACACACCCTTCGACTTAAGATGGAAAGGGAATTGTTTTCCCTCAAGCAAAAAGACGATGAATCTGTCGGAGCGTATGAGGAAAACTTCAAAAGACTTTCACGATATGCCTCCATCTTTGTCGTTACCCCCGAACTGAAGGTTGACTGCTTCTTTGGTGGGCTGAAACCTGGCCTACAGAAAGCACTGACGATCTGTGACTTCGACAGCTATGAGGAAATTGTCTAATGTTTCTTCAAGGTCAAAATGGAGATCGAAGAATCTCAAGGGTATCATGGGGATAAGAATCGTATATTGGACTTCAATGATGGTAGTCCGATGGATAAATCCAATGGGGATAAGAAGATCCAACACCCCACTTTCCAAATGTGTGGAAAGAAGCACCCCAGAAATTGCCTGAAGGGGATGAGTAAATGCCTTAGGTGTGGAAGAGAAGGACGTCTAGCTATTAACTGCTGACAAGAAAAACCTGCGACTATAATATAGGAGAGGAATGCTCCGTTCGAACCTCAATGTGTTGTTCATTTCTAAAACTACAAAGAACCTGGGCATCTTGAAAATCAGTGCCCTAAGCCAATGAATTTCAGAGGAAACCAACAACCTCCAAGGAACCAAGGGTGAACTTTTTCCATCACTACTGCTGAAGTGAACCCCGAAAACGAAGTGGTGATAGGTACGCTAGTTATTCATTAAATAATAGTGAACATACTTTTGGATTCAGGTTCTACACATTATTTTATATCCCAAAAGTTTAGTAGAATAATCTCAGCAAAACCACAAATCATGGAAGTAAAGATGTCAGTGAGTACAGTAAATGGGCCAATCATTGCATCCCATGAATATAACTCCTCCCCTGTCATAATCGGTGGATTTAATTTCCTAGCGAACCTCATCATAATCCCTTTTGTGGAATTTGATGCAATTCTTGGCATGGATTTGTTTTCCTTTTATAGGGCCAACATAAATTGCTGTGAGAGGGAAATCACTCTCCATGTGGAGAATTGACCCCCGATTCTATACAAGTGCAAGGAGGAAGATGAATCTTCTTTATCTCTAGCATCTCAAGCATGGATATTATTTCCTGATGAGCATACATATCTGGATCAGATGATTGAGTCTAATGAGGTAACCATCCATGAAGACATGCCTATTGTGAGGGAATTTGATGAAGTGTTTCCTGAGGAATCGCCTGGTCTTCCTCCTAGAAGGGATGTTGAATTCTCAATTGATCTTATACTTAGGGTGTTTCCAATATCAAAGACTCTATATAGAATGGTTATTTTGGAGCTTTAGGAGCTAAAGAATGAACTACAGGAGAATATGGATAAAGGGTTTATACGCCCAAGTGATTCACCATGGGGTGCACCAGTCCTCTTCGTCAAGAAGAAGGATGGGTCAATGCACCTTTGCATCAATTATTGTGAGATTAAAAAGATCACGATAAAGAAAAATTATCCTCTCCCATGAATTGATGACTGGTTCAATCAGCTACGTGGAGAACAATACTTCTCCAAGGTGGATTTGCGGTCAGGATATTATCAAGTAAGGGTGAAGAAGGAAGATATCCCCAAGACTACTTTTTGTACAAGATACAGGCACTATGAATTCATATTAATGCCTTTCGGAATCACTAATTCTCTAGAAATCTTCATGGACTTGATGAATAGAGTCTTTAGGGATTACCTCGACAAATTTTTGGTAGTCTTTATAGATGATATTCTGATATAATCCAAAACAAAGGAGGATCATGAGGAGCATATAAGAACTGTACAAGAGACCTTGCGGAAGGAGAATATCTATGAAAAGTACAAAAAGTGTGAGTTATAGTTGAAGGAAGTATCATTCTTGGGCTATATCATCATAATAAATGGGATACCTATGGATCCCTCAAAAATAAATGCAATTGAGGGATGACCGAGGCCAATATTTGTAATGGCCCGGACCTCTCCGGCCCATTCCTTTGTCAAAAAGAAGGTCAAGAAGTGTTCTGGAGGGTAAAATGGACTTTTCCACACTTTCCAGAATTTTGAAACTACACGTCGTGTAGTTGAGTACATGCCGTGTAGCCCCTTCCCGGGTACACCCCATGTTGCAAGCCGTGTCCTTGCTGCGTGGAGTAATGGGTGCATACCGTGTGTCTAGTTCTACATGTCGTGTAGTCCTTCCCCACGTACGTGTTACCAGTAAACGGCCGTGTACCGTGTTGGAGTTGTGTCCTTGCCATGTGCAATAAATGAGTACACGCCGTGTGTCCAAACTACATGCTGTGTAGTCCTTCCCTGCGTATTCGTTACCCTCAAACCGTGTGTTGACCAGTCAACGGACGCAGAGCCATGTTGGAAGTCGCGTGGAGACCGTGTGAAAGAACCGAGTACACGCCGTGTACCATAAAGTACACGACGTGTACTTTTTCTTTTCATGCCTATAAAATGAGGGGTCCCCTCCTCCTTTCAACTCACCCCTCTCCTCTCCTCTCCTCTCCTCTGAGCAGAGCTCTCTCAAGAGACACGAAGGCTATTTCTTCCATAACTTCATCGTCCGAGCTCCAATTTACGATCTGTCAGCGGCCACAGGATCGTAACGACGAGGCGGAGCTTCTGAGCTTGGATCCTTTGTCTTTCCTTTGGCCTTTTCTTTCTGACTTCCACCCGAGGAGGTTTTGCCGAGACCCAACAGAAGTGAAGAACACCGACGGATGTCTTCTAAGGTTGATCTGGAGGAGCGTTGCAATCAAGAACCTATTGAGGTAGGGATATTACCTTTGTCTCTCTAATTTTGTTCATCATGCGTGGTGGGTGTCTTCTTGTTTACATGAAACACTTTTGAATCTGTTTTAAATGAAGATAATAACTGGCTTATATAACGGGGATGGGAAGTTGTGATTTCTGTTACTTTATATCCTGTGATATTATGTTGTGAATTGAATGAGCTTCTGCCTACGGAAAATCACGGTCTTTTGGGGCCTTTGCTTATGCAATTAAATGTTGCCCTCTCCTTCTGGATTTTCTTATGGGTGGAAACCTTGTGGAATGCGGAAATTGGATAATCACATAAAGTTGGCTGATTAAATGAAAATATGGAACCCTTGTGTGATCACCCCGGTTAAAAAAATGGAATAATGAACATGTGGGTGTTGTCTTGGTTATGTGGAATGTGTTGGGGGTGTTTTGTGGGTTGTTGTGGATCGGGTGAGCAGCGGGGCTGCAGTTGACTTGGTTGTGGGTTGGTATGAATGTTATGTTGGCAATGGGAAGAGGGGTTGAAATAAATGGTATTAAAGGGATATTGATGTATGAGTTTCGGTGCGGTTGTGGTTATGGCGGTTGACAGCGGGGCTGTAGGGTCGGGTTTTAATGTGAACGGGTTATGGGTTGTGATTAATAAATAAAAGTGGAAGAGTTAATGAATGGTGGGGCGTGGTAATGAAATGGAAATAATAATCAATGGGGTTGGTTGGTTGATAAGAAGGGCTTGGTTGTATTGCTTGTGTTTTCCTAACTTGATTTGTGGATGGCAGGGATATGTTTTACGAATGTTTGGTGTGGTTGGTTATGGATAGTTTCCCAGTAGTTAAGGAACTAAATAACTATTTTCTACTGAAATGTGAAAACCTAAAGGGGGTTGGGTTTGTTTTTTGTATGCATGCTTCATAGTAGCAGTGCTGAGGCACGTGCTCAGTTTATCTTTTTAGAATCCATAGGTTGGGCAGTGTGGTTGGTATATATGTATATAACCGTATCTTTTGTGTTTTATCACACCCCACCCATGTTGAGCACTTAGTGCCGAACACTCCCATTTTATGGGATAGGGTGTTTTTCCCTTAGTTACTAGTTCCTTCCTGCTCCTTCTCCCCTAGGCTGTGATGGCTTGAGGCGACCTTACACCTAAGACTCTTCAGGTAGGTTTTGATTGGGGTGGTTTTAGCCCAAGACTCTTCGGGCAGGTTCTACTGTTTCCCAAGGATCTTTGGGATGAGGCCCAGGTGTGTGCGGGCGAGATACATGGTTGTGAGGCCTAGGTGTATGCAGGCGGGATACGTGGTTGTGAGGCCCAGGTGTGTGCGGGCGGGATACGTGGTTGTGAGGCCCAGGTGTGTGTGGGCGCGATACGTGGTGGTGAGGCCCAGGTGTGTGCGGGCGGGATGTGTGGTGGTGAGGCCCAGGTGTGTGCAGGCGGGATGTGTGGGTGTGAGGCCCAGGTGTGTGCATGCAGGATACGTGGTTGTGAGGCCCAGGTGTGTGCGGGAGGGGAGAGTGTGACAGCGTCAATACATTTAGCTAACTAATGGGAAATGGTGCGGGGTACCAAATACTCTTGTTTCTTATATACTACTACCTATTGTGCTTGTGTTTTGGTGAGTGTGGATGGTGAGTTTGGGTGGATAGAATTCCTTGCTAGGTTTCTTCTGTTGTTCTCACGGGACATTAGGATGTCTCCCCACTTGTGCATGAGAGCTTTAGGTTTCCCCACTGAGTATACTTGTATGCTCACCCTATGTTTACTTTCAGGTTTCTAGGAGGACTACCAGGGCTGTGTGGGACCCTACTAGTCGGACAGTTGGAGTTGCTGTAGTTTGTTGTACTTGTTTCCTTTTTGGTATTGTACTTTGAGCTTTCTTGTACTTTTACCTTGTTATAAATTGTTTAAACATGCATGTGGTAATGGTTTGGGTTTATTTTTATACACTTGTTATTTTTTTCCTTTTGGTGGTTGACTTGTCCTATTTCCAGATCTTTAAAAATAAAAAGGGTAATGCCTCCCATATTTGTGAAAACTCATACCCTTGGTGGTAGTTTCCACCCCGGGGCCTTCTGGAGGCAGGACTCAGGGGTCATTATCTCCCTTTCACCATTTCCAGCTCAGGAGGGGCATCTTTGGTGGGAGGGGGTCGTGACAGAATGGTATCAGAGCTGATGGTTGAGAGATAGGATGGAGTTTGGAGTTAGACACAGTGAGGATTTCATGGGATGGTAGGGCAACAATGTTAGTTAATATTGGTGCGTGACATATGATAGGGAAGACCTGTAATGCCCCGACCCTAGCTACCCGGAGTCGGTGCATTACTTCGTAACATTTTCATGATCATAAAAGATCAAGTCTCGAAAGACCGATTAGTTTAGTAGCCTTGGAAACACTAGATACATTCATAAGTCTTACATTACATCATAAAGTAAAACAAAACTACAACATCTTCTCTTCATATCCCCTTATATTATCCATGCAGGTCATTCATAATATACTTCTTCACATCCTAGAAAAATTAAAACATTGAAAGGGGTGAGCTCATATGCTCAGTAAGGATAACAATATAGCGGAAGCTTTCATAAATAATCATTAACATTTAAGGCAATGTTTAAATAAAACAAAATCCTTTTTAAACTTGAACATCATCATAATATGGCAAATATAAAATTAAATAATTCCATTTACTTACTCACATGGATATTCTACTAGTCGAATAATCACATGCAATATCAATAACCACTTTCATAATGATGGAATGCATAATGCCAGGCTATCATAACCACGTAGCCAAGGCCTCGTGCCAAGACTACAAATAAGATTTTGTCAAGGCCTCGTTCCAAGACACTAGTTTGTCTCATGAGACCTGCCGATGCATCGAGGAGCTATAGCGGGCTCCACCCGTCACTTATTAAGTCCAATGCATTCCTCATATGAATAGGTTTAAACATATCATAAACCATAACATAATCATATCACATAAAATATGCATAAAGGAAACATAACATTTTCACATTTCAATCACAAGATATAAATACAACACATTGATATAATAAAAAGACTTCCAAAACCATTTTCATTACCAAAATAAAAGAAAATTAAAACTTGATATTTATTTTTCATTTAAAAAAAGTTATGGCTTGTAGAGGAAGCCGAAACCCAAATAATGGCCATGGTGGCGGAGAAGTCATTATCGCCGCATATGTACGACAAGAAAAACATTCATTTTTGTCGTTTAGTAAAACACTTTGTATAAAAATATTCCTTAAGAATAAACATAAAAGTCAAAGGGGTTTATACACCGTATAAAGGAAAGTTGTGTATAAAACCAAATATGCCTCAATGAAAGAAGATTGAGACGAAGTCCCTCACAAAGATCATTTTTTTTCAATAAAATAGATCTATTATGTGTATTCACTATAAGTACACATAAAGAAAGTACAAATACAAGATAGGACATAATAATATCATGACATAATTTTAAAGTAGGAGATTAACCCAAAGAATGGAAATTGGGTTAAGAAGTTCCCTTACCTTGCGTCCTGTCTTGAATCGACCGTTCTTTAACCTCCTGAATAATAAACTAGAGTTAATTTATAATTTCTTAAGAACCTTTTTTCATGTTTTTTCTTCCTTTTATATCAATTATTACCATGTTATGAACATTATGTAATTATTTAAGTTAATAACTGTCATTTTGTCGATTGTTGGTACTTGAGTAAAAAATAAGCTTCTTATAATTACAAGTTGTTCATGTGGTGAAATATAAATTATATCCAGAATTATATTCATGATATAGATATAATATATCCAGTATATACATGCATTTATAATATTCCATAACTTTTAGGGGTAATAAATGAAATGCACCGTTCATGGAGACGGTAAGCCGTACGTACGCATGAAAGCTACTTTCATTTCTATTTAGTATTTAATGAAATCATAATGATATAAAGTTATATTATAATTCCAGTATAATATAATATATAATATCATTTACTTCATCCTTTATACATCCCACATATGACATTAACGATTAAAATCACTTTGAGGGGGCGGTAGTCCGCACTTCCTAAAATGAAAATATCGCGTTTACCCATAATGGAAACAATAAAGGTATGCCATAAATGAAAAATACAGAACCTTAAGTAAAACATAAACATATTATATATTATTTATAAATAGAGTGACATCTTAATGGCCACCTTTTAAGGTGTTATATAAGTGTTGACCAATCATCGTTTCGTGAGGTAGAAATTCGCCATCCAAGGAAACAGTATGTTCTTTAACCATTAGATGTAGGTGTGTAAGTGTAGCTCTAATCGTTATTATAAAAACATCCTAATATATTTAGTATACTGGTTTTGTTACAAATGAAATTAATAAAAAGAGTTTAGGGGGTTGGAGAAGAAAAATAAATCAAAATAACATAAGAGAAGACATTGCCTTAAAATCGGGTAACTCTTTTGATTTGAGCCAAAGGCTTCCTTGAGAAGAATTCTGCCCAAAGTGAGGCTTCTAGGAGTAAGGGAGGGAAGTTGGAAGAGTATTGGGGTAGAGGTTGGCCAAGAAAAATGGCTTGAAAGTGTAAATAAGATGATAGAGGTGGGGGCCTTTTATAAGAGGAGAGGAGGGGCACTCTTGGAAAGTAAGGAAATGTTACATTATTATGAGATGATTTTCGGATTCTAAATGTCCCACAATGATATATTTCTAGGATAAGGTGATAAGGGTTCTAAATCTACTCATACAATAGGTTTGTGACAAGTGTAGGCCTTGGATTTTACATTATCTTTTCATTTTATTTAAATCGTTAATTAATGAGGTAATCGCTGCATCATCATGGTGTCATAAATAATTTAATTTATTTAATGTATAAAAATTATAAAACAAATATCAAGATTTAGGAAATATTTTTATCTTTCTAATTAATATTTATAGTCAAAAATATTACTTGTATAACCCCACTTAAAAATTGATTTAGTAAAACAACTTATGTTTGTGACATTTTTATTTCAACTTTAAATAAAAGTTATTTATGTCATTTTCCAACCAAAGTGGATCCATGGGGTCCCCAAGTTGACCCATGGATTGTCTTGGTCGGCCATGGATCATCCAATAGGGGTAGGACAAGTGTAAAGGTCATTTAATATTTTTATAATACCATTTTTACCTTAAATTTCACTAATTACCTTTAATCGTGATTAATTAAACTTAAAAGTTACTATTCACCAAAAATTATTTTAATCCCATTAAACCACATTTTAATTCCTAATGACAACCATGTATGCAGGATTTTTGAAAATCAAAACACAGAAGTGGTAATGTTTCATTTAAACGAAAAATTAGTTTTTTAACTACCACTTAGTGGTTTCACTATTCATCAAAAATTGAAGTTTTTCAGAACAATGCCAAAATTTCACCCTAAGCTATAATTGATTTTCAGAATTCAAAAATGATTTCTATTTTAAAAAATTACAAACATATAAGTTTCATTAATTAATTTTATAATTAATTCCCGCTGTCACAACAAATAGCGTGTTTTTAAGAAACAATATATATCAAAAGATTGACAATTGTTTATGTCGAATTTCAAAGTGAAATTAATTCTAATAACCACCATTGGATAAAATGGTAAAAATATATTCTAATTATACTTTTAAAACACTCAATAGTATAATTTATCACTAAAATTATTTTGATTAAAAAAGTTGTTTTTAAGTATTTTTCACTATTCATAAAAAATTGGAAGTTCTCCGAAAATTACAAAAAATTCAACTTAGGATAATTTCGATATTCTGAATCGAAAAACGAAGTCCATTTGGCAAGATAAAATTTATAAAATTTCAAAAAGTAGGTATTACTATTCATAACGGCTACTTTTATTGGTTGTGGTGTGTGTTAGAACTCGAAGTTGCGTACAACACACGCTACTGTATTATTCACAGAGAAGTGTACCGTGGAAGCTCGGGGTGTTACATTCTCCCCTCCTTCAATAAATTGCATCCTAACAATTTGAAATTTTTCTTTTAAAATAAAAGGTTGAAAATAGAAAATACCTTTGTGGAAAACCCACATCGGAAATAAGGTTAATAAAAATATAACTTTAAAAGAAAGGAAAATAAGTACAAAGGTCACCCAAGATATCCCATACTAGGATTCTATGAAAATATGGATATGGAAGAAAAACAAACCATCAAGGTCTGATGGAGAGTTGTAGAAAACTAGATTAGGAGAAAGTTAACCATAAGAAAATCACAAACTTGTGATTGGTTAAACGGTCATTGAATCCCCAGTTGGAAAAGTTTACCGGCAACGTTTTTGTTTTAAGTTACCTTTTATAAAGTTGAGGAATTTATTTAGGAGATTTACTAAGAACGAAAGGGAATATACATACTTGTTATGTAGACTTTCATTCTTTAATAAATTTTTACCACAAACCCATCTTTCACTCTAAAAGGTAATAGAACTCAAAAATATTCTATTTATCCTAATTGTATAAGGTTCCAAATATTAACACATACCATTTAGATTAGTAAAACTATTTTATTATAAACAGGGACTTCCTGTAGGCTAGTGGTAGGTAATAAAGTCCTGTCGCACTATGGTTGTGGGTTCGATTCCTGCAGCTTTGTCCGACGCGACGGGTTATGCCCCACCCTGCAGGTTGTATTTTTCCTAAAACTATAGTATTATATTATTCTAAAAATAATCTTCAGAAATGTTTTAACCTTAAACAATACTATCCAAAGATCAACTTAATCCATTCAACCTTTATAGTTATCCAAAATACCTCTGTCCAGACTTTTTCTAAAAGGTCTTCAAATTCCAAAATCAATTATAACATCAGATTCCCCAAAAAAAGTAAAGTTTCTCCTATTGTCACATACTAAAAATATGATTACCTTAATCATATTAAATCCTTAATGAAAAAAACAAGTATAGCAGTACAATCCTTATATATATCACATTATTCTTATAACCAGAATATAATCCTTGAGTCCAAAAGCACCAATACATTAATTATTCCACTTCAACTGTAGTAACAGCATAAGATTGTCCTTGATCCCTTGGCCTTTTCTAAGGTAAGTTTACCTGACTCTTAGGAAATTCATTTGCATAATTCCCCATTTCTCTACAATTGTAGCATTCAACATTGATAGCCTCTTTCTTTCCCTTGCAATCACGCGCCTGATGACCTTTTTCTCCACATTTATAACAAAATCCCATTCCTTTTAAGCAAGTACCTGGGTGATTCTTCCCACAATTATCGCATAATTGAAAATCCTTCTTTCCCTTTTTCCCTTTATTCATCTCTTGTTCCACCGTTCTCTTCTTCTCTTGATTTACTTTTTTGTTATAAGACTTAGAGAATTCCTTTTCTGTCTTGATAGCACATGAGACAATATCTTCGTACGATGAGAAGGATTGTGATACTAAAGGTTGACGGAGAAATGGTTTTAACCCATAAAAGAAACGATAAATATTACTCCTTGGGTTACGTATATAATCTGCAGTATACCTCGCAAACCTTGTAAAGTTGGCCTCATACTTTGCGACATTCTCATCCTCCTTTTGTCTCAGACTCAGAAATTGCCTTTCCATATCTGCTCGATGGTCACGAGGAAAGTATTTTTCTAAGAAAAGATCTTTGAACTCTCTCCATTCCATATTTGATACTTATTCATCTTCCTTTGTATTTTGAATCAGTAACCACCATTGATCGGCATCTCCAGTGAGGCGGTAGACTGCCATAACAACCTTCTCCCTTTCGCTACTCCCCAAGGCATGGAATATTTTTTCTAAGGAGTTTATCCATTGCTCAGCTACTAATGGATTTGTACCCCCATTAAATGTTGGCGGTTGTTGCCTCATGAAGTGGTCTAACATTGATCCTCCACATTGCGGATCAAGGTGCTCCATATGAGTAAGGTTATTATTCATAACCTGAGTGAGTTGTCCCAGTATGGTAATAAGTTGATCAGAACCAGTTGTATCTCCAACTCCACAATAATTATCTTGAGCAGGAGGGCAATCCCTACATGGAGTGTGTGCATTGATACGTTTTCCATTCCTTCCACTAGGCGCCATTTCTAAACAATGGCATAAACTAGATTAGTTTATGAATCAAAATACATAATTACATACTTGTAAAATACTTAACATAAATTGAACTATTTATGGATATAATCCATAATCATAAAAAGAAATGTTTTCTTTGAGGAAGTATATACTCATAACCCTTCATAGTGGTTTGTAAAGAAAATGAGAATTATCCTAAGAATATACCCCGGGAGTGTCGTAAACAAGAGTGCAGTAAGGCCCGTTGTCATGCACCAGTTCCCGTTCGAGTCTAGCTCAATGCGGTGTTTTCAGGTTTTACCCCTAGGTACATCTGTTCCAGAGCCACCTCTACCTACTCGTATCCAGATAGGGATGTATTGCTCTGAAAACTCACAAAATCTCCATAATACCAAAATTCTAGGAAGTTCTTCTATACTAATCCTCAAAGTATATCTTTGGGTTATGTTCTCTAATCAGAGTTTATCTAAATCTATCTTCCAAGGTTAGTACTAAACTGCCTCTGATACCAACTGTAACGCCCCGAACCCAGCTACCCGGAGTCGGTGCATTACTTCGTAACATTGGCATGATCATAAAAGATCAAGTCTCGAAAGACCGATTAGTTTAGTAGCCTTGGAAACACTAGATACAGTCATAAGTCTTACATTACATCATAAAGTAAAACAAAACTACAACATCTTCTCTTTATATCCCCTTATATTATCCCTACAGGTCATTCATAATATACTTATTCACATCCTGGAAAAATTAAAACATTGAAAGGGGTGAGCTCAGATGCTCAGTAAGGATAACAATATAGCGGAAGCTTTCATAAATAATCATTTACATTTAAGGTAATGTGTAAATAAAACAAAATCCTTTTTAAACTTGAACATCATCATAATATGGCCAATATAAAATTAAATAATTCCATTTACTTACACACATGGATATTATACTATTAGAATAATCACATGCAATATCAATAAACACTTTCATAATGATGGAATGCATAATGACAGACTATCATAACCACGTAGCCAAGGCCTCGTGCCAAGACTACAAATAAGATTTTGTCAAGGCCTCGTTCCAAGACACTATTTTGTCTCATGAGACCTGTCGATGCATCGAGGAGCTATAGCGGGCTCCACCCGTCACTTATTAAGTCCAATGCATTCCTCGTATGAATAGGTTTAAACATATCATAAACCATAACATAATCATATCACATAAAATATGCATAAAGGAAACATAAAATTTCCACATTTCAATCACAAGATATAAATACAACACATTGATATAATAAAAAGACTTTCAAAACCATTTTCAATACCAAAATAAAATAAAATTAAAACTTGATATTTATTTTTCATTTTAAAAAAAGTTATGGCTTGTAGAGGAAGCCGAAACCCAAATAATGGCCATGGCGGCGGAGAAGTCGTTGTCGATGCATACGTACGACAAGAAAAACATTCCTTTTTTTCGTTTAGTAAAACACTTCATATAAAAAGATTCCTTTTGAATAAACATAAAAGTCAAAGGGGTTTATACACCGTATAAAGGAAAGTTGTGTATAAAACCAAATATGCCTCAATGAAAGGAGATTGAGACGAAGTCCCTCACAAAGATCATTTTTTAAATAAAATAGATCTATTAAGTGTATTCACTATATGTACACATAAAGAAAGTACAAATACAATATAGGACATAATAATATCATGACATAATTTGAAAGTAGGAGATTAACCCAAAGAATAGAAATTGGGTTAAGAAGTTCCCTTACCTTGCGTCCTGTCTTGACTCGACCGTTCTTTAACCTCCTGAATAATAAACTAGAGTTAATTTATAATTTCTTAAGAACCTTTTTTAAAGTTTTTTATTCCTTTTATATCACTTATTACCATGTTATGAACATTATGTAATTATTTAAGTTAATAACGGTCGTTTTGTCGATCGTTGGTACTTGAGTCAAAAATAAACTTCTTATAATTACAAGTTGTTCATGTGGTAAAATATCCATTATATCCAGAATTATATTCATGATATAGATATCATATATCCATTATATACATTCATTTATAATATTCCATAACGTTTAGAGGTAAGAAATGAAATGCACCATTCATGGAGACGGTAAGCCGTACGTATGCATGAACGCTACTTTCATTTCTATTTCGTATTTAATGAAATCATAATGATATAAAGGTATATTATAATTCTAGTATAATATCATATATAATATCATTTACTCTATCCTTTATACATCCCACATATGGCATTAACGATTCAAATCACTTTGAGGGGGCGGTAGTCCGCACTTCCTAAAATGAAAATATCACGTTTACCCATAATGGAAACAATAAAGGTATGCCATAAATGAAAAATACAGAACCTTAAGTAAAACATAAACATATTATATATTATATATAAATAGATTTACATATTAATGGACACCTTTGAAGGTGTTATATGAGTGTTGAACAATCATCGTTTCGTGAGGCAGAAATTCGCCATCCACAGAAACAGTATGTTCTTTAACCATTAGATGTAGGTGTGTGTAAGTGTAGATCTAATACTTCTTATTAAAACATCCTAGTATATTTAGGATACTGGTTTTGTTACAAATGAAATTAATAAAAAGAGTTTAGGGGGTTGGAGAATAAAAATAAAACAAAATAACATAAGAGAAGACATTACCTTAAAATCAGGTAACTCTTTTGATTTGAGCCAAAGGCTTCCTTGGGAAGAATTATGCCCAAATTGAGGATTCTAGGAGTAAGGGAAGGAAGTTGGGAGAGTATTTGGGAAGAGTTTGGCCGGTCCAAATGGCTTGAAAGTGTGAATAAGGTGGTAGAGGTGGGGGCCTTTTATAAGAGGAGAGGAGGGGCACTCTTGGAAAGTAAGGAAATGTTACATTATTATGAGATTATTTTCGGATTATAAAGGTCCCAAAATGATATATTTCTAGGATAAGGTGATAAGGGTTTGAAATATACTCATCCAATAGGTTTGTGACAAGTTTAGGCCATGGATTTTACATTATATTTTCATTTTATTTAAATCGTTAATTAATGAGGTAATCGCTGCATCATCATGGTGTCATAAATAATTTAAATTATTTAATGTTTAAAATTATAAAAAAAATATCATGATGTAGGAAATATTTTTATCTTTCTAATAAATATTTATAGTAAAAAATATGACTTGTATAACCTTACTTAAAAATTGATTTAGTAAAACAACTTATGTTTGTGACATTTTTATTTTAACTTTAAATAAAAGTGATTTATGTCATTTTCCTACCAAAGTGGCTCCATGGGGTCCCCAAGTTGACCCATGGATTGTCTTGGTCTGACATGAATCATCCAATAGTGGTAGAACAAGTTTAAAGGTTATTTCATATTTTTATAATACCATTTTTACCTTAAATTTCACTAATTAACTTTAATCGCGATTAATTAAACATAAAAGTTACTATTCACCAAATATTATTTAAATCCCATTGAACCACATTTTACTTCCTAATGACAACCATGTATTCTGGATTTTTTAAAATCAAAACACAGAAGTGGTAATGTTTCATTTAAACGAAAAATCAGTTTTTTAACTACCACTTAGTGGTTTCACTATTCATCAAAAATTGAAGTTTTTCAGAACAATGCCAAAATTTCACCCTAAGCTATAATTGATATTCCGAATTAAAAAATTATGTCTATTTTAAAAAATTCCAAACATATAAGTTTCATTAATTACTTTTATAATTAATTCCCGTTGTCACACAAAATAGCGTGTTTTTAAGAAACAATATATATCAAAAGATTGACAATTGTTTATGTCCAATTTCAAAGTGAAATTAATTATAATGACCACCATTGGATAAAATGGTAAAAGTATATTCTAATTATACTTTTAAAACACTCAATATTATAATTTATCACTATAAATTATTTTGATTAAAAAAGTTGTTTTTAAGTATTTTTCACTATTCATAAAAAATTGGAAGTTCTCCGAAAATTACAAAAAATTCAACTTAGGATAATTTCGATATTCTGAATAAAAAAATGAAGTCTATTTGGCAAGATAAAATTTATAAAATTTCAAAAAGTAGGTATTACTATTCATAACGGCTACTTTGATTGGTTTTGGTGTGTGTTAGAACTCGAAGTTGCGTACAACACACGCTACTGTATTATTCAAAGAGAAGTGTACTGTGGAAGCTCGGGGTGTTACATTCTCCCCTCCTTCAATAAATTGCGTCCTCACAATTTGAAATTTTTCTTTGAAAATAAAAGGTTGAAAATAGAAAATACCTTTGTGGAAAATCCACATCAGAAATATGGTTAATAAAAATATAACATTAAAAGAAAGAAAGATAAGTACAATGGTCACCCGAGATAGCCCATACTAGGATTCTATGAAAATATGGATATGGAAGAAAAACAAACCATCAATGTCTGATGGAGAGTTGTAGAAAACTGGATTAGGAGAAAGTTAACCATAAGAAAATCACAAACTTGTGATTGGTTAAACGGTCATTGAATCCCCAGTTGGAAAAGTTAACCAGCAACGTTTTTGTTTTAAGTTACCTTTTATAAAGTTGAGGAATTTATTTAGGAGATTTATTAAGAACGAAAGGGAATATACATACTTGTTATGTAGACTTTCATTCTTTAATAAATTTTTACCACAAACCCATCTTTCACTCTAAAAGGTAATAGAACTCAAAAATATTCTATTTATCCTAATTGTATAAGGTTCCAAATATTAACACATACCATTTAGATTAGTAAAAATATTTTTTAATAACCAGGGACTTCTTATAGGCTAGTGGTAGGTAATAAAGGCCTGTCGCACTATGGTTGTGGGTTCGATTCCTGTATCTTTGTCCGACGCGACGGGTTATGCCCCACCCTGCAGGTTGTCCTTTTCCTAAAACTATAGTATTATATTATTCCAAAAATAATCTTCAGAAATGTTTTAACCTTAAACAATACTATCCAAAGATCAACTTAATCCATTCCAACCTTTATAGTTATCCAAAATACCTCTGTCCAGACTTTTTCTAAAAGGTCATTAAATTCCAAAATCAATTGTAACATCGGAATCCCCAAACAAAGTAAAGTTTCTCTTATTGTCACAAACTAAAAATATGATTACCTTCATCATATTAAATCCTTAATGAAAACAACAAGTACTGTAGTACAATTCTTATATATATCACATTATTCTTATAACCATAATATAATCCTTGAGTCCAAAAGCACCAATACATTAATTATTCCACTTCAACTGTAGTAACAACATAAGATTGTCCTTGATCCCTTGGCCTTTTCTGAGGTAAGTTTCCCTGAATCTTAGGACATTCATCTCTTGTTCCACCGTTCTCTTCTTCTCTTACTTTACTTTGTTGTCATAAGACTTAGAGAATTCCTTTTCTGTCTTGATAGCACATGAGACAATATCTTCATACGATGAGAAGGATTGTGATACTGATGATCGATGGAGAAATGGTTTTAACCCATCAAAGAAACGATCAATCTTACTCCTTAGGTTACATATATAATTTGCAGCATACCTCGCTAACCTTGTAAAGTTGGCCTCATACTTTGTGACATTCTCATCCTCCTTTTGTCTCAGACTCAGAAATTGCCATTCCATATCTTCTCGATGGTCACGAGGAAAGTATTTTTCTAAGAAAAGATATTTGAACTCTCTCCCTTCCATATTTGATACTTCTTCATCTTCCTTTGTGTTTTGAATTAGTGACCACCATTGATCGGCATCTCCAGTGAGGCGGTAGACTGCCATGACAACCTTCTCCCTTTCGCTACTCCCCAAGGCATGGAATATTTTTTCTAAGGAGTTTATCCATTGCTCAGCTACTAATGGATTTGTAGCCCCATTAAATGTTGGCAGTTGTTGCCTCATGAAGCGATCTAACATTGATCCTCCACATTGTGGATCAGGGTGCTCCATATGAGTAAGGTTATTATTCATAACCTGAGTGAGTTGTCCTAGTATGGTAATAAGTTGATCAGAACCAGTTGTATCTCCCGCTCCACAATAATTATCTTGAGCAGGAGGGAAATCCCTACACGGAGTGCGTGCATTGATACGTTTTCCATTCCTTCCACTAGGCCCCATTTCTAAACAATGGCATATACTAGATTAGTTTATGAATCAAAATACATAATTCCATACTTGTAAAATACTTAACATAAATTGAACTATTTATAGATATAATCCATAATCATAAAAAGAAATGTTTTCTTTGAGGAAGTATATACTCATAACCCTTCATAGTGGTTTGTAAAGAAAATGAGAATTATCATAAGCATATCCCTCGAGAGTGTCGTAACCCAGAGTGCATCAAGGCCCGTTGTCGTGCACCAGTTCTCGTTCGAGTCTAGCTCAAAGCGGTGTTTTCGGGTTTTACCCCTAGGTACATCTGTGCCAGAGCCACCTCTATCTGCTCGTATCCAGACAGGGATGTATTGCACGAAAAACTCACAAAATCTCCATAATACCAAAATTCTAGGAAGTTCTTCTATACTAATCCTCAAAGTCTATCTTTGGGTTATGTGCTCTAATCAGAGTTTATCTAAATCTAGCTTCCAAGGTTAGTACTAAACTGCCTCTGATACCAACTGTAACGCCCCGACCCCAGCTACCCCGAGTCGGTGCGTTACTTCGTAACATTGGCATGATTATAAAAGATCAAGTCTCGAAAGACCGATTAGTTTAGTATCCTTGGAAACACTGGATACATTCATAAGTCTTACATTACATCATAAAGTAAAACAAACCTACAACATCTTCTCTTCATATCCCCTTATATTATCCCTGCAGGTCATTCATAATATACTTCTTCACATCCTAGAAAAATTAAAACATTTAAAGGGGTGAGCTCAGATGCTCAGTAAGGATAAAAATATAGCAGAAGCTTTCATAAATAATCATTAACATTTAAGGAAATGTATAAATAAAACAAAAGCCTTTTTAAACTTGAACATCATCATAATATGGAAAATATAAAATTAAATAATGCCATTTACTTACTCACATGGATACTCTACTAGTCTAATAATCACATGTAATATCAATAACCACTTTCATAATGATGGAATACATAATGCCAGACTATCATAACCACGTAGCCAAGGCCTCGTGCCAAGACTACAAATAAGATTTTGTCAAGGCCTCGTGCCAAGACACTAGTTTGTCTCATGAGACCTGTCGATGCATCGAGGAGCTATATCCGGCTCCACCCGTCACTTATTAAGTCCAATGCATTCCTCATATGAATAGGTTTAAACATATCATAAACCATAACATAATCATATCACATAAAATATGCATAAAGGAAACATAACATTTCCACATTTCAATCATAAGATATAAATACAACACATTGATATAATAAAAAGACGTTAAAAATCATTTTCAATACCAAAATAAAATAAAATTAAAACTTGATAATTTATAATCGCTTAAGAACCTTTTTTCAAGTTTTTTATTCCTTTTATATCACTTATTACCATGTTATGAACATTATGTAATTATTTAAGTTAATAACGGTCGTTTTGTCGATCGTTGGTACTTGAGTCAAAAATAAACTTCTTATAATTACAAGTTGTTCATGTGATGAAATATCCATTATATCCAGAATTATATTCATGATATAGATATCATATATCCATTATATACATGCATTTATAATATTCCATAACGTTTAGAGGTAAGAAATGAAATGCACCGTTCATGGAGACGGTAAGCCGTACGTACGCATGAACGCTACTTTCATTTCTATTTCGTATTTAATGAAATCATAATGATATAAAGGTATATTATAATTCCAGTATAATATCATATATAATATCATTTACTCCATCCTTTATACATCCCACATATGGCATTAACGATTCAAATCACTTTGAGGGGGCGATAGTCCGCACTTCCTAAAAGGAAAATATCGCGTTTACCCATAATGGAAACAATAAAGTTATTCCATAAATGAAAAATAAAGAACCTTAAGTAAAACATAAACATATTATATATTATGTATAAATAGAGTTACATCTTAATGGACACCTTTGAAGGTGTTATATGAGTGTTGAACAATCATCGTTTTGTGAGGCAGAAATTCGCCATCCACAGAAACAGTATCTTCTTTAACCAATAGATGTAGGTGTGTGTAAGTGTAGATAGAATCCTTCTTATAACAACATCCTAGTACATTGAGTATACTGGTTTTGTTACAAATGAAATTAATAAAAAGAGTTTATTGGGTTGGAGAAGAAAAATAAAACAAAATAACATAAGAGAAGACATTACCTTAAAATCGAGTAACTCGTTTGATTTGAGCCAAAGGCTTCCTTGGGAAGAATTATGCAAAAATTGAGGCTTCTAGGAGTAAGGGAAGGAAGTTGGGAGAGTATTTGGGCATAGGTTGGCCGAGAAAAATGTCTTGAAAGTGTGAATAAGGTGGTAGAGGTGGGGGCCTTTTATAAGAGGAGAGGAGGGGCACTCTTGGAAAGTAAGGAAATGTTACATTATTATGAGATGATTTTCGGATTCTAAAGGTCCAACAATGATATATTTCGAGGCTAAGGTGATAAGGGTTCGAAATATACTCATACAATAGGTTTGTGACAAGTGTAGGCCTTAGATTTTACATTATCTTTTCATTTTATTTAAATCGTTAATTAATGAGGTAATCGCTGCATCATCATGGTGTCATAAATAATTTAATTTATTTAATGTATAAAAATTATAAAAAAAATATCATGATGTAGGATATATTTTTATCTTTCTAATGAATATTTATAGTCAAAAATAGGACTTGTATAACCCTACTTAAAAATTTATTTAGTAAAACAACTTATGTTTGTGACATTTTTATTTTAACTTTAAATAAACGTTATTTATGTCATTTTCCTACCAAAGTGGCTCCATGGGGTACCCAAGTTGATCCATGGATTTTCTTGGTCGTACATGACTCATACAATAGGGGTAGGACAAGTGTAAAGGTAGTTTCATATTTTTATAATACCATTTTTACCTTAAATTTCACTAATTACCTTTAATCGCGATTAAGTAAACTTAAAAGTTACTATTCACCAAATATTATTTTAATCCCATTGAACCAAATTTTACTTCCTAATGACAACCATTTATGCCGGATTTTTGAAAATCAAAACACAGAAGTGGTAATGTTTCATTTAAACGAAAAATCAGTTTTTTAACTACCACTTAGTGGTTTCACTATTTATCAAAAATTGAAGTTTTTCAGAACAATGCCAAAATTTCACCCTAAGATATAATTGATATTCTGAATTAAAAAATGATGTCTATTTTAAAAAATTCCAAACATATAAGTTTCATTAATTAATTTTATAATTAATTCCCGCTGTCACAACAAATAGCGTGTTTTTAAGAAACAATATATATCAAAAGATTGACAATTGTTTATGTCCAATTTTAAAGTGAAATTAATTATAATGACCACCATTGGATAAAATGGTAAAAATATATTCTAATTATACTCTTAAAGCACTCCATAGTATAATTTATCACTATAAATTATTTTGATTAAAAAAGTTGTTTTTAAATATTTTTCACTATTCCTAAAAAATTGGAAGTTCTCCGAAAATTACAAAAAATTCAACTTAGGATAATTTCGATATTATGAATACAAAAATGAAGTCCATTTGGCAAGATAAAATTTATAAAATTTCAAAAAGTAGGTATTACTATTCATAACAGCTACTTTGATTGGTTGTGGTGTGTGCTAGAACTCGAAGTTGCGTACAACACACACTACTATATTATTCAAAGAGAAGTGTACCGTGGAAGCTCAGGGTGTTACATGACCGGCTAGGAAACAGGATTTTAGGGCCCCCCATGATCCGATGCCAAAACTTTGAGCCTACCGAACGACCAAGTGAGACTACATTAATTGCAGGGTAGAGACCCTTGGGAAGGTACATGCATCATCATGATTGTATTTTACTTGATTTGGGTGTCCTATGAAAGAAATTGAAATAAAATGATAAAATAAGACCTTGAGTTTTTCCTTACTACTTAGGCTTTGGAGATCCTTGTTTACCGTACAGCTATGGCACCTGGACATCGTCCCCAGGTGGCTCAGACGGCCGAGGCCGAGAAGATTCAGGCGGTCGATCAGTTGAGGATTGACAGAGAGGAGGAGGATAGCCAGTGGCAGAAGACTCTCTGTTCTTTTCAGCAGCAGACCCTCAAGAAATACGAGGGTAGTAATTCGGATACGGAGACGAAGGGGTGTCTTGAGGATATAGGGATCGCTTTTACCTTGATTCGTGCTCCGAGGGAGTACTGGGTTCCCCTAGTAGTCAGTCAGCTGAGAGGTGCAGCGCGACAGCGGTGGACGCTCTACCTCGAAGAGAGGATAGAGGCAGAGGTTCCATGGGCTGACTTTGAGAAGGAATTCCGAGAGGAATTCCTTTCTTCCATGATCAAAGCGGAGAAGTGGCAGGAGTTAATCTCCCTTCAATAGGGGAGTATGACAGTACGAGAGCTGGGGATCAAGTTCAAGGATCTTCTGCGCTTTGCTTCAGATCTCTTTACAGATGAGGAGTCTCGGGCGAGACGTTTGGAGGAGGCGCTTCGTCCTTCGCTCCAGTATGCTGTCACCCCCTTCACCCTTCCGACGTACTTGGCGGTACAGAAGAAGGAAGAGGTTGTAGAGAGGATGCACTTGCTGGGAGGTGCACCCCGAGAGGGGATCCATCCAGGCTCGTTGAAGGGGAAGGTAGTCAGCAGCAGGGCTCCTGCGATGGGACCTTCCAGGTTCAAGCTATTGGGGAGTAGGCCCCAGTAGTTCCAGTTCAGATCTTCGGGTCCTCGTCCCTTTTCCACGAGCCCGGGACTGATGTGTTTTTCTTTTGGAAGTTTCGGGCACGTTCAGAGTCGGTGCCCGACCCGAGCTCAGTATAGTGGAGGTGGGCAGGTTCAGCACCCACCTCAGCAGCACCAGTTGCCGGCGAGGCCCTTCCAGCAGCAGCAGGACCATGCTCCTCCGAGGGAAGACTTTGCAGGAGGAGGCCGACCTCAGGGTACTCCTCAGGGACCTCAACCAGGGCGTGGTTGGGGAAGTTTAAGACATTAGAGAGGCAGAGGAGCTGGGCGTGGATAGTTGCACGCAACATAGTTGGCAGCTCCAGCGGTACCAGAGGTAGTACGAGGTACGATTTGTTTGTTCAACACTCTTGTTTCTACTTTGTTTGATTTGGGAGCCTCACACTCCTTTGTTGCACCTAGTCTAGCCCATGTTTTGGGACTAGATGTAGAGAGACTTTCCGTACCACTGGTACTGAGTACACCAGTTGGAGGCCAGACCAGCGTATCTTGTGTTTGTAGGGTATGTGGGATGACGTTGGGACCACATCGATCTAGTGGGGACCTTCTTCTATTACAGATGCAGCCATACGATGTCATCCTAGGCATCAACTGGTTGTTTTCTGTTAGTTCCATTATCGACTACTTCCAGAGAAGAGTCATGTTCTTCGACGTGGATGGGCAACGCATATATTTTGTTGGTGAGAGGATCTATCAGGCAGGAAGTCGGCGTGTGGAGCCTCTCCTTTCCTTGTCGGGCGGGTTATCAGTGGTTCTAGCTGATATAGAGATGATGGATGCCTCGGAAGTTGTTGGGGAGTTCCTTGATGTTTTTCCTGAGGAGGTTGTGACTCTACCCCCCCCCCCCCAACGAGACGTTGAGTT